>CM023539.1:26206379-27680033 GCA_013350335.1 Chimonanthus salicifolius | reverse complement strand
CGAATGACCATTGGGTTCGGCCACCATGGAGGGTCGACCCCATGTAAAAGAGGGTTGGTTTTCATATTGGAAACATGGAAACCATAGACCTTTGTGGACTGTTTTTGGGAGATTTTTGTGATAAGGTTACTGATTTGGGTTGGCCATGGGATGGCTAAACCATGGGTTTAACATGGCTAAGGGTAGAGCCAATTAGTATGTAAAAAAGGACATTGTTGAGCAAAAGAACCATAAGGGTTTCGGCCATGAGTATGGGTCATTTTATGGATGTGGGTGTGATTAAAAATTGAATTATGTTTGCTGATTTGGTCGCCAAACATGGCTGAACCATGTTACGGTTACGGTTAAGGTTGTAGAATTTAATCAAGGTATTGGTGGCAATGGCAAATCTGTGAATAGAAGCCAAATGAAGAGATTGATCAAAAGGACTTATAAGATGCTTTAGGTCTCATATGTGAATGGACATGTAAATAAGATTATGATTTACTTATTGTTGCATAATAAGGTACCAAAAGTTGAACGACGAACGAGTCGTGACCGGTTAAAGCCTAAGAAAGAACGACGCTGAAGTGATTCTTCAGTAGGTTTCCTACCTACTTGTAACCACGGTTTTTACCCAGTTTTTCTTATGATACTCTTGTTTTAATATATGTGTTTCAAATGATATATTAGCATTAACAAATGGCATACAGGCATTGGCATCTCATGCATAGTCATGGGATAATGAATGAGTTCTACAGTGATGGCTACAAAGTACATGATGGGGGTTGCTCATTGCATGTACATATTTTATAGAAGAGATGAAAGTGTGTGTAATTTACCTTGTCGGTGCAAGGCACGTCAAGTGATGGCTACAATGTACATGATGGGGGTTGCTCATTGCATGTACATAGAAGAGATGAAAGTGTGTTGTAATTTACCTTGTCGGTGCAAGGCACGTCAAGTGATGGCTATGAAAGTACATAATGGGGGATGCCCATTGCATGTGCATATTTCATAGCATTGTTTTAACTGTTTTTAATGATCATGTATTATGATATATATGCATGTTTTATATGCTGACATGTGGTACCCTGATTTGGGAACCTACTGGGCGCGTTGATCTAACGCCCTAATTCTATCCTCAGAGGAGATTGCAGGTACAAGCAAAGGGAAAGAAAAGGTCATTGACCGGGAGGGGAGCCAAGCCTAAGTGCTTGAATGAAGGACTGAACTATTTATATTACTGTCTTTTGAATACTTTTGTGGGACATGTAATAATTCACTACTTGCTATGGTTTGATTAGGTTGATAATATTTGGATGGTTGATCTATGTTAAATAATGTTTAAGACTGTTACTTGCTATCTGGTATTTCTATTCCGCAATTAATCTAGGTTATTCCGCATATTGATGTTAGTTCCATGTGTGATTTGTAATCATGGTCTAGTCCATGTACATGGGTGGCCAGTTAAGGTTCAGACTTGGGTAGTCTGAACTTAACTCGCGACGTGACGCCGCCCGCTCTCTTTCGATGTTTTATTATAAGTTTAAAAAAATGAAAAAAAATTAGACTCTGAAATTCTCGGAAAGGGCGGGGCATTACAGTTGGTATCAGAGCGAAACGGGAAGTTGAATAATCGAAGTAAGATTAAGACGGTTTCATGTCTCACTGACGGATAAAATCCCAACTGACTGACTCTTCGGAGTCCGCTGACTGGGGGCCGATTAATTTACTTCGAGTGACTCGGACTGAACAATCAATTGAGAACGACAATGAAAGATAGCAAAGTAAAGTACAGTCATCATAACTGGACATATCAAACATAGCAAAGTAGGATGTACTCCCCTGAAATCCCCACACTGAGAAACAAACAATAGGAAATTAGAGATTTCCCCAGAAACAAAAGAAAACAAAAATGTTGATTTGGTAATCTTCCCAAACAAAGTACATGATATTATGCATGATCAAATTCCCTGGAAACCAAGAGTGTTTATTTAGAATTATTGTTGAATATTTTTGTGTTTGAAATGATGTGGCACAGATATGTTAAGCAACGAAGAATACACTGAGTTATGGGATATAAAGGGACACCAAGTTGTCGGTAGATTTGGTATCAACTTCCGACAGTATCAGTATGGAAGTTAATGTGGATCTTCAGGAGGGAACTCCTGAAGAAGCTGTGGACTTAGCGCCTCTTCCAGAGGATCTGATGGATGACATTCCTGAGATGATGGAACCTCCTGAGGAAGAGGAGGATGATCTAGCACATTTACTGGAGGATCCCATGGCTGGTGTACCTATTATATTGGAATCACTTGGGGAGATAGATCCCTATGACACACGTGAACTGTGCAATCAAGATGGGCACACTGCCAGTATTGTCCTCACCCACTGGGTGTTGTCTGCCCGTCCTGTGGACTACATGGGCATGGTGAGGCAAGGACTAATTGTCCATACATCAGAGGACCTGGATTAGTACCCTGCACGACTTGTGAGGTATTGGGGCACACGGCGAGGACGTGTCCTGATAACCGCTTCAAGTTCGCTTTTGATGCAGAGTCTTCTACGGAAGACTAGGATTGGAAGTAATATGTAGGGGTATTAAAAAAGAGGGTTATTTTGTAAAGGGTGCATATTTTGTTATACATAGGGTTTGTTTCACCCTACCCACCTTTGTACAAATATGTAGTTTGAATTATATATAAAATATGTGATTTTATGATTTTTGAGGATTTATGGCATTTGATGCATGTTGATAATGGAAACTAAGTCTATGATGTTTCCATGAATTAGGAATAAATGGCACCACAGAAAAGGTGGTAAAGGATCCGAAAGGAAAAGGAAAAGTTTTACAAATCGGATTTGGGTGAGGGGCGTCGAAGAGAAGGACCCGTCAGGACTAAGAAGAAAGATGAGGTGCTTGTAATTACACCACAAGGGAAGGTGGTACCACAACACAAAAAGGTGGTACGCGAGAAGGTGCCATCGGTACAAGACGAGGAACGGTCCGCTCATGACGAAGAAAGATCAGTTCATGAACGATCGCGTGATGAGGAAGAGTCACAACATTCCCGGCGAGAAGAGGGGGATAGTGACCCTACTATCAACGGGACGAGGAGGAATATGACTCGTCATATCGACCCGAGGAGGAAGAGAACAGTAACCTGATTGTACCCTATGTTTCTCCTGAACTGCACAGCTTGGTACAAGCTGTAGTAACATCTGTCCTCTAGCAACACATGAGCGGAGGAGGAAGCACGAGTGAAAATAATGACCGTAACATGGTCGAGATTTTCAACAGCATCGCCCACCTTACTTCAAGGCAGAGAGGGCCAGTCGGAGCCGAAAACTGGTTGGAGAAGATTTCTCCATATTGACTCTTTGAACATCAAGAGTCATGCTCATAAATACATTGCCATGGTCACAGCAGGTAGACGCTGCCAAATGGTAGAAGTGGTGGAGAAACAGCATGTACTTGTTCCGAGAAGAGAAAGAGTTGCTAGACCTGGAGCAATTCTCAGCGACATTTCTAGAGCGCTACTTTCCGGAGAAAAAGAGAACGTCAAATTCAGGCCTTTATGATGTTGGTACAAGGTTCAATGACGGTGGCTGAGTATCACCAAGAATTCCTCAGCCTGTCAATCTATGCATACTATATTGTGGACACGGAATACCGAAAGGCTCGCAGTTCGAGCGTGGTTACGGCCAAACATAAGGCCAGGGTACCGTTCAAACCAGCCACGCAGGCATAATGGTCACGCAGGGCAAGCATTGTGGAGCAGAGATGGCGGAATTTGTAAAAACGAACAACCGCCGAGCTCCGAGTGGGAGGGGTGCGTACCACCCAACAAGAGGTTCAGATCGAACTTCGGCAGACCTTCGCCGTCTGTTGGATCAAGTGGGGGCTTTGCCCAACCAGCCACTCAATCTGTGGCAGTCACACAAACTTCTCGAGGAATGACACCTGCTTTCATTGTGATCAACCAGGTCACTACAAAAGGACTGCCCAAAGCTTACAGGCTGTCATACTCCAGAGAATCATCTCGTCCGCCAGCTAGACCGGCAAACTCCAGGAGGCAGAATGCAAGGTCGAGGAGGTCGAAGGTCTAACCCTACTGGAGCGGGACGATTTTACACTAACTTCTCAAGAGGAAGAGGAAGAGGATCATCCTGTGATACAAGTATGGCGGTAGTGAGTAGCTCATATGCATATGCACTATTTGATTCCGGAGCATCACACTCCTTTATAGCTGCATCGTTTATTACTGCTACTGGTACATTAGTTCAAAGATTAGCCACAGCACTTACTATTGTATCCCCTGTCGGAGATTCGGCATTGGGACTTATATGTACAACGGTTAACACCGAATTAGCTGGATTCAGATTTGAATTCAATTATCTAGTGCTGGACATGTCTGAATATGATATTATATTCGGTATGGATTGGTTGGCGAAGTTTCATGCCACATCGACTGTTTTGTCGAAGAGTGACATTTAAGTCACCCAGGGCAAACAATATGTAGTCCGTGCAGATAAACAAAGTGGATTGTAGGAAGGGTTAAACCACGTGGTATTGAATAATATCACCATAAACAAAGCTCCAGTTACTGAACTTCCAGCAATTGTACAAGAATTTACGGATGTATTCCCAAAGGAACTCCCTGGTTTACCACCTATGAGGGAGATTAACTTCGAGATCAGGCTGTACCCTGGCACAGCACCAGTGTCGTTACCACACTATCGGATGGCACCAGCAGATGTCAGAACTAAAGAAGCAATTGATGAACTGCTTAGGCTGGGTTGCATCCGGAACAGTACATCATCGTGGGGAGCACAAGTGTTATTTGTGAAGAAGAAGGATGGCTCACTTCGGATGTGCGTGGACTACCGAAAGCTGAATCAGCTAACAGTCCAGAACAAGTACCCTCTACCCAGGATCGATGATTTATTCAATCAATTGAGGGTTCAAGGCCATTTTTCAAAGATCGATTTGATGTCTGTTATCATCAAATTCGAGTTAGGGAGGAAGATATAAAAGACAGCTTTTCGACGCGTTTGGACTGTTTGAGTTCGTGGTCATGCCATTTGGACTCACGAATGAGCCAGCAGTGTTCATGGATTTGATGACAGAATCTTCCGTCCATATTTAGATCAATTTGTAATTGTATTCATTGATGATATCCTGATCTATTCTAAGAGTCAGGAGGAACATGCAGAGCATTTACGTATAGTCTTGAATACGTTGAGGCAGAATAAGCTATATGCCAAGGCCAGTAAATGTGAATTCTAGTTATCCGAGGTCAATTTCTTGGGACATTTCATAACCAAAAACGGTATAGCCGTGGATCCAGCAAAAGTGGCGGCAGTAAGTGAATGGAAAGGGCCAAAGAATGTGACCGAGATCCGCAGTTTCTTAAGGCTGGCGGGTTATTATCGAAATTTATCATGGACTTTTCCAAGATAGTGTCTCCGTTGACTCGACTTACTCAGAAAGAAGTCAAGTATGAGTGGACAGATCAGTGTAACCAGAGATTTACAAGAGCTCCTGTTTTAATTTTGCCGGAAAAGGGCAAAGGTTATGAAGTACAATGCGATGTTTCAGGAGAAGGACTAGGGTGTTCACTCATGCAAGGTCATCATGTGGTGGCATATGGGTCAAGACAGTTAAAATACATGAACGTCTTTATCCCACCATGTACCTGGGAGCTAGCTGAAGTGGTCTTCGCTCTCAAAGTTGGAGACACTACCTGTACGGCGAAAAATTTGAGGTATTTTCTAATCACAAGAGTTTTAAAATATTTATTTGATCAGAAGGAGCTCAATCTAAGGCAGCGTAGATGGATGGAGTATCTGGCGGATTATGAATTCGAGCTTCGATACCATCCAAGGCAAGGCGAACAAGGTGGCGGATGCTCTTAGCCGCCTATCTCATGCATCGGTCGCATGCTTGATCAGAACGGAATGGGAGATGCATACACACCATTCGAGAGTTCAATCTTCATATCAAAACCGTGGAAGTATGTATAATTTGATCATACGGTCTAATATAGTCACCAAGATTGAACAAGAACAAAGAACAGATCCGGAAGTGGAGACATTTGGGCCAGGATGTCTACAGGCACCGTTGTACCGGAATGGGAATTACGACCAGGACAGGATCTTATATTCCGGGGAAGAACTTTTGTGCCAAAGAGTTGCAGGAAAGAGCTACTGATTGAGGCACATCAGTCCAAGCTCTCTATCCATCCGGGCAGCACCAAAATGTACCATGACTTAAAGAGCATTATTGGTGGCATGGACTAAAAAGGGATGTGGCAGAATTCGTGGCACATTGTCTAACTTGTTAGCAAGTTAAAACTGAACACCAAAAGCCACCTGGGTTGCTCAAACCCTTAGCAGTGCCAAAATGGGAAATGGGAACACATTTCTATGGACTTTGTATCGGGGTTGCCAAGGTCTTCAAGGGGCAATGACGCTATATGGGTCGAGTTGACCGACTGACCAAATTCGCACATTTCATTCCTATCAAGATGACGGATTCATCTCAAACGTTGGGTCGGCGGTATATTAAGAAATCATTCGACTACATGGCATTCCTCGAACAATAGTATCGGACAGAGATGGTTGTTTACCGGCAGGGTATGGCAAAGCATGCAGTCAACCATGGGGACAGACTTATTGACTAACACCGCTTTCCATCCACAGACTGATAGACAGTCAGAAAGGACGATACTAACTTTGGAAAACATGCTGAGAGCATGTAGGTTAGATTTCAAAGGAGATGGGAGGACCATTTACCACTGGTGGAGTTCTCCTATGATAACAGCTACCAGGCAAGCCTTCAAATGGCTCCTTATGAGGCTTTATATGGTAGACCGTGTAGGTCGCCGGTATGTTGGACAGAGGCTGGAGAGCCTGCATTGATCGGACCAGAACTAGTCGTGGAGACTACTGCGCAAATAAAGTTGATACGTCAACACTTACTGACTGCACAGAGTCGGCAGAAGAGTTATGCTGATAAAAGGAGACGGTTTTGGAATTTGAAGTGGGAGACTTGGTATTTCTAAAGGTCTCGCCACGGAAGGGACATATGAGGTTCGGAAAGAAAGGAAAACTGTCACCAAGATTTGTGGGACCGTTTTCCATCATGAGAAGAGTGGGGGAGGTCGCTTATCAGATAGCACTCCCATCACAATTAGCAGTTCTACACGATGTGTTTCCACGTGTCGATGCTAAGGAAATACAATCTGGATCCGTCCCATGCTTTAAATGTTCAAGATATTGAAGTACAAAGCGACGTGACGTACGTCGAGAAGCCGGTCAGGATAGTGGAGACCGAACAAAGGGTGTTGCGAAACAGAGCGATTCAGTTCGTAAAAGTGGTATGGGACCGTCATGGTGATGAAGAGGCCACGTGGGAACTTGAGTCGGAGATGAGAACAGCTCACCCTGAATTATTTGTGTAATTTAATTTGAGAACCCTACTTCACTCGATTTTCGGGACGAAAATTTTAAAAAGAGGGTTATATTGTAACACCCAAATTTTTCAATGAAATGGAAAATTACCAAAATGCCCCTGAGTTGTTAAATTAATTATTTTGTGATGTTAAGAAAGGAAATAGTGGGGCCCATTGCTCAAATTAAAATCATATGAGCATATTATGAATGTTAAGTTTGATTGGTTGGGTAATTTTCATCATTTGGGTCAAAAATGGCTAAATGGGTCAAAGGGCCCAAATGGGACCCATCGGGTCAAAATGGATGATTTGACCGTTTTGTGAATTTAAATTAAATGGGGTTCAGCTTATTTGATTGGAAATCAAGTAGAGAAGAAATGGGTAGGCCTGACCCATATGCAAAAACCGATTACAAATGACCAAACTACCCATAATTGGGTCATGGAGTCAAAAACGGGTCAAGGAGCTAAAAGTGGACCCAACGGGTCGAGTTCACTATTGTTGACCGTGTGAACCCTCAAGGGAGCTAAAACACGAGTCAAATCAGTTGAATGGGACTGAGGTGAGTTGGAATTAAATCAAGTTATGAGTCAACTCATGTGCATTAAATGAAATGCATTAAGTATGTGAGTTGGGTGAGTTGAAATAGAAATTTAAATGATCTTGAGTTGGGTGAGTCAAAAGGGAAATTGAAGGGGCTGTAAATCAGTGAGTCTAATGGGAACTGGAAGAGGTTGGCTGGTCTCAAACCAACCAAAACAAGTCCCACACGTTGGGGACTTGTTTTGGTGAGTTCCATGGTGAATGTTAAATGTAAATACATGGGTTTGAGGTGAGTTGCTTGGGAAGCTGTATGGCTGCATGGGTAGCTGCCAAGGGGTGCCTTGGAGGGCACCCAATGCCATCGTTTTGTGCATGAGTTGATGAGGAAGTGGAGGGGTGTTGATGGCTGAAATACAAAACCAATGAACACCATCACTTGGCCAATTTATCATTGCAAAGCCTAAGACTTTCCTCATCTCTCTCTCCTCTCTCCTCTCTCCAATTCGTTGTTCTTCTTGGCTGGAACAGCAGAGCTTTTGGTACCAAAAATTAAAGCATACAACCAGCAAGGAGTTAAGGAAGCAAGGATTAAAAGTCAAGAGCAAAAGGCAAAGGAAAGTGGTAAGTTTTTCCCATTGATTTATGTTTAATAAAATGGGTAAAATAAGACATGATTCGGCCATGTGATGGTCAAATCTATCAAAGGGTTAAAGTATGATTTTTTTATGCCCAATTAGATGGAAAACATGGACATAGGGTTCGGCCACTTTGGATGGCCGAACCCCATGAAATATTATGGTTAATCTTGATGGTTTTGTAAGATTTAAACCATGCAAGTATAGGACTGATTTTGGAGGTTTAAGATACATACTTTGGAAAGATTGAAAGCATGGATTTGAATGTCATAATTTGGCCATGCTATGGCCGAATTTGACAAGGGTCTAGACCATGTAAGAGATGGCTTGGTTTTCATGTTTTGAAACATGAAAACCATGGATTTTGTGGACTGTTTTTGATAGTTTTTGGAAATTAAAACCCTATGAAAATGGGCTAATTTTTGGATGGTTTCTTTGAAAGTTAAAATCTGATTTTAATATACTGTTATTACATGATTATCTGAGGTTTAAAAACAGTAAACATAGCCATTGGGTTCGGCCACCATGGAGGGTCGAACCCCATGTTAAAGAATGTTGGAAAAACATGTAAACCATAGACTTTTTATGGACTGTTTTGGATGGTTTCTTTGAGAGTTAAAACCTGATATTAATATACTGTTTATACATGATTATCTGAGGTTTAAAAACAGTAAACATAGCCATTGGGTTCGGCCACCATGGAGGGCCGAACCCCATGTAAAAGAATGTTGGTTTCATATTGGAAAAACATGTAAACCATAGACTTTTTATGGACTGTTTTTGTATGGTTTTTGAAAGTTAAGACCTGATATTAATATACTGTTTATACATGATTATTGGAGGTCTAAAAACAGTAAGAATGACCATTGGGTTCGACCACCAAGGAGGGTCGAACCCCATGTAAAAGAGGGTTGGTTTTCATGTTGGAAAACATGGAAACCATAGACCTTTTTGGACTGTTTTTGGGAGATTTTTATGTGATAAGGTTACTGATTTTGGGTTGGCCATGGGATGGTTAAACAATGGGTTTAACATGGCTAAGGGGTAGAGCCAATTAGTATGTAAATAAAGGACATTGTTGAGCAAAAGAACCATAAGGGTTTCGGCCATGAGTATGGCCGAACCCCATTGACCGTTTTCATGGGTCATTTTATGGATGTGGGTGTGATTCAAAATGGAATTATGTTTGCTGATTTGGTCGGCCAAAACATGGCTGAACCATGTTAAGGTTACGATTAAGGTTGTAGAATTTAATCAAGGTATTGGTGGCAATGGCAAATATGTGAATAGAAGCCAAATGAAGAGATTGATCAAAAGAACTTATAAGATGTTTTAGGTCTCATATGTGAATGGACATGTAAATAAGATTATGATTTACTTATTGTTGCATAATAAGGTACCGAAAGTTGAATGACGAACGAGTCGTGACCGGTTAAAGCCTAAGAAAGAACGGACGCTGAAGTGATTCTTCAGTAGGTTTCCTACCTACTTGTAACCACGGTTTCTGCCCAGTTTTTCTTATGATACTCTTGTTTTAATATATGTGTTTCAAATGATATATTATACATTAACAAATGGCATACAGGCATTGGCATCTCATGCATAGTCATGGGATAATGAATGAAGTTCTACAGTGATGGCTACAAATGTACATGATGGGGGTTGCTCATTGCATGTACATATTTTATAGAAGAGATGAAAGTGTGTTGTAATTTACCTTGTCGGTGCAAGGCACGTCAAGTGATGGCTACAAATGTACATGATGGGGGCTGCTAATTGCATGTACATAGATGAGATGAAAGTGTGTTGTAATTTACCTTATCGGTGCAAGGCACGTCAAGTGATGGCTATGAAAGTACATAATGGGGGATGCCCATTGCATGTGCATATTTCATAGCATTGTTTAACTGTTTTTAATGATCATGTATTATGATATATATGCATGTTTTATATGCTGACATGTGGTAGCCTTGATTCGGGAACCTACTGGGCGCGTTGATCTAACGCCCTAATTCTATCCTCAGAGGAGATTGCCGGTACAAGCAAAGGGAAAGGAAAGATCGTTGACCGGGAGGGGAGCCAAGCCTAAGTGCTTGAATGAAGGACTGAACTATTTTATATTACTGTCTTTTGAATACATTTGTGGGACATGTAATAATTCACTACTTGCTATGGTTTGATTAGGTTGATAACATTTGGATGGTTGATCTATGTTAATTAATGTTTAAGACTGTTACTTGCTATCTGGTATTTCTATTCTGCAATTAATCTAGGTTATTCCTCATATTGATGTTAGTTCCATGTGTGATTCGTAATCATGGTCTAGTCCATGTACACATGGGTGGCCAGTTAAGGTTCAGACTTGGGTAGTCTGAACTTAACTCGCATCGTGACGCCGCCCGCTCTCTTTCGATGTTTTATTATAACTTAAAAAAAAATGAAAAAAAAATTAGACTCTGAAATTCTCGGAAAGGGCGGGGCGTTACAAGAGATCATCTAGGTTCGCACTAGATGTTCGCGAATCTAGCACTGCCGGCTCTGCTCATAAGAGTACTCCTCGCGGAAAGACCCCTACTTCAAATATTGTACCTAACTACAGAGCTGAAGTAAAAGTGATAAAAAACGAGGATCCCTAAGAGGAGGTAGAACATATGTCTGAAGTACATCTGAGAGAGTTACAATTCCCTTGATAAAGGAATATCACTCTTGATGAAAGAGTCTCCTCACTTGA
The DNA here is from genome assembly GCA_013350335.1 of Chimonanthus salicifolius. Taxonomy (NCBI): domain Eukaryota; kingdom Viridiplantae; phylum Streptophyta; class Magnoliopsida; order Laurales; family Calycanthaceae; genus Chimonanthus; species Chimonanthus salicifolius. The sequence continues at coordinate 27,668,685 of CM023539.1, read as the reverse complement.
GAAAAGGATGGATGACCTTGAAGAATGGATATACAAGATCAAGGTGGTTGTCGAGAAACTTCGCGGAAAGGAGATTGTTCTTAAATTTTATTGAACATCTTCCTCAGATGAATCTGTTTATCATAATATATCATGAAAATCTCCTGCAATTGATCAAATTAAAATCCAAATGACAAGTTAAGCACACTATGATCAAATCTATGCGAGAATAAGCTACAAAGACACACCCCCATTCAAACATGCAAACAAACAAACATGTTTATCAGATTTAGACTGAAATTTTGCACCTTAAAACTGTATTTCCATAGCATGTATGATTTTCCAAGAAAGACTAGTGCAATAGCCAGGAAATACATAGTCTAAGCTTGTAGTCACCAAAATTTCTCTTTCATGTCATAGCACTGGAGCTATTTTGAACTCTTCATATCACTAGAGTTCAGTGTGCTAAGGTTTTAAGATCTGAATTTGAGGCTAAAACCATAGAAACACATGATTAGATGATGGTCTATCTCCTAGGACCCGAAATGGTTGAGTTAGGTCTCTCATACACATTCCTTTGGGCATACCTTGAAGGTCAAAGTATTGAAAATCTCAACTCCTTGAAGACTTGGTCGAGTTGTCTTAACAAAGAGTCATGCTTTGGGTTCACCTTCATTGGGAGTGTCCTATTATTAGGCCTTGGTGGGTACCTTCAGGCTTTAACTTAGGATTTTGTGGGTGTCTTTTAACATTAAGATTTGGGGCTTGGTTTTGGGCTTTATCCTCCATGTGCTCTTTCTAAGGTTGCATTCCATCTTGTAATGTCCAACCTCGTGGAAATAAAACCACTTACCCTACGGGGTGTTAGGCATATCTCCCTTAACAAACACCATTTGGTCCATTCATTTCCAATGAGGAACCAAGACCCGACCAATACTTAAGAGTTTTTCCAATCTTTCTTCCCCTTGAGTAAACTTATCTTGGAACTTCTCTTTATGATTTTTCAAATATTGTAATTCTAGAGATAGTTCTATAACATGATCTTCAAGATCTTTCTTGACATCACTCAACATCTTTATGTCATCCCTTTGTCTTTTTAATGTCTCTTGAAGATACACTTCATTTTCCTTAATCTTCAAAACTTCTTCATTTGAAGATTTCAACTCTAAAGTGAGAGACTCATAGTCTTTCCTCAAGACTTCCAGTTGGTTTGCAAGGTTTACTTTTTTAGATTTAAACATGTCTACCTTCTTAGCTAACTTCTCACTTTCTATATATAGAGCATTGTAAGAGTCTTGGAGGTCATCACCCTCATCAATATCTTCATCACCATCCTCCTCTTCACTAAAGGATCCCTCTTGGTCATTAATAATGGAAGCAACCAAACATTTAAAATTTACGTTTTCACTTCTCCCATGATTCTCCAAATTGTTACGAGAGCTGAAGCCTTCCATTGAACTATCCATGCAAATATTTTCAATAAATTTATTTTGGATAGTTGTCCATTCATCATTCTCAGTTTTACCTTTCCATGGAGAACATATTTAATATAGAAAGATAGATAGAATGGACATGAATGACCTTTAATCACAAGACATTGTTCTAGCACTAGGATCTGCTCGGATGGTTAGATCTTTATGAAAAGCACGAGGCTTTAGTACCAATTGAAAGTCCCGACGTGATAAAAAGGATTGACTAGAGGAGAGGGGGGGGGGGGGGGGGGGGGGGGGTGTGAATAGATCAATCCCAATGTTAATGGTCTTTCAAAATTTTCTTGATTAATGAGAAATTGTGCGAAATTACATCGTAGTTAATCAAGTGTCTGATTTTGGGAGGTGTACAAGAAAATAGTTAATCAATCACACAAAGATACAAGGCACACAATGTATAGTGGTTCGGATCGTCAACCTACATCCACTGTTAGGACTCGCTCAACCTTGAGCTATCCCCAAATTCACTAAGTGTGGACTTACACCCTCACTATTAGAGTAAGACTTCCACTTTACTTGATTGGCTGAGAATTCCACCCATCACATGTGCCAGAGACAACACTTTAGATTTTTTATAGTGGTTCTAGAGCCAAGCCTCCTTATTCCACTTTACACTGATATGGTTTTAAAAAAAAATATTAAAACAAAGAAGCACTTACCTTAGAGCTCGATTCCGATGAAGTGTGCTTTTTGAAGATCCACCCAATGTGTGCTCGCACAATCCTGATGTTTTGCCTTGTAGATTAGTCATGTAGAGCAATCACAGTCCTTGAGTGACTAGGAAATTGTGTCCTACAATATCTATCCTAGTTAAATGTGATTAATCCTTCTCTCTGAATCTCAATCTCAAATGGATTGGACACTTGAATGATTTGCTTATGATTTTCCAAGAGAGAATAAGCCTAGATGATTTACCTTTGATCCTTGGGAGTTTTACCTTGAGAATGCGGTTATTTTTATGCTCAAAAGGTCTCACCTAAACTCACCAACAAATGAAGTATTTATAGGCAAATACATAATTTTCAGACAGAAGAACTACAAGTTCGGTCGTAACCATAGATCGATCATCCGTTTTTAAATTCATCGTCACCAACTTGGCCATTGCGCATTAAATGCACTTCATTGGCACAATAACGGTAACCACGCGATCGGTCGTGTACACGATTGATTGTCCGAGTTTCGGATAACAGATCGTGGGTTTGCGATCGAATCGGCCTGAGGCTATCCTGTCATGATAGTTTTTTGTCAAGACAGACCTCACCTGAACCCGGGGCGATAGGTGTGTGCCCGATGTGATATTGCCCTCTCCTACCGATTGGTCGTAGGACTGACGGCTCGTGCTATACCACACGAAGGGTCGCTGCCAGACGATTTGATCGTCCTGAGCCTGACTGTGAATGACAGTCCAGATCATGGTTGAGTCCCGCCGACAGGTTGTTGTGAACGATGGGTCGGTGGACATGTAGTCGAGGGGTTGTATGACCACGCCCGGTCATATTCTGTCAATGGTGACGAGTCGCCTAGACAATGTGTTATCCCTGACAGTTTGTTTACATATTTCCAAGATGGGTTTCTCTTGGTGTCAAACACCTTTTAGGCTTGGTTACTTTTCCAGATATGATGTCTAAGCCTAGGGATGGTCCACCCAAGGTTTGGGTTCCACCTAAGGTCATCTATGGCCAATTACCTTCCATGATTGCCAAACATGTGTTGATCCGTTGAGTCTTCATACTTCAACCAACACTTAAGTTTTGAGTCTTGAGCTTCTATCTTCAAGGCAAGCATTCTCCTAAGTCACGAACTTAACAAACAGGTGACTCGACAGGCCGGGGACTAACATGTCTACTATCACAAAAATCGAGTCGCTTCCTTTAGATGACTTAGAAAACCCAACAATGCAGTCCATGGTGATATTATCCCATTTCCACTTAGCTACAATAAGAGGTTGCAATTTCCCTCCCGGTCTTTGGTGCTCAACTTTTATCTGCTGACATGTCAAGCACATAGACACAAACAATGCTACTTCACGCTTCATTCCACTCCACCAAAACTGTTGGCTGAAGTCGTGATACATCTTCGTACTGCCGGGATGCACTGTAAAACAAGAGTGATGAAAGTGATTGAGCATTTCTCTACGTCCATCTGTTGCTGGCACAGACAGTCTATCCTTGAAGGTCAGACCTCCTTCAGTCCTGATTTTCCAATCCTTCAACTTGACTCCATCTATCAACTGAGTCTGTACTTTGATAGATTCTAGGTCTTTTTGCCGTGTTTCCAACACTAGCCTCATTCGTTCTAGTTGTTTAACTTCATTCTGTGTTTGAACCGATCCTTTATCTTCAACAAAATGTAGGTCGTACTCGCCTACTGTACTCTACATGTTCCACTATAGGGCAGCCATGCAAGCCACGTTGCAATGAGTCTTCCTACGCAAGGCATCTGCAACTTCATCCTCTTTTCCTAGATGGTAAGAGAGCTCAAAATCGTAGTCTCCTACGTGTTAGTACCCCGACTTGGCGAGTCCTTTGTCTGCCAAATCTATAACGCCCCGACCTTTTACACTCGCCGAAAATCAATCTATTTTTTTTTTAAATAAAGAGTGAGAGAGAGCGGAATGCCATGGCGCGAGCTAAGTCTGAGCTTCCAAAGCCCGACCCTTAACTGGCCACTAATGCGTGTAACAGCCCGCCCTTTTCACTCTAATAATCAGAGTTTTTTTTTTTTTTTTATAATAAATAATACTCAAGTGATCGGGGCGGAGTGTCACGACGCGAGTTAAGTTCGGACTTCTAAAATCCGACCCTTAACTGGCCAAGCCCATGTGCGTATGGACTAAGTCCATAAGAATCGATCCACACATGGTACAATAAGCTTGTGGAACATACTTAGTCTTAATCTAACTGAGGTTATAATAGATCCTAGACTACTCCATTTTATAACTTAAGATAGCAATGTACATAATCATAATTCTCCAATATTACTAAATAATCTTAGTCTACCATTCATTTCAAACCATCCAAATAAATCAAACCATAGTAACTACTTAACTCCATTATTACATGCCAACATAACTAATTATCAAATTACATTGTCCTCATAACTTAAATATAAGTCCATAAACAGTCCATTCAAAGTCCATTCAAATCCATTCAAAATGCCCAAGCTCCTATGCTTGGTTTTCTTCTCGATCCTCGTTCTTCCCTTTCCCTGCATCATCCACTAAGGGTAGAGATAGGGCGTTAGACCAACGAGCCCAGTAGTGTTTCCGAATAGGGCTACCACAAGGTTAGTATAAAAACATGCAAATAATATAATAATACATGTGTGACGAAATTCCATAAAAACATGCTATGTATGAAATGAACATGTAATGAGTCCCACCCATCACCATTCTACATAGCCTCCTCTTGACGGGATTCTCATCGTTAAGGTACCCCACAGTGGTCTTTCGGACGCCCCGACGGAGTGTGGCCTCCGGATTCCTCTTGATGGGATTCTCATCATCAAGGTACCCCACAGTGGTCTTTCGGACGCCCCGACGGAGTGTGGCCTCCGGTTACAACAACGTCATCCCATGCCATGCATGAGATGTCTATGCAAACATGCCATTTAGAAACATAACTTTACATTCATATAACTTATCGAAATCAACATAAAATAGCAAATAGAAATGTGGTTTCAATAAAGGTAGGAAACCTACACAATAATCACTTAGTTTGGCTCTTCTTTGGAACCGTCTCTTGTTTACAACTTGTACGCTGTTCAAGCAAATCCCGTGGCCCTATTTATATAACAGCAAGTCAAGCTTTTAACCATAAGATTCCAACCTAGTCTAAGTCCCAAAAATCCATTATGTGGGGTTCGGCCATACCCCATGGCCGAACCTCACCCATTTAAAACTTTGGTCTCTTTTATTTTACCCCATAAACATTCAAACAACTAAATCCTTCAAATGAACCTTGGTAGGGTTCGGCCATACATCATGGCCGAACCTTACCATATTGGTTTTCGCCCACATATCCAATCCTATGATCATTTCATCCATAATTACAACTATGCCATTTAGACTATCTTTTTGTTTAATTTATCTTAAACACCAATAGTCATACTTAATTCACATCACACCTCAAACATACTTTGGTAGGGTTTGGCCATACATCATGGCCGAACCTTACCACTTGATTTTGAACCCCTCTTTTCAAGTCTTTTGATCAATCCATTCACATATACAATTTATCTTGTATTTACAGTTTTGCCATTGGTCTAACCAATGCTTAATTTTGCTAACTTCCATCACCTATCATAAAACCATCTTAGTGGGGTTCGGCCATAGCACATGGTCGAACCTCACCATCTTAATTTGGTCCTTTTAAATCCTTCACTTAACCATACAAATCAATCATTAAGTCTATCAATCACCATTAGTGGGGTTCAGCCATACTACATGGCCGAACCTCACCAATCTGATTTTTGTCCCCACTTTCCATCATTCATGATGGCTGATTATTTACCTAATCTAAGTCCATAGACAAACATATATAATTCTTAAATAATAATCCAATTATCTACCCAAAACAGTCCATGGGGTTTGGCCATACATATGGCCGAACCCTATGGTTCTCTTGGTGTAATCCTTCCAACATTTGTCCATGGTTTTAATAAATAAATTAGCCATAACATTAATATGGTTCAACCAAGCCATAGCTACTCAAAAACAGTAAGCTTATCTTCACTTTAAATCCTTTAAAAAATCTTTATTACCTAATATGGATTTTATCCCTCAAACACCATTAAAACCACGAAGTTTTTCCATGGGGTTCGGCCATCCAAAGGGGCCGAACCCTATGGTCCATATTTTGTTATTTTAAGACAGCATAATACCTGATCTAAACCATTGATGGATCTGGCCATACAATGGCCGGATCACATTCCCTTAACCGACTTATTTGACAAGGTTCATAGTGCACTTACCACACCGCGACTCCTTCGGTTCTTTGACTCCTTTTAGATCCTTAGCTTTCCCTCTTCCTTCTTGTTCTCCTAACTGAGATTAGCCTTGCTGCCACCTCCTTGAAATACTTCAGCCACGTGATATGGATTTGAGAGTAAAAGAGAGAGAAAGGAAACTTTGATCTTAAACCTTGGTGCCAAACTCTTTTGCTCAAAGTGTGCTTTTGTCTTGGTGAAAGAAATCAACCAAGGACTGATTGCAAATCAGTAACCAACTGATGTTCTTGCTTTTGGAAAGATGAAGGACGACCAAGGGAGTGAGAGATAGAGAGAGTAAGAAATGAAACTTCTTTGGCTACTCAAATTCAGCCCAAAGTTAACCTTGTGTAACTCCCATTGCCTTAACCCAAAATCCTTATGTTACTTGGGGGTTTTCATCATGAAATGAAACCTTTTCATGTTCCCAACGTCCCTTGCTGATTGAATTTGTGTAACCCCTCTCCTTAGCTCCTTTTCTCATTAACAATTCAAATGGGGATTTCATCTTGAGATGAAACCTTTCCATGTTCCAACGTGTGGTGTACCTTTTTGAATTTGAAAAGTCAAAACTTCTTTTGTAACTCCATATAACAGCAACCCATTCATTCTCCATCCTTGGAGTTACATGCATGAAAATAACATTCCCATGTATTCCAACGTTGTGGTCATCTTATTTGAATATGAAAACCAGCCCTTCAACTTCATACTCCACTCATTTATAATTTAAAACAACTCACTTACTCATAACTTATTTCAAATCAACTCACTCACTTATAATTTATTTCCAAATCAGCTCACTTATTTAACTCAACTATATGATTTTATTTCAAACTCCAACCGGCCCCAATGTAATCAATCTTGGACTCACTTAGTGGTCAACAAAGTCAAACCCGACCCATTGGATCCAAATTGGCCATTTTGACCCATTTCACAGACTTTGACCCAATTAAATAAAACTTAACCCATTTGATTCACTTGGACCAACTCAACCTTCCAACTCCCCTTTAATTCTCATGCATAGAATAATTCTCATGGAATCCAATGTGTTTTACATCTTACATTTAAAACATAATTCCTCCCCATTTGTAACTCCCAAACAGCCACCCCATTTATCTCTTTTGTAGGAGTTATATACATGGAATAACAATCCCATGCAACTCCAACGTGTAGTCTAGTATTTTGATTTTGAAAAGTCAAAACCCCTTTTTGTAACTCCATAAAACAACAACTTCCATTTATCACCTAACTTGCAGTTTCATGCATGAGGTACACCCCCATGCAACCAACGTATATATGCATTTGAATTTGAAATACAAACACTCACATATGTAACTCCTAAAAACAGCCACCCCATTCATTACTTAGGAGTTACATGCATGGAAAGCCTCCCATGCAGCCAACGTTCTCTTGGTTTTGAATTTGAAACAGCCCACAACCTTTTATCTCCACACCTCACTAACTTAAAAATTAAGTATTCCATCCAACTCATTTATTTAGCTCCCCAACTTAACTCATTCATTTTAATGCAACTCAACCCATAAATTCAACTCAACTCATCTCCATCATTTAATTTATCTCAATCCCACTCAAACATTAAATTAAACTTAACCCAAATTAACTTTGAGTTTAATCAATGATTAATCATGTCATCCACGACCCATTGGGTCCCATTTGGGTCCCTTTGACCCATTTAACTTCTTTGACCCAAATAAATGTACCTTGCCTATTTAACTTAATTTAAACCTTATACAAGTACATTAAGCAATGGGTCCCACCATTTTTCTCATCTATGATCATAACCCTTCAATTTATAAATCCAAGGGCATTTTTGTAATTATTGATATAATGAAAAATCTAGGGTATTACAATGCGTGTGCGTGGACAAGTCCACTAAACATTTCACACATTTACAAATAATTGAGGAAATAACATACGAATAAAATTGTCATCTATATCCATTAATTTGCAGGGAAGTCAATCCAACCATATAATAAACTGAACTTAATTATCCAAACATCATCAAACCATCATCGCAAAATAAGCTAAGTTATTACAATCCCAAAATGCAATTATCTCAAAATACATTGTCCAAAATTATCATAAATGTTTAATAATCATAAATTGTCCAAGCTCCTAAGCTTGGCCTCCTTCACGTCCATCACCCGTTCCATTCCCTGTACCATCATTTAAAGGTAGAAGTAGGGCGTTACTCAACGCGCCCAGTAGGAATTCCAAGTAGGGTTATACACATAGGATTAGTATAAAATCACGATAAATACAGCATATCAAAAACTGTAAACAACTTGTAGTACTAAAATCAGCGCATGATACTCAAAACAAATCATGCTAATTTAATGCAATGTCATGGGTGTCATATGCCAATGATCTCCCACCCAACAACCATATCACAAATCACATTGCTAATCTTCTTGATGAACAACCCACATCATAGTATTCACTCTTATGCCTCCCCACGTATGTTAATCGGCAACACCGAATGGAGCATGGATTCCCCCCATGTTTGTTTATCCGAAACCCCGAATGGAGCGTGGACTCCTTCCCATTTTTCTTAATCGGAATCAGTGTGGATTCCTCCCACGTTTTTTTATCGGATACACCGAATGGAGCGTGGACTTCTCCCTTGTGTTCCCTCCCATGCCATGCATGAGGTAATGAGTGCAATGATGCCATTTCATATTCAAGTACATAATAGCATGGAAAATTAGTTCTTAAAACATAAACAAAATAAAATCAGTACATGAATATAATCCACAGTGTGTCAACAAGGTAGGAATCCTACCAAATTTCAGTTTACTATCCTTGTTGTTCCGTGAAGCTACCGTTCACCGATCACGTTAAAATCGAATTGCAAACACTTTGAGAATCTTCTTTTCCTTATTACATTTAGCACATATATAAATCAATTTGGTGATCCATTTGATTTCCCATCATCCCCTACATCATTCCAGAGAAACTGAACCTCTGGAAAATTACTTAAAATTTTCCCTTTTAAATTCAGTCAACTGAATCCTGCCCGATTACTGTTCACTGCATTACCCGCAAACTTTCAGTCAGCTGAACTCCAACTCTAAACTGTTCTTATCATGACTCGTAGCCTTTCAGTCGACTGAATCACAGATTCAATTGGCTGACTCTGAGTCAAACCCTTCATATCAGCGGTCAAACTCTTTCAGTCGACTAAATCAAAGATTCAGTCGGCTGACTTTGGACCAGATAAACTGTGTGCTCGGCTAGTGTGCATTCAGTCGACTGAATCAAGGATTCAATCGGCTGAATCATCAACAACCTGGTTACGTATTTGTTAAGTAATCATTCAGTGAACTGAATCAAAGATTCAGTAGGCTGCAACATGTCAGAACCCTTTACTTCTTTGATACGTCTTCTTTCAGTCGACTGAATCCCATATTCAGTCTGCTGAAACCTCATTATACCCTTGATATTTTAATCCAAACATGGGTCAGTCGGCTGAAACTCCCAGAATTGGTTTTCTGTCCTCAGCCACACCAGTTCAGTCGACTGAATCCCTGAATCAGTCAACTGACTGTTTTGTCAGTCCATTTCTACTTGTATATTTGTACATCCTTCCTTCATGAAATTCCCTCCTAACATTATTCCAACATATTATACATCATCCAGGTACCTCTTAGATGAATTTATTCTACTCACTAGCCAAGGCTAGGATTATTTCTCTAATTCATTCCATTTATACTATTACAATATAGTTTTGCATTCAAACCTTTGATTGCTTGTTAACACTCTTATTAATTCCCTGAATGGATTACCAATTTCATGGCTCTAATACGATTTAGCCATCCATTCCAACCCAATCCAAAACCCATAGTTCGGCCACATCATGGCAGACCCTATGGTTTCTTTAAACTTAATCTTAATCTTAAATTATCCTCATGATCAGACTTACCTCTTCCCCGTCTCCTCCTTTCTTTTGTTCTGTCTTTAATCCTCAGTCCTTCTCCTTCCTTTCTTATTCTTCAGCAACTCCTCCAAGTGCCGATGGTGTAGATGGAAAAGGGATAGAGAAGAAGAGAAGAAAAAACTTTTGTTTCAACAAAATAGAATCGGCCAAGGGGTGTGAGCGGCCCCTTGGCTGTGTCTCTTTGTATCCCAAGCTAGTCCCTTCCCCTTCCTCTCTTTAAGACTTGTATCTAACCAAGGAGTCTCTTGGCCAAACCAAGAAGACTCTTGGCCTTCCAACATGGGCATGGAGTTCCATCCATTGAGATGGAAACTCTCCACCTCCAACATGACTCATTAAAGGTCTCCTCAACTTCCATTAAACTCACTTTAACTCAAGCATTTTAATCTTGAACTCAACTCAAATAATTTAATTCATTTAAACTCATTAATCAACTCAAGTCAATTTAATTCAGCCACAACTTATCATTTACTCAATTCTTTTGAGCTCACCCATGGTTGACCAAGTCAACCATGGCTTGGTTGACCAAGTCAACCATGGCTTGGTTGACTATGCACCATTTAGCACTCATGTCCCACCTAGCCATCTCATTTACACGCCTTGGTCTTAATTGGGTATTTGACTCAATTACATTGGCCTTACCCAATTACTTACAAATCAGCTCACCATGACCTATTGGGTCCCCATTGAGTAATTGACCCATTTATTTAAGGCTTACCCATTTATTTTCAATTCAACCACATCCATGACCCGTTGGGTCTTAATTGGGCAATTGACCCAACTCCTTACCCATTTAAGGTCCAATTCAATTATTTCAATATCAATTAACAATAATTCACCATCAAATAAACCATTCCAATATATAATCATGAAATAAAAATTCATGGTGTTACAAAATCGACGATTTGAGTGAAGCATTGCCTTGAAAATAGAAGCTTAAGAATCAAGAATCAAGTGGTGGTTAAATCAAGTTCATGATTGAAGATCATTCAAGATTCAATGGGTCATCAATATGTATGGCAATCACCCATGGTAAATTGGCCATGGAAGACTCTAGGTGGAACCCACACCTTAGAATGACCTGGTCTAGGCTAAGAGATCACATCTGGAAAATTTAAGTAGCCTAGTGATTATTTGACCCATAATTAGAACATGAACTTAATATAAAAAACCATTGATTTTACTATCATGCCAACACATCATGTCTAGCAATACCTTTGACAGTGGACGATCTATCGTGGTCATATGACCAATCGTCTTGGAAAACAAATGTTCTGGTTGGATATGGTTTGTCAAACACCTAAGGTCCCAAGACGATAAATTTGTGAAGGCGATGCATCGCTAGGACAAAAATGATGCAATAGTGCATTACGATCCATCGGCAGAACTTAGGATAAAATCTAGACTGCCATTCAGATTCATAACTTAGGATGACCAATTGTGCAAACGATCTTTTGTCTGGGTACAGGGCCGACCATTCGCCCTCACGATCAATCACCTGGAGCCTGGGTTGAACACCCACTGACAAAATACAGTCAGGTTCAAGACGATGGATTCGTCTGGTTGTGACCTTTCGTGTGGTGTAGAGCAAGATCAATTGGTCGCATAACCTATCACGAAGACAAGATAGAAACACATCGATCGCACAACCAATCGCCCTAGGTCTGGATATGACTTACCACTAAAAAATACAGTTAGTCTTAGGCCGATACATTCGACAACTAGGGATCTGTCGCCAGTAAACACAGAAGTTCAATCGTACCCGAACTTTTTATATCCATTGGAAGAACATTTAATGAGCAACGATCATTTTACAACGATAAAATTTGAATGCATGATCGATCGTGAGGACAATCAATTGCCCGTCCTGAGTTTTCTGAACTCTCTATTTAAGGTCCGAAATTGTTGAGGGAGATAGAGTTTTCATTTTCTAAATTGGAAAAATGTGAAGAAAATCTTGAGACACCTCTCCTCTCTCACACTCTCTCTAACCTCATATTTGGTAAATCATTTAGAGATTCAATCGCATAGTTGATTGAGATCAAGAGAAAAAAAGAAAGCTAATTCTAGGATTCACATTTGCACATCTTTAAATCCTAGGAACCCTTTCCCTATCTTGTGATTGCTCCATACAAAGGGCACACCTTCATCATCAACAAGATCTTTGGGGGGATCTCTTCAAGAAACACAACTTCATCAAGCTTGAGTTATAAAGGCAAGTGTTTATTTGTGCCTTTATTTTGAAATCATTATTGTGAAGTGGACTAGATCAAGGAGATCAAACCACTATAAAAAATAGAGGGATAAGGACGTAGACCGGATTTGTCGAACCTTTCAAAACTAGAATTGTGTAGGTGAAATTCCTACGTAATTCCCCACTTAGTGATTTGGAGATAACCCAAGGTTGGGTGAGTCTCAGCAGTGGATGTAGGTTGTTTAACCAAACCACTATACGTTGGTTGTCTATGTGCTTGATTATATGTGTGTGTAATTATTAATTGGCACATCTCTTGGTCACACACATTACTACATCTTGATTAACGTCACCATTTCACATCATTAAGTTTTTGTTAATAAAGAAAATTTAAAATGATCGAAAAAATCGGGGATTGTCCAATTCACCCACCTTCTAGACAACTAGGCTCTAGCATTCTAGGACTTTCAATTAGTATCAGAGTCTCGTGCTCTTTACAAAGATTTAACCATGCGAGTTGATCTCTGTGCTAGATGCCCAAAAATTCGTATATTATTTTCTTCTATTTGTGCACTCTATCTTGGCATTTCTAAAAGCAAATATAGAGTAAAATTTGGCATCCTATGATGATGATAGTTGGAGTTGCATTCAAAATGAATTTCTGGAAACATTTTCAATGGAAAATCCAGACACCACATCTTGTCTAGATACATGCTATCTTGTAGATACCCTTTCCCTTTTGAATTCAATTACAGGTACTCTCACATGCAATCAAGAAAAGGGTGTCTCAAACAAGGAAAAAGTGAAGACCTCAATGGCTAGATTTGAAGAATTTGTGTTTGCATCAAATCTGGAGAAGTGCACTAGAGGTAAGACTTTAAATATTTTTGTAGCCTCCATAAAATCTGAATCAATTGAATCCATTAGTGAATCAAAGGATGATGATAATACTGATGACCTTCAAGAATCATACAATGCATTGTACCTTGAAAGTATCGATTTGGCTAAAAAGGTTCATGAAATTGAAACTAAAAATGCCAAACTTTCAAGCCTTCTTGAAATTGAAAAATCTGAAAAAGAAGCTCTCTTAACAAAATTTGAAAACTCAATCGATGAGATATTGAGGTTGAGAAAAAAATAAGTTGATCGTCAAGGCCAAGTGGACTTATGTGAAAAGGCCCACAAAACTTTAGATGAAATGAAGAGATGCCTTGAAAACAAAATATTAATTTTGAGCTCAGATTTGCAAAGATTGAAACAACATAAAGCTCAATTTCAAGACAAATTCACTCAAGGTGAGGAGAAATTAGAAAAGCTCCTCAACTCCGGGAAGAAGTATAAGGATAAATTTGGGCTTGGTTACAATGAGGAAGATAACAAACCCAAAATTCCTATTATTTTTGTCAAAAATAAATCCTCCATTCTCTCAAACAAAATGTGCTATTATTGTGGAAAATTTGGGCATTTTAGATTTGAGTACCCTCTTAGAAAGAGTCATATGAGAAAGCATTCCCTAGCCACTCATTCCAAATTTAAAAATCATGAAAGACAAATGAGAAGTGATAACTCAAGCTATGAGGCTTTGAATCAAAAATCGAAAAATATTCTTAAGAAGTTGGGGAACCCAAAACTCAAAACCATCAATGGGAAGATATACTTCAAATTTGGCCAAAAAGTTTACCAAAATGCCTTGAGTGGTTCCCCCCTCATGAATGGGTTCCTAAGACGAAAAACCTCATGATTCATACGGCCTTGAATGTTGAAAGGCAATCCAAATGATATTTGGATAGTAGATGCTCTCGACGTATGACTGGTAATAGCTCATACATGTCGTATTTGGTTAATTTTAATGGTGGCTCAGTTGTATTTTGTAACACCTCGGGTTTTCAGTTTATTAATTATTCATTTTTAATTGTGAATTCTAGAATTGGATCTTATTTGGATCAAGAATTGGGCCATGACCCAATTAGGACCCAATTAAATTGTGACATTGGTTTTATTGAAAATTAAATGGGATAGTGCATAGCCGAATTTTTGAATATGAAATCCATAGATTATGCACATGAGAGATATGTGGGATTTTTAAATCCAGGATGATATGCTAGAATATTTTTAAAGGGATGAGATATTTAAGAAATAATTAAAAGATTATCATGGTCGAATTTTGGATATTAAATCTATAGGATATGCGCATGACACCTTCCAAAATGGGAAGCCAAGGTCGGCCAATACTATTTTTATTCTTTGCTTTGTCCGAATGGGGGGTGCACGGTTTTTACAACCCCATTGCCAAGTTTTATTCCTCTCTCCCTCTCTCAAGTCCTCTCTCACATGGCAAGAGCAAGAGAAGAAAGGGCAGCAACAAGAAGGTGTTCTTGTTTGGAAAAAAAAATTAAGAAGAAGGGAGAAAGATTAGAAGTACGAGGAAAACAATCGGAAAAAGGTTGGTACTCTCTTTTGATAAAATTATTTTATGAAACAAAAGAACCATAGGGTTCGGCCATGGTGTTTGGCCGAACCTCATGGAAGAACATTGTAGATTGGTTTAATGGTTTAAATGGAGAGAAAGAATCATAGGGTTCGGCCATGCCATGCAAAGACTTGATTTAATTCTTGGGTTTCAAGATTGAAAACCATGGAGAGATTTGACTTATGCATTGGGTTTATGTTCTTAGATTTTAAATCATAGAAACCTTTGATGATTGTCGGTTTTAGATTCAAGAAATCAATGAAGGAATATGAAATATGGGCCGGCCATGGCCGGACCATGATTGTTGTATGGGCTAAATTGTTGGATCTAAAATAATAAAAAGAAGGAGTGAGGTTGTAACAACCCTTCCCGCTAGCACAATATTGTCCGCTTTGGGCCTACACACGAACCAGCACAACTTTACTTTGGCGAGCCAACTCACTGTTGCTCCCAAAAGGCCTTGTGCTAGAAGGAGGAAGGCTACTACTTATATACCAAGGAATTTTCAATGCCACTAGTAGTGTGGGACTTTTTGGAGCAGGGTATTACAATCTACCCCCCTTAAAGCCAGAGTCGTCCCCGGCTCTGCACACACAACAACCAAGCCCACACCCTCAGACAGAGAGTTGAACCATTCTCTGATACCATTTGTAATGACCCGTCCCGCTAGCACAATATTGTCCGCTTTGGGTCTACACATGGACCCGCACGGCTTTGCTTTGGCGAGCCAACCCACTGTTGCTCCCAAAAGGCCTTGTGCTAGAAGGAGGAAAGCTACTACTTATATACCAAGGAATTTTCAATGCCACTAGTAGTGTGGGACTTTTTGGAGCAGGGTATTACAGAGGTTCGGCCATGGTATATGGCCAAACCCCACCAAACATTTTTATGGATTGATAATCGATTTTGATTGGATCTAAACCAATGGCCAAGATCATGAACCATAAGGTTCGGCCATGATGTATGGCCGAACCCCATGGGGTAATTTTGGAAGGTAGATGGAATTGGATGGCTAAAATTAGAATGCTTCTAATTTTGGAAAGAAGGTTGCTAAACTTGGAAAGCATCCAATTATGGAAAGGTGTAAGTTATTTATGGAAAGAATCTAAATATGGGAGGAGTTGATAATTTTGGAAGCCACCCAATAATGGAAAGATAGTTTCTAATTTAGGAAACTATCTATCTATAGAAGTTTGTCTAATATGGGAATGTTTCTATTCTTGGAAAGTGGATATTGAAATTAGAAAATATCTAATTATAGACCATGAAGATTAATTATGGAAACTATCCAAGAATGGGAGGTGGAAATTAATCAAATGAATGGATTGGTTATGATGAGTGAGGTTCTGCCGAACCCCACTAAGGTTTAATTTTGGGAAACCTTTTTAATTATGGAAGGAGGTTCATAATTTTAGTAAGTTTAAATATAGAAATCTTCTAATAATAGAAAAGGAGATTAACAAGGGGAAGATCTATTTTGGAAGGTGAAATCTAAATTTGGAAACCTTCCAATTATGGAAAGGTGGAGTTAATTTGGAAACTACACACCATAAGGTTTGGCCAAGGTGTATGGCCGAACCCCATGGTCCAAATTAAGGGATTAAATGGTATTTTAATTCATGGTAAAGGGCTGATTTATGAATCAGATTATGAACCTATTTTTATGAGTTATGTTTTGTATAAAGGGAAGGATACAAACAAGGGTTATGAATTATTGATGGTTAAAGGAATGGCAAAAACGTAATTACACACCAAAGTGGAGAACCATG
The DNA here is from genome assembly GCA_013350335.1 of Chimonanthus salicifolius. NCBI lineage: Eukaryota > Viridiplantae > Streptophyta > Magnoliopsida > Laurales > Calycanthaceae > Chimonanthus > Chimonanthus salicifolius. The sequence goes on along the minus strand of CM023539.1, from coordinate 27,651,839 downwards.
GGTTCGGCCATGATGTATGGACGAACCCCATGAGTTGTGTTTGATGGACTTGTTTGGTTAGGTAAATATATAGGGTCTAATTATGGAAGATTTAAAGGAAAGAGGGAACCAATGGCATGTTTGTAAATATGTGAAAAATATGGAACATTGGGTTCGGCCATGATGTATGGCCGAACCCCATGAATTATTTTTACGAGCTATGTGTTTTGGATTAAAAGAAACATGTATGGATGATTGAAACCTAAGCAACGGAAAAGAAGTCTATGGTTAGGCTCAATGGCATAATGGTAATTATGGACAAAAATGGTAAGCCATGGGTTCGGCCATGATGTATGGCCGAACCCCATGGGGTTTTGTTTATAGACTTAGAACCTTGTAATTAGGTGAGACTTGGTGTTGATTTATCATTATATTATAAGGTAACGGAATCTCGCAAGCGGTCTGCGATTGGTGATCGAATCTTGGACGGAAGCGCAAGGACTTGTGACCGGTCTTTGGTAGGATTCCACCTCTTTGAAACCATGGTTTATGTACTTTGTTTATCTTATGATTGATGAAAATATATTTCAAAGGTTCTGCTTTATATGATTTTCAAATGCTATGATTATCTTGTTTAAATAGCATGGATTGATTTATATTTCAAAGGTTGATTTTATATGCTTCGTTTATATGAGAAAAGAGCATGTGTTTTAAAGTATGATTTTTTTTTAAAATGCTATGTTTATGTTATAAAATAGCATGTGTTTCATTGGCATCTCATGCATGGCATGGGGTGGAGGATTTATAACCAGAGGGGTCACACTCCGTTGGGGCGTCCGAAAAGCATGTGCGACACCTTGATGTGATTTCCATTAAGAAGATTCTGGAGGGTCCACACTCTGCCGGGGAGTCCGGAAGACCTATGTGGTGGGTACTTTATGCACATGTGATGGGTGGGACTCATTGCATACTTGTCATCATTGCATGGCATGGATTTTACCTGGTTTTATATATTATGTTATAATATATGTTTTGTATTAACCATGTGTTAGTCGTAACTGGAATACCTACTAGGCGCGTTGTTCTAGCACCCTACTTCTACCCTAGTTGATGATACAGGTAATCAGGGGAACGATGAGCGTATGACGGACCAGGCATAGGAGCTTGGAAGATTTATTTTACATGTTTTGAATAAAGTTACTTATGGACTTGTAATTAAGTAACTAGTTTCGGATTGTAATAACTTAGATGGTCGGATGTTTAGTTTGATGATTATGACGTTTAAATATTGATTAAGGACTTGACGTACTTTGTTATCTGATTGGAATAGAACTTGGTTCTATTATGTTTCCGCACTTTGATGTTATGATTCCGCAGGTTATGATTTTTATTCCGCATCTTGATATTGCTATGTGTGAACCGTTTTATTAAACTGAGTCCATACACACATAGGGTTGGCCAGTTAAGGGTCGGACTTTGGAAGTTCGGACTTAGCTCGCGTCGTGACGCCCGCGCTCTGTCACTCTACTCTGTTATAAAAAAAATAGACTTTGAATTTACGGGTAAAAGCGAGTGAAAAAGGGCAGGGCGTTACATATTTGGTGATGGCAATATGGTAAATGTTATTGGGAAAGGTAATTTGAGTTTGTCATCATCAGCTGTGATTAATTATGTTTATCTTATGACCCTCTTAAACATAACTTGCTTAGTATATCTCAGTTGTGTGCTAAAGATCGAGAAGTTACCTTTTGGAAAAATTATTGTAAGGTTTACTCTAAAGAAGGTAAAGTTATTTTAAATGGCATTCTTACTTCAGATGATTGTTACATTTTAGTTAGTGCTTCCACTCCCATTAAATACTTTTTCCTTATGTCCAAAATAAGTGAGACTGAACTTTGGCACCAAAGACTTGGACATGTCAATTTTAGAGATTTGTCCAAATTAAGAGATCACATTAAAGGGTTGCGAAAAGTTAATCGAAATGAGAAAACCATATGTGGTGATTGCTTGAAAGGCAAACAAATTAGAGCAGCGCACAAAAATAAGAATATGATTGCCACCTTCAAGACCTTCTAGAGTTGATACATATGGACTTAGTTAGACCCACCCAACACTTGAGTGGTGGAGGCAAGAGGTATTTCATGGTAATGGTTGATGACTACACTAGATACACATGGGTGGCATTCCTAAGAGAGAAATCTGATGCATTCCATGAATTCAAAATAATTGCTAAACTTATTATGCATGCCAAAGAATCTACCATTCACTGAATAAGGATTGATCATGGTAGAGAATTTGAAAATCAATTCTTTGACAAATTTTGTGAAAAGCATGGAATTCACCATGAATCTGCTCCCAAAACTCCACAACAAAATGGAGTAGCTAAAAGGAAGAATAGAGTTCTTCAGGAGATGGCACCACACTTCTTGAAAGTTTGCAAAACTCTTTGGGCCGAAGATGTTAACACTGCAGGTTTCATTATTAATCATGTTTATTTAAGAGCAGGGTTAAATAAAATTGCCTACGAACTATGGTCTGGTAGAAAGCCCAACTCTAATGTATTTCAAAGTTTTTGGAAGTAAATGTCATATACTTAGAGATAGGGAACACTTAGGAAAATTTGAGTCCAAGAGTGATGATGGTATCTTTCTGGGTTCCTCTTACACTAGCCATGCTTATAGAGTGAAGAACTTGAGAACGGGGGATATTCAAGAAACAGTGATGTTGTAGTGGAGACCATATCCTTGCCTTTTGCGAAGGACAAAAGGATGAAGAAGTAGTTCCCTTAACCCCATTTGTAGAAGTCCAAGAAGAATCCCCCCAAACCTCCTCCTTCACCTAAACCTCTAAAAACTGTAAAGGAACATACTATAGCCCAAATCATAGGAGAACCTACAGCTGGAGTAAACACGAGAAAGCAAATGGAAAATTTGGCAAACTATGCATGTTTCACCTCTCAAATAGAACCCAAGAAAGTTGTTGAAGCCATTTTAGAGGAGGATTGGGATCATGCTATGCAAGAAAAACTTGGACAATTCACAAGTAATGAAGTTTGGGATTTGATTCCTAGGCCCAAGGAAACTCATATCATTGGAACCAAATAGATTTACAAGAAAAAAATAGATGAGCATGGCACAATTGTGAGGAAGAAAGCAATATTGGTAGCCCAAGGGTAAAACTCAAATTTAAGGAGGTAATTTTGATGAGACCTTTGCAGCCGTGGTTAGATTGGAATCCATTAGGATAATGCTTTATATTGCTTGCTTCCTAAAGTTTAAGTTGTACCAAATGGATTGTAACACCCCTCCCTCTCCCACTAGGATTAGAGTAATATAATAAAGATAATTGAGTGGGGAGAGAGACGAGCGTCAAGACTCGAGTCGAGTCTGAGTCCGACGATTCGACCCTCGATTGGCCCATCTAGTGCATGTGCATGGACAAAGTCCATATTAACATTTCCAACACACTTTTTCAACCCGTGGAAGCATTATACCTAGATATTTGATATACTTGAGTGAAATAACCATTCACATTTCAAAGCAAAGTAGTAGGGTCCACAAAGTTAAATTACGAATATCAAGTCTAAGCACAAGAGTTTAGGAGTTTACATCAATAATTACATTCCCAACATTCATAAGTCCTAAGAATTATATTCCATCAAAAGGTAAACCAAAATAACAAAACTAAGCTAAGTCTTCTCCGATTCCAAAATGAGTTAAATCCAGCCATCATCGTCTTCGCTTCATTAGCTTGCTTTCATATCATGCTTGGCTATTGTTTGGTCTGGCCTCATCACCTTTTTCATTCCATGCATTAGACTCTCGAAAAGGGGAAAGAATTGTGGGCTTAGTCACACGCCCAGTAGGAATTCCAATCGAAACAGGTACCAACATGTGATGTAAATATAACTCAATACTTCATATCAAAAGCATAAATACGTAGAAATATAGTATATTTGATAACTCATTCAAACCTCATTGAAAATCAAATATCAAATCATATGTTCAAATTCCATTTACTTCTCATATTAGGGCAATTATGCATTCAACTTCAAATCAAAATTGTTTCATCAAAATAATCATATTTTCCAAATCAACTTGAAAATCAATATGAAATGCTATCTCATGAATGCCATGAACTTATGCAAGCCCTTTCAGGCCTCATGCATTGATCATTCTATTTTTCTCATTCAACGGTTATAAACATTGGCCATTTATGTCCGTAGCTTTCCTTGGGCACCAGTTGGGAGCTACTATTCAATACTAGCAATTTAACTGGGACTACCAGGGAGAGTTGTAACGCCCCACCCTTTTTCACTTACATAAATCAGAGTATATTTTTTTTTTAAGTGAGAGAGGACGGGTCGTCACGAAGCGAGTCAAATCTGAGTTTCCAAAACCCGACCCTTAACTTGCCACCACTACGTGTGTGTGGACTGAGTCCACTAAAACTTTTTCAAATGGTTTTTTGAATGCTTGCGAAATAATTTATATGAATATGATGCTATTCATTCTCTTGTCATCATTAGGCAAGGAAAACCAATCAGCATAAAATTCCAATAAACTTAAGGATTATCAAACCATAGAAAATAAGTTCTAAGTTATTACAATCCAAAATATAAGTCCTCTGAATACATCATTGAAATCAAAACTAAGTAATTAAAATTAAATTTTCCCAAACTCCTACACTCGGCTCCCTTCCAGTCCCACGTCCATTTCTTTATCATTTCCTGTTCTATCATCTATAGGGTAGAAGTAGGGCATTAGTCAACATGCCCAGTAGGTATTCCAATTAGGGTTATGGTACACATATGAGTAATATTAGATTAACATAAATCAAGGGTATATACATCATTAACGTCATATTTGTAAAATATCTTGTGAGTAATAAAACAATGCATGATGACCATATCATAATCATGCTAACATAAGAGTCATGTCAAGGGTGTCAATGCCAAATGAGATCCCACCCAATGTCCATATCCAATCACATCATAAATTAATGAATGATTTCCTTGGCCAATTATATCCATAGTGTTTGAGGCGGCAACAACCAAGGCACTGTATACCCATTCACAAATTAATCGGGATTACCGATGAAGTGTGGACTCCTCCCTCTGCGCAGGGTTTCGGGACCTTCACAGGAGCACTTTGGCCCAATTACGCCTTACCTTTTCTATCAACTGGACGCGGCCAAATCTCAACAGTTCATATAGCTTCTTCCAAGCTAATCTCAAGTCCAAGTCATATCCGGACCACTCAGAACTTGGCTTGTTGGTCATACGCGTTCCCTCCCATGCTATGCATGAGGTAATGTATGCAAAAATGTCTTTACATTTAAAAATACATAATATCATTGAAAATCAGCTCATAATCATATACAATTTGCTTAGCCAATGCATTCGTAATATATGCAAAAATGCTTTTACATTTAAAAGTACATAATATCATTGAAAATCAATTCATAATCATATACAATTTGTTTAGCCAATGAGTTCATCATTATCTTAAATATAATCAAGTGTCATATTATAATCCATAGTGTTCTCAATGAGGTAGGAATCCTACCAATGTCCGATATTTTACCCTTTCTTATTTTGCAAGGAAAACGCTAACGTTCGCGTGAGACGAATCGCAATCTATTTGCGAACATCTTTACCTCATCAAATTCAAACATACATATTAGTTTGATCTTCCATTTTAATTTCATCACCCCTTCCATCTTACAAGAGGCTCTAGAGGATAATCCAAAAAAAAAACCTTCTAATTCAGTCAACTGAATCTGGAATTCAGTCGACTGAAATACAATCAGATCCCATCTGTATTTGACCCGTAAACTTTCAATCGACTGAATCACAAGATTTAGTGGGCTGAAATACAAGTAGATCCTTTGTATGCTCGGTTAGCACACTTTTAGTCGACTGAATCATAAGATTCAGTCGACTGACTTTGTGTCAGATCCTTTTGTCTGCATTCATTGTAAGACCCTTCTCCTTGAAATCCATCCTTTATCATATTTAAACATGGATTTCATCTTCCATACTTCACTTAGTAAATTTACCCTACCCACTAACCAAGGTTAGGGTTTTTCATAATCCATCCATTCATAGTATCATAGCATAGTTGGAATTTAATCTTATGGTTGTTTTGTTTCAACCCATAACCATCCTTTGGATGGATTTCCAACTCCATGGCCTTATAACAATTTTGGTCATTCAATCCAACCAATCATGGAACCCATGGGTTCGGCCACACCATGGCCAAGCCTATGGTTTTCTTAGATTTATTCCCATATTACTAAGTCTTAGACATACCTTTCTTGAATCTCCTTCTTTTCTTTTGATCTGTCTCTTATTCCTTAATTCTTCTTCTCCTTTCTTTGTTCTTCAAAGTCTCCAAGTGTATGGAGGTAGAGGTGGGAGAGAGAGAGGATAGGTGAAGAGAGAAAACTCTTACTCAAAGAGGAGGGGTCGGCCAAGGGTTTGAGCAGTCCTTTGTTATGTGTTTTTAAAACTAAAACTCTTCCTTTCATCTTCTCATAATGGCTTGGTCTACCAAGGAGAGACTTGGCTTAACCAATGAGTCCCTTGGCTTCCCAAGGGTGGCTTCATGGCTCTTGAGATGAAGACCCTTGGGTTCCCAAGTGTCTAACTACAATGTACTTAGACAAGCTATCCCATCTCATCCCTTCATTTTCTCAACTCAAACTAAAAACCTTAATTCAAGACTTGAACTCACAAGTGGTTGACCAAGCAACCCATGCCATGGTCGACCATGCATGTGACTTGGTCACCACATGGGTCCCACTTTGGTCATGTCACTTGATGATGTGGCTTCCTTGCTTAGTTGGCTTCCATGTGATGACATGAATGCCACATGGCAATGCCACATCACTCACATGCCACCTCACTTGATGAGGTGGACTTTAATGCATTAAATGCATTAATTTATCCAATTCAACTAATTTAATTAAATTTATCCAATGACTATAAAATCAAGCTCACCAGTGACCCATTGGGTCTTCATTGGGTAATTGACCCATTTCCTTGCCCATCTAATGTCCATCTCAACTTTTTAATCTCAAATTTAATTAAATTGTGGGCCAATCCAATAAATTATAAAATAAGGAAAATCTGGGGTGTTACAATATTACCCTCTTTTGAAATTTTCGTCCTGAAAATCGAGCGAATTAGGATTTCAAACAAATTATACATATAGTTCAGAATGAGCTGTTCTCATTTCTGACTCCAGTTCCCAAGTGGCTTCCTCATTACTGTGTCGGTCCCATACCACTCTGACAAATGAAATCGCTCTGTTCCGTAACACCATTTGCTCCGTATCCATTATGCGAACAGGCCTCACGACGTAAGATATGTCGCTTTGCGCTTCTATGTCTTGCACATTCTAGCACATGTGATGGATCAGGGTTGTACTTCCTCAGCATGGAAACATGGAATACATCATGCAGTCCTGACAACTGTGGAGGGAGTATCAGACGATAGACCACTTCCCCCACTTTCTCATGGATTTGAAAGGGTCCCACAAATCTGGGTGACAGCGTCCCTATCTTTCCAAACCTCATGTGTCCCTTTCGTGGCGAGACCTTTAAGAATACGAGGTCTCCCACTTCGAACTCAAGAGATCTTCTTCGTTTGTCAGCAGTAGCTCTTCTGACAACTCTTTGTCATGAGCAGATCCTGTCGTATCACCTTGATCTATTCCATGGTCTCTGTAACCAGATCAAGTCCAATAAGAGCAGGCTCACCGGCCTCTGTCCAAGACGCTAGAGATCTGCAGGGTCTACCATACAATGCCTCAAATGGAGCCATCCTGAGGCTTGCCTGGTAACTATTGTTGTATGAGAACTCGACCAGTGGTAGGTGATCTTCCCAACTACCCTTGAAGTCTAGCATGCAGGCTCTCAGCATATCCTCCAATGTTTGTATTGTTCGCTCTGACTGACCGTCAGACTGTGGATGAAAAGCTGTGTTGTATAACAAATTTGTCCACATAGTCGACTGTATTCCCTGCCACACCCTGCCAGTGAATCTGCCACCTCTGTCGGACACAATAGTCCTGGGAATACCATGTAGCCTGATGATGTCCCTTATATATCGCCGTCCCAAAGTCTCAAAGGAGTCTGTCATCTTGATAGGGAGAAAATATGCAGACTTGGTCAGACGATCCACTATAACCTAGATTGCATCATGACCCTTTGGAGACATTGGCAGTCCTGTCACAAAGTCCATGGCAATGTGTTCCCACTTCTATTCAGGCACGGGTAGAGGTTTGAGCAGTCCTAGCGGCTTCTGTTGTTCTGTCTTGACTTGCTGACAAGTAAGGCTGTGAGAGACAAAGTCAGCCACATCTCTTTTGAGTCCATGCCACCAATAATGCCTTTTCAGATCATGGTACATTTTGGTGCTACCCGGATGAATCGAGAGCTTTGATTGATGAGCTTCTGTCAATAGCTCTCTCCTGCAGCCTTGAGGTGCATATGTCCTGCCTCGAAATAGGAGACTTTGTCCAGGTCGTAATTCCCACTCTGGTATGACCTCTCTAGTCGACATCTTGGTCCAAATTTCTGCCACTTCAAGATCTGACAGCTGTTCTTGTTCAATCTTGGAAACCATACTGGACTGTACCATCAGATTATACATGTTCCCACAATTTTTGATGTGCAAATTGAACTTTTGGATGGTCGTCAGCATTTCCCATTCTTTCATAATCAGACTGGCCACAGTTGCATGTGAAATGCGACTGAGGTCATCCGCCACTTTGTTTGCCTTGCCAGGATGATATCGTAGCGCAAATTCATAGTGTTGCAGGTATTCCATCCATCTGCGCTGTCTCAAATTGAGCTCTTTTTGATTGAATAGATAGTTTAAGCTCTTATGGTCTGACAACACCTCAAATTTCTCACCCTATAGATAGTGTCCCCAGCTTTTGAGGGCGAAGACTACTGCATCTAGTTCCAGATCATGAGTGGGATAATTACGTTCATGGATTTTTAGTTGCCTTGAATCATATGCCACCACATGGTGACTTTGAATGAGCGAGCACCCAAGTCCTTCTCTTGAAGCATCACAATATACTTCATATCCCTCGCCTCTCTCCAGCAAAATAAAAATGGAAGTGGTGGTAAGCTTCTGTTTCAGATCCTCAAACCTTGGATTGCACACGTTAGACCACTCAAATTTGACTCCTTTATGAGTTAGTCGGGTGAGTGGAGCCGCAATCTTGAGAAGTCCGTAATAAATTTTCGATAGTAGCCAGCTAGTCCCAGAAAGCTGCGGATTTCGGAAACATTCTTCGAAGCTTTCTAGTCTCTAACCGCTGCCACTTTAGCTAGGTCCACAACTATTATTCCTACTGATATGGCGTGTCCCGAGAAGTTGACCTCGGATAACCAGAACTCGTATTTGCTTGCTTTGGCATATAACTGATTCTTTTTTAGTGTGTCCAGGATTATCCTCAGATGCTCAGTATGCTCCTTCCGATTGGTGGAATAAATCAGAATATCGTGAATGAAGACAATTATGAACTTATCCAGATAAGGACGAAATATTCTGTTCATCAGATCCATGAACACAGCTGGTTCATTGGTGAGTCTAAAAGGCATGACCACATATTCGTACAGTCCATACCAAGTTCTGAAAGACATCTTTTCTATGTACTCATCTCTTACACGGATTTGATGGTAGCTTGACATAAGATCAATCTTGGAGAAGTGACTGGAGCCTCTGAGTTGATCAAACAGATCATCAATTCTGGGCAGAGGGTACTTGTTCTTGATAGTCAGCTGATTTAACTTCCTGTAAGCCACATACATCCGAAGAGTACCATCTTTCTTCTTTACGAATAATACCGATGCTCCCCAAGATGAGGTGTTGTGCCAGATGCATCCTAGTCTGAGCAACTCATCAATTTGTTTCTTCAGCTCAGACATTTCTGCAGGGGCCATCCGGTAATGAGGAGATGATACAGGAGTAGTGCCAGAATAGAGTTTAATGTCGAAGTCAATCCCCTTTAGAGAGGTTTGTCGGAAATACCCCTGCGTAGTCTTTCACTACAGCAGGTAGTTCAGCCACCAGCGCCTTGTCTAGTCTGATACAATTCAGTACGAGATGGTTCATTTCTTCATGTAATTTCCTAGTCATAGAAAGTTTATGTATGTTGGGATGTGCAATAAATCGTTTTCCCTCGGGTGACCAGAATATCACTCTGCGAAGGTGACAGTCACTACCGGCCTGAAAGGTAGCCAGCCAGTCCATGCCAAATAGGATGTCGTATTCCGTCATTTCAAGTACCAGTTAGTTGAATTTAAATATGAAATCAGCAAGTTCAGCATCCACGGAGGTGCACATTAGACGCAGTGATGTGTCTTCAATAGGGAATACAATAGTGAGTGCAGTGGATAGTTGTTGTACTAAGGTACCAGTAGCAAACATGAAGGTAGCAGATATAAAGGAATGGGATGAATCCTGACCAAATAATGCAAAAGCATAAGAACTACCAACTACTGCCATACCTTGAATCACAGAGTGATCCACTGTTTCTGGAGGAGGAACTAAAGTATATAGCCATCTAGATCCTGTCTGAATGGGTGCTCGTCTTGTTTGGTTGTGTGCCCTGGATGATTACGACTGAGCTGGCCTAGCTAGAGAACGGAAGGAACCCTGGAGTAAGAGGGTCTGTTGTTCTGTGGACATTCCCTTTTGATATGCCCCTGCTGGCCACACTGATAACAAGTGACAACACCTTAAGGAGACTGAGAGACTAGTCCTGATGTGGAGGGCTGATTGGGACGAAAACTACCAGTGGAAGCAGTGGAGGCTGAGGGTCTCCCAAAGTTGGGTCTGAATTTCTTGCGAGGGTGGAAAGAATTTCCCCTGCTCTGGCTTCGTTTGTTCTACACAAATCTGACTGTCTCCATCAGCTCTTGTTCGGCTATGCTGGCTCGACTGACCACTTTTACCAAAGTAGCTGATTTGAAAATAGTCACATTGGCTCTAATGCTTGGTCGCAGTCTTGCTCTAACTTGCGGGCCTTTTTATATTCCGTGTCCACCATGTATAGAGCATAGCATGATAGACGGAGGAATTCTTGATAATACTTTGCAACGGTCATGGGTCCCTAGACCAAAGCTATGAATGCATGTGTCTGGCGTTCCTTCTCTTCCTCTGGAAAGTAATGGTCCAGAAACATCCCAATGAACTGGTCCCAAGTTATCTATGTTCTATCCGCCGCTGGAATTTGCGCTTGTTGATGTTCTATGACCTTCCACCATTTGCCTACATCATCTACCACTTGTGAGGTAGCTTTTAGTATTCGGTCCAGATCATTGATGATCTTAAGCAACTTCAACATCTTCGTGATATTTTCAATCCAATTCTCTGCTCCTGCAAGTCCCTCTTTCCCTTTGAAATAAGGGGGACGCTACTGTTGGAAATCTCTGACCATTGTTCGGTCCTGAGATTCATTGGAAGTATTACCTCCATTACCATTCTGGTGTTGCTATATAATGGAGGTGACTACTAGCTGCACTAGGCTCTACAGCTCAGGAGGTACCTCAGGAATATTCACATTGTCCTATCCCTCTTCATGATTCGGGTTCTGTCGGGTATTTCTTTTTCGTGGAGGCATTTTCCTAAGTCATCGAAACATTGATTGACTTAATTTTCTCATAAGGACTTGTGTTCGATTACTTTGAAGTTACACTTGTTCAAATAATTGTAGGGAGGGGAAAGTTTTGTTTAGTTCTCCTATATATCTCTTTGTGTTCCTTACTTCGGGAAATTGCCTAAGTATCACATACTATTTCTCATTTGGGGGAAAATTTCCCTAAGTATAATATGTATGTTTCTTGTTCGAGGGAAGGGACGACCTATTTCTTTATGTTTGATAAATCTATAATTTATAGTGATTGTCCTTCCTTTGCTGTTGTTTTTCTCATCAAAAGTTGTTCTCAGATTGAATGCTTATAGTCTCATTTCCATCAAAGTAAATTAATCCAGCTCCCGTGCAGCAGACTCCGAAGAGTCGGTCAGTTGGGATTCTTACCTGTCAATGAGACATGATACCGTATTAATCTTACTTTGTAAGACTCAACACTTTCGGTTTCTCTCTGATACCAACTCTAACGCCCCATCCTTTTTCACTTGCATAAATCAGAGTATATTTTTTTTTAAGTGAGAGAGGACGGGTCGTCATGTTGCTAGTCAAGTCCGAGTTTTCAAAACCTGACATTTAAATGGCCACCATTACGTGTGCGTGGACTAAGTCCATTAAAACTTTTTCACATGATTTTCTGAATGCTTGCGGAATAATTTATATAAATATGATGCTATTCATTCTCTTGTCATCATTAGGCAAGGAAAGCCAATCACCATAAAATTCCAATAAACTTAAGTATTATCAAACCATAGCAAATAAGTTCTAAGTTATTACAATCCAAAATATAAGTCCTCCGAATACATCATTGAAATCAAAACTAAGTAATTAACATTAAATCTTCCCAAGCTCCCACCCTTAGCTCCCTTCCAGTCCCACGTCCTTTTCCTTATCATTTCCTGTTCCATCATCTATACGGTAGAAGTAGAGCATTAGTCAACATGCCCAGTAGGTATTCCAATTAGGGTTATAGTACACATATGAGTAATATTAAATTAACATAAATCAAGGGTATATACATCATTAACGTCATATTTGTAAAACATCTTGTGAGTAACAAAACAATGCATGATGTCCATATCATAATCATGATTCACAAATTAATCGGGATTACCGATGGAGAGTGGACTCCTCCCTCCACGCAAGGTTTCGGGACCTTCCCTGGAGCTCTTTGGCCCAATTACGTTGTACCTTTTCTATCAACTAGACGCAGCCAAATCTCAACAGTTTATATAGCTTCTTACAAGCTAATCTCAAGCCCAAGTCATGTCCGGACCACTAAGAATGTAATGGCCCGGAATTTGTAAAGTAATATATATGTGTTATTATTTATTTTTTTATGGTGGAAATTGGAAATTGGATGGAATGTTGTGGAACCCTATGGTGATGTAAGAATGGTTTTGATGGGTGAAGAGATGGAAAAAGTGATTAAGAATATTGATAGATTGTATGGATTTTCAAGTATAACATATAATGTTTTAAAGGTGTGGAATTAGGGATGAACCATGAACCTCATGGAGGGACTTATTTTAAATCTAAATGTGGTAAATAGGCCTAAGAAAATAATGGGAAATTGGGATGGACTAAGTATTTTGGAACCACGGAAAACAAATGGAGAATGTAGCTAAGTTGATGGACTCAAAATATATTTAATGTTGGTGGTTTTGGAATGTACCAAAATGAACCTAGTGTTGATATTTGTAATGGACTCCAACGTAGTAAAAGATGAGGGTTTAAGTGTGTGAATTAAACCCCTTCATGGAGGGACTTGTGATAAATTCAAATGTGTAACAATGGACCCAAGAAAAATGGGAAAAGGACACCATGGGTTCGGCCATAGGCCGAACCCATGGCCCAATTGTGAGCATTTTGATGGGTTAAATTGGAGGGTGAATGATGTTTATGGCCTCCAAAGGGTATGAATGGATAATGGACTCAATGTGGTTTAAATGCATGGGGTAAACCCCATGGGAAGATTTGATGAATTGGGTATTTTGAAACCATGACCCATTGTATGAACCATTTAAAGGGTTAAGTATGGGGTTTTGTATGGGTTTAAAGGAATAAGGGTTAGGTTAATAAAAGGACTAATTTTATGATCACATGATATGGTTGCTGGGTCATTAACGAACCTAAGTTATGGATCATAAATGGGTCTAAGTTATGGATCCATTATAGACCATAATGTATATAGAAGAGGGAATGAATTATCCATGGAAGGGTAATGGCAAAACCATAAATATTGGTCAAAATGAGGAAAACCCACTAAGACATGATGTATGGGCTTAGAAATGGTTAAAACATGGACTAATTGTTAATATGTAATAAGGTACCGGACATCGCAAGCGGTACGCGGATCGGCGATCGGGTCTATCGGGCTGAAACGAAAGAAAGAACACTAGTCGGTATTTGGTAGGATTCCTATCTTTTTGTAAGCCATGGATTGAGTGATGGTTTCTTTGAATTATTTTGGAAATTATATGGTTTGTTTTAATATGGGTTTTGGAATTAGTATTATGTGATGTTTTCCTTTAATTTATTTTGGTAATCATGTGGTTGTTTTTAAGATGGGTTTTGGATTTTGGTATTATGTGATGGGTTTCATTTGATTTATTTTGATAATCAATGGATTGTTTTAAGATGGGTTTTATGACTATGAGTTACATATATTACATGGCATATAGCATCTACATCTCATGCATGGCATGGGAGGGATATGTCAGGGGAAGGATGAAATGAAATCGGGGTCCATGCTCCGTCGGGACGACCGAGAAATAGCCGTGGGGATAGCCTGATAGGCTATAACCAGAGACCATGCTCCGTCGGGGCGACCGAGAACCAAACATGGGGATATCTTGATGTGATTCATCCATCAAGGGGATACCATAAGGTACAACCGGAGTCCATGCTCCGTCGGGGCGACCGAGAACAGGCATGGGGACACCTTGACGAGGCCTTGCTGTCAAGGGGGATATTTTATGATTGGATATATCTTGACGAGGTTTTTCCGTCAAGGGGGATATGACATCATGATGGTGGGGATGATGGGTGGGATTCATAACACAGACACCCATGGCATGGCATTCACTTTATAGTTTCATTATATGATTGCCTACGAGTTTTCACGATATTATTATCTGTATGTTTGTTATCACTAATCCATGTGTTAGCCCTACTCGGAGTCCTACTGGGCGCGTTGTCTAACTCCCTACTTCTACCCTAGCTGATGACACAGGAGATTACGGAGACGAAAGACAAGACGGGAGCCAAGCTTAGGAGCTTGGGGAAACGAGCTACTCAGTTTATTTAAGTTTTATTTTGGAAATGTATTTTGAATAATTTAGCTTATCGAAATGTAATAAGTTAGATTACTTGCTATGTTTTGGAAATTACCTTAGACATTATGATTTTAAGGATGTTGGTGATTGAATGAATGTAACTTCCCGGCTATCTAAGAATTTGTAGGTCAGACTCTAATATAATTTTCCGCACTTGGTCTAAATGTTCCCCGATGCTTAATTCTACGTGTGAACCGTTCTCCGTGGACTTCATTCCACGCACACGTAGGGTTGGCCAGTTAAGGGCCAGGCTTTAGAAGCTCGGATTTAACTCGCGTCGTGACGTCCGCGCCCTTTGTCACTCTTCAAAAAAAAAAAAAAATAGACTCTGATATTAGGTGAAAAAGAGGCGGGCGTTACAGTTGGTATCAGAGCGAAATCGGAAGAATGAATCTCTCGAAGTAAGGTTAAGACGGTTGCATGCCTCACTGGCAGCTAAGAATCCCAGCTGACCGATGCTTCGGAGTCCGCTGCACGGAGGCCGGGTTAATTTACTTCGATTGACTCAAACGGAAGCATTCAATCTGAGACAACTTTCGGCGGAAATGAATGATAACAGGGGAAGAAAAATCCATCCTAAGTTAGATTTATCAAACGTAGCAATATAGGACTTATTTCCCCCGAAAATGAGAACACAATACTTTGATGCTTAGGAAATCCCCCCCCCCCCCCCCCCCCCCCCCCCCCCCCAAATTGATTAAATAGTGATAGATTTATCAAACGTAACAAAGTAGGATGCATTTCCCCAGTATTTCTAGATTTGAACAACAAATGATAGGAATTTAGAGATTCCCCCCCCCCCCCCAGAAACAAAGGAAAAACAAGTGTGCTTATTTGGCAACTTTCCCCAAACAAAATACATTGTGATATACATAAGAAATTCCCCAAAACCTAGATTGGTTTTACTGGAAATTGTTGTTGATGATTTTTGTGTTCTATTGTATTTAGGAATACAGATATGTCAAGTGATGGGGAGTGTACGGAATTATGGGATAAGGAAACCCCTAGCTGTTCCATAGATTTGGTGTCCGCTTCTAGCATAGAAGTTGGCATGGACTTTCAGGAGGGACCTTCTGAGAAAGATGAAGAGGATTTAGCATCTCTTCTTGAAGATGATGTGGAAGACTTTCTGATGATAAGAGAGTCGGTAGGGGAAAATAGAACCCGATTATATGCGCGAGTTGTACAACCAAGTTGGGCACAACTGTACATACTACCCCTACCCGTCTTGAAGTGGTATGCTCGGTTTGTGGACTACATGGACACGGGAAAGAAAGGACTAACTGTCCTTATTTTGGAGGATAATTAATGATTTTAAGGTTTTAAATGAATGAAATAGGTGTGATATTAAATTGCACAAGCATACTTGTATTGTGAGTGCATGTGGATATACATGTATTGAATTCTTATTGTTGAGTGTATGAGGTGATGAAATGAGGAAAGACTAATAGTTATGATCATACTAATTAAGTGAGGAAAGAGTATGTAAAAATGTACAATGATGAAGTACATGCATCAAATGATGATAAGAGGAATGAACTTTTGATGTGGGTTATATGTTGCATATGTTTTTGAGTGAGATAAATGTGAATAAAAAGGGTGGGGAGTATTTGATTATGTGATATATGGGTATACTTGGGGGATGGTACAATGGTTTTTAGAAATGGCTTTCATATTGGTGATGACCCATGGCTTGATAATTTGTCATGACCCAAGTGAAGAGATTTATGTTATGACATATAATGGGTGATGATGTAAACACTTTGTGAGGGGATATAAGAGGTTCTCATATGAACAAAGTGCCATTTGAGAGATGTTGGATAAACAATGTACTTGAAAGAGATCGGAATGCATGGGTTAACTTGCCACATGAAACTCGTAAGAGGATGACACTATGAGGAGAATGTGAAGGGTCTAGCTTGCAAAGACTAATATGTTGTATGAAAATCTTGTATGTATAATTCAATTGCATTCTCCCAATGTGTAGTGTAGATTATGAACGAGTGATGATAGGCCTTGAAATGGGTTTATGGCCTTAGAAGGCATGAATGAATGATGGACCATGAATTTATGAAAGTATTTTATTTAGTGATTGCATGATGATTCCCTATGATGTTACTAAATTGTGAATTATCAATCATTGCAATGAGTTTATATGATATTGCTTTGATAATTGATTCTATGCAATGAATAGTCATTGAGGAACAAGGATATGATATAGATTATGTATATGATGATGAGTTGATAAAGTGCTATGAGTTGTGAATATGTAGTATGCATGAAGAGGCTGTGATATGCCAATGCGTTTGGTTGGAAACCTAGGTGGGGCTGATGAATAATTCCAAAGTTTAGGAATTTGTGGATGGTCATGGATGGTCTTCGAATGTATTGGGATGACTTGATTTGGATGAGTAGGATTGTTATTTCAAAATCTCTAGGTGTATGTTGTAAATGGGGTAGGGTAACCTAATCATAATTATGTTGAATCAGTAGATCTTATTAATGTGTTATTTCTTATGTTACCTCAAGTTATTGTTTGATGAGAATGGAGATGAAAGATCTTGTTACACATGAGTTATGTTATTCGATGATTGTGTGCGATTTCAATTCTACGTGACCTGATAATGAAAGCATATGAACCGTATGATGTTGTAACCATTCATAACGTAGGCATGTAGGGTGGAATTTGGTGGTTGGTGAAATTTGTAATACTTGTGAATATTTTTAGTGGTGAATGGGTACTATTTGACATAACCTCAGTAAGCTTAGATGTATCACTATTTTAAAGAAGCTATGAATATGTGTTGAATAATCCAGAGGGGTAGGAAATTAGTATTTATATGATTTGGATTGATGCCGGACAATGGCATTATGATAGACATTTTTGATTTCGTAGTCGACGCATGGGTCGTATGTTAGACCTGCTAACCCTATAATAGGCAGAATAGTCCTATGAATTTATTAGTTATGCCTATGAATGGATTATACCTATAGAAGGGTTATATTCATGGACAGTTACTAATCATGGATGTGAATAATCATGGATGAGGGTTCCCATGGTGGTTTGGATTGATGTCGGGTATTGGTATTGTAGGAGTTATGAACAAAAGGGTTAGTCACATAATGACTTATGTGCAAATGAAGAGGTGCTAAGTTTTGGAGATGTATTTAATGGGAAGGATAAGAGTCTAGTGAAACTCAAATGGGAAGCTATGGGCGACTGCCGAGTTAGTCTAGCTAGCTGACTCTGTAGTTAGCCGATAGAATTCCAGGAGAGTGCAGCTAGAAACCTAGTTGAAATGGAATCAGCAAAGGATTGATCATATGCTCGTATGGGCAGGCTACCTCACACAGAGAGTAGACGAAAGAATGTGTTGAATGTGTACGTATGGGAAATGACTTGGTAGTGGGTAAAGTGAAATAGAATACATTAATCTACATAAGATCGCAAATGGGTTCATGAGAAAAAGAGAGAACGCGAGACAAAGTAAATTCTACAATAATGAAATTCATAGATTGATATGAGTAATGTTGATGTAATTAAGAGGTACTTGACGCGATTGAATGGGAACAACGAATAGATTCAGAAATGGAGGAGATATGGACCGAGATATCAATAGGCGAGGTGGAATCGGAATAGGAATTACGACCGGGACAGGGTCTTGTATTCCATGGCAGGATGGATGTACCTAAGAGCTGCAAAAGGGAGTTGTTGGTGGAGACACACCAAACCAAGCTCTCTACCCATCCGGACAGCGCCAAGATGTACCATGATCTTAAGAGGCATTATTGGCGGCATGGACTCAAGAGAGATGTGGCAGAGTTTGTTGTTCGCTGCCTAACTTGTCAGCAAGGTTAAGTTGGGACATCAGAAGCCACCGGGTTTATTCAAACCCTTATCTGTACCGTAGTGGAAATGGGAGCACATCTCCATGAATTTTGTGACAGGATTGTCAAGGTCTTCCAAAGGCCACGATGCAATATGGGTCGTGGTGGACCGGTTGACCAAGTTTGTACATTTCCTTCCTGTCAAGACGACTGATTCATCGGAGACCTTGGGTCGACGGTACATCCGGGACATTATCAGACTACATGGTGTACCTCGTACTATTGTGTTCGACAAAGATGGCCGATTCACTAGCAGAGTATGGCAGAGCATGCAGTCGGCTATGGGGACCGACGTGTTGATTAGTGCAAGCATTCCACCCACAGATTGATGGACAATCGGAGAGGACAATATGGATATTGGAGGATATACTGAGAGCGTGTATACTGGATTTCAAGGTAGATGGGAGGATCACTTGCCACTGGTGGAGTTCTTCTACAATAACAGTTACCAGCAAACCTCCAGATGGCTCCATTTGAGGCCTTATATGGTAGGCCGTGTAGATCGCCAGTGTGCTGGACAGAGGCCGGTGAGCCTGCATTGATTGGGCCGGAGTTGCTTGCGGAGACTACGGCGCAGATTAAGTTGATATGGCAACACTTGCTCACTGAACAGAGCCGCTCATCCGGAACTCTTTGTATGAGATGTTTGAGACCTCTACTTCGTTTGAATTTTCGGGACGAAAATTTTAAAAAAGGATTGTATTGTAATGGCCCAGAATTTGTAAAGTAATATATATGTGTTATTATTTATTTTTTTATGGTGGAAATTGGAAATTGGATGGAATGTTGTGGAAACCTATGGTGATGTAAGAATGGTTTTGATGGGTGAAGAGATGGAAAAAGTGATTAAGAACAGTCACAGAAAGGGGCAAAATCTGAAAATGAAACTAATTTCACGAATAGAGTTTGAACTTAAAGAACCCTTCTGAACACGGACGATTGGTCGTGGTGCCGAGCCATCGTTTAGTGACAATCAGTTGTTGAGCCAATCCATCATCAAGTGATGATCTGTCGCCATAATAGATGACAATTTTTCATTTTGGAAATACTTTGCAGTTTTGAAATCTCCTCTTTAATTTTTGTAACGACCCGCTCCTGCCAGCACAATATTGTCCACTTTGGTCCCCTCAACTGGGCCCTCACGACTTTGCTCTGAGGACCCCACCCTCAAAAGGTCTTGTGCTTTATGGGAGGGAGCACACCTCTTATATACATAGGGAAACACTCCTCACTAGGGGATGTGGGACTTCTCCCACACGCCCAGCGCCCTGCACTCCATGCTGGCTATGTTTTAGCTAGGCCTTGGCGCTCCTTGGTCTCAGGCGTGAGCCCCCCAAATGGTCCAGGGTCTCACAATTTTCAAAACACACATGGCATACACATATTATATTCACAATAATAAAGCTAAAATATGCCACAAAAATATCTTGCAATCATCAAATTCAAATATCACATATTCACATCAATATATTGAATTTTAACTTGTAAGAATACAAGTCAACACACCATACACATTTCACATGTTTAAACTAAACATAATGTTCAACACATTGGATCTGAAATGCAGGACTTTGAAATTCAAATGTCCATTAATGTATGGATTTCCAAGCAAGACTAGTACTATAGCCAAGAAGAGTATAATCTAAGTTTGTAATGTCCAAAATGTTCCGTGTCATAGCACATCGGCTATTTGAACTCACATAGGTCTCTTGTGAGGTTCAATTGTAATGGTCTTAAGATATGGAAGTGAGTCTAAGAATAATACAAAACGTGAGTGATGGTCTATCTCTTAGGTACCCAAATGGTTGAGTTTGGTGTTTCATAAACAACCCTATGATGATACCTTTGATGTCTCAACCTTGGATTCCTCAGCTCCTTTAAGACTTCATCCAATTGTCTTAATAAGGAGTCTTTCCTTTGACCCACCTTCCTTGGAGGTTTGTGTGTTTTAGCCTTTGGTTTAGGTGGGTTGTGTATTGTTACCTTAGCTGTAGGTGGGCTGTTAAAGGCTTGACTGTTCAAGTGTCTCTTCCTAAGATTGCATTCCCTTACGTAATGTCCAATCTTATGACAATAAAAACATTTACCCTTTGGAGGGTGAGAGACATTTCCTTTGACAAACACCGTATCATTCATAGGTCTTTTGGTTGACATAGAGGAACAAAGTCCCGACCTATCTCCATACTTTTACACAAATTAAGTAATTTTTCCAATTATTGTTCACCATGGATAAACTTAATTTGAAACTTCTCTTTATGATTTTTCAATTCTTTAAGTTCAAGAGATAGTTTCTTAACTTCTTCTTCAAGATTTTACTTGATGTCCCACAAATTTTCAACATCATTGCAATGAATCACAATTTCATCTTGAAGAGCTTTTTCACTCTCTTTTAATTTTAAGATTTCATCATTAGAGAGTATTAACTTAGTGGACATTAGAGAGTTTTCATTTTTCAAATTTTTTAGTTGGCTAGAGAGGTTTGTATTTTCAATTTTAACCTTGTCAAGTTTTTTGGCCAACTTCTCACTCTCAAGTTACAACACATGGTATGATTCTTGAAGATCTTCGTCTTCATCATCATCCTCCATTTCAATTACTGATGTTTCAAGATCACCCACTATCGAGGCTATGAAACCCTTAGATGATTCAACTTGTTCTTGGGTTTTTTTTGTCGGAATCACTCTTGGATTCGGATGTGTCTTCATAAGTCACATTCACATTCATAGCCTTTTTCAATTTTCCTGATGAACATTCATTAGCAAAGTGTCCTCGGTCACCGTAACTGAAACATGTTTGTTCCTTGGGTTTTCTCCTCTCTTTTGCTTAATGAGGTTCATGATTTTTAGAGTCTTTGTCACTTGATTCACACTTCTTAAATCTCCTCATTTTGTTCATCTTGCTAAAAAATTCAAAAAATTCTTAGTAAGCAAAGCCACTTCTTCACTAGAATCATATTCATTTTCCGATTTTATTTCTTTTTCTTTTATCTTTTTATTTTTCAAGGAAGTCTTTAAGGAAATTGGTTTCTCCTTTGGTTGTTCAAGATGTAGGTAATAAGTTTGGAGTGAACCAACTCTATTTTCTTCCATACCCACCATTTTGGGTTTTGATGTGTCTTAAATTTACTCGCAAGCGCACGAACCATTAAATAGTATAGCAATGTGAGTGCGAGGTTGAACCCAATGGAATTACGGAAAATATATCCATTAAGTATTCACAATTATTTATTAATTAATTAAAGTAAAAATCTAACTTTGTAACTTATGTTGGTGGTTTTAATTAGAAAACATAGATACACTTTAGATTTGGCATCGATTTTAAGAAAATTAATTTATTTAATCTCAATCTTAGTTTATTTTCCAGATCTTGAAGTTTGGAGAGAATAAAGGAATTAAAGTATAAAGAATCAAAGAATTTTTAAAGCATACAAGAATTAAAGTAAAGAATCAAATAAAATAACTAGATCTACTTATTTACACGATACAGTGGAATTGACGTCGATCAAGATAGAATCATCATTCAAGTTTTAATAATAAAACTAAAGCCTAGAATCCATAGCTCACGTAAATCAAGTGACATTGTGTTCAAGCCATCCATTTAACATCATTTAAAAATTATACTCATGTGTTCCAATAAAAATACTCAAAAATTTAGACCTTAGTCTAAGCAGGTGTTTGGTTTCAGATTCTAAATTTTCATTGCACCCTTGAAATCAAGAGCAATAGATCTCTGAAACGGAAGCCTTACTTAGATCTAAATTTTCATTGCATCCAACTTTCAAGCACACAATAAAATTTGAACATGAGATACAGTTTTAAAATAACTTTATCTAAACATTTAATCCATGATTTTCAACAAAAATTATCCAAAAGTTAGACCTTAGATTAAATAGAAGTTGAATTCCAACTCTAAATTTTCACTGCACTTTTGGAATCCAAAAGCCTTAGAAATTGAAACTGAAGTCAATACTTAATACTAAATTTTCATCACATCTAACTCTTGAATTCACAAAAAAAAAATTCAATTATGAGATTAAAATTTAAAGACAACAATAAATAAAGAACAATCATAACACATATGTTATTTTATTGGAAAACCAGAGACTAATTATTTCACCGCACTTTGAATCTTATTATTAAACTTGAAATTCAACTTTACAATGTGTAGATTTAAATCAAAGAAATACAAGAAATAACAATGGAAATTGAAATTAAATTCAAACCTAAAGACACTTGGTCTCTGTCGGTTTTCCCAAGGTATTTTCTTCTCTGTTTCACCTTTCGTCCACACCAGAGCTCAATGTCATTAGCCAAATTTGAATTCTAATGATCTCCCAAGTGCTCCATTTAATGGAGGGTTAGGATTAAATCTTGGTTTAATGTAATGGATGAAGGGCTTGGATTGAATCTAACTTAATATGAGTGGATGGGATTTAAAAACTAAAAGGATTAGGGCTACACTATGATGTACACGAATTTTGTAGCTCGAGATCCAAGTTGGCTTGGGTTTTAAGCTAGCTTTTGTAATAACCCAGATTTTTAATTCAATAATATATTGGCTATTATTTGATTTAATTGTGAAAAATTAAGAATTATAGATGGAGTGGATGTTAGATGGATCAAGGTTGGGGCAATGGCCCAAGTATGGTCCAGTGGACCACGGGTAGGCTTGATTTTATTTGGTCAAATTGGGTCAAAAGCCCAATTGGGACCCAATGGGTCTAGATGGATTGAGCATTAGGGTAAATGGGTAAGAAATGGATTTCATTGGGTCATGGACCCAATTGTGAATCAAAGGCATGGGGTCCATCTCATTGGCAAGTGTAGGAGTGGAAATCCAAGTGCCATAGCCAAGTGGCGCCCAACTCCACCTCATCAAGTGAGATGGCGTGTGGACCAAGACATGTGGGGCTGACCACCATGGTTGACTTGATCAACCATGGGTGAGTCAAAGATAAATTAAACAGGATCAAATGTAATAAGTGGAATTAAATTATTTAATTGTAATGACCTAAGTTAGATATAAATTCAAATGATTGAGTTGGGAAATAAGTTGCATTACATGGAGTGAGTCAAATGGGGAGTGAGTCACCTAAAAGACCAAAGATATAGTGAGTCAAGTGGGTGGTTTCATCTCATGGAAACCACTCCACCAAAACTGTTGGGAGATAGGAGTGGTATACCATGTGGAGGGCATGCACCCCCTTGGCTAGACCAAGAGCTTAGGTGGAGACCATACATTGGCCAAAGGAGAGGTGGTGGTTCCACCTCATCGAAACCATCGAAGCAAAACCGTTGGGGGATGGGAGTGGTATGCCATGTGGAGGGCGTGCACCCCCTTGGCTAGACAAGAAGCCTAAAATGAAGGACATGCAAGGACCATGATTGGGCAATGGAGAGGCGGTGGTTCCACCTCATCCAAACCACCAAACCACCCAAGGAAACCCAAGCCAAAACAGTTGGACATGGGAGTGGTATGTGCCATGTGGAGGGCATGCACTCTTTTGTTTGGTCAATGGGCTCATGGGGAAGACTCCACATTAATGAGGGTGGAGTCTAACCCAAGCAAACCCTAGACAAGAGGGAAAAGAGGTTTTTGAATCTCATTCCTCTCATCTCACTCTCGCCCTCTCCCTCTCTTGACCGACCATCACTCTATGAGAAATAAGAAAAAAGACTTAGAGAAATTGGGACCTCAAGCTTGGCCGACCTTTACACTAAGACAAAGAAACATTTGGTATCTTCCATTCTCTCCTCCTCTCCCTCTCAAACATTCACCAAGGCCGAACCATCTTCTTGGGGGTTTCATCTTAGACCCTCTCTGTAACACCCTGGAATTTCAAAGTTATCAGTTTATATGAAAATATTCATATTTACGGAATTGCCATTGTGATGAAAATTGATTTGAATTTAAATGGGTCAATGGCTCAATCAAGACCCAAAGGATGATAGTTGGTTTACAAAACAAATAAATGGGTAAGATAAATTTAAACGGGTCAAGAATCATATTTGGGTCAAATTTTGATAAATGGGTCAAAATGGCTAGATGGGACCCAATGGGTCGTGTGAATGGCATGATTAACCATGGAGGGAGTTCAAGCTTAGTTAATTTAAGTTTATTAATTGCTTGAGTGTGGTTTGAGTTGAAATGAATGGTGGGTTTAGTTAAGTTGAATTTATTAGTTAAGTTAAATTAAATGAGTGATTTAGGTTGGGTGAGTTGAATAAATGAGTTGAATGAATATGTATTTTTAATGTAAGTGAGTGAAGTGTGTGAATGGGAGGAGAAGTGTTTTAAATTCCAACTTTGAGCAAGAAAAACGTTGGTGCATGGGGAGACATTACCATGCATGTAACCCCCATTTAGGTGATGAATAAAATGGGAGTTACATTTTGAATGGGAGTTACTTCTTGAAAACACAAAGGTTGCTAGGGACGTTGGCTGCATGCATGAGCAATTTCATGCATGTAACGGCTACCATGTAGATAAGAGAGTGATGGCTTTGAGAGTTACAAATGCATGAATGAAGGAGGATGCAAATAATTACAAAGATATACATGGAAGATGTTGGAGGTGGGAGTGTGATTTCAAATGCAAGTGTTTTACACGTTGGAAATGGTTAGAGAGCATTGGTTGGTCTTCAAAAGACAGCAATACTTAGATTGATGGTTCATGCATGTAACTCCAAGGTTGGAGAACAAATGGGTAACTGATTGGAGGAGTAATACCTAAAAGATTACAGCATTTTAAATTCAAATTATGTAATAAATCAATGGGAGTATCAAAGTGTTTTCACATTTGGAAGTGGGGAGTTTTTATTCCAATGATAGAACTTCCACATGGGACGTTAATGAGGGTCAAATGGGGTTGATTGGAGCTGCTGTTGGTGGAGTTACATTTAAGAAAGGTGGCTGTTACATAAGCCAAAAAAAATTGAGAGACAACAACAAGGGACGGTGTAACACATGGGGGTTACATTTCAAAGTGAAACTCCCATGTGAGAACCTAAGAAAAAGGGGGGTTACACAAGTCCAATTTACAAGGGACGTTGGGAACATGGGGAGGTTTCATCTCATGATGAAACCCCCAAGTAACATAAAGATTAGGGTAAAGGCAATGAGAGTTACACAAAGTTAAACTTGGGCTGGTTTTTTATTAAACAAAGGGTGCCCATTTCTCTCTCTCTCCCTTTCTCTTGGCCGTTCTTTGTTTTCCCAAAAACTAAGAGCAGTAGCTGGTTGATTATCAGTCCTTGGTTTGATTCCTTTTCATCAAGACAAGTTCAGCAAAAAGGGAAGGAACAAGCGGGAGTAAAGATCAAGTGGAGGAGTCGCGGAAACGGTAGGTGTTCGATAAACTATGTTGTTTAATTAAGAAATATGATCCGGCTATTGGATGGCTGAATCTAACAAAGGTTAAATGTTGGTTAGAAGTACATGAATGAGATCAAAAGATGGACCATAGGGTTCGGCCCATTGGATGGCCAAACCCCATGGAAATAATTGGTTTATTTGGATGGTTTTTGGAAATTAAAACCATACAAATTTGGGACTGTTTTTAGTGGATTTAAGTATGTGTTTTAAAAAGGTTAAAACATAAATAAGGAAGTTTATTTTGGACAAAGATAAATGATTAAGAAGTTCAAAACCAGAGGTCATAGGGTTCGGCCACCATGGAGGGCCGAACCCCATGCAAATAATGGTTTGTTTTGATGTATTTGGAACAAATAAACCATGAAGTTGATGGACTGTTTTGGGTTATTATTTTAAGATGTAAATACATGTTTTACAATGGTTAAAAAACATGGATTTGGGTGCTGGTTTCAGACCTAAGAGGAAGGACTAAATATTCAAAACTAATCTCATGGTGTTCGGCCAATATACATGGCCGAACCCTATGAAATTGGGCTAATTTTGGAGGACTGTTTTGAAGGTTAAAAACCTGATTTAGATATACAATTATTACCTGGTTAATTGAGGTTTAAAAACAGTAAACGTAATCATTGGGTTCAGCCATGATAGAGGGCCGAACCCCATGTAAAACGGTGTGGGTTTTCATGTTGAGAACCCCATGGAAACCATGAAAATCCATGGACTGTTTTGTGGAATAATTGGGTTAAGTTTATGATGAACATTAGTTATTATTTATATGCTTTGATTTAAGAATATTATATGTTGTTTATGGAGTTAGTATGGGTAAGTAATCGGCCAATATGAATGATGGAATTTGAGCATAAAAGCACATTGGTGAGGTTCGGCCATGTGTATGGCCGAACCCCACTAATGGTGATTGTGGGACATAATTGTTGATTTATATGAAGATATGGAAGGATCAAATTAGGTGGTGAGGTTCAGCCGTGTGTATGGCTGAACCCCACTAAAGATGGTTTTATGATTGGTGATGAAACTTAGTTAATTTAAAGCAAAGGTTGGTCTCAATGGCACAATCGTAATTATGGTTGAAATGATCAAAAATAAAATGATCATATGATGGGATAAATGGGCTAAAACCAAAGTGGTAAGGTTCAGCCATAATGTATGGCCGAACCCTACTAAGGTTCGTTTAGAAGTTTGGGGAATTAGATAGGTTTTAATTAAATAGATGATTGACCAATGTTTTAATGGATGAGGTTCGGCTATGGCTTTGGCCGAACCCCACTAGGTGATCTTTGGAACATTAAGCTTTGCTGGAAATTAGGTGGATAAATGATTAACTTGCTGCCATGTACATAGGGTATTCGGATTTTTAGAACGGTGAGCGAGCCGTGATCGGAAGACGGTCCAAAGGAAGGATCAAACAAAGTAAACTGTTGTAGGTTTCCTACCTTGTTGTAACCACATAACTTATTTGCTGTTTTATGTTTATTTGAATAAGTTATTTGAATCAAATGTTATATTTACAAATGGAATGTTTGCATAGACATCTCATGCATAGCATGGGATAATGGGGAAGTAACCGGAGGCCACACTCCGTCGGGGCGTCCGAAAGACCATTGTGGGGTACCCTGATGATGAGAATCCCATCAGGAGGAATCCGGAGGCCACACTCCGTCGGGGCGTCCGAAAGACCACTGTGGGTTACCTTGACGATGAGAATCCCGTCAAGTGATGGCTATGTTGAATGGTGATGGGTGGGACTCATTACATGTTCATTTCATACATAGCATATTTTTACAGAATTTTGTCACACATGTATAACTATTATCCTATTTGCATGTTTTTGACTAACCATGTGGTAGCCCTATTCGGAAACACTACTGGGCGCGTTGATCTAACGCCCTGTCTATATCTTTAGTGGATGATGCAGGGAAAGGAAAGAACGTGGTTGGAGAAGAGGACCAAGTACGAAAACTTGGGCGATTTGAATGATTGCAATGGACTATGAATGGATTATTTATGGACTTGTTAGTTGATTTATTTGGAACAATGTAATTTGTTAAATTAGATGTTGGCATGTAATAAGTAGTTAAGTAGATGCTATGGTTGGATTTATTTGAATGGTTTGGAATGAATAGTAGACTAAGGTTATATAATAATTTTGGAGAATAAATAAGGTACTTTGCTATCTAAAAAAAAATGGAAATTGGATTAATCATAGGTCTATTATAACCTCAGTTAGATCTAGACTAAGTTAATTCCGCTAGTTATATATGTACCATGTGCGGATCAGTTTTATGGACTTAGTTCATACGCACATGGGCTTGGCCAGTTAAGGGTCGGATTTAGATCCGAACTTAACTTGCGTCGTGACATTCCGCCCCAATCACTTATTGATTATTGTTATAAAAAAAAAAAATAAACTCTGAAAATTTAGAGTGAAAAGGGCGGGGTGTTACAGTTGGTATCAGAGCGAAACGGGAAGTTGAATCTTCCGAAGTAAGATTAAGACGGTTTCATGTCTCACTGACGGATAAGAATCCCAACTGACCGACTCTTCGGAGTCCGCTGACTGGGGGCCGGATTAATTTACTTCGTGAACTCAGACTGAACAAATCAATCTGAGAACAACAGTGAAAGATAGCAAAAGTACATTATTATAATTCATCTATCAAACGTAGCAAAATAGGATATACATCCCCAATACTCCCCAAATGAGAAAAACAAGCATAGGAAATTTAGAGACTCTCCCCTCAAAAACAAATAGAAAATCAAGTATGCTTATTTGGAAATCTCCCCAACATTGTGAAAAAATACAAACTATATGAGGAAACTAAGTCAATAATGTTTTATGATTTAGGGAAATGGCTCCAAAGAAAAAGATCCCTCAGAATCAGAAAGGGAAGGAAAAGGTGTTGCAAATCATGCAACATGAGAAAGTGTTATCACAACACGAAAAATCTGTACATGAGAAGGAGCCATCCGTACATGAGAAAGAGGTAACCCAACCTGATGGGGAGCGATCTGTTCATGAAAAGTCTCACAATGCGGAAGAATCACAGCACTCATGGAGGGAAGAAAAGGGGAGTGAGGAAGCATCACAGAAAGAGGGAGAAGGAAACAGTGGTGTACATATACCACATGTGCCGCCTGAGCTTCAGGGATTAGTCCAAGCAGTGGTAACCTCAGTACTCCAGCAACATATGAATGGGAGTGAAAGTTCCAGGGATGCCAGTGACCGTAGTATGGCACGAGAATTTCAACAACAGCGTCCTCCCTACTTCAAAGGGAAGGAAGGGGCTGTCGGAGCCGAGCACTGGCTGAAGAAGATCACTCAGATCTTAAAATTACTTAAGATCTCGAGTCATGCTGACAGGATTTTACTGGCTACTTCACAATTGATAGAAGATGCCGGTAAATGGTGGGAGGTGGTGGAGAAGCAGAGGGAACTCATACCAGTTAGGGAGAGGACGGCCATGACATGGAATGAGTTTTCAGCAACCTTTCTGGAACATTACTTTCCGGAGGAGGAGAAGGAGCGACAGACGGAACTTTTCCTGTCCTTGGTACAGGGCTCTATGACGGTGGCAGAGTATCACCGTGAATTTCTCAGTTTATCCATTTATGCATTCTATATGGTGGACACAGAACTTCGCAAGGCAAGAAAGTTTGAGAGGGGTCTACGGCCAAACATCAGGGCCAAAGTGACCATATTTAAGTGCACCACATTGGCTGAGGTGGTCAGTAAGGCCACAATAGCAGAAAAGGAGTTGAATGCAATAGTACGGTTTGACAATCGTCGAGCTCCAAGTGGGAGGGGTGGGTTTCAGCCCAACAAGAGGCTCCGTCCGAACTTCAGTAGACCCTCACCATCTACTGGGTCCGCGGGGAGCTTTCGTCCTAACCAGCCCTCCCCATCTGCATCAGTCACCCAGTCATTCAAAGGGGTGAACAACTGTTTTCACTGTAACCAGCCGGGTCACTTCAAGAGAGACTGTCCAAAGCTCAATAGGCTCTCATATTCCAGAGGATCTTTCCGTCCACCAGCTAGGCCAGCTAACTCCCGAGGAGGCAGGACATATAATCAGGCGGGACGGGCGCCTACTCCTACCGGATCTGGACGACTATTTGCTCTAGAACCTCCTGAGGATGTGGATCATTCTGTGATTCAAGGTATGGCCGTTGTCAATAGTTCTTATGCTTATGCATTGTTTGATTCTGGAGCATCGCACTCTTTTATATCTGCATCCTTTATAACTGCTACTGGAACACTAGTACAAAAGCTGTCCACCACACTCACAGTAGTATCCCCTGTCGGAGACACGTCTTTGGGACTCATATGCACGGCCATAAATACAGAACTCGCTGGACTCAGATTTGAGTTCAATTATTTGGTACTCGACATGACTGAGTACGATATTATATTTGGCATGGACTGGTTGGCTAGTTATGAAGCCAATATTGATTGTTATCGCCGAAGAGTGACATTTTGGTCACCCGAGGGAAAGCAGTATATAGTTCGTGCCGACAAGCAAAGAAGATTGCAGGAAGGGTTGCATCACTTGGTGTTGAACAATATTGTCATCAACAAAGCACCAGTTACTGAACTTCTAGCAATTGTGAAAGAATTTGTTGATGTCGTTCCAAAAGAACTTCCTGGTATACCGCCTATGAGGGAGCTCAATTTTGAGATCAAGCTATATCCTGGTACCTCACCAGTGTCTCTACCCCATTATCGAATGGCACCAGCAGAAATGTCCGAGTTGAAGAAGCAGCTTGATGAATTACTCAGACTGGGTTGCATTTGGAACAGCACATCGTCATGGGGAGCTCCAGTGTTGTTCGTGAAAAAGAAGGATGGTTCACTTAGAATGTGTGTGGACTACCGGAAGTTAAATCAGCTAACTGTCCGGAACAAGTATCCTCTACCCAGGATCGATGATTTATTCGATCAGTTGAGGGGATCCAGTCATTTTTCCAAGATTGATCTGATGTCCGGTTATCATCAAATCCGGGTCAAAGAGGAAGACATCGAGAAAACAGCTTTCAGAACATGGTATGGACTATTTGAATTTGTAGTCATGCCATTTGGGCTTACCAACGCACCGGCTGTGTTCATGGACTTAATGAACAGAATATTCCGTCCATATTTGGATCGGTTTGTTATAGTGTTCATTGACGATATCCTGATCTATTCCAAGAGTCAGGAGGATCATGCTGAGCATCTTCGAATAGTATTGAACACCTTGAGACAGAACCAGCTGTATGCCAAAGCAAGCAAATGCGAATTTTGGCTACCTGAGGTCAAATTCTTAGGGCATGTTATAACAGCAGATGGTATAGCCGTTGATCCGGCTAAGGTGGCAGCAGTAAGTGAGTGGAAAGCACCAAAGAATGTCACCGAAATCCGTAGTTTTCTGGGTTTGGCGGGATATTATAGGAAGTTTATCATGGACTTCTCCAAAATTGCATCCCCATTGACTTGACTCACGCAGAAAGGAGTCAAATATGAATGGTCAGAGCTGTGCAATCAGAGATTTGAGGAGCTGAAAGAGAGACTTACAACTGCTCCTATTCTAGTTTTGCCGGAAAGGGGCAAAGGTTATGAAGTACAATGTGATGCATCAGGAGAGGGACTGGGATGTTCACTCATGTAACGTAATCGGGTGGTGGCATATGGTTCAAGACAACTAAAGATACATGAACGCCTCTACCCCACACATGATCTGGAATTAGCTGCGGTGGTCTTCGCTCTCAAAAGCTGGAGACACTATCTATATGGGGAGAAGTTTGAAGTATTTTCAGATCACAAGAGCTTGAAGTATTTATTTGATCAGAAAGAGCTCAACCTGAGGCAGCGCAGATGGATGGAATATCTGGCGGACTATGAATTTGCACTCCGATATCATCCGGGAAAGGCCAACAAAGTGGCGGATGCTCTCAGCCGCATGTCTCATGCATCAGTGGCATGTTTGATCAGGACTGAATGGGAGATGTTGAATTCCATTCGTGAGTTTAATCTATACATCACAAACCATGGGAGTATGTACAATTTGATCATACGATCCAACATGGTTACAAAGATTGAACAGGAGCAACGAACAGATCCGGAAATGGCAGAGACATGGGCCAAGATGTCTAATGGCGAGGTTGTACCGGATTGGGAATTACGACCAGGACAGGGTCTTATGTTCCGGGGTAGAATATATGTGCCAAGAAGCTGCAGAAAAGAATTATTGATAGAGGCACATCAGAGCAAGCTGTCCATTCATCCGGGTAGCACAAAAATGTATCATGACTTAAAAAGACATTATTGGTGGCATGGACTCAAGAAGGATGTTGCAGAGTTCGTGGCTCATTGTTTAACTTGCCAGCAGGTTAAGACAGAACATCAGAAGCCACCAGGGTTACTCAAACCCTTAGCATGCCGGAATGGAAATGGGAGCACATTTCCATGGACTTTGTGACGGGGTTGCCGAGGTCCTCGAAGGGCAATGACGCTATATGGGTTGTGGTAGACCGATTGACCAAGTCCGCGCATTTTATTCCTATCAAGATGACGGATTCATCAGAGACATTGGGTCGGAGATATATCAAAGACATCATCAGACTACATGGTATCCCACAGACTATAGTGTCTGATAGAGATGGCCGATTCACCGGCAGGGTATGGCAGAGCATGCAGTCGGCCATGGGAACCGATCTACTTATTAGCACAGCATTCCATCCACAGACCGATGGACAATCGGAAAGAACAATACAAACGTTGGAGGACATGTTGAGGGCGTGCATGCTAGACTTCAAAGGTGGATGGGAGGATCATTTGCCATTGGTGGAATTTTCTTATAACAATAGTTACCAGGCAAGCCTCCAGATGGCACCATTCGAAGCTTTGTATGGTAGACCATGCAGGTCACCAGTGTGTTGGACCGAGGTCGGCGAACCTGCACTGATAGGACCTGAGTTGGTTGCAGAAACTACTGCACAGATTCAGTTGATACGTCAACATTTGTTGACCGCACAGAGTCGGCAAAAGAGCTATGCTGATAAGAGGAGGAGGTTTCTCGAATTTGAAGTGGGAGACATGGTATTTTTGAAGGTCTCGCCACGAAAAGGGCATATGAGATTTGGGAAGAAAGGAAAATTGTCGCCAAGATATGTGGGACCGTTTTCAATTATCAGAAGGATGGGAGATGTAGCCTATCAGTTGGCACTTCCTTCGCAATTGGCGTCTCTACATGATGTATTCCATGTGTCGATGCTGAGGAAGTACAACCCTGATCCGTCTCATGTTTTGAATGTGCAAGATATAGATGTGCAAAGCGACGTCACTTATATCGAGAAGCCGGTCGGAATATTGGAGAGTGAGCAAAGGGTGTTGCGTAACCGAGCGATTCAGTTCGTCAAGGTGGTATGGGATCGACATGGTGTTGAGGAAGCCACTTGGGAATTAGAATCGGAGATGAGAACATCTCACCCTGAATTGTTTGTATGATTTACTTTGAAATCCTACTTCGTTCGATTTTCGGGACGAAAATTATAAAAAGATTATTGTATTGTAACACCCTGGAATTTCAAAGTTATCAGTTTATATGAAAATATTCATATTTACGGAATTGCCATTGTGATGAAAATTGATTTGAATTTAAATGGGTCAATGGCTCAATCAAGACCCAAAGGATGATAGTTGGTTTACAAAACAAATAAATGGGTAAGATAAATTTAAACGGGTCAAGAATCATATTTGGGTCAAATTTTGATAAATGGGTCAAAATGGCTAGATGGGACCCAATGGGTCGTGTGAATGGCATGATTAACCATGGAGGGAGTTCAAGCTTAGTTAATTTAAGTTTATTAATTGCTTGAGTGTGGTTTGAGTTGAAATGAATGGTGGGTTTAGTTAAGTTGAATTTATTAGTTAAGTTAAATTAAATGAGTGATTTAGGTTGGGTGAGTTGAATAAATGAGTTGAATGAATATGTATTTTTAATGTAAGTGAGTGAAGTGTGTGAATGGGAGGAGAAGTGTTTTAAATTCCAACTTTGAGCAAGAAAAACGTTGGTGCATGGGGAGACATTACCATGCATGTAACCCCCATTTAGGTGATGAATAAAATGGGAGTTACATTTTGAATGGGAGTTACTTCTTGAAAACACAAAGGTTGCTAGGGACGTTGGCTGCATGCATGAGCAATTTCATGCATGTAACGGCTACCATGTAGATAAGAGAGTGATGGCTTTGAGAGTTACAAATGCATGAATGAAGGAGGATGCAAATAATTACAAAGATATACATGGAAGATGTTGGAGGTGGGAGTGTGATTTCAAATGCAAGTGTTTTACACGTTGGAAATGGTTAGAGAGCATTGGTTGGTCTTCAAAAGACAGCAATACTTAGATTGATGGTTCATGCATGTAACTCCAAGGTTGGAGAACAAATGGGTAACTGATTGGAGGAGTAATACCTAAAAGATTACAGCATTTTAAATTCAAATTATGTAATAAATCAATGGGAGTATCAAAGTGTTTTCACATTTGGAAGTGGGGAGTTTTTATTCCAATGATAGAACTTCCACATGGGACGTTAATGAGGGTCAAATGGGGTTGATTGGAGCTGCTGTTGGTGGAGTTACATTTAAGAAAGGTGGCTGTTACATAAGCCAAAAAAAATTGAGAGACAACAACAAGGGACGGTGTAACACATGGGGGTTACATTTCAAAGTGAAACTCCCATGTGAGAACCTAAGAAAAAGGGGGGTTACACAAGTCCAATTTACAAGGGACGTTGGGAACATGGGGAGGTTTCATCTCATGATGAAACCCCCAAGTAACATAAAGATTAGGGTAAAGGCAATGAGAGTTACACAAAGTTAAACTTGGGCTGGTTTTTTATTAAACAAAGGGTGCCCATTTCTCTCTCTCTCCCTTTCTCTTGGCCGTTCTTTGTTTTCCCAAAAACTAAGAGCAGTAGCTGGTTGATTATCAGTCCTTGGTTTGATTCCTTTTCATCAAGACAAGTTCAGCAAAAAGGGAAGGAACAAGCGGGAGTAAAGATCAAGTGGAGGAGTCGCGGAAACGGTAGGTGTTCGATAAACTATGTTGTTTAATTAAGAAATATGATCCGGCTATTGGATGGCTGAATCTAACAAAGGTTAAATGTTGGTTAGAAGTACATGAATGAGATCAAAAGATGGACCATAGGGTTCGGCCCATTGGATGGCCAAACCCCATGGAAATAATTGGTTTATTTGGATGGTTTTTGGAAATTAAAACCATACAAATTTGGGACTGTTTTTAGTGGATTTAAGTATGTGTTTTAAAAAGGTTAAAACATAAATAAGGAAGTTTATTTTGGACAAAGATAAATGATTAAGAAGTTCAAAACCAGAGGTCATAGGGTTCGGCCACCATGGAGGGCCGAACCCCATGCAAATAATGGTTTGTTTTGATGTATTTGGAACAAATAAACCATGAAGTTGATGGACTGTTTTGGGTTATTATTTTAAGATGTAAATACATGTTTTACAATGGTTAAAAAACATGGATTTGGGTGCTGGTTTCAGACCTAAGAGGAAGGACTAAATATTCAAAACTAATCTCATGGTGTTCGGCCAATATACATGGCCGAACCCTATGAAATTGGGCTAATTTTGGAGGACTGTTTTGAAGGTTAAAAACCTGATTTAGATATACAATTATTACCTGGTTAATTGAGGTTTAAAAACAGTAAACGTAATCATTGGGTTCAGCCATGATAGAGGGCCGAACCCCATGTAAAACGGTGTGGGTTTTCATGTTGAGAACCCCATGGAAACCATGAAAATCCATGGACTGTTTTGTGGAATAATTGGGTTAAGTTTATGATGAACATTAGTTATTATTTATATGCTTTGATTTAAGAATATTATATGTTGTTTATGGAGTTAGTATGGGTAAGTAATCGGCCAATATGAATGATGGAATTTGAGCATAAAAGCACATTGGTGAGGTTCGGCCATGTGTATGGCCGAACCCCACTAATGGTGATTGTGGGACATAATTGTTGATTTATATGAAGATATGGAAGGATCAAATTAGGTGGTGAGGTTCAGCCGTGTGTATGGCTGAACCCCACTAAAGATGGTTTTATGATTGGTGATGAAACTTAGTTAATTTAAAGCAAAGGTTGGTCTCAATGGCACAATCGTAATTATGGTTGAAATGATCAAAAATAAAATGATCATATGATGGGATAAATGGGCTAAAACCAAAGTGGTAAGGTTCAGCCATAATGTATGGCCGAACCCTACTAAGGTTCGTTTAGAAGTTTGGGGAATTAGATAGGTTTTAATTAAATAGATGATTGACCAATGTTTTAATGGATGAGGTTCGGCTATGGCTTTGGCCGAACCCCACTAGGTGATCTTTGGAACATTAAGCTTTGCTGGAAATTAGGTGGATAAATGATTAACTTGCTGCCATGTACATAGGGTATTCGGATTTTTAGAACGGTGAGCGAGCCGTGATCGGAAGACGGTCCAAAGGAAGGATCAAACAAAGTAAACTGTTGTAGGTTTCCTACCTTGTTGTAACCACATAACTTATTTGCTGTTTTATGTTTATTTGAATAAGTTATTTGAATCAAATGTTATATTTACAAATGGAATGTTTGCATAGACATCTCATGCATAGCATGGGATAATGGGGAAGTAACCGGAGGCCACACTCCGTCGGGGCGTCCGAAAGACCATTGTGGGGTACCCTGATGATGAGAATCCCATCAGGAGGAATCCGGAGGCCACACTCCGTCGGGGCGTCCGAAAGACCACTGTGGGTTACCTTGACGATGAGAATCCCGTCAAGTGATGGCTATGTTGAATGGTGATGGGTGGGACTCATTACATGTTCATTTCATACATAGCATATTTTTACAGAATTTTGTCACACATGTATAACTATTATCCTATTTGCATGTTTTTGACTAACCATGTGGTAGCCCTATTCGGAAACACTACTGGGCGCGTTGATCTAACGCCCTGTCTATATCTTTAGTGGATGATGCAGGGAAAGGAAAGAACGTGGTTGGAGAAGAGGACCAAGTACGAAAACTTGGGCGATTTGAATGATTGCAATGGACTATGAATGGATTATTTATGGACTTGTTAGTTGATTTATTTGGAACAATGTAATTTGTTAAATTAGATGTTGGCATGTAATAAGTAGTTAAGTAGATGCTATGGTTGGATTTATTTGAATGGTTTGGAATGAATAGTAGACTAAGGTTATATAATAATTTTGGAGAATAAATAAGGTACTTTGCTATCTAAAAAAAAATGGAAATTGGATTAATCATAGGTCTATTATAACCTCAGTTAGATCTAGACTAAGTTAATTCCGCTAGTTATATATGTACCATGTGCGGATCAGTTTTATGGACTTAGTTCATACGCACATGGGCTTGGCCAGTTAAGGGTCGGATTTAGATCCGAACTTAATTTGCGTCGTGACATTCCGCCCCAATCACTTATTGATTATTGTTATAAAAAAAAAAAATAAACTCTGAAAATTTAGAGTGAAAAGGGCGGGGTGTTACAGTTGGTATCAGAGCGAAACGGGAAGTTGAATCTTCCGAAGTAAGATTAAGACGGTTTCATGTCTCACTGACGGATAAGAATCCCAACTGACCGACTCTTCGGAGTCCGCTGACTGGGGGCCGGATTAATTTACTTCGTGAACTCAGACTGAACAAATCAATCTGAGAACAACAGTGAAAGATAGCAAAAGTACATTATTATAATTCATCTATCAAACGTAGCAAAATAGGATATACATCCCCAATACTCCCCAAATGAGAAAAACAAGCATAGGAAATTTAGAGACTCTCCCCTCAAAAACAAATAGAAAATCAAGTATGCTTATTTGGAAATCTCCCCAACATTGTGAAAAAATACAAACTATATGAGGAAACTAAGTCAATAATGTTTTATGATTTAGGGAAATGGCTCCAAAGAAAAAGATCCCTCAGAATCAGAAAGGGAAGGAAAAGGTGTTGCAAATCATGCAACATGAGAAAGTGTTATCACAACACGAAAAATCTGTACATGAGAAGGAGCCATCCGTACATGAGAAAGAGGTAACCCAACCTGATGGGGAGCGATCTGTTCATGAAAAGTCTCACAATGCGGAAGAATCACAGCACTCATGGAGGGAAGAAAAGGGGAGTGAGGAAGCATCACAGAAAGAGGGAGAAGGAAACAGTGGTGTACATATACCACATGTGCCGCCTGAGCTTCAGGGATTAGTCCAAGCAGTGGTAACCTCAGTACTCCAGCAACATATGAATGGGAGTGAAAGTTCCAGGGATGCCAGTGACCGTAGTATGGCACGAGAATTTCAACAACAGCGTCCTCCCTACTTCAAAGGGAAGGAAGGGGCTGTCGGAGCCGAGCACTGGCTGAAGAAGATCACTCAGATCTTAAAATTACTTAAGATCTCGAGTCATGCTGACAGGATTTTACTGGCTACTTCACAATTGATAGAAGATGCCGGTAAATGGTGGGAGGTGGTGGAGAAGCAGAGGGAACTCATACCAGTTAGGGAGAGGACGGCCATGACATGGAATGAGTTTTCAGCAACCTTTCTGGAACATTACTTTCCGGAGGAGGAGAAGGAGCGACAGACGGAACTTTTCCTGTCCTTGGTACAGGGCTCTATGACGGTGGCAGAGTATCACCGTGAATTTCTCAGTTTATCCATTTATGCATTCTATATGGTGGACACAGAACTTCGCAAGGCAAGAAAGTTTGAGAGGGGTCTACGGCCAAACATCAGGGCCAAAGTGACCATATTTAAGTGCACCACATTGGCTGAGGTGGTCAGTAAGGCCACAATAGCAGAAAAGGAGTTGAATGCAATAGTACGGTTTGACAATCGTCGAGCTCCAAGTGGGAGGGGTGGGTTTCAGCCCAACAAGAGGCTCCGTCCGAACTTCAGTAGACCCTCACCATCTACTGGGTCCGCGGGGAGCTTTCGTCCTAACCAGCCCTCCCCATCTGCATCAGTCACCCAGTCATTCAAAGGGGTGAACAACTGTTTTCACTGTAACCAGCCGGGTCACTTCAAGAGAGACTGTCCAAAGCTCAATAGGCTCTCATATTCCAGAGGATCTTTCCGTCCACCAGCTAGGCCAGCTAACTCCCGAGGAGGCAGGACATATAATCAGGCGGGACGGGCGCCTACTCCTACCGGATCTGGACGACTATTTGCTCTAGAACCTCCTGAGGATGTGGATCATTCTGTGATTCAAGGTATGGCCGTTGTCAATAGTTCTTATGCTTATGCATTGTTTGATTCTGGAGCATCGCACTCTTTTATATCTGCATCCTTTATAACTGCTACTGGAACACTAGTACAAAAGCTGTCCACCACACTCACAGTAGTATCCCCTGTCGGAGACACGTCTTTGGGACTCATATGCACGGCCATAAATACAGAACTCGTTGGACTCAGATTTGAGTTCAATTATTTGGTACTCGACATGACTGAGTACGATATTATATTTGGCATGGACTGGTTGGCTAGTTATGAAGCCAATATTGATTGTTATCGCCGAAGAGTGACATTTTGGTCACCCGAGGGAAAGCAGTATATAGTTCGTGCCGACAAGCAAAGAAGATTGCAGGAAGGGTTGCATCACTTGGTGTTGAACAATATTGTCATCAACAAAGCACCAGTTACTGAACTTCTAGCAATTGTGAAAGAATTTGTTGATGTCGTTCCAAAAGAACTTCCTGGTATACCGCCTATGAGGGAGCTCAATTTTGAGATCAAGCTATATCCTGGTACCTCACCAGTGTCTCTACCCCATTATCGAATGGCACCAGCAGAAATGTCCGAGTTGAAGAAGCAGCTTGATGAATTACTCAGACTGGGTTGCATTTGGAACAGCACATCGTCATGGGGAGCTCCAGTGTTGTTCGTGAAAAAGAAGGATGGTTCACTTAGAATGTGTGTGGACTACCGGAAGTTAAATCAGCTAACTGTCCGGAACAAGTATCCTCTACCCAGGATCGATGATTTATTCGATCAGTTGAGGGGATCCAGTCATTTTTCCAAGATTGATCTGATGTCCGGTTATCATCAAATCCGGGTCAAAGAGGAAGACATCGAGAAAACAGCTTTCAGAACATGGTATGGACTATTTGAATTTGTAGTCATGCCATTTGGGCTTACCAACGCACCGGCTGTGTTCATGGACTTAATGAACAGAATATTCCGTCCATATTTGGATCGGTTTGTTATAGTGTTCATTGACGATATCCTGATCTATTCCAAGAGTCAGGAGGATCATGCTGAGCATCTTCGAATAGTATTGAACACCTTGAGACAGAACCAGCTGTATGCCAAAGCAAGCAAATGCGAATTTTGGCTACCTGAGGTCAAATTCTTAGGGCATGTTATAACAGCAGATGGTATAGCCGTTGATCCGGCTAAGGTGGCAGCAGTAAGTGAGTGGAAAGCACCAAAGAATGTCACCGAAATCCGTAGTTTTCTGGGTTTGGCGGGATATTATAGGAAGTTTATCATGGACTTCTCCAAAATTGCATCCCCATTGACTTGACTCACGCAGAAAGGAGTCAAATATGAATGGTCAGAGCTGTGCAATCAGAGATTTGAGGAGCTGAAAGAGAGACTTACAACTGCTCCTATTCTAGTTTTGCCGGAAAGGGGCAAAGGTTATGAAGTACAATGTGATGCATCAGGAGAGGGACTGGGATGTTCACTCATGTAACGTAATCGGGTGGTGGCATATGGTTCAAGACAACTAAAGATACATGAACGCCTCTACCCCACACATGATCTGGAATTAGCTGCGGTGGTCTTCGCTCTCAAAAGCTGGAGACACTATCTATATGGGGAGAAGTTTGAAGTATTTTCAGATCACAAGAGCTTGAAGTATTTATTTGATCAGAAAGAGCTCAACCTGAGGCAGCGCAGATGGATGGAATATCTGGCGGACTATGAATTTGCACTCCGATATCATCCGGGAAAGGCCAACAAAGTGGCGGATGCTCTCAGCCGCATGTCTCATGCATCAGTGGCATGTTTGATCAGGACTGAATGGGAGATGTTGAATTCCATTCGTGAGTTTAATCTATACATCACAAACCATGGGAGTATGTACAATTTGATCATACGATCCAACATGGTTACAAAGATTGAACAGGAGCAACGAACAGATCCGGAAATGGCAGAGACATGGGCCAAGATGTCTAATGGCGAGGTTGTACCGGATTGGGAATTACGACCAGGACAGGGTCTTATGTTCCGGGGTAGAATATATGTGCCAAGAAGCTGCAGAAAAGAATTATTGATAGAGGCACATCAGAGCAAGCTGTCCATTCATCCGGGTAGCACAAAAATGTATCATGACTTAAAAAGACATTATTGGTGGCATGGACTCAAGAAGGATGTTGCAGAGTTCGTGGCTCATTGTTTAACTTGCCAGCAGGTTAAGACAGAACATCAGAAGCCACCAGGGTTACTCAAACCCTTAGCATGCCGGAATGGAAATGGGAGCACATTTCCATGGACTTTGTGACGGGGTTGCCGAGGTCCTCGAAGGGCAATGACGCTATATGGGTTGTGGTAGACCGATTGACCAAGTCCGCGCATTTTATTCCTATCAAGATGACGGATTCATCAGAGACATTGGGTCGGAGATATATCAAAGACATCATCAGACTACATGGTATCCCACAGACTATAGTGTCTGATAGAGATGGCCGATTCACCGGCAGGGTATGGCAGAGCATGCAGTCGGCCATGGGAACCGATCTACTTATTAGCACAGCATTCCATCCACAGACCGATGGACAATCGGAAAGAACAATACAAACGTTGGAGGACATGTTGAGGGCGTGCATGCTAGACTTCAAAGGTGGATGGGAGGATCATTTGCCATTGGTGGAATTTTCTTATAACAATAGTTACCAGGCAAGCCTCCAGATGGCACCATTCGAAGCTTTGTATGGTAGACCATGCAGGTCACCAGTGTGTTGGACCGAGGTCGGCGAACCTGCACTGATAGGACCTGAGTTGGTTGCAGAAACTACTGCACAGATTCAGTTGATACGTCAACATTTGTTGACCGCACAGAGTCGGCAAAAGAGCTATGCTGATAAGAGGAGGAGGTTTCTCGAATTTGAAGTGGGAGACATGGTATTTTTGAAGGTCTCGCCACGAAAAGGGCATATGAGATTTGGGAAGAAAGGAAAATTGTCGCCAAGATATGTGGGACCGTTTTCAATTATCAGAAGGATGGGAGATGTAGCCTATCAGTTGGCACTTCCTTCGCAATTGGCGTCTCTACATGATGTATTCCATGTGTCGATGCTGAGGAAGTACAACCCTGATCCGTCTCATGTTTTGAATGTGCAAGATATAGATGTGCAAAGCGACGTCACTTATATCGAGAAGCCGGTCGGAATATTGGAGAGTGAGCAAAGGGTGTTGCGTAACCGAGCGATTCAGTTCGTCAAGGTGGTATGGGATCGACATGGTGTTGAGGAAGCCACTTGGGAATTAGAATCGGAGATGAGAACATCTCACCCTGAATTGTTTGTATGATTTACTTTGAAATCCTACTTCGTTCGATTTTCGGGACGAAAATTATAAAAAGATTATTGTATTGTAACACCCTGGAATTTCAAAGTTATCAGTTTATATGAAAATATTCATATTTACGGAATTGCCATTGTGATGAAAATTGATTTGAATTTAAATGGGTCAATGGCTCAATCAAGACCCAAAGGATGATAGTTGGTTTACAAAACAAATAAATGGGTAAGATAAATTTAAACGGGTCAAGAATCATATTTGGGTCAAATTTTGATAAATGGGTCAAAATGGCTAGATGGGACCCAATGGGTCGTGTGAATGGCATGATTAACCATGGAGGGAGTTCAAGCTTAGTTAATTTAAGTTTATTAATTGCTTGAGTGTGGTTTGAGTTGAAATGAATGGTGGGTTTAGTTAAGTTGAATTTATTAGTTAAGTTAAATTAAATGAGTGATTTAGGTTGGGTGAGTTGAATAAATGAGTTGAATGAATATGTATTTTTAATGTAAGTGAGTGAAGTGTGTGAATGGGAGGAGAAGTGTTTTAAATTCCAACTTTGAGCAAGAAAAACGTTGGTGCATGGGGAGACATTACCATGCATGTAACCCCCATTTAGGTGATGAATAAAATGGGAGTTACATTTTGAATGGGAGTTACTTCTTGAAAACACAAAGGTTGCTAGGGACGTTGGCTGCATGCATGAGCAATTTCATGCATGTAACGGCTACCATGTAGATAAGAGAGTGATGGCTTTGAGAGTTACAAATGCATGAATGAAGGAGGATGCAAATAATTACAAAGATATACATGGAAGATGTTGGAGGTGGGAGTGTGATTTCAAATGCAAGTGTTTTACACGTTGGAAATGGTTAGAGAGCATTGGTTGGTCTTCAAAAGACAGCAATACTTAGATTGATGGTTCATGCATGTAACTCCAAGGTTGGAGAACAAATGGGTAACTGATTGGAGGAGTAATACCTAAAAGATTACAGCATTTTAAATTCAAATTATGTAATAAATCAATGGGAGTATCAAAGTGTTTTCACATTTGGAAGTGGGGAGTTTTTATTCCAATGATAGAACTTCCACATGGGACGTTAATGAGGGTCAAATGGGGTTGATTGGAGCTGCTGTTGGTGGAGTTACATTTAAGAAAGGTGGCTGTTACATAAGCCAAAAAAAATTGAGAGACAACAACAAGGGACGGTGTAACACATGGGGGTTACATTTCAAAGTGAAACTCCCATGTGAGAACCTAAGAAAAAGGGGGGTTACACAAGTCCAATTTACAAGGGACGTTGGGAACATGGGGAGGTTTCATCTCATGATGAAACCCCCAAGTAACATAAAGATTAGGGTAAAGGCAATGAGAGTTACACAAAGTTAAACTTGGGCTGGTTTTTTATTAAACAAAGGGTGCCCATTTCTCTCTCTCTCCCTTTCTCTTGGCCGTTCTTTGTTTTCCCAAAAACTAAGAGCAGTAGCTGGTTGATTATCAGTCCTTGGTTTGATTCCTTTTCATCAAGACAAGTTCAGCAAAAAGGGAAGGAACAAGCGGGAGTAAAGATCAAGTGGAGGAGTCGCGGAAAC
Organism: Chimonanthus salicifolius; assembly: GCA_013350335.1. Lineage (NCBI taxonomy): Eukaryota > Viridiplantae > Streptophyta > Magnoliopsida > Laurales > Calycanthaceae > Chimonanthus > Chimonanthus salicifolius. Next base: position 27,607,398 of record CM023539.1, on the reverse strand, counting down.
GGTAGGTGTTCGATAAACTATGTTGTTTAATTAAGAAATATGATCCGGCTATTGGATGGCTGAATCTAACAAAGGTTAAATGTTGGTTAGAAGTACATGAATGAGATCAAAAGATGGACCATAGGGTTCGGCCCATTGGATGGCCAAACCCCATGGAAATAATTGGTTTATTTGGATGGTTTTTGGAAATTAAAACCATACAAATTTGGGACTGTTTTTAGTGGATTTAAGTATGTGTTTTAAAAAGGTTAAAACATAAATAAGGAAGTTTATTTTGGACAAAGATAAATGATTAAGAAGTTCAAAACCAGAGGTCATAGGGTTCGGCCACCATGGAGGGCCGAACCCCATGCAAATAATGGTTTGTTTTGATGTATTTGGAACAAATAAACCATGAAGTTGATGGACTGTTTTGGGTTATTATTTTAAGATGTAAATACATGTTTTACAATGGTTAAAAAACATGGATTTGGGTGCTGGTTTCAGACCTAAGAGGAAGGACTAAATATTCAAAACTAATCTCATGGTGTTCGGCCAATATACATGGCCGAACCCTATGAAATTGGGCTAATTTTGGAGGACTGTTTTGAAGGTTAAAAACCTGATTTAGATATACAATTATTACCTGGTTAATTGAGGTTTAAAAACAGTAAACGTAATCATTGGGTTCAGCCATGATAGAGGGCCGAACCCCATGTAAAACGGTGTGGGTTTTCATGTTGAGAACCCCATGGAAACCATGAAAATCCATGGACTGTTTTGTGGAATAATTGGGTTAAGTTTATGATGAACATTAGTTATTATTTATATGCTTTGATTTAAGAATATTATATGTTGTTTATGGAGTTAGTATGGGTAAGTAATCGGCCAATATGAATGATGGAATTTGAGCATAAAAGCACATTGGTGAGGTTCGGCCATGTGTATGGCCGAACCCCACTAATGGTGATTGTGGGACATAATTGTTGATTTATATGAAGATATGGAAGGATCAAATTAGGTGGTGAGGTTCAGCCGTGTGTATGGCTGAACCCCACTAAAGATGGTTTTATGATTGGTGATGAAACTTAGTTAATTTAAAGCAAAGGTTGGTCTCAATGGCACAATCGTAATTATGGTTGAAATGATCAAAAATAAAATGATCATATGATGGGATAAATGGGCTAAAACCAAAGTGGTAAGGTTCAGCCATAATGTATGGCCGAACCCTACTAAGGTTCGTTTAGAAGTTTGGGGAATTAGATAGGTTTTAATTAAATAGATGATTGACCAATGTTTTAATGGATGAGGTTCGGCTATGGCTTTGGCCGAACCCCACTAGGTGATCTTTGGAACATTAAGCTTTGCTGGAAATTAGGTGGATAAATGATTAACTTGCTGCCATGTACATAGGGTATTCGGATTTTTAGAACGGTGAGCGAGCCGTGATCGGAAGACGGTCCAAAGGAAGGATCAAACAAAGTAAACTGTTGTAGGTTTCCTACCTTGTTGTAACCACATAACTTATTTGCTGTTTTATGTTTATTTGAATAAGTTATTTGAATCAAATGTTATATTTACAAATGGAATGTTTGCATAGACATCTCATGCATAGCATGGGATAATGGGGAAGTAACCGGAGGCCACACTCCGTCGGGGCGTCCGAAAGACCATTGTGGGGTACCCTGATGATGAGAATCCCATCAGGAGGAATCCGGAGGCCACACTCCGTCGGGGCGTCCGAAAGACCACTGTGGGTTACCTTGACGATGAGAATCCCGTCAAGTGATGGCTATGTTGAATGGTGATGGGTGGGACTCATTACATGTTCATTTCATACATAGCATATTTTTACAGAATTTTGTCACACATGTATAACTATTATCCTATTTGCATGTTTTTGACTAACCATGTGGTAGCCCTATTCGGAAACACTACTGGGCGCGTTGATCTAACGCCCTGTCTATATCTTTAGTGGATGATGCAGGGAAAGGAAAGAACGTGGTTGGAGAAGAGGACCAAGTACGAAAACTTGGGCGATTTGAATGATTGCAATGGACTATGAATGGATTATTTATGGACTTGTTAGTTGATTTATTTGGAACAATGTAATTTGTTAAATTAGATGTTGGCATGTAATAAGTAGTTAAGTAGATGCTATGGTTGGATTTATTTGAATGGTTTGGAATGAATAGTAGACTAAGGTTATATAATAATTTTGGAGAATAAATAAGGTACTTTGCTATCTAAAAAAAAATGGAAATTGGATTAATCATAGGTCTATTATAACCTCAGTTAGATCTAGACTAAGTTAATTCCGCTAGTTATATATGTACCATGTGCGGATCAGTTTTATGGACTTAGTTCATACGCACATGGGCTTGGCCAGTTAAGGGTCGGATTTAGATCCGAACTTAACTCGCGTCGTGACATTCCGCCCCGATCACTTATTGATTATTGTTATAAAAAAAAAAAATAAACTCTGAAAATTTAGAGTGAAAAGGGCGGGGTGTTACACTCTCCCTCTCAAGGCCGAAGATCAAGGTGCAAGAAAGAAGAAAGACTAAGGAGAAGATCGGAGGAGAAAGAAAGAGTGAAGGAAACCGGAGGAGTCGCGGGATCTGTAAGTAGTACTCAACAAGATTTTATTAATTGGAAAGAAGTTAAAGGAAACCATGAAATCCCATTTTTTTGGATTGGAGAGTTGGCCAAAATATTATGGGCCATGGGTTTAAAATCCATCCAAGAAATGAGATAGAAAATGGACAAATCCTAATGGGTAAGATAGGCTATGTAAATGATGGAACATTAAGGACATTATGTATGTATGGCTAAGGACATCTTGCATGAACAATATAAGGATTATGATCATGGATTATGGGTTGGCCTTGCATGGGCGAACCCTAATTGTTATGGATATATGGAAAGGACCTGATGCATGTCTAAGATAAGGTATATGATCAAGATCATGGTTTAGCCCTTGCATGGCCAAACCCTAGAGTTCTATGTACATGGATCATAAGAACTAAAAAGGATTTGGATGAGGTTCGGCCATGATGTATGGCCGAACCCCATCAAGGGATATAATCATAAGCATGTGATTTTTTAAGGGTAAGTGATGAACCATAGGGTTTGGCCATGTTGTATGGCCGAACCCCATGGAAGGACATTGGTGACTTGTAATGAGTTTTAAAGGATGAAAATCCTAAATGCATGTTGGTAATTTTAAAGGTTTTAAATGGATCTATGTTAAGGAATGTTTAAAGGGTTTTTAAGGGTGAGAATGATGGAAGAATATTAACAAGGTAAATGGTCTCAAATGTTGTAAAGGGTGGAGAACCATGGACCATGGGTTCGGCCATGGTGTATGGCCGAGCCCCATGGAGGGATGTTGATGGAGTTAGAGGTATTAGACCATGAAAACAAACATCATGGGTTCAGCCATGTTGTATGTCCGAACCCCATGACCCATTTTATGGACATTTTGGACCTATGCATGCATGTTTAAAACGAATGGATTATCAAGCTAAGGAATGGAGGTATTTGTTGGGGATTTGTTAGGGTTTTATGTCATGATTAATGAATCAATTATGGATCCATGTTTATGGATCAGTTATGGACCTAAGTATGTATAAACAAAAGGGGTGATTAGCCATGAAAAGAATGATGGCAAAGAGGTAAATATGGTGAAAATGAAAGGACCATGGGTTCGGCCATGGTGTATGGCCGAACCCCATGGGGAGTGTTTTTGGGGACTTAGGGTTTTATTAATGGTAAATGATGAACTTATGTGTGTTTGGGTTAATGAATCTGTAACACCCCAATTTCTCAATGAAGTGGAAAATTACGAAAATGCCCTTGAGTTGTTAAATTAATTATTTTGTGATGATAAGTAAGGAAATAGTGGGGCCCATTGCTCAAATTAAAATCATATGAGCACATTATGAATGTTAAGCTTGATTGGATGGGTAATTTTCATCATTTGGGTCAAAAATGGCTAAATGGGTCAAAGGGCCCAAATGGGACCCATCGGGTCTTACTGAATTATTTGACCGTTATGGGAACTTAAATTAAATGGGGTTAGGCTGATTTGATTGGAAATCAAGTGGAGGAAAAATGGGTAGGCCTGACCCATATGTAAAAACCAGTTACAAATGACCAAAATGCCCATAGTTGGGTCATGGAGTCAAAAACGGGTCAAGGAGCTAAAGGTGGACCCAACAGGGTCAAGTTGACTATTTTTGACCGTGTGGACCCTCAAGGGAGCTAAAATATGAGTTAAATCAGTTGAGTGGGACTGAAGTGAGTTGGAATTAAATCAAGTGGTGAGTCAACTCATGTGCATTAAATGAAATGCATTAAGTATGTGAGTTGGGTGAGTTGAAATGGAAATCTAAATGACCTTGAGTTCAAGTGAGTCAAAATGGAAATTAAAGGGGCTGTAAATCAGTGAGTTTAATGGGAATTTGAAAAGGTAGCTTAGTCTCAAACCAACCAAAACAAGTCCCACACGTTGGGGACTTGTTTTGGTGAGTTCCATGGTGAATGATTAATGTAAATGATGGGTTTGAGATGGGTTGCATGGAAATCTGAATGGCTGCATGGGTAAGTGCCAAGGGGTGCCTTGGTTAGCACCCAAGACCCATCGTTTTGTGGGAGAATTGATGAGGAAGTGGAGGGGTTTTGGGGCTGAAATACAAAAGCAAACAACACCCATTTTGGCCGATTTTTATCATTGCAAAAGCCTTAGAATCCCATCTCTTTCCCTCTCTCAAGAACACCATCATTTGGCCGGATTGGACTTGGTGATTTCACCATTGGTTCAAGCAAATAATCAGCAAAGGAAGGGAGGCTAAGAAGGAAAGGAAGCAAGGATCAAAAGGCAAGACAAGAGCTTGGAATTTGGTAAGTGTTTCATGGACTTTTGGATTAATAAAGTGGAGTATGTATTGGGCCATTGTCATGGCCGAATACACCAATGTTTAACCTTGATTATGGAGGATTTAAAATGGTAAAAGTAACCATTGGGTTCGGCCACCATGGAGGGCCGAACCCCATGTAAGAGATTGCTTGGTTTTCATGTTTTGAAACATGAAAACCATGGATTTTGTGGACTGTTTTTGGGTTTTGATTTAAGATTTAAATACATGTTTTAGAATGGGTTAAAAACATGGATCTGAATGACATAGGGACTGAAGGTATTATGGGTATAAAACAGAGGTTTAAAACTGATAAGTTGGACCATTGGGTTCGGCCACTTTGCATGGCCGAACCCCGTGGAAACAAATGGTTGATGTTGATGGTTTTTGGAAGTTAAAACCATATAAAAGTGGGACTGATATTAGATGTTAGTGTTAGTTTTAAAATCATGTTTTAAGAAGGTTAAAACATGGAGTTGGATGGTTGATTCAGACCTAAGATAAATGATTGAATATTTCAAAACCAAAGGTCATAGTGTTCGGCCAATGAGCATGGCCGAACCCTATGAAATTGGGTTGGTTTTTAGATGATTTTTAAAGGGTTAAACTCGGTGATAATACGCTGGTTATTACATGATTATTGGAGTTTTAAAAATAGAAGAAAATAACCATTGGGTTCGGCCACCATGGAGGGCCGAACCCCATGTGAAAGATTGTTGGTTTGCATGTTGTGAAATATGGAAACCATGGACTTTTATGGACCATTTTGGATGGATTTAATTAGAGGGTTCTAAGAGGTATAAAGGCAGCAATATGATACTGATATTGCATGATTTAAATAACACCTAATGCATGTTTGAAGGATCAATTCATGGACATAGGGTTCGGCCAACTTGAATGGCCGAACCCCATGAAAGAGATTGATGATTGTTATGAATTTAAAGAGTTAGAAACCATACAATATCATGGGATTTCTATGGGATTTTAAATAGAATTATGGTTGTTGTTTTTTTATGGCTAAGATGCATGATAAATGATGAAAGATCATTCGGAGAATTGGATTCAAAGAACCATGAGGTTCGGCCATGTGAGTGGCCGAACCCCATGGGTTATTTTATGGTTTTTATTTGGTTTACATAGGGTTATGCTTACTGATTGGGTTGTATGATTTTGATTCAAGAATCATGTATGTATCCATGTACATAATATCAGTAAATAACCAAGCATGTTGATGGACTTTATGCTAATTCATAATGAATGGGTTAAATAGCCTAAGCTTATGAGTAGTAGTTGGTAATGGTTCTATGTTGATTTAAAAGGTTTAAAATACCCTAATGGAGAACCATGTGGTAAAGGATAAAGGAACCATTGGGTTCGGCCAAATGTATGGCCGAACCCCATGGAGTAAGTTTGGTGGGTTAAAGAAGGGACATTTAAATGCTAGTATTGATTTACTGTTACATGATAAGATAACGGAACGTGAACGACGAGCGAGTCGTGACCAGGCGAAACTCAAAAAGGAACGGACACTTAAGCCAAGTTTAAGTAGGTTTCCTACCTACTTGTAACCACAGTTTTACCCCAGTTTTCTTATGATACTTTTGTTTTATTTATGTGTTTCAAATGATATATTATGCATTAACAAATGGCATACAGGCATTGGCATCTCATGCATAGACATGGGATTATGAATGAGGTTCTACAGTGTTGTAATTTATGGGTTATGTCCTGCCTCTGTGGTGCAAGTCACGCCAGGAGGAGTAACATGATGATCATAGTCACATTAGTCTCCTTAGGCGATGAGAGTCCCGCCAGGAGGACTAATACGTGATATGAATCAGTCAATGATGAAGAGATGGAAGTTGTATTGTGATTTACCTTGACGGTGCAAGGCACGTCAAGTCATGGCTATGAAGGTACATGATGGGGGATGTTCATTGCATGTGCATACTTCATAGAATGGTTTTACTTGTTTTTAATGATCATGTAATATGATATATATGCATGTTTTATATGCTAACATGTGGTAGCCCTGATTCGGGAACCTACTGGGCGCGTTGATCTAACGCCCTATTTCTATCCTCAGAGGAGAATGCAAGTACAAGTAAAGGAAAAGAAAAGGTCGTTGACCAGGAGGGGAGCTAAGCTAAGCCTAAGCGCTTGAATGCTGGAATGAATTTATAATTGTTGTTATTTGATACTTTGTTATGGACATGTAATAAAGTAGTTACTTGCTATGGTTTGCATAGGATATTAACAATGGATGGTTGATTTATGTAATTATTAATTGAGACTGGTACTGTCTATCTTTTCATATTATTTCGCAGTTAATTTATATTATTCCGCAAGTTGATGTTAGTTCCATGTGTGTTCATTATCATGGTCTAGTCCATGTACACATGGGTGGCCAGTTAAGGTTCAGACTTGGGTAGTCTGAACTTAACTCGCGTCGTGACGCCGCCCGCTCTCTTCCGAGGTTTTATTATTACTTTAAAAAAAAAAATTAGACTCTGAATTCACCGAGAGGGCAGGGCGTTACAGAATCAAAGGATGGCTGATCTTGGACCCACATGATTAAGTGATCTAAGGATTAAAAAGGGACCCAAAACCAAGTGGGTGAGGTTCGGCCATGTTGTATGGCCGACGTCCACTAAGGCATGTTTTGGACTTGAACATGGTTGGAAATCAAATGAAACATTGGTTTGACTTGTTGATATGTAATAAGGTAACGAGATCTCACAAACGGTACGCGATCGGTGATCGATCTTTGGACGGAAAACCAAGAACCTGGTATTTAGACATTGGTAGGATTCCTACCTCATTGAAACCATGGATTATGTGTACATGTGAATGTTTTACTTGAATTATTTTGGTATCAAATTATGTCTTAATGATGGGATTTTAAGGCTATGAATTGTATTATTATATAGCATGTTTGCACTTGCATCTCATGCATGGTATGGGAGGAATCAATTGAAAGAAGTCCACGCTCCATTCGAATTTCCGATAAAGCAACCGTGGGTTAGAATCCACACTGATTCCAAGGAATGTATGTTTAAAATGAAACCGGAGTCCACGCTCCGTCGGGGCGACCGATAAACAAAGGTGGGGATACCTTGATGTGTTTTATCCATCAAGAGGGATACTATGAGATTGTGATACCTTGATGAGGGTTTTCCATCAAGAGGGACATTATGTATGATTGATTTGTAACCGGAGATCCACACTCTGTCGGAGCGTCCGTAAGGCATTTGTGGGGGTACCTTGATGTGCATTTTCCATCAAGAGGGATGTTATGTGATGATGATATGGATGATGGGTGGGACTCATGGCATATGACACCCATGGCATGGCATTGACTTGCATGATTTTGATATACTTATATCTGTGTGTTTTATTTATACTAATCCATGTGTTGACCCTACTCGGAGTACCTATTGGTCGCGTCGTCTAACACCCTACTCCTATCTTAGATGATGACGCAGGAAATGGAGGAAGTGAATGGACATGACCGGAGTCAAGCTTAGGAGCTCGGAGGAGCTAGTTTTATTTACTTAAGTTTTATTTATGGAAATGTAATTTGAGTAACTAGCTTGTTGGACTGTAATAATTTAGATTACTTGCTATGGTTTGGACTTTACTTTTGGACATTCTAAGTTAAGGTAATTTTATTAATTAAGTGATGTACTCTATTCAATAATTGGTAGGATAGACTCTCTTATAATTCCGCTTTAAGTTTACATTCCGCAAGCTTAACTCATTACATGTGCACCGTTCTCGTGGACTTAGTTCCACGCACACGTAGGGTTGGCCAGTTAAGAGCCGGGCTTTCGAAGCTCGAACTTAGCTCGCGTCGTGACGTCCCGCTCTCTTATCACTCTTTATTTTCAAAAAAAAATAGACTCTGATTTTCTCCTAGTGAAAAAGGGCGGGGCATTATAGTTGGTATCAGAGCGAAACCGGAGGAATGAATCTTTCGAAGTAAGATTAAGACGGTGTCATGTCTCACTGACAGATAAGAATCCCAACTGACCGACTCTTCGGAGTTCGCTGCACGGGGGCCGGATTAATTTACTTCGTTAGACTCAGACTGAAGCATTCAATCTGAGAGCAACATTTGACGAAAAAGGAATGATAAGAAGGGAAGGACAGTCACTATTAATTGGATTTATCAAACGTAGCAAGATAGGGCATACTTCCCCAAAAATGAGAAACAACATTGGATACATAGGAAAATTTCCTCGAAAATGAGAAACATCCAGATTTTTCCCCAAATTAAGAAACAGTGATAGATTTATCAAACATAGCAAAATAGGAGACATTTCCCTGATTTCCCCAAATTGAAAAGGAACACTTGATACTTAGGAAGTTTTCTCCAAAACTAAGTGTGCTTATTTGGCAAATTTTCCCAAAATATGAAAACACAAACTTTATGAAGAAACTAAGTCAAAAATGTTTCCAATGAATTAGGAAAATGCCTCCAAAGAGAAGAACCCGGCAAAACCCACGCGTAGAGGAAGAGGTACAACAACCTCATCAGGAGGAAGAGGTACAGCAACCTCATCAGGAATAGGAGGTACAGCCACCTCATCAGGACAAGGAAGAAAATAGCGTGAACATACCCGTAGTGCCTCCCGAGCTACAAAACCTTGTCCAAGCGGTGGTCACTTCTATTCTTCAACAGCACATGAATGGAAATGTGACCACCAGCGACGCAAATGGCTGAAAGATGGTCAAGGATTTCCAGCACCAGCGCCCCCCTTAGTTCAAAGGGAAAAAAGGGCCTGTCGGAGCAGAAAACTGGTTGAGGAAGATTACTTAGATCTTGACCCTACTAAAGATCTCAAGTCATGAGGACAAGATATTGCTGGCTACATCACAAGTGATTGATGATGCCTGCAAATGGTGGGAGGTAATAGAGCGATAGCGGGCCCTCATTCCGGAAGGAGAAAGGACTGCAATGACGTGGGAGCAGCTCTCAGTTATGTTTTTGGACCACTACTTCCTCGAGGAGGAGAAGGAGCGTCACACCCACGCGTTCCTATCTTTGGTACAAGGCACCATGACGGTGGCAGAGTACTAACAAGTGTTCCTCCGTCTGTCCTGTTATGCCCTATATATGGTGGATACGGAGTACCGAAGGGCCAGCAAGTTTGAGCGAGGCCTTCGATAGAGCATTAGGGCCAAGGTGACCATCTTTAAGGTACCTACACTGGCAGAGGTAGTCAGCAGGGCCACTATAGCGAAGCAGGAGATGGCCGAGGCAGCGCGGTTTGTGGACAACCGCCGAGGTCAGAGTGGGGGAAGTTCATTTCGTCCCAACAAGAGGTTTCGACCTAACCTTGGGAGACCCTCACCTTCCACTAGGTCAGCAGGGGGCTTTCGTCCCAACCAGCCCTCCCCATCAGCATCAGTCTCTCAAGTTCCCCGAGGTGGGAACACCTGTTACCAGTGTGGCCAACAGGGCCACTTCAAGAGGGAATGTCCACATAATAGCAGACCCTCTCACTCTTGGGGTTCCTTCTGCCCTCCAGCCACACCAACTCATTCACGAGGAACCAGGGCACACAACCAGGCGGGGTGGGCGCCTAACCCTACGGGATCAGGACGGCTTTATACCTTAGCTCCTCCAGCAGCGGTGGATCACTTCGTGATTCAAGGTATGGCCGTAGTTGGTAGTCCCTATGCCTTTGCATTATTTGATTCTGGAGCTTCCCATTCATTTGTATCTGCTGCATTCCTATCCGCTACTGGCACATTAGTACAAAAGTTGTCCACATCACTCACTATTGTATCCCCCGTCAAAGACACATCATTGGGACTTATATGCACAACAGTGAACACCAAACTCGCTGGATTCAGATTTGAGTTCAACTATCTGGTACTCGATATGACTGAGTACGACATCATCTTTGGCATGGACTGGCTGGCTAGCTTTCAGGCCAACATTGATTGCCATCTTCGTAAGGTGATATTTTGGTCACCCGAGGGGAAGCGGTATGTGGTGCATGCTGACAGGCAGAGCATCCCAATGACCCGAAGACTGCATGAAGAGTTGAACCACCTGGTGCTGAACAGCATCAGATTAGATAAAGCACCGGTGGCTGAACTTCCGGTGGTAGTGACAAACTACGCGGAGGTATTCCCAACAGAGCTCCTTGGCTTGCCACCCAAGAGGGAGATAGACTTTGAGATCAAGTTATATCCTGGCACTGCTTCAGTGTCATTGCCACATTACAGGATGGCCCCAGTTGAGATGTCCGAGCTGAAGAAGCAAATTGATGAACTACTCAGACTGGGTTTCATCCAAAACAGCACATCAGCATGGGGAGCCCCGGTATTATTTGTGAAGAAGAAGGACGGTACCCTTCGGATGTGTGTGGATTACAGGAAATTGAACCAGCTGACAGTCAGGAACAAGTACCCTCTACCCAGGATCGATGATTTATTTGATCAACTTAGGGGTTCCACTCACTTCTCTAAGATTGATCTGATGTCCGGATACCATCAAATCCGGGTTAGGGAGGAGGACATAGAGAAGACAGCTTTCAGGACACGGTGTGGTCTATATGAGTATGGAGTCATGCCGTTTGGACTTAAAAATGCACCGGCTGTGTTCATGGATCTGATGAACAGGATCTTCCATCCGTACTTAGACCAGTTTGTGATTGTATTTATTGATGACATCCTGATCTATTCCAAAAGTCAAGAGGAACATGAGGAGCATCTACGGATATCCTGGACACCCTAAGGAAGAACCAGCTGCATGCCAAAGCCAGCAAATGTGAATTCTAGCTATCTGAGGTCAACTTCTTGGGGCACATTATATCAGCAGAAGGTATAGTCGTGGACCCGGCTAAGGTGGCGGCAATGAGAGAGTGGAAAGCACCGACGAATGTGACCGAGTTCCGCAGTTTTCTGGGATTGGCCGGTTACTATAGGAAGTTCATCATGTACTTCCCCAAGATTGCATCTCCACTTACCCGACTCACTCAGAAAGGAGTCAAATTTGAGTGGTCAAATATGTGCAACCGGAGATTTGAGGAGCTAAAGGAGAGGCTTACAACCGCTCTTATTCTGATCTTGCCGGAAAGGGGCAAGGGCTATGAGGTATATTGTGATGCTTCATGAGAGGGACTTGGGTGTTCTCTCACTCAGAGTCAGCGTGTGGTGGCTTATGGTTCAAGGCAGTTGAAGATTCATGAACGCCACTATCCCACACATGATCTAGAACTAGCTGCAGTGGTCTTCGTTCTCAAAAGCTGGAGACACTACCTTTATAGTGAGAAGTTTGAGGTGTTCTCAAATCACAAGAGCCTGAAATACTTATTTGATCAGAAGGAACTCAACATGAGGCAGCGCAGGTGGATGGAATATCTGCAAGATTATGAGTTCGTGCTTCGGTATCATCCTGGCAAGGCGAACAAAGTGGCGGATGCCCTCAGCCGCATGTCACATGCGACAGTGGCCAGTTTGATCAGGAAGGAATGGGAGATGTTGAACACCATCCGAGAGTTCAACTTGTATATCAATAACCATGGGAGTATGTACAATCTGATCATATGGTCCAACATGGTCTCCAAGATTGAACAAGAGCAACGGACAGATCCAGAGGTGGATGAGATATGGGCCAAGATGTCTACTGGTGAGGTTATACCTGAATGGGAATTACAACCGGGGCAGGGTCTTGTATTCCGAGGTAGGACATATATGCCTAAGAGCTGCAGAAGAGAGTTGTTGATCAAGGCACACCAAACCAAACTCTCTATCCATCCGGGCAGCACCAAGATGTATCACGATTTGAAGAGGCACTATTGGTGGCATGGACTCATGAGAGATGTGGCAGAGTTTGTTGCTCACTGCCTAACTTGTCAGCAGGTTAAGACAGAACATCAGAAGCCACCGGGTTTACTCAAACCTTTACCAGTGCCGGAGTGGAAATGGTAGCACATCTCCATGGATTTTGTGACAAGGTTGCCAAGGTCATCAAAGGGCAACGATGAGATATGGGTCGTGGTAGATCGATTGACCAAGTCTGCACACTTCCTTCCCATCAAGATGACAGATTCATCTGAGACCTTGGGTCGACGGTACATCCTGGATATCATCTGGTTACATGGTATTCCCCGGACTATTGTGTCCGACAAAGATGGCCGATTCACCTGGTAGAGTATGGCAGAGCATGCAGTCGGCCATGGGGACAGACTTATTGACTAGCACAGCATTCCATCCACAGACTGATGGACAGTCAGAGAGGACGATACAAACATTGGAGGATATGCTGAGAGCATGTATCCTAGACTTCAAGGGTGGATGGGAGGATCACTTGCCACTGGTGGAGTTCTTTTATAACAACAGTTACCAGGCAATGCCTCCAGATGGCTCCATTCAAGGCCTTATATGGTAGGCCATGTAGATCACCAGTGTGCTGGACAGAGGCCGGTGAGCCTGCACTTATTGGACCTGAGCTGGTTATAGAGACTACGGCGCAGATTAAGTTGATACGACAACACCTACTTACTACGCAGAGTTGTCAGAAGAGCTACGCTGACAAAAGGAAAAGGTTCCTTGAGTTTGAGGTGGGAGACTTAGTGTTCTTAAAAGTCTCGCCACGGAAGGGACACCTGAGATTTGGAAAGAAAGGGAAACTGTCGCCTAGATTTGTGGGGCCGTTCCCAATCCTGAAGAGGGTGGGGGAGGTGGCTTATCAGTTGGCGCTTCCTCCACAGTTATCATCTTTGCACGATGTATTCCATGTTTCCATGTTGAGGAAATACAACCCTGATCCTTCACATGTGTTGAACGTGCAAGATGTGGATGTGTAAAGCGACGTAACATACGTGGAGAAGCCGGTCAGAGTGATCGGGAAGGAACAAAGGGTGCTACGGAACCACGCCATTCAGTTCGTCAAGGTGGTATGGGATCGACATGGTAATGAGGAAGCCACCTGGGAACTTGAGTTGGAAATGAGAGCCGCTCATCCAGAGCTTTTTGTATAAGTCGTTTGAAACCCTACTTCGCTCGATTTTCAGGATGAAAATTTTAAAAGAGGGTAATATTGTAATAGCCCGGGTTTTTAATTCAATAATATATTGGTTATTATTTGATTTAATTGTGAAAAATTAAGAATTATAGATGGAGTGGATGTTAGATGGATCAAGGTTTGGGCAATGGCCGAAGTATGGTCCAATGGACCATGGGTAGGCTTGATTTTATTTAACTGGGTCAAAGTGGTCAAATTGGGTCAAATGCCCAATTGGGACCCAATGGGTCAAGATGGATTGAGCATTAGGGTAAATGGGTAAGAAATGGATTTAATTGGGTCACGGACCCAATTGTAAATCAAAGGCATGGGGTCCATCTCATTGGCAAGTGTAGGAGTGGAAATCCAAGTGGCATAGCCAAGTGGGGCCCAACTCCACCTCATCAAGTGAGGTGGCGTGTGGACCAAGACACGTGGGGCTGACCACCATGGTTGACTTGGTCAACCATGGGTGAGTCAAAGATAAATTAAAGAGGATTAAATGTAATAAGTGGAATTAAATTATTTAATTGTAATGACCTAAGTTAGATATAAATTCAAATGATTGAGTTGGGAAATAAGTTACATTACATGGAGTGAGTCAAATGGGGAGTGAGTCAAGTGGGTGGTTTCATCTCATGGAAACCACTCCTCCAAAACCGTTGGGGGATAGGAGTGGTATGCCATGTGGAGGGCATGCACCCCCTTGGCTAGACCAAGAGCTTAGGTGGAGACCATACATTGGCCAAAGGAGAGGTGGTGGTTCCACCTCATCCAAACTACCAAACCACCGAGGGAAACCATCAAAGCAAAACTGTTGGGGGATGGGAGTGGTATGCCATGTGGAGGGCATGCACCCCCTTGGCTAGACAAGAAGCCTATGGAGAGGTGGTGGTTCCACCTTATCAAAACAACCAAACCACCCAAGGAAACCCAAGCCAAAACCATTGGACATGGGAGTGGTATGTGCCATGTGGAGGGCATGCACTCTTTTGTTTGGTCAATGGGCTCATGGGGAAGACTCCACATTAATGAGGGTGGAGTTCTAACCCAAGCAAACCCTAGACAATAGGGAAAAGAGGTTTTTGAATCTCATTCCTCTCATCTCACTCTCTCCCTCTCCCTCTCTTGGTCGACCATCACTCTAAGAGAAAGAAGAAAAGAGACTTAGAGAAATTGGGACCTCAAGCTTGGCCGACCTTTACACTAAGGCAAAGAAACACTTGGTATCTTCCATTCTCTCCTCCTCTCCCTCTCTCAAACATTCACTAAGGCCGAGCCATCTTCTTGGGGGTTTCATCTTAGACCTTCTCCCTCTCAAGGCCGAAGATCAAGGAGCAAGAAAGAAGAAAGACTAAGGAGAAGATCGGAGGAGAAAGAAAGAGCGAAGGAAACCGGAGGAGTCGCGGGATCGGTAAGTAGTACTCAACAAGATTTTATTAATTGGAAAGAAGTTAAACGGAAACCATGAAATCCCATTTTTTTGGATTGGAGAGTTGGCCAAAATATTATGGGCCATGGGTTTAAAATCCATCCAAGAAATGAGATAGAAAATGAACAAACCCTAATGGGTAAGATAGGCCATGTAAATGATGGAACATTAAGGACATTATGTATGTATGGCTAAGGACCTCTTGCATGAACAATATAAGGATTATGATCATGGATCATGGGTTGGCCTTGCATGGGCGAACCCTAATTGTTATGGATATATGGAAAGGACCTGATGCATGTCTAAGATAAGGTATATGATCAAATCATGGTTTGGCCCTTGCATGGCCAAACCCTAGATTTCTATGTACATGGATCATAAGAACTAAAAAGGATTTGGATGAGGTTCGGCCATGATGTATGGCCGAACCCCATCAAGGGATATAATCATAAGCATGTGATTTTTTAAAGGTAAGTGATGAACCATAGGGTTCGGCCATATTGTATGGCCGAACCCCATGGAAGGACATTGGTGACTTGTAATGAGATTTAAAGGATGAAAATCCTACATGCATGTTGGTAATTTTAAAGGTTTTAAATGGATCTATGTTAAGGAATGTTTAAGGGTGAGAATGATGGAAGAATATTAACAAGGTAAAAGGTCTCAAATGCTTGTAAACGGTGGAGAACCATGGACCATGGGTTCGGCCATGGTGTATGGCCGAACCCCATGGAGGGATGTTGATGGTCTTAGAGGTATTAGACCATGAAAATGAACATCATGGGTTCGGCCATGTTGTATGGCCGAACCCCATGACCCATTTTATGTACATTTTGGATCTATGCATGCATGTTTAAAATGAATGGATTATCAAGCTAAGGAATGGAGGTATTTGTTAGGGATTTGTTAGGGTTTTATGTCATGATTAATGAATCAATTATGGATCCATGTTTATGGATCAGTTATGGACCTAAGTATGTATAAACAAAAGAGGTGATTAGCCATGAAAAGAATGATGGCAAAGAGGTAAATATGGTGAAAATGAAAGGATCATGGGTTCGGCCATGGTGTATGGCTGAACCCCATGGGGAGTGTTTTTGGAGACTTAGGGTTTTATTAATGGTAAATGATGAACTTATGTGTATTTGGGTTAATGAATCAAAGGATGGCTGATCTTGGACCCGCATGATTAAAATGATATAAGGATTAAAAAGGGACCCAAAACCAAGTGGGTGAGGTTCGGCCATGTTGTATGGCCGAACCCCACTAAGGCATGTTATGGACTTGAACATGGTTGGAAATCAAATGAAACATTGGTTTGACTTGTTGATATGTAATAAGGTAACGAGATCTCACAAACGGTGCGCGATCGGTGATCGATCTTTGGACAGAAAACCAAGAACCCGGTATTTAGACATTGGTAGGATTCCTACCTCATTGAAACCATGGGTTATGTGTACATGTGAATGTTTTACTTGAATTATTTTGGTATCAAATTATATGTCTTAATGATGGGATTTTAAGGCTATGAATTGTATTATTACATAGCATGTTTGCACTTACATCTCATGCATGGCATGGAAGGGATCAATTGAAAGGAGTCCACGCTCCATTCGGATTTCCGATAAAGGAACCGTGGGGTGGAATCCACACTGATTCCAAGGGATGTATGTTTGAAATGAAACCGGAGTCCACGCTCCGTCGGGGCGACCGATAAACAAACGTGGGAATACCTTGATGTGCTTTATCCATCAAGAGGGATACTATGAGATTGTGATACCTTGATGAGGGTTTTCCATCAAGAAGGGCATTATGTATGATTGATTTGTAACTGGAGATCCACACTCCGTCGGGGCGTTCGCATGGCATTTGTGGGGGTTCTTTGATGTGCATTTTCCATCAAGTGGGATGTTATGTGGTGATGATATGGATGATGGATGGGACTCATGGCATATGACACCCATGGCATGGCATTGACTTGCATGATTTTGATATACGTATATCTATGTGCTTTGTTTATACTAATCCATGTGTTGACCCTACTCGAAGTACCTACTAGGCGCGTTGTCTAACGCCCTACTTCTATCTTAGACGATTACGCAGGAAATGGAGGAAGTGAAGGATGTGACCGGAGTCAAGCTTAGGAGCTTGGAAGAGCTAGTTTATTTATTTAAGTTTTATTTATAGAAATGTAATTTGAGTAATTAGTTTGTTGGACTGTAATAATTTAGATTACTTGCTATGGTTTGGACTTTACTTTTGGACATTCTAAGTTAAGGTAATTTTATTACTTAAGTGATGTACTTCCTTGCTATTTAATAATTGGTAGGATAGACTCTATTATAATTCCGCTTTAAGTTTACATTCCGCAAGGTTAACTTATTACGTGTGAACCGTTCTCGTGGACTTAGTTCCACGCACACGTAGGGTTGGCCAGTTAAGGGCCGAGCTTTGGGAGCTCGGACTTAGCTTGCATCGTGACGTCCCGCTCTCTTATCACTCTTTATTTTTTAAAAAAATAGATTCTGATTTTCGGCGAGTGAAAAAGGGCGGGGCGTTACAGCTTTGGTTTCAAGCAAGGTGATGATGTACCATTTTCGCATGGAGGCTAGTTTGGGCTCCAAGTTCTTCAAAACTTAGGGTTTTGTGAATGGATGGCCTAGATTAGATTGGGTTTGGATCTAATGGTTCTAAGGTTGATTGGCTAAAATAAATTATACAAAAAGTAAGGTATCTAATGGAGGGTTTGGATTCAAGGGTTGATCTAGATGATGGATGAGTTGTATGGCCTAGATCTATGATGATGATTGTATGCAATGGATTTGGATGGAGGCTCTAGGGTTTACCTAAAATGTATGCATGAAATGGAGGGTTGAGATTGGAGATTGGGAAATGGATGGTAGATGATGCATGCACGTGGAATAAACGGGTTTTACGGATTTAGGGTTTACAATGGAATTCGCATAGGGTAATTGGATCATGGGTTTTGGGTGTATTGTTTAAAGCACTTGGGCCTCCAATGGATCTTGGACTTAAGCTCAATGATCTTGGGCTTTTTGGACTTGGACTTTGAATTTGAACACTGGCCCGGCCCACTTTCCAGAATGCGCATGGAGTACTGGGGTCTGGCCCAATGTCTAACGTTTGAATCATGGTTTGGCCCGATTAAGATGGATCTTGGTCTATTAACTTGAATTTACAATTCTTGTATCTCTTTTGACCTCTTGAATTGCAGCTTCCTCTTCCTGAAATTAATAATCAACTCACCACTTTAAAATCTAAAAATATTGAATTAATCTAGACTCTCATAAATGGATCCAAATTAATCAAGTTACATTTAAAACCCTAATAGTGGACCGAATTAATTACTAAAATTTCAGATCTTCCAAATTTAGCTCAAAACTTGTAATTATACACTGACTTAACTTGATTTCCAGTATCTCCATTTTTAATCTACAAAACTATGAAATTGTATAAAATGCACCAATGTATATAAAATTGAAAGCTAACTGGTCCAATAATTAGAGGTAAAAATGTGATATTTCAGTGCTCAACAGTTAAATCTTTTGGCAATATTTATAGCAATTTTGTTGCTTACATTATCCTTCGGGATTTTCTTACCAAGAGCCCACATTGAATTGACTATGTCACTCAACTTTGAGTAGAAATCCATAAAGGCTTCATTCTCTTGCATCTTAATTGTATCAAATTGATTTTGGAGAATTTGAAGTCTTGACCTCTTAACTATTGAGGTACATTCATGGGTTCTCTCAAGAACATCCCACGATTCTTATGCGGTTTCACATGTCATGATCTTTTTATATTCATTGGGTGATACGGCACAGTTTATGGCTTTCAAGGCTCTACCATTAGCAATGTACATTGTGTTAGTGCCCAGGCTTGCCGAAGTCCCTAAGTTTGTCAATTCCATGACTCGGGAAGAAGCACTAGATAGAAGCTTGAAGACTCAAGGTGATCAATAGTGAAGATCATGCTCCACTAGATTGAAGCTCATCGTTATGGCAATCACAAAACAAGTATTTGGCCATAAATGACTTTAGATGGTACCCACACCTTAGGAGGACCATTCCCAGGCTTAGTTGAATAAATGGTAAAATCATAAAAAGTCTAGAGAGAAAGTTGGATAGTGAATTGGAAGCGAACTTGGAAATATGAATTAAGTTCATTTTCAGCTCGACCAGTCGTTCTCACCGACCCCTCGTTGGAGACAGGATCGACCCATCGTCATCAAAGACTGGTCTCCCAGATTGACAAAGATTCTGGATCATAGAACTGTCATTCTGGGTATGCCTCTAATCGAGAGTCTCGTATGCGCTGACCCCTCGGTGAAAGGCTGAAACGACCCCTCGTGGTCAATGACTCTTCAATAAAGACTTATGAGTTCTGGAACTTAGAACTCATGTGGACTCTCAAGAAAACAGACATATCGGTAATAGATACCGGTCGAGAGTACCACGACCTATGCATCGATAAAGGGCGACAGGTCGGTCTGGGTAAAACTAGTTTTTGGACTTGAAGCTCTGTCGACATGGTGTTGCCCCAAACTGAGCCTCTCGTATGGAGCGACCTCTTGGTGCCATGACTGTCGACCCATCAGTAACACAGACCTGTCGGTCAGATAAAAATTGTGCTGTTGAAAGTGTATTTAATCCTCAACGATCGGGTAATTGAACGATTATTAGTCACCGACCTCTAGGTGCGCCCGACCTGTCAACACTGGACTGTTCCGAAAAACTAGTTGTCTTCTCTATAAATACCAATCCTTGTGCAACCAGTTGGACATCCTTTGGAAAATCCATTGGACACACATCATTATCAGTGAGCTTACACAAGGGCCAACAAAAGGATCACTCTCTCTCTCTCTTGTGCCTACACTTGGGAACTTTAATACAACCAATCATTTGGAATGAGTTTGTGAGAGAGAGAGGGGAAAGGATAATAAACTAGGAAAGATTTGGTAGAACCAGTTTCCTAGTCACCTTGAAATTATGATTGCTCTACGACAGCTATAAGGAGAAGCGTTGGCACACATTAGGTGGATCTTGGAGAGGCACACATCAACAAGAAAGGGCCTCAAGGCAAGTTTTTTTCCAAGGAATGAACCTCATTGGAGTATGGTTGAAAGAATGGTAAAAGTGTTTATAATGTTTTACGTAATAACATGATAACAGACATGAAAGCTGTGTGGGTAGCGTCATACTTCATTTCCATATATTCTAAATGTGAAATGAGTGTATGTTTTGTGTGCTTAGTGTCTCATTCCAATATTTGTTATTTTATACATTATGTGGAATGATTTGTGTTCATAGACACCTAGTCTTTGTTAAAACCTGGAAATGCCACATCTCATGACATCGCAAACTTGGGCAATATGTTTGAATTAGTAAATTAAATGTGCCCAATTTACTTGGATTGGTTTGGATCCAGGAAAAGAGATCCGATGTATTGAATCTTCTAATGGCACAGAACCTGTGTGAATGTATGTATCTACATTGGCATTGAAAGGTGTATAAGCAAACATGAACTATGAACATCGCAAGCACGCACACACATCAAGACATCCTTCAATTTTAAAACCCATGTAGAAGGATTAGACTAGTCAGAGGAACAGACATGTCGGTTCCGTTGGGAAATTAGAACACAGACCAAAAAGGGGGAAAATCAAAAGGAGAGACAGGTCGATACTGATAGACATGTCGACCCAGACCGGTCGTTGGTCACGACCCGTCGATAAGTTAGAAAGATCAAGTTAAAAGGTCTCTTTCTGTGAAAACGACAGATTATTTCAAAATATCGTTCCTTCTCCCGCTGAGCTCTAGCGATTTCCCTCTTTCACCTCCCGTGCCCTAGACCAGTTGATAAGACCTCTTGGAGCCATTTCTCACCGGAAAAATAGGGTTTTTTGTTCTTCTGCCTCCAGTAGCTTGAAAATCACAAATTTTGTGATTCCCAGTGGTGGGTTAAGCTCTGTGCATTCTTCTCTCCTCTAGTGGTTTTGGTGTTTCTGAATTAAAGAAAAGCATAGTGGAAAATGACAAGGAACAAGTCCCCAGTCATCATTGTGTCCTCTGATTCTAAGAATGATCATGTCACCATGTCTAAGAAACCCAAATCTCAGCGGTATTAATGAGACGTCTCTCCTGAATACTATAGGTCGTCGAGTCAAGACACTCTCAAGAAGATCTCACAAGAAGAACTCACCACCACCCATACCTCGAAGGTAAATTAGTATTATTTAGAGAACTTATCTCTCTTTCTCGGGTGCCAGTCAAAGAAGAAAAGGAAAATGAGTTCAGGTCACAACCTCTCAAGGGGTCTCGAGTGGTGGAGAAAAAGAAATGCATAGGGAAAGTAAAAGGATTAAGATAAAAGAGGAAAAAGGAAAAGAACAGATGGAAGATACAAAAGCCAAGTCTGACAGATTTCTTAAAAGAAAACTCTATTTCCTCTTTGAAAAACATCGGAAGTTGGAAAGAAAGATTGGTGCCCTTACAACCTTCATGAATGAATCAATCCAAAGCCTCACCACATTCATGGAAAAACTAAAAGAGAGTCTCCGACGAAAATCCCCTTCTCCTCTAGCATCATCTTCTCAGGATGGCTCTGCTTAGGATAGTTCTTCATTTTTTTTGCTTTTTGAATTTTGAAAAACTATATCTATTGATATTATGTCTAAGCATCCATGTTGTCCCCTCCAAAACCATATGTACTGAATGGACATTTTGATTATCAATGATATGATATCATTTGTTATTGTTTGATGTGTGTGCTGATTAGTATGTATGCCTTATATCTCTTGTCTATAGTTAACATGGTTTTTGTTAAATAGACTAACATGCAAGTTTGAATGAGTTGATCTTGTATTGGCATGTTAGGGAGATAGGGATCGGGCTGTAATGTTGCACACATCCTTGGAGTTTGGGGGAGCACAAAATATGCGTCGTTTAACACCTATCACTGGTCATGATAGTGTATGGAGGAAGGATGATGCAAGCTTGACAAAAAGCTTGGAGAAAAATAAACTTAGAGGCAGCTAAGTTTATGGGGGAGTTGAGTCAAAGAAGCTAGAAAATATAGCTTGGAGATTGAGGGAGAATACTCCAAAAAGGGAAACTAGGTAAGTCAGCTTGACCCCAATGGGAGAACACCTTAAGACAGCACAACTCTTAAAGGGGAAGAAGAAAAAAAATAGCAATGCAATGGCAAGTTGCATTGTACTGTGAGGGAGAACAATGCTTGAATGCATGAGAAGCATTCATTGATGAATGGATAGATTAAATGAGTTGGAAGTGAACTCATAAAAGCGCTAAATGCAAGAAGCACGGGGGAGTGCTTGAAATCCAAATCCTTCCAATAGAAGGGGAAATCTGTAACACCCCGGATTTTCTTTAGATTATAAATATATTGGATTGGTCCATTTGAATTTTGAATTAAATGAATTTGAGATTAAATGGTCGAAATGGACATTAGATGGGCAAGAAAATGGGTCAATTACCCAATTAAGACCCAATGGATCATGGGTAAGCTTGATTTTAAAGTAATTGGGTAAGTTTTAATTAAATGGGCCAATTACCCAATTAAGACCCAATGGGTCATCGATGAGCTGATTTTAAAATAATTGGGTAAGTTCAAATTAAATGGGTCAATTACCCAATTAAGACCCAGTGGGTCATCGATGAGCTGATTTTAAAGTAATTGGGTAATTTTAAAGTAAATGGGTCAATTACCCAACTAAGACCCAATGCATTAAAGTCCACCTCATCAAGTGAGGTGGCATGTGAGTGATGTGGCATTGCCATGTGGCATGCATGTCATCACATGGAAGCCAATTAAGCAAGGTATCACATCATCAAGTGACATGGCCAAGATGGGACACAAGTGCCATGTAGTGACCAAGTCACCACATCCATGGCCGGCCATGTCATGGTTGACTTGGTCAACCACCAATGAGTTCAATCGAGTTAGGGTGTTGTTGAGTTAGGAAGATGAAAGATTTTCATCTCAAGAGGCATGAAACCAAAGGTCTTTTTGGTTTAAGCCAAGGGTCTCCTTGGTTAAATCAAAGGACACATTGGTTAAACAAACCATGATGAGGGAAAATGAAGGGTTTATGGCTGTTATACAAAAAGACACAAACCAAGGGCCACTCCACACCCCTTGGCCGACTCCTCCCCTTGCACACAAGAGCTTCCCTCCTCTCCTCTCCTCTCTCTCTCTCTCCCACCTCTACCTCTATACTTGGAGACTTAGAAGAACAAGAAAAGAAAGAAGAAGGATTAAAGAAGAAAAGAAAGAAGAAGGATTAAAGAAGGTAGACAGAAAGAAGGTATGTTTAAAGCTTAATAACATATGAATGATTCAAAGGAAACCATAGGTTTGGCCATGGTGTGTCCAAGCCCATGGGTTCCATGATTGGTTGGAATCGATGGCCAAATTGTATTAAGGCCATGGAGTTGGAAATCCATCTAAGAAATGGTTATGGGTTGAAACAACAATAAGGTAATATTCGAATCCATGATATGATACTAAGAATTGAATGAATTATGGAAAAGACCCAAACCTTGGCTAGTGGTAGAGTAAATTCACTAAGAGAAGTATAGAAGATGAAATCCATGTTTAAATAATGATAGTAATGGATTTCAAGAAGAAAGGCCTAACCATGCATGCAAACAGAGAGAACTGACAAAAGTCAGTCGACTGAACTTGTGCTGACAAAGAAAACAAAGGATATCTAGGTATTTCAACCGACTGAATCTTTTGATTCACTCGACTGAAAGTGTGCTGGCAGAGCACATAAATGATATCTGGGTGTTTCAGCCGACTGAATCTATGATTCAGTCGACTGAAAGTGGACTGGCAAGGGATAAAAAGGAACTGACCCAAAATCAATCGACTGAAAGTACACTGGCTAAATACAGATGGGGTCTATTGGTATTTCAGCCAACTCAATCTTTGATTCAGTCGACTGAATGTATACATACCAAATAAGTAAATGATCTGGTGTGTTTTAGCCGATTGAACCTTATGATTCAGTCGACTGAAGGTTTACTTACCAAACACGTAAACAATTTGTTGGTATTTCAGCCGACTGAATATGTGTTTCAGTCGACCTGAATGTATACTGGCCGAACATATAAATGATCTGATCCAAAGTCAGCCGATTGAATCTTTGATTCAGTCGGCTGAAAGTGTATGAGTCAAGTTCATACAGCACATAGTTGTATTTTCAGCCGACTGAATCTATGATTCAGTCGACTGAAAGTTTGCGAGTAAAGCACATATGGTATTTAGGTGTGATTTAGTCGACTGAATCACAGATTCAGTCGACTGAATGGAAAAGTTTGATTTTTGGATGATTTTCCAGATGTCCTCTGTCTATCTTGTAGGATGGAAGGGATGATGAAATTGAAATGAAAAAAATCAAATTAATATATGTGGTTGAATTTAATAAGGTAAAGAGATTAGCAAAGAGTTTGTGATTCGTTTCGACGTGATCATTAACATTATCTTCACAAGACAGCAAGGATAGTGTACTGGATGTTGGTAGGATTCCTACCTTATTGAAAACACAATGGAATATGATATGATATTGGTTTTTACTTCAAATATGATGATTACTTTGATTATACAAATTGTGTATGTTTATAAACTGATTTTCAAATGATATAATATGTTTTAATAAAATGGCATCCTTGTATACATTTCCTCATGCATGGCATGGGAGGGAACATAGATGAACAGCAAGTCAAGTTCTAAGCAGTCCGGACATGACTTGGGCTTGAGACTAGCTTGTATGAAGCTATGTGAACTATTGAGATTTGGCCTTATCCGGGATTGATAGAAATAGGTAGGGCGTAAGTTAGGCCAAAGAGCTCTTGGGAAGGTCCTGAGACCCTGCACAGAGGGAGGAGTCCACAATCCATCGATAATCCCAATAAATGTGTGGATAGGTATAAAGTGACCTGGTGGTGCTGCCACAAAACATTGCAGACGTAATTGGCCAAGTAAACCTTGATATGACAATTTATCAATTTATCAATGAAACCATTTATATTGATTTATGATGTTATTGGATATGGAAATTGGGTGAGAGATCATTTGGCATTGATACCCATGACATGACACATATACTAGCATGATTTTGATATGAACATTATGCACTGTTTTAAAATTTATAAGTTGTTTTACAAATATGTACATGATGTATATATACCCTTGATTTATGTTATTCCTATTGTGTACCATAACCCTACTCGGAATACCTACTGGGCATGTTGACTAATGCCCTACTTCTACCCTATAGATAATGGAACAGGGAATGGTAATGAAAAGGGCGATGGACCAGAAGGGAGTCTAGCATAGGTGCTTGGGAAGATTATGATTAAATTATTCAGTTTTAATTTCAAAGATGTATTGGGAGAACTATGTTTTGTATTATAATAACTTAGACTTATTTGCTATGGTTTGATAATATTTAAGTTTCATTTTAAGTATATGGTGATTGGTTTTTCTTGCCTTATAATGACAAGTATATGAATTGTATCTTATTCATATAAATAATTCTGAAAGTATTTAGAAAAGCGTGTGAAATGTTTTATTGGATTTAGTCCACGCACACGTAATGGTGGCCAGTTAAGGGTCGGGTTTTGGTAACTCGGACTTGACTCGCGTCATGATGACCCGCTCTCTCTCACTCATTTATAAAAATAAAATATACTCTGATTTTTTTTATAAGTGAAAAAAGGGCGGGGCCTTACAAACTCGATGTCTACCTACTAATCTTTGTCAATTGTATGATAAAATGGGGGATAAATTAATAGAAGTTATCAGACATCAAAACCAATTATGGAGAGTAATTGGTGAAGCCTGAGTGCTTGGGCCTCTAAAAAGAGAGAGCCATAAAGGGGAGGAATATGAAGAAGCCAATGGACATGGGAGAATATCTATGCTTGGAGTTTGGGAAATCAAACTAAAGAAGATTGGGGGAGAAAATCTTCTCAACACTGACAACTTGGATAAGCTATGGGTAGTGTTGGTTACTACGAAATCATGATGTAGGGGGGAGTATGAGTACAAACGTTGTTTAGTCCATGGATGCATATTTATGTTTTGGACTAACCCCTCTAATGATTTTCTAGCGTTGCTTGCTTATGTACTGAAACAGGAGATCATGATTTGAAGCAAGTTGAACAAGAATATGCGAATATCATAGTCTTGTTTTCCATTTGAATATGTACATGTAAACAATGTAATATTTTGTATTCAAATGAGATGTAATAAGGGTGGGTTTGTAATTGGGATAGCTTCTACGTTTTGTCATGAAATTTACAAAGGGGGAGATTGTTAGTGCCCTGGCTTGCCAAAGTCCCTAAGTTTGTCAATTCCATGACTTGGGAAGAAGCACTTGCTAGAAACTTGAAGACTCAAGGTGATCAAGAGTGAAGATCATGCTCCACCAGATTGAAGCTCATCGTTATGGCAATCACAAAACATGTATTTGGCCATAGATGACTTTAGGTGGTACCCACACTATAATGACCCGTCCTGAATTTTCTAATTTTCTAAGAGATTTTCGAATCTCTGAATTGCATTTTGTCATGAAAAATTGTTTAAAAGTCACACGTTTTCTCCCCGAGATCTTTCGAATTCCTTCTTCGAGTTTTTCTTTTTCTTCTGAAAAGATTTTAAAAAAAAAAAAGAGGCTAAAACCCTACACCCTAACCCTTTTAAACTTCCCCTTTTCCGCGACACTGTAGCCACTCACGCTGCAGTGCCGCCGCTCCCCAAAACCGCAGTCCCCTTCTTCTTCTTCTTCTTCTCCCTCCCGAAGTGCGGTTCCCCCTTTTGTTCTTCTTCTCCCGACGTTCTCGGTAAGCTTCTCCTTCACTCTCTCTTTCGGTTTTCTCCTTCTCCTCCTTCTCTACCTCGACCGGTTCCACCTCCGTTTTCCCCTATTTTTCTCTTTTCCTTTTCTTCGATTTTTCGGGATTTCTCCCGGTTTTTCCCTATTCTTCCTTTCCCTTTCTCGGATTTATCTGTTTTTCCATGATTTTCCTTTATTTTCCCTCTTTCCCTTTCTTTCCAGGATTTTCCTAGATTTTCTCCCTTTCCCTCCGACTCAACTGAGTTACTGAGTCTCGCGGCCACGTGCCAAGTCGACTCAGTCGGGAATTTTTTTTTTTTTGAGACAACCCGGCCCTTGGACTGGAGTGGCGACCTGGCTGCTCGGCCCACTGGCCCAAACCAGACCCGACCCAGGCTTGATCCGACCCGACCAGGCCCAGACCCGGTCCGGCCCACGTCTGGCAGGTCCACTCCACCTTAGCCCAGTTTCCTAACCCAGCCCATTTTTAAGCCCGACCCGTTTTCAGACCTGGTCCAGTTCGGCCCGTTTTGGGCCCGGCCCAGTTTTTAGGCCCGTTTTCTCCTCGGCCTCTTTTTGAACTGTTTTGCCTTAATTACTCATCCGTTCTTCCTTGTTTCTACATATTAAACTCCCTTCAACCCAACAAGTCGCTTACTCGCTTTGGACTTTCAACTCCACATACATGGTGAGGGGACTTATCATTGTTTTAACATGCAATCGCATTCTTAACCTACAACCTTGGACATCGAGTGACCTAAATGAGACCCTTTCGTTTATTAAACCACTCGGTAAGGGAACCATTGAAATGAATTTGTGGCAAGGGATCCGTTCGGGTTCACCCATGTCAATTATATGCGATTAATGGAAAATTTAGATTGAATGAGTGATTATTGATACTTGAAAGTGGTTGAAAACATGTTTATGCTTAATCATAACACATATATGATATTAAGATGAATGAGACAAGTGTTAGATGGATGTTAAACACAATAGTTGGAAGATGTTGTGATTCATTGTGTGTTTTCGCATAAGATGCAAAGGTAATCGCATGTTGGATATAGAAGTATGAGTCTAAGCACTGTTATGTGTCGTTGACCGCATGATGAGGCATGTTGTTGATAGTGATGTCATGTCATAACATGTTTGTGCTGTTATACATGATCATGATACCACGTGCATGCATGGGAGGTTTTGTTTATGTGTATACATTCATGACGATGAGATGAGCTTGGTGGTTGGGAGGACTTCCCCGTTACACTCTGGCGGTCGAGACCCCCATAAGGGATGTGGGTTTCCCCGTTGTGTTCCGGCGGTCACGGTGCCTGCCCTAGAGTTTGGCTCCCTCTAGCGTGGTCGAGGTGGTTTCCGACACGACTCTTGTGGGTGAGGCAGTTGTGTATTCTTTAATCTCCCGATGATACTGGAAGGGAGACCGGGGATCGTTGGAGGACCTGATGTAGGCTATAGAGATTATTTCTTGAATTTGGTTAATGGAATATCGGTTAATAGAGTAGTTGAGTATCGTAGGCATGGATGTTTTATTCACTTGTGATATTTACTGCCCCTTTCATATGTGATCTATAACTACCTTGTTAATATGTGATATGTTCTTTCGCTGTGCTATTTTGCACACCCCTTACCTTTCAGGTGCCCTGATTACGGAGGGGCCAGGTGGGCCCCTTGAGCAAGTACCTGGAGAGGAGTAGTAGAGAGTAGGAGTTTATGTTTATGTTGTGTTTAAAGGTTGAGAAACTTTAGTCACATAGACTCAATCACATGTTTGTTTGGATGACTGTATTACCTGTTGATTACTTTACATTTGTAGTTCGTTGTGTTTTCCTAATTTTGGACTTGTGATTTGTTGGATGGGAAGTAGTTATCCCGCTCCTTTGTACCCGATATCTGTCTTTTGTGACTTTCTCAGAGATAACGCGCCCTTAGCGGAACGGGGCGTTACAGTTGGTATCAGGGCACGGTTCAACTCTCGGACTGTGCATGGGTTAGAGATGGACGAGATGATAGCTAGAGATTAGGTTCATCCCCTGTGTGATAGGGTAGATGGAACCGGGTTCTTGGGTAACGCGTAGATATTCTAGGTTTGTATGATATACCTAGTACGCATCCCTTGAGATAATATGTTTGAAGTATGTACTATTTTGGATTTCCGCTTGTTAAGGTGTCTGACTTCAGTATCTTTATGAAACAGGCGATGTCGAGTTACAACACCCGTTCGAATGGGGGAGGTCGTGGCAATGGCGATGCCGGTACGAGTAGGGTTCCTCCAGTAGAGGAGGGACTAGTGGTTCATGATGGACTGGAGAGTTCAGCAGAGACGTCAGCTTTGAGACCCAGACCGTCGCAGGAGCCCATCAACCAGGGACAGCTGATGAGATGTTGACTGGGATGGTGACCAACTTTGAGAGAGCCATGGAGAGGACGGTGGAGAGGACTGCACAGACCTTGTTGGAGGGACAAGCAGCACCTCCGCCTCTGCCTCCACCTCCACCTCCGTCCCCTCCACCACCACCTCCACCTGGCTAGGTCTACTGCGAGACTATGGAGTTTAAGCGCCATTACCCCCGTGTGCTCAGAGGAGGGCCTGACCCAATTGCAGCAAAGGATTGGATCGATGAGACCAGAAATCTCCTAGATACGCTGGCCGTCAGAGAGGGAGACCTACGGGTGACCTTGGCCACACATCACCTCACAGGAGAGGCAGCCCGTTGGTGGACCCAGGAGCCCCTTCGAGCCACAGCCTTGAGGGATTAGGACATCTTTCGTCAAGTGTTTCTGGCTAAGTATTTTCCATCAGTAGTAAAGGAAGCTAAGAGCATTGAGTTCGCCAACCTAATACAGGGTGATGACACAGTTATTCAGTATGAGGCCAAGTCCTTTGAGTTGTGTCGCTTCGCGCCAGAGATGATTGCGACTAATTTGTTGAAAGCACACCGTTTTGAGCAAGGCCTTCATCCAGTAGTCGCCCATGTGGTGGTTACTGCGAGGAGCACTACTTATCCTGAAGTGGTACAGAGGGCAATCCTGGCAGAGAGCACCGTCCTTCGGAGCAGCGGGATGGTTTATCAGCCGACATCGATTTTTGCCCCTAGGCAGAGCAGAGGTTTTGATAAAAAAAGAAAGAGACCACCCATCCACTCAAGTCAGAGGTTATCTTTACGCCCACCTCAGCAGGTTCAGACTGTGCCAGTGTCAGGTGGCCAGCCCAGGCAGTATGTTTACTTCCACTATTAGCAGGCAGGCCACACCAGGAAGGACTGTCCTCAGCTTCAGGGACAAGTTCAGGGCCAGGCTCGGGGCCTTCAGTGCTACACTTGTGGTGGGGGAGGACATTTCGCCAGAGACTTTCCTCAGAGCAGAGGTCAGGCCGTAGCGGTGGTACCCTAGCGAGCGATCATGCCAACCCCCACTCATGTGTAGGTGACGCCCTGCGCCCCTACGGGCCGCGCTGCAGCACCTCCTCAAAGAGGTAGAGGTCGTGGCAGACCTGGACCAGTGACCCGTGGCAGAGCTTACGCCATCGCCCAGTAGGCAGAGGAGTACGCACCACCGGTAGTGATGCAGGGTATGTTAGTCCTTCAAGGTACGTGGTGTAGAGTTTTATTTGATTCTAGTGCTTCACACTCCTTTATTGCCTTGAGTTTTGCTGTTAGTTCTGGTTTAGTGGTAGAACTGGCAAGGGCCCTTATTTCTGTCAGTACACTGTTGGAGGTGACAGAAGTCGTAGATCAGATTTGTTGGTCGTGTGCTTTGACCGTTGGAGGTGTAGTGTTGGAGTTTAATCTGTGGGTTTTGGGGATGTCAGGTTTTGACATCATCTTGGGGATGGACTGGTTGTCCTTCCATCAGGTCACCTTGGACTGTTATCATAGGCGAGTAGCGGGTCGTACGCTCGCAGGTTATGTGTTCGTTGAGAAGCTTAGCCCAGCCTTCAGTCCGAAAGTGGAGGAGTTGTGCACTTTGGTGGCAAGTTTGAGTTGGGATGGTTCGGGGCCAGCAGGTGTCGAGATGCCTCGCGTGGTTCAAGAGTTTCCTGACGTTTTTCCAGAGACACTCCCTAGTTTACCACCGCGCAGAGACGTGGAGTTTGTTATTGACCTGCTACCCGGTACATCACCTATCACTATCACTCCCTATCGGATGGCACCGGCAAAGACTTTGGAATTGGAGAGACAGCTCAGGGAGTTAGAGACCCTTGGCTTCATTCGGCATAGCACTTCATCTTGGGGTGCGCCAGCGTTGTTTGCCAAGAAAAAAGATGGCTCCGTGAGACTGTGCATCAACTATCGGCAATTGAACAGAGTTACAGTGAAGAACAGGTATCCATTGCCAAGGATCGATGATCTGTTTTACCAGTTGAACGGGTCTAAGTGCTTCTCCAAGATAGACCTTCGTTCAGGTTACCATCAGGTGAGGGTACGGGAGTGTGATATTGAGAAGACCGCTTTTCACACTCGTTTTGGACTCTTTGAGTTTGTGGTGGTGCCTTTTGGAGTGACTAATGCCCCGGCGACGTTCATGGCCCTAATGAACAGAATTTTCAAGCCGTATTTGGATCAGTTTGTAGTGGTGTTTATCGACGACATCTTGATATATTCAGTATCGGAAGAGGACCATGAACAACATCTGAAGACCGTACTCCGAGTCTTGAGGGACCACAAGCTTTATGCGAAGTACAACAAGTGTGAGTTTTGGTTACCAGAGGTTCAGTTTCTTGGACACGTGGTGTCAGCTGATGGTGTGGCCGTGGATCCAGCTAAAGTTGAGGTTGTTCTGAGTTGGGAGTGGCCAAGGAGCGTGACTAAAATCCGCAGCTTTTTGGGTCTTGCGGGCTACTACCAACGGTTCATCAACGATTTCTCCAAGATTACCACACCCATGACAAGGTTGACCCACAAGGATGTGCAATTCATCTGGGACGAAGCTTGTGAGACAGCCTTCCAGAGATTGAAGAAGAGTTTGACTGCCTCTCTAGTGTTGATAGTACCAGAGAGGGGTCGTGGCTATGCCGTCTATTGTGATGCTTGCAGTGATGGTTTGGGCTATGTTCTGATGCAGGATGCAAAGGTGATAGCTTACGGTTCAAGACTGCTTAAGACCCATGAACAGAATTATCCTACTCATGACTTGGAGTTAGCGGCTGTAGTTTTTGCGCTTAAGGTCTGTAGACATTACTTATATGGGGAGAGGTTCGAAGTTTTCTCAGATCACCATAGCCTAAAGTATCTATTCACACAGAAGGAGCTGAATATGAGACAAAGACGGTGGGTGGAATACCTCGGTGACTACGACTTCGTGTTGTCTTACCACCCGGGTAAAGCAAACATAGTTGCTGAAGCCTTGAGTGGCAGGACAAGGGCGGCCCTATCAAGTTTGATCCGTGAATACAGAGCATCTAGACTTTGCAACATGGTTGTTCAGCCAGGGATTTATGTTAGAGTTTTGAGAGTTCAGCAAATGGATGAGAGGTACGTCCCATTGAGGAACGTTGTGGCCAGTGGCAATGGACCTTTTGGATGGTCTATTAGGCGAGATGGTGGTTTGACCTTTCAGGGCAGGCTTTTTGTACCCTTATCGGGGCAATGTCGCGAGGAGGTATTACGACACTTTCACCACTCCAGGTTTGCCGTACATCCGGGCCATACAAAGAGGTATCACGACTTGCATCAACAGTTCTGGTGGAGGAGTATGAAGAGAACGGTAGCCAAGTTTGTGACCCACTGTTTGACTTGTCAACAAGTCAAAGTAGAACACTTGAGACCCGCTGGCAAGTTGCAGCCTCTTCCGCTTCCCAATTGGAAGTGGGACCACATCACTATAGACTTCATGATTGGTTTACCGAAGTCTCCTCAGAGACATGATGCAGTGTGGGTCATAGTGGATTGATTGACTAAGTCGGCCCATTTTATTGGTATAAAGACAACTGATTCTCTCGAGACCTTGAGTTAGATATATTTGACGGACATTGTCAGACTACATGGTGTGCCTAAGTCAATTATTTCAGATCGGGATCCGAAGTTTGTCTCTCGGTTCTAGCAGAGCTTGCAGCAAGAGTTGGGCACGCAGTTATGTTTCAGTACAGCTTTCCACCCCCAGACAGATGGTCAGTCAGAGCGGACCATTCAGATCTTAGAGGATCTACTTCGAGCTTGTGTTTTGGATTATGGCGGTAGCTGGGAAAGCCATTTACATTTGGTTGAGTTTGTTTACAACAACAGTTATCAGTCCAGTATCAAGATGGCACCACATGAGGCCTTGTATGGCAGGCCGAGATCACCTTTGTGTTGGGCAGAGACTAGTGCTACGGTGATGTCATGACCAGAGATGATGCGGGAGACTACTGAGCAAGTGAGACAGATTAGGCAGAGGTTGTTGACTGCTCAGAGTCGACAAAAGAGTTACGCCGATCGTCGGAGGAGGGCCCTTGAGTTTGCTGTTTGAGACCGCGTCTTCCTTCGAGTTTCGCCCCGTCATGGGATTCAGAGGTTTAGACGGCGAGGGAAGTTGTCGCCTCGTTATGTTGGTCCGTTTGAGGTGTTAGAGAGGATCGGGGAAGTGGCTTATAGACGTGCACTTCCTCTGAGTCTCGCCCGAGTGCATAACGTCTTCCATGTTTCAATACTTCAAAAGTATCATCAAGATCCGTCGCACGTGATTAACTTAGAAGATGTGGAAATCAACAATGATGTTACCTATGAGGAAGGACCAGTGCGGATCGAGAGTTCCAGAGAGCAGAGGCTTCATGGCAAGACTATCCGCTTGGTTTTAGTAGTTTGGTGACGCAAAGGCAAGGAGACTCTTATTTGGGAAAATGAGGCAACGATGTGGCAACAATTTCCAGCCTTATTTGAGACTAGATGTATGAGTTTAGTTTGAAATTCGATGACGAATTTCTTTAAAGGGGGTAGTGTTGTAATGACCCGTCCCAAATTTTCTAATTTTCGAAGAGATTTTCGGATTCTGAATTGCTTTAGGGACCTTGGTGGGCCCAATTTACCAGTTTTTGAGTTCAGGAACTCGAAGGGCATTTTGATAATTTTTATAATCATTGCGTATTTGTCATGAAAAATTGTTTAAAAGTCACACGTTTTCACGCCCGAGATCTTTCGAATTCCTTCTTCGAGTTTTTCTTTTTCTTTTGAAATTTTTTTTTTTAAAAAAAAAAAGAGGCTAAAACCCTAAACCCTAGCCTTTTAAACTTCCCCTTTCCTCGACACTGTAGCCGCTCACGCTACAGTGCCACCACTCCCCAAAACCGCAGTCCCCTTCTTCTTCTTCTTCTTCTCCCCCCCCCCGACGTGCGGTTCCCCCTTTTCTTCTTCTTCTCCCAACGTTCTCGGTAAGCTTTTCCTCCTTCTCCTTCCCTCTCTCTCGGTTTTCTCCTTCTCCTCCTTCTCTACCTCGACCTGTTCCACTCCGTTTTCCCCTATTTTTCTGTTTCCCTTTTATTCGATTTTTCGAGATTTCTCCCGGTTTTTCCCTATTCTTCCTTTCCCTTTCTCGGATTTCTCTGTTTTTCCATGATTTTCCTTTCTTTTCCATTTTTCCCTTTCTTTCCCGGATTTTCTCCCCTTCCCTCCGACTCAGTTGAGTTACTGAGTCGCTCGGCCGAGTGCCGAGTCAACTCAGTCAGATTTTTTTTTGTGTTCTGAGTCAACCAGGCCCTTGGGCTGGAATGGCGACCCGGCTGCTCGGCCCACTAGCCCAGACCGGACTTGACCCAGGTTTGGTCCGGCCCGACCAGGCACAGACCCGGTCCTGTCCAATCAGGCCCAAACCTGGTCCAGCCCACTTCTGGCAGGCCCAATCCACCTTGGCCCAGTTTCCAGACCCAGCCCGTTTTCAAGCCCGACCCGTTTTCAGACCTGGTCCAGTTCAGCCCGTTTTGGGCCTGGCCCAGTTTTTAAGGCCCATTTTCTCCTCGGCCTCTTTTTGAACTGTTTTGCCTTAATTACTCAACTGTTCTTCCTTGTTTCTACATATTGAACTCCCTTCAACCCAACAAGTCGCTTACTCGCTTTGGACTTTCGACTCCACATACATGGTGAGGGGACTTATCATTGTTTTAGCATGCATTCGCATTCTTAACCTATAACCTTGGACATCGAGTGACCTAAATGAGACCCTTTCGTTTATTAAACCACTCGATAAGGGAACCATTGAAATGAATTTGTGGTAAGGGATCCGTTCGGGTTCACCCATGTCAATTATATGCAATTAATGGAAAATTTAGATTGAATGAGTGATTATTGATGCTTGAAAGTGGTTGAAAACATGTTTGTGCTTAATCATAACACATATATGATATTATGATGCATGAGACAAGTGTTAGATGGATGTTGAACACGATAGTTGGAAGATGTTGTGATTCATTGTGTGTTTACGCATAAGATGCAAAGGTAATCGCATGTTGGATATAGAAGTATGAGTCTAAGCACTGTTATGTGTCGTTGACCGCATGATGAGGCATGTTGTTGATATTGATGTCATGTCATCACATGTTTGTGCTGTCATACACGATCATGATACCACGTGCATGCATGGGAGGTTTTGTTTATGTGTATACATTCACGACGATGAGATGAGCTTGGTGATTGGGAGGACTTCCCCGTTACACTCCGGCGGTCGAGACCCCCATAGGGGATGTGGGTTTCCCCGTTGTGTTCCGGCGGTCACGGTGCCTTCCCTAGAGTTTGGCTCCCTCGGGCGTGGTCGAGGTGGTTTCCAACACGACTTGTGTGGGTAAGGCAGTTGTTATTCTTTAGTCTCCCGATGATACTGGTAGGGAGACCGGGGTTCGTTGGAGGACCTGATGTGGGCTATGGAGATTATTTCTTGAATTTGATTAATAGAATATCGGTTAATAGAGTAGTTGAGTATCGTAGGCATGGATGTTTTATTCACTTGTGATATTTACTGCCCCTTTCATATGTGATCGATAACTACATTGTTAATATGTGATATGTTCTTTCGCAGGGCTGTTTTGCTCACCCCTTACCTTTCAGGTGCCCCGATTGCTGAGGAGCTAGGGGGCCCCCCTGAGCAAGTACCTGGAGTAGAGAGTAGGAGTTTATGTTTATGTTGTGTTTAAAGGTTGAGAAACTTTAGTCACATAGACTCAATCACATATTTGTTTGGATGACTATATAACCTGTTGATTACTTTACATTTGTAGTTCGTTGTGTTTTCCTAGTTTTTGTAACACCCCGGATTTTCAAGTTATAAATATTTATGGAAATTGCCCATTTAATTTGTGAATTAATGGCTATGGACCTTAGATGGGTAAGTGTT
Source organism: Chimonanthus salicifolius (assembly GCA_013350335.1). Classification (NCBI taxonomy): domain Eukaryota; kingdom Viridiplantae; phylum Streptophyta; class Magnoliopsida; order Laurales; family Calycanthaceae; genus Chimonanthus; species Chimonanthus salicifolius. The sequence goes on along the minus strand of CM023539.1, from coordinate 27,570,853 downwards.
GGGTCAATTTCCCAATTAAGATCCACTGGATAGTGGATATGGTTCAATTGAAATAAATGGATGAGATTTATTTAATTGGGTCAAGATTGTCAATTGGATCAAATACCCAATTGGGACCCAATGGGTCATGGTTGACTTGGTTGACCACCAAGTGAGTTCAAGCTTAATTAAATTGGGGCTGAATTAGTTGGAAATGGAATCAAGTCATTGAGTTGATTTTAAGTGAGCTAAATGAGTTGAATTAAAGAGGTGAGTTGAGTTAAAGAGATGAGTTGAATGGGAAGTTAATGGGACTTTGATCTTAAGTGAGTGAGTGGGAAGATGGAGAGTTGCATCTCATAAGACCAAACCCATCTTGTACACACGTTGGAGAGGTGGGAGTTTCATCTCATGGGATGAAACTCCAAAGGGATCATTATGAGGAAGTTGAATGGTTTTGTTGTTACACAAGCCATATCCAAAGGCATACACATTGGAAGATGGAGGGGTGTTCCATCTCAAATGGTGTCTTGGCCAAGCCAAGGGACACTTGGGAAGACACCATCATTATGAGGAAGTTGAAGGGATTTTGGTGGTTACACAAGGTATACCCATGCATACATATTGGAACATGGAAGCCCAAGGGGCATATGGTTGGGAGTTTCATCTCATGGGATGAAACCCCCAAAGTAAGTATCAATGGGGAGGTGAAGAGTCATGAGAGTTACAAAAGGGCTATCAACCAAAGGATACCACCCTTGGCCGAACTACATTGGGCAGCAAAGAGAATTCCTTGCTTTATCTTACTCTCTCCCTCTCTCACTCAAAGGCCGATCCCCCTCTCAAGACAAAGGACTTAGAGTATTTTCTATCTCAACCTCATCTCTCCCTCTCTCAAACCTATACCTCTTGGCCGAACCACCTCTCAAGACAAGAAACACTAAGGATATTTTCTACCTCAAGCTTCTCCCTCTCACACAAGGCCGACCCACTCTCAAGACAAAGGACTTAGAGTAATTTGGATCTCAAACTCTCACTCATGGCCGAACCCTAATTTTTATTATGGCTAAGGACTTTATGCATGAACCATGTATGGAATGGTGAATGACCAAGGATCATGGTTTGGCCCTTGCATGGCCAAACCCTAAGTTTTATGTATGAGAACCCTCAAGGACAAAAAGGGGTGGATGAGGTTCGGCCATGATGTATGGCCGAACCCATCAAAGAATATGATCATGGTTATTTGATTTATGAGAGAAAGTGATGAACCATAGGGTTCGGCCATGTTGTATGGCCGAACCCCATGGAAAGGTATTAAGGATTTTAAAAGGGTTTAAATGGATGTATGTTGGTGAAGAACCTTAGACCATGGGTTCGGCCATGGAGTATGGCCAAACCCCATGAAGAATTATTGAATTATGTACATGTATTTAGATCATGGAAATAAAGGGGAATGTTATTAATTTTTAATGGTCTCAAATGTTATAATGATGAAGAACCTTAGACCATGGGTTTGGCCATGTTGTATGGTTGAACCCCATGGAGAGATATTAAGGACATAGATGTTTTGGACCATGAAGATGATGGGGGAATGTTGGTAATTGTAATTGATTTTAATTATGGTTAATGATGATTCAAAAGGATGAACCTAAATGTATGGTTAAAGCCCCATGGAGGGACTCTGATTATGGACCTAAGAGTGTAAATCATTTAAAGGAGAAGATGGGAAATAAGACATCATGGGTTCGGCCATGGTGTATGGCCGAACCCCATGAACCATTTTAATGGGTCATTTTGTATTATGTCATGGTTTGATGAATCATTTATGGAACTAGGTTTATGGATCAGATATGGACCTAAGTATGGGTAACTTAAATATGTGATTACCTATGGAAGGGAAGACTAGCCAAATGGTGAAATCAAAGGACCATGAGTTCAGCCATGGTGTATGGCCGAACCCCATGGATCATGTTTTTGGTTCTAGACATGCATAAATGGCCTAAGTGAATGATTGAATCATAGAAAATTTTTATGGATTTAGGGCTTCCATTAATGTAAGACTAATGGAATGATTTTGGGACTTAAGTCATGTATATATAAGCTAAGTGAGTAGCCATGGAAATATTAATGGCAAAGAGGTAAATATGAGTGAAAATGATGGACCATGGGTTCGGCCATGGTGTATGGCCGAACCCCATGGAGAAAGTTTTGTGGGCTTAGGTGTTATTAATGCTAAAATGACTAACTCATGTATGGTTGATTAAGGATTTAAAAGAGGGACCCAAACCAAGTGAGTGAGGTTTGGCCATGTTGTATGGCCGAACCCCACTAAGTTATGTTTATGGACTTAAACATGGTTGGAAATCAAAGGGGTCATTGGTTTTGATTTATTGATATGTTATAAGGTAACGGGACCTCACAAGTGGTGCACGATCGTGAGCTGTTTCTGGAAGAAAACGCAAGGACATATTAGTTTGTCATTGGTAGGATTCCTACCTCATTGATACCATGGGATATGTATGATGGTTTTAATTCCTATTCTGATGAGTTATTTTGTATAAATGATATGTTTCAAATATGAGATTTTTAATGCTATGGTTTGTATTTTCACATACCATGTTGGCATTTGCATCTCATGCATGGCATGGGAGGGATACTACGGAGTTGTGATACCTTGATGAGGCTTTTCCATCAAGAGGGATACTATGTGATTTGTGATACCTTGGTGTGCATTATCCATCAAGAGGTAACCGGAGTCCACACTCCGTCGGGGCGTCCGTAAGGCATTCGTGAGCTTGATGAGGAGTTTTCCATCAAGAGGAAGACCTTGGTATGCATTATCCACCAAGAGGTAACCGGAGTCCACGCTCCGTTGGGGCGTCCGTAAGGTAACCGTGGGGGATACCTTGATGAGGAGATTCCATCAAGAGAACACAAGGCGTTGTGATATGATGGGTGGGACTCATGGCATATGACACCCATGGCATGGCATTGAATTAGCATGATTATGATCTCTATTATCATGCAATGTTTCTGGTTTTAATCTGTATGATTGGATCTCTATTATCATACACTGTTTTGGATACGATGCTTTACAAGTACGGTATGATGTATTATATCTGGATTTTTATACTAACCCATGTGTTTGACCCTAATTGGAATACCTACTGGGCGCGTTGTCTAACGCCCTACTTCTACCCTAGTTGATGACATAGGAAATGGACGAAACGAGAAATGAGATCGGAGTCAAGCTTAGGAGCTTGGATGTTTTAGTTTCGTTTTATTTAAGTTACTCATAGATAGTGTAATTTGAGTAGCTAGCATTGGGGACTGTAATAACGTAGATTATTTGCTATGGTTTGAATGTTAATTTTGGATATGTTAACGTAAGATAATTATTGTTAAGTACTGGATATCCTTGCTATCTAAAATGGAATAGAATTATTATTCTATTATATTTCCGCATCTATGATTTATTCCGCATGTTTAACTTCAGTACGTGTGAACCGTTTTAGTGGACTTGGTCCATGCACACGTATGGTTGGCCAGTTAAGGGTTGGGCTTTGGAAGCTCGAACTTAGCTCGAGTCGTGGCGCCCCGCTCTCTCTCACTCTTTTATTCCAAAAAAAAATAGACTTTGATTTTCGGCGAGTGAAAAAGGGCGGGGCGTTACAGTTTTGGACTTGTGGTTTGTTGGACGGGAAGTAGTTATCCCACTCCTTTGTACCCGATATCTGTCTTTTGTGACTTTCTGAGGTTTTTCTTTCGGAGATAACACACTCGTAGCGGAACGGGGCGTTACACACACCTTAGGAGGACCATTCCTAGGCTTAGTTGAACAAATGGTAAAATCATAAAAAGTCTAGAGAGAAAGCTGGACAGTGAATTGGAAGCGAACTTGGAAATATGAATTAAATTCACTATCAGCTCGACCAGTTGTTCTCACTGACCCCTAGTTGGAGACAGGATCGACCCATCGTCGTCAAAGATTGGTCAGCCAGATTGGCAAAGGTTCTGGATCATAGAACTGTCATTCTAGGTATGCCTCTGATCGAGAGACTCTTATATACCAACCCTTCGGTGAAAGGTTGAAACAACCCCTCGTGGTCAACGACTTTTCGATAAAGATTTATGAGTTTTGGAACTTAGAACTTAGGTGGACTCTCTAGAAAATAGACATATCCATAATACAGACCGGTCTAGAGTACCAGGACAGATACATCGATAAAGGGCGACAGGTCGGTCTGGGTAAGACTAGTTTCTAGATTTGAAACTCTGTCAACATGGTGTTACCCCAGACCGAACCTCTCGTACGGAGTGACCTCTCAGTGCCATGACTGTCGACCCATCGGTAACATAGACATGTCGGTCAGATAAAAATTGTGTCGTTGAAAATGTATTTAATCCTCAACGGTTAGGTAGTTGAACGGTAATATTTTTAGTCACCGACCCCTCGGTGTGCCCAACCTGTCGGCACTGGACTTTCCCGGAAAACTAGTTGCATTCTATTAAATATGAATCCTTGTGCAACCAGTTAGACATCCATTGGCAAATCCGTTGGACCCTCATCATTATCAGTGAGCTTACACAAGGGCCAACAAAATGATCACTCTCTCTCTCTCGAGCCTACACTTGGAAAATCTAATACAACCAATCATTTGGATTGAGTTTGTGAGAGAAAGAGGGGAAAGGATAATAAACTAGGAAAGATTTGGTAGAACTAGTTTCATAATCACCCTGAAATTGTGATTGCTCTACGACGGCTAAAAGGCGGAGCGTCGGCACATATTGGGTGGATCTTGGAGAAGCACACATCAACGAGAAAGAGCTTCAATGCAAGTGTTTCTTGGTTTTATGTTTATTTAAAACCTTTGTCCTTTGAAAGTGGATTTAGAAGGTTTGGCTCCGGAATCACTATAAAAAATCTAGAGCGTAGTCTCTGGCACATGTGGTGGGTGGAATTCCCAGGCAAATAAATAGGCGGAATTCTTATTCTACATGTGGTGGGTGAAATTCCCAGCCGATTGAGTGAGGTGGAATTCCTACTCTAATTGTGAGGGTGTAAGTCTCCACTTAGTGGATTTGGTGATAGCTCAAGGTTGAGCTAGTCCTAACAGTGGATGTAGGTTGGATAACCGAACCACTATAAATTTGGTCTTATGGTGTTTGATCATTGTATGTTTGTGTTTTCGTATTTAAGCATTTTTCTCAACACACATCACTTTGCATTTGATTTATCTTTATTTATATAGTGTGCACAAGCATAGATAATTAAGTAATATGCAAATGGTTTTAAACTTAGTGTGATCGTTTAAGAAATTATAAACAATTTATCACACTAAACAAATCTCTTGATTAAAATTGTTGTTCCGCTGCACTTAAAATTTAAACAATCAAGAAATTTATAAGCACTATTGAAAGTAGGATTAACCTATTCACCCCCCTCTAGGGTCAATCATGTTCTAACACCAAGGGAAGAACTTTAACATTGCCTTTTCATTAATGGTCCAATTGGCAAAGTCTTTAGGCACTAAAACCTTGGAAGTAGATGTCTCAAGTGTTTTCTCTTCCATGGATTCCTTCCACCGTTTCTTTACCGATTCCCAAACGGATCCATCTATGGAAATAAAGAAGCTTTTCTATGGAGGTTTGGAAACAGCATGACTTTCGCCCATAGACATGGTGTTCTAGCTTGGATCAACTCAGACGATTAGATCCTTTATAAAGAGCACACAAGCTCTGATACCATGAAAGTTCTCGGTGCTAGAACACGATTGATCCTAGAAGGGGTGAATAGGGCAATCTCTAATAGCCTTTTTAAATTTCTCGATTAATCAACAATATATACAGCGGAATTATAAGATTAATCAAGTATGTGAATTGAGAGTGTACAAAATTAATAATCAATCACACATGCAAAGACCAAAAATCCCTCCTACATCCACTGTTGGACTCCCAACCTTGGGTTATCCCAAATTCACTGTGGGGAATTATGCCCTCACGAATAGAGAATGAATTATACCTTACTCAAATAAAGTGGGACTTTCACCCAACTCGAATCTTAGTTTTGAAAGGTTCGACGTACCCCAGTCTACTCCTTATCCTTCTATTTTTTAGAGTGGTTACAGCACACGCTTTAATCCATTATACAAGATGATTTAGAATTTAAATCAAATAAGAAAAACACTTCCCTTTGTAGCTTTGCAAATGTAGAAGTGCTTCCGAAGAGTCTCCCAATGTGATCTCGCTTGATGATGAAGATGCGCCAGTGTATAAGCAATCACAATCCTTGGGACAGGTTTCTAGGATATGGATTCACAAGTTGATCCTAGATGTGTTTGCCTTCTTCTCTCTCAATCTCAATCAAGTATGATTGGATTTCAAATGATTTACCAAGTGAAGAACATAGAGAGATTTGATCCACTGATCTTAGCCTATCAATTTTACAATTAACTTTGGTAGATGAAGCTCATAATTGCTTAAGAAGGGATCCTTAAAAATTTCAAATAGTGGAGTATTTAGAGAGGCAAAATCGGAATTTTGAAACAGAAAGTCCAAGATCGATCGCGGCACCACAATGGATCGTGAGATTTGAAAGTGACTTCCCACCAACCATACCGTTGCACATTAATGCACTCCAACGGTTCGAAAACGGTCATGCATGATTGATTGTGAACTCCAGTGACGATGATCATGCTTTGACGATACAATCATCTTGAGACAGGTTGGTTTTAAAGAGTTGTTTCAAACAAAAATTTGGAAGTCGATGCCGACAGATCGTCATCCACGATGAATCATGCCCTGTTCCCACACGATGGATCGTGATTCTCACGATTGTATTGGCCTATGGCTGAAACTCTTTGACAGTATTTTTCCAACTAGAACCCTGGCAATCCAGACGATGGATCATATGACTACGAAGGGTCGTCCCTATCCCAGGCGATAGATCGCAAGATACGATCGGTGTTCCTGACAGTTCATTAGTTTTTCCAAGTTTAGTCCACTTGGTTATGTCAGACGTCGAAGGTCCCATAGGCTTGATTTGTAACGCCCCGTCCCGTTACGGGCGCGTTATCTCCGAAAACCTCAGAAAGTTACAAAAGACAGATATCGGGTACAAGAATAGTAGCAATTTTTTTTTTGAAGCGGGGTAACTACTTCCCGTCCAGCCGCCCACAAGTTCAAAACTAGAACAAGCACAAGGAACCACAAATGTAACTAATCAACAGGTTATACAGTCATCCAAACAAACATGTGATTGAAACTATATAACTAAAGTTCTCAAACATCAAACAAAAGATAAACATAAGCTTTTATCCTCTACTACTCCTCTCCTGGTAACTTGCTCAAGGGGCTCGCCTGGCCCCTCCGTTATCGGGGCACCTGAAAGGCAAGGGATGAGCAAAATAGCCTAGCGAAAGAACATATCATATTTTAACAAGATAGATATAGATCACATATGAAATGCCAGTAAATATCACAAGTGAATAAAACATCCATTCTACCATATTCAACTAATATATTAACTGATATTCCATTAACCCCAAATCCAAGAAATCATCCCCATAATCCACATCGGGTCCTCCAACAAACCCCAGTCTCCCTACCAGTATAATCAGGAGACTAAATAATACATAACTGCCTCACCCACACGAGTCGTGTCGGAAACCACCTCAACCACGCCCTAGGGAACCAAACTCAAGGGCAGGCACCTCGACCGCAGGAACACACGGGGAAACCCACATCCCCTATGGGGTTTCGACCGCCGGAGTGTAACGGGGAAGTCCTCCCAACCACCAAGCTCATCTCATCATCAATATATATACACAAAAACAAAACCTCCCATGCATGCACATAGTATCATGATCATGTATGACAACACAACATGTTCTGACATGACATCAATATCAACATGCATCATCATGCGGTTAACGACACATAACAATACTTAGGCTCATAGTTCTATATCCAACATACGATTACATCTACATCTCATGCATAAACACACAATAAATCACAACATCTTCCAACTATCATAGGTCACATCCATCATAATATCATATATGTATTATGATTAATCACTAACATGTTTTCAACAACCTGTAAGCATCAATAATCATTCTTTCAATCAAATTTTCCATTAATCATATACAATTGACATGGGTGAACCCGAACGAATCCCTTGCCACATATTCATTTCAATAGTTCCCTTACCGAGTGGCTTAATAAACGAAAGGGTCCCATTCAGGTCACTCTATGTCCAAAATTATAGGTTAAGAAAGTGAATGCATGCTAAAACAGTGATAAGTTCCCTTACCGCGTGTGTGGAGTCGAAAGTCTAAAGTGAGCAAGCGATTTGTTTGGGTTGAAGGGAGTTCAATCTGTAGGAACAAGGAAGAACGAATAAGTAATTAAGACAAAATGGGGCAAAAAGAATCTGGGGAGAAAACGGGCCTGAAACTGAGCCGGGCCCAAAATGGGCCGAACTGGGCTGAGTCTAAAAACGGGTCGGGCTTGAAAACGGGCTTTGAAAAAAGGCCGGGTCTGGAAACTGGGCCAAGGTAGATTGGGCCGAAAACGTGGGCCTGCTAGACATGGGCCGGACCAGGTCCGGACCGGGCCAGGCCGGGTCGGGTCTGGGCTAGTGGGCCGAGTGGCTGGGTTGCCACTCCAGCCCAAGGGCCGAGTTGACTCAGAACAAGCTCGACTGAGTCGACTCGGCACTCGGCCGAGCGACTCAGTAACCCTACTGAGTCGGGGGGAAAAAGGGGGAAAAACCAGGAAAAGAAACCAGGGAAGAAGGGGGAAAAGGAAATCAAAGAAAAGCAGAGAGAAGGAGGAAGGAAAAAAAGGGAAAACCCGAGAGAAAACCGAGAAAGGGAAAGGAGGAAAAGGGGAAGATCGAGGGAAATCCCGAAGGAAATCGAAGGAAAGGGAAGAGAAAAAATTTAGGGAAAAAGAAGGGGAATCGGTCGAGGGAGAGAAGGGGGAAGAAGAAGAAAGCCGAGAGAGAGAGAGAAGGAGAAGAAGCTTACCGTCGCCGGAGGAGAAGAAGAAAGTCGCCCGTCGGGAGGGAAGGGAAGAAGAAGAAGACGGCTGCCGATGGGGAGCGGCGGCACTGTAGAACGGCTACAGTGTCGCGAGGAAAAAGAGAAGTTTAAAAGGGGGTAGGGTTTAGGATTTTGGCCTTTTTTTTTCTTTTTTTTCCAGAAGAAAAGAAAAACTCGAAGAAAGAATCCGAAATATCTCAGGCGAGAAAACGTGTGACTTTTATACAAGATTTCATGACAATTACGCAATAATCGTAAAATTACCAAAATGCCCTTCGAGTTTCCGAACTCGAAAACAGGTAAACTGGGCCCACCATGGCGCCCACACTCTCTTCATTGTTACCAAAGTCCCTAAAACAACTCAGAGATTCGAAAATCTCTTCGAAAATTAGAAAAATTCAGGACGGGTCATTACATGATTAATTTATCCAGATGGATATCTAACCCTAGGCATGGTCATCCTAAAGGTGTGGGGTCCACCCTGGAGTCATCTATGGTCAATTTACCTGAAAGATTGCCATACTCTGATGATGAGTTGAATATTCATTGATCTTCCAATCTTGGATTTGATTCAACCTTCACTTGAGTTTTAATTCATGTTATCATTCTTCCGAGGCAAGGCTTCTCACACGTCACGGAATTGACAAATAGGTCACTCGGCAAGCTGAGGCCTAACACTTCTAATCTTTGAACTTGATTCAACCTTCATGCCACTTTGAGTCCTGATTCATGTCTTCATTCTTCCAAGGAAATGCTTCAATTGAGTCACGGAATGTACAAAAAGGTGACTCGGTCAATCAGGGCACTAATTGTCCCAAACAGAGTTTCCTAGCCCAAGTTATGGTTGTTTTAATCCAAGAGTTACACTGCCAAACAGATTGCAGTCCTTAAACGAGATTTCGGCTTACAAAAATTATTTGACCTATCAAATCAATTCCTTTCGTTCTCAATTTTTTACTGGAGATAGATCTCCTAGTTCCCTTGAGAATAGATACAATTTTTTTCACCAATCTGATACCTAGAGACCGAGTTATAATTATTTTAATGAACTGTTGCAGAACTGTCTCAGATTTCATATCCGAAAATTGGTATGTCTTGCAGATCAAAATTGGGGTATTAACACTTATTCAATTAGCAGATTTCATATCCGAAAATTGGTATGTCTTGCAGATCAAACTTGGGGTATTAACACTTATTCAATTAGTCTAAAATTTTGAAAGTAGCTAAATCTCTCTGCCTAGTTTCCAAAAAGATAAATTCATCCAAGGTAGCCCTGATTATGATTTTCTCGCAACAGTGCGCAGAAAACACAGTTCTAAGTCTAAGAAACAGTCCTACAACGTTTTACCATTAAAAACATGGTTTTAAAATTCCACAATTAGTCCTCAGAGATGTAGAATTCGATCATGAAGGATTGACATGGATTAGAAATTCAAAGCAAAAGGTTTCTCCATAGAAATCGAAATTTAAGATTAATTTCATGAATTCCACAGTCGAATTGAGCACCAATAATAAACCATTCTTCCATAGCCAAATTTTATCAAAACCCTTGGTTTCCAAAGGATTAATCCTCCCTTCTCTAATACGAACACCTTGGTTCACCTAGTTTTTGTGCTTTCCATCTTGCTTACAAGGATATTAAAGTCGGAGTGTCCAAGAATACTTACTCTTATCACCAACTAATATTAATGTTATAAAAATCGACCCGTGCAACGAATCGTCTAAATAGAAGGTTGGATTAAATAAGGTTCAATCGCGGTCAAACTTGGTCAAACCCATGCTATTAATATAAATATAGTAAATAATATTAAATTTTTAATTAAGGTTTAATTGATGAGTTGAAATAAAATTTTAAATAAAAAATATTTTTGTCACATCTAAGTATAATAATAAGATTAACGACTAATGCTAAATCAATAATCTAAAAAATTTAAGAGAAGTATAATTTGTATATGTAATTTGGTATAATATAATCAATTTAAATTATATGGTATTTGACAATGAGATAGGATCATTGACTCTATAAAATCAAAAGAATAGTTTTTGATGTGAAAATATTCTCATTAAACACAACCAGCCACCAAATTTAAATTAACTAAACTAAGCACTTGAAATAGAGTTCTCTATCAAGTATCTTCCCCATTGTTTAAATAAATAAAATAAACATATTTAAAGAAAACTTTTTTTAATAAGGTTAATGTGACTAATAGAAGGATCAAATATTAGAACCATAACAACGTCATGAGAGCTCTTGACTCAATTCACTGAGAATAAAAGAAAAAAAAAACGGTGGGGCTGTCTCGCTCTCAACGTCTTGCTCTCAGAAAGGAGAGACTGGGGACTTGGGGGTGTCTACTTCAAGTCCCACATCGACAAGGACTAAAACTGTTGAGAGACGTGACGACAATAAAACGGTGTAGGTGAGAATGAAAAGATAACTTTCTCGGCCTTCTGGGGTTGGGTGAACGTGCCCATTGGGCCAGGTGATTTTAAATATTTTTTAAAAGGGAAAACGTTTAATCTTTTCCCTTTTTGAAATTTTTGAAAATTTAATTTTTATTAATTTGAAATGGTTTTTCACTAGTAGGAGTTTACGGATTTCAATAAAACTGGTCAAATGAGTTTACCCGATTTTTCACAATTTTATGTATTGGAAGGTTTTTTGAGAAAATCGATTTTGAGTCAATTTTTAAAACACTGACTGAGGCTCCAACAAAGCTAAAAACTTATAAGGTTATAAGGTTCAGCCAAGTGTGTAGGTTTGGCCACAAAAATTCTACTGAGGCTCCAACATTTAGGGAAAACTTAGAATAGAATTCACCAGATGGGTCTCATGTTCTTAACAGTAGTTAGAACAAAGGAAATCAATTTAAATTGATTAGCCAGAATCCAATGAAAATTCGACCCAGTTGTATGTGGGATTATCCACATTTTCGATGTGAAGCCGAGGTTAATTTTATTCACAAAAAGTTAAACAAGGAGCAAAAATCTCACCTATGTAGGAATTGCTCGAAGGAAATTCAACCAAACTAGATTTCAACAAAATAATTCTCGTAAATTAAATACAATAAATTAAACAGTGCAAATTAAAATAACACGAAATTGACCAACATAAAAGAGAACTCAATTCACCAACAGGAGAACCAAAATCAATTCAAAATGGGATGGATTCCTCGGGGCATACAAACATTTTGTAGAGCAATACAAAAAAAAAGAGAGAGAAATCCCGTAGGGAGCACACGCCCAAGGGAGAAACCTCATACAACATAGGGCCTTAATCCATATGCCAACCCCATGGTCCACTTATTTAAGCATTTTTTTTATCCAAACTGTTCCTAAGTGGTCCCCTTTTTGCTCTATCAAATTTTTCATTGACCTCTAATGCTAATACAACATCTTCAAAATTATCTTCCAATTTATTTTCAAAGAAGTCCTCATCAAGAAGCATCGGGTTGGCCTCCTTCTCATTTGTTAAAAATGCCATGGCTTCCTCATCAAGAAGCATTGGGTTGGCCTCCTTCTCATTTGTTAAAAATGCCATGGCTTCCTCATCAAGAAGTCAAATACTCTTTGATGTATGATTTAAATGGAATTGGATTTATTAGAAAGCTTACTTAATAACCTTTCTAACAAGTCTAAGTCTGTTTGATTACAATAACTATAAAAGTGGTAAGGTACATAAAGTTGTATCTAGATAAGCATAAATCTTTTGCCAAGTTGGATTGAACATGCAAGGAAATTTATTTCTTTATTTTTTTCATTATAAATAAGGGTCTCTAGGTACCCAATTGATCCTAACTCGATTCAAGTTTGAGTTTCTTCTTCATTTTGGTGAATTATTTTATTTTTATCTTTTTAGTGAATTTTATTTTTTCAATTTAATTTATGCAAATATAATTTTTCGATTTTCATATTTGCATTGCGTGTGTAAGAATTCTCCCTACGTTGTTTGTCCATTTCCTTGAGGAAAGCACTTTCATAGAAAAATTATAATGGGGTTCAATTTATGTCATCCAACATGCATCTGGAAATTCGAAGTTTTTGTTGTTTGCCTCAAAATATTTATCTTCATTGAAAATGTTACTAAGGAAAACCTCCCTTTTTTCCTCCTTAAAATTTTCCATCCTCCCCTGTGGAAAATGAATTAGAAAAAACGTGGGAGGATCTCATTTTCTTCGCTCTTGGCAAAGTGGCCTCATTCTATGAGGAAAAAAAAACATCTCATTTTCTAAACTCTTCCAATAGTGGAAAATGAGAAATGATGCTCAGTGAATTTTTTTATACCCAATAAGATTTGAGCTTTTAACTTTTTCTCAAGACAGAGAATCAATCATAAATCTCTCTCGGCAAATTTTTGAGTCAAAGCTCCCTTGGATTTTTAACACTTTTAGTGAAATTTAAATAAAATTTTCAAACCCCATTCTAAAGTGAAATTTGATTCAGGGACTCAATTTGGGCCTGAATTGATATTTCCTCGATCTAAATTTCTTGTTGTGGTTTGAGGCTCATCACTTATTCGATTATATCCTATATTATCAAAACCGTATCAGTTCGATAGCGACCATTTTCTCTGGAGTTCGATTTTGTAAAAAACCTCCTGAGAAATTAAACCGCATAAAACCTTTGTAAATCACAGTTTTAAATAAATCGTGACTCATGACCCACGGTTCACCATGTTTGGAAAGAAAATTCAGGAAGAAGACGAAAGAAAGAAAAAAAAAAATGAAATCGCCGAAGTGACTTCCCTTCTTCAGATTTGCTCATGTTCTTCATTCTTCTCGGCGTTAGGATCACGGCTCCTCTTGTCGGCAGGCATTAGGGTTTGGGCTGCTCTTCTTTGGAGAAAGGCAGCATTAGAGTCGGGATGAAAGTATCAACTAGAGTTAGGGTTATGACTTAAGAGAACCCTTTTATATTAAAAGTTTATTTTTTATTGAAGCCATTTCTCTTTTTTTAACAATCTCAATCTAAAAACACCTTATTACAACTTAATAGAAATCAAGTTAAAAACAAATATATATATATGAAATATTAGGTGTAAGAAAGAAGCGAAAATATACTAACTTGATTTGACATGTAATTTGATTTTTATTAAGTTGTTATTTTGTATTTTATAATTTTCTTCAGTTAGGTGTTAAAATTTTTAAAAATCAATAATGACATATAAAAATAACAACTTAATAGAAATTAAGTTAGATGTCAATATAATATTTACAAGTAAAATAAAAAATACTTATAATAAAGAAAAAATTAAAATGATAGAATTTTTTTGAATGATTAAAATGTATATTGACAAAACATTATATTTTTATATTAATAACATGATAATATTGTTAAACAACTACAAAGTAAGGTTTTCTGTTCATTTCCACAAAGTAAGTTTAAGTTTACTGAGTTTTAAAATTTTAGACATTGTTTTATGAATTGAGATTATTTCTTTTAGTATAATTATGTTAGTGGAAAAAAGAATATATTTTATGAAAATATAATCTTATTTTTTATTATGAAAATATATTTTTTAGTGCTATATTGATGACAGGGGTTGTAATGACCCTACCTGGAATAGCGGTTAGTGGTAGTGGGTATAGTTAGTTTAGAAAATTAATATTTATTTTGCTGGTGTGTTATTTATTTTTATTAAAATTATTTTAAAAAATACACTGAGACTTAGAATTTTTTTTATTTATCTCCCCAAGTACATAACCTTCTCCTCAATTAGATCACACAAATTAATTTCCCTAATTTTGAAAATGCACATTTCAATTTCCTTGGTTTTGAAAATTTAATTTAAAGAGAGAAGAAAATATAAAGTATGTAATTAATTAAATAATTTTTTTTAATGAAAAGTAAGAATATTATTCAATCAAAGGGAAAGATAAAAAGAAAAAGAAAAATAAAAAGCCCAAAACAACATTAAGAAATTAAAGCCAGGCCAAGGCAGGGCCAGAGAAGAAATAAAACAGACACTTTACCCAGCAACAGGGGCTAAGACAAAGACTTAAATGAGAGAAAAACCCATGAAACAATTATGGGCATAGTAGCAAGACAGAGTCAGGGATAGCTTAGGATGCCCCCATCTGCTGGTATATTTCTTAGGCAAGAGAGAGCTCTCAGATAAGACCTGTTACATTGATGCGGCAAAGAGTGAAGCAATTAGTTGCTCAAGATTGATCCTGGAGGATCGCTTTTGTAGCAGTAAAGATAGTGCAACTACGTCAGTCATTTGAAACCTTTTGCAGCATGGTAAAGGCCTTCAAATTCCAGTAAAATAACCGCTTCAGAGGTAACTTTTTCTCAACGAGACAATATAACCACTTAAGAAGCCCAAGAAAAGATGAGCAAATATCAATTGCACTATAGAGAGGCCAATTTGAGAACCCCAAAATCTCCCCTCCAGCCCCAATATCAGACAACGCAAGGAGTAGTTATTTTCTAAACACTGACAATACAACATAATAGAATTGTACATGGGAATAACTCTGCAAGGTATGGGATCTGGAGGGGGGGAGGGTGGGGGTTGGGGGGGTGGGCAAAGTAGGAGAAAGATCCCAATTAGCTGAGAGAGTACTAGAGATCTGGAGAAGGGATGCATTTGATAAGAAGACAACACCCTAGATCTTATTTCAGCACAGATGAGGAAACAAATGACTTTAGAGCTTCTTGAATGACGTTTGAAGATGCGTGAATTGCAACAGTGCCAAATAAGAGCAGGGATGGTAAGCCTAGTTGTCAGAATGGAGAGATAATTGAGATAATCTCTAAATAAAATTAGTGGAGAGATAATTGAGATAATCTCCAATTCGTGACACAGTGGGTCCCACACCTATGGGCGCATGAAGGAAAGAAAATCCTCTTTTTATCTCTAAAATTCGAATTTCGTAGGTGGAGAAAACCAACTTAAAAAACAAAAATATCCATCCTTGGTCGAATTTCATGGAGAAAGCCCTAACCCTAAAAGCACCTCTTCTCCTTCTGGATAATATCCTTATGGGTGAATTTTTCCCTACACTCCAATTTTCGAAAATTATCCCTCTTCTCTCTATGGCTTTGGGCAAAAATCACTGGTTCTCCTCCTCTCATTTAGGTATGTTCTTCTCTAATTCCTCTTTCAATTCAAACCTAAGGATCTTACGGTTGCTGGAACCCCTAGCCGTTCAAGTATTTAAGAACAGGCTACTTGCCGAAGCCCAATTAAGAATTGATCGACGATGACAAGTTTCTCATGAATCGAGTATTTTTATGGGTGAGTTAAGATTAAAAAAATCCTCTTTTAGTTAATTGGATAATTAAATTGAAAAGAGAAAACTAACGTAATCAAAACTCACACATAAAACACAAGATTATTTAATCAATGTACTTACTTATTTTGGACTGAAACTCGAGTTGTGGATTCGAAGATTCGGATAACGACCGAAGCCTATCAAAATCGAACCGAAGTCCACTTCAATTGATAATTGTACAAATTGCAACAAAAGATAATTTTATTTCTCAAATATTGGGTGCCAAAATAGGCTACAATGCTTGTGCTTAAAGAGAAAGATCACAAACTAAGAGATAACCCTAAACTAGTATGTAGATAATCTAAAACTCTATCTTCTAGATTTTGTTATAATTCAAACTCTCATATGGATTTGGGTTCTCTTACAACAATCAATCAAATGGGGCACTTAAAGTTCTAATCCTACTAAGTCTCCAAAAATCTAGAAATTAAGAATTCAAATAAGTCTAAAAATATCCTATCCTAATCTCTATATCTCCATCTCAACACGGATTGACTTGGCTTAGAGGCTTCCATGCAAGGAATGACATGTCATTTTCGTCCAAATGGATCCCTTCCAGCAAATGGGCCTCAAATCATGGGCTTTTAAGGTCCATAATATGACATAATATGTGAGACCCTGACCCCAAGGAAGTCAAAGCGTCACTGATACATTGGAAGTGGCGATGTATCTGCGGTTCGAGTGGGCGTTGTTAGAGTCCCAAATCGGAAGTGAGGGGAAGATTGAGGGGACTTATAAGAGGCCACACCCCCTCAACTCAGCAAGATGCATTTTGAGCCTGTGTATTGGACCATGCCCAAAGGCAAACCCGTGCGGGCCCTTGTGCATGTGGGCCCAGAGCGGACAATTTCTTGCTGAGCCGAGTTGGGTTGAACGGGAGTGGTTGACGGTGGATTTTTGGGCCAGGTCGTGACATAATAGGCCTTGACCCATAGCACACTCACATGGGCTCCAAATTGGGTGCAAGTGGGCATGTTAAAAAGCTCTTTTGGCTCTCACTTTGCACTATCAAGTTTGAGATGCAATTGGGTTAGAATTTATTTAATGAAGTTCATGTGGACCCCACCATCCTCGATCAGGCTCACTCCAGGTTCATTAGGTTCGATACCTGCATCAATAAAGAAAAAATATTATATCCACGAATTTGTGATGTAAGACCCGTTGTAGTGAGCAATGGATTTGTGGAGAACATCAAAGTTGTTGAACTAGATTTGCTTGAGGTATATGCTCCTATCGATCAGGGGTGGGAGGCTTTGCTAAAGCCCAAGAAGAGTAGTAGTGGTGTCAGATTGACTGCAGAGAGGTCATTGGCGAGAACCAATGATCTCCCCCATATCCCCAATGTACAGACACCCAAGGTAGAAGAGATTCTCAAAACTGGAACAATGCTGCAAGAAAGCATCAGAAATAGCTGGATCAATGTTAGTGCTTTAAGGGTTTGATGGTGGAGACATAGCAGGAGGAAGATCCCAATGAGCAGAGAAACTGCTAAGAACCAGCTGAAGATTATCATTAGAAAGAACAAAAAGCATTCTGGATCTAATATCACTACAGATGGATGAACAAATTTGTTGAGTGTTGTTGGAATGTTGATAAAAAAACACGTGTTTCACTCGTTCCAGCAGTGCCAGATAGAGTGGGGAATAAACAATCACACCGCAAGGCGGGCAAGGTAATTTGAAGAGGAGTTGATAAGTTATTTAACTTGTTGGATGATTTCACTGCTAGTAGAGGAGCAATTAAATTTCTGCATGTGAAGGTTCCAGACCGTGCGAATGAAGCTGCAGTAGAGGAGATGCAACCTATCCTCTAAAACAAGATGACATAGAGGGCAAAGAGTGTCGCTTTGTATACCCAGGCCGTAGAGGAATTTCTTAGTTAAGGCCCTTGTTGAAGTGAAACCAGCAGAATATGGAATGCATGTGAATATTTCCTTTAAACTAGGTGAGCTCGAGCCAGTTCAGAGGGGCATTATGATGGGAGCCACCCAAAGCAGATGAGAGGCTGAAGGAGCTAGATTTTTCAGCAACCCAGATGATTTGATCATCCACATTATAGCAGGGGATGCCGATGGAGCTGATCCGCCTCCAGATTTCAATGAGATTCCTAAAGGTAGGAGGGGGACGAGCCCATTGACCATTGTTCATAAACCTACTGTTAGTGCCCCGGCTTTGCCGAGTCCTTAAGTTTGTTAATTCCATGACTCGGGAAGAAGCACTTGCTAGAAGCTTGAAGAACTGAAGGTGATAAAAAAAGATCATACTCCACCGGATTGAAGCTCATCGTTATGACAATCACAAAAAATAGGTATGTGGCCATAGATGACATTAGGTGGAACCCATACCTTAGAGAGAACCATCCCTAAGCTTAGTTGCATATGTTGGTAATGGACATAATAAGCCTAAAGAGGAAGCTTGACAGTGAATTGGAAGAGAACTTGGAAATATGAATTAAGTTCTGTTGGTCAAGCTAGATTGTCCTAGAGGGGGGTGAATAGGACAATTGCGGAATTTTAAATTTCTTTCGAACTTTGGTCAATTAAAATTGGGTTTTTACTAATTAATCCAATTGATCTTCCAAAATATTGAGATTTATAATAAATAATGAATGTGAAGTGAAATCTCAGCAAACACAACTTCACCAAACAAGTGTGGTAGAAATATAAGAAATAAACACAAATGCATAAAGTAAGGTGAGGAGGTGAGAAGAGATGGAAAATCTTGACACAAGGATTTTTACGTGGTTCGGCAACCTTGCCTACATCCACGCCTCAAGTACACCACTTGAGGATTCCACTAACTTTCTCCTTCACGGGTGGAGAAGAAACCTATTACAATCATTGATCTCCTTAACGGGTAGAGATCGAACCTTTACAACACTTGATCTTTTTCACTGGTGAAGATTTGACCAATGACACACAAGAGAACACCTCTCTTGAAATTTCACAAGGGTTACACCAACCCTTTACAATTTTCTCAATAAATAATGGAAAGAATAGTTTTTGAGAAATACCAAGAACACTAGCCTCGAATTGCTTGAAGTAACTTCGGCGTGCTCTTGAATGTCCTTCTCCTTGCTATGCTCCTTGGTGATGAGTAGATGCTCCGTTGAATATCAAACCAAAGATTATGAGAAGAGGTTTAGGGAAGATAAATGATTTTCCTATGAGAACAATCTATCCCTAAAGGTTCTCTTAAATACACACCCAAGAGTGAGCCTAAGATGCTCAAGATTTGCCTATGAGAGCTTTGAGTGTGAATGAGATTGAGCTTAAGAACTTTGGTAATCTAACTATGGAGATTTAGTGCTCTTGAAATGATTGGGAGTCTTTGAGAATGTTAGAGAGCATTTTTCTCATCAAGAATCAAACTTTGGAATGCCCTAAGGTCATACATTTAAAGCCCTCTTGAAAATATGGTCGTTGGAAGTCGAAATCACAAGAATAGAGCCGTTAAAAACTTCCCGTTGCTATTTCAGTCGACTGAACTTAAGATTCAGTCGACTGAAATGCCCAGCAATGACCGTTGAAACATCTGGGCATAATTCAGCCGACTGAAACAAATATTAAGTCGACTGAAATAGTTTAAGTCGACTGAAACATAAATTCAGCCGACTGAAACTCGTCTGAGGCTGAAAAGACGAATCTGCAGCACATTCAGTCGACTGAAACATGAATTCAGCCGACTGAATCTCGGCAGTTTTGGTACACCTCCACTAAAACGACCATAACTTGGGTTTACGAACTCGGTTTTGAGAGTTCTTGGGCTCTTTAGAAAGATCATTGAGAGATCTATCTACTCACTAAATTTGGTCCAATTTGAGGTGCATTTGATATCTCAAATAATCTCTCAAAGTAAGGGTATATGACAAAATTGTTTTGATATGTTTTGCACCCTTTCATTAAAATGCTCATAACTTGAGCTATACATTTCCAAATTGGGTGTTCTTGGACTTTTTGAAAAGCTCTTTTAGTGCTCCATCAAATCATTAAGATTTTACTAATACATGGGAACATTTGATGGGAGAAAAATCTTGTCCAAAATAGAGCAAAATTCACCTAACCTAAGAAATCCAAATTAGCCCAACCAAATTCTAAGTTATGGATTCTAAAGTTTGTCCCAATGGTAATTCTAGGTCTTGTAAGTCATTGCTAAGGTCCAACTACCTGTGTTGGTTGATATTCATGACGTTCTTCCGATTTCGGTGCAATACCTTCTAAATGACGTGTCTTCTGGAGCTTCAAACTTGATTTGACTACATAAGTCTTCCAGAGGCACGGTCTTGACACCCGAACAAGGTCACGACAAGTCACACAAATTGACAACTCATGACTCAGTCGGACACAGTCACGGAATTGACAACTCAGTCTAACTCAGGGGAGGCAGATTTAACTTTTAAGCCAACAATCTCCCCCTTTGTCAATTTCGTGACAAAACCTAGAGAATACTCTATGCAGTCCCAAATACAAATTACAGACTTTAACAAGTACAAATACATGCCAAGTACAAAAATACAATATTACAATAATCTCAATACACTTGGACATGACTGTATGAAGTCTGAAGGCTTGAAGGTTCAAGGCTGCTCCCCCTTAGAATATGCCTGTGATATTCCTGTATGCACAACGTAAATGACATATTCTGGTAGAAAGTAATCTCCCCAATCGTTAGTGACAATAAACAATATGTGTTTAATTTTATAACATGTCTTAAAATAACAATTGCTCCCCCTATCTTTGATACCAATATTGAATTTTTGTTTCTCCCCCAATCTTCATGTATTGACCCTTCAAAAGTTTTCTCTCATGAAAACATTTGTGTCTCCAGTATTTCAATATTTCTCCCCCTTTTTGTCAAAATTGACAAAGGGCCATGTTAAGAATTTTACATGGAGCACAAGATGGTCATTTGAATAAGTATAACCTCTCCAGGTTATCATAAACCTTGTCAAATAAGTATTCACATTTACTCCCCCTTAATGTTGGAGGGTGACAAAGGTCTAGAGGTACATGTCATAGCATCTCATCATTCATCTAGACAAATATACCTATATAGGGGCAAATGTAATGAGTTATACTAAGACAATGCCATATTTCCAAATGGTATGTGATATGACTATAAGCATGGGGAAGGGGAGGAAGGAGAGAAAGGGAAAGCCAATGGTATTTTCAAGATCATTCCAAGTGATACTATATATGGATAGAGATTTAACTTTTAAGTCCCATTAGTGATACCACTATGATCAATTTAATGGTCTTACACAGTTCTCTTAATGTTCTATGGTTATGAACTGAGGCCAAACAATGAATTTGATACCAAATGAAACACAACGATATATATATTTGCCAAAATAAAAATGTCATAAATTTTCAAAACTAATATAATTATGTACGACATTCGGAGAAATGCATCACAAGTGTACATGGGTAAGGGATGAGACATTTTGACAAGATATACATGTACACAGGGATATTCAAGCATTCATACTTCCATGGAATAACGAACATATACCAATCATGCATATCATCATGAAAGCAATTGTAAGACACACCATTTTCCACAAATACATTAAATTGATTAGCCACATTTAAACATAAGTATTTGGGAAGACCATCTACCCTATTTGTTTTCAAATATCACACCCCATCAAGAATATATGCTCACAAGTGAAGAATACCATCCATTTATCCAACAAGCAATGCACTAATCTTCCAATTTGAAAGCACATGAAAGATCCACCCAACTTTTCATTTTTCATGAATAATCAATAGATTTGACTATCATAAACACCATATGTATTCATGAAAAATGCGAACTACTTATGAATATTTGATCATGTACTATTAAAACATTATTCATGAGCATCTTTTATTTTTAACACTCATAAAAATATGCCACTATTAAAGAACTAGAGTTTTAAAACAAGGTAGATGGAGTTGGAAGTTCTAGGGACCTATAAAGAGTGTGACTAGGTTTGAGGCCATTGATATAAAATAATTAAGTTCATTGTCTGAGAAGTCCATCCAACCCAAGTTATGTACTGTGGTGAGGTTATGAAATCATCATTAATAGAAGTCATTAAAATGAAGTCATCATTAATAGAAGTCATTAAAATGAAGCCAAGGGTGAAGTCATATGAGTGGAGCGCAGAAAAGAATGCTCATGATTTAGAACAGAGTATTCAATGTGGAATACATTTATGAAGCATAAGTAGTCATGCCACACTATGATCATAAGATAGGAGTGGAAGATTGATGTTCAGATAAGCTCTATGTGGATGTTCATGAGGTTGTTGCATGAAAAGAGTATTGAGTGATTCATCCAAAAGTGATTGACCAGTATCCCTTAAACATTTATGGAGAGGGGGAATTTTGAAAAGTATGAGAGTAAACTACTTATAGAGTACTCTTTCCAAGGTATTATCAATTTGTTTTTCTCCAATTGTACATTTCCGCACATGACTCATATAATCATCCATTTAGCCCAGTGTAAAGTTGTTTTCACTTAATAGAATCATAACAACAGGGCTTCATTTGTCTTTTATAGCCAAGAACACATGTAAGTACAAAGGACAAGGTGTTGGAGACAATTATTTGCCATTCATATCTGATACCATAGATAATTATGAAAAGTTGTATGGTCCAAAACAATGCCAATCATGAGAGTGTCTTCATGAAGTAATTATAACAATTTCAGCAATATACACTTTAAGAGAGTGACATCTCATCCTTAATGTTCACTTGAATGACGGATCATAGCAAGGTATGAAAACAATTCACAAAAGATCAATGATTCTGTGAAGCATTTTAATTTGTGACCGTTTCATTTTTCTTTAAACTCAAATGTTATCATGGAAATCAAGTCATAATATAAGTATACAAATTACAGATGGCAAGCCCATAAGATAAGTCAATAGGAGTTGCATTTCAAGCATATTTATCAAATAAAAGAGATATCTTTAGCATGAGTATTTCTATATCCCTTATAACCCAAATGATTGACTTGTGGATATAGCATGAGTTTCAGGGTATGAAATTTAGATTACCAAAATGCAAGCCAATATGATGTTTTAATTCGGATTACATTTCATTTTTACTAAGCTACTTTGACTTCCATGTATAAGATAAGATTTTATCATTGTCAAGATATGGAAGATCAAGGTGAAGGGCTAATTTTCATTAAGCATTATTCAGGATGAGGGACACTGTGGCTTTCAATTTTACAGTTAAAGGCCTTTTAACTTCAAATCAGTACTAAACCATCAACTAAGGATTTAGTGAAAATCATGGGAATGAATGAGACGTCTCATGAAGATGTATTGGCCAAATGGATGTTTTCACAATGTATGTAATGACCAAAGATATTCATTCAAGAGATAGCCACAACATATAATTCAGACATGAAAATATTTTCAAGGATGCTCAAGGTATAATCATCGAGTCAAGCCAATATGGGGATTTTTAGCACAGAACCAGAGTTACTGCAGTTTGCAGTAACTGAAATTTCAGCATATTTTGGTATGGCTGAATTTGAATAAGAAAGGTCTAGTGGATTAAATTATGTTCATGAAGGAGAAGATCCATAATAATCCTTAGACGATAGTCATTCATTCAGTTGTTATAGTGATTTGGATTTTACTTGAAAGTATATTCAATCATGCTCATACAATCCTTTGGACATGCTTACAAATGAAAGTTATCTAGATCATATCTCAAGTTTATCAAATGTGAGACCTACTTCTAATTATCCATTTCAGTCCTTCCAGACATATCAAGATTCCTCAATTTATCATTTACTGAAAGGTGCAGATGTGTATAAATGAGAAAGTGGAAATAACCTAGTATTTCTCCATATCACAAACATTTTGCATTGTGTAATGGTGCTAATGTTTCTGTTAGTCATTCATCAATAATACCAGACATAAGACCAAAAATTGAGCAGTAGATACCCATTATGTCAATCAGTAATAGCAAGCCATATATATATATTCATTCCTCAAGTATGATACTCATAAAAGAAACAGAACATATACAGATTCATCAAATATAAGTAATACGGCAATGGATGATTAAGGCAAGAAGAAATCCAAACATGACAGATTCTAATGTGAAGGTATATGTTTAAGAACATGGAATCTGACAGAGGTTCAAACTCATGAGTGTCAAGATCTAACCCACTCCCCTAACTTTGGGAACCCATTGGGTGATAGAAGAAGGTCTACGGGGTCCAATGATGTCAAACACATGAACATTTGACTTTCTCTTTTCAGTGTTCTTGTTTGTTTGACAGAATTTTGTAAATTCATTTAAAACTTCAATTAATTTATGAGTTAAGGCATAATTTAGATTTCCATTTAAGTTGTTATGCCTTTGTCCTTGATTTTGAAATTTTGGTGGATAACTTTTTTGATTTTTGTTTACAAATTTTTTTCTTATCTTTGAGTTAGCACTTTTTGATTCTTCATTGTGAACCTTTTGCCTTTGATATTTCATTTTTATTTGATTTGCATTTTGATATTGATTTTCTTTTCTTGATTTGCATTCAAACATTAGATGCCCGGTTTGCCCACAATAAAAGCATTTTATGATTTTGAGTGGAGGAGTTGAGAGAGACTTACTTTTTACAAAAATAGTTTGTTTGACGGATTCTTTAACATTTTTCTTGTCATAACCAAGACCCGTCTTATCTCCAAAGGGTTTACTCAATTTCAAGAGTTTTTCAAGTTTCTCTTCTCCTTTGGTGAACTTCAATTCAAATTTTTCTTTATATTGTTTTAAATCATTTACTTCTTTTATGAGCTTTTGATTTTCAACACTTAGAATTGATTGAGCTTGTGGAATATGGTTTTTTAGCTCTTTGAGTTCATTTTTTATTTTGGCATTTTCTTCTTCTTCACCACTTAGCACAATTTTCAAAAGTTTATAGTCTTCTTTTAATAAGTGAAGTTCATGCTTTAGTTTTCTTACTTCATTTTCAAGATTAGCTTTTTCTTCAATTTCCATTTTTAAGCACTCTTCAAGTTTTAGACAATCTTTTTGTTTGGCGTTAGAATTTTCTTGAATTTTATCTCCTTTAAATTTTAATGCCTTTTCTTTAGCTAATTCTAATTCTTTTAAGATTTTCTCATTTGTTAACTTTTCATAACTTAGCTCATTCGAAAGTTTTTTGTTTTCATTCATTGCCTTAGTAAATCTTTTAGTTAACTTTTCAAATTCAAGACATAGATCTTTATAGCCTTCTTGAAGAATATCATATTCTTGTTCTTCTTGTAAATCTTCATCTTTAGGTTCTTCAATTATATTATTGACATTATTATGTTCAAGAGCTTGGATGGGTCCTAGACAATAGACTTCTTCCATGGTTTCTTCCTTCTTAGGTTTTTCATGGGTTTCCTCTAAAATGTCCCATGCCTCTTTTGCGGTTTCACATGATATGATGTTTTCCAAGATGTTTAATGAAACGGCACAAAATATGGCATCAAGGGCTTTTGCATTGGCCGAGTGCATACTCTTTTCAACATCACTCCAAGTGAAGTAACTTTTGATTGGTTGAGTCCAACCACATTTAATCATTTCCCAAAGAGCTCCATCTACTTTGATTAAACATACTTTCATTTTAGCTCTCCAAAGAGCATAGTTGGAGCCATCAAAGATTGGAGGACTCATCACAGCCAAGCTATCTCCCATTGACATTTTACTAGCTTAAGATCGACTCTTAGACGGTTAAGTCGAGTACAAGAGACCTCGCTCTGATACCAATTGTTGGTCAAGCTAGATTGTCCTAGAGGGGGGTGAATAGGACAATTGCGGAATTTTAAATTTCTTTCGAACTTTGGTCAATTAAAATTGGGTTTTTACTAATTAATCCAATTGATCTTCCAAAATATTGAGATTTATAATAAATAATGAATGTGAAGTGAAATCTCAGCAAACACAACTTCACCAAACAAGTGTGGTAGAAATATAAGAAATAAACACAAATGCATAAAGTAAGGTGAGGAGGTGAGAAGAGATGGAAAATCTTGACACAAGGATTTTTACGTGGTTCGGCAACCTTGCCTACATCCACGCCTCAAGTACACCACTTGAGGATTCCACTAACTTTCTCCTTCACGGGTGGAGAAGAAACCTATTACAATCATTGATCTCCTTAACGGGTAGAGATCGAACCTTTACAACACTTGATCTTTTTCACTGGTGAAGATTTGACCAATGACACACAAGAGAACACCTCTCTTGAAATTTCACAAGGGTTACACCAACCCTTTACAATTTTCTCAATAAATAATGGAAAGAATAGTTTTTGAGAAATACCAAGAACACTAGCCTCGAATTGCTTGAAGTAACTTCGGCGTGCTCTTGAATGTCCTTCTCCTTGCTATGCTCCTTGGTGATGAGTAGATGCTCCGTTGAATATCAAACCAAAGATTATGAGAAGAGGTTTAGGGAAGATAAATGATTTTCCTATGAGAACAATCTATCCCTAAAGGTTCTCTTAAATACACACCCAAGAGTGAGCCTAAGATGCTCAAGATTTGCCTATGAGAGCTTTGAGTGTGAATGAGATTGAGCTTAAGAACTTTGGTAATCTAACTATGGAGATTTAGTGCTCTTGAAATGATTGGGAGTCTTTGAGAATGTTAGAGAGCATTTTTCTCATCAAGAATCAAACTTTGGAATGCCCTAAGGTCATACATTTAAAGCCCTCTTGAAAATATGGTCGTTGGAAGTCGAAATCACAAGAATAGAGCCGTTAAAAACTTCCCGTTGCTATTTCAGTCGACTGAACTTAAGATTCAGTCGACTGAAATGCCCAGCAATGACCGTTGAAACATCTGGGCATAATTCAGCCGACTGAAACAAATATTAAGTCGACTGAAATAGTTTAAGTCGACTGAAACATAAATTCAGCCGACTGAAACTCGTCTGAGGCTGAAAAGACGAATCTGCAGCACATTCAGTCGACTGAAACATGAATTCAGCCGACTGAATCTCGGCAGTTTTGGTACACCTCCACTAAAACGACCATAACTTGGGTTTACGAACTCGGTTTTGAGAGTTCTTGGGCTCTTTAGAAAGATCATTGAGAGATCTATCTACTCACTAAATTTGGTCCAATTTGAGGTGCATTTGATATCTCAAATAATCTCTCAAAGTAAGGGTATATGACAAAATTGTTTTGATATGTTTTGCACCCTTTCATTAAAATGCTCATAACTTGAGCTATACATTTCCAAATTGGGTGTTCTTGGACTTTTTGAAAAGCTCTTTTAGTGCTCCATCAAATCATTAAGATTTTACTAATACATGGGAACATTTGATGGGAGAAAAATCTTGTCCAAAATAGAGCAAAATTCACCTAACCTAAGAAATCCAAATTAGCCCAACCAAATTCTAAGTTATGGATTCTAAAGTTTGTCCCAATGGTAATTCTAGGTCTTGTAAGTCATTGCTAAGGTCCAACTACCTGTGTTGGTTGATATTCATGACGTTCTTCCGATTTCGGTGCAATACCTTCTAAATGACGTGTCTTCTGGAGCTTCAAACTTGATTTGACTACATAAGTCTTCCAGAGGCACGGTCTTGACACCCGAACAAGGTCACGACAAGTCACACAAATTGACAACTCATGACTCAGTCGGACACAGTCACGGAATTGACAACTCAGTCTAACTCAGGGGAGGCAGATTTAACTTTTAAGCCAACAAGTTCACTATCAGCTTGACCAGTCATTCTCACCGACCCCTTGTTGGAGACAGGATCGACCCATCGTGGTCATAGAACTGTCATTCTGTGTAAGCCTCTGATTAAGAGTCTCGTATGCACCGACCCCTCTGTAACATCCCAGATTTTTAGTGCAATTATTATATGGGATATTATCTATTTTAATTGTTAAATTTAAGATGGAATGGATGTTAGATGGATAAGAATTGGGGCAATGGCCTAATTATGATCCAACAGATCATGGATAAAGTTGATTCTAATTAATTGGTAAATGTAGTTAATTGGGTCAAATACCCAATTGGGACCCAATGGGTCGAGATGAATTGATGTTTAAGATAAATGGGAAGGAATTGATTTAATCGGGTCATGTACCCAATTAAGATCTAAGGCATGGGATCCACCTCATCAAGTGAGGTGGCAAGTGTATGAGGTGACATGGAGGTAGCATAGCCAAGAGGGACCCAAAACCACCTCATCAAGTGAGGTGGCATGTGGTCTAAAGTAACTTGTAAGGCCAGCTACCATGGTTGACTTGGTCAACCATGGGTGAATTCAAATATGGTGAGTGGAATTATATTTAATTAGGAATTAAAATCACTTGAGTTAGATGGAAATGAATTCAAGTGCTTGAGTTTCATTTAAGTGAAGTGAGTTGAATGGGAAGTGAGTCACATGGAAGTGGAAGGGACTTAGGTGAGTCAAAAGGGGAGATGGAGGGTTTCCATCTCATGGAAACCCTAGACAAAACCGTTGGGAAGGGGGATGGAAAGCCAAGTGTAAGCCATGTGTCTCCTTGGTTAACCAAGGGACACATGGGAAAGACCAAGAAATGATGAGGGTGATTGGGAGGTTACGGCAAGACACAAAAGACTTACACCCAAACCCTAGGGCTGATCCTCTCCTTAAGACAAAGAAAAGAGAGAGTTTCATCTCATCTCTCTCCCTCTCTCTACACCCTTGGCCAATCCTCTCCTTTGGAAGAAGAGATAGAAAACTTTCCATCTCATCCTCTCCCTCTCTCCCTCTCTCAACCTTCACCCATTTGGCCGAACCCTCCCTTAGGGTTTTTCATCTCAATCCCTCTTCCTCTCTACACTCCTTGGCCGAATACACCTCTAAGAAACCTAGAGATCTTCTTCTCTTCTCTATCTCTCTTCCTCTCCATTGTTACACCTAGAGCACTAAGGAAAGGTTGGTCTTTCACACAAAAGACATTAGCTCAAGGGACACCCCACGAGTGTGGCCGAAATCCATCCCTTACATTCAAGAGATTGGCATCATCTCTCTCTCTCTCTCTCTCTCTCTCTCTCTCTCTCTCTCACCCCCATTTCGGCACTAAACTTGGAGAAACCGAGGAACGAAGAAGGAAGAAGAAAGGACTAAGGAAGGAGAAGGACGAAGGAGCAAAATCAGACTTAAAGAAACGGAAGAGTCGCGGAATAGGTATGTATTGTTTAACAAGGGTTATGATTAAAACAAGGCTAAGGAAACCATGGGGTTCCATATTGGCCAAAATATTATGGGCCATAGAATGTAAAAGAAAAATCCATCCAAGAAGATGGTTAAGCATTTGGAATGAAAAGAAAATATCCTAACCTTGTTGGTGGGTAAGATAGGTTGTACAAATGAAATGGATGATGATGAGGACTATGGTTAAATATAAGGAATGGTTAAACGATTGAAACAAATGTGGTAGGAAATTCAAAACTATGGAAATAATCAAGAACAAGGTTCGGCCTCTTGCATGGCTGAACCCTATTTTTATGGGGATCATTTAAGGACTCAAAGAAAGACAAGATGAGGTTCGGCCATGTTGTATGGCCGAACCCCATCAAGTGCTAAAACATGTCGGATGTAAATACCCATCCTCAAGGTGATATGAAATGGAAAGAGGCTGAAGAGGAGGAACCATGGGTTTGGCCATGTTGTATGGCCGAACCACATGGATGATATTTATGGATCTAAATATGTTTAAAAAAAATTAAATGATTATGGATTATCAAGTTAAGAAATAAAAGGAAAAAAATGATGGTTAAGATGGAAAGAAGATGAAATGGAAGTACCATGGGTTTATCCATGTTGTATGGCCGAACCCCATGGATGATTTTTATGGATCTAGGTATGTTTTATCAAGTTAAATGATTAACTATGGAATATTAGATTAAGAAATAAAGAAATGAATGATGATTGACTTGGATTGTTTAAAATAAAGCAAGGATTAAAGGAAGGGGTCAAAACCAAAAGAGTGAGGTTCGGCCATACAATATGGCCGAATCTCACTGATGAGTTTTGGTGGACATGAACACATCCTATGGCCGAACCCCATTGGGGGACTTAACCAGTTTAAGGACGATGATTGTAAAATGGAAATGAACATGGGATGATGTAGGGGATGATGGAAATCAAACGGATCACCAAATTAATTTATATATGTGTTAAATGTAATAAGGAAAGAAGAATCGCAAAGGTGTTTACAATTCGGTTTCGAAGTGATCATTGAGCGTGACCGGCACGAAAATAGCAAGGACATTATCTTGGACATTGGTAGGATTCCTACATTGTTAAAATCCTTGGACTATGTATATGAATGGTTTTTAATTCCATGTTTTGATGATCTATTTTGGTATCAAATGCTTATGTTTTAAAGATGTAATTTCAATGCTATTATGTGTAATATGAAATAGCATGTTTGCACTCACATCTCATGCATGACATGGGAGGGAACAAATGACGGGAGTCCACACTCCATTCGGATATCCGATAAACAAATGTGGGGAGGGATCCGCACTGATTCTGATTGAGAAATGGTATATGATGTTTGAAATGAAAGAGGAGTCCACGCTCCGTTCGGTAGGACCGATTAGGCATACGTGGGGAGTCAAGACAATGAATACCTTGATGTGGCTTGTACATCAAGAGGATTATCTATGTATTTGAGATATGTTGGATGGGTGGGAAATCATGCCATATGACACCCATGGCATGGCATTGACTTGGCATGATTTTGGCATTATGTATCTATTATGTTTTTGTACTAATCCATGTGTTTGACCATACTCGGAATACCTACTGGGCGCGTTGACTAACACCCTACTTCTACCTTAGATGATGATACAGGGAATGGACGGAACGAAGGATGCGAATGGAGCCAAACTTAGAAGCTTGGATAATTGAGACTTACTTTATTTAAGTTTTATTTTCGGATAATGTAATTTGAGTTATTCGCATTTTGGGACTGTAATAACTTAGAACTATCTTGATATGGTTTGGTTTTATTTTTGGACATTGGAACTTAAGTTAATTATTTGTGATGGACTTCCTTGCTTAAAAATGGATAGGGCTAGTAACTTTAATCTCATATTAATTCCGCATTACGTTCATTCCGCATGTATAGCCTTATTGCGTGTGAACTGTTTTAGTGGACGTAGTCCACGCACACGTATGGTTGGTCAGTTAAAGGTCGGGCTTTGGAAGCTCGGACTTAGCTCGCGTCGTGGTGTCCCGCTCTT
Source organism: Chimonanthus salicifolius (assembly GCA_013350335.1). Taxonomy (NCBI): domain Eukaryota; kingdom Viridiplantae; phylum Streptophyta; class Magnoliopsida; order Laurales; family Calycanthaceae; genus Chimonanthus; species Chimonanthus salicifolius. The sequence continues at coordinate 27,539,313 of CM023539.1, read as the reverse complement.
TCTCACTCTTTATTTCAAAAAAAAAAATATACTCTAATTTTCGGAGAGTGAAAAAGGGCGAGGCGTTACACCCTCGGTGATGAACCTAACGACCCCTCGTGGTCAACGACTCGTCGATGAAAATTTTGTGAGTTCTGGAGTCTGAACTCAAGTTGACTCTCGAGAAAACAGACATCTCAGTATTTCAAAACCGATCGAGAGTACTAGGACCGACCCCTCGGTAAAGGACGATAGGTCATTCTGCGCAAGACAAGTTTCTGGACATGAAACTTTGTTTGCAGGTGTTGCCCCAGATCGAGATGCTCGTATGGACCGACCTCTTGGTGCCATGACTGTCGACCCATAGGTGACACCAACCTGTCAATTGAGAATTAATTATGTCGTTGGGAGTACATTTAATGTGCAACGATCATGTGGTTGAACGGTAATATATATGAACACCGACCCATCGGTGCCCCCGACTTGTCGGTACTAGATAATTTGAAAAACTGTGTTACCTCCTCTATAATATGAGAGTTATGTGATCATTTAATCATCTTCCTTGAACTGAGAAAATTCACACACACTAAGGAACGATCAACTCTCTTACGCCTACACCTGAGAATCATATACAACCAATCTATTGATTGAATTAGTGAAAGAGAAACAGAGAGGAGGAAAGAAAAGATACCAACTAGGATAGATATTGATAGAACCAATTTCCTAGTCACCCTGAGATTGTGATTGCTCAACAACAGCTATAAGGCGGAGCATTGGTATTAACTCGGGCACACATTGGGTTGATCTTTGAGAAGCACACATCTTCGAGAAAAAGCGACAAAGGCAAGTGCTTCTTGGTTTTAATTTTGTTTTAAAACCTTTATCCTATTAAAGTGGATTAAGGATGCTTGGCTCCGGAACCACTATAAAAAATCTAGAGTGTCATCTCTAACACACGTGGTGGGTGGAATTCTCAGCCAAATCAAATAAGTGGAATTCCTATTTTACATGTGGTTGGGGAAATTTCCAACTGATTGAGTGAGGTGAAATTCCTACTCTAATTTTGAGGGTGTAAATCCCCACTTAGCAAATTTGAGGATAGCTCAAGGTTGAGCTAGTCCTAACAGTGGATGTAGGTTGGCTAACCGAACCACTCTATATCTTGTCTCCTTTTGTTTGTGGTGTTAGAGTCAATTTCTTGTGTTGATTACATAATCACATTTGCTAATACACATACACTTGATTCAAGTATCCGCTACACTCTAATTAATCAATCAAGGAATTTTAAGAGGACCAACATTTTTAAGATTGACCTATTCACCCCCTCCCCCCCTCCCCCTCTCTCCCCTCAAGGGTCAATCGTGTTCTAGCACCAAAGGAGAACTCTCATCTACTAACAGTCAAATCCCGACTCAGCCCCATGTCATAAACAACACGATACCCATATTGCTCGGCAAGAATGAATCCTAGACGAAGCCATGGGTCGAGCTAGATTTTAATGGTAGCCCCATTTCCAATTTCATTAACAATAAGCTGCTTGGCACTCTCTTTAACACTTAAAATAGACCTCCAACCTCAATAAGAAGATCTACGCAGGCTTACCTCCCAAAAGCTATGACACCTTAGGTATTTAGCATCTATCCATCTAATCCACAAACTCTGCTTCCCAGTGATGGGAAACTAGATATGGCGCATGAGGCAGGCAAAATTTATGCTATGAAGACTTCTAAGGTCCAGCCCACCAGCCTCCTTAGGCATGCAAACTTCATTCTAGCTGACCATATGGATTTTCTTATGTGGGCCATCAGCACCCTAGAGTAAAACACGAATTGACCCTAGAGGGGAAGAGATAGGGGGGGGGTTGGGTGGGAGATAGGTCAATCTAAAATCATTGGTCATTTTTAAGATTACTCGATTGATTAGGTTAAGCTCATCAGATATAACAATCAAGTGAATATGTGTTAACAAATGTGATTAAACAATCAACACAAGAAAATAGCACTAACACCATAAACATAAGGACACAAGATATATAGTGGTTTGGTTCGCCAACTTACATCCACTGTTAGGACTCGCTCAACCTTAAGCTAACTCCAAATTCACTAAGTGGGGACTTATACCCTCACAATTAGAGTAGGGATTTCACTTCATTCAATCGGCTGAGAATTTCACCCACCACTGTAGAATAGGAATTCCACATATCCAATTGGCTGGAAATTCCACCAACTACTGTGCCAGAGACTCTCTAGAGGCTTTAATAGTGGTTCCGGAGCCAATCCTCCTTATTCCACTTTCGGCACAAATGTTTTAAAGACAAAAGTAAAACTAATAAGCATTTCCCATTGAAGCTATTTCTGTTGATGTGTGCTTCTTGAAGATCCCACCCAATATGTGTCGACGCTCCTCCTTGTAGCTGTTGTAGAGCAATCAAAATCTCAGGGTGACAAGGAAACTAGTTTTACCACAAGTTTCCTAGTTTATGTCTTTTCTTTCTTCCTCTCTTTCTCACTTTCAAACTCAATCAATAGATTAGTTGTTTATGATTTTTCTTTCCTCCTCTCCTTCTCACTTCTAAACTCAATCAATAAATTGGTTGTTTATGATTCTCTGTATAAGAGTGTTGATCGTTCCTTAGAGTGTATCACTCTTCTCAACTCAAGGAAAATCGTAAAACGATCATTCAACATTCATATTTATAGAAGAGTCTTAACGGTTTTTTTTACTGTCCAGCACCGACAGGTCGGTGGCACTAATGGGTCAGTGTTCATATTTATTACTATTCAACCACCAAACCGTTGCGCATTAAATGCACTCCCAACGGCTTTATTACTTCCCGGTCGACAGGTCGATGTCACTGATGGGTCGACAGTTATGGCACTGAGAGGTCGGTCCATACGAGTGTCTCGATCTGGAGCAACACCATGCTGACAATAGTTTCAAGTTAGGAACCTTTCTTACCCAGAACCACATATCGTCCTTTACCAAGGGGTCGGTCCTTGTACTCTCGATCGGTCTTGATATACTGATATGTTTGTTTCTTCAAGAGCCCACTTGAGTTCACAGTCTATAACTCACAAGTCCTTTACCGATGAGTAGTCGACCACGAGAGGTCATTTAAGTTCATCATCGAAGGGTTGGTGCATACGAGACACTTGGTCAGAGGCTTACCTAAAATAACAGTTCTTTGATCCAGAACCTCTGTCTATCTGGCCGACTAGTCCTTGACCACGATGGGTCGATCCTGTCTCCACCGAGGAGTCGGTAAGCACGACTGGTCAAGATGACAATGAAACCAATTACATATTTCCAAGTTGGGTTCCAATTCACTGTCCACTTTCCTCTCTACGCTTCTTTATGGCTTTACCATTTGTTCAACTAAGCCTAGGAGTGGTCCTCTCTAAGGTGTGGGTACCACCTAAAGTCATCTATGGCCAAATAAATGTTTGTGATTGCCATGACGATGAGCTTTGAACCTGGTGGAGCATGATCTTCACTCTTATTCATCTTAAGCCTTCAAGATTCTTAACAAGTGCTTCTTCTCGAGTCATGGAATTGACAAAAAAGACTTGGCAAAGTCGATGCACTAACAATTTACTCCTTTTGTCAATTTCATGACAAAACCTAGAAGTTAACTCAGTTACAAGTCTACCCTTATTGCATCACATTTGAATAAAATATTATATCAATTATATGAATTACATGTACAAATTCTAACGGAAAAACAAGACTATGATCTTCACATATTCTTGTTCAGCTTGTTTCAAATCATGATTTCCTGTTTAAGCACATAAGCAAGCAACATTAGAAAAATCATTAGAGGAGTTAGTCCAAAACATAAATATGCATCCATGGACTAAACTAGATCAACATTCATTATCCCCCATACACTAATGATTTCCTAGCCATCAACACTACCCAGTGTTGAGAAGATTTTCTCCCACAATCTTCTTGAGTTTGATCTCCCAAACTCCAAGCATAGACATTCTCCCCATGTCCATTAGCTTCTTCATATTCCTCTTTCTTTCCAGAGGACCAAGCACTTCGGCTTTACCATACACTCCCCAATGATTAGTGCTTACAGCTTCTACTAATTTATCTCCCATTTTGTCATACAATTGACAAAGGTTTAGTAGATAGACATCAACAATATTTCATCTATGCTTCTTGCACTTAGTGATTAACTAAGTTCTGTTGCAACTCATGGTTCTCCCCCACGGCTTAATGCACTTCCTTGTGCAACCAGGTTTATTTTCCCCTGCTCAAGTTAAATTCCAGTTATTTGATTTATTTCATGGGACAAGTTCATTTACCTAGCTTCCCTAGATTCTTTTCTCATTCTCCAAGCTATCTTTTGTAGCTTCTTTGACTCATCTCCTCCATGGAGTCAGCTATATTTTTTGGCTTCTCCAGATTATCTGCCCCACAAACTTAGCTGCCATTTTCTCCAAGTTTTCTTTCAAGCTTGCATCCTCCTTCGTACACTGTTATGTTCAGTGACAGGTGTTAAACAACACATATTTTGTGCTTTCCCATTCTCCAAAGATGTGTGACACCTTAGCCCGATCCCTATCTTCCTAGCAATCTGCATGTTAGTCTATCAAACACAATCCATGTTAACAATAGACATAAGACAGAAGGCATTCCACACATTGGCACACACACTAAGACAAACCATATCATTTCATTGAAAAACAAAATGTGCATTTAGTACATATGATTTAAGGTGGAGATATGGATGCTTAGTCAAAATATCAAAAGTATAGTTTTTCATAAACAGAGAACATGAAAACTATCCTAAGCAGAGCCATCATGATGTAACACCTCAGATTTTCAATTTATTATTTTGTATGAAAATTATCCATTTTAATTGTGAATTTTAGATGGAATCTTATATAGATAAAGAATTGGGCCATGACCCAATTATGACCCAATTGATTGTGGAATTGGTTTTATTAAAATTAAACGGGATTGAATTAATTTAGTGATGTATTATATCTAAATTTAAATAAAAGATTGCATGGCCGAATTTCAGATGTAAAAATCTAGGATTATGCACATGAGGGAATTTGATTAATGGCTTGGCCGTGTATGTGGGATTTTCATATCCACATTTATATGTTAGAGTATCTTGAGAAGATATCTTATCTAAATGAAGATTTGAATATCTATGTTATGCGCATGGAATGGGAACCAATGGAAGATTAATTAGCATTGTCTAATTTAAAGGGTAGTGCATACGGCCTAAGGGAATGATCTATCTTAGCACCTTCTAAGATAAGATTAATGGGAAGGATTTATAGAAAGGCAACAAGGGAGGGGCGCATGGCACCTTCCCCATTTAGATAAAGGGAAACTTATATAAAGAGACACCCATAGGCCGATTTCTCTCTCTCTCTCTCTCTCTCTCTCTCTCTCTCTCTCTCTCTCTCTCTCTCAATTCCTATTCACGCCAAAAACAAAGGAGACAAGAAGGAAATCAGCAAGAAGGTTGTTCGGCCAGCAAATGGAAAGAAAAATATTGGAAGAGAAAGATCGAAGCAAGGGATAACCGAAGGAGTCGCGGAACTAGTAAGTGATTCCAAATTTTGATTTAAGAACTGTGGTTATTTTTAATAGAAAAATGGACCATAGGGTTTGGTCAAGGTTAATGGCCGAACCCCATGGAAAGACATGGTTTAGATAATGGACTTTTATGGGTTGGAAACCTTCTAATAATGGAAAGTGGAGTTTATTTATGGGAACCTTCTAATGATGGAAGGTGGAGATTATTTATGGAACCTTTTGATTATGGAAACTTTCTAAATATGGAGAATGGTTATTAAATTAGTAAGTTTCTAAGTTGGAGATTAAATTAGAATCTTTTTAATTATGGAAGGTGGAGACTAAATTAGAAAGTTTTAGTTAAGAACTTTCTAATTATGGAATCTAATTTTGGAAACTATTTATTTATGGAAAGAACTTGGAATTATGGATCCAAGAATAGAAAATGATAAATTTAGGAAGTTTCCATTTTAGGGACTTTCTAAGTATGGAAGTTGGTTACTAAATTAGAAAGCTTCTATTTATGGAAGTTGTATATTGAATTTAGAAAGTTTCTATTTATAGACTTTCTAATTATGGACCTAAGATGATGAACCAACTAAGGGACCATATGGATTTAAAAAAAGGAAGGTCATTGGTTATAATTAAGGAAGATTAGAGGATTCAAAATTATAGAATTATGGGTCAAGTATAGACATAATATTTTATAAGAATGGTAAACCAATTGGATATGCAAATATATGCTTAGGGAGTATATCATTGGTTTTTGCTTAGGTTGTTGGACCTAAGATTATAATCTTTTAAATGGAATTAAGATATCATAGGATTCGGCCAAGGTATGTGGCCGAACCCCATGAATCATGTTAAATGGATTTTATGAACTTAAAATGATGATTGGATTAATGGAAAGACATGAACATGAAGGTGATGGCAAAATTGTAAATAGGTCAAAATAATGGACATAGGGTTCGGCCATAGTGTATGGCCGAACCCCATAAATTATTAGATGGACCATGTGTTGGAATGTTTTAAGGGACACTTAGAGTGGTTATGCATGTTTAAGGTAATGAGGGATTTAATTACATATAGACCTATGTTCATAAGTTATTTTATTGGTCATGTTATTAGGTATAATGGCATTTTGGTAATTAAGGGAAATAAAGGACCATGGTTTCGGCCATGGTGTATGGCCGAACCCCATGGTAATTGTTTTGATGAACATAGGGTTACGTACATTGGATTAAATGAATGAATTGTTAATTAAGATTAGACCAATGGCAATTTGGTAATAATGGCTGAAAATGATAAACCATGGGATTGGTTTATGGACTTAAAATAATTGTAAATCAAGTGGGACTTGGTTTTGATTTATTGTTATATTATAAGGTAACGGGATCTCGCAAGCGGTGCGCAATCGGTGATCGATTCTTGGACGAATGACGCAAGCACACATTAGCTGTCTTTGGTAGGATTCCATCTCTTTGAAACCATGGGTTTATGTACATTGTCTTTATCTTATTTTTGATGAAATTATGTTGCAAAGGATATGTTTTAAAGTATGATTTTAAATGCTATGTTTATATGATAAAATAGCATGTGTTGGTTATGTTTAAAAAATGTGATTTTAAATGCTATACTTTCTATTTCTATATAGCATGTTGGCATTTGCATCTCATGCATGGCATAGGAGGGAGGAACGGTAACCGGGGACCCACATTCCGTCGGGGCGTCCGTAAAGCACTAGTGGGGGATACCTTGATGAGGAGAATTCCATCAAGAGGATACTATTTAACCGGAGATCCACCACTCTGTCGGGGCGTCCGTAAAAGAATCGTAGGGGATACCTTGATGTGATTTCCATCAAGAAGATTCCGGAGATCCACCACTCCGTCGGGGCGTCCGTAAAATAATCGTGGGGGATACTTTAATGAGGAGTTTTCCATCAAGAGGATATTTTGTGATGGGTGGGACTCATTGCATATGATAGCATGGCATGGCATTGAATCGGCATGATTATGATCTTTATTATCATGCAAGGTTTCTGGTTTTATCGGTATGATTGGATCTCTATTATTATACAATGTTTTGGATATAATATTTTGAAAGTATGGAATGATTTATTACAACTGGTTTTGATATATATATTATATCTGGATTGTTGGTACTAACACATGTGTTAACCCTAATTGGAATACCTACTAGGCGCGTTGTACTAACGCCCTGCTTCTACCCTTTAGTGGATGATACAGGAAACGAAGGGAACGATGAACGCGTAATGGGCCAGGCATATGAGCTTGGAGGATGATAGTTTATGTTTTGTTAACGATACTCATGGGATTGTATTTTGAGTATCTAGAATTCGGATTGTAATAACTTAGATGAATTTGCTATGGCTGGATATTTTACTGGATAATTATGATATGATAATGATGATTAAGGATTTGACGTACTTTGCTATCTGAATGGAATAGAACTTGGTTCTATTATGATTCTGCAATTTTGATGTTATGATTTTTATTTTGCATGTTGATATTGCTATATGTGAACCGTTTTTCATGGACTGAGTCCATGCACACATAGGGTTGGCCAGTTAAGGGTCGAACTTTAGAAGTTCGGACTTAGCTCGTGTCGTGACGTCTCGCGCTCTATACTTTACTCTGTTATAAAAAAAAATAGACTCTGAATTTAAGGGAAGAAGCGAGTGAAAAAGGGCGGGGCGTTACACATGAGGAGGTGATGGAGGAGGAGGAGACGGGGAATCTAGAACTCTGTCAGAGAGGGAGACAACAGAGACTAGATCCCTGACAGTCAGTACAATACAATCTAAACTTCTTTCAAGGTAGTCTATTCTCTTTTTAAGTCTGAAGACTCTTTTGCCCAGATTGACTTCCTCTTAAGGGGGATACTGATATTCTTTTTCTTCATCAGAGTCTCTCCAAAAATCGTCAAAGCTAAGACTTTCCTCCTCACTGGTGTCATCAAGGATATCAACATGGTCTTCATTACCAGTTCGAAGACCATTCCATTCTTTTGCATATTCTCTCATTTCTTCACTTTGCTCTTTGACGAAGATGACACCTTTGTCAATGATGGGGTCTTCTTCCTCCTCTAGTTGGGTTTCCTGTTGATCCTAAACATATCCAGGATTTTCAGAGCTCGACCCAGGGCACGACCAAGGGGTTGACCTGTTGGTTTGTTTGGCATATCGGCTGGCACGACTGGTTTCTTCTCGTTCTACAGAGGACTTAGGACATGTTTGAGCTGCCCTTTTTCTAGGCATGGTTTTTTCTAGAGGAGATCCTCAACCAGTAGTTCGAAAGTGGATGAGGTGAAGACTGAGCCTAATCTGATTTAGGATAATCATAAAAACGGCGATTTTCTGGCTTCTAGGGACGCAAGGAGCAAAACCCCTATGGTTTCCGGCACAGAATCACTCCGAGAGGTCCTATCAACTCATCTAGGGTACGGGGAGGAGAAGGAGGGACCACCAGACCTTCGCGGGAGGGGAGATGACAATTATGAATAAATTGTCACTTTCGCAGAAAGGGTCTCTTTTAATTCAAACTTTATGTCTCACCGACATGTCATTTCCATCAACAGGTCATATTTTACAACATTTTTTTACCTTTTCTACAGTGCTAGTCTCAGCACAGTATAGACATGTCTGTCACATCGACAGGTCTATTTACCAACATGTCATTTATTCCGAGAGGTTCAGATTGCAGAGCAATCATCCTTGATTTGTGCAGCTTGATGAAATCATATTCTAAGTACGGCATGCATAGATTCACTCCAATGCATAGATATACCAAACATAATTAATCAAATCAATAGACATGCACACAATCAATTCACATTCCAAGGCACATACAATTCTAAATACTTTGAATGGAATGTATAACTTTCCAAATAGAATATATATTATAGCCAAAAAGAGTACATTCTAGACTTGTATTTAGCCATTTTTTCTCTCCTCATGTCATAGCATTTTTCTGCTATGTGAACTCACATGGTCTCTTGTGAGTCCATTTGTAGTGGTCTAAGATATGAAAGTGAATCTTAAACCAAAACAAAATATGATTAGTGGTCTATCTCATAGGTACAAGATTGTGGCATTTGGTGTTGCATACACACCCCTACGATCGTACCTTTGATGACCAACATTGGGATGCATCAACTCTTTTAAGAAATGATTCATTTGTCTTAACAAAGAGTCATACCATGTGTCCACCTTCCTTAGATTTCTTTTAAAATTAGGAGTTGGTGGATGTCTTTTAGGCATATGCTTTACTTGATTATGCACTTGTGTTTTTCTTTCCAAGTACCTCTTCAAATGATAGCAGTTTCTATTGAAATGCCCATCCTTATGGCAAAAATTGCACTTACCCGTTAAAGGGTGAGAGATACTTGTTTTTCAAAATACCCTCTGATATATAGATTCTTTGGTGGCTGAGACACCAAGACCAGACCTATCACCATATTGTTTACCTGCCCCTAGGAGTCTTTTAAGTCTATCTTCTCCATGATTAAACTTATCTTGGAATTTTTCTTTATGAAATTTTAATTCCCCAACTTCCAAAGACAATTTTTTGACATCTTCTTCAAGAAGGTTATTGTGATGCCATAAATTTTTGACATCCTTACAGTGGATAATTATTTCTTCTTGAAATCTTTTATTATCATCTTTAAGCTGAGTGTTTTCAACATCTGAAAGTTCAAGCTTAGAGATTAAAAGATATTTTTCAGTTTTTAATTTTTCCACTTGACTAGAGAGGTTTAGTTTTTTATTTTTAACCTTGTTGAGTTTTTTAGCTAACCTCACACTCTCAAGGAACAAGGCACTGTAGGACGCTTGAAGTTATTCATCTTCTTCACTCTCATCCTCTGTTACAATTGTGGGATTTTCTTGATCACATATGATTGAGGCTATGAGACCTTTTGATACATCAACTTTTCGTTGGGTCTCTTCATCTGAATCACTCTCTAATTCATAAGTTTCCACATGTGTCACACCCACATTCATAGCCTTCGTTATTTTATTTAAGGGACATTCATTCATGAAGTGTCATCTCCCCTACAATTGAAACAAATCTGGTCCTTTAGCAACCTCTCTCTCATTTTCTTTTCATTTGTTTTCTTCTTGCCTTCTTAGGTAATTTTTACTTGCTTCACTCTTGCCCATTCTTCTCAAGTTGTTTCTTTTTACAATTTTTTTTGTAAAATTTCTTGGCAAACATTGCCATTTCATCACTTGAGAATTCATCATCCGATGAATTTTCTTTAATTTTCTTTTGTTTTAGGGAAGATTTTAAGGCAATGGATTTATCCTTTGGTTGTTCAAAATGTAATTCATAGGTTTGTAATGAACCAACCAAATCATCAATATTCATTAAGGACTCATCTCTATTGTCCTCCATAACCACAACCATGGACTTGAATCTTTCAGCAAGATTCCAGACAATTTTGGTGCATATCTTGTACTCGGATAAACATTCCCGTAGAGCGTACATTTGATTTACAATGTCGCGAACCTTGGAATAAAAATCCAAGAAGACTTCATCCTCCCTCATTTTAAGAGTATCAAATTGATTCTTGATGATCTGAAGCTTGGACCTCTTAACTATTGAGGTGCCTCATGGGTTCTCTCAAGAACTTCCCATGTATCTTTTGCAGTTTTACAGATCATGATCCACATGTACTCACTATCAGAAACTGCACGTCAAGGGCATTCATGGCTTTGTCATTAGCTGTTTGAACAATTTTCTCAACAAGGGACCAAGAGGTATAGGGTTTAGGCGTCATCAACACGGTTGATGTGGTTCCTATCATCTTTTCTTCCATGGGTTCCTACCATCCAGTTTTAACAATATCACATACCTATGAATCAATGGAAACAAAGAAGCTTCTCATTTTAGCCTTCCATAAGGCATAGTTTGTTCCATCGAGATAAGGAGGTTTGGATATTGCATGATTGTCTCCCGTGGTGTTCTAACTTGAATCTACACGGATGGTTAATTTTTTGTAAGGAGCAATAGGCTTTAAAACTAATTGAAAGTTCCTTTGGGAGCTAGAACAATACAATTGACCCTAGAGGAGGAGGAGGAGGAGGAGGAGGAGGAGGAGGAGGAGGGGGGGGGGGGGGGGGGGGGGGGGGTGTGTGAATAGGTCAATCTAAAATCGTTGGTCCTTTTTATGATTATTTGATTGATTAGTTTAAGCGCAGCAGACATAACAATCAAGTGAGTATGTGTTAGCAAATGTGATTAAACAATCAAAACAAGAAAATGACTCTAACACCACAAACGAAAGGACACAATTCGGTTCGCCAACCTACATCCACTGTTAGGACTCGCTTAATCTTGAGCTATCCCCAAATTCACTAAGTGTGGACTTACATCCTCACAATTAGAGTAGGAATTCCACCTCACGCAATCGGCTGGGAATTTCACCCACCACTGTAGAATACGAATTCCACCTATCTAATTGGATGAAAATTTCACCCACCACTGTGCCAGAGATGACGCTCTAGAGTTTTTTATAGTGGTTCCGGAGCCAATCCTCCTTATTCCACTTTCGGGACAAAGATTTTAAAAACAAATTAAAACCAATAAGCATTTGCCTTTGAAGCTCTTTATCGCTGATGTGTGCCTCTTAAAGATACCACCCAATGTGTGCCGACGCTCCTCCTTATAGCTGTCGTAGAGCAATCAAAATCTCAGGGTGACAAGAAAACTGGTTTTACCACAGGTTTTCTAGTTTATGTCTTTTATTTCCTCCTCTCTTTCACACTTTCAAGCTCAAACCAATAGATTAGTTGTTTATGATTTTTCTTTCCTCCTCTCTTTCTCCCTTCCAAACTCAATCAATTAATTGGTTGTTTATGATTCTCAGTACAAGAGTGTTGATCGTTCCTTAGAATGTATCACTCTTCTCAACTCAAGGAAGATAGTAAAACGATCACTCAACATTCATATTTATAGAAGAGTCTTAACGATTTTTTTTACTATCCAGCACCGACAGGTCGGTGGCACTGATGGGTCAGTGTTCATATTTATTACTGTTCAACCACTCGACCGTTGCGCATTAAATGCACTCCCAACGGCCTTATTACTTCCCGGTCGACAGGTTGATGTCGCCGATGGGTCGACAATTATGGCACCGAGAGGTCGGTCCATATAAGTATCTCGATCTGGGGCAACACCATGCTGACAGTAGTTTCAAGTCAGAAACCTGTCTTACCCAGAACGATATGTCACCCTTTTCAGAGGGGTCGGTCCTGGTACTCTCGATCGGTATTGATATACTGATATGTTTGTTTCTTCAAGAGCCCACTTAAGTTCACAGTCCATAACTCACAAGTCCTTTACCGATGAGTCGTCGACCACGAGAGGTCGTTTAAGTTCATCGCTGAGGGGTCGGTGCATACGAGACTCTTAATCAGAGGCTTACCTAGAATGATAGTTCTTTGATCCAGAACCTCTGTCAATCTGGCCGACCAGTCCTTGACTACGATAGGTCGATCTTGTCTCCACCGAGGGGTCAGTAAGAACGACTGGTCCAGTTTCCAAGTTGGTTTCAATTCACTGTCTAGTTTCCTCTCTAGGCTTCTTTATGGTTTTACCTTTTGTTCAACTAAGCCTAGGAATGCTCCTCTCTAAAGTATGAGTACCACCTAAAGTCATCTATGGCGAAATACATGTTTTATGATTGCCATGACGATGAGCTTTGAACCTAGTGGAGCATGATCTTTACTCTTGATCATCTTGAATCTTCAAGCTTCTTAACAAATGCTTCTTCCCGAGTCATGGAATTGACAAACAGGGACTCAACAAAGTCAGGGCACTAACAAAATCATTAAGTCATCTGCAAACAAGAGGTGAGAGATGCACAGATTCCCAGCGAAGAAAGGGCAACCAATATCCCCATGAGCAACAGATTTGTTAAAGGCACAAGAGAAGCCTTCCATGACGAGGGAGAATTGAAAAGTGGATAGGGGGTCTCTTTGCCTAAGGCCCTTGGTGCTGGAGAAGAAACCAGAAGGGATGCCGTTGATGAGAACAAAGAAGCGAGGGGACTCCATGCAGCATTTCATCCACTTAATCCACTTCCCATTAAAGTTTGCTTGTTGAAGTAAATGGATAACGCATTGTCATTTGACATTTTCAAAGGCTTTCTACAAATCAATCTTGAGGCACATTTTAGGAGGCCAAGTGTCCGGTGGATGTCTTTAATAAGGTCATAGCAAAGAAGAATGTTGTTAGAGACGTCACGCCCAAGGACAAAGGCAGACTGGTGTTGGCTAACAAGAGTGGACATGGTCGGTTTCAGGCGGTTAACCAGGATTCTAGAGATAATCTTGTAAATTTCATTAGTTAAGGAGATGGGCCTGAATTGCTCTAGGGAATTAGCAGAAGTGGACTTCGGAACCAGAGCGATGAAACAAGACTTAATCTGGTTGAGAATCTGGGCAGAGCTGAAGAAATCAGATATGGCTCTAACAACATCGTCTCCAATAATGTCCCAACAGCTACAGTAGAAGTTCAAATTGAACCCATCAGGACTGCGGGCCTTGTTTGGGTTGGCTTGGAACGTGGATGCCTCAATCTCCTTCCGATCCACATTCTGAACAATAGGGATAGCAACATTATCATTGAGTTTACTGCAGAGGCTGAAAGTCCCCTTTTTATCGTCGACGAAATTGGACTCCCCTCCAAAACTGGTTTTCAAAATAGTGAACGAAATACTTTTCAGTGACCACAGGATCGTCACAGACCAAGCCATCTTCAAACGTGATTATCCTGATTTTGTTATGGTGCACCCTATTCTTAATTACATTGTAAAAGTATTTACTCCCCATGTCCCGCAGGTTGAGCTTCAACGAACAGGAACGTTGGTGTAATATACTCAGCTCATAGTCAATAGCTTGCTCAAGATAGTCATTAGCTTTGAGAAGAGCAAACAGATTAGCAATAGACTGGTGATAATCCTACTTAGCTTGGGCCTGATCTAAGAGTTCCCTGAATTCTTTAACACGCTACTTATAGCTGGGTCTTGAACGATGCCACTTAGAAAGGATATGTTTCAGGTGTTTGAGCTTTTGTACCAAAATGAACGTAGGAAAACCATAGACCTCGAGCTTCCAGGAAGCTCTGACTAGATTTAGGAATTCTGGATCCTTGCTCCAGTGATTGATAAACTTGAAGGGAGTTTTTTTCCTAGATGTAACGGAGGCCAAGGAGAAGATGATACATTTGTGATTGGAGAGGCTCGGATCAAAGTAGTAGCAGCTTGTTTGGCCGTAATTCTGCATGAGGAACTGATTGAACAAAACACTATCAATTTTGGATTAGATGTGCTTGCTGCCATAGGAGGAATTGGACCAAGAATAGTCAACACTAGTGATACAAAAATCCATCAAACAAGCAATATCAATGAAGGAGTTAAACCTATTCATATTGTTTGCCACGGGAGCAACACCACCGAGCTTCTCATGGGAAAAGCGAATATTGTTGAAATCTCCAATGAATAAGGTGCGCAGGTGATGAGAAAAGGCAATTAGTACAGAGGGATTCTCTGCGTTGTGGGCAGTTTGAAGCATAAATGCAGCAGATAAAGAGAGCATTGCTGGAGCGAGGCACAATAACTTTGCAAAGGATGAGTTGGTCCGTTGTCGTTAGGACAGACAGGTTCAGATTGGCATTCCATCCTATCCATATCCTGGCGTAGGAACAGAGAGAGGCGTTCGAGTAATTGAAACAACTCAAGGGGAAGATATTGGGGGCATTTACATAAAGATTTCCTTCTCTGATTCTGCTCTCCAGAATGCAAAATATGTCATCCTTCAACGAGGAGATACGATCATTGACCACCACCTGCATTTTAGGGCGATTGATGCACCGCACATTCCATGGGGCAATTAACATGGGTCAGAGGGGATAGACCTAACTAGGCCCTAACCAGCAATGTCTTTGCTCCAATTGAACGCATCCACGAGGGTATCAATGGTGTCTTAAGGTTTTTCTATCAACAAAGTCATTATCCCCATGATCGTCTTTTAGATTCTCAAAACGTTTGGAACCTGTTAGAAGAAAGGCAGTTATCAGTGATCAGTAAATGGCCTTGGCGATGCAGAATCTCAGTTGAATGGCATTGATTGTCCTTCCCAGCTCTTTTATGAGTGACCAAGCCCTGAGCATCAAGAGAGTTGCTTGATTGCCCAGGGACCACAATGGCAATAGTTGATCTCTTGTCAGGCTGGAAACTCTTGGCAACCTGCTCATGAGAAATAGATGTTTCAGGACCAGTAATCTGTCCAGTAACAATTCGAGCAGCTTGATTCAAGTTTCCAGTATGATTTTTTCCACCCATACCTTTCGGATTTTAGGCTTTCTGGGACAATCAAATTTAGAGTGAAGGAAAGTGTTGCATGATTTGCATAATTTTGGTTTCCAATTGTACTCGACCTTTTGGAGGAAAGATCCATAGTGTGTGTTGAACGTCAGAGCTTCAGGAAAGGAGCAACTTGTGGAGATTTCCACACAAGCACGATCTTGGGCAAGGTGGGTGCCTTTGGCAGTGGCTGAATCCATAAAAAGGGGTTTACCAATACAGATTGTAATCCGGCTCAAGTTCTTGGTAGTTCTCAAGCAACCATGCAAGTTGGGGAATTTGACCCAAAGAAGAATGGTTTCCAGGTCATCTTCTCTAGGGAAGTAGATAATCTCCACCTTTTAAGTACAAGGGGGTTACTGTTAATGAAGTAAGGCCCCCTTTCCAAGATTCTTTGGGATTCTTCTACACTTCCAAACTTGAATAGGAAAAGGCCATAATTGAGGGAATGAATCACCAGCTCGGAAGTAAGGTTCCATTAAGGTTCCATTGTTTCATGTGGCCAGTTTTGACATGGGGATAGTAGGGCCTTCTACCCAAGAAATAACCGATCAGCTATGTGTAGCACTCTCTCCCCTTCGACAATATCCTCCTCTGCCCAGTCAATAGCATGAGGATTAGAGGGGTTTGGTTCAATGTAGCTGAGGGAGAGAGATGCTTCCTCTTTCTCTTCAAACAATGAAACCCACTGCATGGAGGGACGATGACTAGGACCATGACTAGGACCAGCAACAGTGTGCTCGCAGGTGCATTAGCAATAAATGTAGGCTAGGGATTGGTAGAAAAGCTATTGTTTGGATCAAGTAGAGAATGCTTTTCATGTAACGACCTTGACCCAACTCGACCCGCACAATATTGTCGGCTTTGGGCCCACACTGGCCCGTACGGCTTTGCCTTGGGTTTGGTCCAACTCACAGGCCCAAAACACGTTGTTTTGGGTTAGGGGTAAGCTGCCTCTTATATAACCCCTCAATATTTTGCTCCTAGGTGATGTTTGATTTTTTTCCACATCCTCAAACCCATTTAACTGTTGACCGTCGATCGGACAGACACTGACCCAGATTCACAATTTCAGCCCAATTGGGCTCTGCCTTCTGGGCCTCTAGGCTAGGGCCTTCACATTTCAGCTGAGAGAGCATTAAATGTGGGAGCAGGTTTACTCAAAGGGTTACAGCTAGGATTGCCAAAATTAGCACTTGGAGTAGAGCATTGCTGGTGCAGCTTAGTTTGCATGGGAACCGAAGTACAGCAGATAGGGGGGGTGAAGGTCTGTGTGAAAGACCTTCATCAGCGATGACCTTGCCATTGCTATCATCGTGAATCACCTGATCCAGGAGCAGTTTCGTGCTAGTATTAATTGGCTTGGAGGAGGCAGCTTGCACCTTGAGGAAGTCACTAGCAAAATTGTTATCAGCATGGACCAGAGATGAAGCATGAGCCAAACTGACAATCTGATGTTTGAGGGCCCTTCCTAGAACTGATGGACTGTTAGGATGACAGTAAGTAGACGAAATAGGTTTCTCCTTTTCATGAGAATTTGCTGAGCTGAACTCGAAACCAGGCCGTGAAATCACTGAGTCATCTCTACCTTCCCCCCCACCCCGACTTGAGTGGCAAGAACTAGCAGAAGAATAGGTAGCTTGTGACGATTGTAAGAGATATTTCCTGGCCTCTTTGATCAGAGTTGGATCTGTGTCAATAGCAATCTTGTTTCCATTTGCAGAAACAATGGCAGCAGAGATCATCCTCACTTTAACCTCATTGGTGGCAACATAGAACTATTCTAAGTCAGACACAAATTGATTCTCAGATTGATTACCGATAGTGTATTCACTACCCATGAAGGTCTTTGATGTGTTGTGTCTGAGAGTACAACTCAATCCTCTCCTAACTCACGTATCTACTTTGGAAACGACAGAGGAAAGAATTCCTACTTGTTTCGGCAGATGTACTTGGCCACAAGCTCAATCTTCTCTTCATCATCTTCACGAACAAAGAAATGACTGTTGAATTCAGCCTGTTTATCTTCCAAGAATTGAGCCTTTGCCTGCTCTATGAGGTGTCCTGGAGCACATAAAGCAGCTGCCAAACCAAGCTTGAAACCCTTCACTAAAGAGTTAAATAAAACTCCATCTGAGAAGTATTTGTTTAGAATAGTTTTCTCAATCTCTTCACCCTAATATCTGAGGTTGATGGACTGCCTAGGTCAAAACCATGAGCAGGTGGATCTGGAGGTTTAGGTTTTGGCTTGGGAGTATTCCTGGATTTTTTCTGTTTGCCCATTAGCACAAAGTAGCTGCTAGATGGGTCATATGAACAGAAGAAGAAATAGGAAGGGAATAAGAAAAGAGTTCAAATGAAGAAGAATAAGAGAGTTCAATGAAGAAGAGAGAGTTCAGAAAGAAGAAGAAAGAGTAGTCAGAGAAAAAAGATTAGAAAGAATAGTATAAGTTTTCTATTGTTGCCTTATTTGAGAACTTATGTTACATGCTTGAAGGATGACTGTACTAACTTTGAGTTGACTTGTTATTACTTTAGTTTAGATAAACTTGGGTTATATCATTATGTTGTGGCATACGTTGTGTGCTGTAGGTGATGGCATGAATGGGAAGGGAGTTGCCCCATTTTCAAAAAAAAAAAAAATACACCCGAGATGCCTTTGGTTAAGTTTTGTAACGTGCGAACTGAGTGTCACAGAAATATTTCTACCATCCTTCCCTACATAGATTGATTTGATTTGCTTCCCTAGCTTGATTACCACTAGCACCCTCTTGTATGTAACCGAAAGGAGATTATTTTCAAGTACACTTACTAAGCTAGTGCATTCTCTTCATACGGTAGACAAAACTGAGTGTTGATATTTTCTATCTTAAACTGGAGAGCATTGTTTTCCAACTGCGCCTACTTAATGCTTAAAAGTCACCCTAGACCTGCTATGGGCAACACAAAATGGGAAGAAGGTTCTTGGAATATTCAATGGAATGCACAAGTCGATGCCTGGAAATGCATGCAATCACATGCATGCCTTGTAAATGAAGGTATGAGCCTCTATTTGACGATCAAAGGTTGCCTCCAATCTGTCCATGGAGCACCAAGGTGTATGATCAATCTATACAGCTCACTTGCAACCTCAAACAAGGTATGAATGTTGCAAAAGGGATGACACTCTAAAGCTCTTGCAACTGCATGGAGGATACCTATGTTGAACTCATATCTCTTGAGCCATGATCCAGCTTCATATGTTGTCTATTATAAAATATCCATGCAACAGCTGTAAAATGGGAAGAGAAGAGCCAGGAGGTGAACAATGAGAGGAAGGGAAAAAGGCATGAGGTATAATGAAGATCCAGATATTGATTCACAGCACGAAGCAGATCACATCCTTTGACATTGAGGGATGCCAATTTGCTCCATGATAAAAAGAGGAACCACAGAAGTGCATTCACGTATTGATCTATTGTTTTACAATCAAGTTATTACGTATTGATTTTCCAATTAATTCCGGACCATTGCAAAGGTGATATCAATTTCTATAATCCAGTTCATCCAATCAATTTCCAGAGAACCAGCATAGATGCATGAGGGTTCTACAACCAAGTCTTTCCAATTAATTATCTTCCATTGTGATGTGATTGACAAATTCTATCGGATGAATTCCATTTGATGCAATGCTACAGTGAACTTCCAAATGCATGAAAGTAAATTGACATTTAACTACAATCATGCATGAATAATAACATCTGCTTCTTTTAATGAAATGAAAATGAATGACCACCCAGCATAGTGGCCAGTGTAAGTTCAGATTTGTTTGAATGAATACTCATTAAATGCATTTTTACATGAAAATGAAAGCAACAGAAAGATTGGTTGCTGAAACGACATCACCTCAGATTGGAAGACAAAGGTACAAGATGTCAACCATTAATAACATTGAAGAAAGGATCCATTACCAACACACAAGATGACGCAAC
The DNA here is from genome assembly GCA_013350335.1 of Chimonanthus salicifolius. Taxonomy (NCBI): domain Eukaryota; kingdom Viridiplantae; phylum Streptophyta; class Magnoliopsida; order Laurales; family Calycanthaceae; genus Chimonanthus; species Chimonanthus salicifolius. Next base: position 27,519,433 of record CM023539.1, on the reverse strand, counting down.
ATCACAGATATGTTGTTGCCCTCTCTTTGGTCATCACTAAGAAAGAAAAGGGGGAAGACGTGGGCATTTGAATGCATCCACTTCCAGTTTCCATAGTTTACAGCTTTTGTAGTGGATACATGGCGAAATTTAACCATTTATGGTTCCATTAGCAATTGCTTTATAAAGGTGAGAACTCCTTCCACGTCAACCGTCCAGGCAACTGATACAGGTGAATAGCCTGACCAGGGGTTACTGGAATTCCACCTGTATTGTAAGTATTAAAAAAAATATGTTATTCACAAAATTCTAAAATAGTAAGGAGACAATTGAAGTTCACCAACTCACAAGTGGCTTCAATACATTTGGCTGAACCCTCAATAATTGATTATGCTACATACTAAAGGTAGTGCAGGACTCAAGCCACATTAGGCCAAATGGTATTTTTTGCACTTCCCACACCATACATCACTGATGGTGCTAATTAATAATATTGATTTAAGATGGCAAAGTCGGAGCTTCCCTACCTAGACTACATGAGAATTTTTTTTTTTTTGGTACTTAATATTGATTTTTCAGTGCGGCCCATTTGTGTACACACAATATTCCAACTCATCATGATTTAGCACGCATAAACAAAGCAAGGTCACCAACATATATAGGTGCCAACCATTTTCTCCCATTTTCATTCAGTGGGTAAGCTGGGATTGAAACTGCAACGTCATGGTCATATGCAGGACCTTCCCTTCGAGTTAGAGGTCCAACCAGTTACGCCTACAAACATGTATATAATCTAGTGAATAGTTTTAAGCAAGGAAGTGCAGTTATATACTTTTTCAATCCTTGGTCCATTAATGTATAACCAGTGCAGATACCCTGTGTTTCGACCCTCACAACCCCATTCTTGAATGTGAAAAGATCAGGCCTAACGAGTGCCGCAAAACTGCCTGGGTCGTGGAGGAAAATCCCTGGACCAACAAAGTAAAATGAGTTACACTGCTTAATTCATCAAATCATACACAAACCAAAGAATGCACATAGCACAAAAGAAACATTTTAGATTAGCTTAAGTGATCAAGGACAAGGGTACCATAAACGCCATCAGATTTAACATGCCAATCTCTATAGAATTGACACATGCTAGATATGAATTGTGCGTATCTTCCATTTGAACTCCTCAGTGTAGAAAGGTCTTCATCTGAAATCATAATATTCAGAGTAAGCACTTGCATATACATGCTACATGATTACTGGAAGATTGTAATTTGGCCAACCCACAGCTAGTGTTAGATATGGACACAAGGACGAGGAACCTGAAAGACCCAACATATCTACACAATTATATTTTTAAATAAAAGTACTATTCATCACTGAAAAGCTTGTCAACATCATCACCTTCATCTAAGAATCTTAACTTCATGATTGCACTGAGAGAGGAAAAACAAAGAAATAACCAGGCATAAAACAAAATACTTATCATCACAACAAGGTTTTAGTAAGAGTCAACTTACTGTTCCAAAAGTGAATAATGCAACTAAAACATGTAAACCAGTTAATCATTGATTTCAAGTGTCCAAAATTTACTGTCTGAAAAGTTTAGTTGTTTAGATTGGCTTAAGTTGACAAGTATAATGAAATTCATTATATATGGATCCATTATACAGCCACCATTTCAAATATATATGCTTCAGTAGAATATATTATAACACGATGAATTAATCATTTACTTTATTAATTGATACAAGTAAACCATTTAATCATTGATTTCAGGGTCCAAAATTTATACCATCTGAAAAATCCAGTAGTTTAGATTGGTTAAGTTTGGAAGTGTAATGAAATTCAATATATACAAATCTATTAAATCATGCAACAGACTATAACATGGGTAACTTATTTGTCTATTTTATTTTATCAGTAAGAAGAGTATAATCGTCGAACTTAAAATTTGTACAATTTCAGTCTGTAGCACAAGTTGCAAGTACTCACCATTTCAACCACAAAGGTTGTTGGTTCATGTTACCATTAGAAGGGGGGAAAATTTACCACCAAAGTCTCATAGATGACAAAATCCCCACCGATCAAAATGGCAGAATATCTTTCAGGTCAAAATGTTTATCTATTTCTATTCCACTATTGACGTGTAACCCAAAATCGAAGAAGAAAAAAAGAGAGAAATGTGGCCATCACTGCCATGCGGTTCTTGAGAGTAGTGTCAACAGGGTTTCATCTGGAATCTAGGTCCTTATAGGATTGGAGAGACCACAAGTGACAGCAGCTAATAGAGAATAGTGATTTGCATTAAGATAGGAATGTACATGTTGTAGATCTAACTAGTAAAATAGGTCTTTTAGTCTTTTATGGAAAGAAGTCCAAAATTTTATAATTACATAACCCGCTATATATATATTAGGGTTGGCCTTCTTTTCGTAGTTGTATTTTGTATCTATAATTAGAAGCTTTACATCTTTTTGGATCAATTGTTCAAAAATCAATTTCTCCTGTTATTCTTCTTCATTTCTCCCTTTTATTTTACGCCATGGTATGCAGAGCAATGTTTTTCTAGTTTTTCATTGTTTTAAGGACATCCATCACTATTCATCACGAGTAGGACTTACATGTAGGATTGCCTTTAAAAAAAAACACTACAGCTAAATCATCTCTCTGATATAAGATCAATTTATCTTTTTCCCCTTTCTCCACAAACTAGGAAAATACCGATACTCTGCCTTCCCAACCATAGATCTACCACCCTAGTCGCCATTTACCGTAGTTTGCATCCATAAGGCTATTTACAAGTTTCGGTTTTTGATGAAGCTCAATTCATGCAATCTTTGAACCACCATTTGAAATGTCAGAACTAGTCTATTTTTGGGAATTTCCCTTAGATCGGATATTTCCTAGCACCAACTACTATAACCCACGTTATGTGTCGTCCCTTGCCATATTTTGCATTAATTCTCTTGGATTAGGGTTTTGGGGAGAGTGGGGCCCACTAATGGTCCTCCATTATTACAGATCTGCTATAGTGGACAATTTCCTACTATTTATTATTATTGTATATTTTTTTTTTTTTGGCGCTTTTTTTGCTTTACTACAAGATTTGAAGCTCTTCATTGGAATTAGATCACTTGGAAAATCTTACATTTGAAAGTCATGTTGATGTTAAATTCACAAGAAATATATTGATAAACAGCGCACATTTAAGTTATTGGTCAGACTCATCCAGAGTTAGAGCCAATTAGCACTCAGAATCTTGTTAAGAAGCCTTTTCCGTCCTTCAATAAAGAATAATCTACCTTACTTCGTGATGGAGGCGCTAAGTTATGCAATCTACCTCTACACCCATCATCATCATCATCAAATGACAAAGTCCCATCCATCTGGAGTTGGCTTTTTGAGTTCTACTTCTCCATTTAACCCTATCATACACTATAGCATTAGTCACTCCATTATCTAACATGTATTTGTTTAATCATTTCCTCAATGTTTTTAGTGAACTACTTTGTTTCTTTTGCCTGCGATCTGTACCTTTTCAATTCTATGCACTACGTTGTGTTTAGTCTTCTACTTAGATATCCATACCACCTCAAATGAGTTTACCTCAGTTTATCATTTAGAGGAGCTATTTTTAATGAATACCCCGCCCCAAAGGGGGTCTATAGTGTGGAGCGTGTTCACCCCTCTGCCTGTGGGGGCCCTTATGTTGTAGCCGAGCTGAGGACGGATCTGGATCTAAGGGGGGTGGATTGTGACGCCCTAGCCCACACCGACCTGGGCATGTGGGAAAGAGTCCTGCATCGCCCAGGAAGGGGATGTGGGGAGGAGATATTAGAGGGGAGCCCTTCTCTCCAAGTAAGAGGCCTTTTGGGCCTGGTTAGTTGGACCGGGCCCAAAGCAAAATCGTGAGGGCCAAGTTGGCCCAAAGCGGACGATATCTTGCTGGGGGAATTGGGTCGTCACAGTGCCTATGGAGAAAAAGTCTCACATTGCTAGTTGCATTAGAAATTCCCTGGTATATAAGTGGTAGCCTTCCTCCTTCTAACATGAGGCCTTTTGGGTGTAACAGTGGGTTGTCTCGCCAATTGAAAGCCGTGTGGGCCGTGTGTAAGGCCCAAAGTGGTATCATGGTAGAGAGACGGTTCGTTACATTTAAACTCTCCCTAATGTTGTTCTTTCAAATTCGAACCCTTCGGGTTAAACCACTCATCCAACGTAACATACACATCTCTATGACCCCAACCTTGTCTATTTGTCTTTTCTTCATTGCTCAACACTTTGCTCCATAAAGCACTGCAAACCTGACAATTGTCTTATAAAATCGTCATTTTAAATGATATCAGACTCTTCTATCACACATAATTCCACTACCTTGTCTACATTCTACCCCACTCCCATCCTATTAGTTATAGAGATCTAAGTTAAAACCTCCATGAGAATCAATCATAGAGCTTAAGTATCTAAACTTATCCCAATGAGATACTAATTCATTTCTAATTTTAATCTAAACTAGCAACTAATAAAGAAGCTACGTTAAGGGAGTGTTATGATTTTCTTCATAATAAGGTTGTGTGGGGCCCTCAGTTTCAGCGAGAGTAGGAAAATTGGATGGTAGATGGATGGGTGTCTCTAATGAGTCTATTAGCAAGTATTTTTGTTATGGGTAGTGGTAAGGATTGGCATATATGGGAGTTAGATCCTCATGGCATTTTTTATGTGAATTCTTTTTGTAAGACATTGTTGAAGACAAGTTCCTTATGTTCATCCTAAAGTTTGGGTGGAGGTCTCTCCGTTTAAGGTGAAGGTGTTTGGGTAGCTTGCTGGAATACAAAAAATCTTGACTATAGATAATCTGCGTTTGCGGAAGATGCTTATTGTGAATGCTTGTCCTCTTTGTTTATCGGATGCCAAGTCAGTGAATCATGTTCTACTTCATTGTCAGTTCTCTCATCAAATTTGGGTTCTCTTCTTTCAGCTGCTGGGTATTATTTTTTGCATGCCTCGAGCGTGGTCCGAGTTGTTTAGTGAAGCAATGGTGGTGGCAGGTAGCTCTTTTCGCCGAAGTCTTTGGATTGCGACAATTCTGAGAATTGTTTGGTCTATTTGGCTAGAGTGAAATAAGAGAATTTTTCAAGGGAAGGAAGGTTTAATTTCAAATCTTCTAGAGGTAATTAAACTTTGGGCTGCTTGGTGGATGGTCGGGTCATTGAAGCTTAGGGGGGTATTTATGTTTCCGATTTCTGTAGGGATTGGGCATCAATGGATTCAGTTATGCAATAGTCAGATTCTAGGCCTCAAGTTCCTTGGTCTCCTCCAAGTGTAGGGCTTCTCAAACTCAATTTCGATAATAGCTGTATGTGTGAGATTGGTCTTGCAGGTTATGGAGGGGTCATCAGAAATGATTTGGGGTCCATAGTGCTCTCTTATGCTGGACAAACTCCTAATGGTTCTATAATTGAGGTGGAATTGTTTGCATTATGGAGAGGCATTTTGAAGTTGGAAGAGTTAGGGGTTGATGGGAGCATTGTTTAAGGGGACTCTACGGTAGTAGTGGGGTGGGTATTGGGTTTTCAGTGCCCGTAGATATTCTTAGATAAAATAGAGAAGATTCAGCATTCTATTTCTATTCATGATTTTAAGATTGCTTGGGCTCCTTGGTCAGCAAATTCCATTGCAGATGATGTAGCTAGACAGGGGGTGACTTTACCTATGGAAATTGTAAACAGGTTTTTGTAATTTTAGATATTGTTTGTTTTTTTTGTCCAATGGGCCTCTTCTGGCCCGCCTTCCTTCTTTTTGTTTCTCTTCTTTGATTACCTTTCAAAAAAAAAAAAGTACCCACTTTTCCAAGGAAAACAACCACGTCAACAACGGAAGGAAACCATTAGTCAGTGCAAGGGCTGAAGTGGATGCTACATGACGCAGCGGGGATCGGATTTATAAAGTTTGAGTGTAATCTGAGTTCTAATGAATATGGAACCGGGTCAATGGAAATTAAAATGGGTAAATGGTGATATGAAGTTATAATGGTACGGCCAAAGTTGGGTGGAGATGTTTATAAAGGGAAGCTACTGGTAATAGAATAAAGAGATGGCTATTGGTAAATGGAGATGAATCTGGTTGGTGTGAGATAAGAAGACTGGATAATGAAGAATAGGCAGTATGGGGCTGAAGTGGAGTAAGGGGATGGGTGAAAGGAAGAAGTGGACGAACCTGGCTTCAATATCTGAAGCACTACCAGTATGACAGGTCTGGCTGCAATATGACGCAGAACAGCAGAGACACCAACGAGCGGGCGATGGTGCTTACAGATCCGGCGGAAAACCCAGCCTGCTGCTTGTAGGCAGAGGATGGAGAAGACAAACTCGACGGGTTGCAGACGAATGCCGGCGTGTGCAAAACCCAAAGAGAAATCAAGAACAAACAGCAGAGAAGAATCTCAATCTATTTTATTAATTAATCAATTCTATCCCTTACAATCTACAAAAAGGGGTATTTATATACATACCCTAAACACAAAAATAGGAAGTAAAATTAAACAAGGAAAGGATAAGAAAATAAAGGAGAATAGAAAGAGGTGCCTGATTTGTCGGGGTTGTCGGCACCTTCGCCACTTCCGTCGCCATTGTCGGTGCCGATGCGGTGAAGAAATAAGGGAAGAAGGAAAGAACGGAAGAGATGGGTTAAGAAAGGGAGGAGAGATGGGTTGGGAAAGGAGTTTTACTCCTTTTAGAATTTTATTCCCCTTTTGACTTGTTTGTTTTAGGCCTCACGTGTGTGTCACACGTGATGTGCTGCATCAGTCTCTCCCGGTTGAAAAGGACTCGTCCTCGAGTCTATAACCATTGAAGCGGACACCGGAGGATGAAATTCAAACAAGTCTTGAACATTGAAGGTCTTCGATATGCCATAACTATCTGGAAGATCGATCACATAGGCATTATCGTTGATCTTGCGAAGAACTTTGAAGGGTCCAATCTTCTTTGGATTCAACTTGCTATAAGTACCTGTAGGAACCCTTTCTTTGCGTAGATGCACCATGACCATATCACCTTCTGTGTAGACTTTCAATCGTCGACTCTTATCTGCAGCTTTCTTGTATTTCACATTGGCATTCTCTAAATGTTGTTTTACCTCTTCATGAATTTGTGCCATGCGAGTAACCATATTATCTGCTGCTTGACAAGCACCGGGCACTTTGGGCAGCTTTACAAGGTCCACCGGATGAGTTGGGGACCTTCCCATGACAACTTCAAAAGGTGATTTACCAGTAGATCTATTCTTTACACTGTTGTATGCAAACTCAGCTTGAGCAAGAGCCAAGTCCCATTGTTTTGGACGATCACTGGAGAGGCTACGAATAAGATTTCCGAGTGTTCTATTGACAACCTCGGTTTGCCCATCAGTTTGTGGATGACATGTACTGCTAAACTGGAGAGAAGTATCGTACCGTGACCATAGGATGCGCCAAAAGTGGCTGAGAAACTTGGTGTCACGATCTGATGTGATGGTTTTTGGAACTCCATGCAAACGAACGACCTCTTTGAAGAATAAATGAGCAACATTAGACGCATCTGATGTCTTCTTGCACGCTACGAAGTGAGCCATCTTAGAAAATCTATCCACAATCACGAAAACTGAGTCAAATCCACGTTGTGTGCGCGGAAGGCCTAAGATGAAATCCATCGATAGATCCTCCCACGGAGCATTAGGAACTGGCAGTGGAGTGTATAGACCCGTGTTCTGCGCTTGCCCCTTCGATGCTTGACATGTGTAGCATCTTTGGACGAATTTTGTAACATCACGCTTTAGCTGGGGCCAATAGTAGCGTTCTTCAACCTGAGCAATGCTTTTATCTTTTCCAAAGTGACCTCCAAGGCCACCTCCATGCAATTCCCGTATGAGGTGCTCTCGAAGTGAACTGCGTGGGATACATAGCTGTGTATCTTTAAAGAGGAACCCGTCATGGAATTGAAATTCCCCTTTATAAGGCTTTTCTTCATGGAGACACTTCCACTCATTTGCAAAATCTTCATCATCTGCATATAAGTTTTTAAGAAAATCAAAGCCAATTATCTCACCTCGTGCGATGTTGAGTAGAGCTGTTTTTCGACTTAAAGCATCGGCAACTTTATTTTGTTGTCCGGCTTTATGTTTAAGCGCAAAGGTGAATCCTTGAATGATAGCAATCCATCTGGCATGGTTGCGGTTTGGAGTGGTTGAACCATTTAGGTACTTGAGAGCCTGATGGTCTGTGTAAAGGATGAACTCTCGCTGTATCAAATAGTGTCTCCAATGCTTCAAAGCTTGAACTACCGCATACATCTCTTGCTCATAGGTAGACCATTTCTTCTGTGCATCGCTTAGCTTTTCACTGAAATAAGCCACAGGTCTGCCTTCTTGAGATAAAACTGCTCCAATGCCAACTCCAGAGGCATCACAATCGACTTCGAACAACTTCTCAAAGCTTGGCAAGGCTAAGACAGGAGCAGTGGTGAGTTTCTCCTTAATCAAGTTGAAACTCTTTTCAGCAGCTTCGGTCCATGTGAATTGTTTCTTCTTTAGGCATTCAGTGAGTGGAGCGGCAACACTGCTGAAATTCTTCACAAACCGTCGATAGAAGGTTGCAAGGCCATGGAAACTCCTAATATCACTAACCGTTCGTGGAGTGGGCCACTCACGGATAGCACGGACCTTCTCTTCATCGACTTGTATTCCAGAGGATCCAACAACGTACCCCAGGAAGACAAGCTTATCTGCAAGAAAAGTACACTTCTTTTTATGAACATATAAACTATTGTCCTTGAGTACCTGGAATACTTCGCGTAGATGCTGCAGGTGATCCTCCTTTGAACGGCTGTAGATGAGAATGTCGTCGAAGTAGACAACGACAAACTTCCCAATGAAAGGCTTCAATACTTGGTTCATCAGCCGCATGAACGTACTTGGCGCGTTGGAGAGTCCGAACGGCATCACCATCCATTCATAAAGTCCTTCTTTGGTCTTGAAGGCAGTCTTCCATTCATCTCCGGGCCGGATGCGGATTTGATGATACCCGCTTCTGAGATCCAGTTTGGAGAAGACTTTGGCTCCTTCAAGCATATCTAGCATATCATCCAAGCGAGGAATGGGAAACCGGTACTTGACAGTGATTTTGTTGATGGCACGACTGTCAATGCACATTCGCCAACTTCCGTCCTTCTTGGGTGTCAACAATGCTGGAACGGCACATGGGCTCATGCTGGTGCGAATCACGCCCTTGTGCAATAAGTCCTCCACTTGGCCCTGTAAGATATCATACTCCTTAGGGCTCATCCTGTAGTGGGGCAGGTGTGGCAAACTGGCTCCAGGGACAAGATCTATGTGATGCTGGATGTCCCGAGTCGGAGGCAGGCCATCTGGAAGTTCATCTGGCATCAAGTCTTGGAACTCGTCCAGAATTGGGGTTACCTCTGGTGGGGCCGGTACAGCTACTGAGTCTGGTTCCCGGACGACCAATGCAACGACTTCACCTGTTTCACGTGACTCGCTCTCAATATTGTTGACTAAGAGAAAAGACTCTTTTTTCTCAGGTGGTGGTGGATGGTGGCCTTTTCCTGACTTGGTGCCGAGGGTGACTGTTACTCCATCTTTGCAAAAGGTGAAGATATTTGCACGTCCCCAATGGTGGGAATCAACGTCGTACTGCCACGGGCGACCCAAAATCATGTGGCTGACGTCCATATCAACAACGTCGCAGAGGGCTTCATCTTTGTATCTCTTACCAAGGGAGAAGGAGACGAGGCACTGCTTCGTTACTCGAGTATCTTCCACATTCTTGATCCATCCGACCAAGTAGGGAGAGGGATGTGGTTGGGTCGGCAAGCCCAACTTGTCTACCATCAACTGGGAGATCATATTCTCGCAGCTACCGCCATCAATGATAACATCACAGACTTTATCGTTGACGGTGCATCGAGTCCTGAAGATCTTATGACGTTGTGATGGGAGGTTCTTCCTTGGTGTGCATAGCAATCTGCGAACCACCAAAGAGGATCCTTCATCTCCATAGTCAACATAGTCTTCTTCATTGTCAACAACATCTTCTTCTTGCCCTTCAACGTACTCATCTTCTTCATCCTGGGCTTCATTAGTGGTAATTGCAACTGGATGACGAGTAGGACAATTATTTGAACGGTGTCCTGGCTGACCACAACGAAAGCAATTGCCTGCCATAGGTCGGGCGTACGGGTTGTTTCGTCCTGTGTCTTGGCCAGCGGCAGACCTCGGCGGGGCAACTGGTTGGTTCCGTGGTGGAACTTGTCGAGGAGGTACTGTCTGTTGAGAAGTAAGTCCTGAGGCTGGTGGTGGAGTCGAAGAAGTTGATGGAAGGGTGTGCCTAGCCATCTGTGTATTCCTTCCTCCCGAGCGATCATTCTGACTTTCAGCTATTGTGGCTAACTGAACTGCCTCGCTCAAAGTGTGAACAGGCTGATATCTGAAGCAGTCACGAAGTGAAACGCGAAGACCACCTAAGAATCGTGAGACTTGTTGGGTTTCAGTCTCAGGCAAGTCGGCTCTGGCAGAAAGGCGATAGAACTCTTCTGCGTAGTCACAAACTGCACGATTACCCTGACGGCAATTCTGATACTGCTCGAAAAGAACTTGTTCATAATTAGCGGGAAGGAAGCGAGTCCGCAGCAATTCTCTCATTCGCGTCCATGAATTGATAGGACGCTTCCCCTGTCGCCTTCGGGCGGCTTCTAGCTGTTGCCACCATGCGGTTGCTCCTGCCTTGAGTTGGCTGGCTACCAGCTTTACTTTCTGTGCCTCATCGATTTCCATACAATCAAAGAAGAGTTCGACCTCAGAGAGCCAGTCAAGGAAGCCTTCGACGTGAAGTTGACCGTTGAAAGATGGTAAATCCATCTTTGGACGGTATTTTCGATTATTCTTGTTGTCCGGAGGCTCACGGTTGTCTTCTGACTCCTCATCGCTAGAGTCATACTCTGGTCGAACTGGGCGTCTCCTACCACGATTGTCACGATCACGTCGATTGTCGCGGTTAAGGAGTTGTTGCATCATCACTCGCAAATCTTCAATGGAATGTTGAACTGCATTCATCTCAGCCCTAGTGACAGCCTGATTGTCTTCAAGATTGGGAGTGGCAGCCATGGAATTTTTTTTTTTCTTTTTTTTTTTCTTTTTTTTTTTTTTTTTTTAAACCTAGGCTCTGAATACCACTTGACGCAGCGGGGATCGGATTTATAAAGTTTGAGTGTAATCTGAGTTCTAATGAATATGGAACCGGGTCAATGGAAATTAAAATGGGTAAATGGTGATATGAAGTTATAATGGTACGGCCAAAGTTGGGTGGAGATGTTTATAAAGGGAAGCTACTGGTAATAGAATAAAGAGATGGCTATTGGTAAATGGAGATGAATCTGGTTGGTGTGAGATAAGAAGACTGGATAATGAAGAATAGGCAGTATGGGGCTGAAGTGGAGTAAGGGGATGGGTGAAAGGAAGAAGTGGACGAACCTGGCTTCAATATCTGAAGCACTACCAGTATGACAGGTCTGGCTGCAATATGACGCAGAACAGCAGAGACACCAACGAGCGGGCGATGGTGCTTACAGATCCGGCGGAAAACCCAGCCTGCTGCTTGTAGGCAGAGGATGGAGAAGACAAACTCGACGGGTTGCAGACGAATGCCGGCGTGTGCAAAACCCAAAGAGAAATCAAGAACAAACACAAACAGCAGAGAAGAATCTCAATCTATTTTATTAATTAATCAATTCTATCCCTTACAATCTACAAAAAGGGGTATTTATATACATACCCTAAACACAAAAATAGGAAGTAAAATTAAACAAGGAAAGGATAAGAAAATAAAGGAGAATAGAAAGAGGTGCCTGATTTGTCGGGGTTGTCGGCACCTTCGCCACTTCCGTCGCCATTGTCGGTGCCGATGCGGTGAAGAAATAAGGGAAGAAGGAAAGAACGGAAGAGATGGGTTAAGAAAGGGAGGAGAGATGGGTTGGGAAAGGAGTTTTACTCCTTTTAGAATTTTATTCCCCTTTTGACTTGTTTGTTTTAGGCCTCACGTGTGTGTCACACGTGATGTGCTGCATCACTACATCTGCTGCATTGTTAACTAAAACAGCTAAATCATCAATGTTTGCACACAGCTACCTGCACCAATTACATAGTAAAGTATCACGGTATCAAATATAAAATTCAATAGCAGATGGAAGTGAAACCTGTTAGCATGATTTGGGTGGTGATGTTTATGCCAACAACATCAATGTTTGCACCAGAAGTAAATAAAATGTCAGCTGCTTCAGGATCACCATAGATCTGCCAGACACCATAATATCATTACCCGCAGTGAACACCTATAACATTAGCTTGTTGGAATTTGTTTTATTTGTCATTTTATATACCCAACGACTAGTAAAAAGTAGTTTCTTTATCTATCCAAAAGAACATGTTTTAAATGATTCAAACCAATAACAGCTACAATGGGATCCAAAATGGTGACAATAGATTGCCCAAAATATTCAATTGCCTAGTAAAATTGAAAACTCATGTTCTGACATGAATAAAGGAAAGACCTGAAAAAAAAAATGGAAGAAAATTAACTAAAAAATTAAGGGGAGATAGGTAGACAAAGGACATTAGAAAAACTTGCTGAAGATCAGCTATGATCTCAATTGATGTGCTTTCAGTAATTGGGAGTCCATGATCTCATTGACTCTAGTGCCTGGTTCCGGTATAAATAGGCATTTGGTGTATATAACGAGCTAAGTATCTAACACTTCCAAATGCTCATCAAATTGGTATTGATATGATTCCAGTAACAGCAAATATACAAGGCTCATGGCAATTTATGATGTTCACATTTCTAGAAATTATTCTGTTAGTGGCTCTGTCAAATTTGAAGAATAACGTTTTTAAAATCAAGAAGTACTCTCTTTTTTTCAGAAGACATAATAATCAAACGGTGTTTAAAAGACCTAAATCTCCAAATCTACTATTGCAGAAAAAGCAACTTTGAAGTGGTACTTATTTACAAAACTAAACCTGGAAGATATCTCCAGTGAAAAGCCAGACCTTTCTGGCATGGAAGAGCCATTAATGTTCACCATATAGCAAGGCAGAGAATTTCGGAAACAGCAGTTAGGGAAATATTCAAAAATGGAACCTGAAATACTTTGTAGGGCCTCCATCTTTCTCAAGCCGTTGCTCTAGAGATCTTACAGGAAAAGACAACCTTAAGAATGTCATTGGATGAGGCATATACTTATCTTTGATGAGAACTTTGGTATTGTAACAAGTTGGACAGTAACATGTTCCACAATTAATCAAAGCGAAAATGAGACAGCTGACTCTTGCTTCATTAACATCAACTTTGTCGGACAGAACACATTGAAAGCAGGAGAATATCTTCTTTTTTTCTCTTCTTGTTTTCTTCCTTTCTTAGTTTACTGCAATTTTTTACAATAATTCTTATTGACCTTCCAAGAAAATGTTATTATGCATCGTCTCTCTTATTTTCAATAGGAATATCCGGTATTGACATCAGGAGGACCCATTCTTCAGTCCATCAGATTGATCATTGTGAGACCTATTTTGAATGGCAAAGCAATCGAGAGCTTCCCACTAGGCAACCACTACCTCAGGAGAGATCAAAATATTGAAACCCCAAATCTAATTGCTAGATGGATACTATTATTAAAATGCAAAAGTATGTTTTGAAGCCTAAATGATCTGCAACCAATATCCATGATTCACACATAATAAAGCAGTTGATTATGAGAGAGAGAGAGAGCAGGGACGAGAGTTTTCTCACCTGAAGACCCGAGGAGAGGATAAAGACCAGCAGGGGCAGCAGGAGGAAGATGACGAGAAGGGGTGGCAGTAGGCAGAAGGACGACGACGTGGCAGCAGCAGAGAAAGAACTTCCGTCACCCTTTTTGTTTCGAACCTGTTGGAGCTCACCCCCAACAGCTGGCCACAAGGTTCCTTCAGGCAATGGGGAACAGTCGTAGACTCTTTCATTCCCAGGAAGAAAGACGTGGTAGGGAGAACCTTCGCTTTTGTGAGGAGGGATTTTGGTGTTCAGGTAGAGAAGGTGGTTAAGGATCTGAAGGGCTTTGAGCTGGAAGACAGGAAGTTGCAGGTGAACCCAGCTCATTTCAACAGGGGTTCTCCACCCAGGTGAGTCCAAGATTCTGCTACTTCAAAGAGGGTCGAACCAGCAAAAGTCCCCAGGTAGTAGCTTAGAAGAAATCAGTTAGTGAGAGAGATATGCCAAAAAACAAGACTGCTTTTGGCGATTGGTGTTGGATAAAGGTGGTTAAAAACCTCTCTCAGGTGCAGGAGAAGGGGTCAGTAGGTGTGAAGAGGGACACTCCAGAGAAAATTAGAGAAATTGAGTTGATGATACCAAAGGAAAAGGAAAACTCAATAGGGGTGGCTCTCAAAGGCAGTTGTCATCTCAACAGTAGGGTATTTGTCCCAGGCAGATAAACATCATCTCCTGCTTTGAAATGGCCATTCAAATCCAATGATTGGCAAGATAGGAGATAGGTGTTTCTTGGTATCCATGCAATCGGAGGCTAAGGTGGTGCAACTTCTTAGGGCATTAACGGAGTTGGGGGAATCAGAATTCTGAGATGATGGACCTTTGATCTTTTTTTCCACAAAAGATTGGCTAGGGTGAGGTGCTACGGATTTCCCTTGGAAGGACGGTCGAAAACCTTAATTAGGGCTTTTGGACAGCATTTGAGCAACTCACAGATGTGGATTGCACAAATATGTACTAGGAGGACTGCTCCACCCTTAATCTCTTAATAGAGGCCGGAATCCATGAAAGGTTGCCTGATTCGGTTCGGCTCATCCTCAATGGGAAAGTATTTGATATAGCCTTGAAGGAGGTAGACGAAGAGCCGCTCATCCATCAGAGGCCGGAAAAGCAATCGGGAGTCTTCGCTCTCCCCCGGAGCTGAAGGCATTGAACCCAAGCAACTTTTGACCGTTGCAAGATCAGCCACGTGTCATGCATGCATTGGAAATGGTTTCCAAGAAGACAACCTTTCCATTAGGCGTAGTTGCGCAACTGCAGCAACGGATGGAAACAACCAAGGTTGTCGAAATCGTGCGATTCATGAGTCGAATCGGAAGGTCTTATGGTTCAAATTGGTATAAAATCAAAATTAATTGAAAAAAATACGTTTTTTACACGAATCGTGAATCGTGCAATTCGAACCACGAAGGAGTGCAAGAGGAAATGACGTAGTGTTTTTTTTTTAAAAAAAAATCGAAATATTAAAATGTTTAAATCCTCTCGACATTCTAAATGGAAAAGGAAAGACAAGACTTTTCACCTACCCGGCTCTTCATCTCTTCGGCTACACGAAAACTTTTCACCTCTCTGCCTTCCCTCCTCTGCGCCTTGCTCGTTGCTGGCTTGCTGCATTCTCCAAGCTTTCCTTCTGCAACCCTTCGCAAGTGCAAGGTATGTCTGTATTTTCCTTTCTTCTCTTCTTCTTCTTCTTCTTCTTCCTCCTTTTTTCGTTTTTCTATTCTGTCTTTCTTCTTCTTCCTCTGATTTTCGTTTTTCTTTTCATCTTCTCTTCGTCTTCTTCTTTCTTCCTCTGTTTTTGTTCCTCTTCATCTTCTTCTTCTTCTTTTCTTCTTCTTCGTCTTCTTCTGCTGCTGCTGCTGCTGCTTCTTCTCTTCTTCTGCTTCTACTTCTTTTCTTCTTTTCGTCTTCTTCATTTGTTGTTGCTGCTTGGTTTCTTCTGCTGATGCTTTTCTTCTTCTTCAGTTTCTGCTGCTGCTTTTGTTTCTTCTATTTCTTCTGCTGCTTCTTCTGTTTCTTCTGCTGCTTCTTCAGCTTCTTCTGCTTCTTCTTCTTCTTCTTCTTCTTCTTCTTGCAGTCATTTTTGTTTAACTGTCAACTATGCTTCTAATCTGTAGTTTATTGTTGTTTTATATACTTCCAAGTTCTAATCTGAGCTATTTTATATGCTTCTAATCTGTAGGAGATTGTTGTTTTATGTCACTGTGTTTTATTATTTAGTATTTACATAATGTTGTAAATATATTTTAATATCATATTAACTTATTTTTATGCCTTTTTTGGGATGATATTGTTTTGGATGCGGCTTTACAAATTTGTAAAGAGTAAAAACTGTTAAAATGGTCTGAGGTCAACGAAGTAGCAGTGGGAATGACAGACAAGATGAAACAAGACAGTTTTGTACTAGGGTGGAACCGGGCAATCATTTGCATGTGCAATGCAATTTTTGTAAAAAAAAAAAATGTATGGTGGTATTTATCGGATGAAAAATCATTTAGGAAAAATAAAAAAGGACGTATCAGCATGTGATAAATGTCCAGAATCGGTGACCAAAAAATGTCTTGAGTTGATGGGGCACAATGTGGACACAAAAAGGAGAAAAAGAAAGGCTCAAATGCAGGCTGGAAGACCTGAATTTTACTTTGATGATAAGAACACAACAAAAAGGAAAGGACTGATGGAAAACTTTGTGAATTTGGAGGATGATAAGAAACAAACAACTCTTAATAGAGTTTGAAAAAAAGAAGATAGAACAACTGCTTACCTTAATATTTGTCGATTCTTCTATGCAAATGCCCTCCCCTTCAATTTGGTAAATAGTCCATTTTTCGAACCCATGTGTGAATCAATTGGGAACTTTGGAAAGGGTTTGAAACCCCCAACATATCATGAGATAAGAAATACTTATCTCAAAATCGAAGTTGAAACTGTAGAGAAAATGTTGGAAAATCATAGAAACGAATGGGCAAAAAAAGGGTGCACAATTATGATAGATGGTTGGACTGATGGGAAGAATCGGTCTTTTACTAATTTCCTTTTCAATAGTCAAATGGGGAGTGTATTTTTTAGAAGTGTTGACCCCTCTTCAATTTCCAAGAATACAGAGAACTTGTCCAACCTTATAGATTCAGTCATAGAAGAGGTAGGCGTGGAAAATGTTGTGCAAATTGTCACCGATAATGCAGCACCATATGTAAGGGCCGGTGAAATTTTGATGGGCAGAAGGAAACAATTATTTTGGGCTTCATGTGCAGTACATTGCATTGATCTTATGCTAGAAGATATAAGGAAACGGAAGTTGGAGTCATCTACAATTTCTGATGCAAAATCAATTGCAAAATTCATTTATGGTCATGGTTTGGTACTAAACTTAATGAGGCATTTCACGAAAAATTGTGAATTAGTTAGGCCAGCAATAACAAGATTTGCAACAAGCTACCTTACATTGAAAAACATACTAAAATGCAAATCTGGCCTACAAAAAATGTTTAGCTCGGATGAATGGAATTTAATGCCTCTGTCCAAGACTGGAGGGGGGGAAAAAGTGAATGATTTGATTTTTTATAGTAAGTTTTGGAATCGTGTTAAATTTTGTACCAAGGTTGGAATGCCTCTTGTAAAATTGCTTTGATTAGTTGATGGAGATGAAAAACCGGCAATGGGATATGTATATATGTATGTATGTGTATATATATGTATGTGTATATGTATGTATGTGTATATATATGTATGTGTATATATATGTATGTGTATATATATGTATGTGTATATATATATGAGGGCATGGATCGAGCCAAGGAGAAGATTGCAAAGAGATTGAACAATGATTAAAAGAAATACGAACCATACTGAGCCTTGATAGATGCTCGTTGGAATCAACAACTCCACCATCCTTTGCATGCAACTGCTTATTATTTGAATCCTTCTTTCCACTACGATGAATCATTTAGTCTAGATGTTGAAATTAAAAGGGGGTTATATCAATGCCTTGATAAGTTGGCTATAGACATGGATGAGAGGATTAAGATTGATGGACAATTGTATAATTTCAAAACTGGAAAAGGATTGTTTGGGGATAAGATGACCATAGCAACAAGGAAGAGAAAACAACCAGGTATTTACTATTTAGTATTTAGTTATTTACTATTTACTCATTTATTATTTAAATTTGGAATTTGATTTTTTATCTCATATTTTATAGCCATTTGGTGGGATGATTATATGATGAAAATAAAGAATTGCAACGTGTTGCGATAAGAATTCTGACTTTAACTTGCAGTACAACTGGGTGTGAGTGAAATTGGAGTGTGTTTGACCAAGTATATTTTATTTCTAGCTTTAATTAAATCAATACAAATGTTTAACATTTGTTTAAGAAGTGGAGATAATAATCTTGTATGTTTGATACTTTGATTATTTTTTAGATTCATACGAAGAGGAGGAATAGGTTAGAGGCAAAAAGGATGAATGCCCTTGTATTTGTAAAATACAATTTACAATTACAAGTGAGACAAACTTTAAGAGATTCAAAGAAAGATTGTCATTCTATTTGCCTATCGGATGTGGAATCTGATGATAAATGGATAACTGAAAAATAAGATCCAGCTCTTCCAGAAGACAATTCTTGGTTGCAAGCCGACGAGATGTTTAATGAGGAAGAAACGAGTAAGCCTTTTAAACTCTTGAAGATAGGTATATTATATTTAGATTTTAGAATACAAAATTTATAAAATATTTGATTTTTCTATTAACAGGGGTTTATTCAAGAAAGCGAAAGACAGTTGAAGGAGAGGAGGAAAGCGTTGAAGAAATTAGTGAGGGAGATGTGGAAGATAGAAGAGACATTTTATCTTCATCCTACTTAGATGTTTTAGATGATATTGATGACAATGATGATTGATGACAATAACATTCTTTAGAATATTAGATGTTTTGTATTTTGGAATGTAAAAACTTCACTTCTAATGCATTTTGATTTCATTTTGAGTTGGTACATTTTGTCATATATTTATGTGTATGCATATTTACTTATATGTTATAGGAATTGAACAAAATGTTATAAATCTTACGATTCTACGATTTACGATTCATGATTCAGACCCCTAGACCGATTCACATTACGATTCGTATTTGACAACCTTGGAAACGGCCATTGAGACGAGGCTTGTTGAGGAAGACGGTGTAGCCAACGAATGGAATGCCCTGATACAGGTTTTAAATGAAGAAGGGGAAAAGGTGGCACATGTGGCACAAGTCAAGGAACTTATGACAGATGAAAGGGCTCGCTGGATTTTGGGTCAGCCTCTCGAGTATGGACCTAGGCCAGTCTCGGCCCATCGTCACGAGGCGTCGGGTCATGGATGTTCTAGGCTTCCAACGTCGACCCAAGTGAGAGAGGCCTACTTCCTCCTCGTTTGGGTCATAGCCCATCCTTTCACATGTCAAAGCCCCGACTCCAGAAACCTCACGTCTCTGCTGATGACCTGGGTCACCAAGCTCCCAGCAACCTCTAACTTTTTCACTCACCCCAAGCACAACGGTCAACAGATCAGGCGACAGCAGTGGTGATGCATGACAGAGGATAGTATAATGGCCTGACCCGATCTGGGTCATTTAGTCGAGGAAAATTAATGTAGTTTAGAAATTTTGATGATTTTTTTCTATCGATGATTGATTTGTGAGCCTTGTGTGAAATGATTGTTAAATTATTTAGGGAAATTAGACTTTAGAAATAATTAGACTCAATTTCCGCTCGTGTTACACGTTGGAATCCACCTTAAGCCAACCCCACGGAGCTTTGAGAAGCCTCTCCGTAATAAAATACCTTAGAGTGGGCCAAAACCCACCCAAATACAACTCATCCACGTTAGAAACCCATCTTGTCTCTTATCTTATCCTTCTACAGCTGGAAACCCACCTCCTCTCATAAAATACAAAGCTCATTGATCTCTTTCTTCAAACCCCCTCAAACGAATTACTTCCATAGCAGCACCAAGCTATGTTCGATCCTTCTCCAAGGGTTTCTCAAGTTTTCTCCCCTCTTCTTGCAAAGGAATGTTCTCTACCTTCTACCTCTCTCACCATGTCTTCCATGAGAAAAATGCCCATATTTTCCATGAGAAATCACTTACGTTTTCCATAGAAGAAAACCCATGATGATCCGCTTTGAGACCATGTTAATAGTGTTTAAATTAATGATTTTCACTACTTTATGGTTTTATTTATTCAACTTCGTAGCGGAAGCATTTCTTTTAATCAATGGAAGAATCAGATTCGAATAGATGCAGATAACCAAAATTAAATCCTGGTCTTGAATGGACTGCAGAAACAAACCTGGGAGGATGGCTTCTTTTGCAAGTTCCCACTCAGCCAAACAAACCAGTGATTGACCCAAGGGTCACTGCCGTTCAGAACTAAACTCAAACTGGTCTCAAGAGACCCAGCAGCTAATGCAGCTTGAATGAACGACCACACCCAGGCCCGACGCAATGTTCGCTGGTCAAGGACTTGTTCAGGGTGTTGTCGCCACTGGATAGCACAGTCCGACAAGCAGGATATCTGGGTATAAGCACGCTACAGCCAGAAGGAAATACCCAGCAGCAACGAAACAAGCTTGGTTGACGTGCTCTGCCTAGCAATCGCCAGATCAGATCCACCGCACCGTTGGTCAGTGACAGGTTGCAACAGTCTGGGACTAAATAGAGGGTGTGTGTGTGACAAACACCAAGACATGGGCTGATTTCAAAAAGGAAGTCGTTGGATTTTGCAGCAATTGTCTTCCAACCAGTCTGCAATAATCAATCTCACTAAAACAAACTACTGTTTGCTAAGAAAATATAAAATTTTATTCATGAACTTCCTGTGTTTCTCGGCTACAAACAACCCCTTTATATAGGAATACCCACCGACTGTAAGGAGCCGATCCTCCCCATCGTATGAAACTGAAATAACAATCCTAATTCTAGAAGTAACAAAATGCTTTTGGAAATAATAAAAATAGTAATTTCCTAACTAAAGACTGACCCATAGAACCTAATCCTAGCTTGATTACAATTCTTAATTCCATCGTTAGCAACTGAGCACACTCTCGTTCAGAGAATCAGGTCCCCAGCTGGATCGTTGGGACGTATGGCCTAGATTGGTTGTTGGACCTGACAGTTTGGGCCTTGCTTTCCTTGCTTTGGACTTGGATTGAGCTGCCTTGTTGCTGGCCTGCTTGACTTCTTTGGGCTGAATGCCTGGGCCCAATTTAGATCTCTACTTGAATTTCCATGAAATTGATAGAACTCATTCCCATCGGTCTTTCAATGGAATTTTCCATAAATCCAACGCCATAGCTACGATCTCATCCTCTTCAACACCGAAGTCCGCATCACTCTCTCATGGGGGTGGGGTTACCCTCATCAAGTTTGTCCTAATGAACCTTCAGATTTACTATTTATCCATTTTCGAAATGCCAAAAGGAATAGTGGGGAAAATAGAACTGATTTTCAAAAGATTTCTCTGGGGAGAGAAGGAGATGAAAAAGAAGGTTCATTTGGGGACATGGGTCAAAGGTCCTTAAACCCAAATCCAAGAGAGGGTTAGGTTTTTGTCCCACTTCAGATTAGGAATCAAGCCCTGTTGTGTAAGTGGGGATGGCAGTTTGGGAAAGAGAGGGAGGCTCTGTAAGTAAGAATTTTGACAACTAGGTACGGTTTGGAGGAGAAAAGTGGATGCACTCTAAGTGATAATTGAAGAAAAAGGGTTCCTCATAAATTATGGCCTGGTGGAAATTAAGTTAAGGTAGGGAGATGGCGGGGAGTATGTACGAGACAAAAGTAGGCCTCTAGTTGGGAGAGGTGACAGAACTTTGTTTTGGAAGGATAGGTTGGGATGGCGGTTTGGGAAAGAGAGGGAGGCTCTGTGGGTAAGAATTTTGACAACTAGGTACAGTTTGGAGGAGAAAAGTGGATGCACTCTAAGTGATAATTGAAGAAAAATGGTTCCTCATAAGTTATGGCCTGGTGGAAATTAAGTTAAGGTAGGGAGATGGAGGGGAGTATGTACGAGGCAAAACTAGGCTTCTAGTTGGGAGAGGTGACAGAACTTTGTTTTGGAAGGATAGGTGGCTAGGGAAGAGGCCTTTAAAGGAAATATATCCAAGGTTGTACAGGATTTCTAGGAACAAAAGAGCCATAGTACAGGATTGCTACAAGGCAAAGGATAATCAGACTTCCTGGCAGCTTGAGTTTAGAAGGGAACTGAAATCCTTTGAATGCGGGAATAGGACATACCACTTAACCCAGTTGGGGGAGCTCCCCTCGTCATTAGATGATAAGGGAAACTTGTTTGTACAGGTGATTCTTCAGGTATCCATTCAATCAATTCAATGGTGGACTTGGTGCTTCATCAGAAACTTAATGAAGAGAACACCACTAGTTTGGCTTGGAAAGGTGTTGCTCCCCCAATGGTTCAAATTTTTCTTTAGTGCGTGTTAAAAGGAAGAGCTTTGACTAGAATAGAGCTTAAGAGGAGAGGGTTGCTGAGATTGGAGGAAGATCTTGGATGTACCCTTTGTGATTTAGTGGAGGAAGATTTAGATCATCTCTTTGTCAGTTGCCCAGTTGCTCGGACTCTTGGACAATCTTTGCCAAACTCTTAGATGTCCCTTGGGTCCTTGACAGAACCTGTGCAGGCTCAGTGGGATTGTGGTTCCTATTGAGACTCGCACCTAGGCTGAAAGCTACATGAAACACAATCCCAATTGTAGTATTGTGGACACTATGGAAAGAAAGGAACTCTAGAATCTTCGTAGGCAAATCAACGGAGATTAGTGAGCTTTTCCAGAGAGCAAAGTGGAGATTGTTTGGCTCCATTCTGACACCGAGTTTAAGGGTCGTACACCAACGAATCTCCTATCGTCATGGGAAGGGATGCATGAGTGGTTACAAGAGAAAAGTGAGATTTGTGGACATATGGGCTCCACCGGGACAGGATTTCATGAAATTTAACGAGGATGGAGCTGCTAGGGGAAAACAGGGGCCAACAAGGATACATGGTGTACATGGGAATGAAATATTTTGCCAAATTAAAAAATTGTAGATAAAAATACTGTTAGAATGAAATAATGTTGTTTGGAAATATTTGCAAAATCTAACAGATTGAAATATTGCTATTTGGTTGAACATCTTGTTAAATTAGAATATTTTTTAAAATATTTTGAGCCAGTGTCCAATTTAATAAGTTTTAATTGGATCTCTTACAATAATTAAATTATAGAAAAGAAAATAAAACATTCAAATTTAACCCAAAGTCACACCAATAAAATTCAGAACTCGAGAGCAAACATCCAAATTCAATAGTCAATTACTTAAAAAAAAAAATTGGAAAAAAGTGGCAAGTGAAAATTTATATTTAACATACAATTATTTGAATAGAAATTAGAAACATGGAGAACAAATATTCAAATTCAGTCAATAGAATAACACTTATTAGTTGAAAATTTGTAACTTTTGCCATTTCAAACAATTCTAATAAAACTTATTCAAATTTTACAGGTATTAAATTTCAAATAAAAATAACTTCAAACATTCAACCAATTTGTCTATATTGATGTTAACCCTTATTCACCCAATCAAAATCAAGATATTTAAGAGCAAACATATAAATAGTCCACATCTAAATTTAGCCCCACCAACTTAACCAAATTTTGAAATATTTCAGAGCAAACAGTCAATTTTTTTATTTCATAGTCATTGAAATGACATCATGATAACCTATATAAAAATTGAAGATATTAGTAAGCATCCAAAGTCAATTCACATTCATGTAAACTAAAAATTAAAAAAAATCTCCTGAGTAAAATATCCATATTTAGCATATTAGTAGAAAGTCTTTAAATATATATAATCTTAATAAAAGGTAAAATTTATAAAAGTTGAAATAAAAATTTAAATTTTGGTGAGTAAATATGCATATTTATCCTATAAATTAAAAGTATTTAAATATTTATAAAATCTTTAAAAATTTGTAAAAGGTAAAAATTATAATAATAAATAACCACATCACAAGTGAAAAAGAGAGAGATTGTGAAGTGGAGAGAGAGAGAGAGAGAGAGAGAGAGAGAGAGGTGGTAGGACCATAAGAATTGCAGCTGAAGGGCATCCCTCTAGAACCAAATCTTGAGCTTTCTACCAAAATATCAGCTTCTTCTCTTTTAGCCAAACAGCCCATTGCGGTGGCAAAAGATTTTCAAAGACAGGAATCACCCATCTTGTAATATATTGTGATATCTTCTATTGCCAAACACATACTTACCCATGGTCGAATATTTAAGGAAAATGCAAAAGATCATCATCCATCCATATTAAGGTAAAAACTAGATCCTTCTTCGCTACTGCTCCATGATGTCCTCATCAACCACAATGTTCTAGAATCAACCAAAGTGTCTGATTCAGCCTAATTGGACCTAAACTAGTCTCTAAGACGGTTTGGTTCTCTAAAAAATATTATAATTTTTAATTTATCTTAATTATCCTCTTCATCTTTTTCACTCAAAATGCCATTTCCATTGTATTATAATATTCATATTTTTTTCATTTATCATGGTTGCAATGTGATTTTGAATTTTTATTTTTTGGCATTTATAGATATTTCCTACACTGCCTGTTTATGGGGGTTGCCGATAACTGATAAAAGAGTCCTACCTTCATACAATTACTGGCCCAAACAAAATGTAGATTCATTTGAACTTCATGTGAGACTTCATGATACTGGTGTATAATCAGTGAAATATCAAGATTCATCTTACAGGTGAAAGTAGTTAATATTTCAAGGCAAAACATGGATCCTATGCATAATTTAAGACTAGAACTAGATCCAGCGAAACTTCGTCTGGAGTTCTTCCTACTTGGCTACATAGGGATCCAGACCTCCTAAGACATTTCCATAGCCCATTACATAGAGAGGATCCTCACTCCATCCCATAACAAAAGTACTCCTAAAAAGATGTGAACAGACAATAGGCCTTTAATATCAATGAAAAACTTTGGAAACCGACACCTAGATTCGGTATCACAAGAGTTAGCTCACAGCCCCATTGTCATCTCAGACAATGCCCAAAAGAATAATATTGTCGATGTATAATATAAAAAGAATCTTCATCAATTAAGAACAACTGGAAAGAGATTTACATTGGCTTCAGCAGCAGGATTGACATTTCCACATGCGAAGAAAGCCCCACCAAGTACAACAATTCTCTTCACCTTGCTCGGAAAAGATGCATCTCTCTTGATTGCCTTGTAGGAAAAGGAAACTAGTTTATTTAAAAATTACAACAGGTATAAAATTCAAGTGATTAGATGAGCTCTGATAAATAAATATTAAAACTTGAAACTGGCCTAGTTTGAAAACACACTACGGTAAAGTCTGTACAGATAATAAAGTGAAAGAGATTCAATATAAAAGTCTAAGTTATTCCACATTTATTAGTATAACTCTGCCATGTATTGACTGATCTTGATCATTAACTTGTTGCCCTCAATCACTGGATAGGCAGCACCACAAAAGTCAAGCGCTCAGATGATTCTAGCAGCCAATTAGAAAGAACCTTCTCACTGAATGTGGACTGTAATAGGGGTTTACTGATGATCAATTTTTACTACTAAAAACTCCTTCAATCAGTGCCTAGGATCAACAGCTTGGACATGATTTAAATACATACCACATTAATGGATATTGAATACACTCCTGCTGATTAGATAGAAGTGATGAACAGTCCTTACTACTCACCAATGCCAAATTTGTCAGAGGTCCCAATGCAAGTACAGTCACATCACCAGGGTATTCAGAAACTTTATCAACTAAGAATTCAGATGCACTTTTCTCGATCTTCCTTCCTTTCGGTGGTTGTAGAAATATGTTCCCAAGTCCATCAGAACCATGAACAAAGTCTGCAACACGAGGCTTTCCTCCCTATTCCAGGGGGTGGCAGATTCAATTGTAAGTAAATTGTATCAATCAAATTTGACAAATACTCTATGTAAGCTAACTTATAACTTTACATTATTCAAATAGAAAACAAAATATAATTTTACTAGAAAATAGTATTTCTAGTAAATTTTACAGAAACTGCAGTTTCTGTCACCACCAACAAACAGATGATTAAAAATGCTATGTTTCTGTGTGTATTAGAAAAGCACTTCGATTATGTGAAAGATATGGGAAAGGAAACTTGATTGTCGAGGGGGAATTTATTAATGCTATTTCCTGGGCCAGTGCTAGGCAATGGATATTTACTAAGGGTGTTCATTTGTCCAAATCCAGCCTGAACCTGACCTAAATAAACAGGCTTGGACAAAGATTTTTATCGGATGGGCCAGAATCATGCTTTTATTTAAAGCCCAACAGGCCATTATGGGCTTTTAGCCCCATTTATCTTTTACATTTTTTATATAAATTGAAAATCTAACCATATAGATTGAAAGAAGACTAAAAAAATGAAAATATGTTAAAATTTCATCTCAAAAATCAATCTCTAGCCACTCGATTTTAACAGTCAAAATCACCATGCGTCATCTTTCAAGGACGTTTGCCAACTTTGACTAACAAGATAAAATAGCTAGAAATTGAATCTAGGACTGAAATTTTAATTTATGGTATATATGTAATTATACTTTCAATCAATACAGTTATATTTTCAATTTACATAACAAGTGTCAAAAATAAAAACTGTACCAAATGCAAAATAAACAGGCTTTAATCAGATGGGCTCAAGCTTTGGTGTCCAAAGCCCTTCGAGCTAGATAGATACAATCAGAGCCAAACAGATACCATACACTACCATGAAAAGAACTAGCATTGAAATCTGACAAATGGAGTTTCATGGAGAATTCATTAAGCAGGTATTTTCTTTTGACTTGTGGCAATCTTCTTACATTCAAGGGCTCAGGACTACCCCCCACCACTGGAACATCAGTCCGCCCCGCAATCTCACACTATCCTTCACACAACCAAAACAGTAATCAACAACACAACAAATCCTAGAACGTAGCAAACCAGAATATAAAACTCAAATAATATTAAATATCACAATTATGATTTCATGGTCACAAAACAAAGTGAAATTGCTCCGATGGCAAGGTAAGAGAGACACATACCAGAAGTAGTGCATTACGAGTGGCATCTTCTGTACTCACATTACCAAATATTGTTGTCAAACCTAAAATCTCCAATTTTGATGTTTGAAAAGCCATCATGATAGCCATGCTATCATCTGCAACTCAAAAAGAAAGAAGGAAACCATGACCCCATGCTACTCATCCAAAATAAAAGTTCATTAAGAATCAAAATTAAAGAAATAGATCAAGCTATTATAATCATTAATAACGGTATTTACCCCATTACCTGGACTGACAACATGATCAGCTATGCTTTTCTAATCTCTAGGCTCTTCTTTTATAATTAAAAATATTGATGTTTAAGGAAATATTATTTTCAGATTTTTCTGGTTTAACAGGTAATCAGTTTCCTTGTCATTTTCTAAGAGAAGTCTGCCACTTGCATGTTCTCAATGTATGATGTCAAACATCAGTACCCATGTCACATACCACATACCGGCAATAATACTTTATAAATTATGCTTTAATGAATCACTTTGTCCTGTGTTGTATTCCGACTCCTAGTGTGAAAAATATGAGAAACGATAGCACAAGTAAAATGTTTCAGGTCAAAAGTCATAAAAACTAATGCAGAAATATGTTTAAATGGGACATCTGTACCTGTATATTGGATTTTTAGAAAATGGAGTGTTGTATCCCAATTCTATTATCCATGTCCACACTAGTTCCTTTGTGAGGCATAGCCTCTTCCCGAAAAACAGTAATTGAGGGAAGAGAGCTAAAAATGGCATCATGAGACCCAAAGTAACCTTTGATGCATGACAGAAGCTGATATTGACATGAATGCAAGAAACAAATACACATCCCATTTTCCAACAACTTTTTATGGTTATGTTTATCACTTTCCTTGAAACATTTATATATATATCCTTTATAAATAAGGAAATCTTTTCTAACAGGATCTTGAAGCCAGTCTTTATAGCATGATATATGCATGGTAGTAACTTCTATTATGTTAGAGTGATGCACCCAGTGTATGACACTCCTCTATGTGTTTGTTATAATAAAAATATATTAAACAGGTCACATGTTTGAATATGAAGAACATAATAAAATTGGAACCAATTAAAACATATTCCACTAGTATCTTTAATATCCAGTAGCAGTGTCTGTATCATGTCAACTCGAGTTCAACACACTGCCTATATATGAGAGACAATGTTGCCAAGAACTGAAGATCTTAACAAAAAATCAACCTATGTACCAACTAAAGCATGTGTGTGAATAGATAGATGACTAGATAGAGAGATTTTCTCACCATAATGCAATTTTTTTTCCAGAATGATGGCCAAAATGCACAAACAATTGTACAAAGAGAAGCAAAAGTGAAAAATGGTAAAGATTTTAAATAAAGCATTGCAATTGGCTATATCAAACAAGAAGTGGGAGTGAAATAATAACTTTGTCTTAGTCACAAAAGACATCCAAAGCTTAGGGAGGTCAGACAAAAAACCATGCACAATAGAAAAGCATATCTTTCGGTCACAGTTCAAAGTCTTACACATTCACTTTAATCTTGAATGCACCAAGAGAAACGAACTATGCATTGCACATAGTAGGGAGCTCAGCTCAGGGAGCGCCCTCTTAGTACTGCAGTAGGAGCTTCTACCAACATCGACATGGGTTTTTACCACTGCGAACAGACCTACAGCCAAAGCACAACTGGGACCAACACGGCAGAACACAGGTTCTATCCATCCTACCCCCTTGCTCCAATCTGGAACTTTCAATGTAGACCAAGGACCGGGGAATTTACTACCTACACTTAGCACGAGGACAACTCCAAACTTGCTTCCAATAGGGGTTGCCACTCCCAATACTAGAACCAGGCCTGCCCAAGCCTTGAGGCCTTCTGCCTCATCCTTCCTACTTAGGACTCTAGACTCGAGGGGTAGGGTTAGGCCGATATTAGATGAGATTCCTTTTGAGGGAGACGGTTTGGCCTGGTTGGAGAGACCATTTGAGGAAGAAGAGGTTGTGGAAGCCCTACGAAGTGTTGATGGAGACAAGCACCAGGTCCAGATAGATTTTAAGTTCAAGTTCTTGAAGTCATGTTGGGGGTTTCTACGTGAGGACTGCTAGGAATATTAGCGGAAATAACCATGAATAAACGGAATAAACACAGCAAACCACAAAACAAGAATTTTATGTGGTTCGGCCCACCCGGCCTACGTCCACAGAGCGAGAGAAATAACTTCACTATGAGAGAAAGAATACAAGTACAATACAATGACTCCCTTGAGTCCAAAGCCCAAACCCGAAGTCCCGAGCCATTTGTACACCCCTCTTCTTACCACTCTCATACTTAGAATAACTCGTCTTCTGTCCCGCTCTTCTCTACGCTTCTTGCACTCCCAGAGCACATTCCGACGCGCTTCCTGTTGTGGCTTCTCCACAACACTCCTCGGTCACCTCCACGCATACGACCATGCTGCTATGTTGCCCACTTTGAGAAGTCTCTTTTCTCAAGCCCCTGCAACGTCCAGCACCACGAACCCATGTGTTGTATGCGGGCAACACCTTGCATGCAGCCATGCATTCACTCACCAGAATGCATGCAGCCATGTCAATGTCCAACATCCATCTATTGTTGAGATATATTTAGATGATTTAGATTTTGATATATTTAGTTACTAAAGTTGTATTTTCCATTTTAGAGCTTTCCCCTTTATTAGATTTTACCTTTCTTAGTTGTATTATGTTTTCCCTATAAATATAAATCATAGGGTCTCTCCTTAATTAAGGAAGACACACCAAACTCTCTTCTCTTCTCCTCTTCTCTTTTCTATTCTTATTTTCAACATGGTATCAGCCTAATTTTGTTCCTGTCTTTGAGAGAGAAGACCACCGTTTGAGAGTTCCTCTTCTCTACCTCTGCCCAAGGAATTTCGCTAGTAGAGGGAAGGGACCTTAGACAAGCTGTCAGTCTCATTTTCACACAGATTCAGATCTATCAATTTCGCCTATTCTTAGGTGAGATTTGCAGCCCCATAGTTCGAGCACCGCTTGTCTTCCCACCAGTTCTAAGATCTGGTTTGGTGGTCTTTCATCCAGGTCTGCCCCTCAAACCAGCGTCTGATCAGGCGCGTATCTGGCCCTTCATCCTCTCGTGTTCTGATCCACTGATCGTCTGAGATTGCAGTAGTTGCCACGACCCCATATTGCAGATTTCTCTAAGGCTTCTCTGTATTTCTCGAAGCAGGACCTTGCTGTTTGGCGTGTTCAGATCTGATCCATTCTTGGATTAGCATCTGCAGATCTGACTCAGATTTTTTCAGCTTTCCTCCTGTGCTTTCTCACTGCCTTTGTTTCCGCCGCTTCTTAGAACTGTTTGCAGACGCCTTGCAGATCTGATTGCAGGTCAGATCTGTTCTTGTTACCCCTTCTGCTGCTGGCTGCTGCTTCTCTGAGAACACCAGTTTTTTGCATGTATCTGTTGCAGACGAACCCAGTTCCTCCGCCTCTGTCACTATGTTCTCATCTCAGATCTGAGATCTGCTTTGTTTCGATCTGTAGCAGACAAATTGCCAGCGAAAGCATCAGCCTTGGGTGCTTGGATTTCCAGATCGGTTTCTCTCTATTCTTGTTCCACTTCAAGTTCACGGTGTTTGCCTTGTTCGACCATCGTCTTCCATGCTGGCCCACAAATCTGCTTCCAACGATCTCAGCCCCATCTTTGCCCATGCAGTGACTAAATCGCTGTACTATCTTCACCGATCCTGCAACACTATCTTCGCTTCTGCTCGCCTCTGCTGCCGATCTGCTTGCAGCTAGATGTTTCTTTTCAGTTTTCCTCAACACGAGTCGACAGGGGGAGCATCCAGAGTAGTGTTCAGAACCCAACTTCACAGTCAAACTGCGGGCCCTTCTTGAGTTTCACATAGTTGGGTGTATTTCAGACTTGCACGTGTTATGGTCTGAGACCAGTTTTTTTTTGGGATGGATTACAGGTTTTTTGAAACCAGGCCATTGACTGCTTGTGTTCGAATCTGAAAAGAAAAAAACAAAAAGGAGCACAGATTGTGTGCATCCGCCCAACCCTCTAGTATGCATCCACAAGGCCATTGCTCCGGTTTGAGCTTTGTGGGACCCAATGCTGCAGTTTTTTTTTCCCTCCCAAATCCTAGTATAAACAAATAAACTCCTCACTCCCTTCCTTTTATTTGCCAAACGATTCCCATTTACTCCCAATATCTAATTCTCCAGCCTTAGACCTCTCCTTTTAGAGATTTTTATCTCTGCATTTTCTGGATGATTCACAAGGCCACCTTTGTTTGTCCCCTTAGATTTGTAGTCCTTCTGCAGATTTGAACCTATATTGTCCACAACTCTACAGTCATTTGTAACGCGATGTTTTGAGTTTGAATGCTAATGGATCCCCCTAAGACCTGTTCTATGGTCTTGTTGACTGGATGTTTAATTTTTTCTCCGTTTTACTGTAACTGTTCCTCACTGGACTTCAGAATCTTCTTCGGATCAGTCTCTCTTTGTGGCGGACTTCTGTAGCGGATTCTCATTACTTCCTGTGCCTTCTGAAGCATTACCAATGTATCTTTCCTTTGCAGCCAACACTTTCCGGCATTAGATCCGGCCACTAGAACATTTTATGTCGGTGTCATGCCGTTTTTTGGAAATCTATACATCTGTACGGTGGAGTTATAGCCTTGTTGTTTCCAGCACTGAGTTTCCACTGTTCTTTCTCCAGTACTTGTTCCGGTACATGCTGTTGCGGGATGTCAGCTGGTTTCAATTTTACCTTTTCTACTTCGACTAGGGCTCGATTTTTAGAGATTATTGTTGATCTACATTTGCTCCATCATATGGCATCACCATTGGATCATCAATTGCTTATGTACAACCTCAAGTTGGACCCACTTGAGCTTGTGGGGGAGTGTTGAGATATATTTAAATGATTTAGATTTTGATATATTTAGTTAAATATATTTAGTTACTAAAGTTTTATTTTCTATTTTTGGGCTTTCCCCTTTATTAGATTTTACCTTCCTTATTTGTATTATGTTTTCCCTATAAAAATAAATCATAGGGTCTCTCCTTAATTAAGGAAGACACACCAAACTCTCTTCTCTTCTCCTCTTCTCTTTTCTATTCTTATTTTCAACATCTATCTCATGCTGAGACTTCCCTCATGGTGTCCAATGAAGGCACACCCTTAACATCCAATACACCCTTGATTTATATAGTGGAGAGAATCGCAGAGACAGCCTGGCTTCATACGTCCTCTTGACGTGTCTGTCTAAAGATAACCAGTGCATCGACTGATACAGCCTCTCTCGTGTATATATTGAAGAAACCCAATAAAGCAAGGATTGCCAGCCCACAAACACGTCAATGAGTTGCCGTGTTTACTACTTGCCAATCCCATTCAGTCTTCAATTAACCAGTTGCCATGTGTACCCAATTATCCTTTCCTAGATTTTTTGCCGCCAAAAATCAAGGTCTTGTTGAATCGAGCCATTGTCTCAACAAGGACTTCTTAAGATTCTTCAATGAGTTTCATTGTAGAGGTATTCTGAATAAGGAGTTAAAAAACTCCTTAATCACCTTAATCCCCAAAAAAGGGGGGACCTCAGAGCTCTATCATTTCAGACCAATCATTTGGGTGCATTATTTGGGCGCATTTACAAACTCCTAGCTAAAGTCCTTGCCACAAGACTCATGAAAGCCATTAGTGAGGGAATAGGTGAAACACAGGGTGCGTTTATTGAGGGTAGACAAATCCTGGATGGGGTTCTGATTGCTAACGAGATGATACACTCTAGGCGTAAGGATAAGAAGAGAGGAATGTCACCAAAATTAGACATGGAGAAAGAATACGATCACATGGAATAGGATTTCGTAGACTATTTGTTTCACTAGATGGATTTTGGAACCAGAAGGAGACACTGGATGGGAGCTTGTGTTCGGGAGTCGTCCTACTCCATATTAGTAAATGGGTCACCAATAGAACAAATTGTTGCAACAAGGGGACTAAGGCAAGGGGACCCACTTTCTCCATTTTTGTTCACCATGATCGTTGTTTAAGAATCAAGTCGCCTTCTGTTAAAAGCTAAGAAGTGGACTTAGTTAGGGGAATAGAGGTTTGTACACGCAATTTACCTATAACCCACATACAATATGCAGATGACACCCTTTTATTTTGTGAGGCTTCCAGGGAGGAGTTATTTGGGGTTAAAGTGGTGCTTAGATGTTTTGAATTGGTGTTTGAGTTGTCGATTAACCTGGGAAAAAGTAATTTAAATGGAAGTGATTTGGAGGCTGAGTTAAAGGAATCCTTGGCGAGCGAGTTGGGCCGTGGAGTCGGCAAGGTACCGTTCTCATACTTGGGCCTACCAACCAGAGGGAACTCGAGATTCAAATCTTTTTAGAATCATGTCATTGAAGGGTTAGCAAGAGACTAAATGCATAGAGCAAACACTATATGTCCATGGGAGGCAAGCTAACTTTAGTTCAGTCTTTCTTAGCGAACCCACCCACATATTTCATGTCCGTATTCTATGTGCCCAAAGGAGTGGCTAGGGTCTTGGAAAGACTCCAAAGGGTTTTTCTAATGGGAGGGGAAAAGGGAGAGGAAGCGAACCCACCTGGTTAAATGGGATGAGGTCATCAACCTGAAGGAGGAGGGGGGCTTAGGGCTTACAGTATGAGGGATAGGAATCATGCACTATTGTCCAAATAGATATTGAAGCTTGCCTTGGAGAAATACTCCCTTTAGAGGAACGTTTGGCAATGGAAGTTTATGAAAAGCCAAATGGAACCTAGTCTCTTGGCTAACCCTCTATAAGGAATTCATTGGATGCAATTGTGAGGGCTTTTACCTGTCATGGGGAGGATGTATGAAAGGAGATAAAAAATCTAGGAAGACTAGGGCAAAATGGGTAAAACTTGAAGAAGGTTTCTATAAGTTTAATGTCGACAAGCAGCAAGGTGTAACGATGCAATTAATCTTTTCAGAATCTATAGGGGTTATGGAGTCTAATGAAGCGGAGTTGACGGCGATTAGGCGAGTAATCCATCTCTAGGCTAGTCTTGGGAATGGCAACCTCATCATAGAAGGCAATTTTGCTAATGCCATTGCCTGGGCTAGTGGAACTAAAAAAGAAACCCCTGAAAACTAGTCAACACTATTAAGAACATTAGGAGATTGTGTAGGAATGCAGTCATCTGATTCGTACATACTACCCACTCAGTGAACAGTGCTTTTGACTACTTAGCCAAGGTTGGAGTACAAAAAGCTCAACAAACAGTGGAAGTGTTTCCTCTTTGGGGCCAAGTAAGAAAGTGCTAGGCACATTCTTACTTGCCCCCACTAAAATTGTGTTATTTATTCAAATCTGTAAAAATGGAACGCGCCCATTATGAACCCAAACACGTAACTCGAACAACTATAGCTTGAAATAAGTTGCATAACAAAACACAGCATGTCATGTCATCACATTATCATGACTCTTTTTTTTCGCCCCAATCAAATGAGGTGGGTTGTATGAAACTCTTAACAGTCAAAATAATGGCTGCAGGGCATCTACCCTCTTATTGGAGAGGTAGTTTGTTATTTTAAATGATCTTTTTAAAAGGAAGTAATAAAAGCAGCAATGAAAATGCTAAAACATGAGAATAACCTTTCTAGGTCGTGTCAGCTACATTTCCAATATTTAATAGATTGCATGCATCTCTAGCCCTAAGTCATATAGTACTAATTATTTTATTTTATTTTTGATGACCGAAGGTGTTCAGGTGTCTCGCCCAACTGGTCCTTCGGGGCATGTGCACGCCTCTCTACACACACATGCCGGGTTCAAGCGGTGGGACCTTACTCTGTACATATCCCATGAAGAGTGGCACTTCAATGGAGTTACCAGGGATTGAACTCAAGACCTCAATCCTAATGTCTTGTGTCTCAACCACTAGGCCAACCCCTTGGGGTTAAAAGAATAGAATCTGTACATATAAAAATTATTAAGGCTTTGACGATGATGACTATAATGATAAATTGGGCCATTTACAAATGTTGTCAGTCTCCGATGAAACTCCAAAAGTTTCATGTTCAAAAGCACATGCTAAGATGAAAATTTTAATTGAGATGTAGGAATCGGTCTCATTAGTTGATAATAAGTTCATAAACTTCTAGCATGGTAGCACAAGACTTAGAACCAACATTTTGATCAATGTCAAAAAAATGGAATCGCAGATTCCCTCCTCAAATTAGTAGTGCAAGTAGTATCAAGTCACTACATCATTGGTCAAACAATTTTATTGGGCCATATGTAGCTAGACCTCTAGCCCAAGGTAGTCATAAACCTATTTAAGTGGAGCCAATGTCATCAAATGGTATCAACAACACCCTTTACTAGATCCAAACCAATTGTCTTCTTTCAGCATGTGCAACAAAGAACAGAGCATTTCATCCAAGTATTCCTCAACATATTAATATGTGTCTTCAGAAGATAGCATGGTGCAAAGGATTCCTACAGAGGAGATTGACTAACACATGGAGGTGCAAATAAGTAGGCAGTGGGCTAATTATGTTGTTGAGGATAGACAACTTTGAACACCATTACAACCTTTTGCTACTGTCCACAATTTCTACTTCTCTCATCTCATCCAAGGTGTACCATCTTTCTCAGCTAAATTATTCACACTCCCTCCATCTTCTTATCATACTTGGAAAATCTATGTTTCTTCATATTGCTATTTCTAGGTTTCATACCATTTATCTATGTACAACCACCAAATATCTAAAGATAGGCACTGGATAATTAGTAGTGATTGAATGAAAAAATTATTATTAAGTAATCTCAAGTGGGCAGGATTTGTCCTTCTGAAGTACCTAATATTTCTTGAATCATCAATCAATACTCCTGTGAGTGTGAAATTTGGGGCATCTACAGATCCAAAATAAATAAATGAATAACCCCAAGAAGAAGGTAAGGTACCAACAAGCCAAGCCAGCTCTAGAGCCAGTTCGCTTCAACTTCATTCAACTAAGCTGAAGCTCAAGCTGGCTCAACTTAACTAAGCCATGCTCAGTTCATGAGCTTATCAAACTGAGCTCAGAAAGCCTAATTAGCTAATAAATCAAACTTAAGCTAGTGCTTGCTAGGCTTGGAACAGTTTATTATGTTAGATATGAATATTTATACATCAATATCTAATTTGGATTAATGTACATATGAAGACAGACTCATATCATCTCATCCTCATCATCATAAGCCATTTTCATTCTCAGGTCCTAGATTCCTTTCTACTCTATCAAAGATGATGTCCACCATCACTTTACATTCTATTACGTTCCTCTTTACCCCCACAATCCAAGTCCCTTCTAGTCCCTGCAACCTATGGTCCATCAATTCTTTGAAAATAGGTTGTTTCTAGTCATTGATGGAAATGTCCAGACCATCTTAAGCAGTCCTTTCTCATTTTCGTGTCTATTGGAGATATCTATGAACTTTTGTAATGCGACCACTTCTAATTCTATTTTTAACATTACCCCATTCATCCATCTAAGTATACACAACATCTATGTTGCCTATACTTCAGGCATGTACTTATATCATCAACAAATCCTTATAATATGTTACAATCTTTTCAAATGTTAGCAAAAAAAATGGAGCCATTAGTAGAGTAGTCAATTTCTAAAGCTGTATTCAAGCGTATCCAAGCTCAATTTGATTGATAGTTTAGCTTGCTTAGTTAGTTAAAGGTTATCAAGTGAATCAAGCTCATGTCATGATTGAATGAAGCACAATTTGGCTTATTTGGAGGGGTGTGGGGTACTCTTGTCAACAATTCTAACATGTTTACTTTAAATTATGACTGATTGTCCAGATTCATAAAATTGCATCATCAATTATGAACCAAACCATTCAATCGCACCAACCAACATTAAAATTATGATTGGTCATCCAGACTCATAGACTTGTGTCATCCATCATGAACCCAATCATTCAATCAAACCAGCCTCCCTTAAATTATTATAGCACAACATTGAAGTTTTATAACATTAATCATTGAATTGGACTGCATTGCATGTTATTTTGAACTCTGAATCCAATTATAAATAATAATCATTGTTGAAAACTTTCAAAAAACTAAATAAAGAATGGTTGGAGTCTGCATATCACATATGTGGTAACTTTCTAAGTTCTACTTTTTCACTGAACCCAAACAAAATGTCCAACATTTTATCATATGAGAGCATCAAAGCCAAATTTTAGACACTGTCTACAAAGATGGCTTGATTGAATGGCATGCTGTAATGACAGGCGGGAGCATCGTTTGATAAGGAGCAAAATATAAAGTAAACCTAGATCAGAGTGGATTAATCAAGGCAAAAAAACTCATGAGAGAGAGAGAGAGAGATATTTCTTTTGGAACAGATTTTTTTCATTTACAGAAATTATATAAAAGAAATTTTGAGTAGGCCAAGGACCATCAAAAAGAGAGGCAGAGATGGTTGTTAGCCATCCAATTGAATTCCTTGAAATCATCAGCAAATCAAATTCATGGGATTTAATCTGATCCATTGAGAGAGAGAAAGTGGGTGCCAGCATGGAAGACCAACATGCTGTTTAACTGTCTCACGGAGATGGATTCCCCTGTTGTGTATCGAAAATGTACAATCAAAACCAACCATCATCTATCCACAAGCATCGAAGCATCACAACAAAAATGGACAATCTCATTACCTCAATCTACTTATACAAGTATAACAAAAAAGGATTTACAATCAACTATAGACGTATTTAATCCACCAGCAATCATACATCGCTTTGCCATGGTGAGTGGTATGGTTGAACCGTAAACATTCAGAAGCTGCATTCTCTCTCCATCATAAACATGACAGAAGCGGCATCAAAAATAACACAGCAAAAGCACACGGATGCCATCTTCCTGGGACCAGTCAGGGCCCATCTAATCAGCATTCTGGACCACTGAATCGTTGGGGGGGCCACTTCCCACGCATTCAGAATTCAGAGAGAACGGACAATAAGCTTGGATTGTATTCTTATACCATTATAGTCTATGAAAAAGGAAGAAGGGAGAGAGAGAGAGAGAGAGAGGGGGGGGGGGGGGGGGGGGAGGATAAAGATTGCGTTTTTCAGTAATAAAAGTAGAAAGTCAGATGAGGGGACTCAGATAAAAGCAAAAGAAGAGGGCGAGCATTCAAAGAAGAAAAGAAGAGAAAAGGAAGATACCGATGCCAGGATCTGTATCGATGATGATCTTTTCGGCTTTAGCCAACGTCGACGGAAGATTGTCATTCTCCATCTCGTTTCCTCACCTTGAAAAAAGAGGAAACCGATGCCCCCCGCTTTTGTCCCCCCTCGGTTTTTTATTTTGGTTTATAAATAAAGAGAGAGGAAAGTCTGGGTAGGTGTGGCTATCTGCTTTCTTTTCTTGGTTTCACGTTGCTTTCGTTTTTCATCTAGTTTTCTTCGTACGCCGACCCCTTTCTCTGGAAAAGAAAAACAAAAAAAAGAAGCCACTGAGTCGGCTGCCGTTTCTTCCGTTACAATTGACGGCGTGAGATGTGAAACGTGGGGAGTTTAAGGGTGTGCTGTTGTTTTGCTTATCTCAAGAACTCCTCCTCACTGCCTTTCACTGATCAGAAAAGTAGTCTTCTGAGTTTAGGCGCCACCCATTCCTGTATTTGGGTCAAACTTGTGTTGTTACACGATAAATGCTCTGCTAGTTATGTATAAATTTGTTATTAAACTAGAGTATATAATTATCAAATAAACATATTTATTTTAAAATTATAATCATATAATAATCAATTAAAATATTTAATATTAATATAAAATCAAAGTTAAGAAAAAATAGTCAAAAAAAAAAAAAAGACATCTACTTGAATACAAGATATTAAGGTTAGATAAAAAATATATTAAGGAACCTTGAATAATATAAGAACTTAATTTCAATTTGAAAAAGTGTCAATTCCATAAGTGCACCACAACTTTTAAATTCACTTTTATTCACAAAAGCAATTATATTGATTTTCTTCGCGGTGAACCTAATTCCTCAATTTCGTCAAATTCAATATTGAAATTCTCTTTTCTATTTTTTATTATTTTTATATAATTTTATTGGTTTTTAATTGTTAATTGATAAGTTAAAGTCCGACCTTCCCAACTCATCATTTTCATTTATTAAATTTCTTTTATCTATTTAAGCCTTTTTATGATTTTATCACAAACTTTCCTTATTTTTTAGGTTAAGATTAGGTAAATTCTTCAACTCACCAAATTTAATCTTAAAATCATCATTTCTATTTTTTGTCATTTTTTAATCAACTTTCTTCATTTTTTAACTCTTCAAAAATTATCTTAATAATGGATTAAATAAAAAGTTGAGGTTTTCTTGACAAACCCCTATTTTCAAATATTAACATGATAAGAATATAATGCATCTTTCAACTCATTAAATCCAATCTTAAAATCAAACTTTCCATTTTTTCAGTCGTTTATGCATAAATTTTCCCTTATTTCTTTAAGATTCATATGATAAGTCAAATCTTTCAAAACCATCAACTAAAAAATATATTTCAAACTCACCAGATTAAATCCAAAGTCCTTTCTCTACTTTTAGCCATTATTTGGATGAATTTTTCCTACTTTTTACTTATTCTAATATGGAAGTAAATGACAATAGTTCATGTCACGCCCCGATCTAAAATTGACACGTGACAGTGACAGGAACAAAAAAATCTTTTTCATAAATACCACAAAGGCACAAACTATCATATATTACACGGGGAAACACACTTGTAAACCATACTCTAAGACCTTAGACTACCTTTGGAAGATGAGGACCATTACCGAAATTTTGGCAGAGTCTCTCTTAAAAATTGGACATATGGACCAATCAAGGTTTCTACAAAGGTACATGTCCAAGATAATACATTCATCCTCTATTTCATAAACAATAGATAATGCATTCCCAAGATTCATACAGTCTAAAAAGTCTCATGAATACATAACCATAGTCTTAAACAAGAATGATACTGGCTTATCATTATACATTTACAGTAGCATAATCATAACCATATCTCAAAACATCAAAACATTAAAACATTAAGAATGATGAACACAAGTGGTATATGCATGGAATAATAGTAAGGTGTGCAATCTAAGTTCGTCCTCGTAGTCCCTCGGATCCCAGCTTGTACAATATTACCTGAAATTGCAAGGATATGAGTACATACAAGCTCAGTGGAAAATCAATGCATGTTATACACTCACGCACCCACATGATTAATAATCAAGTTAAACTTGCATGAGGATTTTCGAACATTCAATAAATCACACACATTCTATCATCAAATTCATAAATGTGTCAAGTAGTTTACAAAGAAGGGTTCATACCAAATCAAGCATTTCTATTCATCAAAATATTACCTCAACTGAAATCATCAAGCAATTGAATATAAATGATATCCAAGAATCCCAATTTTAACATAGTAGCAAATCTAAACAATCAACAAGGTGTGTAGCAATTCTCACCTTGAGGTTTACCTAATCCTGGTTGTCATTCAAGTCATAGGCTCTAATCTCAATCAAACACAATAATATTATACATGAGTGCTTTGTTTTAGACAATTTAATGTAACATCAAATGGATCTCATCCATTAAATAATTGTTAATTGCTTTTGTTTTAGCAACCTATAAAGGAAAATTCATCCAAAATGAGTAAAAAAGAAAATTTAAAAAAAATCATAGGATTTGATTTAGTGAACTTGAAATTTTTTAAACATCCTTTTCATAGTATTTAAAAATAAGAAAGTTCATTTAAAAAGGTTTTAAAAATATTTTTAAAAAGTTTTAATGATTGGATTCAGTGAATTGGAGAGACTTGGTCTAATCATATTATATTATATAAATAATGAAAATTCGTTAGGAAAGTTTCATTAATTTTTTTCGACAAGAAATTCCAATATAAAAATTATCTTAGAATTTCTCTCTTTCATTAATTTTTCAAAAAGCCTTGAAATTCATACAAACACCCTACAAACTATATCAATGGCATTACTACATTTCATTCGAATTGTTATTTCATTAAATTATTTTTACTAAAAACCACCAAAATCAGAACTATCTTAGAGCAAAAATTCAAAAAATGATGAAAATAACTCAAAATGATCAAAATTTAAAGAAAAAGTTTAGAATTAATAAATACCTTTTAAAAACTTGCTTCTAAACTTTCTTAAAATTATACCTAATATAAGATTTAACTTGAAAAATAGTTGAAATGATTTTTTTTTAATTTAAAAAAATTAATATGGTTGTGGTCAAAGGTTGAAATATCGGCCGATACGATATATATCGGCCGTACATAAATATTATCGGCCGATATGGCCGATATTCGGTCTGAAATATCGGTCACAATATCGGCCGATATTCATAAATATCGGTATTTAATTTTTTTTTTTTAAAAACACCGATACCGTTTTTCACGGTTTTTACACGGTTTTCCATGGTTTTTTGCGGTTTTTAACGGTTTTTCGCGGTTCTTTATGGTTTTTAACGGTTCAGGGTTTACGGCTTTCACGGGTTCTCACGGTTTTTTGCGATTTTTCAAGATTTTTTCACGGTTCCGATATCGGAGGAGAGAGAAAATTATCGGCCGATATTTACATATCGGCCGAGATATCGGTTTCGGCGTTTTTTAAATCCCTGGTTGTGGTTGTAATGATATGACTAAATTATCGGCCATATCGATTGCTATAGTTGTTGTACGAATCATACCTTATGTGTTGATCGATTTTATAACCTTTATTACAAACTTATAGGAGGTGCACATTGTCACGCCCCGACCCTTCGGGCCCACTGACGTGAGGATTTTTTTTTTTTTTTTAATACACTATTGAGCCTTTGCGGAAATCCTCTTATAGACTTTAACATCTTTTATGACTAAGTTTGGATCTAACATTTGGCAGCCTCGGATCCAGCTATATCTAGCCGGTAAAAATCCCAGGCAGATGGAGGGGCCACCATGGGCCCGCTTAAAACCCAAAACCTCGACAGATTTCACCTCGACGCATAGTATGTGGATACACTACTAACCAACATGTAATCTATAACTTAACCTCTTAGGGAAGTCAAAATAGAAAATGTCACGCATGATCTACCTAACATTTATTATCAATCGATCCATCAACATCAGAATTTCACATCAGAAACGAAGTAGACTTTATTACATCCTACAGTGTTTCAAATGAACATTATAAAGGATTTATTACATTACATGTTCATACATACAATATCTACTAACTTAAACATAAAATCCCAACATTTGGGTAGATAGCTAAAGGGACTCCACCCTAAACTACAGCTGATGATCCTCATGTCCTTCGTCCTCCGGGTTTCCTGTTTCGTAAGGAGTGTGAGTTTTACAAACTCAATGAAGAGAAAACAACAGCAAGTTCTGGATAACAAGGCATGTTATTAACATAATAGACATGTTATCAAACAACAATTTATACACTCAGAAAATCATGTAGAATAATGTTAACACATTTATCTACTATGAAATGTCCTTCATTTCTCAAAAAGATGCCCCCGCCAAACGACGTCTACGGTTTTCCCCTAACCGCGAGTAATACGTTTCCTACACCGCCAGCAAATTCATGGTCAGTGCTTCACACAGCCCGTATTTTAATACACCTCGTACCAGTGCCCTCCACGAGCTAGGTACTTCATACATTGGTGTGAGGTAATTTGATATGCAAAGTACACCAATCAATATGCACATCAATACATGGATTTAAACATAATTGTCAACCCACATAATATCTCTCATACATATGATCATAATAACCTCACTCAGCTAACATAGATGCCTAAGCCCTCCCGCATGGAATCGTAATACAAATATCAGCAATAAGTACATAATATGCTGAAAAACTAAACACAGATTAAAAGCCCACCAACGGGTTACATTATAACACAAATAAGTGTTACCGTTATCTCCAATCTGGTATGCCTACCCTATACTCATCATTTATTGCATAGGCTAATTACCCTGCAAATCATCAGTTATACACAGAATGCATATTCCTATCGGAATCACTGTTGGACACCTGATCTATCATCAGATCACCCATATCACAATACCAAGTAGTCTCTAGGAATAAGTGGGTTCCGTACTCTGTTTTATGATGACTAGATCTCGACATCCCGAAACACTCTCAAGTTCACGTTTCATATGTTGAAACTTATAATCACCCCCTTACGTGTGAACAGTGTCGGTATCCCATTCTACTCCTATTACATCATTTCCATCAATAAAGATGACCACGGATATCCACTTATTGCCGTAAGGCTAATGGTGAAAGAAACATTTGTATTGAATGCAAAATGAGATGCATTTTAGTAAACACATAGTGTGGTTGAATCTCCTTACCTTCGGTCGGCGAGTGTTTTTCAGTAATCTGTTTAAAATGAAAAACGGCGTAAATACAACGTATAATAACACTATATAGCTATAATTTATACTCCTAAGCGTTTGGAATATCATGACAACACGTTTAGAGAGTTTTCTTGAAATTTTGTAAAAATTACGATTTTGCCCCTGAGCGTAATACGGGCTAAAAATAAACCTCTAAGTGGACTAAAACAAGTATTTTTATGCTAAAATAACATAAATTTCATTTTTGAAATTTTTTCAAAAATTACGTTTTTGCCCTCCAAAATATCCAAAATTACCAAAATGCCCCTGGATACTATTCATCAAAAAATACTGTTCACAGGCACTATTCATCCGAAAATAATGTTCACGAAAAATACTATTCATGGGCACTATTCATCCGTAAAAAATACTGTTCACGAAAAATACTATTCACAGGCACTATTCATCCGTAAAAAAATACTGTTCACGAAAAATACTGTTCATGAATACTATTCACCCGTAAATACTGTTCATGGGGCATTGTTCACCCGTAAATTTCCAAATTACCAAAATGCCCTTTAGGGCCTGCACAGTGCGCCGCAAATCACTATTCACGGACAGATTTTTCTATTTTTTTGTATTTTCTTCGCTGATTTTTATAGAGAAAACTGTAAATCATTTTCTGATGAAATTAAATATCTAGCTTCCTCTTAATGAGGTCTACAAACTAAAAATATTAACTTAAAATAAACACTTACAGAAATCTTCTGAAGAATTTAAGACAACCACTTGAGGAATAGTGAACGTCTGGGCAGCAGAGAGGAAAATGGAAAATCTGATAAAACTTCGTAAATTTGTGATTTTAACTTAAACTCACTGTACCTATTTATAGTGTTTTGAAAAAACACTATTGAAAACTGCTGGATGATCCCTGACCGTTTGTTGTGTCGGCAAAGGGTTAAAAAAATCTTATCTCTTAAGATTGTCGGCAGAAAGAGAAAGATAAGATGAAAAAAATCTTATCTCAGGTAACAGTAAAAATTACTGTTACCTTACCCTTTTTCTGTTCGTCTATATTAGACCTTAACTCGTAAAAATTCGACACCGCAGGTGTGTTAAGAACACAGGGTTTACCTACGGTGGAACGTTCACTTTTTGTTTTGACACCAAAAATATGGTATTTTTCACAAAGTCAACATTTTA
Source organism: Chimonanthus salicifolius (assembly GCA_013350335.1). Taxonomy (NCBI): domain Eukaryota; kingdom Viridiplantae; phylum Streptophyta; class Magnoliopsida; order Laurales; family Calycanthaceae; genus Chimonanthus; species Chimonanthus salicifolius. The sequence goes on along the minus strand of CM023539.1, from coordinate 27,474,840 downwards.
ATAAAATAGACTGCTTATAATCACCGTGATTTTGACACTTCGAAACTAGTGTTTAAAATACCCTTTTCGACATTCTACATATGTCAAAGAGTTTGATAAAATACAGATCGAATGTGATCTGAGTTTGCTAATTTTCGGAATACGAGGTATCTTAAAAATCGGGGTTTTTAAATAAAAGCATATGTAAAATACGCGTTTCGAGGAATACTCGTGAAATTCCGAAAATACCACTGAGTAGCGTACTCAAAAGCTTATTATGTGTGTGAATTTCAAGGTCTGAATATATTAGAAGAGTGGTCTTTCACACTCAAGAGGTCTAAAGAAATACTATTCATGATTTTATATGTAAAACAAAAGACATTTAAGTAATGTCTAAAATGCCCTCCGAACTTTGTCGGGCTAAATCACTAAGCAAATGGCCTCTGATCGGGTCACATACTCCTTTTTCGGGAAGCTCTTTCCGTACCCTATCATATTAACCGGTCACAAAGCCGAGTTAATAATTCTAAAAATTTGTTATTTCTAATTTAAAGGGTCGGGTTATTACACACATGATTGCAACCATTTATGTATATAATTGCCATCCATAATATTGGTTGATATTAGGGGTTTAAAAATCGGTTTTGATACATATCGGCCATGTCGGCCGATATTATTCTCTCTCATCCAATTTAAATTTTTCAAAAAAATCTAAAAAAAATTATAGAAAATGTAGAAAAATATGAACTTATTGGCTGTGTAATTTTTTCATTAAATATTGGTCATTTACATGTTCAAATGTTATTTTGAAGTTACAACATTGGGATTTTCCAAAATTATTAATAAAATTATGAAAAAACTTAAAAACTTTGTCGAAAATAGAATGTGTGCCTCCTTATTTAGATGTTCAAATTACTGTTAAAATTGTTAGGTTTATAAAACCTGATTGTCAAATATTTACTGGTGATCCTATCTCTATAGACCTCGTCAGAAGTCAAGCTCCCAACTGAACTTGCGGGGGTCCAAAGGGGAGGCAGTTGTAACTATCAACTATTATAATTACTTGTATAAATAATACACTAAGTACTTATAATTTATGACCCTGATTACAGACTTAAAGAGGGTGCAGTGATTGCAGTCCAAACATGCACATGGTTGCCATCCACGTTCCACCCATACAATATTGCCCGAAACACTCGTAAGAAATCAAGTTGGATATATTCCCAGTTCCCACATGTGGCCAACCCATGTGACACACCTAAGAGGAGTGCGATTTCACTATTTTTAAACAGATTGGATAACGTGCAATTAATCATTTCTAATTTTCTAAACTTGTAAAGGCGTAAAGCTTATCTAAGGTCGACATCATACACCAGCCACCAGGGTTTTTTTTCTAATAACAGAAGATCCGTACCATAGTTAAAAAATACTAATGACTAATGGACTAAAGAAAGAAATAAAAGAGAGAACTGATCAAACAAAGCGTGTAGAAACTCTATAATCTATTAAGACAACGATAGTAAGCATTTATGAAAAACCATAAAAAATTACAAAAAGATGAACAATAAGGGGAGAAATGAGATTTTTTTTTTACAAAAACAGAGATGAACCGTTGTAGTCTAAAGAATTTGTTTGATTTTCAGTATGTATTCAAGTAAATTAATTTTTAATATCATTAATATATTTACTTCATTTTTTTCTAATTTTATAAATATAAAATATTGAAGATGGAGGCAGATTCTCATGTCCCACATGTCCCACACGTGTTTTGCTTACCATTTACAATATAAAGAATAATCTTCAGAGCATGTGTAAGCCCGTTCAACCGACACACATTGAGTAATTCTATGGAAAGTGGTTATTTGGTGTGGAGTGGAAATTAAACTCAAAATTCTCATTTCCTCATACGGGGTCACTCTAATCCCTTCGAGTTAATTGGCATGTCAATTGGTGTTATTTATACATTAATCATCCAATTGGCTTTTCTTCCCCGATAAATTGTCATTTGTGAAGCAATTAGGTTGTTCTCGGTCGGGGTAAAAATACAAGTTGGCGGATATTCGCCGCCGAGATGGCAATATCAGATCGATTGATATTTATCGACCATAATAGCCAATACTTTTCTCTCTCATCTCGATTTTTTATTTTTATTTTCAATTTTTTTAAAAAATTACAAAAAATGAAGAAAATTATGAACTTCATGGATATGTAATTTTATCATTAAATAGTGATCATTTAATATTCAAATGTTATTTTTAAGTTACGAAATTGAGAATTTCAAAATTTATTAATAAAATGATGGAAAATTACAAAAAAAAATGTATACAAATTAGAATTTTTTTTTAGAAATGTTGTGCTAATTTATGGAGTTAGTTAATGAATGGATAACACTCAAATATATTTAATACAGTCGAATATTCAATTAATTTCTATAGAATATTGTATAATTTGGTATTAAATGGAATAAAATACAATAATTGAAAAAAATAAGGAATGAGACATTATTATAATGAATAAAAATTGAAAGAATGAAATATAAATTGCTAGCAAAATTGTTTGTGAGGCCGTGTAATGTTGAGCAACGCCGTTTTTTCGAGGAGTAGAAGGAGGAATGCGACATCAATATGGAGGACGTCTGAAGTCGTAACGGAGGACCTTAAGAAGCAAGTTTGTCAATGGGTCGGTGAATCCAGACAGATGTTGTGGAAACTGCTCATCCGTTAACATGTGTTTGGAGGAAGCTGGTGTAACTGCCCATCCACTTATGGGCATGTTATCTTCGAAACAACGATCCAAATTTTCCAAAAATGGAAATCGGGTCCTTTTTTTTTAAAAAAAAAGGGAAATATCTCACACTCAATTAACACTTACAATAAGAATCTCAACATACAAATATAGTGATAAGACGAGAAGTAGCAGTTCGACATAGTTATTACAATCATCCCAAAATTTCAACATGTGATATAGTTCAAACATAACATTCTCAACACTAAAGCATAAGTATAAATGAAAACTAATGCTCTGCTCCCGGTACCTGCTCGAGGGGCCTACCTGACCCATCTGCCCTCGGGGTGCCTGAAAGGTAAGGGAGTGAGCTAACATGCCCAGTGAGAGGATAAGTGCATATCACATGCTAGCAACCAATAACACATACATAGGTGCATGAACTTCATGATAACAAGGATGTCTAGATGCGTGAACGCCCAACTACACTACCAACCCAAGGTCCAATTGACCGGTTGGTCACACTAGATTGTCTTAGAGAGGGGTGAATAGGACAATTGAGGAATTTTAAATTTCTTTCGAACTTTGGTCAATTAAAATTGGGTCTTTACTAATTAATACAATTGATCTTCTAAGATATTGAGATTTACAATAAATAATGAATGTGAAATGAAATCTCAACAAACACAATTTCACCAAATAAGTGTGCTGGAAATATAACAAAAAATACAAATGCACAAAGTAAGGTGAGGAGTTGAGAAGAGATGGAAAATCTTGACATAAGGATTTTTACGTGGTTCGGCAACCTTGCCTACATCCAAGCCTCAAGTACACCACTTGAGGAGTCCACTAACTTCTCCTTCGATGGTGGATAAGAAACCTATTACAACCTTGATCTCTTTCACGGGTAGAGATCAAACATATACAACGCTTGATCTTCTTCACGGGTGAAGATCAGACCGACAATGCTAAAGAGAAGATACCCTTCTCTCCTTACAAGGGTTACACCAACTCTATACAAATTACAAAATGATAGAAAGAATTTGATTTTTAGAAAAATACCAATAACGCTTGCCTCTTGATGATCTAAGTGGCTTTGGCACGTTCTTGAAGATCCTTCCCTTTTCTTGCCTTCTTTGATGAAGTGTAGATGCTCCAATGATGCCCAATCAAGATGAAAGAGAAGTAATTTAGGGATGGTAGAAGGTTTACCTATAAATATAATCTATCCCTAAAGGTTCTCTCAAATACACACTCAAGAGTGAGTCTAAGATGCTCAAGATTTTCCTATGAGAGCTTTGAGTGTGAGTGAGATTGAGTTCAAGAACTTTGGTAATCTAACTATGGAGTTTTAGTGCTCTTGAAATAATTGAGAGTCTTGGAGAATGTTAGAGAGGGTTTTGCTCATCAAGAATCAACCTTTGGAATGCCCTAAGGTCATACATTTAAATCCCTCTTGAAGATATGGCCGTTGGAAGTCAAAATCACAAGAATAGAGCCGTTAAAAACTTCCCGTTGCGATTTCAGTGAATTGAACTTGAAGATTCAGTTGACTGAAATATCCAGAAATGACCGTTGAAACCCTTGGGCACAATTCAGTCGGCTAAAATCAAAGATTCAGTCGACTAAATCTCATCTGAGCCTGAAAAGACCAATATGCAGCAGTTTCAGTCGACTTAACATAAAGTTCAGCCGACTGAATCTAGGCAGTTTTGTACACCTCTACTAAAATGATCATAACTTGGGTTCCTGAATCGGTTTTGGGAGTTCTTGGGCTTGTTGGAAAGCTCATTGAGAGATATATCGACTCACAAAATTTGGTCCAATTTGAAATCCATTTGATACCTCAAATAATCTCCCAAAGTGAGGATATATGACAAAACTGTTTTGAATCTGTTTTGCACCCTTTCATTAAAATGCTCATAACTTGAGCTATACATTTCCAAATTGGGTGTTCTTGGACTTTTTAGAAATCTCTTTGAGTGGTCTATCAAATAATAAAGATTTTACTAATACTTGAGCATATTTGATATAAGCAAAAGTTTCTCCAAAACAGGACAAACCTATGAAATCTAATTTGGTTCTATCAAATTCTAAGTTATGGATTCTAAGGTTTGTCCCAATGGTAAGTTTAGGTGTTCCAAGTCAGTCCTAAGTCCAAATACTTGTGTTGGTTGGCATGTATGAAGTTCTTCCTATTTTGGTGCGATACCTTCCAAATGACGCGTCTTCTAGAGCTTCAAACTTGGTATGACTATGCAAGTCTTCCAGAGGCGCCGTCTTGACACGCGAACAAGGTTATGACAAGTCACACAAACTGACAACTCATGACTCAGTCGGACACAATCACGAAATTGACAACTTAGTATGACTCAGGGGATCCAGATTTAACTTTTAGGCCAACAATCTTCTCCTTTGTCAATTTCATGACAAAACCTAGAGAATACTCTATACTTACCCAAATATACAATACAGACTTTGAATCATCCAAATACATGTAATATACAAAAATACAATATTACAATATTCTCAATGAACATGGACATGATAACATTAAGTCTGAATACTTAAAGGCTCATGGCAACTCCCCATTAGAATATGCATGTGATAATCCTGTAAGCACAATATAAATGACATATTCTGGTGGAAAGTAATCTCCCCAATGGTTAGTGACAATAAGCAATGTGTGTTTAATTTAAAACATGCCTTAAAATCACAATTTCTCCCCCCGTCTTTCATACCGATATTTAATTTTTTTTTCTCCCCCAATCTTCATGTATTGACCCCTTAAAATTGAGTATTGTTCAATCACTTTTTAATGACCATTCATTGAACATACTCCAATTGAGAGCTCTACTCATCGTTCATGCCTTATTTTTCAGCTTCTCTCCTAACTGAATGACTCTATTATCTCATGAACAATGCACCTCCTTGGTTGAAGAGCTAATAGTTGATAAATCATTTGAGATATTTTTGTTCATAGTATGAACCAATCATGATAGATTAAAATTTGAATATCTTATATCATGATTAAATGGTTTGCACTTCATGCTTCAATTTATTATACATTTTCATGAAAAATGAGAGTGGATGAGGAAAAGAAAATTAATAAAAAGGGGAAGAAAATGAATCAATTCTTTGACATAGATCATTGGCCAAGTCACATTAACTTGATGATTTTGTGTGGAGAGCTCTAGGACTTCAAATTTAGTTATAAAGACTCTCTATAGGTCCTTAGAAATTCCAACTTCATCTACTTTGTCTTAAACTCTAGTTGTAATACCCTGCCCCAGATTAGGTATGTTTTACCTCGTTAATCGTGTTTAACCTGTTGATCTCGAGGTTTTCGGTCAGAGCTTTGAGAAAAGCCCAAGCGAGGCCCAATCCGAGCTCGTGAGCTCAGAGATCCAGCCTGTTCAGCTGGAGGGGTTTTTTGGTAATTTACACTTGTTGTGCATATTTCTATAAATTGTGTGATTTGGTGTATATTATTGGTGGATAATATTCTCCTTAATGAAGAATTTGCATTTATTATTTCAAAATGATTTAATTTTCAGAAAATGATATTTAAATATCGCCCGTCGGAACCCCGAAAGAGAGTTTTAATTATTTTAAATAATTTCGGGAAAGAGATAAATTTTGAAAATGGTATTCGGTGTTAGATCATTTTAAGAATGAACTAGATATTTCATTTCATTTCAAAATAAGATTTACAAATTAATTATTTTTACATTTGTTTAAATAAGTAATTATGGGTAAAATGTGATTTTTGTTTAAATCAAGGGCTTTTATTGAGAGATAAAATCTAAAATTTTTATGGTGACCTAGGTTTTCAAAACCCAACCATCTGTAAGGTTGGATCAGGTTTTTGAGTTTTTAAATTATCACTTTTAGTTTTAAAATCAACCTCTTTCTGCAATTTGAAAAAAATATCTGAGGGACTGATCTGCAAAAGCAGAGCAGCCTGCACATGCCACGCAGCGTGCACTGGCCGCTCAGCCCTTTTTTCCGGTGGTGATGATCACCTCCCGTCGTCTTGTCCCATCGGATTCAGCCGATTTTCCGGCCGGAAAAACCTATAAATTGAAGCCCTCTTCGATCGGTTGAACTCCCAACAGATTCTGCATTTTTTCTCTCTCTCCGTGCCTCTGTTTTCAGCTGAAACCCACCTGACGGACCTTTGATCAGCCTCTGTTTAAGCTCTGTTTAAGCTGCTGTTTTTAAGTAACAGTAAGCTTAGAGGAAGGATTTTTCAAAAATCCAAATTTCAGACCAGGAACCGAAACCAAGGTATCTATTGCATTCCTTTTTAAATTCTAACCGATTTAGAATGAAACAAAACCGATTTTGACCCCGTTTTGACTGAGAAAAACCAGTTTAAAGTTTTAAGGAAAAGCATGGGTTTCATGTACCCATGAGGATTTACTGTTAAAATCAGATGACCCTTTGAGCTGCTGAGGTCCAAACCTTTTCCTATGGAAAGAGGACTCCCAGAGGAGTCCATCAGATCAGACGGATGTGAAAAATGAATCCGGGAAGCCCTCCCTTTCTGGAATCGCATTTCACCATTTTTTAGCCGTGACTGTCTGCTGTTGCAGACAGTTGAGGAAGACGACTCTCGGAAGGTCCGAGAGCCGACCTTCAGGAAGGTCCGAGCAGTGAACCCTCGGACGTTCCGAGCTTCACCTGAAGCCTAGTCCGCCTGAGGCGAGCCAAGCCTCTCTCGGAAGGACCGACCCTCTCGGACGTTCCGAACCCTGTCTTCGGAGGTTCCGAGGCTTCAGACCCACCGAGACTTTCTGTTTTCTGTTTTTCCTGTTTCCGATGGACTTCGGACGGTCCGAGACCCAGTCTTCGGACGATTCGAAGTCAGGCCCCAAGTTCCGAGGCCAGTAACTCCGTTTAGAGTGGTTCGGATGATCCGAAGCCACTGCACCCAGTTCCGAGGTGATGTTCTGAGGAACACAGTCTTTAAATCATAAAATGTTGTTCGATTACTGTTTAATCTTGATTATTATTTATTTAATGTGTTTGATTATTTGTGATGATTTATGCCCCCCTTGTTAATTAAAAATGTACTAACCCATTTTTCTCTTATTATTTATAGTGTAAATACTATTGTATCCGCTTTCAGTCCGACACTAGTCGGGAACTGAGTGATTCACTTTCAGGACGACACTATAATCGGGTATTGAGTGACCTCGAGACCTACTCAAAATGTCAGCTCTGGTCCTATCCAGAAGACAACCGAGAAGTGACCCGACGATCTAGACCTTACTCAATAAGTCAATCTGGTCAATGCCCAGAAGACAATATGAGTTTGGACTGAGCCCCTTTTATTATTATATTATTATCTTATGGATGATTTAAAAAGGATAGAAACCAAGTAGGAGACTCATTTCTATGAACCCTGGATATTTTGTGGGAAAATGTATGATTTCCAAAATACTACGTATGTGTACGTATTTGTTATGTATATTGATTGAGCACTTGTATGTTGTTTGAACAGAGACCGCGAAACCACACGATCACGATGAGGGAACTTAACTCTGCAGATTTTGTAAACAGGTGTTATATTGAGCAATAAGTGGTTTCGGTTTTGATGAACCCACTCATGTGCCTACACATGGCGCACTATGGTAAGAGTGCTGTGATGATTATGGTATTACGATGTTGATCGTATGTGTATGTAAGACTGCTTCCACGTACCTGGGCTATTGGACCAATATCGGCCATATGAGAGATGGTTTATGTGTACTGGACCATGGGCGGACCATGCTGTCGTCAGTTGCTGACTTGAGGGTGTCGGTATCGGCTACGTTTAAGAGCCGGAGATGTACTTGGAAGGATGTATTTTGACCGTGTCGGGACTTAATACTGGTCTCAGTGTAGTCGGCAGGCGTTACGGTGGATAATGGCAGTGGTTTAATGATGTTGACATATTATTTTGAGATTATGCTTATTGTTATCAAGCATGTGATATTGAACTGTTGCTAACCTGTTTTGTATTTACTTAATTTGCATTGTTAATTATCCTTCACTGGGCTAGTTAGCTCACACCACTCACCTTTCAGGCGATGAACCCGAGGAGGAGGACCCTCTCTTTCAGGCTTAGGGGGATTAAGCTGATGCAGTGTCTTGGGATTCCCCCGGAGGGGAATGCCCTGATTTTTTTTGTTGGTTCTTAGAACTGTTGATTTTCATTAACTACCGAATGTGGTACTTAATTTCTGTTGAACTAATGTAATAGGCCATGTTGCCTTTTGAGACAATACTTTTGAATGATGAATCAATGATCAATTTTCTTATGCTTTGTGTTAATCAATGTTGGTTTTGATTTGAGCATGTTATGTATTGATGTTGTTGTATCTTGGTTTTTGGGAAGATATGGTACATGTTAGAGTCCACTTGACGGGTTAATGTGTAACCGCTGGACCTAACTGTTGATCCAGCCCAGTAAGAATGCTTGTGATTCTGTTTATCTTCAAAAAAATAAAAAAAGCCAGTCGCGTTCCGGGCTCATCTGTCGGGTCGGGGCGTGACAGCTTGGTATCAGAGTGTAGGCTCAACTCTAGGACTGTGATGGGTTACTACCTAGTTAGACTTGTTTTTGCCCTAGTGTTGCTATTGTTTTTGACATTTTCTTATTTGGTGATACAGATATGTCAAGCAATAATACCGAGTACTTTGAGTACCGAGGGACTCCTAGCGACCCAATTATCTTTGACTCTTCAGACGACTCCAGTACGCACAACTTCGACGAGGTTGCATCTGGAGAGGAGATGGAAGTAGCATCCCCAGAGTACCACGTGGGTGCGGAACCTGTGGAGGAAGAGGGAGATATCCCAATTCCTGAGGAATCAGTGGGGGAGAACGGATCACCTGAATATGTTCCGGCTACTCTGCCATTGGACGAATATCAAGATGAGATGTGTGAACTCTGCAATCAGGCAGGGCACAACTTCATCTTTTGTCCCTATCCACCCAATGTCATTTGCCCTATTTGCGACCTCCGCGGACATGGGAGTGCAAGGACCAACTGTCCTTATGTAGGAGGACCGGGGATCATACCTTGTTTAACTTGTGGGGTGTTCGGGCACAAGTCTGAGGCCTGTCCGGACAACTTTTATTACTTTGGTGGTGAGGAATGATCTTTTTCAGGGAATTAGATCAGTGATTGTTAGGGGGCATCGGGGAGTTGTTTTGTAAGGGTTGAATTTTGTTGTTTTGAAGGGTTTTCATACCCCACTAACCCTTGTACTTGTATTGAAATTTTTGAATGAATTCTAATGAAATTGTTGCAACTTGTGTCTTCTACTTTGATGAAAATCTTAAAATTGGTTAATGATATTTACAAGTGTAAATAACAGATGTCAGGACCAAACGTAAACCGAGCCAACTTTCGTGGGAGGAGGACTGGTCTTCCACCCCGTAACCTACCTAACGAGGCGATAAGAGCGTCGGTTGAAGCATTTCAGCGGATAGCTGAAAACATGCGACGTCTGCCAAACCCAACGCCAGAGGAGAGAGCCACCTCGGCTCTGAAAGAGTTCAAGTGTCTGAACTCGACTAGCTTCTCGGGAACAGAGGACCCCAGCGCTGCGAGGAACTGGCTAACCCAGATTAGTCGAATCCTCAATACCCTAGCGATCGCCGATGATTTACGTGTAACCTTGGCGACTTATCAGCGTGAAGGGAGCCCCTACGAATGGTGGGAGGAGAAGAGCTTGGTTCGTAATCACGAGCCGATGACTTGGGAGGAGTTCTCTACAGCCTTTTTGGCCCGTTACTTTCCAAAGATGGTAAAAGAAGTAAGGAAGAGAGAGTTCCTCAACATTCAGCAAGGTTCAGATACAGTGGCACAGTATGCCATGCGCTACATTGACCTGATGCAGTTTGTGCCGTAGATTGCAGCCAATGAGGAGGAGAAGATCCAGCATTTCGAGAACGGACTTAGACCCTTCCTGCAGCAGCAAGTGGCCGGCCTAGTGTTCAACACTTTGGAGGAGATTATCGAGCGCGCTTCGAAGGTGGAAGCAGTTGACTCCATCAATCGGAGCACTGACAGCTCTCAGAAACCTTCTTCCAACAAGAAGGCGAGGTTCAACCAGCAGAAAAAGCCTTTCTTCAGGAAGAGCCAACCTAGTGTGGGCCAGTCCAGTCGGTCTGACTCCGGCCAATCGTGTGCTACACCTGCAATTAGCCTGGTCATACTTCTAGGTTCTGTCAATCCAAGGGAGAGAGGGCTTGCTTTCACTGCAGCAGACCGGGCACCTGTTCAAGGATTGTCCTTTTTCTGGTAAGACGGCACCTTCGCAAGGCGCAGGAGTTTCTTACTCTGTGGTACAGCCATCTGTCGGCAGAGGTTCTCAGCAGGCTTCTAGAGGATCAGCGACACTGAGGAACGGACCACCTCAGAGCAATCAGGGGAGAGGATGAGGGCGTCCTCAAGGGAGAGTCTACTCTATAGGGACTCAGAAAGAAGAACCGGTGGAGAACACGGTGATGGAAGGTACCCTTAATCTTTTCAGTCTTTTGGCTCGAGTGTTGTTTGATACCGGTGCTTCGCATTCCTTTATATCTAGAACTTGTTGTGTTAGATTGGGTTTGAAACCGGTAGAAGTAGTTAACCCGCTAATGGTAGTTTCACCTTTGGGTAAGAAGGCTTTGGCAAACCAAGAGTGTAGATCTTGTGTTTTGAAGATTAGCGGAGTGGAGTTGTCCTATGATTTTCTGGTTCTGGAAATGACGGACTTTGACATCATCCTTGGTGTGGATTGGTTGTCTGTGTTTGGAGTCTTGATAGACTGCTTTCAGAGGAGAATTTGTGGGGTCTCCTCAACCGGTGAGAGGTTTATGGAGAAGTTGGTACCCTATGAAAGGATGAGAGTCACTTTCTCTGGGAAGATGTAGGTGGTGTAGAGTCTGTTGCTCCTCGGGTGGTGTGTGAGTTTATGGATGTTTTTCCTAACCAGTTGGCTGGGCTACCTCCACGCCGAGAGATAGAGTTTGTTATAGACCTACAGCCAGGAACATCTCCACTTTCCATGGCACCTTATCGGATGGCGCCGGCAGAGTAGAGAGAGCTAGCTACACAGGTAGAAGAGCTTCTTAGTCTTGGCTTTATCCGTCAGAGCAACTCGCCGTGGGGCGCACCTGCTCTCTTTGTGAAAAAGAAGGATGGATCGATGAGCATGTGTATAGATTACCGGCGGCTTAACCAGGTAACTATTAAGAATAAGTATCCGTTGTCTAGAATAGACGACCTCTTTGATCTTTTGAGGGGATTGAAGTGTTTTTCGAAAATTGATTTGAGGACGGGTTACCATCAGTTGCGGATTCGAGAGGAGGACATTCCAAAGACTGCTTTTCGGATGCAGTATGGCTTGTACGAGTTTGTTGTGATGCCTTTCGGTTTGACGAACGCACCAGCCATGTTCATGGACTTGATGAATCGTGTGTTTTGACCGTATCTGCGAGAGTTCGTGATAGTCTTCATCGACGATATCTTGATTTTTTCATCATCAGAAGAGGAGCATGAGCGTCATCTGCGGATTGTTCTTCAGACTCTTCGGGAGCATCAGCTGTTTGCTAAGCTGAGCAAGTGTGAGTTTTGGTTGACTCAAGTACAATTTCTGGGACATGTGGTGTCTCCAGGAGGAATCTCGGTAGATCCAGCAAAGGTAGAGACCGTGAAGACTTGGGAGAGTCCCAAGAGCGTGTTCGAGATCCGGAGCTTTCTGGGATTAGCAGGATATTACCGAAAGTTTATCCCGCACTTCTCTCAATCGCAGTACCGATGACTCGGCTGACAAGGAAGAACGTCAAGTACGAGTGGAGCGAAGCTTGTGAGAAAGCATTCCAGGAGCTGAAGGAGAAGTTGACGACGTCTCCAGTATTGGTGATACCCGAGCAAGGACGAGGTTACGATGTTTATTGCGACGCGTCCAAGTTTGGTTTGGGTTGTGTACTGATGCAAGAGGGGAAGGTAGTAGCTTATGGTTCCAGGCAATTGAAGGGACATGAGCAGAACTACCCGACTCATGATTTGGAGTTGACAGCTGTTGTATTCTCGTTAAAGTTGTGGAGACATTACTTATATGGTGAGAAGTTCAATATGTTTTGTGACCACCATAGTCTCAAGTATATTTTCACTTAGAAAGACTTGAATATGAGGTAGCGAAGATGGATGGAGTATTTGGGAGATTATGACTTCAGTCTCTCTTATCACCCGGGGAAAGCCAACATGGTGGGGCCGATGCCTTGAGCAGGAAGTCTCACAGCGACGTGGCGAGGATGGCATCCTTGCAGTGGAAGATGCTCGAAGTTTTGTCCGAGTACGATCTGGAGCTGATCGAAGGAAGCGGGTCAGCAAGAATCTATAGCTTGGTTCTGCAACCCGAGGTAGTTAGTTTGGTGTTGGAAGGACAACAGAACGACCCAAAAGCGAAGGATTTGGCAACTCAGCTTTCAGGAGGAGCAACTCTAGAGGATTGGAAGATCAAAGCGGACGGAAGTCTGACTTTCAAGGATAGACTGTTTGTGCCAAAGTCGGACGAGTGCAGGAGAAAGGTGCTTGATCATTTTCATCGATCTCGCTTTGCGGCGCATCCTGGTGGAACGAAGATGTATCGTGACTTGCGGCGACTTTTTGGTGGAAATGTATGAAGCGCGAGGTAGCAGATTTTGTGTCCAAGTGCCTAACTTGTCAACAAGTGAAGGCGGAACATCAACGACCTGGCGGAAAGATGCAACCTTTGGAAGTGGCTGAATGGAAGTGGGAGCATATCACGATGGATTTTATAACTGGTTTTCCTAAGTCTCCTAAGAAGAACGACGCTATTTGGGTAATAGTCGATCGATTGACGAAATCAGCTCACTTTTTGCCAATAAAAAAGATGGATTCTTTGGCTACTCTAAGCAGATTCTATTTAAAGGAGTTAGTCAGATTGCATGGAGTGCCTGTATGCATTGTATCTGATAGAGACCCGAAGTTCGTGTCAAGGTTTTGGCAAGGATTGCAAGAAGAGTTGGGGACTAAGCTGTGCTTCAGCACTGCTTTTCACCCTCAGACGGATGGTCAGTCAGAGAGAACCATTCAAACCTTAGAGGATATGCTAAGGGCTTGTGTGATGGATATGCGGGGAAGTTGGGAAGATCACTTACCTTTGATCGAGTTCGTCTACAACAACAGTTATCACTCTAGTGTGCAGATGGCACCCTACGAGGCTCTGTATGGCGGACCTTGCAGTTCACCTCTTTGTTAGACAGGGGTAGGAGACAAAGCGCTGCTAGGACCTGACCTAGTGCGTGAGACGTCAGAGCAAGTTGAAGTGATTAGACAGCGTCTCATGACAGCCCAGAGCAGACAAAAGAGTTATGCTGACAAAAGGCGACGACCTTTGGAGTTTGCAGTTGGCGACCGAGTTTTCTTACGTGTAGTACCGCGTCATGGAGTGCAGCGGTTCGGGCGCAAGGGAAAACTATCACCTCGATATGTTGGACCCTTTGAGATCTTGAAGAGGATAGGTGAAGTGGCCTATCAGTTGAATCTTCCTTAGGCTTTGGAGAGAATACATAGTACGTTCCACGTGTCTATGTTAAGGAAGTACGAGCCTGACCCGTCGCATGTGATCAGTTTTGAAGATATCGAAGTATCAGAGGACTTAACTTTTGAAGAAGCGCCAGTCAAGATTCTAGAACGTCGGACTCAAGAGCTCAGAAGGAACTTTATACCTCTAGTGCGAGTGCTGTACCCTGGCTTGTTCACAGGTCAAGAAGGTAGGGTTTGTTCTAAATTTCGGGACGAAATTTTCTTTTAGGAGGGTAGGATGTAATACCCTACCCCAGATTAGGTGTGTTTTGCCTTGTTAATCGTGTTTAACCTGTTGATCTCGAGGTTTTCGGTTAGAGCTTTTAGAAAAGCCCAAGCGAGGCCCAATCCGAGCTCGTGAGCTCAGAGATCCAGCCCGTTCAGCTGGAGGGGTTTTTTGGTAATTTACACTTGTTGTGCATATTTCTATAAATTGTGTGATTTGGTGTATATTATTGGTGGATAATATTCTCCTTAATGAAGAATTTGCATTTATTATTTCAAAATGATTTAATTTTCAGAAAATGATATTTAAATATCGCCCGTCGGAACCCTGAAAGAGAGTTTTAATTATTTTAAATAATTTCGGGAAAGAGATAAATTTTGAAAATGGTATTCGGTGTTAGATCATTTTAAGAATGAACTAGATATTTCATTTCATTTCAAAATAAGATTTACAAATTGATTATTTTTACATTTGTTTAAATAAGTAATTATGGGTAAAATGTGATTTTTGTTTAAATCAAGGGCTTTTATTGAGAGATAAAATCTAAAATTTTTATGGTGACCTAGGTTTTCAAAACCCAACCCATCTGTAAGGTTGGATCAGGTTTTTGAGTTTTTAAATTATCACTTTTAGTTTTAAAATCAACCCTTTCTGCAATTTGAAAATATCTGAGGGACTGATTTGCAAAAGCAGAGCAGCCTGCACACGCCACGCAGCGTGCACTGGCCGCTCGGCCCTTTTTCCGGCGGTGATGATCACCTCCCATCGTCTTGTCCCATCGGATTCAGCCGATTTTCCGGCCGGAAAAACCTATAAATTGAAGCCCTCTTCGATCGGTTGAACTCCCAGCAGATTCTGCATTTTTTCTCTCTCTCCGTGCCTCTGTTTTCAGCTGAAACCCACCCGACGGACCTTTGATCAGCCTCTGTTTAAGCTGCTGTTTTTAAGTAACAGTAAGCTTAGAGGAAGGATTTTTCAAAAATCCAAATTTCAGACCAGGAACCGAAACCAAGGTATCCATTGCATTCCTTTTTAAATTCTAACCTATTTAGAATGAAACAAATTCGATTTTGACCCCGTTTTGACTGAGAAAAACCTGTTTAAAGTTTTAAGGAAAACCATGGGTTTCATGTACCCGTGAGGATTTACTGTTAAAATCAGATGACCCTTTGAGCTGCTGAGCTCCAAACCTTTCCCTATGGAAAGAGGACTCCCAGAGGAGTCCATCAGATCAGACGGATGTGAAAAACGAATCCAGGAAGCCCTCCATTTCTGGAATCGCATTTCACCGTTTTTTCGCCGTGACTGTCTGCTGTTGCAGACAGTTGAGGAAGACGACTCTCGGAAGGTCCGAGAGTCGATCTTCGGACTGTCCGAACCTTCGGACGGTTCGAGCAATGACCCTCGGACGTTCCGAGCTTCACCCGAAGCCCAGTCCGCCCGAGGCGAGCCAAGCCTCTCTCGGAAGGACCGAGCCAAGCTCGGAAGGACCGACCCTCTCGGACGTTCCGAACCCTGTCTTCAGACGTTCCGAGGCTTCAGACCCACCGAGACTTTCTGTTCTCTGTTTTTCCTATTTCGGATGGACTTCAGACGGTCCGAGACCCAGTCTTCGGACGATCCGAAGTCAGGCCCCAAGTTCCGAGGCCAGTAACTCCGTTTAGAGTAGGTTCGGATGATCCGAAGCCACTGCACCCAGTTCCGAGGTGATGTTCTGAGGAACACAGTCTTTAAATCATAAAATGTTGTTTGATTACTGTTTAATCTTGATTATTATTTATTTAATGTGTTTGATTATTTGTGATGATTTATGCCCCCCTTGTTAATTAAAAATGTACTAACCCATTTTTCTCTTATTATTTATAGTGTAAATACTATTGTATCCGCTTTCAGTCCGACACTAGTCGGGAACTGAGTGATTCATTTTCAGGACGACACTATAGTCGGGTACTGAGTGACCTCAAGGCTTACTCAAAATGTCAGCTCTGGTACTATCCAAAAGACAACCGAGAAGTGACCCGATGATCTAGACCTTAATCAATAAGTCAATCTGGTCAATGCCCAGAAGACAATATGAGTTTGGACTGAGCCCCTTTTATTATTATATTATTATCTTGTGGATGATTTAAAAAGGATAGAAATCAAGTAGGAGACTCATTTCCATGAACCCTGGATATTTTGTGGGAAAATGTATGATTTCCAAAATACTACGTATGTGTACGTATTTGTTATGTATATTGATTGAGCACTTGTATGTTGTTTGAACAGAGACCTGCGAAACCACACGATCACGGTGAGGGAACTTAACTCTGCAGATTTTGTAAACAGGTGTTATATTGAGCAATGAGTGGTTTCGGTTTTGATGAACCCACTCATGTGCCTATACATGGCGCACTATGGTAAGAGTGCTGTGATGATTATGATATTACGATGTTGATCGTATGTGTATGTAAGACTGCTTCCACGTACCTGGACTATTGGACCAATATCGGCCATATGAGAGATGGTTTATGTGTACTGGACCATGGGCGGACCATGCTGTCGTCAGTTGCTGACTTGAGGGTGTCGGTATCGGCTACGTTTAAGAGCCGGAGATGTAGTTGCAAGGATGTATTTTGACCGTGTCGGGACTTAATACTGGTCTCAGTGTAGTCGGCAGACGTTACGGTGGATAATAGCAGTGGTTTAATGATGTTGACATATTATTTTGAGATTATGCTTATTGTTATCAAGCATGTGATATTGAACTGTTGCTAACCTGTTTTGTATTTACTTAATTTGCATTGTTAATTATCCTTCACTGGGCTAGTTAGCTCACACCACTCACCTTTCAGGCGATGAACCCGAGGAGGAGGACCCTCTCTTTCAGGCTTAGGGCGATTAAGCTGAGGCAGTGTCTTGGGATTCCCCCGGAGGGGAATGCCCTGATCTTTTCTGTTCGT
The DNA here is from genome assembly GCA_013350335.1 of Chimonanthus salicifolius. Taxonomy (NCBI): domain Eukaryota; kingdom Viridiplantae; phylum Streptophyta; class Magnoliopsida; order Laurales; family Calycanthaceae; genus Chimonanthus; species Chimonanthus salicifolius. The sequence goes on along the minus strand of CM023539.1, from coordinate 27,457,376 downwards.
TCTTAGAACCGTTGATTTTCATTAAGTACCGGATGTGGTACTTAATTTATGTTGAATTAATGTAATAGGCCATGTTGCCTTTTGAGATAATACTTTTGAATGATGAATCAATGATCAATTTTCTTATGCTTTGTGTTAATCAATGTTGGTTTTGATTTGAGCATGTTATGTATTGATGTTGTTGTATCTTGGTTTTTGGGAAGATATGGTACATGTTAGAGTCCACTTGACGGGTTAATGTGTAACCGCTGGACCTAACTGTTGATCCAGCCCAGTAAGAATGCTTGTGATTCTGTTTATCTTCAAAAAAAAAAAAAAAATCAGTCGCGTTCTGGGCCCATCGGTCGGGTCGGGGTGTGACACTAGTTCTTTAATAGTTGCACATCCTTTTTTGTTTAAATATAATGGATGCTTATGAATCATGCTTGAATGGTAGATGATTGAACATTCATAACTAGTTTTCATCCTTCATGAATATCTATGCTTTTATATGGTCAATTCCTTTGATGCTTTCATGAAAAATGGAATATTGGTAGGCTTGTCATATGCCTTCATGAATGATGGGATGTTTGGTGTATCTTTATTTTATTCATGATTGCATGGATGGTTTTCCTCACTTGTCTGCATATGCACTTTGATAAATGGTTTATCATTTATGTTCACTTGTGCTTTGGATTTCTCCTAATATGATATATACTAATTTCATTTTCATTTTGGCAATATATATATCATTGTGTTTCAATTGGTATCAAATACATCTGGACTCAAAGCTAAACCTGTTTAACAATGTGGTATCATTTGAAATTGTCTTGAAATTGCCATTGCCCTCTTCTCTTTCACCCTCTCTCTTCTCCATATCCCCAAAGCTAATAGTTATATCTCATTCTCACTTGATGTTCCTAAAACGGTTTAACAAGTTGTATGTCATATCTTGAACATCAATTGGGATATTTGGGGAGATTTGTGCATTATTAGCCTCATTCATTGGAATTACTCATTAAATGATAAATGATTGAATGAATGATAATGCACTATGCAAATTTAGCCTCAGATTTAAACCATTTAATACATTAAAAATCTGTGTAAGTCCACAAATGAGAAATTTGGCCTCAGTTCATGACCATAGAACATTAAGAGAATTGTGTAAGACCGTTAAAATGATATGGTTGATCATAGTGGTATCACTAGTGGGACTTAAAATTTAAATCTCTATCCATATATGGTATCACTTGGAATGATCTTGAAAATACCATTGGCTTTCCCTCTCTCTCCTTCCTCCTCTAATTCCCAATGCCTATAGTCATATCACATACCATTTGGGAATATGGTATTATCTTAGTATCACTCATTATATTTGCCCTTATATAGTTATATTTGTCTAGATGAATGATGGGATGCTATGACATGTACATCTAAACCTTTGTCACACTCCAATAGTAAGGGGGAGTAAATATGGAAATTTACATAACAAGGTTTATGATAAGTTGGGGAAATTATACTTCTTTAAATGACCCTCCACAACTTGTGCACCATGAAAAGTACTTGAAATGGCCCCTTGTCAATTTTTGACAAAAGGGGGAGAAATATTGATATACCGAAGACACAAATGTTTTCATAGGTGAACATCAAGCATTGAGAGCATATGCTAGCATCAAGATGGAGGATGTAGGTTCCATGACATTTCAACTATGCTCTCCCTTATATATGTCTCATTTTCAACACTTGGAGCAACAAAACAAAGTTGCCACTATTTATCTACTATTTTTCCATGGTCATTCCCAACAAATGTTAGTATGAATACCATAATTATATAATGGTTTGATAAAGAATGGCCAGTAGGTCATTTATATTATCTTTATGAAGAGGTTGACCTGTATTTGTCCTTTAAAAGATAATTATACATTTAATGCAAATGACAAGGATCTTGAGTGACTTGTGTTAAGTATAAAAGTAATTGACATTTGTGCAAAGGTACATATCATGAATTGTAGATAATCTGAAAACTTTCTAAGATGTCACATTACATAGATATGTAATCCTTACATAATTGTGTGACATGCTTGAAGTTATAATCATGATATTCAAAGTTATTGGATTTTATAGTAGTATGAGGCAGCCTTGTAATGTAACCATAATCGATCTCATTTTTTTTAGAAAATATTATTAGTTGAGTGAACCAAAGAGAATGTTTCTTGCTCATCTTTCATCTCTTGTAGATATATCGTTCAAGGTATACTCAAGGTGATGAAATCATTTGATCTTGGAGACTCAGCCAGTAATTCTAGAGACCTAAGAAATATGTAACTAAGATAGACTTGGGGTCATAGAGCTCAAGGAATCATGCATTCAATACATTTTACTAAAAGCATACAAGTTAAGCATGATTCAACCATACAGCATTGCAAGATAAATGTATATAGTTTTCATTTCAATTAAGCAATATCCAAGCTTTCAATCAAAGACTACCATGACATCATTCCCAATAAGAAGTTCTAATTTAAGGCATGGAGAAGAAGGTAGTGAGTGAAGGTACAACTTTAAGTCTATGTCACTAACGAGTAGCTTGATTGAAACAAATATTTCTTAAACAATTCTTTTGGACCCTTGATAAGTTCAAGTCCTCAAATTTGTGACTCTACGAGCATGATAAGTATTATAGCCAGGAAAAATACAATCAATGCATTAAGAATGTGATACCCTGCCACCTATGTCGGGAGTCCCACATCGATAGTGGAGGCAAAGAAAATGGAGTATATTTGAGGCCAGTCCCTCTTGACTAGCAGGACGCGTTTTGGGCCGGGCCATGTGGGCCCGGGCCAAAAAGCAAAACCTTTTAGGCTTGCTTGTGTGCGAGGCCCAGAGCGGACAATTTCTTGCTGAGTCACGCCCTAAGCCCTGTATTTGGGTCGGGTCGTTACAAAGAATCAAATGTATCGTATCGTAGCATATGAGCTACTTAAACTTGCCTACAATGATGATGATCTAATTTATCAAATGATAGGCAAAGTTTATTGCATAGATCCAATATTTTAATATAAAGCTCAAGCTAGGACCATTGTAGGAAACGAGGTTCATACACAAAAATCATCCACAAGATATAAGCACTTAGAGCATGAATGATTAAGGCAAACATGAAGCATACCAAATATGGCAGATTTTAATTCTACTAGATATATTTAGCAACATTGAATCTGACTCAAGTTTAGAAGAAATCTGAAGATCTAACCCACACCCCTAACCTTGGATACCCATTGGGTGGTAGATGAAGGTCTAAGGGGTCCACTAGTATCAAACAAATGAACATTTGATTTTCTCTTTTTTGTATTCTTTTTTTTTTGGACAGGATTTTGTGAATTCTTTTAAAGCTTCAATTAATTTATGAGTTAAGGCATAATTTAAATTTCCATTTAAGTTATTATGCCTTTGTCCTTGATTTTAAAATTTTGGTCGATAACTCTTTTGATTTTTTTTTACAATTTTTTTCCTTATCTTTGGGTTAGCACGTTTGGATTCTTCATTGTGAGCCTTTTACCTTTGATATTTCGTTTTTGTTTGATTTGCATTTTGATAAGGATTTTCTCTTCTTGATTGCATTCAAACATTAGATGCCCGGTTTGCCCACAATAAAAACATTTTATGATTTTGATCGGAGGAGTTGAGAAAGACTTACTTTTTACAAAAATAGTTGGTTTGACAGGTTTTTTAACATTTTTCTTGTCATAACCAAGACCCGTCTTATCTCCAAAGGGTTTACTCAATGTCAAGAGTTTTTCAAGTTTCTCTTCTCCTTTAGTGAACTTCAATTCAAAATTTTCTTTATATCGTTTTAAATCATTTACTTCTTTTATGAGCTTTTGATTTTCAACACTTAGAATTGATTGTGCTTGTGGAGTACTGCTTTTTAGCTCTTTGAGTTCATTTTTTATTTTGGCATTTTCTTATTCTTCATCACTTAACACAAATTTCAAATCTTTATAGTTTTCTTTTAACAAGTGAAGTTCATGCTTTAGTTTTCGTACTTCATTTTCAAGATTAGTTTTTTCTTCAATTTCCATTTTTAAGCACTCTTCAAGTTTTAGGTAATCTTTTTGTGTTGCTTTAGAATTTTCTTAAATTTCATCTCCTTTAAATTTTAATGCCTCTTCTTTATCTAATTCTAATTCTTTTAAGATTTTCTCATTTATTAACTTTTCATAACTTAGCTCATTCGAAAGTTTTGTGTTTTCATTCATTGCCTTAGTAAATCTTTTAGTTAGCTTTTCAAATTCAAGACATAGATCTTTATAGCCTTCTTGAAGAATATCATATTCGTGGTTTTCTTCTAAGTCTTCATGTTTAGGTTCTTTAATTATAGTATTGACACTATTATGTTCAAGAGCTTGGATGGGTCCTAGACAATAGATTTTTTCTATGGTTTCTTCTTTCTTAGGCTTTTCATGGGTTTCCTCTAAAATGTCCTATGCTTCTTTTGCAATTTCACATGATAAGATGTTTTCTAAGATGTTTAATGAAACGACACAAAATATGGCATCAAGGGCTTTTGTATTGGCCGAGTGCATACTCTTTTCAACATCACTCCAAGTGAAGTAACTTTTGATTGGTTGAGTCCAACCACATTTAATCATTTTCCAAAGAGCTCCATCTACTTCTATTAAACATACTCTCATTTTTGGCTCTCCAAAAAGCACAGTTGGAGCCATCAAAGATTGGATGACTCATCACGGCCAAGCTATCTCCCATATACATTTTACTAGCTCAAGAATCGGGTCTTAGACGGTTATGTCAAGTACAAGAGACGTCGCTCTGATACCAATTGTTGGTCAAGCTAGAGTGTCCTAGAGGAGGAGGAGGAGGAGGGAGAGAGGAAGGGGGGGGGGGGGGGGGGGTGAATAGGACAATTGCGGAATTTTAAATTTCTTTCGATCTTTGGTCAAATAAAATTTGGTCTTTACTAATTAATCCAATTGATCTTCTAAGATATTGAGATTTACAATAAATAATGAACATGAAATGAAATCTCAACAAACATAATTTCACCAAATAAGTGTGCTGGAAATATAACAAAAAATATAAATGCACAAAGTAAGGTGAGGAGTTGAGAAGAGATGGAAAATCTTGACAAAATGATTTTTACGTGGTTCGGCAACCTTATCTACATCCACGCCTCAAGTACACCACTTGAGGATTCCACCAACTTCTCATTCGATGGTGGATAAGAAACGTATTACAACCTTGATCTCTTTCAAGGGTAGAGATCAAACCTATACAATGCTTGATCTTCTTCACGGGTGAAGATCGGATTGACAACGCTCAAGAGAGAAGACACCCTTCTCTCCTTACAAGGGTTACACCAACTCTATACAAATTACAAAATGATAGAAAGAATTTGATTTTAGAAAAATACCAATAACGCTTGCCTCTTGATGATCTAAGTGGCTTTGGCACGTTCTTGAAGATCCTCCCCTTTTCTTGGCTTCTTTGATGAAGTGTAGATGCTCCAATGATGCCCAACCAAGATGAAAGAGAAGCAATTTAGGGATGGTAGAAGGTTTACCTATAAATATAATCTATCCCTAAAGGTTCTCTCAAATACACACTCAAAAGTGAGTCTAAGATGCTCAAGATTTTCCTATGAGAGCTTTGAGTGTGAGTGAGATTGAGTTCAAGAACTTTGGTAATCTAACTATGGAGTCTTAGTTCTCTTGAAATAATTGAGAGTCTTGGAAGAATGTTAGAGAGGGTTTTGCTCATCAAGAATCAACCTTTGGAATGCCCTAAGGTCATATATTTAAATCCCTTTTGAAGATATGGCCGTTGGAAGTCAAAATCACAAGAATAGAGCCGTTAAAAACTTCCCGTTGCGATTTCAGTGAATTGAACTTGAAGATTCAGTTGACTGAAATATCCAGAAATGACCGTTGAAACCCTTGGGCACAATTCAGTTGGCTAAAATCAAAGATTCAGTCGACTGAAACTCATCTGAGCATGAAAAGACCAATATGCAGCAGTTTCAGTCGACTGTAATATAAAGTTCTGCTGACTGAATCTCGGCAGTTTTGTACACTTCCACTAAAATGACCATAACTTGGGTTTCTGAACTCCATTTTAGGAGTTCTTTGATTCGTTGGAAAGCTCAGTGAGAGATTTATCTACTCACGAAATTTGGTCTAATTTGAAGTCCATTTGATGACTCAAATAATCTCTCAAAGTGAGGATATATGACAAAACTGTTTTGATCTGTTTTGCACCCTTTCATTAAAATGCTCATAACTTGGGCTATACATTTCCAAATTGGGTATTCTTGGACTTTTTAGAAAGCTCTTTGAGTGTTCTATCAAATCATAAAGATTTTACTAATACTTGAGGATATTTGATATAAGCAAAAGTTTCTCCAATACAGAGTAAAACATAACTAACCTATGAAATCTAATTTAGTTCTACCAAATTCTAAGGTATGGATTCTAAGGTTTCTCCCGATGGTAAGTTTAGGATTTCCAAGTCAGTCCTAAGTCCAAATACTGTGTTGGTTGGCATGCATGAAGTTCTTCCTGTTTTGATGCGATGCCTTCCAAATGACGCGTCTTCTAGAGCTTCAAACTTGATATGACTCTGCATGTCTTCTAGAGGCGCGGTCTTGACACGCGAAGAAGGTCACGACAAGTCACACAAATTGACAACTCACGATTCAGTTGGACACAGTCACGGAATTGACAACTCAGTCTGACTCAGGGGAGGTAGATTTAACTTTTAGGCCAACATGACCAACCCGAGATATTACCTCTGTAAACCACATCGGGTCTGCTGTGTTTTAAATTTATACTCCCAAGCGCAGGAGCCATTTATAATATAGCTTTAGGAGTACGAGGTCTGTAATGCCCGCCCCTTTTCACCGAAAATCAGAGTCCATTCTTTTTTTTTTTAAATCAATAGTGACAAAGGGCGCGGACGTCACTACGCGAGTTAAGTCCGAGCTTTGAAAGCCCAGCCCTTAACTGGTTAACCCTACGTGTGCGTGGAACGAAGTCCACGGAGAATGTTTCACACGTAGGAAGCAAGCTTGCGGAATATTACCCTAAGTGCGGAAATTACAATAGTGGCTAACCTACCATTTTTAGATAGTAGGGAAGATAGTATTCATAATATTACCAAAACATCTCAACATCTCAATGTTCCAAAATAGAAACCCAACATATAACAATTAAATTGAGTTATACAGTCCGACAAGCTAAATTATACCAATACACATTTCCCAAGATAATATTAAAGGAAATAGTCCGCCTCCCCAAGCTCCTAAGCTTGGCTCCCGTCTCGTCCTTCGTTTTCGGCATCTCCTGTGTCATCAGCTAGGGTAGAAGTAGGGCGTTAGACCACGCGCCCAGTAGGACTCCGAGTAGGGCTAGCACATGGATTAGTAATAACAACATGCAGATAATAATATAATAAAAACTGGTAGACAATCATATAATGAAATTATGAAGTGAATGCCATGCCATGGGCATCTGTGTTATGAATCCCACCCATCATCCTTATTATCCCGATGCCATATCCCCCTTGACGGCAAAGCACTCATCAAGGTAACACCAACACAAGTATCCCCCTTGACGGCAAAGCACTCATCAAGGTAACATCAACACAAGTATCCCCCTTGACGGCAAAGCACTCATCAAGGTAATATCAACACAAGTATTCCCCTTGAAGGCAAAGCACTCATCAAGGTAATATCAACACAAGTATTCCCCTTGAAGGCAAAGCACTCATCAAGGCAACATCAACACAAGTATCCTCCTGTCATATCCCTCCCATGCCATGCATGAGATGTAGATATCATATGCCATGTAATATATGTGTAAATCATAGTCATAAAACTCATCTTAAAACAATCCCATGATTATCAAAATAAATCAAAGGAAACTCATCACATAATACCAAAATCCAAACCCATCTTAAAAACAAACCATATAATTTCCAAAATAATTCAAAGAAACCATCACTCAATCCATGGCTTACAAAAAGGTAGGAATCCTACCAAATACAGACTAGCGTTCTTTCTTTTGTTTTCGCCCGATAGACCCGGTCGCCGATCCGCGTACCGCTTGCGATGTCCGGTACCTTATTACATACACATAATCAGTCCACATTTTACTATTTCTAAGCCCATTAGTCATTTCCAAGTCCATATGAAAAATCGGTCACTATTTAGGTTTTGTGGGTCCCACTTAATCCATTACATATTTTAATTTCATAAGTCTAAAAATCAGCCTCCTAGGCTTTATTTAACCATACATAAACTTATTATTTAATGCCCCTAAGTCCATGGTCCTCTCCCATGGAGTTCTTGAATTTGGCCATTAATTACGGTTTTGCCACTACCTCTTCTTCATGGTTAATCAATCATTCACCCTTGCCTAACTAAGTTCATAATTGATTATAAACTTGGATTCCCTAACTTAGGTCCATTAATGACCCACTCAATTATGTCACATGACCATTAAAATTAGCCATTTAATTAATCTAATCCCTATTAATTAATCACATACATACATCATTCCTTAGCCCATAAAAATGACTTACAATTAAATCATCCTTCTTAGGCACGTTCTTGGGTCCATAATTGACATATCACCCATATCACAAGATCACTTACATCAGCCATTTAATTTTAACCTAAAGTCCATTTATTTAAACATATATCTACACATTAGTTTTAGGCCAAAATGATCTACCATTGGTACATTAACAATCAACCCCTTTTAACTTAACCAAATCCCCATTTTCCTTGGTCTTTGATTACACATTAGATTCATCATTAGTCCCTCCATTGAGAGAACCTAAACCCTACATTCGATTCATCATTCCTTAATCACCTTTCCATCACAACAATCAACATTAGGTTCACTTTGTCCATCAATTTCCGCCATTAATTTCCATATCCCTATATCCATTAATTTCATCACTTCACCACCATAGGGTTCGGCCATACACCATGGCCGAACCCATGGTTCATGGTCCACCATTCCATTGGTGCCCTTTTTGACCATAAAAACATTCACATTCATTCATGGATTCCATCATAATAATTCTCCTCAAATATTACCTACATTAAATCATTAACCATATCAAAACCCTAAAACATTCTCCATGCTTCCATTTTTATAAAACCTAATTAAAATACTCCATCATCTACCATTGTTAAGGCCATCAACATCATGCACTTCTCCCATGCATTTCTTCATTTACCATCCCTTTAAAACAATTTACCAACATTTAATCATTAAACCCTAAAACCATAATTCATCCTTCAAAATTTTAACCCTAACACCCCATTAAAATTTCTTCAATTATTTACCATGGGGTTCGGCCATACTACATGACCGAACCCTATGGCCTATTTACACATTTGCACCCATCACAAGCCCTTCCATGAAGGGTTTAATTTATACATTTAAATCATCATTCTTAATCACATTCAAGTCCATAAACCTAGCCATATTCCCATTACAACTAATAACATTGGGTCCCTTTTGGTCCATCAACACCACCCACATTTCCCATTTATTTTTCCATAATTCATAACCATTAATCCACCATTGGATCACCATTGGATTCATTATCCATTCATGCCTTTTTAAGGCCACCAAATCATTCACATCATTCATAAACTCCCTCATAATTCTTTTAAAATTTGCAACATTTAATCATTAAGCACTTAAAATTCTAAACCATTCTCCATGCTTCCATTCTTAATTAATTAAATTACACAATGTCCTCCATTCCTTAAAACCCTAAGAAAATCACACATTACCTAATCACCCACCATGGGGTTCGGCCATACTACATGGCCGAACCCTATGGCTCACAATTTCCTGCCAATTCCACATAATTCCATACTTAATAACTTAATTACATTACATTCCTTAATCCATTTATTTTTCCTTAAACTAACCCTAATTTATCCATTAGGGTTTCCTCCACTTTTCATCTTTCAAATTGATGGATTTAAAATCCATGGCATAAAATCCTTTGGCCACCATTCATTTTACAAAAGAAATCCCAAATCTTAAACCCTAAAAATCCAAAATTTCTTGTTTAAGAAAATACTTACAATCCGACGCTTCCTTCGACTTCCGCCACTCCCGTCGGACTCCTTGGCCTCCTTTCTCCTTCCTCTTGATCTTTAGTCGACCAAGATGCTTGATCAATGGTGAAACCCTCCAAACTTAGGATCGGCCAAGGTAGGGTTTGCTTGAGAGAGGGAGAGGGGAAGATGATGAGAGGGAAGACAATAGACCATGATCTTAGAGTAATGGACTAAGAAACCCACTTCTTTCTTCTCTCATTCTCTTCCTTTCTTAATTTTCTTCTTCTTTTTCCTTAGAGATGAGGGACGGTGGTGTGGGAGAGCAAGAGAGAAAGAGAATGAAATGAGAGAAGTGGAGAGAATGAGATGAAAAAGTAATAAGATATACTCTACATTAAGTCTCCCACAAACCAAGCTTAGATATTTATCTTGCTTTATGGTGGTGGTTGAGATAACCACCACCCAAGTCCAACGTGTTTCATGGTGTTTAGAGCTAAGGTAGATTGGTCTCCCATTTGACCACCTTTTGACCACCATTTTAACTTAACTTAATTAATTACTTAATTAGATCATTAGGTCAATTTAATTAATTCTCACTTTAATTTAATTCTATTTACTTAATTCACCTTCATACATCCACCCATGGTTGACCAATTAAACCATGGTGGTCGGCCCCACCAAACCTTGGGTCCACACGCCACCTCACTTGGTGAGGTTGAGGTGGGTCCCATTGGACCATGTTACCTTGGTCAACTTCAAATTGACTTCGGTGAATTGAACCCATTCAATTCATTCCAATTGGATCACCATTGGGCCCATGGCCCAATTACATTTTCATCTTATCCATTTACTCTAAAGCTTACATCATCTTAATCCATTAGGTCCCAAATGGGTATTGGGCCCAATTTGACCATTCCTTGGCCCAATTGACCACCATTGACCCTTTAAGTAAACTTAAATCCAATCCATAATCCATTGGGCCCTAGTTGGGCCTTTGTCCAAATTTTGGTCCATTTACCATTTATTTCATCAAATTTCTCATTTCCACCATTAAAAATAAATAATAACCCCATATTTATTGATTTAAAAATTTCGGGCCATTACAAGGTCAAGCCTATCAGAACTTAGGAAAATATATCCATGAAAAACACACCATTGAGGTGTATATTTAAGAAATTTATAAAATCATGAAAATAGATCTCAAACGTGGAATCAATTCTCTAATCTAGGAATTATAAAATTAATTTAGAAACTTTCTAAAAATAGAAAACAAAGTCTAAAATTATAAATAATATCTAAAGTTAGAAACTAACCATTAAAGAAATCTAATTTTCATGAAAACATAAAATAACAAAAAATTTATCTAAGTTTAATTAAGAGGGTGGAAGTAATCTAAAAATTATAAATAATCTTAATCTAACTTAGAATACAAAATTAAGATGCAATTAATTAATAACCAACCTATTTTCCAATTTTTCAAGAATTTGAATGTAATAAAAAAATAAAGATAAAAAACACCTAAAATTATCTATTAAAATATTTACAATGGAATTGGACCAGAAAATCAAGGAGGAATAATTTTTCATATTTTAAAAATAAAATAAAGGCTTAGACTACATAGCTCACGCAAATTACCAAACATGTATTCAATTTTTACTTCAATAAAATTCTAGGTATCAAAAGTCATGAATTCAATAATCAAGAATTTCTCAAATTAAATCTTAGACTAAATAGAATTTAATTTTTTTCTCCAAATCTAAATATTTCAGTGCACTCGTGAAAACAAGAGCCTTAGTTCAAAGAGGGAAGTCTAATTAGTCTAAATATTCCAGTGCATCTAATTTGAAAAACCTAAAATTAAATCCAACATGTTCTTTATAAAAATAATTAAAAACAAATTAAATCCTCATAACACATGAATTAAATAATTGGAAAACCATAAACTAATATTTCAGCACACCTTTACTTATTCAAAACATAAAATTAAAATTACAATTCAATGGAATTTGAATAAATAAAATACAAGAATACAATATAAAAAAGTCAAGCTCTACCAACCTAGAAACCCTTGCAGAATTCGAAATTCCCACTGCCAGTGCCAACCCTTAAATTCCTCTAACCAAGTTCAACTTCTTTCTCTAGCCCAAGGCCTTTATTTATAATGTTTAGGAGGGATAAATTAAGCAACAACAGGTGAGACCCAACTTCAACAGATTTCGGTAACTTCTCTTTTATTTTGTTTACATCGTCTAACTCTCATTCTATTTTCGTTCCACATCACCTTTTGTTCATCCAACCATTCATTCAAACTTTTAATCTCCACCATTCATTCATCATTGCATTAAACAAACCCTAAACTCCACATGTCAAATTCGAAAATCCCATATAATCTTACCTTAATTTCTTTGCTTAGCCACCAAGCCAATCCCTTCCTCCAAGCTACAAAATTCGATCAAGCCATATAAACCCTAACCTTTTCAACTTAAAATCTCCTCCATCCATTTTCAAGATGATTTAATCTTAGTCCTCTATTCATCACTTAAACCAAGATTAAATATCAGCCATACATTCCAACCCAGAGCCTATAAATAGAGCATATACCATAGAATTCGAATTTGGTCAGGAGCTAAAGAGGACTGAAGATTGGAGAATACACAAGAGACAAAGGAGCCTACAGGAATTTTACATGTGAGCATATCATATTGTAAATTTATTTTTGTTTATCCTTATTGTATTTTTCCAATATATGTGTATTAATTCTTTCATTAAATAAATAGAAAATAAGCTCTTAGAACCCTGAAACATCCAATTTTTGAATTTCTTTTATGATTGTTTGATTTAATTTTAAGTTTATATTCTTTGTTTAATTAAAAAGAAATAATGAAATAGTTAGGACTTAGGTTTCGTTAGAATCAAATCTAAGATTCCAATGGGACATAATGAAATAATTAGATTTTGAATTTAATTGTTAAATTTAAGGATCTAAGGTTCAATTAATTAGATTAAATTTTACAAATTTTAATTTTAATGAAAAGTGTGAATTGAGATTTGAATTTTTATGCGAATTTTCAGATTTAGATCTTTTATTTATTTATTTGTTTTTGGCTATGATTGATCCATTCCACTACCACCTTTAAATTATGCATTGTTTTGTTATTTCATTTTCTTTATTTGTCAATTTATTTCCTTTGCTTAATTTATTTTGTTATGTCTTTTATTTGATTAATTATTCAAATTATTGTATTTGTTTGCTTGTTGTAAATTCAAGTTTATATTGTTGTTTAATTATTGTAAATTTTATGTGTAAATTCACTCTCCTTCTAACATGATTCTTTATTCTTTAACTAGGATTGGATATGTGTTATTTTATTCTTAACCTTATAATTTTAAATGGAGATGAGGACTATTTAATTTCATCATTCAAATAAAGAGATAAAAAAAATTCAATGGATCTAATTTGGAATTGTTAATATGATTTTAAAATTTTGTTTTCTTTAGATCTAAGTTAATCTAAAATTCCATGTTTTAGAATTCTCTTTCAAAATATTAATTCTAATTCTAATTTCATATTTTTTTAAAAGGGATATCAATTTAATTTATTTGATTTAAACATATATTTTATGATTTCCTTTGGGTTCAAACTTGCACTCATATGCTATACTATTTGATTGGTTAGTACGCTTGCGAGTAATAAATGTAAGAGTTGCATCACAACAGTGATTTAATCAAGCTCCAAGGTGGTCGGAGAGCGACTTACCGGCTAGCACAACACCTAAGGTGTATAAGAGTGCCTAGTCCTATGCATAATGCACATCAAATGTGCTAACTAACCCATGAGAGTCCCACCACTCATCCGCGGCAGAATCACGCAGGGGATATACTCTTCCACGGTCCGCATCATAATTACGTGAGGGACGTACCCGTACCATGCCTCAATATTAGTATCACGTGAGGGACGTACACATACCACGTCTCCATATCAAGTGACCTAGTCACGTATACATTTTAGTGCCACACTCCCCTTATGTTCATATCGAGGCTCCTGCGGTCTCACGACTATTCTAGGCCTTATTAATGGAATCTATATACTTGTCTCATCATTTCGAGACTCCCAAGACCTTACAACCACTCCAGGCCGCCTTCGTGGGGTCTGAGGTCTAGCACTAGTGGTCTACATCGGGGAGGGTACACCATACCAGTCCCCTTTCTACCATAAACGTATACCCAATACACTAGTGCACCCTACCGTGCTTCTACTCATAATTGCAAGCCTACTTAAATCCTATGTTAGTATATCACAAGTCTAACATGTATTAGCTATTGCATTATAATGAGTATCTTAGAAACAAGCATGGTTTACACACATTTACTCATCCTCTTTACTATATACATATGAGACATAGTAAAGTCTTTTGATCGAGCTGATGCACCATGCTCTCAGTTGCCTATGCACCGCATAGTGGGTCAGATCAGTCATAGTTCATTTATTTCCGCATTTGGGTGGACATTGGGGAGTGGTCCTACTTGTTAGTGCCCCAGCTTGCCGAGTCACCTGTTTGTCAATTCCATGATTCAGGAGAAACATTGCCTTGGAAGAATGAAGTAATGAAACAAGACTCAAGTGGTGTGAAAGTTGAATCAAGAGCTTCAAGGATTGGAAGATCAAGTGCAAGATTCAAGATCACCAAGTGTATGGCAATCACATAAAGGTAATTGGCCATAGATGACTTTAGGGTGGACCCAACGCACCTAGATACCCCAAACTAGACTTAGATAACATCTTGGTAAATCTTAAATCAAGTCTACTGGACATGACAGTCAACAGAACCAGATAAACTTAAACTTGCAAATTTGGAAATACTGTCAGGATGATACATCGTGGATGGTGATCCATCGCCAGAGACAGGACACGACCTATCATGGTCCAAGATCCATTGTTCGGAATGAGAAAGGTTCTTGTTGAGAGAATACTATCAAACTGGTCTATGCACAGGACGACCGATCGTGGGTGCAACCCATTGCGAGGGACAATTCATGACCCTAGGACGACCGTTCATGGGTGCAACCCATCGCGAGGGACAATTCATGACACATCGGGAGCACGCCCATTGTCTGGGACAGGGACAATCCATCGGGTTCACGATCCATCTGCTGATATTTTTATTCTTTCGGGTTGAACATATACTGTCAAACTCAACTGGCCTCAGGATGATCCTACTGTTAGTGCACTAACAATCGGCATTGGATCTCACGATCCATCGTGGAGCACGATCCATCATGCGTGACCGTTATCTATCCATTGGGGAACATTTAATGCACAACTGTCACATTTCCAACGGCACAATTTTAAGTCACGATTGATCGCGGTACCAATCCATTGCCTGGTCAAGTTCCGGAAAAAATGGTTTGCCTATTTAAACTCCAAACCTTGATGAGTTTGATTGGACACTTTGGAATCCTTGACATAGGAAAATCCTTTGGCATTCCCAGAGATCCTATCTCCTCTCCAAGCACTTCACATTAGTGAATCATTTGAGATCCAATCATCTTAATTGAGACTAAAAGAGAGAGAGAAAACCAAATCTAGGTTTCAACTTGCATATCCATAATCCTAGAGGCCTAGATTGTGATTGCTCATACTCGACGCATCTTCGTCATCGAACGGCATCACATTGGGAGAATCTACAAGAAGCACAACATTTACAAGTGAGCTTTCAAAAGGCAAGTGCTTCTTGGTTTGATTTAATTTTCTAAATCATCTTGTACAGTGGATTAAGACAAGATGCTTGAATCACTATAAAAATAGAGAGACAAGGAAGTAGATTGGGGTAGCTCGAACATTTCAAAATCTTAGCCGAGTGTGTGAAATTCTCATTCAATTGTGTAGGTGGAATTCCTACTCTATTCGTGAGGGCATAATTCCCCACATAGTGCATTTGGGATAACCCAAAGTTGGGTGAGTCCAATGGTGGATGTAGGAGGGACTTACTCCGAACCACTATACCTAGGGTGTTGTGGGTATTTGGTTTTTGCCTGTGTGATTGTTCAATTATCTTGTACAATCTTTGTTCACTCACTTGATTAACCTTGTTATTTATCCACAACAAATTTACTTTAACACCAGTTGTTCCTATAGAGTGAAGTATTTGAGAACATGAGTCATTCAAGAATCTGCGAATGTTGTAGTGGATGATCATGTCCTCACACCTAGTCAAGAAGAAAAAGAAGAGGACCCCATTCCACTAGTTCAAAAGGAGAAAATTCATGTGGAAGAAAATCCAATTACCTCTCCTAAACCCAAGCCCCTTAAAAATGTAAAGGAACACCCCATTGGACAAATCATAGGAGATCCCACAACTGGAGCTGGAACTAGAAGGAAAATTGAGAACATGGCCAATTATGCATGCTTTACTTCACAATTGGATCCTAAGAAAATAAAAGAAGCCATAAATGATGAGGATTGGATTAATGCAATACAAGAAGAGCTAGGACAATTCACTAGAAATGATGTTTGTGATTTGGTTCCTAGACCCAAGGAAACCCATGTAATTGGAACAAAATGGATATTCAAGAATAAGATGGATGAACATGGGACTATTGTAAGAAACAAAACTAGATTGGTAGCTCAAGGGTATATTCAAATAGAAGGAATTGACTTTGATGAGACCTTTGCCCCGGTAGCTGGATTGGAATCCATTAGGATAATGCTTTCCATTGCTTGTTGTCTCAAGTTAAAACTGTTGATGTTTTAAATTTGTAAATATCGCAAGCGTACGAACCATGTATAGTATAGCAATGTGAGAGCGAGGTCGAACCCAATGGAAAATCTCAAAATATATGAATTAAAATTAAATTTGTGTTCCCTTAAAAAGAATTATTTTCAAGAAATAGAACCTTTATGAGTCATGTATCTAACTTGGAAAATCAGCAAATAAGATGTGTGAACTAATTGTCCTTGAATTAAAATGGTGAATTAAATGATAATCTTAATCATGGTCAAAATTACAAGTTATAAGATTAAAATACCACATCTCCAATCTTTAATTAAATGAATTTTGAGAGCGAGAGTATAATTTCAAAGAATTAAAAGAATAAAAGAATGACATGAATTTAAAGAATTTTAAAAGAATAAAACATGCAAGACTTAGGTTAGAATGAAGATTATACAACAAACATAGAATCTAACATGATTAAAAGACAGAGAATCAAATTGCAAGAAAATAAATGACTGAAAATAAAAATGTAATAAAGTAAAGGTTGGTTGATTGGAATAAACCATTCATCGCCCAAAATGTATAAATAAAGTGAAAGCCTAGATCTGAAATTCACATAAAGATCTAAAATGCAATTCATATTCACTAATAAAAACAAGTTCACAACCTTTTAATTTAATTAATTAAACCTTAGTAATCAAGAATCAACATTTACAATCAAGATCCTAGCTATTGCATTTGCTCATGTTTAATCAAAGAAACAAAAGTTGTAAATTTGGAATTAAAAGCAAAATAATCACAAAAGAATTTTTAGAATTTGGATGTTTCAGGCTTCTAAATGAATGCTTCACTTTATTAAATGAAAGAATTAAAGTACAAAGCTTAGATTAAAATACATAGAAGATATAAAATAAAATTGCAAAATTAATTTCTTACTTGTAAAAATCGTGTGAAGCTCCGTCTTCTTAGTCTTGCTCTAGCCTTTAGTCCTTTTAAACTCCAGGTCATATTCGAATTTTACCCTTGGGGTAATGGGGTATTTATAGGTTTTGAAAAGAGATGAAGGGTTGAGATTAAATCAAAGTTTAAGTTGGTGATTGAAGGGCTAAGATTGGATCAAGATAGAAATGGGTGATGGAGATTTAAAGTTGGATTTTCGGATTGCAAAAGGAGGGTTACACGAATTTGGAGTGTGTTTGCTTGGAGGTTAAGTTAAGGTGGAGAGAAAATGGGAATTTAGGAGAAAAGAAAGGAATTGGATTGGCAATGGGAAATTTGAATTTGGCTATGTAGTTTTAGGGTTTCTGAATGAGATGATAAATGAATGGATGGAATTTGAAGATGGGATGATTGAATGGTGGAGATGGAAGGAAGTGATGTGGAGAGTTGACTACGCAATGTGAAAATGAGGTGGCTTTGGATGGAGCAAAATCGTGTGGGATGCAAAGGGATAGGATGGTGATGTGGCATGAATGAATCTAGATGGAAAATGGGTTAAAACATGGAGAAAATATAGATGCAATAATCATGTGGATTGGGTTGTGGCAAATTCGAATGGAGGCTAGCTTATTCTTCAAGTTGTGTAAACTTAGGGTTAAATGAATGATTGGATGCGATTAGTTGGGACTAAGATCTATGGCTCTAGGTTTATTTGACTAAAATTAATTATGGGACTGGGTAGGTAATTGATGGAGGGTTTGGATTCAAAGGTTGAATCTAGATGATTAATGAAATGCATGATCTAAATATAAGGTAATGTGTGTATGTGATGGATGCATGTGGAGGCTCTAGGGTTTCTAAGAGATGAATGAACATATGTGATTAAATGACCTAATATCTAATGGCTAAGATGATCAATGCATGAAATGGATGCATGAATTTGTAGCTGATGCATGGATGAATACTAATCTAAGGTTAAGATGATCATGATGATGATGGATGACAGAGATCTAATGATAAATGAATGAATAGGTTAGATTTGATGGTGGATCTAAGGTTTGACCTAATTGGGTATTTGAGATGGTGAGTTAAGATCTAAGGTAAAAATTGGATGGTGTGGATGTGAGGTTGGGTTATGGGTTTTGGCCATGGATAATTGGGTTGGCTTAGGTGAAATTCAAACATGGAACATGGAGTTGACTTGGACTTGGATCTAGACCTCAACTTAGGTCTACTGGAATTGGATTTGAGAGCTTGGGCCCTAGTTGGACTGAGCTTGCACATTGGCCTCGTCTAATGGCAAAATGCACACAGACTTGTATGTGGACTGGCCCATTTGAAGAGAGTCTTGGCCCAATGACTTGAAATTAAGACTTTGGCACTTGGATTGCAGCTTCTAACATCTAGAATTAAATAATTATTCAGTCATTTAAAATCTAAAAAATATTAATTAATCTTAGACTTTCGTAAATGGATCCAGATTAATTAATTTACATGAAGAGACCCTAAAAGGTGGCATGAAATAATTATAAATATTCTAGATCTTCACTTTAAAGCTTTAATTGTGAAATTTTCCACTGAATTGCCTTGATTTTCTTGAACTTTCCATTTTTTACTACAAAATTGACAAATTATATTAAATGCATCATTATATACAAAATTGAGGGTTAACTGTTCTAATAATCAGGGGTAAATATGTAATATTTTAATACTCAACAAATACCCCCAAACTCAGATTTTGCTAGTCCTCAAGGAAAAACTAAAGCTAAAAATTCTATAGACACACAAAAATCTTAGATTAATCCTATTCTAGACCAAATGAAAATCCTAAACTAAACCACTTTCGCTGGTACTCTCGATTGCATTTAGTGTATGCAATAAGCCTTTAAACCCCTAGCTCATTACTAGTGGACGGGTTATCTCGTGAGGACTTTCAGTGGTCAAACCCACAAATATCAACATATTTAACATGAACACAAGGATGATAGGTCTAGACATTATACAACTCTAAATTTCATTTTACAAGTTTTATACTCAGAGTGTATGTGTGCTTTAGCCAATATGAAGATAGACTTCTTTTTCCAAATAGTCCCAAGTTTTTTTCATACCTTTGGAAAATGCGCTTCGACTGCAAACCTTACTGGATATATCTCTTGGAAAAATTAACACTCAGAGGTTTGGGATCATTTTCTCTCAAGGTATATGTGAGCTGAATTTATGTATTCAAAAACAAAGTATCTCACATATGTATTAGACAAAAATGGCTCATATCAAAGAAATGATTGATCTCATGAATAAGCGCTACTTTCCTAAGAACGTTGAGTCAAATACCATCATCTTTCTTCATTTATTCTCCACTTGAAACACCTTATATAGACCTAAGATCAATAGGACTTCCTATTAAAACGAAACGTGGCTTGGGATTGGTTCAAATCAAAGAAGGATAGACGGCTCTGAAGATAAATACTTTGAATTGCTTAGACGTCTTCATGATTTTGAATGGGATATTTTTCCTCTATTTTTTATTTTCGGCATTTTTCTAAGTATTTCTTCTTTATTTTTCTTTTCTTTTTTCACATCCTTCTTTTGGCATTTGGGTGTTTCCCTTTTTTAATCGGCTCATACTCCTGAACTGGAGTTGGGTATGGTAGACATGGTTGGTCAAGAAAATAAGCTACATAAGGCTCAAACGAGGAACTATCAAGATAAGATGACCAAGTATAGGTGGGCTTTTAGGCTCAAACGACAAAAAAATGGCCTATATCATATTCTAAGTTTCAACAGGTGGTTTCTTTGTTTCAAATAAATTCCAAAAAATTTCAGGTATAGTAACACAATTTTGATGGCATTCTCAGTAATATGACCAAAATGAAGGATATTGAGATCAACAACGACTTATTTGCGCTACCAAAGAAAATGGAATTGACTTATTACCCTCAGAAGAAAAGAATGGCTTTAAAGCTCACTAGGCTAAGTCTCCATTGGTATTCCTCTAGTGATTACTTGACTCGAGAATAATTTTCTTTTTTTAGACTAGACTCAATATGGCTGTGTACAAAAGTTTCCATGTTTAAATCCTATAAAAATGTTTTCGGAAAAGTATGATATAAAGATCTCTATCTAAGTATTAATGCTAAAATGTGACTTTTTTTACGTCAGATTGCCAAGACGCAGGTAATCTTTTTAAAACTAAAATTGGCAGTGTTTAAGCTCTAGAAGTCTCAGTCTCGCTAACTCTTATATAAAATGATTCTGCCTATTTTTGTGTAAACAAGATTGTGACTCTTTTACGTTAGATTGTCAAGACGTTTGTAAGCACTTAGTTAGAAATCCTTAGTTCTCTGTAGTTCAAGGCATCTCAGTCTTTTTGGACTTACTCTGTCCTTGCATAGATCTACATAGATCTGTCTACTTTCTACAAGTCTACTTACTGCTATCTAATTGCGGACTCCATAATCTAATTTTATTCCATTACAATTCCAACGTCCACATTTGTAATAGATACCTAGCCTCTTAGTTTTCCTCTTTGTGGCCAGAGTGCTTCAACCACAGAGAGGTCTAGGTTGCTCCTCTTGGATTTCCTGCTTCCTCACCCTTATAGCTAAGGAAATGATTTTCCTACACAAGTTTGGGGGAACTTGTGTTCTAGACAGACACATTGCAAAAATGAAAACTCAACCGTCTACGTGCATGACTTTTATCCAGTTTTTTGACGTCTGCTAGTCACAAAGACAAAGATGGATGATGGATGTTGGAAAAAAAAAATTAAAGGGTCTCAGTTTTAAACTTACTCTCCCCTAAGAATTTTTTTTATGGAAAATGACACATGATGACCTTAGTACCCCCAAACTCAAATTGGACATTGTCCTCAATGTTCCCTAATCTACACTGGCCATATGTAAACAAAGAAATATCTTAGAAGATGAACAATCGGGATATGAAGTGTAGCTTGGAATGAAATGATGAATGGCGGACTCCTAGGCTAGATTGACTCAATGTAAAACTAGACTCAAGAAAATAAAATCTAGATACTGAAGACTCAGACCAATTCAGCCATAGACAAATGGGCTGGAGGGTCTCGGAAAAGAATTATGAATGGGAAAGGGTGATTGGGTGTGGGAAAATGGAAGGGTATTGGATGTGCAAATCAGTCTTGGTAGATTGGATCAATGAGCAAAATTTCTTATGTTCCTTTTGAAGTGTGAGACTCTAAAAATGGTTTCAGACGATGACCATTGACTTTGAAAGCATGACCATTTTTAGGATTCTTGATCTGGATGGCACCATGTGGGAATATGGCTGTGACGATGAACGGACCAGACCATTTTGATTTCAATTTTCCAGGAAGAAGATGCAATTGAGAATTGTACAATTGGAACTTTTGACCAACAGTAAACACTTTCCGAAGAATGTGTTTGTCATGAAAGATTTTCATTTGGTCGTTGTACTTTCTGGCCGTATCATAAGCTCCATTTCTGATTTCTTCCAACTCAGCCATTTGGACTTTTCTGAGTTGTCTAGCCGAGTCTAAGGCAAAATTGAAACGCTTGATTGCCCAATAGGCTTTGTTTTCTATTTCGACTGGAAGATGACAAGCTTTTCCATACATTAATCGATAGGGTGACATTCCTATGGGAGTTTTGAAAGCACAGTTCGATAAGCCCATAGTGCATCAGTGAGTCTAGAAGACCAGTCCTTTCGAGATGGATTGACTGTCTTCTCAAGGATATGTTTGATTTCTCTAATTGATATTTCCACTTGTCCACTTGTTTGAGGGTGATAGGGGATAGCCATTTTGTGAATCACCCCATATGGACTTCATCAATTTTTCGAATGGGCAATTACAAAAATGCTTACCACTATCACTGATGATAGTTCATGGAATACCAAATTTAGAAAAGTTGTTTTCTTTCAAGAAACGAGTGACAACCTTGTGATCATTGGTTTTGCATGCCACTACTTCTACCCATTTTGATACATAGTCAACGCCTAAGAGAATATATAGATTGCCAAAATACTTAGGGAAGGGTACCATGAAATCAATGCCCCAAACATCAAAAAGTTCAACAGTTAAGATTGGGTTTAAAGGCATCATGTTCCGGCAGGATATACTTACTAATTTTTGATATCTATCGCATGAAATGCAGAACGTATGGGTATCACGAAACATGGAGGGCCAGTGAAATCCACACTGCAAGAATTTTGCAGTTGTCTTTTAGCATTGAAATGGCCTCCACAGGCTTGATCGTGACAGAAACTTATGAAACTTTGTTGTTCTTCTTCAGGAATACAACGACGAATAATTTGGTTCGCACAATGCTTAAATAGATATGGATCATCCCATATTAAATTTTTGACTTGTGCCAGAAACTTAATTCTATTTTGTTTAGTCCAATGAGGAGGCATTTGACTAGTTACAAAATAGTTGACAATATCCGCGAACCATGGTACTTGGGAAATGGACATAAGTTGTTCATCAGTGATAGAACGGTTGTCTTCAGTGAGCTCAATTACCAATCTAGACAAATGGTCTGCTACCACATTTTCAAAACATTTCTTGTCCTGGATTTCAAAGTCAAATTCTTGTAGCAGTAGTATCCATCGGATCAGGCGGGACTTAGCATCTTTTATAGAAAGAAGATACTTAAGTGCAGCGTGATCTGAATAGATAATGACCTTTGAACCTACCAAGTAAGATCGAAATTTGTCTAATGCAAATATGACAGCTAACAGTTATTTTTCCATAGTGGAATAATGAAGTTGAGCGCCATTCAAGTCAAATTAGAGATTAGGTTAACCTTGGCTTTATCCACTTCAATTCCTTTTTCTAAGATGATGTGCCCTAGTACTATGCCTGATTTCACCATAAAGTGCCATTTTTTCCAATTGAGTACTAAGTTTTTTTCTTTGCACCTGACTGACACAAGGATTAGATGTTGTAGGCATTGGTAAAAGTTGGTCCAAAGACTGAGAATTCGTCTATGAAAACTTCCAGGAAACGTTTTACCATGTCGGAGAAAATACCGATCATGCACCTCTGAAAGGCGGCATGTGCATTACACAATCTGAAAGGCATACGACTGGTAGGCGAACGTACTGAATGGACATGTGAATGTTGTTTTCTCTTGATCCTCAGAAGCAACATAGATTTGGTTATAGCCTGAATAACCATCAAGGAAACAATAGAATGCATGACTGGCTAAACGTTCAAGCATCTGATCAAGGAATGGAAGAGGGAAGTGTTCCTTATGAGTGACAGTTTTCAGCTTTCGGTAATCAATACAAACTCTCCAACCCATTTGAATGCCTGTTGGAACTATCTCATTTTCCTCATTTTTTTATTACCGTGACACTAGACTTTTTCGAAAAAACTTGGATTGGACTTACCCATGCATTGTTTGAAATTGGGTAAATGATTCTAGCTTCGAGGAGTTTCAAAATTTCGGCTCTCACTACTTCCTGCATTGTTGGATTTAACCGTCTCTGTGGTTCTCTACATGTCTTGGAATTTTCTTCCAAATGAATTTTGTGCATGAACAGAGAATGGCTAATTCCTTTGAGATCGGTAGTGGACCATCCTATAGCTTCACTATGATCTCTTAAAATAGTCAGTAATCTAGACTCATGCTCAGAAGTTAAGTTTGAAGCTATGATAATTGGCAATTTTTTTGAAGGTCCAAGATATGAATATTTGAGAGTCTTAGGAAGAGTTTTGAGTTCTAATTTTGGTGGTTTCTCGATAGATGGGACTGACACAGATTGATTGACAGAAAGAGGTTCAAATTCGGTAATAACATTCACTTTATCGAAATTGAAATCCTTGTCTAAAAATGACAGTGATTTTTCTAACTGATTATTGCAAATGGAGTGAAGGAAAAACTCATCAACAAAACTCTGAATTATGTTAACCTCGCATGGATCATCTGTGCAAAGAGGTTGTCGACAAAGGACAAAAACATTGAGTTCAGTTGTCAAGTCTCCAAATGATAATCGAAGCATACCATTTTGGTAATTGATTACAGCTTTTACAGTGGCCAAAAATGGTCGTCCAAGAAGAACTGGGATATGCCCATTGTCGTTTTGAGTTGATTGTGTATCCAATACTACTAAATCTACAGGAAATTTTTAATTGTCAACTTTAACTAGAACGTTTTCTATCACACCTCTAGGAATTTTTATTGAGCGATCAACTAACTGTAGGGTGATAGAAGTGGGTTTCAATTCTCCCAAACCTAACTACTCATAAAGAGCATATGGTTGTAGGCTGACACTAGCTCCAAGATCTAATAAGGCCCTGTCAATTGTGTATGTACCAATTGTACAAGCAATGGTAGGACATCCAGGATCCTTATGTTCGATTGGAAACGTTTGTTGGAGAAGTGCACTTGCATTTTCTGTTAGAAAAGCCTTCGTGGGAGCATTAGTTCTTCGCTTTACCGTACACAAGTCCTTGAGTAATTTAACATACGAAGTTACCTGATTGGTGGCATCCAATAGAGGGATATTGATGCTGATATGTGTAACACCTCTAGTATGTCACCATAAGATATCTTTTGTTTTACAGATAGCCTATGAGGGTATGGAGCCCTAGGTGAAAATGTTTTCTTAGCCGATAAATCTGATGAATTTTGGACATGGGATGAACTCAGTGAGTTATCCGGTATGTTTGATTGATCATTGATTTGTTCTTTAGGCATTTTCACTTTATTGTCTACCTGTTTCCCTGATCTCAAGGTAGTAATTGATTTAACATCGTCTGGTTTGGATGATGAAACTTTATACTGTCCCTTAGGATTTGGAATAGGTTGACTGAAAAATTTGTCCTTTTCTCGATCACCAATAGCAGTACCAATTGTCCAAGCTGTGTTTCAAGATTGTACATAGACAGCTGGGTAGATTGCATGAATTGCTGCAATGTATCCTCAATCTAAGGTTTACGTTGTTGTGAAGGATTAAACTGATAAGACGGATTTGGCTGGGGTGGATGATAAGACTGATTTTCAGGTGATGGGTGATATGATTGATTTGGATATGGCTGATTTAGCTAATTTTGTAATTAAGGAGGATTTTGATTCATTGGAGATTGATTCTGACGCCAAGAGAACTTGGGATGATTACGCCAATTAGGATTGTATGTAGCAGAGAACGGGGTTACTTGCTGTCTTCCAAAATTATTGAGTGCATTGACTTGTTCGATTGAACACTCAGAATTTGATCCTAGGGAAGAACAATTTTGGGCGTTGTGTCCTAGACTAAAACACATAGCACAAAATTCAGCATTTGTTCCTATTGAGGGGTTCATCGCTTGAGTCATCACTAATGAATCAACTTTTTTCATAAGGTTTGCGATTCTAACTTAACGTCAAAGTCATTACTAACTTCGTACAAACCCCCTTTATTTGAGGTTTTCAGTAAATTATTTTTCTTAAAGAAATCCCATCGCTGAGAATTCTCCACCAATGTTTCTAGGAATGTCCATCCATTGTTCTCATTTATCTGCAAAAGTCCCCATTTTTCATAGACTCGACCATTTGACGTGTTGATGTGGTTAAACCATCATAGAAAAATTGGACAAGACTTCACGTTTCAAAGGCATGGTGGGAGCATTTTGCTAATATTTCTTTGAATCTTTCACATGCTTCAGAGAATTGTTCACCTTCCTTCTGATTGAAGTTTGTTAGTGCCTTGGCTTGCCGAGTCTCTATGTTTGTCAATTCCATGACTCGGGAAGAAGCACTTGCTAACAACTTCAAGACTCAAGGTTATTGAGAGTGAAGATCATACTCCACCGGATTAAAGCTCATCGTTATGGAAATCATAAAATAGGTATTTAACCATAGATGACTTTAGGTGGTACCCACACCTTAGGAGGACTATCTCTAGGCTTAGTTGAACAAATGGTAAAACCATAAGAAGCCTAAGAGAGGAAGCTGGACAGTGAACTGGAAGTGAACTTGGAAATATGAATTAAGTTCACTGTCAGCTCGACCAGTTGTTCTCACCAACTCCTCGGTGGAGACAGGATCGACCCATCGTGGTCAAAGACTGGTCGGCCAGATTGACAAAGTTTATGGAACATAGAACTATCATTCTGGGTATGCCTCTGACCGAGAGTCTCGTATACACTGACCCCTCGGTGAAAGGCTGAAACGACCCCTCATGGTCCTCGTCGATGATAACTTATAAGTTCTGGAACTTAGAACTCAAGTGAACTCTCGAAGAATCAGACATCTCGGTAATTCAAGACCAATCGAGAGTACCAGGACCGTCCCCTCGTTAAAGGGCAATAGGTCGTTCTGGGCAGGACAAGTTTCGGGACATGAAACTCTGTCTGCATGGTGTTGCCCTAGATCGAGACCCTAGTATGGACCGACCTCTCTGTGCCATGATTGTCGACCCATCGGTGACACCGATTTGTCGACCAGGAAGTAATAATGTCGTTGGTGTGCATTTAATGTGCAACGGTCGAGCGGTTGAACGGTAATAAATATGAACACCGACCCATCGGTGCCACCAACCTGTCGGTATTGGACAATTTGAAAAACTGTGAAAAACTCCTCTATAAATATGAGTGTTGCGTGATCATTTAATCATCTTCATTGAACTGAGAAAAGTCACACACTCAAAGGAACGATCAACTCTCTTGTGTCTTCACCTGAGAATTAAATACAACCAATCTATTGATTGAGTTGGAGAGGGAGAAAGAGAGGAGGAAATAAAAGATACATCTAGGAAAGGTTTGGTATAACTAGTTTCCTAGTCACTCTGAGATTGTGATTGCTTTAGGACGGCTACAAGATGGAGCGTCGGCACACATTGGGTGGATCTTTGAGAAGTACACATCTTCGAGAAAGAGCTTTAAGGTAAGTGCTTCTTGTTTTTAATTTTGTTTTTAAAACATTTATCCAGTGAAAGTGGATTAAGAAGGCTTGGCTCTGGAACCGCTATAAAAAATCTAGAGCGTCATCTCTGGCACATTAGTGGGTGGAATTCCCAGCCGATTGAATGAGGTGGAATTCTTACTCTAAGTGTGAGGATGTAAGTCTCCACTTAGTGAATTTGAGGATAGCTCAAGGTTGACCGAGTCCTAATAGTGGATTTAGGTTGGCTAACCGAACCACTATATATCTTGTGTCCTTGTGCTTGTGGTGCTAGAGCTATTTTCTTTTATTGATTGTTTAATCACATTTGCTAACACACATTCACTTGATTGTTGTATCCGCTGTGCTTAAACTAATCGATCAAATAGTTTTTAAAAGGACCAACGATTGTTAGATTGACCTATTCACTCCTCTCTAGGGTCAATCGTGTTCTTGCTCCCAAGGGACTTTCAAAGTTTATCATTTCTCTCTTGAGGGCGTTTGTTTTTTATACTAGGCAAAACTTATTCAAAAATTTATTAACTAGTTGATCCCAAGTGGTGATGGTATTCGCAGGTAAAGAATTTAGCCATGATTTCGTTTTTCTTTGAGAGATAAAGGAAATAATCGAAGTCGAATATATTCATCAGTGATTCTTTGGATTTAATGGTGGAACAGATCTTTAAGAATTCTTTGACATGAAGGTATAGATCCTCTCTATCAAGACCATGAAATGATGGTAGAAGATGTAAAAGTGTTGGTTTAAGTTCAAAGGTAACATTGGTTGTAGGTATGATTATACTTGATGGAGTGTTGACTGTGACTAGTGAGAAGTAGTCTTGGAGAGTTTTCTCCACAACCTCCCCTGCCATGGGTGATGTTGGTAGTGAAGAAAAAGATGATGATGAAATAGTAGATGGGGATGATGATGATGGGCTAAGTGGATTGTCTATGTCTATGAGGTATGTTTAAGACTTAGTAACATAGGAATGATTTTAAGGAAACCATAGGTTTGGCCATGGTGTGGCCGAACCCATGGGTTCCATGATTGGTTGGAACAGATGGCCAAATTGTATTAAAGCCATGAAGTTGGAAATCCATCCAAGGGATGGTTATGGGTTGAAACAAAACAACCATAAGGTGATATTCGAATCCATGCTATGATATCAAGAATTGAAAGAATTATGGAAAAGACCTTAGCCTTGGCTAGTGGGTAGAGTAAATTCACTAAGAGAAGTATGGAAGATGAAATCCATGTTTAAATAATGTTAGGAGTGGAATTCAAGAAGAAGGGCCTAACCATGCATGCAAACAGAGAAAACTGACAAAAAGTCAGCCGACTGAATCTCAGGATTCAGTCGACTGAACTTGCGCTGGCAAAGCAAACAAAGGATATCTGGGTATTTCAGCCGATTGAATCTTATGATTCAATCGACTGAAAGTGTGCTGGCCGACCACATAAGTGATATATGGGTGTTTCAGCCGACTGAATCTTATGATTCAGTCGACTGAAAGTTCACTGGCTAAACACAGCTGGGGTCTATTGGTATTTCAGTCGACTGAATCTTTGATTCAGTTGATTGAACATATACGTACCAAACAAGTAAGTGATCTAGTGTGTTTCAACCAACTGAATCTTATGATTCAGTAGACTGAAGGTATACTTACCAAACACGTAAACGATTTGTTGGTATTTCAGCCGACTGAATTTATACTGGCCGAACACACAAATGATCTGATCCAAAGTCAGCTGACTGAATTTGTGATTCAGTTGACTGAATGTGTACTGACCGAGAACACATAGGATTTGACCCAAAGTCAGCCGACTAAAAGTTTACGGATCAAGTTAATACAGTATCTGGTTGTAGATTTAGCCGACTGAATATTATGATTCAGTCGATTGAAAGTTTGCGGGTAGAGCACAGATGGTATCTGGGTGTGATTCAGTCGACTGAATCCCAGATTCAGTCGATTGAATTGTAAATTTAGATTTTTGGATTATCTTCCAGAGTCTCTTGTAGGATGTAAGGAGAGATGAAATTAAAATGGAAAATCAAATTAACATATGTGATTCAATTTGATAAGGTAAAGAGATTCACAAAGGGGTTGTTATTCGTTTCACACGATCGATAACATTGTCTTCACAAGACAGCAAGGATAGTGTACTAATATTGGTAGGATTCCTACCTTATTGAGAACACAATGGAATATGATATGATACTGGTTTTTACTTCAAATATGATGATTACTTTGATTATACAAATTGTGTATGTTTATAAACTGATTTTTAAATGATATATTATGTTTTAAATGAAATGGTATACTTCATACATTTCCTCATGCATGACATGGGAGGGAGCATATATGACCAGCAAGCCAAGTTCTAAGCGGTCCGGACATGACTTAGGCTTAAGACTAGCTTGTATGAAACTATGAGAACAGTTGAGATTTGGCCTTGTCCAGGTTGATAAAAATAGGTACTGTGTAATTTGGGCCAAAGAGCTCCGGGGAAGGTCCCGAAACCCTGCGCAGAGGGAGGAGTCCACACCTCATCGGTAATCCCGATTAATTTGTGGATGGATATACAGTGACTTAGTGGTGCCGCCACAAAACACTGCGAACGTAATTGGTCAATGAAACCTTTATATGGCGATTTATCAAGGAAACCATTGATATTTATTTATGATGTGATTTGATATGGATATTGGGTGAGAGATCATTTGGCATTAACACCCATGACATGACACATAATTAAGCATGATTATGATATGGACATCATGCATTGTTTTTACTGCTTATGAGATGTTTTCCAAATATGATATGAGATATCTACCTTCATTTATATTATTCCTATGTGTACCATAACCCTACTTGGAATATCTACTAGGCTTGTTGTCTAATGCCCTACTTCTACCCTATAGATGATGGAACAGGGAATGGTAATGAAAAGGGCGATGGACCGGAAGGGAGTCAAGCATAGAAGCTTAGGGAGTCAAGCATAGAAGCTTGGGAAGAATTATGTTTAAATTTTAATCAGTTTTAATTTCAATGATCTATTGGGAGAAATATATTTTGGATTGTAATAACTTAGACTTATTTGCTATGATTTGATAATATTTAAGTTTCATTTTAAGTATATGGTGATTGGCTTTCATTGCATAATAATGTTAAGTATATGAATAGTATCTTATTCATATAAATAATTCCACAAGCGTGTGAAATGTTTGAATGGATTTAGTCCATGCATACGTAATGGTGGCCAGTTAAGGGTCGGATTTTGGAAACTCGGACTTGTCTCGCATCGTGACGACTCGCTCTCTCTCACTCATTTATGAAAAAGGAAAAATATATATATATATACTCTGAATTTTGTGAAGGTGGGAAAAGGCAGGGCGTTACAATTGGTATCAGAGAGAAATCAGAAGTGTTGAATCTCGTAAAGTAAGATTAATACAGTATCTTGTCTCACTGACAGATAAGAATCCCAACTGACCGACTCTTCGAAGTCTGCTGCACAGGAGCCGGATTAATGTACTTTGATGAGATCAGACTGTAAGCATTCAATCTGAGAACTACATTTGATGAGAAAACAACAGCAAGGGAAGGACAATCACTATAAATGTAGATTTATCAAACAAACGAAATAGGTAGTTCCTCCCCCGAATAAGAAACATCATGTGATACTTAGAAAATCTCCTCAAAAAAAGAAATATAAGATGTCACTTAGGCAATTTCCCCCAAGAAAGGAACACAAATGATATATAGGAGAAGTAAACAAAACTTTCCCCTCCCTATGATTATATGATCAATGATAACTTCACAGTATGTGAACACAAATTCTTAGTAACAAACTAAGTCAACCAATGTTTCAATGACTTAGGAAAAATGCCTCGAAGAAGAATAAATACCCGACAAAACCCACATCAGGAAGAGGGACAGGACAATGTAAATATTCATGAGGTGCCTCCAGAGCTACAGAGCTTAGTACAGGCAGTGGTCACCTCCTTTCTACAGCAACACCAGAACGGCAATGGAGGCATAACCTCAATGAATCTCAGGACCGAACCATGGTCAGAGATTTCCAACAATAGCGTCCCCCTTATTTCAAAGGGAAGGAGGGAGCCACAGGAGCGAAGAACTGGATCGAGAATATTACAAAGATTTTGAAGCTGCTTAAGATCACTGATGACTAGGACAGAATATTGCTGGCTACATCACAACTGGTAAATGATACCGGGAAATGGTGGAAGGTTATCGAACATCAACAAGCGCTGATTCCAGCGGAGGATAGAACAGAGATAAATTGGGATCAGTTTGTTGGGATGTTTGTGGACCATTAATTTCCAAAAGAGGAGAAAAAATGTTAGACATAGGCATTCATAGCCTTGGTCCAGGGCACCATGACTGTCGTAGAATATTATTAGGAATTCCTTCGTCTACCATGTTATGCTCTATACATGGTGGACAATGAATATAAGAAGGCCCAGAAGTTTGAGCGAGGCATGCGACCAAACATCAGAGCCAAAATCATAATTTTCAAATCAGCTACTTTGGCAATAGTGGTTAGTCGAGCCGGTATAGCCGAACAAGAGCTAATGGAGACAGTTAGATTTGTGAACAACAGACGAGGTCAGAGCGGGGGAAGTACTTTTCACCCTCACAAGAGATTCAGACCCAACTTTGGGAGACCCTCAACGTCTACTGTTTTTATTGGTGGTTTTCATCCCAGTCAGCCCTCCACATCGGGACCAGTCTCTCAGGCTCCTCGAGGTGTTATCACCTGTTATCAGTGTGGCCAGCAGGGCCATATGAAGAGGGAGTGTCTACAGAACAATAGACCTTTTTACTCTAGGGGTTCTTTCCTTCCTCCAGCCCAGCCAGCTCAGTCGCAAGCAACCAGGGCACATAATCAGATAGGAGGGCCACCCATTCCGACAGTATTTGGACGACTATATACCTTAGTTCCTCCTCCAAAGAAGGTGGACCACTCAGTGATCCAAAGTATGACAGTAGTTGGTAGTTCGTATGCTATTGCATTATTTGATTCAAGGGCATCCCACTCCTTTATATCTGCTACCTTCATATCTGCTACTGGTATCTTGGTACAACAACTATCCACTGCACTTACTACTGTATCCCCTGTTGGAGACACATCACTGGGTCTAATCTGCACCTCTATAGATACTGAACTTGCTGAGTTCCAATTTAAATTCAACTATCTGGTACTCGAGATGACCGAATACGACATCATATTTGGCATGGACTGGTTGACTACCTTCCAGGCCGGCATTGACTATCACCTTGGCAGAGTGATATTTTTGTCACCCGAGGGAAAATAGTTTATTGTGCATGCCAACAGACAGAGTGTTCCTATGACCAGGAGGTTACATGAAGAAATGAACCATCTCGTACTAAACAGCATCAAACTAGACAAGGCGCCGATGAAAGAAGTACCAGCTTTAGTGAAGGACTATGCAAAGGTATTTCCAACTGAACTCCCTGGCTAAGGAAAAGCCGTGGACCCAGCTAAAGTAGCAGCGTTAGAGATTGAAAAGCTCCGAAGAATGTGACTGAAATCCACAGTTTTTTGGGACTGGCTGGCTACTATCGGAAATTTATTATGGACTTCTCCTAGAATGCGGCTCCACTCACCCAACTAACTCAGAAAGGAGTCAAATTTGAATGGTCGGATGTGTGCAATCGAAGCTTTGAGGATCTGAAGCAGAAGTTTATCACTGCTCTCATCCTGATTTTGCTGGAGAGAGGCAAGGGTTACGAAGTATATTGTGATGCTTCAGGAGAAGGACTTGGATACTCTCTCTCTCAAAGTCATCATGTAATGGCATATGGTTCAAGGAAACTGAAAATCCATGAACGCAACTATCCCACTCATGATCTGGAGTTAGCTGCAGTGGTCTTCGCTCTCAAAAGCTGGAGACACTATTTATATGGTGAGAAATTTGAAGTATTTTCAGACTATAAGAGCTTAAAGTATCTATTCGATCAAAAGGAACTCAATTTTGAAATAGCGCAGATGGACGGAATATCTGCAAGATTATGAATTTGCCCTACGATATTATCCTGGCAAGGAGAACAAAGTGGCAGATGCCCTTAGTCGCATTTCACATGCAACTATGGCCAGTCTGATTATGAAAGAATGGGAAATGCTGACGACCATCCGAGAGTTCAATTTGTACATCAAAGATTGTGGGAGCATGTATAATCTTATGGTACGGTCCAGTATGATTTGCAAGATTGAACAAGAGCAGCAGACAAATCCTAAAGTGGCCGAAATTTGGGCCAAGATGTCGACTGGAGAGGTCATACCTGAATGGGAATTACGACCTGGACAAGGTCTCTTATTCCGAGGCAGGACATACGTACCTTAAGGCTGCAGAAGAGAATTGTTGACAGAAGCTCATCAATCAAAACTCTCTATTCATTCGGGTAGGACCAAAATGTATCATGATCTAAAAAGGCATTATTGGTGGCATGGACTTAAAAGAGACGTGGCTGAATTTGTCTCTCATTGTTTTACTTGTCAGCAAGTCCAGACAGAACATCAGAAGCCACCAGGACTGCTCAAACCCTTACCTGTGCCCGAATGGAAATGGGAACACATTTCCATGGACTTTGTGACTGCCGAGGTCTTCAAAGGGTAACGATGCAATCTGGGTAGTAGTGGACTGTCTGACCAAGTCTGCACATTTTCTTCTTATCAAAATGACAGACTCATTTGAGACTTTGGGACGACGGTATATCAAAGACATCATCAGGCTACATGGTATACCCAAGACTATTGCATTCGACAGAGATGGACGATACACTGGTAGGGTGTGGCAGAGCATGCAGTCGGCTATGGGGACAATGATGTTAATCAACACAACTTTTCATCCACAGACCGACTGTCAGTCGGAATAAACAATACAAGCATTGGAGGATATGCTGAGAGCCTACATGTTAGACTTCAAGGGTGGTTGGATAGATCACCTACCACTGGTCGAGTTCTCATACAACAATAGTTATCAAGCAAGCCTCAAGATGACTCCATTTGAGGCATTGTATGGTAGACCTTGCAGATCTCCAGTGAGTTGGACAGAGGCTGGTGAGCCTGCTTTTATTGGACCTAATCTGGTTGCAGAGACCGTTGAATAGATCAAGGTGATACGACAACATCTGCTCACGGTATAAAGTCGTCAGAAGAACTACGCTGACAAGAGAAGAAGATCCCTTGAGTTTGAAGTGGGAGACCTAGTGTTTTTGAAGGTCTTGCCACGAAAAGGACACATGAGGTTTGGAAAGAAAGGAAAGTTGTCACCAGATTTGTGGGACCGTTTCCAATCCATGAGAAGGTGGGAGAAGTGGCCTATAGTTTGATACTCCCTCCATAGTTGTCAGGATTGCATGATGTATTCCATGTTTCCATGCTAAGGAAGTACAACCTTGATCCATCGCACATGTTGAATGTACAAGATATAGAAGTGCAAAGCGACATATCTTACGTCGAAAGGCCTGTCGGAGTGACTGGGACAGAACAAAGGGTGTTACGGAATCGAGCAATTTCGTTCGTCAAAGGTGGTATGGGACCGACACGGTAATGAGGAAGCCACTTGGGAACTTGAGTCAGAAATGAGAGCAGCTCATCCTGAGCTATTTGTATAATTTGTTTGAAATCTTACTTCGCTCGATTTTCGGGACGAAAATTTCAAAAAAAGGGTAATATTGTAATACCCCAAATTTTCCTTACTTATGAATACATTGGAATAGTCCATTTGAATTGCGAATTAATGGAATTTGAGATTTAAAAAGTGGAAATTGACATTAGATGGGCAAGAAATGGATCAATTACCCAATTATGACCTAATAGATTTTGGGTGAGCTTGATTTTAAAGTAATTGGGTATGTTTAAAGTAAATGGGTCAATTACCCAATTAAGACCCAATGGGTCATAGATGAGCTTAATTTTAAAGTAATTGGGTAAGTTTAATTAAATTATTTGAATTGGATAATCAATGTATTTAATGTATTAAAATCCACCTCCTCAAGTGAGGTGGCATGTGAGTGATGTGGTATTGCCATGTGGCATGCATGTCATCACATGGAAGCCAATTAAGCAAGGTCCCACATCATCAAGTGACATGGCCAAGATGGGACCCAAGTGCCAAGTCACCACATGCATGGCCGGCCATGTCATGGTTGACTTGGTCAACCACAGTGAGTTCAAGTGAATTAAGTTGTGGCTTGAGTTGAGAAGATGAAGAGTTTTCATCTTAAGAGGCATGAAACCAAAGGTCTGTTTGGTTTAAGCCAAGGGTCTCCTTGGTTAAGCCAAGGGACAAATTGGTTAGACAAACCATAATGAGGGAGAGTTAAGAGTCTAAGGTGTTTACATAAAAACACAAACCAAGGGGGCTGCTCACATCCCTTGGCCGACTCCTCCTTTTGCACACAAGAGTTTCCCTCCTCTCCTCTTCTCTCTCTCTCCCACCTCTACCTCGATACTTGGACACTTGGAAGAGCAAAGAAAGAAGAAGAAGGATTAAGGAAGAAAAGACAGAATAAAAAGAAAATAACGAGACGAAAATAAGGTATGTTTAAGACTTAGTAACATAGGACTGATTTCAAGGAAACCATAGGTTTGGCCATGGTGTGGCCGAACCCATGGGTTCCATGATTGGTTGGAACGGATGGCCAAATTGTGTTAAGGCCATGAAGTTGGAAATCCATCCAAGGGATGGTTATGGGTTGAAACAAAACAACCATAAGGTGATACTCGAATCCATGCTATGATATCAAGAATTGAAAGAATTATGGAAAAGACCTTAGCCTTGGCTAGTGGGTAGAGTAAATTCACTAAAAGAAGTATGGAAGATGAAATCCATGTTTAAATAATGTTAGGAGTGGATTTCAAGAAGAAAGGCCTAACCATGCATGCAAACAGAGAAAGTTGACAAAAAGTCAGTCGATTGAATCTCAGGATTCAGTTGACTGAACTTGCACTGGGTATTTCAGCCGACTGAATCTTATGATTCAGTCAACTGAATCTTATGATTCAGTCAACTGAATCTTATGATTCAATCAACTGAAAGTTCATTGGCTAAACACAGATGGGGTCTATTGGTATTTCAAGATTTAGTCGACTGAACGTATACGTACCAAACAAGTAAGTGATCTGGTGTGTTTCAGCCAACTGAATCTTATGATTCAGTCGACTGAAGGTATACTTACCAAACACGTAAACGATTTGTTGGTATTTTAGCCGACTGAATTTATACTGGCCAAATACACAAATGATCAAATCCAAAGTCAGCTGACTGAATTTGTGATTCAGTTGACTGAATGCGTACTAACCGAGAACACATAGGATTTGACCCAAAGTCAGCCGACTAAATCACTGCTGAAAGTTTACGGGTCAATTTAATACAGTATCTGGTTGTAGTTTTAGCTGACTGAATATTATGTGATCATATGCTTGGTGCCCTATCTCTCCTCACCCTATCTAGTCCAAAAATTGGGACTTGTTGAAGCACTTTACTTTGAATATCTCTTTGTGCTTCGGATCCTTTGTCAATTTATGACAAAAAGGGGAGAAATTTTAGAAGCTTAGAATAAGCTTGGAAAATGAATTAGGGGGAAGAGAAGATCTTTTTATGTGTAATAGCTCATGTGTTGTGGGGGAGCACTATGTGCTTCATGGACTAAGGTTTGAGGGGGAGACATTGTGCTTTCACCTAGTGTCTTGCTATTTGTATGCATGTATATCATTGCAGGCACCCCTTGTGGGGGAGCAAGATGAAGAAGCTCTTGGAAGCAACTTAGAGTCATAGGATTAGTCATTTGAATGTAAACTTGTAATTGTTGTATCTTTTATTCAAATGAGTTGGAATGGATTGGGATATTTCTTAGAATCTTATTCATTAGCTTCTAGGTTTTTTTCATGAATTGACAAAGGGGGAGATTGTTAGTGCCTCGGCTTGCCGAGTCACCTATTTGTCAATTTCGTGACTTGTGTGGCCTTGGAAGAATGAATTCAATGAATCAAGAATCAAGTGTTGGTAAAGCTTGGATCAAGCGGGCGAGCATTGGAAGATCAAGTGAAGATTCAAAGGCATCACCATGTGTATGGCAATCACCTCAGGTAAATTGACCATAGAAGACCTTAGGATCGAACCACACCCTTGAGTGGACTTTGCCTAAGCTTAGTGAATGTGTTGGTAAAAACATAGTGTAGCCTAAGTGCACTCATTACAATCAAAGAACCAGATGAACTTAAATATGTACATCTGATATACTTTGAGGTCAATACATCGATTCTATAGACCCATTGGTGAGACAGGACAGACCCATCGAGGTCATCAATACATCGACCGGAAAGACCAAAGTGCTGGTTGGAAAATACTGTCTAACTAGGTTGCTCCCAGATCGATAGTATTGTTTACACCAACCCATCGATGAGAACAGGACCGACCCATCGGTGCGCACGACATGTTGACCTGGGTTGTTAGAGTTCTGGTTGATTAGAACTCTGTATTTTCGGGTTACTCTCAAACAGGTACAATCGTGGTCATCGACCCATCGAGAGTAACATGACCGACCTATCGATTGTACCGATGTGTCGATCTGGGTTTTGATTGAACTCACCGACCCATCGGTCTGGTCAACCCATAAGTAAAGTTCAGTTTTGTAAAATTTGGATTTGCTTACTTAAGCTCTGAATTTTTGAGAGTTAGAGCTTTTGAATTTGAAAAACCCAGATGAAAATATCTGAGGCCTATACACTCTCTCTAATCTCTCTATTGTAGCAAATCATTTAGAGATTCAATCAACCATTGATTATGTAACGCCCCGCCCTTTCCGAGAATTTCAGAGTCTAATTTTTTTTTTTTTAAATAAACATCGGAAGAGAGCGGGCGGCGTCACGACGCGAGTTAAGTTCAGACTACCCAAGTCTGAACCTTAACTGGCCACCCATGTGTACATGGAATAGACCATGATAGTGAATCACACATGGAACTAACATCAACATGCGGAATAATCTAGATAATTGCGGAATAGAAAGATGAGATAGCAAGTAACAGTCTTAAATATTAAATAACATAGATCAACCATCCATAGGTTATTATCCTAATCAAACCATAGCAAATAACGAATTATTACATGTCCAACAATAGTATTCAAAGACAGTAATATAACGTAATCCAAATCCATCATTAAAGCACTTAGGCTCAGCTCCCCTCTCGGTCAATGACCTTTCCTTTCCCCTTGCTTGTACCTGCAATCTCCTCTGAGGATAGAATTAGGGCGTTAGATCAACGCGCCCAGTAGGTTCCCGAATCAAGGCTACCATATGTTAGCATATAAAACATGCATATACATATCATAATACATGATCATCAAAACAGGTAAAACAATGCTATGAAATATGCACATGCAATGAGCATCCCCCATCATGTACTTTCATAGCCATCACTTGACGTGCCTTGCACCGACAAGGTAAATTACAACACACCTTCATCTCTTCTATAAGCGATGTACATGTAATGAGCAACCCCCATCATGTACCATCGTAGCCATCACTTGACGTGCCTTGCACCGGCAAGGTAAATTACAACAACATTCATCTCTTCTATACAATATGTACATGCAATGGGCAACCCCCATCATGTACAATCGTAGCCATCACTGTAGAACTTCATTCATTATCCCATGACTATGCATGAGATGCCAATGCCTGTATGCCATTTGTTAATGCATAATATATCATTTGAAACACATATATTAAAAACAAGAGTATCATAAGAAATACTGGGTAAAACCATGGTTACAAGTAGGTAGGAAACCTACTTAAACTTGGCTTAAGTGTCCGTTCCTTTTTGAGCTTCACCTGGTCACGACTCGCTCGTCGTTCAACTTCCGGTACCTTATCCATATATCAATCAATAAGTCATAACATCATTCACTTATTTAATCACATTATAGACCCATCCACATCATGTGGGGTTCGTGTCCGTACATCCAACCCTATGATCATTTCCATCATTGATCATTCGACTGGTATTTACAGTTTTTGCCATTGACCTTAAACCATATTGAAACCAACATTCATAACTATTCCACCATAGTGGGGTTCTATTACCCATTACCATATGGTTCTCCATTAGGATCTTTTTAAACCTTTTAATTCAACATGGAACCATTAACAATTACGACTCATAAGCTTAGCCTATTTAACCCATGCCATGGTCCATAATTATCATGAATGATCCCCTAATTAAAAACAGTCATAAGCCCCCATTTAAAACAGCCCATTAATTATCAAAACAGCCCCATGGGGTTCGGCCATACTCATAGCCGAACCCTAGGGTTCACTTGATCCAATCAACACCATGATCACTCATGGTTTAATCATGCTAACTCAACCATGAATTAAACATGGTTCAGTCGCATATTAACCCACCAAAACAGTAACATATTAATCCATTTATTACCATAAGAACACCATATCTTCATATGGTTTTTAACTCACCAAAAACATGAAAGACTTACATGGGGTTCGGCCATCCAAGGTGGCCGAACCCTAGGTCCATGTTTTGGTCTTTCATACATATTTTTGGTGACACTTATTCATATAAAAATCAGCACATCAATGCTGCACTTTAACCTCTCAAAACCATCTAATAAATTCATTATTTTGTCCAAATAACCATAACACCTCATGGGATTCGGCCATCCAAGATGGCCAATCCCCATGGTCCATTTTTCCAGTTTTAATCCACTGTTTTAGATCAGTGACTTAACCATAACATTACCATGGTTCAGCCATATATTGGCCAACCAAAATCAGTAAATAATCTTCATGTAAATCACATAAAAACCCCATGGTAATGTATGATTTTTATCTCTCAAAACCATCACCATTAACCATAAAATGATCACACCATTTCATGGGGTTCGGCCATGCTCATTGGCTGAACCCTATGGCCTTTGGTTTGAACCACTTAAACATGTCATCTTATGTCTAATCTAATCATCCAAAACAGTAAGACATTTGCATGGTTTTATCTTACAAAAATCATCAAGATTTCAATATCAATTCATGGTGTTCGGCCATCCAAGATGGCCGAACCCAATGAACCCTTTCATCATTTGATACCCAAGGTCTTAGACCCATGATACATTCAGCCATTCATGACATCCGAATCCATGTTTTAAACCTTTCTAAAACATGCATTTGAATCTTAAATCAAACCCAAAAACAGTTCATAAAACCCATGGTTTTCATGTTTCAAAACATGAAAACCAAGCCATCTCTCACATGGGGTTCGGCCCTTCATGGTGGCCGAACCCAATGGTTATTTTTACCATTTTAAATCCTCCACTAAACAAGGTTAAAACCCTGGTGTAATCGGCCATCACCATGGCCCAACACACACCCATTTTTTTTAACCAAAAATCCATGAAACACTTACCAATTTCCAAGCTCTTGTCTTGCCTTTTGATCCTTGTTTCTTTTCTTTCTTAGCCTCCCTTCCTTTACTGATTATTTGCTTGAACCAATGGTGAAATCACCAAGTTACAATTCGGCCAAGAGAGTGTGTTCTTGAGTGAGGGAGAGAGAGATGAATTCTAAAGCTTTTGCACATGAAATTCAGGCCAAGCATGGTGTTGTTTGCCTTTGTATTTTC
Organism: Chimonanthus salicifolius; assembly: GCA_013350335.1. Taxonomy (NCBI): domain Eukaryota; kingdom Viridiplantae; phylum Streptophyta; class Magnoliopsida; order Laurales; family Calycanthaceae; genus Chimonanthus; species Chimonanthus salicifolius. Next base: position 27,416,101 of record CM023539.1, on the reverse strand, counting down.
AGCCACCTAAGACTCCTCCACTCCCTCATCAATTCATGCACAAACCAATGGGTATTGGGTGCCATCCAAGGCACCCCTTGGCAGCTACCCATGCAACCATACAGCTTCCCAACCAACTCACCTCAAATCCATGCATTTGCATTTAATTTCTACCATGAAACTCACCAAAACAAGTCCCCAACGTGTGGGACTTGTTTTGGTTGGGTTGAGGCCAGCCAACCTCTTCAACTTACCCTTAAACTCACTGATTTACAGTCCCTTGAATTTCCATTTCAACTCACCCAACTCAAGGTATGTTTATTCCAACCCAACTCATCACATTTAATGCATTTCATTTAATGCACATGAGTTAACTCACCTTTTGATTTAATTCCAACTCACCTCAATCCCCCTCAACTGATTTGAATCGTGTTTGAGCTCCCTTGAGGGTTCACACGGTCAACAATAGTCAACTCGACCCGTTGGGTCCACTTTTAGCTCCTTGACCCGTTTTTACTCCATGACCCAATTATGGTATTTTGGTCATTTGTAAATGGTTTTCACATATGGATCAAGCCTACCCATTTCTTCTCCACTTGATTTCCAATCAACTAGGCTTAACCCCCTTTAATTTAAATTCACAAAATGGTCAAATCATCCATTTTGACCCGATGGGTCCCATTTGGGCCCTTTGACCCATTTAGCCATTTTTGACCCAAATGATGAAAATTACCCAACCAATCAAACTTAACATTCATAATGTGCTCATATGATTTTAATTTGAGCAATGGGCCCCACTATTTCCTTACTTAACATCACAAAATAATTAATTTAATAACTTAGGGGCATTTTGGTAATTTTCCACTTCATTGAGAATTTGGGGTGTTACAGATTAAGGTAGAGAGCAAGGAAGAAACCAAACTAGGATTGCATTGGTAAAACTTATATCCTAGAATACCTCCCAAGCTTGTGATTGTGCATACATTGGTAGACCTTCTTCGTCAAAGACATCAAGGCTAGGGAAAACTCTTTTGAAGCACATGTACGTCAAGTGAGCTCCAAAGCAAGTGCTTCTCTTATTTTTTCATTTCAATCATCATATTGTGAAGTGGATTAAAGCATGCTTTATTCTTTTAAAATTCTTTAAATTCATGTCATTCTTTTATTCTTTTAATTCTTTGTAATTATACTCTCTCTCTCTCAAAATTCATTCAATTAAAGATTGGAGATGTGTTATTTTAATCATATAACTTGTAATTTTGATCATGATTAAGATTATCATTTAATTCACCATTTTAATTCAAGAAAGATTAATTCACACATCTTATTTGTTGATTTTCTAAATTAGATACAGGACTCATATAAATGTTCTATTTCTTGAAAATAATTCTTTTTAAAGGAACATAAATTTAATTTTAGTTCATATATTTTGAGATTTTCCTTTGGGTTCGACCTCGCACTCAATCGCTATACTATTAAATGGTTCGTGCGCTTGCGAGATTATAAATGTAAAATTTGCACATCAACAAGAGGCTTGGGAGGAAATATGTAAGAGGGAAGGCTTGGAAGACCTTGAGAAAAATTAGAGTTTCGTTTCTGATCTCAGTTTTGTTTAAAACTTAAGGAGGCCGGATATATAGAGTTCTAACTCAAAATAGCGGCTAGTCCCCGAGGGCCTCGAAAACGTACTCTCGAGGGGCTCGACCTCCATTTTTTGGAAATGCCAACTAAGGGTCAACATGTGGTCAAATAGGCAAGGTAGAACTGGCTGAGTAACGACTAGTTTTGAGGGGCTCGGGAGTCCTCAAGGGGCTCGATCTAAGATCAAAGGATGTTTTCAAATAATAGAGGCAAGATCATAGGCCGAGGGGCTCGGGTGTGGCTCAAGGGGCTCGACCTGAGCTCAGAAGAATTCTCAGTTTAAACACTGAGAGCTCAGGACGAGGGGCTCGAGCTAGGCAGATTCTAATTTTCCAATTTAAGGTCTTAATGCTTGGTCCATGAGCCTATGGTGTTGGTTCAAACCTATGGTCCTCTAACGCCATTTTACTTGTGTAGTTTCCAAACACATGGTGAGCTGTCTGCGGCTTGATCTTGATCTTGGATTTCAATCTTCAATCTTATAAGGAAAGTGAAAGTCCCAGAGTGCTAGAAATCTATTGGAGGGAGAGAGAGAGAGAGAGAGAGAGAGAGGGAGGGAGGGAGGGAGGGAGAGGGAGGGGGGAGGGGGTGTGTGTGAATAAAACAATCCCAATTTTTTGTTCTTTTTAAATTTCTTGATTAACTAGAACTGGTAAAATGTAATATTGAAATTAATAAAGTAGTTGCAATGTGTGTAAACAAGAGATGTGCCAATTAATAATTATACACAAATATAATCAAGCTCATAGACAACAGATGTATAGTGATTCGGTTAAATAACCTACATCCACTGTTAAGATTCACCGAACCTTGGGTTATCTCCAAATCACTAAGTGGGGAATTACACCCTCACTAATAGAATAGGACTTCCACATATCTAATTGATTGGGAATTTCATCCAATCGCCTAAGGTTTTTGAAAGGTTTGACCAACCCCGATCTACTTCCTTATCCCTCTATTTTTTTATAGTGGTTTTGGCTTCCTTGCCTTAGTCCACTTCACAATGATGAATTGAAAAATAAAACATGAAGAAACACTTGCTTTTGAAGCTCAATCTTGGTGAAGTGTTTCTTGAATAACTGTCCCAATGATCTTGTTGATGATGAAGATATACCTCTTGTATGGAGCAATCACAAGATAGGGAGATGGTTCCTAGGATATATGATTTTCCAATTTAAATCCTAGACAAGACTTCTTTTTATTCTCTCTTGATCTCAATCAACTAAGTGATTGAAACTCTAAATGAGTTACCAAATGTATAGGTTAGAGAGAAAGAGAGTGACTAAGTGAGTGAGGGAGGAGAGGAGTCTCTAGATTTTCTTCAAGGTTTTTCCAATTACAAATGAAAGCTCTAAATCTCTCAACAAACTTGGGACCTTAAGTAGAGATCTGAAAAATCTTGACATGGGCGATTGATCATGGTCTGGCGATCGATCGTGTATTCAAATATATTCGTTGTAATGTGAATGTTGCGCATTAAATGTTTTCCAACGGACAGAAAATGGTCACGCCCAATTGATCTTGCCACACAATTGATCGCCCATGTTTACTCGCAATTGATCGTGGCAAGGCGAATGTATTGGCCTGTAACTGGCTGTATTTTCCAGTGTCAAGTCTCATCCGGGGCCAGGGTGATTGGTCATGGAACCAATGTGCTTCTGCCCTGTCTTGCCGATAGGACGTGCGACCGATTGATCGTGCTCTATACCACAAGAAAGGTCGTTGCCAGACGAAAGCATCGTCCTGAGCCTGACATTAATTTCATAGAGGGTGTTCAACTCAAGCTTCTGCCGATTGATCGTGAAGGCGATTGGTCGGTCCTGTACCCGGACGACGGATCGTCTACACGATTGGTCTTCCGAGATATGACTGTGAATGTTAGTCCAGATTATATCTAGAGCCCTATTGATGGGTTGTAGTGCACGATTGTATCGGCCTCTGTCCCAGCTCGCCACCACAAATGTATCGTCCTGGGACCTAGGTGTTTTGACAAAAAATTTCCAACCAAAATCTTGATTTTCCAAGATGATTGATCGTAAGACCAAGATAGATCGTCCACTGTCAAAGACAATTGATCACTTAACACGATGTGTCGGCCTAACAGTAAAAATAATGTTTTTCCATATCAAGTTTGTGTTCTGGTTATGGGTCAAACACACACTAGGCTACTTACAATTTCCAGATGTGATTTCTAAGCTATGAAAGGTCATCCTAAGGTGTGAGGTCCACCTAGAGTCTCCTACAACCAAATTTACCTTGTGTGATTATCATACATGTTGATGATCCGTTGAATCTTGATTGATCTTCCATCTTGAGCTTGAGTCAACCATCACTTGATTCTTGATTCTTGAGCTTCTAACGTTAAGACAATGCTTCACTCGAGTCATGGATTTGACAAACAAGGGACTCGGCAAGCCGGGGTAGTAACATCAAGGGCACACACTCGGTCACGAAATTGACAAAACATAGACTCGGTGAAACGGAGGCCCTAACAATCTCCCTTTGTCAATTTCGTGACAAAACCTAGAATTTAACAAATACAAGTCTTTTGAACATAATACAAGCCTTGAAAAAAAATATTAAAACCAATACAAGGACATTTTTCAAAACATGACCTAGACACAACTTGATGTCTTTGACACTCTTGCTCTTTCTCTTCTCTCCCCCTAAAGTTATGCCTGAACCCACAAAAAAAAAAATTCCTGCAAAAGAACATACAACATATTGGTGGGATTTTTAAATCTCCCCCTCAACTTTAGCATCATTATCTCCCCCTTTTTGTTATAAATTGACAAAGGGTGCTTAACAAATTCATAAAAAATCATAAAATCTAATTTGTGCCTACAAACATAAATACACGAATATTGTCACATTGGCACAAATTAATTGGGTTGTCCAGATCGATCAAGTTTTTGGAATACATTTGAAAATTTGATTTGTACCTTTCTTCTCAATTCTATTGTAGATGGGTATTTTGATTCTTCCATTTTGAATATTTGGCCCAAATCTAATGAATTGAGATAAGAAACTCAATATGATATTCCAATTCATAATATGTTGAGGTCTTGCCATATCCCCATAAGATTTGCCAATGTGGGGATGATGCATGTGGTGTTGTGCTTTATGTCTCTTAGAAAAATTCACACTTCTAAACTGATATTCCTTTTCAAAGTGTGATTTTCCTTTGGCCTCATTTCTTCTTTTCTTTGCACTTTTATAATCAACATTCTTATTTTCAAAGTGTGTTAATGCCTCGGTTTGACTGAGTCAACTTGTTGCCAATTTCGTGACCTAGAAGAGAGTTGCCTTGGAAGAATGAAGACAATGAAACAAACTCAAAAGTGTTCAAGGTTGAATCAAGAGCTAAAGCATAGGAAGATCAAGTGCAAAATTCAAGATCACTAAGTGTATGGCAATTGCAAAAGGTAAATTGGCCATAGATGACTCTAGGGTGGATCCAACACACATAGGAAGACCTTAACTAGGCTTAGAGAACAAATTGGTAAATCATAATTCAAGCCTAGTGGACCTTGACAGTCAACAGAACCAAATGTACTTAAACTTACAAAACTAGTATACTGTCAGGACGATACGCCGTGGCTGGCGACCCATCGTGGTCTACGATCCATCACAAAGGTTCTGGTTGGAAAATACTGTCAATCTGGTTTGCTCGCAGGCCAAGTCTATCGTGGTTGGAGACCCGTCATGAGTGACAGGGCAGACCCATCGTTGGCCACGATCCGTCTCCTTGGATTTTTAGAGTTCTAGTTGGAAAAACTCTATAAAATGAAGTTGATCTCAGGACGATACTATCGTCAGTGGTGACCCGTCGTCTTTGGGCTCGACGACCCGTCGTGGAACTCGACCCATCGTGGGTAACCGTTTTATAGTCGTTGAGGTGCATTAAATGTGCAACTGTCATATTGTTGGAAGGAAAAACTTAAATTCCACGACCCATCGCCAACTTCAATTCAGGAAAAATCTGGTTTGCCTATTTAAACTCCATACTTTGGTGTGTTTGGTTGGACCCTTTGTGTAACACCCACCCCAACTGGTGTGTGTGGGAAAAAGTCCCACAGTTGCCCAGCCAGTTGGGGAGGGGTTATAAATGAGGGGAGAAGCCTCATCCAACAAGAGGGTTTTTGGACCTGTCTAGGTGGCCAGGGTCCAAAGAAAAACCATGAGGGCCTGCGTTGGGCCCAAAGTGGACAATATCATGTTGGGTCAAGTCGGGTCGGGTCGTCACTAATGAACACTGTAAATTACCATTTTACCCTTTAATATTAGATTAATTAGTATTTATTCGGTAAATATTAGATACAGTTAATGTTAATTGTGAGTTTTACAGTGTATTCTAGAAAATACAAGAAATTGGAATTAAAATTGAGAAAAATGCAGAAAAGTGAGCCATAGTTCTATTTTTGGGAAGTTTGTAATTTTTACCACCTAATTTGATTTTAATTATTATTTTAAATTATTATAATTCAGATCCGAATATGAGAGTTTGAATTATAATAATAATTTCTAGACTGTGTTAAATTGTAAGTTGGTAGAAATTTATAAACACACAAATGGGCCTATTTATCCAGCCTGAAACCAAAGTCTGCAATTGGAAGCCTATAGCCAAACTCCACTAGTATTCCAAGCAAGATAAAAGTCCAAGTATGAGATCCAAGCCCAAAAGACCAAGTGGGACCAGTCAATTTCGTGTGAAGCATTGTGGAAGCAAGAATGAGAAAAAAAAAAAGGATTTGGATTGACTAGAGTGAATTTTAGAAGGAGGAATATTTTGACACAATTTCAGTATTTTAGCCATAACTTTTAACTTCGATATCCGATTACATTTATTCTTGTTGTGTTAGAAATAAAATTTCAAGGCCTACAACTTTGTAGTTTATGAAATTTTGTGATTCAGAAGTTAACAAGGACAAAATTGAGCTGAAAGTTGTTTCATGTCTAGAAAAATGGAATTTGCACCCTACTTTCCAAAATAATCCAAAATCCCTAAAATCATGGAGTCTTATCTGAAAATTTCGGCCTTGGCTTGGAAAAGACAGTAAATTTGGATAATTAAAGGAGAGAGAATTTGGGAGAAAGTTTTGGAGAGAGAATTATGGAGGAATTCTCTCCAAGGCTTTCCTAATCTAGTTTCTTTTGAGCAATATAAATAAAGGGGTTCAGGTATTGTAAAATTCGAATTTGAGAAAGGATTGAAGGAGCACTGAAGATTTGAGGCTGAAGAGACTAGAGAATAAAGGAATTTCGAATTTAATTTGTAAGTTCTTGTGTTTTCTGTCTTTGATGTAAAACTTCAAAAGCATTGTAATTCCATATTCTGATTTATTTGAGTAAAATTCATGGTAGCTTATTTTAGATATCGTATAATGATAGTTTTAATTTCTACTTTTATTTCTCTTATAAATGTTATGTTAAAAAATATTTTGAGAATTTTCAAGGCAAAAACTTGTGTATATTTTAAATTTATAACTCGCAAGCGCATGAACCACTAAAATAGTATAGCATTAAGAGTGTGAGGTCGATCTCTCAAGGAAACAGCAAAATATATGCAAAAACAAAATATATGAAATTGAAACATTGTGATTTTAATTTTCAATTTACTTGAATAAAATTCATGTAGCTTCTTTAGATTTATGGTTTTCCCAATTGTAAATATTTTATGGTGATTATTTTTTATCTTATTTTAATTCTTTTTAAGATGTTATGGAATAAATTAATTTAAGAGTTTTCAAGGAAAGTAGAACCCCGTTTAGGATCGGTGGAACTTAACATTTTTCAGATCTAAGGCTCTTTTCGAAGAGTAGTTTATTTTTAGACTCGTAAAGGAGAGTAGAAATTCTGCCCAAGCTTAAGGCTTGAATTGAATTTTTTTGACTTAGCTAACATCAAGATTTTCTTAATTAGAATTTTAATAAATAGAAAACATGAATGAAAGTCCCTTTTACACGGGTGCTAGAACAACCCGATTAACCCTAGAAGGGGGTGAATAGGTCAATCTAATTTCATTGGTCCTTTTTCAATTTACTTGATTGATTTGTTTAAATGCAGTGGATACAACAATCAAGAGTGTGTATGTTAGCAAATGCGATTAAACAATCAACACAAGAAATTGACTCTAACACAACAAACACATGGACACAAGATATATATTCATTCGGTTCGCCAACCTACATCCACTGTTAGAAGTCACTCAACCTTAAACTATCCCCAAATTCACTATGTGGGAACTTACACACTCACAATTAGAGTAGGAATTCCACCTCACTCAATTGGCCGGGAATTCCACCCACCTCTGTGCCAGAGACGACCTCTAGAGTTTTATATAGTGGTTCCGAAGGTACCTCTCCTTAATCCACTTTCGGGTTACAGTTTTTAAAAAGGAAATTAAAACCAAGAAGCACTTATCTTAAAGTTCTTTCTCACTGATGTGTGCTTCTTGAAGATCCCACCGAAGTTGTGTCGACGCTCCTTCTTTCAGTCGTTGTGTAGCAATCACAATCTCTAGGTGACAAGGAAACTTGGCTTAATCAAAGCTTTCCTAGTTTATGCCTTATTCACTTGCAAACTCAATCCGAAGATTAGTTGTTTATGATCTGTCTCTCCTACTCTCGTTCTCATTTGCAAATACAATCAATAGATTGGTTGTTTATGATCTTTCTCATAAGAGTGTTGATCGTTCCTTAAAGTCTATAACTCTTTTTGGCTCAAGGAAGATAATAAAATGATCACACAACATTCATATTTATAAAGAAGTCTTAACGGTCATATGGACTGTCCAGGACCGACAGGTCGGTGGTACCGATAGGTCGATGTTCATATTTATTGCAGTTCAATCACCCGACCATTGCGCATTAAATGCACCCCTAACGACATAATTATTTTCTGGCCGACAAGTCGGTGTCGCTGATGGGTCGACAGTTATCGTACCGATGGGTCGGTCCATACTAGAGGCTCGTTCTGGTGTAAAAACATGCTTGACAGTAGTTTCCACTTGGAAACCTGTTACCCAAAACTGACATGTCGCCCTTTACCGAGTGGTTGGTCCTGTTACTCTCGATCATTCGTGATATACCGAGATGTCTGTTTTATCGAGAGCCCTTATGAGGTCACAGTTCAGAATTCATAAGTTTTATACCGACGAGTCGTCGACCACGAGGGGTCATTCAAGTTCATTATCGAGGGGTTGGTGCATACGAGACTCTCGGTCAGAGGCATATTCAGAATGACAGTTCGAAGTTTCTGAACCGATGTCAATCCAAACAGTCTTTGACCACAATGGGTTGATCCTTACTACATCGAGATGTCGGTGAGATAGACTGGTCGTGCTGACAGGTTAACAGAATTTATGTTTCAAAGTTCACTTCAGCTTCCTCTCTAGGTAAGATTATGTTTATTACCAACATATGTAACTAAGCCTAGAAGTCCTCTTTCAGGTGTAGGTTCCACCTAGGGTCATCTATGGCCATATACCTGCTCTTGTGATTGCCATACGATGAACTTTGAGCTTGGTGGAGCATGATCTTCTTCCTCGATCATCTTGAATCTTTAAGTTTCTTCAGCAAGTGCTTCTACGCGAGTCATGTAATTGAAAAACAGAGACTCGGTCAAGACGGGACACTAACAATGAATTTATATTTAATAATTGTAGAAGATTTCATAGTCTAGGCCATAGTTCTATCTTTAAATGAGATAATATGCCACCCTAATCACTTGTCTCAATTCCATTGTACATTATGTGAATATTTCATTATTTTTATTAAATTCTTTATTTCTTTCTCATTCCCTCAAATTCTTTTGAATTAGGTTGAGATTGATTTTATTGTATTTTAATTTTGATCTCTTAAACTGGTTTGACATAAATTCTAGATCTATGCAATTACCTTAGTTATCACTGGAGGAATACTAGTGGAGACTTAACCCAGTGAGATTTCGTGCCTATCTATTTTTTCTGAGTGATATAAGTCAATCTTAAACAAATCAAGTCATTGTGGATCTCATTATTTTTCAATTTGGTCATATTACTGAGAACGCCATCAAATTTGAGTTAGTACATTTGAAATTTTTCAGAATTTATTTGAAACAAAGAAATTACCGTATGTAGCTTAGGATCTGATTTAGGCCATTTTTTGATCGTTTGAGCTTTCATGCCTACCTATTTTTTGTCATTTACTTGATAGTTCCCAGTTGAGCTTATATAGACTATTTTATTGATTAGCGATATTTACCATACCCAACTCCTGTTATGGAGTCTGAGCCTCATTGAAATATCTGCGAGCTATCCTAAGAGCTCAGAAAAGGTTAGAGATGACAAATATTGGGGTGCTACTATAAAAAATAGACACTTAAAAAATTGAAAATAAAAGAAAGGGAACATCCAGACATCAAAAGAAGGATATGAATAAAGAATAAGAATGAAAAAATGAATATTTTGAAAAGTGCTGAAAAGACAAAAAAAAAAAAAAATAGAGGAAAAATAACCCGCCTTACATTTCGAAGACCTCTAACTTTTCTGATTCAAAATATTTATTTTTAGAGTCTTATTATCCTTCTTTGATATGACCCGGTCCTAAACTACGTTTCGTCTCATAGGAAGTCCTATTGATCTTAAGTCTATAGGGTATTTCATGTGGAGAATAAAGGAGGGAAAATGATAGTGTATAACTCAACGTTCTCAAGGAAGTGGCATCTGTTCATGAGATCTTTTATTTTCTTTGATATGTGTCGTCTTTTTTTAATACATATATGAGATATTTTGATTTGAAAACGTAAACTCCGCTCACATATACCTTGAGAGAAAATAAACCCAAACCTCTGAGCGTTAGTCTTTCTGAGAGATATATCTGGTGAGGTTTGAATTCAAAGGCTATTTAGAGAAAGAAGACTATTTTAATATTAGCTAAAGCACACACTACACTCCAGGTATAAGTTTTGTAAAATGAATGTTGGAATCGTATGATGTCTAGATTTTTATGTACATGTTTTTGCTGAAACTGAAACTGAGACTTGAGAAAAGAAAAAAAAGAAAAGAAAAAAGAAAAACAAAATTTGATGTTTGTGGGTATCATCACTATAAGCCCTCACGAGACTATAACTCATCCACTAGGGGTAATTTAGGAGTTTAAAGTCTTGTTGCATACACTAAATGCAATCGAGAATGCCAGCGAAAGTGATGTAGTTTAGGTTTTTAATTTACAGTTTGTAGTTTGTAGTTTTTATTTTGCTCGATCACTAGCAAAATCTAAGTTTGGAGGTATTTGATGAACACTGTAAATTACCATTTTACCCTTTAATGTTAGATTAGTTAGTCTTTATTCTATAAATATTAGATACGTTTAATGTTAATTGTGAGTTTTGCAGTGTATTCTGGAAAATACAAGAAATTGGAATTAAAATCGAGAAAAATGCAGAAAAGTGAGCCATAGTTCTATTTTTGGAAAGTTTGTAATTTTTACCACTTAATTTGATTTTGGAATTATTATGAATTATTATAATTCAGATCCAGATATGATATTTTGAATTATAATAATAATTTTTAGATTGTGTTAAATTGTAAGGTGGTAGAAATTTATAAAACACACAAATAGGCCCATTTACCCAGCCTAAAGCCAAACTCTCCAATTGGAAGCCTATGAGCTAAAGTCCACAAGTATTTCGGGCCAGATAAAAGTCCAAGTATGGGATCCAAGTCCAAAAGACGAAGTGGGACCAGTGAATTTCGTGTGAAGCATTGTGGAAGCAAGAATGAGAGAAAAAAAAAATGGGATTTGGATTGACCGGAGTTAATTTTGGAAGAAGAAATATTTTGACACAGTTTCAATATTTTTGTATAACTTTTCACTCCAATATCTGATTGCATTTATTCTTCTTGAATTGGAAAGAGTACTTCAAGGGCTACAACTTTGTAATTTATGAAATTTCGTGATTTGGACGTTAGCAAAGTCAAAATTGAGCTGCAAACTGATGCATGTGTAGAAAAATAGAATTTGCACCATACTTTCCAAAATCCCTAAAATCATGGAGTCTTATCTGCAAAATTCGTCCATGGCTTGGAAAAGATAGTAAATTTGGATAATTAAAGGAGAGAGAATTTGGGAGAAAGTTTTTTAGAGAAAAATTTGAATAAAGTTTTGGAGAGAGAACTATAGAGGAATTCTTTCTAAGCCTTACCTAATCCAGTTTTTTTTTAGCACTATAAATAAAGGGGTTCAGGCATTGTAAATTCGAATTTGAGCAAGGAACTAAGTGCGGAAGGACTGGAGGTTGAGAAGACTAGAAACGAAAGGAATACTCGAATTTTGTCTATGAGTTCTTGTATTTTATTTTTATTTCATGTCTTTGATGCAAAAACTCCAAAGCATTGTAATTTTAACTTCCAATTTATTTGAATAATATTCATGGTAGCTTCTTTAGATTTATGGTTTTTCCAATTGTTAAATGTTTTATGGTGATTGTTTTTTACGTTATTTTAACTTTTTTTAAGATGTTATGGAATAAATTAATTTAAGAGTATTCAAGGAAAGTCGAACCCTGTTTAGGATCGGTGGAACTTAATATTTTTAGATCTAAGGCTCTTTTCGAAGACTAGCTTATTTTTAGATTCTTAAAGGAGAGTAGAAATTTTGTCCAAGCCTAAGACTTGAATTGAAAATTTCTGACTTAAAGGACATCATGCTTTTCTTAATTAGAATTTTAATAAATAGAGAACATGAATTTATATTTAATAATTTTAGAAGATTTCATAGTCTAGGTCATAGTTATCTTTAAATGTGATAATATGCCACCCTAATCACTTGTCTCAATTCCATTGTACATTATGTGAATATTTCATTATTTTTATTAAATTCTCTATTCTTTTCTTATTCTCTCAAATTCTTTATTCTTTTCATTATTGTCTCAAATTCCATTGTACATTATGTAGATTTAGATTAGTTTCTTAAAACTAGGAATGCAACTAATTTGAAGTTATATTTGCAAAAATTAGAATTTGATTTTCATATTTAGGTTATTTCTAAAGATCTATATTTTTTTAATCACAACATTTCAATTTCATATATTTTGTTTTTGCTGTATATTTTGTTGTTTCCTTGTGGGATTCACCTCGAACTCTTAACTCTATACTATTACATGGTTCGTGCACTTGTGAGTAATAAATTTAAAATTTGGACAACATTCACAATTGGTATCAGAGCACAGTTCAACATTGGTGAACTTCATCAAGAAAGGATTCAGCTAGAAGAAATTTCAAAAGAAAGGTGCTTGAACCACTATAAAAAAATAGAGGGATATGGAAGTAGACCGGGATAAGTCGAACATTTCAAAAGCTAGGATTTGTGTGGGCGAATTTCCCACTCTATTTGTGAGGACGTAATTCCCTAACCTATTGTGAAGACCATAAAAATCCGGCATTGTCCTATTCAACCCCAACCCCTCCCCACTATAAAAAAATAGAGGGATATGGAAGTAGACCGGGATAAGTCGAACATTTCAAAAGCTAGGATTTGTGTGGGCGAAATTCCCACTCTATTTGTGAGGACGTAATTCCCTAACCTATTGTGAAGACCATAAAAATCCGGCATTGTCCTATTCAACCCCAACCCCCCCCCCCCCCCCTCCCTTCCCCCCCCCCCCCCCCCCCCCCCCCCCCCCCCCCTCCCCTGCTAGGGACAATCTTGTTCTAACACTGGGAACTTTCAAAGTGCACCAATCTTAACTTGCATTCATATCTAAAATGACCTGTTTTGTTACAATAGAATCAAGTTAAATGTTTTTTAATGGACAAAATGGGTAAAACAATATTCTCCAATTTTTTACTAGGTCCAATCTTGTCTCTAGAATCTTTGGCAAATTTAGATTGGTGTTCTCAAAGGCAACAGATTCTACACCTAATTCATCAAAATCCTTTTTTTAGTGTAGTGTGTACTACAAGGGCTTTATGGCAGGATCTTTTTCTCTATCTTCCTCATGGGAAGATGTGGAGGCTATGAGGATTCTAGAATTTTCATCAATAGTTATACCTCCATAAACTCTTTCCAGATAATCCCACGCTTCTTTGGCTATTCCAAAAGTCATGATAACTTTCAAATCAACTGGGGAAACAACACACATGATGGCATTGAGAGCTTTGAAATTTCCATCATACATGCTTCTCTCAATGTCATGTCAAAGGTTCAAAATTTTTGGTCTTATCAATTTGTTTGAACCATTGGTCACTTCTTCTATAGGTTGTGACCAACCTTTCATGATGGCCTACCAAGCGATTGAGTCTAGGGAAATTAGAAATATCTTCATTTTTCTTTTCCAATAATTGTAATTGGAGCCTTCAAAGTAACGAGGTCTATTGATATCTAAACTTTTATCCAAATGCATAGTTCTAGAAAAAAGGATCAACTCTAGACGGTTAAGTCAAATATGGAGTAACCTTGCTCTTGACGCCACTTGAAAGTCTTGTTAGACCAATGCACATGGTCTTTTACCAATTTTAATTAACCTTTAAATATAATAATTATTCAAACCAATGTGCAGCGGAATAAACGTGTGTGTAAAAGATAAACTAATCAAACCATAAAACAATCAACCACCACATATGCACAATGATTTATAATGGTTCGATTTCAACAAACCTACATCCACTGTTAGACTCACCCACTCTTGGGCTATCCCAAATCCACTATGTATGGGAGTCCCACCCAAACATTACAAATTAGTTTTGAAAGGCTCAACAGCCCTGGTTTCCTCAATGTCTCTTCCTCATTGAAGGATTGATCATCCTACTGGTTTTCCATGGAGGCTTGGGAGGAAAGATGTGAGAGGGAAGGCTTGGAATGCCCTAAGAAAAATTAGATTTTCGTTTCTGATCTCAGTTATGTTTAAAACTTAGGGAGGTCTAGTATATAGAGTTCTAACTCAAAATAGCAGCTAGATCCCAAGGGCCTCGGGAGCCTCCTCGAGGGGCTCGGAAACGTACTCTTGAGGGGCTCGGGAGCGTCTCCGAGGGTCGACCACCATTTTTGGAAATTCCACCTAAGGGTCAACATGTAGTCAAATAGGGAAGGTACAACTAGATGAGTAACGGCTAGTTTCAAGGGGCTAGGGAGCCTTCGAGGAGCTCGATCTAAGATCAAAGGATGCTTTCAAATAACAGAGGTAGGATCACAAGCCGAGGGACTCTAGTGTGGCTCGAGGGGCTCGACCTAAGCTCAAGAGAATTCTCAGTTTAAACACTAAGAGGTCAGGACGAGGGGCTCGAGATGGACAAATTCTAATTTTCCAGTTTAAGGTTTTAATGCTTGATCCATGAGCCTAGGGTGTTTGCTTCAAACCTATGGTCATCTAAGGCCATTTTACCTATGTAGTTGCCAAACACATGGTGAGATGTCCACAGCTTGATCTTGATCTTGGATCTTCAATCTTCAATCTTCCAAGGCAAGTCACACACTCAGTCATGGAATTGACAAAATATAGACTCGGTCAAACCGAGGCCCAAACTAATGTGACAATTAGAATTGCTTGCGATGTTAATTATGTGAATATGTGCTAGTTAGAATGTAACACGCTAAAGTATGAATTGCATGTTAATATGATGTCCACTTTTCTTGTTATTATGCATGTTGTGAAATGATGAGTAAATACATGAAGGGTGAAGCGGACATATATACTAAGCGATCGGGTAGTTGATATGCATGTGTAAATAACTATGAAATATACCTTTTTACGTACTAGATGAGGCATTGGAGTGTTGAAGCCGCAGTATAGAGCGTACTATGTATTAAGTGGAGCATTGGACCGTTGAAGCTGCAATGTAGAACTATAATAGACTGAGTGAAGCATTGATCTGCGGAAGATCGTAGTGTAGACCGCATGTTTCAGGAAACAAAAGAGCCAATATTCACAAGCTAATGATCATAGACTCGTGTGCATAAAATGGTAGGATAATCATGATAATATGATAGGGTGTTGACCCAATGTTGTTGATAGAACCATAAGATGCATGTTTGACTGATAATTTGCTTCGATTGATTAACATGCTTGGTTGATAACATGCTATATATGATTGTTGTTTCTCTTCACTAGACTGGTTAACTCACTCCCTTATGATTTCAGGGACACTGCCTGAGGAAGGCATAGACAAACCCCCACTGCTACGATAGGAGAAATGGAATCACCAAGAACACTCTCCATTAGGCGAGAGCTTTTGTTATTTGTTAGAGAAACATTACTCCGTATCATAATAATTTTTCTGTTGCTTGAATCGGTTTTGGACATGTAATAAAATCATTATGCTTTTGTTGAGCAACTCTGATGTGTTGTCATGTATTTTGATTATGTGTTGCGATGATGCATATGGTATATGTTCGAGTCCTCGTGAGAACCTAAATAGTCACGTGCGATATTATGTGATTGAGAATTCTTCTGAGTTACAGTATGATTTCCGGCGAATTGAAGTATAGAAACTAGCATATGTTTCCTCTATATGTTAGAAAAAAAAAAATCCCCACATCAGGACAGGGCACGACACATGCCAAACATTAAAATGATAACACATGTATCAATGGTACATAATTAATTTCTAAAACAATATACTACAACTTTTTCTTCTCGTTGATATTCTATGTTATTATCAAGCAAAATCACATCCTCAACCATGTAATATTTGCGTGGAACTATGTATTAGTGCTAATATGTCAATACAAAAGCATTTTGACATTGAAATGATACTACATTCATCTATTATGCATGAGTAGTTACATAAATATCTTCCACGACTTTTTCTTCTTTATTCATATTATAAGTAATTATCAAGCGACAACCACATTATCAACCACATAATGTGTTGAGTGAAAGTATGTTAGTGGTAACATTTCAATTATAGACATTCCAAATATCAAAAATGATATTTTGGGCATCCATTGTACACGATTAATTACTTAAACATTGAGCTACCACAACCTGTTCTTCTTCTTCTTCCTATTTTGGATTATCATCAAGAGAAACTAAATTGTCAACCATGTAATGTTAAAGTCAAACTGCGTATTAGTGTTAAGAATGTTAATTCAAAAGCATTTTCAAATACTCCCTCTGTCCCAAATTAGTTGTCTTATATGGATTTTGGAATTGCCCAACAATAGTTGTCTCATTTATATTAAAGTAGTATAAAGTGTGTTGAAAATGGATGAGATCACATGGAGTGCTAGACTTATATAGAGAGTTCCTTAAAAAATACAAATCTTTCAAATGAGACAACTAAAATGGAATGAAGGGAGTATTAAAATAATGCTATCAACCTTTTATTCTTGTTCACATGTAATTATTACATCATTTGCAATTGTACAATCTTAAGTTAAAGATAACTAAACATTAATGTTTAGGTATAAGAGTATACAATCCTTATCCACCTTTAGAAATGATGAATTTCGTTTTTATTAAAAAAACCTCAATTTCATGTAAACCCATGAATTAATTATCAACATCACACAAATACTAAAGAAAATACATAAACGATAATAAGGCATCTACATTGTCTTTCATATGAAATCAATGAACTATTGTACCAAAATATTTTTTCAAGATTCCCAAATTTCATTTTATTATAGAGATTATTCTTGAAAAAAATCAAAAGAATAAATCATGCACCCCTATATTAAGGTCTACTACACTCTAATGCTTAGAATTAAGTTCATGCAACCTATATTGACCATTAAAAATGATAAAATTCAGTGATTTAAAAAAACAATTTCATGAAAATCCATGAATTCATTTTATGCATCACACAGATGCCATACAAATAAAGGAAATTAATAAATAAAAGAATATATAATACACCCTAATTATTAAAGTCTTATAAAAAATCCAATCTTAGATTAGTGTATACAACCCTTACCCAACAGTAAAAATAATAAATTTCTTTTTGAGCACTACACAAACATCATATAAAATATGTAATGTATTTAGACCTTGTATTTGAGCAAGATTAAAAGAAACTAATAACATTAAGAGATAAATCATGCACCCTTTACATTAAGATCTTCTAAATTCCATTGATTAGATCTAAATGTTAAAAAAAAAAAATCCATTTCCATGAAAACCCATGAATTAATTTTAAATATTATACAAACACCATACAAAGTATGTGAAGCACAACAAAGTGTCTCCACTTTCCATAAGGAATAAATAAACTTTGACAACAATTTTTTAAGAAAGCCTTCAATTTTTTTTATTATGTTAGAGCTTGTATTTCAAAAGGAATTTAAAGAAATTAATTAAATTAAAAATAGATCTTAGAGCTTGTATTTCAAAAAGAATTTAAAGAAATCAATTAAATTAAAAATAGATCATGCATCCTTGCATTCAGGTCTAGAAACCTGATCTAAATGAATACAACCTTATCCACCGTTAAAGTTGATAAATTTCATTTTCACAAAAGAAGCTCCAATTTCATGAAATTATTAGAAAAACATTACCCAAACTCTCAAAAACCACTTTGTTGCCCAGATATTGACCAAAGAGGGGGGTAAATTGGGTCATCACTTACTTTTGGCAATTAATTAATCATAACAAAATATATGTGCATAAGATATAGCAATATGATTAATTTGCACAATCACATAGAAGAGATGAGACATTCATAATCATAAAGATGAGATGAGAAGAGATGGAAAATAGACACAAGAATTTTAATGAGATTCGGCAATCCCAACCTACGTCCTCGCCCCAAGCCCCTTTTGAGGGTTGAGGATTAATCCACTATTCTCCTTCTCCTTCCAAGGGGAGAAGAAACCTTTACATCGTTCTCTTTTCCTTCTATCCCCAGTCCCAAAGAGTATAGTCCCTTTCCTCCACAACAGGGTCCACCAACCCTTTTCTACTTCTTCTTCATAGGGTAGTTCCAATCCTTACAAATCTTCATAATAAAGCACATGAATAACTCTTCGGAAGATATGAATGATATACTCAAGGGTTACTCAATATGTGAACAAAGATAACTCAAAGCAATGGATATGCAAGTGTTGGGTTTTCTTTGAGTTGGAGTGATTTGCAGGTTGGTGTCCCTTGTTCTATGGGTTTTCAGTTGGTGGACTCACATTAATGTGGCCAATACGTATGTAAGTATTTTTGCTGTCATTCATTAAATGCTCATTTTGTTTCAAGATGAACATTACAATCTTTCCTTACACAATTAACATCTCAAGTTTAGCGAGCCTAAAATGCTCTAATTGGATTGGAGCATAGCCGATACAATGCAACGGTTAATGTTTGCTCAGATTGTATAAAACAAAAGATTGAGATGCTTTCTTGATTTTCCTATTAAGCGTACAACCCCTTTTCTAAAGTCTTAGGGAAGATAAAACATGAGTTTTGTTCTTTTCCCTAAGAGGAAATGAGATCCCGAAATCATATTAAAATGAGAGCTTGTGAAGGCTAATGAATGAAATACATGAAATATGAATGGGAGAGAAAGATATATCTTTGATAGAAGATTACCTCTCATGAGAGGTTTCCCCTTTGCCATATGTACCGAATCTTTCTCCATGGGATTCATAATGTCTTTATGCATTTATCCCATGTCTTCTAGCTCATCACCTTCTTGTCTACCTCTTCTCTACTCTCTCCTTTTTCTTTTATTCTTTTCATCTCTTTTCTCTCTCATCTCTTTTCTTTTCTTCTCTTCTCTTTCTCTTATCTTTTTATTAACGACCCTGAGTCAACTCCCCAAATATGATATTGTCCTTTTTAGGCCTTTGGTCTAGCCCAATACTCTACTGACCGAACCAACCCTCAAGGTTTTTTTTTTTTTGGGCCTAGACTAGTAGGCCTCAAGCTTATGGGAGGGCTGCTCTCTCTTAAATCCCCACATCAATCCAAGTCCCTTGGTGATGTGGGACTTCCTTTCCACAAGCTTAGGTGGGGTATTATAATTCACCCCCTTAAGACCAGAGCCCCCCAGCTCAGTCACAACACACAGATAGAGGGCCCACACATCCATAAAGTTGAACATTCCTCTGATACCATTGTAATGACCCGTCCCTTTATCACAATATTATCCACATTGGGCCCACACAGGCCCAGTCCATCTTTGGGCCCAATAGGCCTTGTACTAAGGGAGGGATGCTCCCCTATTAAATCCCACAAAGAATTCTTTCTGCACTAGCGGCAATGGAACACCCCAAGTCTTATATAATCCTTTTTCATGAATATGACCATTGGTGTCCAAATCAAGCAAGAGAGAGTCATTTAAATCTAATCATTTGCGCATATGGTGACTTATCAAAGAGTGAAAAAGTCACACAGTTAGTCAAAGGGTCGACTGTTTGTAAACAATTTTATGCATATTCACTGAAACGGCCATAACTTTGTCCACAGGACTCGGATTTAGGCATTCTTGTGCATTTTGAAAAAGTATTTGAGAGATCCAGATGCTTACAAAATTAAAATTCTTTTTTCCAGGAGGGTAAATTTCTTTTTAACTAAGAATCTCCCTGATTTGCCTTGTTTTTATCCATTTACTAAAATGTTCAGAACTTAAGTTATACAACTTAGATTGGGTAAACGAGGACATTTCGGAGTGCTCAAACCAATAATAAACATTTAATCCATGTTTGAGCACTTATGATAAATGCAAGAGCTTCCCAATATCTGGGCAAATTCCAACTATCCTAAAAATCCATTTAAGTTCTATCAGATTTAAGCTAAAGGATTCTACGGCATAATCCAGGGGGTGAGTCTTGGTCATAAGATTTGGTTTGAGCAATGCTGAAATACATATAACTTTCCAAAACACTCGACTCAATACCATAGACACCGACTTGATTTTGATCTTCATTTTCTTCAGTCTTCAAGTCCAGAGTCTTCTTCATTCTTCATTACGCGTTAATTTGAGTCTTCAAAGTCCATATGATGCTTCAGCTTCTTTTGCTTGACTTTAAAGGGACACGAACATTTGATCTTCAATCCTTTGTAAGGCTTCATGACCATTTGATCTCCGGTACTTTGTATGTATTGGCATAAGATATCATTGTTTGATATCCAATACTTTTAATGCTCAAACTCAAGTTCATTGCTCAACAAGTGAATCAATCCTGTTCTATAAATATTATACTCAAAAGTAGATGTTAGCATAGTAGATCAATAATTTTATTATCATCAAAACAACATGTATAACATGTAAAATCATGGGATAAAACCCCGACTAGCACATTCAAAACTAGTGAATAAAAAATAGACATCTCAATTGAAGTCCATAAACTTATAGTATCATTTCATAAAAATATTTCTTTAATAAAATTCAAAATGGAGATTATTTTAAAACAAACATTTAACAAAATTTGGTGAAATAACTCGAATGAAAAGGAAAGTAAAAGAAAAAATAGAGTTAACCTGAAAAATACCTTTAAAATGTATAATTGTTGTCTCCAAACCTTTCCAAAGTGTATCCCAACACAAGATTGGGCCTCAAGAAGGTGCTTTTTAGAGGACGGAAGGATTCTGACTTCTGAAACCTTTTTTTGGAGCTGGGCCTAGGCCTATAGACTATAGCTATATAAAACGAATTCCATATTACAGGCCCGTAATGGCAAGATAGTCAAGCCATTGCAGGCCATATACGTAATAGTACCAGCTGATTTTTTAATCCTTGAGAAACTCTCACCTTCTCGAAAAGATATTGTCAACTTTTAACCTCAAGAATTAAATTAATAAGTTAATAATTTCTTTGTCCGTATTAATTGCACAATATGCATACTTTTTTTTTTTTTTTAATGATAGAGGTGTCCAGGACCTCTTGGAACACATGATTAGTCCTTGGAGAACGTGCAAATCTCCCTACCCTCACACACCAAGTAAAAAGAGTAACCCACAATGTACACCCTTATGCAAGAGAAGAAAATGATTTTCTACAATAAAATGATGTTTTTAAGTACAAAAGCAGCAACATCACATCTAAAAGTAAATGGCAAATTTTCTATGGATCATTAATGATGATGATCACAATCACAACCATTCTCCTCTCATTTTTATCCCAGAAAGGCAACATTCCTTCATTAAAATTATCAAACATGGAATAAAACGTGGCACACTTTATTAATACTTACTCAAGTCTGATTATCTGGAGATTGAAAATTGTAATCTCTAGAAAGTTAAAGATGCCAACACAGACTTGGGCCAGTAACACGATGGAACATGACAATAGATTTAGACCATCTGCAATAGGGCCAAATCCAGAATGAATCAAAAGCAAGAAACTCCAACGAAACTAGGCATAACATACCACTTCTCACTAGGGTTGTTCACCAACTCACAAAGTACATGAATGTTCAAAGAAAGAAAAAATGTTGGGAACAACACAACACTAAGATGGAATGATATTGGCAAAATGATATATATAAGTTGTTTGGAGCTCACATCTTGTTAGAAAAAAATTATAGATCAGGACATGCCTATAAAACTCTTAAATAAGTTTTGTTTTTTTCACTCATGGGTATCTGCACTTTACAAATGAATTCGGCCTCCAGTATTAAATAAGTGATTCATCATTGTATTGATTTCATCTCTATATGGAATTCAACTTAACTGTCATTATCAACCACAGTGGGAATCATTTGGCGACTTCATTTAATGCCTGGTAAGGCAGGAGTGATTAGGTTTGCGTTGATCCACTTTGACGAGATGTGCCTGAAGGTGCCACACCCAACTTCAAAGAAATGTGCAGCTTCAGACTTCACTCAACCAGATCGGAACTCTCCGCTTCCATGCCTGCATGGAGTTATACCTCTACAAATTATAATAGAACTTGATTGTTAAAATTGCCTAACACGTGACATGCAAATATTGTGAGATTGAGAAGTTAATTGTCAAAATAGCATACCTACATATCCACCACACGACATGTAAATAATGTAAGATTGAAATCCTATTGCAGTGGAATACAGGTCAAAATGTGCACACAGTAAGACCCCAACCTCCTTATTTAGCCAAAGAAGTGTTACCTGTTGTAATGTTTTTCACATGTCTTAATTCATGGGTTGACTAACGATGTCATTAGGTGTAATGATTTCTAATTCATATTTCTTTCCATTTTTGGTGCCTTGATTGGCTCCTATATGTACACGTGCTCTATTTTTTCGTCAATAGAACATTCAATACAATTTAGAGAAATTCTCCACATTCTATTTTCTCCTTATTTTCTTATTATTATTATTCTACATGGTATCAGTCAAAACGATCTTCTTGATGTTTTAAGGAGAATTTTTTTCGTTTTACTGTTTCTCACCAGCGTTACTGTTTCTCGCTGGAATTTGGAGTCATCTTCATCTCCGATTTTAGAGGACGCCTACAGCAAGTCTTCTCCTTTCATCTCATTCTTGTTGTTTGGGGGTAGTTACAATTTTTTTTTTTTTTTCCAGCAGGCCGAAAATCTGTGCAGTGGACCTGTCGTTAGTCCTCCCTGTTGCCTGTACTTTCTGTCTTCCGATTCGGCCATCAGAGTCAGTCTCTGCCGAGGGGATCCCACTACTTCCTAGCCGTTTTTGGCAGGTCTCTACATCTATACGATGGATTCCTTCATTGCCTTCTCCAGATCTGGCTTTCAGTTCTTCATTTTATGTCTGTTTTTGTCCCGAAAATTTGTGTTGAGGCTCTTTTCTCACAATCCACGTGAATACAACACTTTTGCATCTCAGCTACACACCACCCTCGTCGCCCCTGGCCCACCTACCTACGCCTAAGGTTGACCTAGGGTTCCAGTCAATGGATGGGGCCCCCCTTTCACTAGGTTTTCTCTCATGCTGCCTAGGACATCCAACATCTTTGTGTTTGGCTTGATATGTTGTCTTTTGGTTTCAACAACCTTCAAACCTCCTCTACCCCTATCGTTTGTTTCAGGGGTCTATCCATCTGTGCCGGCTGATCAACTATCTGGACTACGTGGGACCCACTTTTCAGTTGCTGCCCGTGACGTCTGTGCACCCATTTTTTGGGTATTTCCCTTTGGATCTAGGTGGAGTAACCCTTTTTTCACCTGGGCTTTGCACCACCACAGTCATCCCTACCTCTTTCAATCCATTAGGAGTTGCCAGGGTTACAATATTGGTGGGGCCCACTTCTGATCCTTTCTTTCAGTTTCTGCAGTTTGGACAGTTGTTGGATTTCAACCTTGTTGCATGTGGCTTTATTTTTTATAGTATTGTGGGCTGATCTGCATGACATATGTTCCTTGGGGCTATATTTTTGATAACTGATTAGTGTGATCAATCTTAATGGCATAATGTAGTCCTCTTTCTCTCGGAGATGATATTATTCAAGTGTCTCAGAAAAAAATTGACTCCTTATAGCAAGACAGGATGTATCTTCAGAGCCTTCAATCTTCTTGTTACGCCCAAACTTTTGTTGCTCACTTAGGTACTATCGCATTCGGCAGTCCCTGAATTATTGATTCTGGGGCTACCGATAACATGTTAGGTATATCTCATCTTTTTTCCTCTCTTAGTTCTCCTTCTCTTGGATATGTTAAACTTGCTGATGGGACCCTTACCTCTATTAATGGAAAATGGACTATTCCTCTCTTCTACTCTTGATGTATCTTCCGGTTCTTCATGTTCCCTACTTGTCTAGTAATCTTTTATCTGTTAGTTTTCTTACAAAGGCCTTAAATTGTTTCGTGACCCTTTTTCCTTCTCATTGTGTTTTTAAAAAATTGGTCAACAAAAGGACAATTGGGGGTGGTTGTGAAGAAAATGACTTGTACTTCTTTGATCCTCAAATTGGCTCTGAACATGTTGCTTGTTCCACTAGTCATCAGGATACTTGGCTTCGACATTGTCGGCTTGGTCATCCGTCTAATACAGTGTTAAAGTATTTACAACCTTCTTTGAACATTAATAATTTTGTCTGTGAGAGTTTCCAGTATGGGAAGCAGACTCGGCCCACATTTTCTCCGTCTTCTAATCCTTCCTCTTCCACTTTTCTCTCCTTAATACATTCTGATGTTTGGATGTCACCCGCTGTGTCTTCAACGGGCTTTCGCTATTTTGTTACATTCATTGATGATTACTCTCGCATGACTTGAGTTTATTTGATGAAACATAAATTTGAGGTCTTTGATCACTTTCGTGTTTTTCATAAATGGGTTACTACTCAATTTGATTGTCAGCCTAAAATCTTTCGAAGTGATAATGGGGAGAATATATGTTTCGCTCATTTTTGCATTATCTTCAAGAACATGGAATTGAATCTCAAACCTCTTACCCCCATATACCTCAGCAAAATGGAGTTGCTGAAAAGAAGAGCCGCCATTTTCTTGAGGTAGCCCGATCTTTGTTGTTTGCAATGCATGTCCCCAAGTCATATTGGCTTGAGTCTGTTCTTACTACTTGTTACTTAATAAACCGCATGCCCACTAGAGTATTAAATAACAAAGTACCTATTGATATTCTTTCTACCTATTGATCTATTTCTATAATCTTGTTGCGTGTTTTTGGATGTATCTATTTTATTCATGATTTTTCTGCTGATAAGTTTTCAAAAAAATCTGTGAAATGTGTTTTCTTGAGCTACTCTTCCACTCAAAAGGGCTCTAAATGTTTTGAACCGACATCTGAAAAAAGATTTATTTCTATAGATGTTACATTATTAGAAAATACTCCATATTTTCAACCATCCAATCATAGATCGACATCAGAGATGTGTTTGAGAGGGTAAAATGGCAAGTGATTGGATGGTTGTCTGTGTGTAAGGAGCTTCGGGGTCTAGCACCGGAGGATTTTTACTTGTCTTGGGATGGGTGTATGAAAGGAGTTGGTCGAACTAAAAAGCGATTGGTCAAGTGGGTAACGCCTGCCCTAGGTTCTTGCAAGTTCAATGTAGATGGGGCGGCAAGGAGTAAACCAAGGCCGGCATGAATTAGAGGTGTGTTACATAACGATAGAGGTAGAACGTTAGCAACTTTCTCCGAATCAGTAGGGTTGGTGGAGTCAAATGAAGTTGAATTGAGGGCAATTAGAAGAGCACTTCATGTTTGGTATGTATTTAGGAGTGGTAACCTCATTATCAAAGGTGACTCAACCAATGCCATCTCCTGGTCTAGTATTAAAAAATTCCACCATGGAGGTTGATTGGTATTGCTAGGGACATTTGGAGGTTGTGCAGATTAGATGGCGTCACTTTCACTCACACACCTCGATCAACAAACTGTGTTGCAAACTTCTTGGCGAAAGCTGGTGTTCAATTACAAAGTCCATCTTTAGAATTTTTTTCATCTCCCCAGCATTGACTTTTGGGGATTGGGGGCTACATTTGGATCCTATGTTGGGTGGTTTATTTGATGTAACTTTTTATTTCTTATTTTTTCTAGTTCTTTTTCATGTTTCTTTTCCTTATTATTGGCTTTGAGTATATATCTCCTATACTCAGATCCTTTCTCTGTACTTCCTTCTTTTTTAATGATATTAAATCGTCAATGTTTAAAAAAAAAAAACATAAGCATCTTTTTTATGATTTCACCCAATCCATCCTAGATTTTTTTTGAAAGATGACTTCATGAATAAGAAAAAAGTAATATACAGGAAGGAACAAAAACGTAGGCTAGATGAAGCCTACTAAAAGAATAAAAAACCCCCGAAATTACAAAAAGTTATAAACAACTTCCATATCTAGATTCAACCCCTGTCGAGCCATTTCGTCTACTGGGTATTAGCTGAACGAGGAACCCAAAGGAAGCAATAATATGTCGGATTCTTTCAATTTTCTCCAAGAAAATCCATGGGCAATGGGAACCCAAAGCCCATCCGACAACCTGAGAATCACCTTCTACAATTCCACCTCTATTACTGAACCATTAGGAATTGAACCTGCAAAAAAAAGCAGTGTAGACCCTAAATCATTGCAAATAATTCCTCCATAACCTGCCAAACCAATATTTCGCATGCAACTTCCATCAAAATTTAATTTAAGAAGGCTGTTATAAGGAGTAGTCCATGAAACTTGTGGTCGAGAGACCGAAACCTACGAGACAGAATCAACAAAAGCCCAAATTCTATAAAGATCTGAGATGGACACACCCAGATACTTCGACGTCCTCTCCAACCACTAAGCTACCCGAATTTTGATAATCAAGAAGAGACATCGTTGAACACTCCTTACCATGGAAAACTCTTTGGTTACGTTCTAACCAAATGGACCACATAATGCTCAAGATAGTCACCTCCACAAACTTCGGCGAAAAGAACTTCCAGTCACTACCACATCTTCATTAAAAAACACTCTCCGCACGAACTTGGCATACAAAGATCAACACCCAACAATTGGAAAAAGTGCACCCAAATCTGATAAGAGTATCAACATTGAAGATCGATGAAGGGAAGGATTGCATAAGAAGTCTCGGCCCAAGAAGTAAAGGAAATCCACCTCCGCATTCGATAAACATAATGGACAAGCATTCACAATAATCATCTTCTGTAGACGTAGATTGCTAAATGTCAAGATTTTTTGCAAACCTGCAATCCACTCAAACATCTTCACTTTAAGCAGAGAGGCCCCTATCCAAATTTTAGGGTGAATGGAAGTTACGTCATCAACCAGCATCCAATTCTTACAAAATAATCATACTGAAAAAGAGCCATGATGATCAATCTCCCAAATCCGTCTGTCTATCCCATATCCCACCACAAAGATAGTCTCCAAGAGCTTCATTAACAACCACCAGCTATCTACCATCCAATCCTCCAACTGTCTTTGAAACTGAGGACCCCAGACTAACTTATTATGAATGATCTCATAACAATCCCTAACCATAGCATCTTTATTCGCTGCAAGAGCAAATAGCATGGGAAATGAGTGGGCCAAAGTAGAATCACCCACCCATTTATCCAACTAAAAGAAGATGTCTGCTCTTGAATACGCACAACATCTAATATGCCATCCAAAGACCGTAACCACATAACAAGCTCCCTTCCAGAAACCCGAAACCCTTCCATGAGCATTTGCAACCTCCATCCATAACCTTGCAGCCGATATTTCTGTCTAATAATATCCTTCCATAAACCCTAGAAAGAGTCGCCCAGCCGCCACAACCATTTACCAAGCAAAGTATCATTAAACTTATGAATAGGCCGAATCCCAAGACCACCTTCCTCCGTAGACTTGCAAACATGTGAGCAGCTAACCAAATGAAATTTCCATTTCTCAATATCATCATTCCACAAGAACTTTCTTTGAATCTATTCCATTTTCTCCACCACCGCCACTGGACATTTGAAGACACTTGGATAGTAGACCGAGAGGCTAGATAACATTGCCTTCATCAAAATAACCCTTCTACCAAGGGACAAATACGTCCCCTTCCATGAAGATAATCTTCTCTCCATTTTATCAATAATAAAATCCCAACTCGCCTAACAAGGTTTTCCTTTATATAAAGGAATCCTTAGGTACTTAGAGGAAAAGGAAGTAACTTTACAACCCATAAGCGATACCAAATCCATGCACTGACGATGGAGGTTATGGACGATACCTTAGATGTCCACCCGAAACTCCCAGCGCCCCAAATAGACCACACTAACCCCTCCTCAGTCTCTTCACCTTTTATCTCTTACAGAAACAGAACATCTGGACTCTAGGAAATCACTATGCACTTCACCACAACTCTCTTCAACGCAGTGCCAACCCCCTAACATTCCAAGACACAACTTTCATCAGACCACTCCATGACCACCCACGGACCCTGTCACCGCCAAAGTACGATCATAATTGACTAAAAACTGCAAATTCCACAACTCCCTTTCCCGCTTTCTATTTCGTCTCTGTTGTTGTTCCTCCTCTGTCTCTACGTTCAACCTCCCAAAAGTCTATCAAAACTTCTTTCAAATGTAAAGATCTTGATGGAGAAGAGATCCCCAAAAAAGCCCCTACTAACAACTTTTCCTCATCAAAAGTCTCAATTCTCACTGCCAAAGCAAGCCTATCCTCCAATTCCGCATCATATGCCCAAATGTGTTAGACCCTACAAGCATCCCGGAGACTCCTGTGAAGACGGATCTATAGCCTGCTTTGTTTTTTAATTTCCGCCCCGAAGTAAAGAATCCCCCTGCTGAGAAAAGGAGCTCGTGTCGTCTTTACCAGCCTCCCTGCGATGACTTCCATCTTTCCTGGTGCCAGAAGTACCGCCAGCAGAGACAGAATCATGGAGGTGGCGTTGTCTGTCGAAGCATACTGGGTGAAACCTTAGCAGATTGCGACCCAAAATCTGTTCGAGCGTGCAAAAGATTTATTTCTATTGGGTTTAAGTTGAGCCCAGATTTGTTCACTTGGCCCAAAGTGTCAATAGCCTCTTTTTGGGCCCGAGACAGAGCCCACAACTTTGAGTTAGAATGGGCTTTGCACGGGTCCACAACAACTCCTTTAAAACTCTTGTTCAGTCGCGAGTTGTGCCCTTGCCCTGAGTTTCCTCTCATCTTCGTTGCAAGTCCCTGATTCGCAGTGCTTCCACACGCACCCCCAGAAGGGAGGTAGCAGGGGGATTCCCCGCCGCAATTGAAGGAGGAGATAAAGAGGTATTATCATTTCCCTGAAGATTCGTGAAACCTGTCATTGACTCCAACAGGGGAATAGTAACTACAGAAGGATTTCTAGCCAAAATCGAAGGAAACTGTTGTGTCGGCACGCTGCCAACAATCGACAAAGGGTTTTCTCACTCCTGCACCTTCTCCGGTTGTCGGTAAGTTTCGACTTTTCGTTTTGGAAGTACGAGCACCTTCGCCATTCTAGAAAGAGATGAATCATACAAAGACCCTCCATCGCCGCTCTCCTCCTCCGCTGAAACCACCAGAGGACACAGCTCCCTTGCAAAACCAGTTTGAGCCACTAGATCTTCCATGGACACCATCAGTCCTGGCTCCACCTCAGTCCAAAGGTGAAATTGAAGATCCTCCACATCTAGAAATAGTTTTTTTGGGATTGCAGTGCTGACGGGATGCATCACCTTCACACGAACAAACTCAACAATCTCCATGTTCAAGCAATGATCATCTATCTCCTCCACAATCCCCGTCAGTGCCCCAGTTTCCACAACACCTCTTTTTGCCAAGCATGCAACATCACTCCAAAGATCCGAACCCAGTCCACCACCACTCAAGGTCCCTGTTCCTCAGACCACTTATTGATCCTTTTTAACGGTCCATCAACGAAGTGAGAGCCTCCATATCTAAATCTCCTTCGATCCTCGAAGCCCCACACCTCCAGGAGCTAGTCCTTGATTTTGTGTGGTGAGGTATTAGATTTGAGCCAACCCATTCTAGGTACGATCCAAAAACTCGATATTCTTTCCGGTGAAAGGTTCGTAAACTTGTAGTAATACCTTATCTGGATCAAAAACTGTAAGATGAATTGGCTTAGGTTTTTTCCCCTGACCAATAACAAGCTTCGACCCATTAGTCCAAATAGCCAAAGACATGTTTCCCAAACCATTTCCACCCGAACGACGATTGTTTGGACCAAAACGAGCTTTGTTTACCTTCAATTACTTCCCTTCAAAAATCTTCCCATCCAATAATTTGATGGCCGTATCCATTTCCTTTTCCGTTTTGAATCGAACGAAGGCAAAATTATTCTGATTTCCAGCTCTTCGATCAGACGGCACAAAACTATCAAATACAACACCAGCCACACCGAACACACTAGCCAAATCTTCCACTCCCCAATCCGGGATGTTTCCCACAAACACTGAAAAACTATTTCTCCACCATTTCCGATTTGCGTGATCCACCTTAGAAGGAGTGGAAGATCACCAAACCCAGAAAAAACCCTAGGTCCTCATATTGTTACCTTCAATATCTGCTATAGTGACACCATGGGCCTCTACGACTTGTTCGTGAGTCTACATAACATGTCTCCATGTTCATTCCAAGCCCAATCCATCCTAGATTTCATAGCTTTTTTGGCTTCCTTTCGTACATCCCTCCCACGATAGGCAGAAATCTTCAGGGGAACACCCCGAGAATTCATTGCAAAGAGACAACCAGCAAACTAAATTCCATTTGGCCTCCTCAAAAACCTCCATGGCCGAGCCCACTTTCCCTTCAAAAATTCTATTATTCCTCTCCTTTCAAATTACCACATGATTGTTGCTGGAATTAGTTTTCATGCCACCCTCCTCCTAGCGACAAAAGTCCCCCTATTCATCCTAGGACAGTCTTCCCTATTGTGTTATTCATCACCCATAAGCAATCCATTAGACTAATTAATAGGTGTCGAACTGCTATCGCCAATGTTGTCATAGTCGAATCGTATGGTGAATCGATCTAGGGGTGTAAATCGTGAATCGAAAATCGTAGAATCGTAAGATTCATAACCGTTTTTTTTTAAATAATTATTTATATTATAATTACATATAACATGACATAGAATAATAAGATGATTTTTCAATTCCTCATAATATATAAGCAAATGTGTAAATATATGAATATATAACAAAATACACCAACGCAAAGTTAAATAAAAATGCATTAGAAGTCAAATTTTCACATTCCAATTCATCATAATTCATAAAAAATAATTATCCAAAATCCAAACATCTAAGTATTTGATTCTTCTAAATTAATTTATAGATTTTTATTTTTAAAAAAAATAGATACAAAAATTTGAAAAGAAAATTAAAAAAGAGCATTTTTAATAAAAACAGAAAAAGATATTAGAAATTAAAAATCTAAAAACAGTATTCCCAAAAAAAAAAAAAATCAACAAAAAAATCAAAGTTATTTAAATAAATTTTATAAGCATTCATTAAATATTTTAAAAAATAAAAATTAGTTTTTTAATTTTTTTAAAATAGATACAAAAGATTGCTAAAAAATAAAAGGGACCTTTTTAAATTAGAAAAAAATAATTATAGAATTTAAAAATATAAAGATACTAATGAGGGCCCTACTTTTGAAAAAATACTCGAAAGTTAGAAGCTAAACAGCGGAAAGGACTCATTCGCGGATAGTATTGAGCTAAAAAAGTCCTTACGTACAAACATTCCTCACGTGCGAGGACTGTCTAACGAAGGTAAACCCTAAAACGATAACCTGCAAGATAGAGAACGAAAAAAAAATAAGGAAAGACAAATGACTGCCGACAGAAGAGAGAAAGAGAAACGAAGAAGAAGAGGACTGTAGACGGAAGAGAGAAAGAGAAATGAAGAAGAAGAGGACTACGGCAGAAGAGATAGAGAATGAAGAAGAAGAGGACTACGGCGGAAGAGAGAAAGAGAAACAAAGAAGAAGAAGAAAGAAAAGGAAGAAAATCCAAGTAGAATCTATTTCTTGTTTCAATCTCACAATTCTACGATTTTACAGTTTGAGTCGCACGAATTGCAATTCAACCCAAGATTCGTATGATTTTTGGCATATACCGATTCATAATGCGATTTGAATCGCTGGACCCTCTGAGTCGAGTCTAATCGCACAAGTCGACTCGTGACTCGTACGATTTTGACAACATTGCATATCGCAAATGGGCAGGTACACAAGGTGATCCATTGACTCCTCCTCCTCCTCTTAAAGAATACACAACTCTGAAACTCCCTCTTGGGGAGGCCTCTACTTCTTAGATTACATTTGACCAAGATCCTTCCTCTTAATGCAACCCACAAGAATACTTGTATTCTTGGCGGGCCTTTATTATTCCGGGACAAGACGCATGGTAGTGAGAATCTTGTCCTAGGGAGTCAACGGTTTTAGGATAGAAGTAACTGAGAAGACACTGGACGAGTCTATGGCTCAAACCCACCTATCCCCCTCCATGCTCAGAACAGATTCCCCTAAGAAGCTCTCCTGGGAGCGAAGTTGGCCTACCTCAAAATCCCCAAGGGTCCTCGTAAAAGCTTTACTCCAATGTGGTTTCCCATTCACTTCACTATAGTAGTCCTTTACTATGGCATCCCTATCTAATACTACTCTAAACAGTCTGGGAAAGACTCGACTCAAAGACCTCTCCCCTACACATTTGTCTTTCAATAATAAAGCCATGTCTCCTCTGCCTACTAAAATTCTAACATCCCTCAAGAAGGCTTCCCCAATCTTCACATCCCCGCTACCTAATTTGACTATG
The DNA here is from genome assembly GCA_013350335.1 of Chimonanthus salicifolius. Classification (NCBI taxonomy): domain Eukaryota; kingdom Viridiplantae; phylum Streptophyta; class Magnoliopsida; order Laurales; family Calycanthaceae; genus Chimonanthus; species Chimonanthus salicifolius. The sequence continues at coordinate 27,383,389 of CM023539.1, read as the reverse complement.
GAAATTTATTTATTTTTTCTGAAAAGTGATCTGACTAAGGATTTGATCACTGATGATCCTTTTATGGCTGCCCTATTTCCTAGCTTCCAAGCCCTATCATCCTGAAGGTCATATCTAAACACTAACAACTTTCTCCATAGGTAAACTTTCTCCAAAGCGAACCTCCAGACCCATTTGCACAACAGTGCATGATTTTTGTCCCTCATGTTGTAAAGCCCAAGGGCCCCTTCCTTCTTCAAGTAGATGACATTATCCCTTTTGACCAAGTGAATACGCTGCTTCTCCCCATTTCCTTCCCAAAGAAAAACCCTTTTGTAATTTTTCCAACATCTTAGCCACTCCTTTTGGCATCTCAAATTAGGACATGAAGTATGTTGGTAAGTTCGCTAAGACAAACTGAATAAGAGTCAACCTCCCAAAGACAGATAGTATTTACGCCATGCATTTAGTTTCTTATCCACCCTTTCGATGACCGGGTTCCAAAATGACTTTGATCTAGGATTTCTGCCTATTGGTAGACCCAGGTATGAGAAAGGTACTTTACCAACACCGCACCCCAACTCCATTGCCAAGGACGCCTCACCGATACTAATTAAGTTTCTTTTTCCCAAATTAATCTTCAACCTAGACACCAGTTCAAAGCATCAAAGCACTGCTTGAACCCCAAACAACTCCTCTCTAGATGCTTCATAAAACAACAGGGTGTCATTTGCAAATTGTAGATGGGTAATGGAAGAACTACCTGCACCCATCTCGATTCCCTTTACCAGGCCCACTTCTTTAGCCTTGATCAACAAGCGGTTTAAAGCTTCAATGACCATGGTAAACAAGAAGGGTGATAGTGGGTCCCCTTGTCGCAACAATTTGTTCTATTTACTAGTATGGAGTAGGACAAGTTCTGAACACAGGCTCTCATCCAATGTCTCCACCTATATTCAAATCCCATTTGATCAAACAAATACTCTACGAAATGCCACTCAACATGGTCATAGGCTTTCTCCATATCTAACTTCAATAATATTCCCCCCTTTTTATCCCTACGTCTGGAGTGTATAATTTTGTTTGCTATCATAATCCCATCTAGAATTTGTCGTCCCTCAATGAATGCACCCTGGGTTTCTCCTATGACCCCAAAAATGGCGGTCCTAAGTCTTGTGGCAAGGACTTTAGCCAGGAGTTTGTAAATGTACCCAACTAAACTAATTTGTCTGAAGTGAGAGAGCTTCGAAGCTCCTCCTTTTTTCAGAATTAAGTCGACTTGAGGAGTTTTTTAGCACCTTGTTCAGGATGCGTCTAGAGTGAAATTCACGAAAGAACCTCTAGAAATCCTCTCGTAGAAATTCCAGACATGACTTCAAGAACTTGAAATTAAATCCATATGGACGCCATTAACACTACCTAGTGTTTCCAACACCTTTTTCTTGAAATTTTCTCTCTAGCCAAATTACCGTTTCCATAGAGATTTTGTTAAAATGAATTCCCTCTAAGACCAGCCTAACTCCACCCCTTGAGTTTAGGGTTCTACGTGTGAAGGATGAGCCCGAGGGCCTCCAGGCCTGGATGTCTCTAACACTAGTATTGGGAATATCAGTCCCTTTGTGAGCAAATCCAAGATAATCCTTGACCTAGAACTAGGGTGTAAATTCCCCGGTACTTGGTTTGCACTGAAGGTATCAGTTTGGAGAAAAGGGGTAGGAGGTATAGCACCTATAATATGTCGTGATGATGTCGCCTGTGGTCTAGCCATGCATCTGCTAGTGTCAGCTAGAAGACTTGCTGTCAATGTCAATCTAGGTGGGAATCTCCTAGTGTGTTGTTGGCATCATGGTGGTTAAAATCTTACGATACACGATTCGTATCTTACGATTCATACGATATGATAAGAGGAACGATTCTTATCTATTAACAAATCTTACGATTCTTATAAATAATAGAATTATGAGATTTTAGGAGTGTGAAGCATGAAACATTTCGTTTTAATGATTTTTAAGGCTTGAGTTGATAAGCATTTAAGACCTTTCGCTTTTTTGAAAGTTTTTTTAGTTCATTATTGACTTTTCACAGTATAATTAGATTATATACTGGTCTTATACTTTTGGGAGTTGGAACATTGAAATTTGAGCTCCAATGAACTAATTATATAGAATTCACTTAATATTGAAAAAAAGTTGGAGAATTGCTCATGTTATTACATTTTAGATATATTTTACGTTATTTCATATATTACATATTTTTTAGGAAAAACATTTATGAATATTACGATTCTACGATTTACGATACACGATTTGCGATTAAAGATGTATTAACGATTTACGATACGATTCGATTTTCACAACATTGGTTGGCATGTTACTTCCAGAGCAGACCTCCCTGCCATGAGCTTGGGCATACCTGGAGAATGCAAAAGCAGAAACACCCCCTGCCTGTGTGTGTAGGGGTTAGAGCAATAAAACCTGAAGGAAGGGAAGGAAGAGATGGAGAGGTGATACCAGCAGGAGCAATGTCCCTGACATGTGGATCCAATGTCTTGAAGCTAGCATGGGGCTGAGAATTGGAGGCGGCCATAGGGACTGGTAAGACAGAACTAACCGGTTCAAAGACTGAACTGAAATATGACCTGACTGCCTCCCTCACCTCCCTTTTCCCCTCCACCCTCCTCCTATTTACCATAATAACCCTGATCGCATTGACCATGGCTCTAGCATTCGCATCTAGTGAAAGAATTTAGTGTTCCTATCATCTTCTTTGAGCCATATATAGCCCTTGACTTTTGTCTCCATTTCACTTCCTCCCTCCTGAGAAGCTCCCAGAATTTAGACATATGGCTGCGTTTCTCCCTAAGTTCCTCTTCAAACAAATCTATTTCCTCCTCAATTCCTTCCCACTCCTCCACGATGTAAGAGTGGAACTCTTTCTCCTCGTCAACCACTCCTAGCTCTGATTTACACCATTCTCTAATTTTTTTTTTTTTTTTTTAGCAATTTTAGTCTCTTGTGTAGAACAAATCTTGCACACCCATCAACCTGAAATGATTTCCATCAAGAAGATGCCATGTGATGGAATTCCTTGTTCTCTAACAAGGAGTTATTAAATCTGAATGGCCTTGGTCCCCAATCCACAACCTCCGTGCTGAATAAAACTGGCCAATTATCCAAGACAGGTCTACTCAATTTTGTCTGCGAGACATTAATGAAGATGTGTTCCCAAGAGAGAGAAACTAGAAATCTGTCTAAACGGCTCATAGATGGATTGTAGAATAACACACATAGAATTAGTGTGTCTTCCTTAATCAAGGAGAGACCCTATCATTTATATTTATAGATAAAAGGGAATTCAAATATGGAAGATAAAATAAAAGAGGAAAACCCTAAAGTTGGTAAGTACAATATTGGTAAGCACCAATTAAGAAAAATACAATAATAGTAACTGATAAATTAAAGAAACTGCTGAATATATCTCAACATGGATGGCCTTGCCCATTTGTCCATGTAAATCTACCACCACCCATCGGATAGTCAACAAGCCCACACAAGTTAAAGCATTCAGAGAATCATAAAGATATATTTGTAGTTCCTGCTCTACCCCTTCTCTCTGATGGACACCGGGTTGCATTAAAGTCACCCTCAAGACACCACGGACCATTCCACGAGTTCTTCAACATAACAATCTTCTCCCAAAAAGCATCTCTTTCACCAGGTGCATTTGGTCCATATCTCATCGGATAGTCAACAAGCCCACACAAGTTAATGCAGTCAGAGAATCATAAAGATATATTTGTAGTTCCTGCTCTACCCCTTCTCTCCGATGGACACCGGTTGCATTAAAGTCACCCTCAAGACACCACGGACCATTCCACGAGTTCTTCAACACAACAATCTTCTCCCAAAAAGCGTCACTTTCACCAGGTGCATTTGGTCCATATGCATTTGTGAGCATTACCTCTCTGCCTTCATCAATCAGCCTCCCTATTACCGATATGGTCCTGTTACTCCCTCTTGTGTCGGTAATGTTGAATATTTCCGGTCTCCAAATGATGAGTAAACCTCCTGCACTTCCCATGGAAGGTTTGAATTCCACTCGGCTTGTTGAATACCCCAAATCTCCTTGATATCTTTGTTGGAGATGTCCTCATTCTTAGTCTCCTGTATGAAAAGGATATCAGCTCTATTCTTTCTGAGTAATTTTCTCAAGGTCCCCCTCTTCAGCCTTAGACCCAATGCCCCTAACATCCATGATATGATCTTCATTAGGAAACCAGAAATTTGCTGCTCCTTGAGACCCTTTTCCTTGAGCTGTAAACTTTAAGGAATGGAGAAGTGTCCAGTAACCTGTGTCCAGATTGATTTCTTTGAATGTTGCAATTAGAGTGAAGTCCGATCACGCTCGTCAATCCACTGCAAGGCCGCCTCAGCTGATTCCAAATTTAGGAATTTGATTCCCATTCTACATACCCGATTAAAATTTTCTGTGCATCTTCTCTACTGCAACCCAACTCATTTGCCAGCACAACTACCCCAACTGAAGACTGAAATTTTGATGAATCCTCTTATCTGAAGGTTCTATCTATTTCACCCGAAATTTTTGTTGTTCTCTCTTTTCCACCACCCCTATCAGTAGCAGCCCTATCTGTTTCTTGGGATACCTCAGTGGCTTCTGCCCTCCCTTGACCCTTCTCCTCACATACTTGCAGCCCCTCATCACCCCTCAGTGAAGGCAGCAATCATGACAATGGAAAGGAGGAATAGGAGCTTTACTGTTAGGATCGTTATCACTCCTACCATCCTCCATTACTGTCTCCAGTACGGAAGCAGCTTATGAGAAGCCCATTGAATCATCAGCATAGAGGAGGAATGATTCACCAAGTTGGATTGATGGTGCTTCCGTCTCGAAAGCACTGCTGGCACAATAATTTAGCAAAAGGTGATCTAAAAGTAGCCTATGAATTGATCAGGATGGATGGCTGAGCTTTGAACCTCATGTAGGTGATGCATGTGAGCTTCAATGTCCCCTAAAATAAAGTGTGACCAATGAAAACAAGATGAGGTTCTAGGACCTCCCTAAGGTGTGCATGAAGTATAGCCCACCAATGGTGATGTTCGAGGGTCCATGCAAAACGCCTATATTTGTGGCCACAAGAAATCACCTCGGTTGCATATTTGAAGCCATGCTTTTTAAACTTCTCAAAATTTGATCAATTCAAATTATTGTGTAATCCCTAAACCTTTGCGGCTTTAAAATTATGGCTTCGTTTATCTGACCATGATGATTTTTTGCAGGCTCCATATTCAAACATAGAAATCTCCACATGTTAATCATCATTGTGGGCCTTACACAAGGGTGCACAGTACCATATTGCCCTTGCTCCTATGTGCAAAGAGGAATTTAGTTCAAAAGCAAACCATCGATTCAAAAGAATAGAACATTTTCCAACAACCATGCAAGTTTCACGTCACCTCTTGCATGGCCATTGCTTAATGATTCAACCTGTACGAGTTACAGTTTCCAATTTTCTATAATGCATCACAAATACATGTCAGTATGCAAGTAATAGATTTTAGACCAACCTAGAGGATTGACAAGTCATATATCATGCTTAACAATACAGCTCGCGATCAGTGAAGGTAGGCTTATTCGAGTGTCTTGGGAGAGCCTGGAAGAGGAACCTTTGTTGCATTAGCTTTTGTGTTCCCTGCAGCTTGTCCAGCAGAGCTTTTGGCATTTCCAGTATCAGTTCCACCCATTGATTTCTTGATCTAGGAAAGTGACCAAACAAAATTATAAACATAGGTACCACATATATACTTCAAACCATACAACGTTATTTGTTATATATGCATGAAAAAGAATTCCTAACAGATGTTCAACACCTTTCTACACTTAAAACCTAATTAAAATATCAATATGTTTGTCACCTAAATGTTTGTGATGAAACTAGTACAATGTTTTCTAATATCGTTCCTTTCACAATATTTTCACACCTTATATTTATTTAAAATAAATATAGATTATTTATTTAAATATGGTGTTGTTTCCACATGTTCAATCTTTCTAGATTGTCAACTTTGACTAATCCGGCACCTCACCTACGTCACTCCTACACACTCAAACCCATGCAACGTAGGGTGTGATTTGAGGGCATGATAGGCCTTACCGAGGCTTTATGGGATATATAAGAGAGAGAGAGAGAGAGAGAGAGAGAGAGAGAGAGAGTGATTCAGCTGCACGGGCCACGTTGAAAGGTATTTTCCAGATGATGCTACCCATAAAAAACCAAGTCCATTGGATTTCAAGAGTCATAATTTTAAGGGTCCCAAAATCAACTCAGAATCTAATGGTGAGATCAACCAAAGAAAGTTGAATATAGTAGGCTTAAAAATACACCTGTTATTTTGTATATTCTAATCCAAATTGAAATATATTACGCTAAAAAATAGTTTGGACACAGGTCTAACACAGGTCAGTTCAAGTCAGGTCGGGTTGGGTTGGGTATATTAGAAATTCGGGTCGGATCGGGTGGACTAAATTGGGTTAGCAATTCGGGTTGGGTCGGATCGGGTCGGGTTGGGTTCAATATGTTTTGACATGGGTTAGGGCTGGGTTTATCAAAACCCGTCCCGAACTGCCCAAGTTTCAGCCCTACTCGGAACCGAGCGCACATGACTTGGGGGCAGATTTTTCGACTGCATTTCTTGGGTGTTGCTATCCCCTAGTGGCTAAGGAGGCCAGGCAGGAACAGTTTATGAACCTGCAGCCGAGTGGCAACCCAGTTGCCCAATATGCTAGTAAGTTCGTGGATCTCTCCCAGTATGCACCTAGGATGTTGGAAGATGAGGTGATGCAGGACAGGGGAATATGTAACCCTAAATGCCTAATTCAATTATGAGAGGACAAAAGATGAACCCTAAACCTAAAATGAGGCCGAAATTCAAGAATTAAATTAATAAGCACAATTAAATCATATAAATAAGCCACAAATAATCAAAACAAGTCTTAGAATCTAATGTAGAGAATTATATCACTTACCATACCAAATTGCTACTCAAAGTGGAGATCTCCCAAAATCACGAGTTTGTCGGGATCCATGAAAGTGTAGGTCCACCACCAGATTAGAGATAATCACTTATATGGTGAGAGATTTAGATCTTGAATTAGATTAAGGTGAAAAGGATCTAAGGTTAGAAGTGGGTAAAAGGGTAAGGGTAATTAAAACAAAAGGCTTAAGTGGGTGCCTAAGGTTACGGCTGATTAAGGAAGGGAGGTAATGATTTCTGCAAAGGACTGTGGGGTCTGTAGCATAGAACGAAAAGAAAGGTGTGGCCTAGGGGTGTATACGATGGGCTTAGCAGGGTGTATGGCCGGCTGTGAAAAGGGGGAAAGTGATTTGGACAAGAGGTGACACCAAGGGAGGAGTAAGGGCTGGTGAACCTAGTGAAGGGGTCTAGAAGGGTTAGCGACACAATTTGAAAGCCCAGGGAAGGGACAGAAGCAACAACAGGTAAGGGAGGTGGCTGCGGCAGCAATCTGGGACCTAGGGAGGGAGATATGGTGTTGGCGACAAGGTTTAAGAGGTCTTTTAACGGTGACAGAAATGGGATGGGAACAAAAGAGGGCCTTGGGGTTAATGGCAATAAGGGGATCCTCAAAGGTCACAGGCAACAATAAGAAAGAAAGAAAGAAACAGAGGGGAGGAAAGAAAAGTGAAAGAGAGAGGAGAGGAGAGGAGAGGATAGAGGTACCTGGATTTTGGAAGAGGCTTCTCGCCGTCCCTAGACTCTCACAAGGGTTCCGTGATTTCTCACTACATGCGCATGGAGGAAGTTTTCCACAGCAAAATTCTTTAATCTTCATTCATTAATCGTACCCTAATGAGGGTCAAGAGTATTTATACAAAACAGTGTAAAGTAAGACCAAAATGCCACTTTACATCAGAATGTCCGAAATACCCATAAAATAAACCCAAAATTACAACTCTAAACAATGGATTAGAATAATGGAAATAAATAAAAATCAAACTCATGACAAATAAAATAAATAACTAGATAAAATAAGGAAACTAATGCTAATCCTGTAATGCTCCGCATCATGAGGCCGATAAGATCCGACACTTTGAGTGTGGACTTCGTCCTTTTCTTCAACGCCAAGTGATCGCCCAGCGTCATACCAGTCTGGACGAGGTGATAGAGAGAGCCTCTCTGATAGAGACAGTGGACGGATCTAGTTCCAATTAAGGTTCGTCTCAGCAAAGGAATGCTCAGAGACTACCTCGGTTTGGGAAAGAAAAATAGGAAATTTCAGTCCAATGGGATCTCCATTCAGGAGTAGTGATGTATGACAAGCGATAGGGTAACCCTAAATGCCTAATTTGGTTCCCTAAAACTTAAAAGGGGATGAAAATAATGTGCCCTACATTTAATATGGGCTGAAATTAATCAATCAATTAATAATTGCAATTAATGAATATAAAATTTATCGCAAATAATCACGCAAAATATCCTAGGACTCCGATGTAAACAAATACATGAAAGAATTAATAAAAAAAAGGGGCCTATGATTTTGAATGAAGTATGCATATGTGGACTTAATTGAGATAGCTCATGGTTTTAAATAGAATGGGATAATGGCACGTGGGGTTAATGGTGTTAGGGTAAAAAACGAAAACAGGTTAAAAGGGAATAGAAACGAAAGAAGGGAAATAGGAAGGAGGGTTTGCGGCAATCAAAAGGATGGGTTTGGGAGGGTCACGGAAGGCACAGGGGATGGAAGTAAGGGTCGCAGCAAAGGGGAGAGGGATCGGCCGGGTAGTGCAACAGCAATAGGGAGGGTTAAAGGGTTGGCGATGATGTCTTTGCCTAAGGGAAAGCCTGTGGAGGCTTAAGGACGGAAGGGGTGGATTTGGGACTTGGGAAGGGCTTAGGAATGGGTTGGGAAGTGGCGGAAGCTAGAACAAAGAAGGGCGGAAACTATGGGAGTTCCACAAAGGGTTTCGAATGGGTTTTCGGTCAAGGGGAGGGGTGCGGCTGTAGTATGGCGGGGTTGTAGGAGGGAAGACAGTAAAGGGATGGGGGTATGGCTTGGTTGGAAGCTAAAGGAAGAAGAAGAAGAGAAACGAGAAAGAGAGAGAGAAGAGAAGAATAGAAGAAGATAAAAAGTACCTGAAGAAGATGGAAAGATGGCCTCACGCCAGGCTTCACGCCAAAAGGACTCACTCCTCACCCCAATGCACGACACAAGCAAGGTTTGCTCGAAATTTTCAATCTTATTCATCAATCGTATATGCTTGCAAGAGAAAGAGGGCTTATATAAGATATACTACCATTAAATAAAGAAACTCCTAAAAATAACTTAAAACGAAAATACATACTATCCTTATCTAAAATAAAAATAAAATACAAAAAAATAGAAAGCACTGAAATAGCAAAATGCAGGAACAATGTGGACTGGTATGCTCCGCATCAAGTAGCCAGCCGTCGGCAGGGCAGGCAAGTAGATTTGAGTCAAGGCAGTTAGTGTGTTACTCCTGTGACCAACCTGGGCATACTTCAAGGCAATGCCCAAATCCTAAGTTGTATCAGTCTGGAGAGCAATTGTGCTACAACTGTAAGCTGCCAGGGCATTTGGCAAAGGAGTAATCCTAGAAATGCAAGTAGTGCGGGGCCATCTCAGAGCATCAAGCCAGCAAAATCCTTTATACAACCTACAAATGATAGGGGTTCATCCCAGACTTCCAAGAGTTCCAATGTGGTGGAGAAAAGTCTAGGATGTCTTGCCGCCGTAGAGTTAGGATTCAGAATAGAGCAAAGAGATCGTCTAAACGTCCTAATGTCGGAGATGGGAGAGAGACCCTCTATGAAGGACCAAAAACAATCCAAGCCATAGTATCCTGAAAGTCAGGACCAGAAAGCGGTTGTTTAGCATATACATACAACCCTTTTGTGCGAAGCATCTTCCAATTTGTTCCGTACAAAGAGATTACTGTCCTGAGAACACATAGCCTATGTAGAGACAAACATTACGTGATCCACAACATATGGCTCTCTTATTCTTTGAGCAATGCTCACGCCTTTTTATCCTTCACCCATGATGTTACAGTTCTCATTTTCAATTCATCCATGCCCACCTTTGCCTCTGTGAACTGTGAACTTGGAACCAGCCTCATTGTTCACCTTTTAACCCATAGCTTACAAGCGTTTTTTAATTTTCTTCCACCCAAATTCTCACCCACTATATCAAATCACACGACCAGCGTTCTTCTATATCTCTCTCTTTCATGCATCTTCAACTATTTTGACATTACATACCCAAATCATACACCAATTGGGAGCTCCACCACCAAATGCCAAACATCATCTTCAAGGAATGAGGATCTGAGATTGGGGCGAGACATGCTCCAGCCATATCATTTGAAAAACCCAATTTTGCCATCTCTTGGTTCATCATCAATTTGATTGAATACACATGATAGGAGGCTCAGCTTCCTCCTAGGCAAAGAAAACTTAATTGGTAGTGCCAAGAACTCATTAGATTACACAATTTTTGGGATAAAAATGGGAAACGGACATAAAAATCCTCATGCATTTTTGGAGAAATTTGTTTTAGAACGATAGCATGTCTGCATTTGTTTGTTGAGTTGTATGGAGCAAATCATCTTTCGTTTCGCATATAATTGATGTTTTCATTCGAGCATATATATATATATATATATATATATATATATATATGAGAGAGAGGACCAGGATCCCCTAAGAACATTTCTCATGATACTTTCATGAGAATGACCAATGGGTGCCACCTAGACCCACATGGATGGATGGGTTAGAAAAGTCTTAGCTTGTATATGGTGTCTATAAAATTTCATCTTGATTGGATAAGAGAAGCTATGTTTTTTAAGGCCCTCAAAATTTCACATTTATCTAACAATGAAAATTCATTAGGTTAGATCAATGGGCTTTAAAAGTCAAATTAATGTAACATTGGTTATTGGTCCAATTCACGGAGGGATAGGTGGGAGTGAGGGGAGAATTGAATCCATTAGGCCTACTTTGGGTCCCACAAATCAAAGTCGTCATGAAATTCTCAAGAGAATTTTTCTTAGGGGATCATTGTGATACATACATACATAAATGCATATATATATATATATATATATATATATATATATATATATATATATATATATATATATATATATATATATATACGATACACGATTCGTTCCTTATGATTCATAGGATATGATAAGAGGAACGATTCATATCTATTAATAAATCTTACGATTTCTATAAATTATAGAATATGGAGTTATTTGGAATGTGAAAACATAAAATGTTTTGTTTTGATAGTTTTTAAGGCTTGAGCATTTAAAAACCTTTGAATTTTTTAAGGGTTTTTAAGTTCATTATTGACTTTTCAGAATATACTTGGATTATATATTGGTCTTATACTTTTGTAAGTTGGAACATTGAAATTTGAACTCTAATGAACTAATTAGATAATATTCATTTGATATTGAAAGAAAGTTGGAAAATTATTCACATTATTACATTTTCGATATATTTTACATTACTTCGTATATTAAATAATTTTTAGGGAAAACACTTAATCTTACGATTCTATGGTTTACGTTACACAACTTGCGGTTCAAGATATATAACGATTATACGATAAAAGCTTTGTGGGGAATGGATCCATTGGGTCCACTATGGGCCCTACAGACCAAAATTTGCATGAAGATTTCATGTGAATAGGTCTTAAGGGAAAAACTTTGCTAAGGTGGCATGCAATGTAAAGCCATGTGGGATCCACACGTATAAGTGCAAGGAATGCATACATATAGGTATTTTTTATAAAAAAAAAATTACAAAAAAAATGGGAAGGAAAAAATATAAGGAAGATATTACAAATATCAACGCTTAGGAAGACCAAATTAGATTATGTACATAACAATTTGTAAGGCTTTTCAAAGGAGCAGAGCATTATGGATAACTAATCATATAGAAAGAAAATAGGCCAGAATGGATGTTGATACATACCGCAACAAGCCGCTCCTTATGAATATCATTCATGAACTGCATACCACCAAAACCAGGCAATTAAGAGAGAGAGAGAGAGAGAGAGAGAGAGAGAGAGAGAGAGATTCTTGATTGATTTCCACTCTACTACAAACAATGAAAACATCACTCAAACAAATATATTGTAGCATATATAACTATACAAATGGCTTGTGCTTACTTGTTTGACCTTAGTAAAGATAAGTCTATTTGCTTCTGTTATTTGTGGGTAATGACACTTTTGCAAATGGTGAAACTGTTAGAATGAAAATAGGTAGAAAAGAAAGAAAAAGATACATGAAAACGGAAGAAAAGAGACATATTCTCTTTGTAGTTTATTGCTTGTTTCTAATAGGAGATAATATATGAATATATAGAGTAGATAAAACCAATTAAGGTGGAAAAGGAAAGAGAATTTGTTACAATCTATGATAACCAGAAGTCAACTATAATAAAAACACATGTAAAATATGAAATATACTTATATCTACATCTACAACACTACCCCTCAAGTTGGCACAAAGATATCAATTAAGTCTAGCTTGTTGAAAACATCATCAAGTTGAGAGCAATAGATGGCTTTCGTCATCATGTTTACTAATTGATCTTTGGACTTCAAATATGGAATGACAAAACTCCCAGAGGATACATGGTGTAAAAGAACATGGCAATCAATCTCTATATGCACTGTACACTCATGGAGAATTGGATTGGAAGAAATATTAATGGCTGCTTGATTAGTCACAAGGGAAGAAAGCCTAATTCATCAAGAAATTGTTTAAACCATAGCCATAGCCCTTTATTCTGCTTTTGCACTTGAACGAGAGAAACAACTGGTTTGTTTTTTACTTCGCCAAGAAACCAAATGAGATCTTAAAAGAATACAATAGCTCGAGGTAGATCGTCGATCATCAAGAGAATCAACCACAAGTCAACTATAATAAAAACACATGTAAAATGTGAAATGCACTTACATTTACATCTACAACACCACGGTGGGCCTTTAGATAACATAAAATGTAAAAGGTCACATGAAGGTGAGCATCCGTATGAGCATGCATAAATTGACTGACCACACTAACAACACAAGCCAAGTCAGGTTGAGTGATGGTAAGATAAATGGGCTTGCCTCAACTGCTGATAAAAACGAAGATCAAGAAGAGGAGTCCCATCAGATGTATAAACTTTTGAATTAACAAAAAGCGGTGTCTCTTCAGGCTTGCATCTAGAATATTTAGCATCATGAAGAAGATCTAAAGCATATTTTTGTTGGGAAAGAAGAAGTCCTTTAGAGGATCGAGCAACTTCAATTCCCAAGAAATAACGATGTAAGCCAAGATCCTTAATATCAAAAGAGAGTACTCATTATTCCATGTTAAAACTATAGCGTCCTCATAAACCACAAGAAGTATAACACCTTTAGCACGTTAAGTAAAAATGGAATGATCTAATTGACATTGTGCAAAACCATAATCTAACAAAGTTGTGCCAAATTTATAAAACCATGCCCGAGGAGGCTGTTTGAGACCATATATTGCTTTCTTAAGCCGTCGTACCTTCCCTTGCTCCCCCTGTCTAATAAAGCACAGAGACGGCAACATGTAAACATCTTCTTTCAAGTCAACATGGAAATACATTCTTGACATCTAACTGATGACGTGTCCACTGCTGAGTAGTAGCAATAGAGATAATAACCCGTATAGAGGTGATCTTTACAACAGGAGAGAAAGTATCATGATAACCAATTCCATAGGTCTGAGTGAAGCCTTTATTCACTAGGTGAGTTTTATATCGAGCAATGGATCCATCTTATTTGTGTTTGAGAGCAAAGACCAACTTAGACCCTACCGAGTCTTCCCTTGTGGCAGGGATACCATCTCCCAAGTTTTATTTTTTTCAAGCGCAGCCAATTCTTCCTCAATGGCAGCCTTCCAAGAAGGATCTCGAACAGCACTATCAATCCTCTTAGGAATAGAAGGGATATCTATTTTGGAGAGAAATCTATGATATGGGAGAGAAACAATACTATAAGAAACAAAGTGGTTTATAGGATGTTCAGTACACACGTTTATCTTTCCTCAAAGCAAAGGGAAGATCAAAATTCTCAGGTGATGGATCTGGACAGTCCAAGGATGATTGGGTGGTAGTGGGTGAGGCATGGGGCATTTCTTTCTTCCCCTGATAAACAATGAGAGGCTTAGAGGTAGACGAATCAGAAGAAGTGTCAACTGTATCTGTAAGAGTAGGAAGAACGAGAGGAGGAGAAGACGACTTATGACTGGATGATTGAAAATAGAGAGTATTTTTAAAAAAGGTAGCATCCATAGCAACAAATCTTTTACCAGACACCAAATCGAAACATTTATATCCCATTTGAGTGGAAAAGTAGCCCAAGAACACACATCTCATAGATTTTTTTAAAGTTTGCAGTAGAAAAATCATGAAAAAAACAGGTACATCCAAAAACACGCAACGGAAGTATAGAAACAGAACGATAGGTGGAAATAACGTCAATAAGATGCTTTGTTATTTAAGACTCTCGTGGGCATGCGATTTATCAAATAGAAAGCAGTAAAAATAAAATCAAGTCAATATAACTTGGGAACATTCACTGCAAATAACAAAGATCAAGCTACCTCAAGAAAGATGATTCTTCCTTCCAGCAACTCCGTTCTGATGAGGTGTATGAGGGCAGGAAGTATGAGATTCAATCCCATGTTCCTGAAGATAATATAAAAAAGAGCAAGACATATAATCTCCCCCATTATCACTTCACAAGATTTTAAGACGACAATCAAGCTGAGTAGTAATCCATTTATGAAAAGTGCCAAAATGATCAAAGACCTCAAATCTATGTTTCATCAAATAAGCTCGAGTCATTCAAGAGTAGTCATCTATGAATGTAACAAATAACGAAATCTTGTTGAAGAAACAACGGGTGACATCCAAACATTAGAATGTACTAAGGAGAGAAAAGAGGAAATGGAATGATTAGAAGACCGAGAAAATTTGAGTTGACATTGCTTTCCATACTAGCAACTTTCAGAGACAATTATCAATTTTCAAAGAAGGATACAAATGATTTAACACTGTATTTGATGGATGACCAAGTCTACAATGCCAAAGCCAAGGGTCCTGATGACTGGTAGAACAAGCAACATGTACTGAACCAATTTGTGTATCAAAGAAGCACAAACCATTTTCTTCATGACCACCCCCAATAGTCCTTTTTGTGACCAAATCCTAAATAACACAATGAGAAGGGGAAAAGTCATAGAACAATATAAGGCCTTCGTAAGTGAACTAAAAAATAAAATATTATTAGATAATCGAGGAACATGAAGAACTGAAGATAAATCAAGAGTAGAAGATATAGGAATAGTTTCTTTACCATTTACGGAGGTAAGGGTCCCATCAGCAAATTTAACATGTCCAAGAGAAAGAGAATTAAGAGAAGAAACCAAAGAATCAAATTCTTACCAAGACACTTGAATAATATCTTCCACAAGAACCTTTCAAAAAAAAAAAATATATATATATATCCACAAGATAAGTACGGCTAGAGAATGCCATTAGGATTGATCACACTAATGAGATCTAAAAAAAAAAGGAAGAAACAGCCCCAACTAGCAGTTTTCCAGTAGATCAACCAACAATAGTTGTGAAAAAATTGCAATCAAGCAAATATGATCCAAAATAGGGGTAACGGCAGCCCTAGAGAGAAAATCCAATAGCTATTCTAGCAAAATACCGTGATGTGGCAAGAAAATCTTCACATATAGCCACATTTGACGTCCCAGGTATAGTTTAAAAGAAAATTGCAGAAGAATGGGCCCCACACTAATCGAAATCCAGATACACTCAGTGGGATTGCAAGGACCACTAGGAGCGACTGTAGCAATGAAGTCTCAACCTGAGGAGGTCTACAAAAGCAAATCGAGCCAAAAATTTTATTAAAAAAAGCCCCCTCTGGGACGGTCCCTGTAGCAAATTTGAAATAAGAGCAAAAAAGGCCCCACTGTTGGCCAAAACCCTGGTCAACTGTACAAAAACATATTAGGGGTAGGGGCGGCTGTGGATGGAAAGTTTCGAAGGGATCCAATGTCTTGTGCAAAAACTGGGTTTTTTTTCAGGCATCCTTTAGCAGAAACCAAAATATGGCAAATGGGCCCCACCAGCAGACGTATTCAAACTCCAACTAAATGGATGGAAGCAAGGATGAAAAATGATGGAAATGCAATAGAGTTGTAGGTTCAAATCCGTGGAAAGCCAGTAAATCTAAGGACAGTCGTTGGGATTGTCCTATGAACCCAATAATAAAGGTAGCAGAATACTAGAAGCCTAACCTAGGAACGACGAGAGGAAGAAAACCATGAAAAGAAAAGCCGTTCCGAGGCAAAGAAGAAAGATCGATGCAGTAGTAAATTAGAAAAGATTTGTCCTGGTTGATACCATGTTAGAATGAAAATAGGTAGAAAAGAAAGAAAAAGAATGTAGGAAAATGGAAGAAAATAGAGACAATTCTCTTTGTATTGTATTGCTTGTTTCTAATAGGAGATAATACATGAATATATAGAGTACAGGGAACCAATCAAGGTGACGAATAATGAAAGAGAAATAGTTACAATCTATGATAGCCACAAGTCAACTATAATAAAAACACATATAAAATGTGAAATTCACTTATATCTGCCATCTACAGCAGAAACTAAATTTGATTAACCAGCAAGAATGTGAAATAGGTCTTTTGGGACAAACTTAGGATATAAGTAGACATGTATACCCATAATAATAAACTTTTAGGGCTATTAGAGTACTTGTCAACCAGAAAGAAATCACTTTTGAGTAGGTCACGCAGTCAGCTAATGTTGTAGATTTCTTGGTCAACGCAAGTGTGGAGAGGCCTGATATCTTGGTTGGTAGTTTGCGATCTTTTGTTTTTTGTTTTGTTGGCCGTTCCATATTAGTGGCCCAGCAAGTCCATTTATATGTGGCTTTTCTTTTCCTTTCTCTTTAATGAATTTTTTGTCGCATCTTTCCCACATAGAAATGAAATTTTGTTACTGTTTGAAAGAGAGATAGAAGAAGAAACAAATGCACCAGGCAAAGTCCATGCTCCAATTAGGGAAAGGAAAAAATTAAAAAAAAACCAGACACAGGCACACATGGCCCAGCACTGGTTACAACTTAGTTGACAGAAAATGTCTTAGAAGTACAGATTGAGGTTGAACTGAATGTCACAGCCAAAATTCCAATTACTACAGCGAATCTCTTACCGGCTTCTTGCAGCTTTTAATCTCGTCTCCACTAAAACCAGGTAATGTCATATTCCAGTTCTTCTCTGTTTGTGGAAATTTTAAAAAAGAAAATCAGGAGGGTAGACATAATATCAATACCAACAAGAATGAAATGAAAACATGGCAAGTGTGTCTTATCATATGAAAATAGTCTACCTAAATGTAAGAGTATGTCCTTTGCTTCCAATATAGTTGATTTCCGGTGTTTAGCCAACGAACATGCAATTGTTGTTATCTATCCAAATAAGAAAAAGAATTAGCTATTTACCATAAAAACATATTCAGCACTCTTTTGTGGGGATCAGAAGATGTGTGTGTGTGTGTGCGTGTGTGTGTGTGAGAGAGAGAGAGAGAGAGAGAGAGTGCTGGTGGTGGTGGTGGTGGTGGAATGTACAATGGTGGGAGCATGGAGAATGAAAATTCTTACAAAACTTGGTTAATCAAAGCTCTGAAACAATGTATGATGGAACAAACAAAGAAAACTTGGGAGAAGCATTCCATGTACTTCATGATGTTATATAAAGATATCACCTTATTGTCTAAATCACACAGATCCCATTCAAACCTAAAACACATCCTATTATCAAATACCATTATAAGATTATTTAGTACTACATTTTCAAAATAATAAAAAATATATTTAGCAAAACATTTTTTAATGGTAAGATTATTCAATAGTACAGAGTACAGTCATCAATTACAATTACAAAGAACCCAAAATACCCTTAGTAATTAAGACCTATCATACTCTAATACAAACCACTTCATCTTTTCCCCCCTACCACACATGCAGGTAGGGATATTTCAGGTCAGACCTGACATGGAACTGCTTCAGCCTTAGGCAAAAAAGCATCGGTGTGACATTCAAATAGACTAAGAATCATAAAGTGAGTCAAGTCCACAACATACAACACCCCAGCATACTTGGATTTTGCAAATGTATCATATAAAATAGTTGGTTTGACCTCAGATTTTCATCAAAGCTCATGAAGTAAAACAAATAAAATACAAAAACCAACCCTTTTAGAGAGGTAGTTGTTTCAGAGAAAAGAAAGCTGTATTCAAGAAAAGAATTCTTTAAGGTCATAAAATGTGGCTCCTTCATTGATGTAGCCTAGATTTAAATATTAGAATTTTCAGCCACAATATAGGGTTTTGAGTCAATTTGACCTAGGAGAATTGGGCCATGGCCCTCAGGTATTGGGAAAACTTAGAGAAAACACCAAAGCAAAATTCAACTTATTGGGAATTATGTGTTCTAAGGTGATGTAGGACACGCTAGGCCAGTAGTTTATTTTATTTTTTTATTTTTTTCTTTTATCTCTCCTTTTCCTAATTAGATTAGGATTATCTCTGTAGTTAATTTCCTAATTCTACTAGGATTGTTTTTTACTTAGGTTTCTTCATTTAATATATATAATGGATTATGTAATGTAGAGAGATCATTCACGTCGATACCTATGGAATGAAATCAGAATTTTTTTTTATCTTTCTTCTTCTTCTTCCTGTCGTGTGCTGCAGGCTTCCCCATCTCAATGAACACGAGGGATCTATCTTGTTGGATCAAATAGTCATTGTGCATCGATCCTGATGTAGGACACAGAAGATGAAGCACACAGATTTCACTTCTATTTATTTTTATTTATTTATTTATTTCTTAATTAGCAACTAGGATTTGTTATTTTCGTTTGGGATCTTATCAGTCCAACTTTAGTTAGTTTCCTATTTGGTTTAGGAGTCCTAGTTTAACAAAGAAGTCAGGTCAGTGGCTTTCTTAGTTGAGTAGTAGTCCAACTTTAGTTAGTTTCCTATTTGGTTTAGGAGTCCTAGTTTAACAAGGAAGCCAGGTCGGTGGCTTTCCTAGTTGAGTCCTTTTCTATTTTCGTTTGGATTATTTTCTTATAAATATAGATAGATGTAAGAGAGAAAACACACAATGGATTATTAATAAAATTATTCAAAGGCATAGCCTTTTTCTTATCTTCTTTGTTTCTTCTTATCCATGCCTAGTTGCAGGTTGTTCTACATTACATCCCGTATCAAGTGGTATCGATCTGTCTCCGTGCGTTATCAGGGACGATCCTAGTCTCGATTGTTGTGTTTAAAAAAAAAAGCCACAAGCGTGGACGTTATCCCAAGCGGTGATCTGCCTCTACTGCAGACGACTTCCGCCTTCCCTTCTTCGACCGTCCGACTTCCCACCCGTTCACTTGTCCAAACTTGTTGCCCTCCCTTTGAAAAAAAAAACCTCTGCAATCGACCCACTCGTCTGAAAACCAAGGTATAGCCACCAACACCAGAACCAAAGACAACCTCTTTATTCCTGCACAGTGCAGATCTCCTCCCGTTTTCCATCCATCAGCCCACAGATCCACCGAGCCAACACCTCCTCTCCAGTCTCCCACACGCGCCTTACTATCGTTCATCCATCCCCTTTCTCGTCAGCAACACAAATCAGCCTCCTTCCCTCCTTTCGCCCGATCCCAGTTCACGCCCAAATCATCCCTGTCCTGGCAATTCACCCCATCTTCTTCACTTTCCTTTCTTTTTTCACAGAACCCATCTTCTATGTCCAGTCCCTTTCCAAATCGACAAACCCTTTGATTGTGTAACGACCCGGAGTTTTAACTCTGGGGCCCACTATAATTTTTCTCAGATTATTTTGAATGAAATTTTGAGGTTCAAACTCCTATTGGAGATTTGTGAAAATTTTGATACTAATTAATGAAATTAGAAGAAGTAATTAACTAATAAGTGGGATTAAAGAAATAATTAACTAAGTTGTGAAATTAGGGGTGGAATATAATTAATGAAAATTATTTGGTGATGTGGACAATGTGCCACCTCAGTGATGACATGGCATGCCACTTGGAAAGGTGTGACCCAACCACCACCTCCATGTGTCACCTCATGCATTAAATGCATGAGGCAACACCACACTCAACCCCCCCCTCCTTTTTTACTTAGGGCAGCCAAAGAGAGGAAAAAGCCCTCTCTCTTTTCCTCCTTTCCCACTCACGTTTTTCTCTCTCTCCCCCTCCCTTTCCCTCCACTCCAATCAGTGGTGTCCTCTTCTCCTTTTTCCCCCTCTCTTCTCCATTTTGAAACTCAAGGGAGGAAGAAAAGAAAAGAGGAGAAGAAGAGAGAAAAGAGAGCAAAAGAAGAAAGAAGCATTGCCACTCTCTCCTCCTCCTCCTCCTTCATCTCCACACACTTGAAGAGGAAATCCAACCCGAGCCTCTTCGATTCATCCACGAAATTACAAATCAAAGAGGTATGTTAATTCAGTTTATTAGTTTTGAATGTATTTTCATGATGCAAAAATTTGAAAACCCTTTATATCTGATTTGAACTATTTCATCATGTAAACTTGAAAGTCCTCGTCTATTTATTTAGTCCATGGTTTGAGCACCAAAGAGATCTAAAAATATATATATTAGTTTAGATGGTTTTATTAACCATTGTATTTGATTAAATCATTTTATGATCTAGATTCTTGCAAACTTGTTTATAATTTTATTATGTTTGTTTGTTTGAACTGCCTAAGTTATCTAGTTTTATTTTATTTTATGGATTCAAAATGACTCAAATATATGCATTTAATATCTACTATGCAATGATTTAATTTTTGCAAAGTAGTTCCCTTTTATTTATTTCAACTTCTAAAAGAATTTATTTAGTTGATTTCCATGTGAAGTAAGTTTTCAAACTGATTTATATATCCATAATTTATTCGTCCAATACTAAGTCATAGTCTCCATAGAAACCAACCCCATACCTTAGAGACATCCCATTTGAACATATAATTTAGATCAATTGGAAATAGTGAATAATCATGATGTTAATATTATTAGAAATTACAACCTAGTGACATGATTTTTAATGTTTTGACATGTGCACGCGAACATAGAAAACAAATACAATCACAATACCGTTCGTGCGACTCCGTGAGATATCTCCTTCGCTGATTTCCCTAGATCAAGTAGGTTTTCCTACGTCTTTGAAGCACTGTGGTTGTGTTCTAAATATGTTTTCCATTATTATGAAGTTAATCTTATTTCAAATGGAATTATGTCGAAATATTTTGATTATATACTATCAAATGTTTACTTTGGAAATGATTTATGATACAATGAGATTGATGTTATTTCAACATGGAGTTTGCGATATTTTGAATATAAGATGATTATGATTTGTACGCATAAGATGCATAGATTTGGCATTGATCATTCACATACCTCATGCACGATAGCATGGGATGGGTATTGCATGAATATTGGACAGAAAAACTCCTGGGTCAGAAAGAAGTCCCGAAATAAATCACTATTGGGCCATAGTGCTCCTAGGTCAGAAAAAAGTCCCGAAACACAATACTGGACCATAGAGCTCCAGAGTCAGAAAGAAGTACTGAAAACCTGCATGAGGCATGATAAGGGCATACATTGATCATGACACCCATGGCATGACATTTCATTATAAATGTGAAGTTTAATTTTGAGTATGATACCTTTATAAACAAATGGAGATGATTTGGATATGTGATTTTCTATAATGAGTTCATTTAGGAAAGTATGATGATTTTACAATTATATGCTTATTACATGATTTTACTACAACACTCCTATGTGCACCCCCTTTTCCCTTTGATTGGAACTCCTACTGGGCGCATTGACTAAGCCCAAATTCCCCCCTTTAGATGTCAGTGCAGAGCAAGGTAAGGGAGTGAGGCTCGACCAAGTGCTAGCCAGTCATGACCGAGATGGATGCAAAAGAAGGAATTACAATTAGAATAATCTCCTTTTGATATTTTGAAAAAGATGTAATTCATTGGAGTGTGAACATTGAAATGTAATATTTTGATTAACTCCTAGTTTTGGAATTGGATATTATTTGTAATTTGACTGATGTTTGGGAATCCTTAATTTTGCTTGAGATGTAATCTCTTGTTAAATATACAAATGTTTAAATTCCGTTGTTTATTTCTAGCATGTTTAAATGTTATTGTGGATTTCAATCAATTATATGCTAGGCTGGGTCAGTCGAGGGTCGGGACTTCGGACTCGGCTTGCGTTGTGGCGTCTCCTCCCTCTCCACGGAAATATTCTTATTTTATTACTCTGGTCGTGGTGTGGGAGGTAGGGGCGTCACAGACTGAGTATACAGCCCCTTCCCTATTTGTTGCACCATCACCACGTCCCAGATTTGTTCCCCTCAAGCCCTGCTTCCCAACCCCTCATCGATTCCTTTCCTATCCCACCATTCGAGCCTCTCCTACTCTCTTTTTCCCAGCCATCACACCTTCCATCCATGTTTCCGTCTCCACCCTCCTTTCTTTTCATTTACCAACTCTCTTAACCTGTTCAGAGTGCCTTTCCAGCATGTCAATGCATTGACTATCGTGCCAAACCTCATTTAATTCTAATTAAAAGCCGATGCCCACTTCCACAAATACCCTCCATATCCACTTTTCACTGTAATCAAGCCTTGCCCTTTCCCAGCCCTCCTTCAACCACGGCCCCTCCTCGACACTATTGACCGAGTCAAACCTCGTGGACCATTTACTTACCCGATTCATCAACCGGTTGTCGCGTGGTCTCATGGAACCTAACAATGATAATGAGTATCTCACCCGATCTGAGCTTCGATCTAAGTTACAAGCATTTAAATCTGAGATTAGAGCGATGCTTGACGAGCTTCGAGTGTCCATCCTCGATGCCGGTACGATGCGAGATGTAGCGACATGCAAAAAGTGAAAGGTAACTCTGAGCATTCACATAAGGTAGATCTGACCCCTAAATCTCAACCTCCACCACCCCCACCAATACCACCGTCACCGCTGATTACCCGACCCCTAAATCTCAACCTTCACCAATACCACCGCCACCGTCACCGCCGATTACCCGACCCTCTCCCATACCCAAACCCGATCCCGATACAGATACCAAGGATCTCTCTATGGTTATTCGTACATTATCCTGCCAACCTATTATCCTCTCTTTGGTGCCTAGTGTTACCCTTCCCATCCCTCAGGAACATGCCATCCTTCAGGTGCAATTTGAAGACCCTTCGCGACTAGATTGATTTGTGCTAGATTGAGCCCGTTTGTGGTCTTTGCTTCATTTGTCCCGAAGATGGTTCGCTCTTGTCGTTCGTGCCCTGTTCGTTGCACAATTGCCAGCTTCGTCATTCACTCTTCGGAATTGGTCTCCACCTCAGTCTAACACCTCGAGACAGTCTCACTTCCTATGGTAATGATGCAGTTATTTTGCATGATTTCAACTCGAGGATGAGTTCTTTTTCAAGACCACAGGACTGATTTAGGACACGTAGGCCAGTAGTTTATTTTATTTATTTATTTATTTTCTTTCTCTCTCCTTTTCCTAATTTGATTAGGATTATCTTTGTAGTTAGCTTCCTAATTCTAATAGGATTCTCTTTTACTTAGGTTTCTTTATTTAATATATATATATATATATATATATATATATATAATGGATGAAGTAATTTAGAGAGACAATTCACGTCAATACCTATGGAATGCAATCAGATTTATTTTTAATCTCTCTTTCTTCTTCTTCTTCTTCTTCCTGTCGTGTCCTGCAGGCTTCCCCGTCTCAACGAAGGCAAGGGATCTATCTTGCTAGATCGAATAGCCGTTGTGCATCAATCCCGCATCACAAGACTTGTTAGAACAAAGAAAAACCAAAATTTGGTCGCCCACAAATCCACTGAAAATTGGCCACAATTATGTGAGAGAACCCAAATTTTAAATGGGGAACCCAAAGTTAATTATCACTCTCAATGGAACTTAATCAAGGCCAAAAATTCACCTAATTATGTATTCTTAATAGAATTTTAACGTACAAAGGCTTCAAAATAATATGAATTCCTGCAAATAATAATGCAAAGAAAAATTAAATTGTAGAATTAAATAACAAGAAATCACAATAAAATAAAAGACTTAATCATAAAAGGGAGCTTCAAAATTGAATTTCAACAATGCATGGTTGCAATGGTTGACCATTCCTCTTATTTGTGGAGTAGGAATTACAAAAGTTTCTAAAATTAAACCGTATCGGGTTATTGTCACTCTAAGACACCTTATTACAAAAGCAATCATAACTTTGTCTACATATGTCCGAATTGTGCAAATTTGGGCTCGTTAGAAAGGTTACTAAATAAGCTTCCAATCAATCGAACTTCATGTAAATCCAACATCATTTGATACATGAAATATGCTTGCAAAGTTATACCTTATTCCACCAATCCTAAAGTGCCAAGTGTCACCGGTAAAAAAATTACATGCTATCAATCCATGTACATCCTTTATGAACTAATCATAACATAACAAATCATTCCCGTTATTCTAATCCAATAAGAACTTCATCCTTTATGAACTAATCATAACATGACAAATCATTCCCGTTATTCTAATCCAATAAGAACTTCATCCTTTATGAACTAATCATAACATGCCAAATCATTCCCGTTATTCTAATCCAATAAGAACTTGACACACAAGCAAATAAAACAAGAAAATAACAAAATTAGCTTCCTTCCTCTCCAAGCAAGCTCTAAGATAAAAACAAGTTTCGACCTCTTTTAAATAAACAAACTTGAGTTGCAAGGAAAAGGTGGCAAATTCACAATTGGGGCCTTTCCTAAAGATATGGACCATATAAATGTGTATTTGGAAGTCCAGATGTGAAAAATAAGAGCTTGATCCATCATATATGAACGTGTCATTGAAAACAAAAATTTAGGTCCAATAACCTTCTAAAATTAGTTGCTTTTGTTCTATCAAAAAATTTATAAAATCAAAGGATAGTAAACCCAATTTAATATGCAACACATGGTCTATATTAATTGTCTGCATCATCCATGGCTGTATATTTTTTAGCTGGTAGCATGATAGATCTAATATCCAAATACTTCAGAACAGGCAATGTATATGTATAGCATCAAATACTTCACTTTTCTATGTAAAATACATGTCTCTTCCATATATTTTCCATTTACCCATTGCATCCATCATATCTCCGAGCATTGTTAGATAGAAGACATGAAATAGTTCCATTTTCATGATGTTAAAGATCCCAAAAAATTACAAAGAGGACAAATAGGGCCCACAATGTTCCCATTTTCACCTACCTATGCCCCATCATGGATCCTTACCCAATTGGACCTCATTTCGAGTAACACATACAATTGGATTAAGCATATACCACAAGACACCACCAATCTTTGGGCCCTTAAAATGGCTTTCATGATCCCTTCTAGTTGATTTAACAGGCCCCATAACCAAACCTAGGTCTTCGCCCTAGGTCTTTGCAATAAAACCATCCTTGTGGTCCCATGCAAGCCCCAGATAAGGGTGCACACGACAGGTCGCTTGTAAGAGGTCATAGGGGACAAATACTCCAGTCATGTCAACAACATCATCATTCCCACCACTTTCCCATCCATCTATGGTTGGCTATTCCGTTCCGCTCTTCATTCTCCCTATATAAACCATAACACCCATCAATCCACAATCTATCATGTCCTTCATCACTCATCCCTTCAAAGCCAAACCACACCCCGCCCCCCCCCCCCCCCCACCCCCACCCCAAAAAAAATAAAACACTAAATAAGAAAAGAAAAGAAAAAATAAGATCTCTCCCCTCTTTTTTTCTCCTACTTGTACCTTCTAGTCTTTTCCCATTTTTCATGCCATAGCCATTCCTAGTCTTTCACACGTGTCCAAGCCACCTTAAATAGGTTTCTCCCATTTTGTCATTTTTTTGGATTATTTTAAGGTCTCCACAATGTGTTCATTTCTAGGTGTATCGTTAACATTACTCCACTCATCCATTTTGTTATTTGCATCTCTTTTACCATTAGTTTCTCTACTTCTCCTGTCGTCGTTGCCCAACACTCCACTTCAAAAAACATTGCTAATCTAATAGCCTTCTACAAAATTGCCCTTTAAATGACATAGGACTCTTTTAGAAGACATTACTTTGCTGGCTTGCCTACACTTTGCCCACCCCACTTCATATCTAGGCTGATCTAAATCTAATCCTCCATTTGATTATATAGTCAGTCCAAGACTAATTACAATGTGATACTAGGTTACTTCATTTTTAATTGGAGTACCCACCATATTCTACATTCCATTAAACTTAAACTTCAAATATTTTATATTTGTTGTATTAATTTTTAAACCATCTATCTCTAATGCTTTCCTCCATAATTCCAACTTATTATCTATTTGATTTCCTGTATCACCAGTAAGTACCATATTACCTGGGATTCTACAAAATAACATCCACCACGAGACACCATCCTAGATTTTTTGTTAAGGTTCACATTATTAAAGAAAATGAAAAGTGAGCTCAAAGCATATTCTTAGTGAAGTCCCACACAAACTCAGCCATCTTGCTGCATGCCATTCTCATGATAGCTGTCAATCCATACAAACATTGTATAATATGTACATACACACACACATACATAGATACTATGTTATATATGTACATACTATGTATGTAGCTATATCATATGTTGTATTGCCGTACAACTACAGCATACTTGAGAGAAATGCATTTCTTATTCAACATCCCTTATGTGTGTAGTCTTGTGAAATCCAATTATGAGTGTCAACCTTAGATGGGACAATATGTCTCTGACAATGTTGATGATGACAATGAAAATTACAACATATATATAGTATAATCTTATAAACAAGAAACACTAGGGAATCCTACAACATATTTTAGCAGTCTTATGGTCAAGTGACCTACATTTTTAATGTTTCCCTTGAAAGGAAGTCTACTCAATAGGCTGGTTTTATGTAAACCATTTTTTTCCTTCTCCTTCCATGCATGGGTAAGAAGTGGGAGGAGAACTAATATAATGAAGTATTTAGTTTGGATTGTTATTATGTTAACAATGGAATATCAACCAACATGCAATATTTAAATACATTCACTATATGATGCGAATAATGTGCCTTTAGAAAGAGTAATTCATGACAGTTCATTTGTTAAAACTCACAGATTCAATGAAATCCTCAGCAATCTCGACAAGAACATCTTCAACTTCAGGATCCAACTTCTCAGAAGGATCAATCTGTCAAGAAGATATGGGGTTGGTGATGAATATGTTCAACTAAAAAGAAGATAAGTGGTCATATACAATAGGAAAATGAAAAATGTTTGAGAACCCACAAAACAACACTAGTGGATGGAATTGGCACAGAAAGCAAAGATTCAATAACACATTAAAAAAAATGCAATATGCAAGTGAGATGTAGATAGAGAGGTATCTTGTCCTTGAGCAATTATTTTTTTTTTTTTTTGATAAGTATCAACATATTATTAGGACCTTGTTTGATGAATTTAATTGAAATAATTTTAGTATATAAATCTTTCAACTAGGAAACTATTATATGTCCGCATATATAAATATAATATAATGCAACATAATATACAATATAAGTTTCCCATAAGCAACATCCCTCACGAAGTGCCAATCAACACGTAGCTCCCTTTCCCTGCCTACTTCACACATATCTACCCCCTCCTCTTAGATGGAAAAGGGTTGACTTTTGTGGACTCCATATCAATGAAAAGACCTTTGAAATGAACCTACGCGATGCATTCGAGCCCACCGAGGTAGGAGAGCAAAAGATTGGCTCAAAGTTGAACCAGGTTGTGTGTTTTTGGAACTTAAGTCTCTACGGCCCCATTTTATGTGAGTTATGTTGCGACTTTGTAAATGGAAATCTAGAGAAGCAGAAAATTGTAGAAAATAAGAAGACGAAGATGATGAAGAGACAAAGAAAGGGAGAGAATGAAAGTTTGTTGGCTGTGAAAATCAACCTCTCTTCTTACAGATGCCACATCTGTTACAATACAACTAATAGATCATATTTGATAAAACAGAACCCAACCCCACTATCGGCCACCAAAGACCCGTCGGAACCCACCAGTCCGTACAGACGTCCATACATGTCCATTCAACCATACAAATAAACCCGTTTGGGCCCGTTCTGCCCTATTCAGCCTCTAGATCACTAACTTAGACTCGTAAATCTAACCCGAACCTATTGTTTCACCTTATTGAGACATTGTTTTGCCCGAGAATTGAAAAAAATAACAAACCCTAATCCCTTCAGCAAACCCTAGGTGGCCCCATAGCCCTATTTCATCCCCTGGGTGATTGATTTTTTAAAATCTAGAAGACCTAGGATAGGGTTTGGTATGATTTAATTAGTCTTTTGAGGGATATAGCATTGAAGGGCAGCAATACAACCTTGAGAACTTTAAGTGCACGTGTCATTCTTCTTTTTGAATTTCTTTGATTAATCGTGAGTGTTGATTTGCCTTAGCTTTTGTTTTATTATTTGTTAATATTAATTTCTCTCTCTAATATCTTAAATGAATCATGGATATAGGTTGCATGTCATTTTAGGATTCATCATATACAATTTGCATTCTGATATAGGCCTTTGTATATCATTTAGATCTAGGGTTTCTAATATTTTAACTTGTTCTACATCATATTTGGTATTAGAGCTGGGTCCTCTACCAAATTTGGTATCAAAGCTTGTCCGACATCAAATTTGGTATTAAAACCAAATCGATCAATTCATAGGATGTATTAGGTTGTAGCTACTCAAGTCGGTCTCATTATTCATCTTAAGATAATGCATGTCTACACATAGTACCAAATCCACGTAGAAAACTACCACTGCCATGAGCCTCAACCCATTGGGTGAATTGCTAATAGGAATAAAAGCAAAATTGGATATCCTACGAACTGATTTTCAAAGGTTTTCAAAATATACTGATGCACGTCTAGGAGTGCTAGAAAATGCATTGCAAAATAGGAAAAAGATCAAAGTGAACCATGTTTTTCCTAGAGAGTTTAAAGTGGGTGATGTAAAGAGGCCAACTTCAAAGATTGAAAAGAAACATGTACATTTTCTCAATAAAAAAACAATTTGAGAATGGGCATAAAGAGCGGGAGGTTGTCTATGCTTTAAAGACCAAAGAAGTCAAAGTCTCCCCAAGGGACACCAATTAAGATTCCAAGGGAGGTTACAACTTTACTCAGTAGTGATGCAACCCCTGAGACGCTTCCGAATGAGCTCCCTCCTAAATGTGACGTTCAGCCCACTATGGATTTGGTCCCAAATTCGTCTACCCCCAACCTTCTACATTATAAGATGAACCCTATTGAACATGTCAAATTGAAGAGGCAGGTTGATGTCATTGGTTAAGATCTTATTCTCTTCATGGTTGAATTTTCCTGTAAGAAGTCTACAGGTTTCAATCCTTTTTAAGATGGGCAAAGCTACCAACCTAAGAAACCTATAAACCCCATACCTCTTTCACCTGCATGTACGCCTTCTAAGTCAGCTGAGTCAATTTCTAGGCATATCCATGATTTACCTTCCAAAAAAATTAAAAGAAGAAAAATTTTCATTAGCAATGAATATTACAAATCTTCTGCAGATGAGCACTGCTGGCATCAAGAGTTTCAGGAAAGAGATATGGTCATGGTGCACATCAGACCTAAATTGTTCCCCAAACGGACCATAAAAGAATTTCATGCCCAAAGTGCAAGTCCTTCTAAAGTACTTACGAAGATTAGTGCTAATACTTAATGTAGTTATGTCCTATATTTTCCTTCAGATTTAGGAATTGACCGCATCTTCAATGTGGAAGATTTAGTGCTTTACAAAGGACTACCTATTCCTCTAAACACAAATGCACCTCAACCATCCCATCCTTCAAACACATCTTCACAAGACTATATTGCTTCCACATCATTATCACCTTTGCCTACCCCTCGTTTACCATCATTGCCATCCCTACCCAAGAAAGAAGAAGTGGAATACATCTTGGATGAGCAGATTGATATTATTGATGAATTTCCATGACCAACCCAACCTGCACAAGTTGCACTGCTACTTAGACACCTATTCCCCCCATATTGTTGTAGTCCCAAATTTAACAACCAGCTGACTAATATCCACCAGTCAATTTTCTTTTAAATCACGAGTATCCCCACCCCACATTGGAGGTGAGACTAATCCCAAGGATAAACAAGATCGCTCAGAACAGTCAATTGACATGCCAAAACAAACTTCTACAGTAATAAACTTCAGGGAACTTAAATCAGATCCTTGAGATATCCCATGAGACTGAAAATTGGAATGACATTGATCCCCAATAATTCATCCATCCCCCAAAACACTCACCTAACCATACCAAGAAAGAAAAAAAACCGACGAATATTTAAAAAGTAAATAACAAAATTAAAAAAAGGAAGCCACCTTGTCAACCACCCAAAAGGGA
This sequence comes from Chimonanthus salicifolius, assembly GCA_013350335.1. Taxonomy (NCBI): domain Eukaryota; kingdom Viridiplantae; phylum Streptophyta; class Magnoliopsida; order Laurales; family Calycanthaceae; genus Chimonanthus; species Chimonanthus salicifolius. Next base: position 27,352,696 of record CM023539.1, on the reverse strand, counting down.
CCTCTATTCCACAAGGAAAGATCAGGTCTATCACGGAAATAACTAGTATGTATGTACATATGAATGCGAAGTCTGTTACAGGCAAAACCTCTTCAAAATAACTGAGGATAAACAAAAGGCTAACCTGACTGACTAACTCGTGGATGGTTCTCTTGCTAAGAATATGATTACCACTTTCACTAGCATCTGTACAACCTCCTGAGGGGATGATAGGACCAGATTGTGTGGTTGCTTGAGTAGTAGACTTTTGATTTGCTGATCCTGGAGCTCGTGTTGCTTGCTGCTGATGTGGCACTGACTGTTGGATCCTTGGTTGATATGGTTGGCCATGTTGTTCCTGAGCTTGATGTGATTGTGATGGCTGAAGTTGTTGTTGTTGCTGCTGCTGTTGTTGTTGGTTAGATGGCATCTGCTGTGGATGCTGAGTCGTTGGCAAAGGATGTTGATGTTGCTGAGGATGGTGTGACCTTTGTTGCAAGGTTTGAGGTTTCATATGGGGCCTGTATGGGGAGGATGGTAAGGAAGATGAATGCATCTGCTTTCCTTGAGATGTCACCCGTGGCTGTGAAATAGGTGGTGGACCTTGTGGTGTACTTGGCAATGGAGAACTAGGAGAGCCCATTGTTTGACCTCTTAACAAACCAGGACCCTGAAATTTCTACAAAAAAGCCAAGATAAATGACAGGAGAAAAAAGAAACAAAAACATACAAAGCATTCAATTTTCTTCACTAGAACATTTTGGCAAAATGGTTCATGGGTTGATAGACCCCACTTCAACAAAGCAAAATACTTCAACTTGAAAAAGAAAAGGAATTGTTCGATGGAATAAGATAAATGCTAGTTAACTGTAACATTGGCCATCCATTATCTTTACTATCACTAGGAAGATGCAAAAGGAAACAAAAGTCAGATACTATTTGCACTTGAAATTTTGAAATGCCTCTTTGAGTAAGAGGTTCTGAAAAATAGTTGCATAATAGATACTAGCACAGATATTATAACATTTCCCATCATCAGAAAATATGGTAAGGACATGTTGGTTGGATTACATTCGAAATTCAAATATATCAGGACACAACTTGGTCACAACCGAAGTCTAAAATCTAGAAAAAAAAACTTGGGTAAATCGGTCCGAGTTGACTTGACTCGATAGGATTCGAGTCAAGCAAGCCAATGAGTTCCACCGAGTTTTTGAAAAGTTGAGTCCAAAAACTTAGCCAAGTTACTCGACTCAATAAGATTTCAAGTGGAGTCCAAGTTTCAAGTTTTTGAACTATGATTATAACACATACAATCACCTCAAAGAGCGCTAGTGAGAAATGAAATGCTATGATAAAAATACATTAAAAAAAAAAAAAAAGGCATTCCTACTCCTAAGAACTAAAAGGCCATATACAAATATATTATGTAATAAGATATATTAAATATATAAATATAGGGCACAGGTAAATATATTAAAAAATAGTTTTCTAAAAAACATTATTATTTCAAAAAGATAAAGCTTACAACTGACTGGGTTGCAAGTGGCTGGTTATTTGAAGGAGATGGCGTTCTTAATTGTGGCTGACCAGGTCTTGGAGGATGATGCCCAGGAAACCCACTTGGACGCATCTGAGAACCCGAACCTAGTGAACCCATAATCCCAATAGTCTGAACTCCTTGAATAGGTGGTCTCCCCTGAGAAAAATAAAATAAAATGAGGAAGAAACCACATATATAACATATCAATGATTTATGATTTTCAACATTGTTAAAGCCATGAAACCATCTCTGAATTTCTCTAGGCGACGAATTGCTTAATTTTCTTTTCTGTTGAATTCTTAATTTCTAAAAGAACAAAAAACCCAATGTACAAAGAACAAGACTGAGTCAACCTCCTCCAGTCAATGGTGACAAACATAAGCAAAAGATCCTCAATCCCATGGCTACCTAAACTGTTATATGTATCTCAAAGAAATATATCCTTACACAAAAAAGAAAAAAAGGGGAAAAAAAAAAAATTCCTCTATAAATATACTGAGAATCTTTATTGGCTTCTTTGTACAAAGGTTATTTTATAGAAGAAGAGTTCTGAGAACTCAGATCAAAATTGTTAGGAATAAATTGCTAAAGAAATCAAACGTCATGGTTCCTTTTTCTCAATGTCTCATGTAGTCTATACATTTTGATCAATGTAATGCATTTACGTCAGTGCAAGGACCCCTTTTCATTGAAAAGGTCAACTTGAAAATTTTCAATGATGAAATAATAAAATACAAAACGTGCACTGATGGAGACTTTACACAAAAACATAAAGACTAAAAGAATAAATATGCTAATGTAGAAACCAAAACAGTCAAGACAAAGAAAAGTCTTAAAAACAAATCTAAACTAAAACCGAATCTAATCAGTGCAAGGACACTCATAAGAGGAAAAGAGAGAAAGAGCATATGTTTCATCTACCATTGAAGACTATACCTTTATATACAAGCACACTTTATTGAATTCACATGGTGTTCAGGGAATGGACCATGAACAATAGTGTGATAATATAAAATGGTGCAACTCTAACATGAGATAGCACAGTAAGCTAACAAAGAAGGCACAATGATTGCAGCCGACAATTGTTTCTGTACCTTCAACTACAGTTCAAGGATGGGAAAAAATGTGGAAAGCACTTACTAGTCCAAGGCATGTGTAGACCACAGCTAGGATGCAAGGCCCTAGCAAAAGGCTCATACTTAGGTCAACAACTTATTTTTAGTCTTGATTCCATGAGTGATCATGTACATTTGATTGTGCTAGATCAAAACAATGTATGTTTTCTTAATGCTGCATAAAAACATGAAGCAAAACAAAAACCATATATTTAAAATATCTAAAGAAGTATGAGCAGCTCTAGGGAGGTTGGGGTATTGATTTTGTCTAGGGAGACTGTACATGTATCATGGTTTGGGACCCAATCAATAGAAGACTTCATGGTTGACATAATTCAAGGGCAATTCCTCCATCAAATCATCATAGCTTAGATGGCCATAAAAATCGATGGCATATAGCAATTTTAAATTTTCAAGGTTCAAAATTACAAGGCTAAATGTAAGATAAGGATCAAATTTTAACCACCCATTATCCTTGCCATTTTCTAGGTATCCCAACCAAAGATGTGTGACCCACTCAAAATTTTATAAGGTCCCTAATTTGGGAGACACAAGTGTGCTTGGCAAACTTAGGCTTGCACATTAGGCATGCACCTTGCACCTTAGGCAATAGGTCCTCTTTGCTCCTTGAATTCATCTTGTGCCATGACTACTAGGGTAAATGAAGCAAGAATCAAATGCTTGAAATGCTCTATTTGCAAAATTTTCAACAGTATTGTGTCAAAATGATTTTTTTGTTGGATGATGTCGCATTGCTTGTACTAAAGGAGCCCACTGATATAAATGTGAGTAAAATTTATTAACTACCTTCACATGTGTCAAATGATAAAGTACATGTATAATCCCCATAAAAAAATCTTGCTGCTTTTTTAAGGATGATGATATTTTTTTATGACAACATGCTTCATTAACCACCACTTTGATTTCCTCATCATACAGCAAGAACACAAGATGAAAAAATTCAAAAATAGAAGGAATCGTCCTCCCAAAGAAATTAACACCACCTTCATCACCCTTATCCCAAAAAAGTAAAGCCTAGATCAGATTAGTCACTTTAGACCAATCAGCCAATGTATTACAACCTATCAGATCATCTTGAAAGTGTTGGTAGGTCAACTTAGACCACTCCTCCATTAAGATAATTTCCCATGCCAGGTGGCTTTTGTTTCTCAATGATGTCATTATTGTCAAGGAAGCAATCCACATGATGCAAAATAAATCTATGAAAAGAGGGTTGATGACCATCAAAATGGACACAAAAGGCATACAACACCTTCAATTGGAAGTTTATTGAGGTGTGTTTAAGGAACCTAGGTTCTCGAGGTAAATAGGATAATTAAATGTGTCACATCTAACACCTACAAAGTCTCATCAATGGTACCCCTTCAAATGTCATCACTCCACCTAGAAGTCTTAGACAAGGGAATCCTCTCTTCCCATATCTTTACTGTTAGGACTTCGGTTTGATCGAGTTTATGTATTGTCAATTCCGTGACCAAGCATGACCGTATGTGTTGGACCTTACCTTGAAAGAATGTGAAGATATCAGAAGATCTACTATGCATAGAAGAGTCTACACCGAACATGTGATTGGCACACAAGTAAGTGGACTATAGTGGACCTTAGGTCAAGCCTAAACATCCTAGAAATCAATGGTTAATAAATTGGAAATCTGAAAAATGTTTAGTCTCAGCCTCGAGGCCTCAAGCATTTTGTCAAGGCCTCAAAGACTATCCACATTTGAGCCAAGATCGAGACAGCTGGATTTCAGCCGTGTGCTCTTAGTGCCATGTGTCCTTTGACCAAATATCTTACAAATATGGTAAGGAACATATGAAAAAGTGGGAAAGGCTCCTCATGATCTTTTGCCACATCATGGTTGGAATATTTGTGGATATAAGAAGATCCTAGAAGGCTCCTTGGATTTGATATATTGAATTGACATCTCATAGTTGTCAACGCATCTTTTAAGAAAGTCAAAAGTTCGTAGATGGCAATCTTGCATGTATTTGGAAAGGCTCCTCATAAATTTAAATAATAATTGTTTGCCACCTCATAATTGATATTATGGGATAATATCTTTCAAGCTAAGAAATTTTATACATGTGGCAAAACTATTGTGCTAGCCTTTGACCAAAAGATATCTGAAAAAACTTAAAGAGGCTCCTTCTAGATTATGGAAAATATGTTTGCCACCTCATGGCTTTGTAATTAATTATCTTGATTGGCATTTACGGGCACGGTGGCAATTTAGTGAGCCGGTCATTGACTAAATACCATTAGAAGTTAGGTTTGAAATTTGAAAATTTAGTGAGCTGTATTACCAAATACAGGCTCGAGGCCTCGAAGGAAATCTGGAGGCCTCGAGACTTAACTGTTCCAAAATAATCTTATAAATGTACGGCTGGATAAATTCAAAATACAGAGCTAAATATTGGTAAATAAAAAACAGTCACCAGAGACCTTTCCCATCCCTTTTCCTCTCTTCTTCATCATCCTTTGCAAGACATGAAAAAGTATTCAATGCTTAAGTTATGAAGAAGATGAGGATTGATTTACTAGGACCCAAAAAGCAGTAAAATCATTGTCCTAGAATCCATGTTCCGCTGTACCAAAGCTCATTGAAGAATGGACCAGATCTGAAGAAAGAGGCGTGGAGACATCAACAAGAAGAGCACACATTTTGAAGAATTGTTAAGGCCCAAGGCAAGTGTTCCTCTTAGTCTTTTCATTTGAATCAATTGTAAGGTGGATTAGAACAGTGTGTTCAAACCACCCAAAAAAATAGGCATCGAAGATTAGACCATGGGGGTCAAACCACTATAAAAAATTAGGTTGTACTATCTGGGTGTGAAGCTCATTCATAGTATATTGGGACGACCCTAGAGTTGGGAAGTCTAGCAGTGGATGTAGGTTCAGGTGAACCGAACCACTATAAATAATTGTACAATGTAGTTTGTTTTGATGGTTTGGTTCATTTGTTTATCACTTGCACACACATTTATTCCACTGCACATATTGTTAAGGAATCTGTAGTGAGGAGTTGGGAACATCCTGTTAAGGAAATCACTAAAAAATCCGCCAAAGATGAAGCAAGCAAATCTGTACAACAAATCATTGGTACTAAATCTAGGGATTACTTCACCTGGACCGACATGGAAAGACTCTATATACTGCAAATGGAAAAGCTTTAAATGCCATTAACTGTTATGTCTCACCAGACGATTTCAAACGTATAATGTCATGTGTGACAGCCAAAGATGCTTGGGACATCTTAGAAAGGACACAAGAGGGAACCTCAGTTGTTAAGAGGTCTAAACTCCAAATCCTCCAGTCACAATTTAATAACATACGCATAGAGGAAAATGAAATGTTTATGGAGTTCTATTCGAAACTAAGTGACATTGTAAATTCCATGTGGGCCTTAGGTGAAATAATCCCTGAATCTAAGATTTGTACCAAAATACTAAGAAATTTGCCTAAAAGTTTTAAGCCCAAGGTAGCCGCCATTGAAGAATACAGAGATGTCTCTCTAATGAGGGTTAATGACTTGGTAAGATCCATTCAAACCTATGAGCTTCACTTTGATGATATAAAAACCTAAGAAGAAATCAATTGCTCTAAAATCTTCTCTAAAAACAATATTTAAAAGGGATGAAGAAGCTGATGACTCAGAAAGTGATACAGACGAAGAGGCACTCTTGCTAAAAAAATTTTAAAACATTTTAATATGAGGAAAGAGAGAAGAAGACTTAATAAAGAAGACTAGACAGAATTCAATAAAAGTAAAACACATTTTTTAAAAGAAAAGTCAAAAGATAGATTCAAAGAAAAATCCAAACCCAAAGAAACTCAATGTTTTAATTGTGATGGATATGGGCACTTTGCTAATGAATGTCCTTCTAAGAAGAGATCTAAAAAGAAAGCCATGCCACTGTGGTGGAAGAAAACACATCACAATCCAATAAGAAGAGATCTAAAAATGAAGCCCTTCTTCTCAAAGCCATTTTGTGAATTTCATCTGTTTGGTTTTCCAGAGCAGTTGATCGTTGAGGGAAAATGTCAAGAAGAGGAAAGGGAGGAAAATGGCTCGGAAAGAGCGGAGCCAAGAGGCACAGGAAAGTGCTGAGGGATAACATTCAGGGCATTACAAAGCCGGGCATAAGGCGGCTTGCGAGGAGAGGTGGGGTGAAGCGCATCAGTGGTCTCATCTGCGAGGAGAAGAGAGGTGTACTCAAGATCTTCTTGGAGAATGTGATTCCCGATGCCGTCACTTATACAGAGCATGCTAGGAGGAAGACTGTTAAGGCCATGGATGTTGTTTATGCCCTAAAGAGGCAAGGGAGGACTCTCTATGGTTTCGGAGGCTAGGGGCCTTTCTTGTAGATGATAGGTGTCGCAGCTGCTGCTTGCAGTTTCTTTGCTTTAAAATTGCAGACGGACACTGCACGACCCAAGAAGGCAGTGATCGAGATCTGATTGAGATCCGATCAGCAAAGCAGACAAATCTACTGCAGAGAGATGACGCCTGCAAGATGTGAAACCCAGATCTGAACAAAAAACCCAGGGAAGGCTGGGAAGGGCAAGCCTACGCCGACAGGAGAGAGACCACTAGTTGGGTCTAGTCGGGTCGGGTCAACACTCGGGTTCAGAGTATTAGAAATTCGGGCCTGGTTGGGTTGACTGGATTGGGTTTTTAATTCGGGTCAGGTTCAATATGCTTTAACATGGGTTAGGGTTGGGTTTATCAAAACTCGACCCGCCCGACCCAAGTTTCACCCCTACCGTGGATGGATATTCCCACGGAAGGCATTGATTAGGATTGAACCCATATTTAGAGTATTGTCCTCGATGAGGGATGTAGTATATATGTTCGGGTATAGGTCCCATGGTTGACGTTTATCCGATATGTGACATTGACCCCATGGTTGACGGTATTCCTATGGTTGGTATAGAACCGTGATTGGCTAAACCCGTGATAGATGAGATCTATTCTACTGATGAGACCCACAATTGGGTAATTAGAATGTCTTGATGTGACATCATGAGCAGCATGGGGTTAGTGCCATAAAATAAATGAATTAAGAACTACGCAAGATCTGATCTACATTGGTACGTAGGCAGCTGATAATTTAGTTCGATCAAACCAAAGGCCCAATAAGTCCTAGGATCCGTAGGGATCTCGTTACACATGTGGGTGTCACACGTTTGGACTATGAGTTGTGCATGCTTCAGAGTTGAGAAAAAAAATATTCTTATTTCTCACGTGCCCATTAGGTCGGGGCATGACACAGACAGATTGAAACATAAGGTGTAGAGCCTCAGCAATAATCACATAAAGATAAGGAGATAACGGATCCCCTTGGCGAACACCCTTCTCCATCCTAAAAAACCCCTTAAGACTTTGAGATGGGGAAATGAGATGAGGGAGAAAAACCTTCAGCCAATTAGCCAATTAGCCAAAACTTTAGTCAGGATCTTATAAGAACTGCCAAGCAAGGAGATATGTAGGAAGTCATTTAAAGCAGATGCTCCATGCTTTTTCGGAATCAAAGTGATAAAGTCAACCCCCAAATCTTTAGAAATAATGCCTCTCTCAAAGAACTCCAAGACAAAATCAAGATATCTGCCTTGACAAGCTCCCAGAAAAACTTAAAGAAGATAATCGGAAAACCATTTGGACCTGGAGCTTTATCTTCCCCTAACTGTCAAACTGCATCTTTCACCTCAGATTCTTCAAAAGGAACCTCCAAAGAAATCCGATCCCTTCTCACATAATTCTTTAAAAGGAAGCAAGGTAGGGATAGGGAAATCCCTTTGAGGAGCTTCATAAAGATGCTTGTGGTAATGAACAACCTCCTCACGAATGTCTGATCTAGAATCAACTCTCTCCCCATCAACTTGTAAAGAATGAATAAAATTCTTCCTTCTTCTGGAACTCGCCATTCGATGGAAAAATTTAGTATTCTTATCACCATCTTTCAACCACCAAATTCGAGAGCATTGCTTCCATTTGATCTCTTCCCTCAAAGCTTTCTTCTTAAGATTTATTTTAACCTCATTCCTTCTCAAAAATTGAACCTGAGAAAGCGGACCACTCTCCTCTTGCAGATGAAGAAGATGTAACTACTCAATCCAACCATGTTCCTCAATAGTTTCTTGCTTTCTACAAGCTTGAGCCCACATCTTAATCTTCAATCTTCACTTTAACAAATTTAAACTTCAGCAACAAACAATAACCCTTCCACCCCAAAAGGTTCGCCTCCCTCGACCAATTTTGTACTAGCTCCTTAAATCCATCTATTTTTAGCCAAGACAACTCAAACTGGAAAGGAGTAGGACCCCAAGAATCCAGACAAGAATCAAGGAGAATGGGAACATGGTCAGAAACTGGATTGGAGAGAGCATGCTGCAAAGTATGGTGAAAACAATCCTCCGATTTCTAATCAATCAAGAACCTATCTAGGCGAGCAAGACTCGGATTATCCTGCATGTTAGACCAAGTAAATCAGGCCCCACCCAAAGGGAAATCAAGCAATTCCAACTAATCAATCCAACTACTGAAACGTTGCATTTGAGAAGAAATTCTACTACAACCTTTCCTCTTAGACATCCTACAGACGACATTGAAATCCCCTCCCACACACTAGGGTAGAATAGAATTTCCTCTATCTGAAACTACCTCCTCCAAGAACTGCCATCTACAAGCATCATCATTCGGCCCATAGACATTAGTGAACATGAAAGAGCTCCCAGCCAAATCTCCTCCAACACCATCATAATGGAGAAAGCACTATTCTGAGCATAAACCAACTTTAATTTAGATGCATCCCACATAATCCACAAACCCCCTGAAGCCCCTTCAGAAGCCTTGCCAACCCAACCCATACAAATAGAACCCCAAACTGATCTTACAGACCCCTCGTCAGGCTCTTAGCACTTTGTCTCCTGCAGAAAAAGAACATTCGGCCTCTAACTGAGCACCACCCTCTTCACCGTCACCCATTTCATCACATCCCCCAGACCCCTAACATTCCAGGACATCACTTTCATCGATTACCTCCCTGCACACCTGACGACTTTGCAACCGACGGCATACGATCATAATTGAAAGCCAATCCCTCCGCTTCTACAATATCTGCCCAATTGACTGATAATGGTGTCGAAGCTCCTATATCCTCCGGAGACTACTGAACTACAACCTGGTTACCGTTCCCATCCTCTGAAGACTGTTGAACTAAAATCTTCTTACCATTGTCATCAGACAGTTTTGCACACCCCTGCAAAGAGCCTTCAAAAGGAATCGAAGGTCCATGTTGTTCCACCTCCTACTCCCTCCTACTGAATGTTAATAGGGTCCAACTGTAAGTCGTTCCCCTGAAAAGAAGAGCTTGCACCCCTTCGTTCATCACAACATGTCTTCCGCCCCTGACTAAAGCCAGTTCCATGATTAGGACTGTAGAAATGAAGCCCAGGTCCTTGCTACATGTTAGAGACAGTCGGGCTTTAGTTAAGAGCCGAAGACTGTCGTTGGGCCCAAGCTAAGGCCCACAATTTCGAGTCAGAGTGGGCCTTACCCAGATCCAATAGAGCCCCTTTTATAACTCTCGTCTTTAATCAAAGCTAGCCCTAAATCCTCAAACTTCTCCTTATTGCTCCCCTGATTCTTCGTGAGACCATCCGTTGACACCACGGAAGGAGTCGTAACTTCTGGAGGGATCACCGCCTCAATCAAAGGGGTAGTATGCAACATAGAAGCCACTCCCACAACGGACTGAAGATCTGAATTTTCCTTCCCCGTTGCCGTTCTTCCCTCCGATCGTCGTAGATCAGTTAAAAGTAGTTGAAGGACCAGCGAAACCTGTTGGATTCCTAAATCAGCCACATTAATCAACTTCTCCACCTCTTCGACAATCTCCAACGAAGCCCCCTGGGATACCACATCCTCCATCAACATCACCAACCAAGGTTCCACCTCCATCCACAAACCACACCGAATATCCCCTACATCCAAAGATAGAGTTTCTGGAATTTCCTTAGTAACAATCCTCACAACTTTCACACAGACAAATTCTACCACCTCCATAGACAAGCATCGGGCATCTATTTCTTCCACAACACCACACATCTCCCCCAGCTTCAACATCACCTCCTTCCGCCATGCATGTAGAGGAACATTGAAGATACGTACCCAATCCACCACCATACAGGGTCCCAATACTTCAATCCATTTGTCGATTCTCTTCAGAGGCCCCTTTGAAAAGTGGGAACCCCCATAACTTACTCTACGATTATCCTCCCCCAGCTTCCACATCACCTTCTTCCCTCCAGACACCTGTTGCACCATAACTTTCAGATTGAAGCCCCGAATCTCCGGCAACCACTACTTGACACTTTGCGCAAAGGAATCAGAGTTTCTAGCCACTCCAATCCAGGTATTTGTCAACCCGTCTTTATTATTTCCTATGAAAGGCTCATTAACTTGTAAGAATCGATCGGTCAGGTGAGAGAGTTTGATAAACTGACTTAGGTTTAGGAATTGCCTTCTGAACCAGATGATGACCTTTAGAACTCAGACGACGTTCCTCCGGCCCAAACCTAGCCTTATTTACCTGTAGCTTCCTACCTTGATGAACTTTACCATCAAACAACTTAATGGCATTATCCATTTCTCGTTTTGTTTTAAATCTCACGAAGGCAAAGTTCTTCCTCTTTCCTGTTCATCTACCAAAGGGTACAAAACTACCAAAAACCATCTCAACCACCCCAAAACTTCTTACCAGATCTCCAGCACCCCAATCTGAAATATTGCCAACAAAAACTGAAAAATTGTTTCACCACCATTCAACCATTGTCGCAGATTAAAGATCTCTTAGAGATTCAAACTCGGAAGGAAATGAAGAAGAAGAGGATTTTCTCCCAGTTGATAAAATAATCTTGATTGACATGCATAACTTGAGATGGATGTATAGTAAAACATATCATTTTGAATTTAGAATGGGTGAATTACATGAAGTATAGGGTGTCCTCCAACAAGGATGAAAGAAGGATAAATTACTATTAAATAAAGAATAAAACAAACAATGCAAAAAGTCACATTTAATGAATCAAAGAGCTTGCAAAAGGAAAGAGGTCACCCACGCATAATGCCCTCATAGTTAATGGTGTCTTTAATGCAAAATCCCTCAAAAGATACATTAAAAATTTCTAACCCTTCTTCTAGGCCTTCAAGATTTAAAACTGGTTACTAAAATAGGGCTATTGAACCACCTAGGGTTTGCCAAAAGGAATCAAGATGTATAATTTTTTATATTTATCATGCAAAAATAGGTCTCAAATAGACTCAAACAGCAGGTTAGCGTTAGATCTAGGCTTCCACGATATGAACCCAAGAATTAGAACAAAAGATATGGCAAAATGGCCCAAAAGGCTCATCCATATGGTTGTAGGGACCTATACAAATGTCCATACGAACAAGTGGATCCGAACAGAGTTTTGGTGGACAATGGTGGGTTTCGATCCTAGGTTGGTTGGGGCTAGAATAGGAATGAAAAGGGGACAAAAATGCAATGAAAAATAAAGAAAAAGTGGAGAAAAGAAAGTGACATAGGACAAGCTCTGATACCCAATATGTTACAAAACAGAAGTGTAGTGTGCCCTAAAATGGGGTTAGGACATTCAAAACATTAGATCTAAGAAGGTATAAAGAAAAATATGAAATTTGAATGAAAACTACTTCTATATCCTCAAAATATGCAATAAAAATGCTGAGTTAAGAAGATAATATTTCGTATTCAATGATTAAAAACAAGATCTATGCAAATAAAATCACAAAATCAAAAGATCTAAAGAGATCCATAGCATGCAAGCATATTAAACCTTTAAAGCAATCACAAATCAAGATTAGGGCTTCCAAATATCATAAGATCAGATTCAAGAAACCTAGAAATCCACAAACAAATGAAAAAGTACAAATTATTGATAAAAAAAAAAAATTCAAGTCCCATTTGAATCCAAACCCAAAACACTTGGAATTGCTAACAAAGGGTCGTTTGGGTGTTTTTGGAAAAAAAAAGTTCACTATAGGATAGGGAATCAAGTCGGAACGCAAAACAGTGCAAAACATAACTGAAAACAGTCCATCTGTACAGTAGTATGGCCGGTGGGGTCTAGGTCAAGGTGGCCTATTGAGTTGAGATCTAGGTCTGATTGGATTAGATTTGGCTTTATTTGAGATTTTTGGGTTGTTTAGGGTTTTGAAAATGCGGAAAAATTGGGGAAAGGGTTGGAGGAGAGAGAAAAGAAGAACAAGAAATTAAGAAGAAGAGAAAGGATAGAAAGCACATGATTCATTAGAGTCACGCCAAAGGAGGGATGGAGTTATACCACCAATCTTCTCAAGAGAGCATGCAAAAATTCTTTACTTTATTCATTGTGAAAAATGATTTTATAAGTATATATAAGAAAAACCTATGAAATCCTAGACACATTCATGTGTGCCATATGTGTGAACAATACAAGCCATTCAAAATAACTTTATTACATCCCATAAAGTTGATACTCAAAAATAAACTTCTTAAGTCAACAACTATCACAATTCCAATTGGCTGGATGCATCTAAACAGTTCAAATCAAGCCAAACACGATTCTTCAAACAAAAAAGCTCCTAAAACTAGATCTGATGAAATGAACAACCAGATCAGACCTTCCAAGCAATCTAATCATAGATCTATGCACAATTTGGGCTATCCATGGCTAGATTTGTCTCTATCCATAGTCGGATATATTAGAAATGCGCACAAAATTATCATCCAACCATGTTAAGGAAAAACCTAAATTCTAATACATGTTTCTCCGCTGGCGTCCCATGATGTCCTCATCAGAAAGGAAGAGAAAAAAAAAACGGAAAGGAAAAGAGTGAGAGAGAAAGAGAGAGAGGGGGCTGGGATGAGAGAATGTAGTAACGATGGGGAGAGAGAAGAGATGAGAGAGGAAAAAGAGATTTGTACCTGGAAACACAAAGGGTTCCTTGACTTTACACTAAGAAGGTAGAAGAATCACACCAAAACTCTACAATTGGAGAAGCTCAAAAATTCTTTACTTATTAATCAAATCCTCTCTTGAATGTCTCTACATTAGTATTTATAGACATAAGCTCAAAATAAACCCTATACACATGTGACTTAAACCACATATGTGGAAGAACTAAAACTATAAAAAACAAATATATGTCCATAACAATCTTGTAACAAATATAAACTAAACAAAATGACAGTAATAAAATATGAAGAAAACAATTGCTCGAATGGCATTGGATCAATAGTTGGATTGATCCAATCCACAAACAAATGAGTTAGTTTAAGTAAATGGCTGCATCAAGCCAAATCCTTGAACCAGTTGATGGATCAATGTAAATCTAAGCTATCCATGGTCAAATGTCTCTCTATCCGCAGTTAAATGTATTAGGAAAAGAAGGTGCAAAAGATCATCATCCAACCATACTAAGGAAACAATTAGATTTTGACTCTTCCTTCTTTGCTAACACCATGATGTCCTCATGATGGACTTCTAATAAATGATAGACAAACAAGACTTGGAGAAGACCATAACTTGCAAGGATAGAAGGCAAGCATATTAATGAAAAAAAAAAAATATCAGTAGCTAATTTTGAGAATGTCTTCTGGAGAAGAGGTGGTTTTTAAATTGGAAAGTGCTGGAGCACTGTGACCAGTGGATGGCTTTTCAATCTTCTTCTACGAAGACTTTCTCAAGGATATGAAAGTAGTCGCGAGGCCCTTTAGATGTATCTCAAAAAGCAAGTATTTGGCTGATCACAACAGGATGGATATTTTTTATATTATCCACTATGTTCAGAATATCAAATGAAATAGTAACAGCATCAAGGAGACTTTTCTTTCCATTCAATATTGAAAATATGCAACCAGGTTCTTGTTTAAATGATTCTATGCTGAATTAATTCCTCCTCCTTTTTCCATACTTGTAGAGAACAGAAAATGCACTCTAATTCATCAACATGACTCACCAACTGAACAGAATTCGGACTTCTACAAATTTCAGCAAATACAAGCCAACAAATCCATATATCATTATAATTATATAGGCCAAAATTGCATGCAAGTGTTAAAGAGGTTAAGTGTCATATATTCAAAAGAAATTTAAAAAGAAAAAGAAAGGCCACCTGGGTATTAGAATTTGACATCTGGTCGTGCATATTGACAGGATTCCGAGCTAACCCACCAAGTTGCGGATTGAAAGAAGAGCCAAATGTGGAGAAGGAGGCAGACGGGGGTCTAGTATGGTGTGCTGGAAAGCCAAGTGTGAGCCCACCTCTCTGTGTAGGAGCTGCAGAAACAGCAGCCTGCGGAGCAGACGAAAATGAAGAAGATGGTGAGGACGATGACAAGGAAGAAGAAGAAGAAGAAGAGGGCGCGGACGACAACGATGAAGATGATGACGAAGACGAAGACGAAGACGAAGACGAAGATGAAGTAAAGTGAGGTAGAAGATGGGAGGAGAAATGAGAGAAAGGGGGCTGGGGTTGGCGGATTCTGGAGAGAGAGGTTCTTTGCTGTTGGAATTGGAAATTGGGTTGCTGTTGGGGCTGTGAGTTTTGGTTGGGCATTGGAGAAGGAGAAGAAGCAGGTGGTGTTGGTGTTGGTGGAATTTCAGGGGTTGAAGAGGAAGGAAGGGATGCTTGGGTTGATGGTGTTTGCGCTGTTGCATCTGAATTTGGGTTTGAGTTTGGATTTGGATTTGGATCTGTTGGTATTGTTTCCATGGGATCCATGGAATTGGAAGAAGCACCCAAGATGATGATTGATGATGATCCTGATCTTTCCTCGCTCTCTTGCGCCTTCGCACCCACAGCTTTTGCCCCCGTCTGTCCACTGAGTCAGTCTTCTGAAGCTTCGCTTGAGTGCGTTTATGTTGTAATCTCCAAATGCCCTCGCGCTTTGTTCTCAGCAGGGGTATCAATGTCTGCGGCGGAGATATGTCGAAGTTTTTAACCGCTATCCAATGAGATATCTGCCGCGAACTGGCCGATATCCGTCGACAGACATTTATACAGTCGATATATAGGAAAAAAAAAATAATTAAGAGAGATATATCCGAGATACTGATTGGATCAATATCTTGGTAAAAGTGATTTTGTATCTTGGTTCTTAGATTGCTAAAAGATAAGTACGACTGTTTGGATCAGGGGTAAATTTTAAACTGGGTCACTTTAAATGGGCCACCTTTGAGTAGGAATGGAGTAGTGGCACTTTTAAATAGGAGTTACTCTTATTTTTTTTTGTAATTAAAATGGTAAAGTAAGAACTGATTGTAAGAGTAAAAAATCTTGTTTGGTAATTATAAGTAAGGTAATCTGATATATTAATAATTTTATTAGAATTAATATTTTTTATTAAATTTAATATAATAAAAATAAAAATATAATTTTATAAAATATATTATTAATTAAATATAATATATTAATTAAAAATATTAATTCTAATAAATATAATATATTAATTAATTATTAAAAAATATTTTAAATATTTTTACTCCATTGGTGCAAAGAGGGATAATATATTAACAATTTCATCAAATTCATATAATATAAAAAATAATAAAACATGATTACTAAATAATATTCATCAATTAAAAGATATTTTAAATTTTTGTTACATATGTGCAAAGAGGAGGGTAAAGAGGGGTAATATATTAACATATTTATTAAAATAGATAATTTTATTAAATTCATATAATATAAAAAATAATAAAACATAATTATTAAATAATATTCATCAATTAAAAAATATTTTAAAATATTTTTGCTCTATATGTGCAAAGAGAGGTAAAGAAGGGTAGTAGATCCAAAGAGATATAAAGGGAGGTAAATAAGGGTAAAGAGAGGTAAATAAGGGTTGCAAATAGGGGTAAAGATGGATAAAGAATGGTAAAGAGGGTTTAGAGGGGTAAAGAAGGATAATAGGTGCAAAGAGGGTTTAGAGGGGTAAAAAAGGACAATAGATGCAAAGAGGGGTAAAGGGGGTAAAGAAGGGTAAAGAGGGGTAAAGAAAGGTAAAGAGGATAAAGAGAGGCAAAGAAGGGTAATAGGGGTAAAGGGGGTTTAGAGGAGTAAAGAAGGGTAAAGAGGGGTAAAGAGAGTTTATCAGAATTAATAATTTTTAATAAATTTATATTAAAAAAATAAAAAATATTAAATATAATTATTAAATAATATTCATCAAACTAAAAATATTTTAAAATATTTTTGCTCCTTAGGTGCAAAGAGGAGGGTAAGGAGGGTAATATATTAACATTTTTTATTAAATTTATATAATATAAAAAATAAAAATAAAATTTAAAGAGACATAATTAATAAATAATATTCATCAATTAAAAAATATTTTAAAATATTTTTGTTCCATAGGTTTAAAGAGGGATAAAGGGAGGTAAAGATAGGTAAATAAGAGTAAAGAGGGACAAGGGTGTCATGAAAATCCCCATGCTCCAAGGGGTATTCATAAAAGGAGGGGTGAAGGGTAAAAATTCTATTACCAAACAAGGGATAAAGAGGGATAACCCCCCTTACCCCATCCAAACGCAGCCCTAGACCATCGTTTACTGTTTATGAAGACCACATTTTTTTTTTCATTTTCTCTCAAATTCATTATTAATTTACCATCTCTTTCTTCTTCTTTAAAAGTAAAAATAGGAAAAGATAGAGAAGGTATCTATAGTGTACCTATCAAATTTAATTAGAGATGATGAGAGGTGGGGTGGGGTTGAATTTAGGAGACTTGCCATGATTTGAACTTTTTAACTATTGATTCAATTTAATTCAAATTTTATGCTATTTGAATGAATCTAGTGGACCTAAATTTATATAAAATATTTTAAAATTTTAAAAAAATTAGTGAAAATTTATTTTTAATAATTTTCCATTAACACATTGAATTTAAAAAATTGAAGTAATAGGGTAAGATTTTTAAATTTGATGAGTTACCTAAACTAAAATTAATAAGAAAAAATAAATAAATTATTTAAATATTAATTTTAATTCAATTCAGGTCACGCTCCGATTTGACCTCAACTAAACCAGTCAAATTAGGTCAATTCACATTTTTTTAAAAAAATCAAAGACCCAAATCCAATTTTTCAGTTAAATCAAGCGAGTTCAGTGGTTAAATTTAAAAAAACCACCCTAATTATGTGGGATTAATATTAAAATTTTCAATGGGCAAAAAGTCATTAGTTTCAATTTAATATAAGTGTTTACTAGTAGTATATTTAAAGCAAATCTATTACAATAAAAGAATATGAATTAATGAAAAGGTATATGTAAGTGGATGTATATCTTGTAAAGTCGAATATTTAGTAAAAAATCTTTCATAATCTTCACTTGAAATTTCACTCTAATGATCAAACTCTTCTGAATAATTTTTTCATAATCTCCTTAATGAATATTTAAATTTAAAACTCCCTCATCTAATGCAATTTTTGTTAGTCGAGTCAGCCAGATATATAGAATAGTCCTAGAGGGAGTGAATAGGACTTTTGTTGAATTAAGAGTTGATCTTTATAAATTAGTCCAATTAATCTTCCAATTTGAGATTCAAACAAGTTTAATTAACCACCTTAATTAACATGCATCAACAAGTCCTTACAAATTAAATGTGCAAGGGAGATATGAGATGAAATACAGATACAAATAATAAGAGGAGATGGAAAAATCTAACTCGGAGATTTTTACATGGTTCGGCAACCCTACCTACATCCACCCCTCAAATACGTCACTTAAAGATTCAACTAAGTCCTCTTTTTACACCCCGTGTGTTTGGGCGTGTGAGAGGAAAGAAAATCGCCAGGGGCGTGAATTCTTTGCCCCACATCGCCTGGAGTGATGGAAATTCCTTGGTATATAAGATTTAACTTCTCTCCTTCTAGCATAAGACCTTTTATGAGCAACTTTGGATTGGCTCGCTAATGCAAAGTCGTGCGAGCTTATGTGCGTGAGGCCAAAGCGGATAATATTGTGCTAGCAAGACATGTCGTTACAAATTGTATTAGAGAACAGCTCAACTCTTTGCCTGGGGGTATGGGCATGTTGTGTGTGACCCTTATGTTGTGGGTCGAGCCAATGGCAACTTTGGCTTTAAGGGGGGATGGATTGTAATACCCCACCCAGAGAGGAACTAGTTGTGAGGAGTGTTGAAGAAAGAAATAATTGCCAGGATGGTTGACCCAATTTGTCCCACATCGCTAGTGAAGGGAGAATTCTTCTAGTATATAAGTTGGATCCCTCCTCCTTATATCACAAGGCATTTTGGAAGTAACTCTTGGGTTGGCTAGCCAATGCAAGCCATGTGAGCTCCTATGGGCCCAAAGCGGATAATATTATGCTAGAGGGTCAAGGAGTTACATTACGAGTGAAGAAGAAACCGTTACAACCCTTGATTTTCTTTGTGGGTGAAGATCGAACCGATTACAATTTTGATCTTCTTCAAAGGTGAAGATCAACCGAGATACTAAGAGAACACTTCTCTTGGATAAACACTAGGGTTACACCAACCCTTTTACAAGTTTTACAAAGATAAAAAGAGTTGTATTTGAAATTAACGATAACACTTGCCTCTAGATGTTGAAGTGGCATTGGTGCGTTCTTGAAGTTCTTCCCCTTGCTTAGCTTTTTGGTGAAGAGTAGATCTTCCAATGATGTACAATCAAGAATGGGAGAAGAGGTTTGTAGGGAAAAAAACGATTGTTCCTATCACTCCCTAACCCAACGGGCACATGAGTTTTTTTTTTTTTTGAAATCTCTGGAGCATACACAACTCATAGTCCATACACATGGCACTCACACGTGTAACGAGATTCCTACGAATCCTAGGACTTATTGGACCCTCAGTGTGATCGAACTGAATCATCAGCTGCCTACGTACTCCTTTGGAGATTAGATCATGCGTAGTTCTATTTTCATTCATTTCCTGGCACCAGCCCTATGTTATTGATGATGTCATTCCATGACATTCTACCACCCAACTGTGGGTCTCTCAATGGACCATGGGTACACACACCCAATCATAGGTCCAATCAATCATGGGTCTAGCTAATCACGGGTCTATCATCTACCGTGTGACCAAAGTCAACCATGAGATCAATGTCACACATGGGATAAACATCAACCATGGGACATATACCCGAACATGAATACTACTTTCCTCCATGACAAAAATACTCTAACATGGGTCCAATCGTCTATGGAATCAATGCCCTTCGTGAGAATAACCATCCACGGAAATAATATCAATCTATGACATAATGTCCTCCATGGAAATACCATCAATGGGAATAATATCTATCCATGGAACCAACATGTCCACCATGAGACCAATGCGTCTACCATGGGATCAATATATTTACCATGTAAACAAAACGTCTAATATGGGACCAATATGTCTAACATAAGACCAATACGTCTACCATGGGACAGCAACTGGGCATGAATCTAATACCCCAAACACGGGTCTAAATAGCCATGGGTACAATCATCCATCCTTGGAAACACTCCATCGATGAGTCTAATCTACCAATGGGTATAATCCGTCCATGAATATAATCACTCCATGGGCATAATCTCTCCATGGGCATAATCCCTCCATGGGTATGACTTATCCAGGGATATATCATCTCCATTAGTATCATAGTCAACCATGGGCCTAACATTCGAAAGTGGATCTCTACAGGACTATGGCAACAAAGTCATATCACTAGCACAAGGGTATACTCCTCCTAGAGTGTTATCACATACCATACTCAACATCACGTGAGGGACGTACCCATGTCACGCCAACATCATAATTACGTGAGGGAAGTACCCATACCATGTCAATTTCAGTATCACGTGAGGGACATACCCATGCTACGTCTGTATACTACGTGAGAGATATACATGTACCACGTCTCAATATCATCATCACATGAAGACGTACCCATACCACATCTCAATATCATAATCAAGTGAGGACGTACTCATAACACGTCTCAATATCATAATCATGTGAGGGACGTACTCATACCATGTCTCAATATTATAATCACGCGAGGGACGTACCCATCCCACGTCTTAGTACCAACTAACCTAGTCACCTTCATCTCAATGCCATAGTCATCGTCTGTCTATCTCGAGGTTTTCCATGATCCCCAAACCACTCTAGGGTTTACTCATGTAATATATATACTTGTCTCATCATATCGGGACTCCCAAGGCCTCATAGCCACTCTGGCCCACCTCTATGGGGTCCATCATCTAGCACTAGGGTCTACATTGGGGGAAGTACAACCTATCAATCCCCTCTCGGTCATACACGCATACCCAATACACTAGTGCACCCTAGCATGCTTCTACTCATAAATGCAAGCCCACTTAAATCCTATGTTAGCACATCACAAGTCTAACACACATTAGCCATTGCATTATAATAAGTAATTTAAACACAAGCATGGTTTACACACATTACATTCACTTTGCTCTATATAGATGAGATACAAGTAGCCTTTTAATTGGAATGAGGCGCCATGCTCTCACTTGCCTACGTACCACATAGTGGATCAGATCAGCCGTATTTCATTTATTTCATTTTCAATTACGGTTTGACATTGGAGAGTGACCATACCCTTGCTTGAGGAAATCTTAACATTGCTCGTCTTAGCACTCTCAATTATCCCTATAGAATCGAGTGTGCAAGCTTATTCCCAAAGTAGCTCAAGCTAACCTCTTGGTCACTTGGCCTTGGCTCCACCTCTCCCACTTAATCAAGTCTAACACATTCATGAAGTTCCCTTCCAATTTATGAGAATTCATTTGATGTAACTATGCATATAGCAATGCTCAAGAATGAGAATTAATCAAGGTCCCTACATTATCATGTCTTAGGTAAGCTTGATTCATCATACATCCTATCATGCTTCACATACATCAGAATCATAAGAATTCTCAACTAAGTCAAACACCTAAACATAGGGAACCTAGGAAAACTCATACACATGTGTTCTATACAATATATTCACATCAATCACATATAAGCATAGGGAAGTCAATCCATAGCCTTACCCAACTATGTATCAGAATGAGCACATAGCAACATTCACTCAGCCACTTCATCAAGCACCTTGTGAGCATGGAATTTCACATGTATTCTTAATGCTCCAAATGTATGGCACTTCCCACCTTGGGGTTCCAATGCCTTTTCGAGTTCAACTCAAGTTCACCGAGTCCGAAATTTGGGGTAATTAGTACTAATCACACAAAACTCTTTGATTAGGCCATTTAAAGCACAATTAGCTAAAATCTCCAATTTTACCCAATTTTTATCCATTTCCTTTCCATATTTTTAGGGCAATTCCGATTTAACCCATGCCACAACCCCAACTTTCGACCATCCATAGATCCAATTCATCATTACCTCTATTTTCCCCAATTTCATCCTCCTATTAAGGTTCCAAAACTCACTTAGGGTTCAAATCCAACCCATGCAAAGCTTCAAACATCAAATGCATAATATAATCCATGGATTCTTCCCCTTCTTATCCCTAAATCGTCTAATTCCATTCCACAAAATTCCTAGTGAAATCCAACATTCAAGAGAAAAGGGAAGCGGAAGAGTGAAGGGATTACCTTGGGGAAGAGAAAATCCATTCAGGATGAAGCTTGAGACTATTCTTCCCTTGCATGCCATGGGGATTCGAATGAAAGGAGGGAGGAAAAGAGGTTAGGGTTTGACGAAAATAGGGTTTGACCCAAACTAGAGAAAAGAGGAAGGAAGAGAAGGCTGAAAATCAGAGAGTTGGGGTTTAAATACCCCAACTTATGTTTCACGTCAGTCGCACCGACAACTCGTGAAAATCCAAAAAACTCAATCTCGCATTGGTTGCACCGAGGGGTTTCATCAGTCGCACCTACGAAAAACTGTTATCTGTCGGACGCACCGGCCAAAGTGTCGGTCGATCTGACAGATACCTCAAAAATCATCGAATCCAGCCCTCACCGATCCGACACAAACCTCGGTCGATCCGACGGTATGATCGGTCGCATCAACACACCCACAAAATCCATTTTTAACTTATTTTCTAACTTGAATTTGTCAGGGGTGGTCTTTAGAGGACACGTGTGCTCAAGTGGGACCCCCATGGGATCCTCTCCCACCCTTCACTCGCACCAAATCAATTATGACATCGTTATTCCATTATTCTAAGGGTTGAGCCGCTACAGTTCCTATGAGTGTAAGATTTCCCTAGTGGGTCTCTCTATTCACATTCAATGTGAGCTTTGATTGCTCAACAGATTTTTCCTATGAGTGCTTTAAATGTGATTGAGATTTGTCTTGCAAGAGCTTAGATGATTTAACTAAGGTTGGTTTGAGCTATTAGAGTGCATGGGATAAGTGTTTTTTCCTCTTGTGAAAATTTAACTTCAAATCCTTAGCCTTTGCCCAGGAAATGGGCTTTGTTTTTATAGGAAAAACAGTTCCAACGGCTAGCAGTTTGTTGGACTAACACATACAGTTAGTTGGGCCGAAGTCCAACTGCTATTATGACTTGCAACGGCTAGTCATCGGTTGGACCGAAGGGTTCATTCTGTTAGACCCGAAGGTGCCATCATTTGGACCGATGAACACAGTCGGTTGCACCT
Organism: Chimonanthus salicifolius; assembly: GCA_013350335.1. NCBI lineage: Eukaryota > Viridiplantae > Streptophyta > Magnoliopsida > Laurales > Calycanthaceae > Chimonanthus > Chimonanthus salicifolius. The sequence goes on along the minus strand of CM023539.1, from coordinate 27,329,358 downwards.
ACAGTAATCTGGAAAAAATAATTCAAGGTTATGTCCTCTGAAGGTCGAACCGATGTGTTGTGTCAATTGGGCCAATCATATTTGTCGGTCGGATCGACAGAACCTAAAAATCTAACAGTTTGAGTTTTGAAGGCCAGACTGATTGTGCTGGTTGGTTGGACCGACATAGCTTAAAAATCTGACTGTTTATGTTTAGGCTCTGAAGGTAAGACCGAAGGTCCTGGTTAGTCGGACCGATAGTCCTGGATTTTACCCATATCTAGAGTTATATAGATCAGAAATCGATGATTTTAGACTTTTTGGAAAGCTCTTTAAGTGCTCTATCCAATCATAATGATTTCACTATTTTTTTAGTACATTTGATAATAGCAAGAGCTCTCAAAATAAAGGCAGAATCCATAGTGGATTCTAAGGTCTTTTTAGGTCCATCCTAAGGTCCATTTTACCTGTAATGGTTTGCATATATGGAGTTTGCTTTGTTTGGAGCAATATCTTGTAATTCTCATTGCTTCTGGACTTCAAGCTTGATCTGACTTTCTTACTCGGTCACTAAATTGACAACTTAAGATTTAGTCGAACTTAGTTATGAAATTAACAACACAATCTAACTCAAAGGATGTAATTTTTAACTTTTAGGCCAACAATTTCCCCTTTTGTCAATTTAGTGACAAAACCTAGACAATAAACTATATAAACCCAAAAGGCAAATACAGACTTAAACGGGGTTAAGTCATTGCTTGAACCAAAATACAAGCCTTGTACAATATTACAACATATTTCAATAAAATACAAAAACATGGACAAGACTAAATTGGTAGCTTGAAGGCCTGACAACTCCCCCTTAGAATATGCCTATAAAATATTCCTGTAAACACAAATTGCATATTCTTATGTAAAATGATTTTCCATTGAGTTAGTGGAAATAAACAATGTATATTCAATTTCAAATCATATCCTAAAACCACATTTCCTCCCTCTGTCTTTGATACCATTTCCCAATGTGTCTTCCATATCTTTCAAATAATTTTCCCTTTAATTTTGATACTCAATGCATAACATTGGGTCTTTAGATTGTCTCCCAAAATTCTCCCCCTTTTTCTCATGAATTGACAAAGGATTTAAGTATATCTCATGGAGCACAAAAGAGCCCACATCTTCCCTTTTTTTTTTTTATCAAAATTCCCCATTACGTATTCTCCCCTTCAATAACATTGTCTCTAAATATCTCTCCCTTTTTGTCAAAAATTAACAAAGGGCCATTAAATTACATTTGATGGAGAACAAGTCATTTAATAGAGATGGAGTACACATATGTCTCTCCCCCCCATCCCCACCCCCACCCCCACCCCCACCCCCACCTTGTTTTGTCATAGCCTTTATCAATGACGAATTCACCATAACACCCCGAATTTCCTTAGATTATAATATATATTGGATTGGCCCATTTGGATTTCAATTTAATGGAATTTGAAATTAAAAAATGGACATTGACATAAGAAATGATTCAATTACCCATTTAAGACCCAATGGGTCATAGATGAGCTTAATTTAAAAGTAATTGGGTAAGTTTAAAGTAAATGGATCAATTATCCCAATTAAAATCTAATGCATTAAAGTCCACCTCATCAAATGAGGTGGCATGTGAGTGATGTGGCATTGGCACATGGCATGTATGTCATCACATGGAAGCCAATTAAGTAAGGTGCCACATCAACAAGTGACATGGCCAAGATGGGTCCCAAGTGCCATGTGGTGCATGGCCAGCCATGTCATGGTTGACTTGGTCAACCATAAGTGTGTTCAAGTGAATTAAGTTGTGGCTTGAGTTGAGAAGATGAAGAGTTTTCATCTCAAGAGGCATGAAACCAAGGGTCTCCTTGGTTAAGCCAAGGGATACATTGGTTAGACAAACCTTAATGAGGGCGAGTGAAGGGTCTAAGGCTGTTACATAAAAACACAAACTAAAGGGGCTGCTCACATCCCTTGGATGACTCCTCCACTTGAGAATAAAGATTTTCTCTCCTCTCCTCTCCTCTCTTCTCTCTCCCATCTCTACCCCTATACTTGGAGACTTGGCAGAGCAAAGAAAAAAGAAGAAGGATTAATGAAGAAAAGACAGATCAAAAAGAAAAGAAGGAGACGAAAAGAAGGTATGTTTAAGCCTTGACAAATATAGGAATGAATCCACGGAAACCATAGGTTTGGCCATGGTATGGCCGAACCCATGAGTTCCATAATTGATTGGAATGGATGGCCAAATTGTTATAAGGCCATGGAGTTGGAAATTCGTCCAAGAAATGGTACTGGGTTGAAACAAAAATAAGGTGATATTCGAGTCCATGATATGATACTAAGAATGGAATGAATTATGGAAAAGACCCAAACCTTGGCTAGTGGGCAGAGTAAATTTACTAATTAAATTATGAAAGATGAAATCCATGTTTAGATATGATAAAGAATGAACTTTATGGAGAAGGGTTGTACAAGATATGCAAACACAGAGAATTGACAAAAAGTCAGTCGACTGAATCTCAAGATTGAGTCGACTGAAAGTGTGTTGGCTGAAGCACATAAGGGATATCTGGGTGTTTCAGCCAACTGAATCTTATGATTTAGTTGATTGAAAGTGTGCTGGTCGAGCACATAAGGGATATTTGGGTGTTTCAGTCGATTGAATCTATTATTCAATCGACTGAAAGTACATTGGCTAAGCACAGATGGGGTCTATTGGTATTTCAGCCAATTGAATCTTTGATTCAGTCAACTGAACGTATACGTACCAAACAAATAAGTAATCTGACGTGTTTCAGCCTGACTGAATCTTACGATTCAGTCGACTGAAGGTATACTTACCAAACACGTAAACTATTTGTTGGTAATTCAGTCGACTGAATGTACACTAGCCGAACACACAAATGATCTGATCCAAAGTCAGCCGACTGAGTCTGTGATTTAGTCGACTGAAAGTGTATTGGCCGAGAACATAAAGGATTTGACCCAAAGTCAGCTGACTAAATCTATGGTTCAGTCGACTGAAAGTGTATGGGTCAAGTTTATACAGTACTTGGTTGTATGTTCAGCCGACTGAATCTTATGATTCAATCGACTAAACGTTTGTTTGTAAAGCACATGTGGTATTTAGGTGTGATTCAGTCGACTGAATTAGAAAAATTTGTATGTTGGATTATTTTCTAGATACTCGTGTCTATCTGGTAGCATGTAAAAAGTGGTGAAATTAAAATGGAAAATCAAATTAATATATGTGATTGAATTTGATAAGGTAAAGAGATTCGTAAAGGGGTTGTGATTCGTTTCATGCGATTGTTAACATTATCTTCACAAGACAGCAATGATAGTGTACTGACATTGGTAGGATTCCTACCTTATTGAGAACACAATGGAATATGATATGATACTAGTTTTTACTTCAAATATGATGATTACTTTGATTATACAAATTGTGTATGTTTATAAATTGATTTTCAAATGATGTGTTATGTTTTAAATGAAATGGCATTCTTGCATACCCTTGATTTATATTATTCCTATGTGTACCAACCCTACTTGGAATACCTACTGGGTATATTGATTAAGGCCCTACTTCTACCCTATAGATGAGGGAACATGGAATGGTAATGAAAAAGGGCGAAGGACTGGAAGGGAGCCAAGCATAGGAGCTTGGGAAGATTATATTTAAATTATTCAGTTTTAATTTCAATGATGTATTGGAAGAACTATATTTTGGATTGTAATAACTTAGATTTAATTGCTATGGTTTGATAATATTTAAGTTTCATTTTAAGTATATGGTGATTGGTTTTCCTTGCCTATTAAAGATAAGTATATGAATAATATCTTATTCATATAAATAATTCTGCAAGTATTCAGAAGAGCGTGTGAAATGTTTTAGTGGATTTAATCCACGCATACGTAATAGTGACTAGTTAAGGGTCGAGTTTTGGAAACTCGGACTTAACTCGCGTTGTGGCGTCCCGCTCTCTCTCACTCATTTATATAAAAAAAAATATACTCTGATTTTGTGAAGGTGAGAAAGGGCGGAGCGTTACAGTTGGTATCAGAGCGAAATCGGAAGTGTTGAGTCTTGCAAAGTAAGATTAATACGGTATCATGTCTCACTGATAGATAAGAATCCCAATTGACCGACTCTTCGGAGTCTGCTGCACGAGGGCCGAATTAATTTACTTTGATGAGAATCAGACTATAAGTATTCAATCTGAGAACAACATTTGATGAGAAAAACAACAGCAAGGGAAAAACAATCACTATAAATTGTAGATTTATCAGACATAGCGAAATAGGTAGTTCCTCCCTCGAACAAGAAACATCATGTGATACTTAGAAAATCTCCCCAAAATAAGAAATACAAGATGTCACTTAGGCAATTTCCCCAATAAAGGAACACAAATGACATTTAGGAGAACTAAGCAAAACTTTCCCCTCTCTATAATTATTTGAACAATTATAACACCAAAGTATGTGAACACAAGTTCTTGTTAGCAAACTAAGTCAACCAATGTTTCAATGACTTAGGAAAAAATGCCTCCAAGAAGAAGACATACCCAACAAAACCCACATCAAGAAGAGAGACAGGACAGTGTAAATATTCCTGAGGTGCCTCCTGAGCTACAGAGCTTAGTACAAGCAGTGGTCACCTCCGTTCTACAGCGACACTAGAACGGCAATGGAGGCACAACCTCCAATGAATCTCAAGACCGAACCATGGTCAGAGATTTCCAACAACAGCGTCCTTTTTATTTCAAAGGGAAGGAGGGACCCGCAGGAGCGGAGATTTGGATTGAGAATATTACAAAGATCTTGAAGCTGCTCAAGATCATTGATGATTAGGACCGAATACTTCTGGCTACCTCACAACTGGTAGATGATGTCGGCAAATGGTGGAAGGTCATCGAACATCAACAAGCGTAGATTCTAGCGGAAGATAGAATAGAGATAACTTGGGATCAGTTTGCTGGGATGTTTCTGGACCATTACTTTCCATAAGAGGAGAAAGAGCGCTAGACACAGGCATTCATAGCCTTGGTCCAGGGCCCCATGACCGTCGCAGAATATTATCAGAAATTCCTTCGTTTATCATGTTATGCTCTGTACATGGTGGACACTGAATATAAGAAGGCCCAAAAGTTTGAGTGAGGCAGGTGACCAAACATCAGAGCCAAAGTCACAATTTTCAAATCTGCTACTTTGGCAGAAGTGGTCAGTCGAGCTGGAATAGCCGAACAAGAGCTAATGGAGACAATTAGATTTGTGAACAATAGACAAGGTCAGACCAGGGGAAGTACTTTCTACCCTCATAAGAGATTCAGACTCAACTTTGGGAGACCCTCAACCTCTATTGTTCTGCTGGTGGTTTTCGTCCCAATCAGCCCTCCACATCGGGACTAGTCTTTCAGGCTCCTTGAGGTGTTATCACCTGTTATCAGTGTGGCCAGCAGGGCCATATGAAGAGGAAGTGTCCGCAGAATAATAGACCTTCTTACTCTAGGGGTTCTTTCCGTCCTCCAGCCCGGCCAGCTCAGTCGTAAGCATCCAGGGTACATAATCAGACAGGACGGGCACCCATTCCGACATGATCTGGACGACTTTACACATTAGTTCATCCTCTAGAGAAGGTGGACCACTCAGTGATCCAAGGTATGGCAGCAGTTGGTAGTTCGTATGCTATTGTATTATTTGATTCAGGAGCATCCCACTCCTTTATATCTACTACCTTCATATCTGCTACTGGTATCTTGGTACAATAACTATCCACTGCACTTACTATTGTATCCCCTATTGGAGACACATTCTAGGTCTAATATGCACTTCCGCAGAGACTGAACTTGCTGAGTTCAAATTTAAATTCAACTATCTGATATTGAAGATGACAAAATCTGACATCATATTTGACATGGATTGGTTGGCTACCTTTCAGGCCGGCATTGACTGTCATCTTCGCAGAGTGATATTCTGGACACCCGAGGGAAAATGGTTTATAGTGCATGCCAACAGACAAAGCGTTCCTATGACCAGGAGATTATATGAAGAAATGAACCATCTCGTACTAAACAACATCAGACTAGACAAGGCGCCGATGAAAGAACTACCTGCTGTAGTGAAGGACTACACATGGTTATTTCCAACCGAGCTCCATGGCTTGCCTCCAAAAAAGGAGATTGATTTCGAAATTAAACTCTATCCTGGCACTACTCCCGTATCATTGCCTCATTACTGGATGGCCCCAGCAAAAATGTATGAGCTGAAGAAACAAATTGATGAGTTGCTCAGAGTAGGATGTATCCGGCACAGCACCTCATCTTGGGGAGCACCAGTACTGTTAGTAAAGAAGAAAGATGGCACTCTGCGGATGTGTGTGGATTATAGGAAATTGAATCAGCTGACTATTAGGAATAAGTACCCTCTACCCTAGAATTGATGATCTGTTCGATCAACTCAGAGGCTCCAGCCATTTCTCCAAAATTGATCTTATGTCAGGCTACCGTCAAATCCTTGTTAGGGATGAGGACATGGAAAAGACGGCTTTCAGAACTCGGTATGGGTTGTATGAATATGTGATCATGCCTTTTGGACTCACCAATGCACCAGCCATGTTCATGGATCTGATGAACAAAATATTCCGTCCTTATCTGGATAAATTCGTGATTGTCTTCATTGACGATATGCTGATGTATTCCAACAGTTGGGAAGAGTATGCTGAGCATCTGAGGATAGTTCTGGAAACACTGAAGAAGAATCAGTTATATGCCAAAGCAAGCAAGTGCGAATTCTGGCTATCTGAAGTCAACTTTTTGGGACACGTCATATCAGCAGAAGGAATAGTCGTAGACCCGGCTAAAGTAGCAGCGGTTAGAGACTGGAAAGCTCCAAAGAATGTGACCGAAATCTGCAGCTTTCTGGGATTGGCTGGCTACTGCTGGAAATTTATTATGGACTTCTCCAAGATTGCGGCTCCACTCACCCGACTAACTTAGAAAGGAGTCAAATTTGAATGGTCAGACGTGTGCAATCGAAGGTTTGAGGACCTGAAACAGAAACTTACGACTGATCCCATCCTGATTTTGCCGGAGAGAGGCAAGGGATATGAAGTATACTGTCATGTTTCATGAGAAGAACTTGCGTGCTCTCACACTCAAAGGCATCATATTGTGGCATATGGTTCAAGGCAACTGAAATCCATGAACGCAACTATCCCACTCATGATCGGGAATTAGCTATAGTGGTCTTCACTCTCAAAAGTTGGAGACATTATTTATATGGTGAGAAATTTGAAGTATTTTCAGACCAAAAGAGCTTAAAGTATCTATTCGATCAAAAGGAACTCAACTTGAGACCGCGCAGGATGGATGGAATATCTGTAAGATTATGAATTTGCACTACGATATCATCCTGGAAAGGTGTACAAAGTGGCAGATGCCCTCAGTCGCATTTCACATGCAACGTGGGCAGTCTGATTATGAAAGAATGGGAAATGCTGACGACCATCTGAGAGTTCAATTTGTACATCAAAGATCATGGGAGCATGTATAATCTGATGGTACGGTTGAGTATGGTTTCCAAGATTGAACAAGTACAGTGGACAAATCCTGAAGTGGTAGAAATTTGGGCCAATATGTCGACTGGAGAGGTCATACCTGAATGGGAATTACGACCTGGACAAGGTTTCTTGTTCCGAGGCAGGACATATGTACCTCAAGGCTTCAGAAGAGAGTTGTTGACAGAAGCTCATCAGTCAAAACTCTTTATCCATCCGGGTAGCACCAAGATGTACCATGATCTGAAAATGCATTATTGGTGGCATGGACTCAAAAGAGACATGGCAGATTTTGTCTCTCACTGCCTTTCTTATCAGCAAGTCAAGATAGAACATCAGAAGCCACCGGGACTACTCAAACCATTACCTGTGCCCGAATGGAAATGGGAACACATTTCCATGGACTTTGTGACGGGACTACCGAGGTCTTCAAAGGTAACGATGCAATCTGGGTAGTAGTGGATCGTCTGACCAAGTTTGCACATTTTCTTCCTATCAAGATGATAGACTCGTCTGACACATTGGGACGACGGTATATTAGAGACATCATCAGGCTACATGGTATACCCAGGACTATTGTATCTGACAGAGATGGCCGATTCACTCACTGGCAGGGTGTGGCAGAGCATACAATTGGCTATGGGACAAACTTGTTAATCAACATAGCTTTCAATCCACAAACCGACGGTTAGTCGGAACGAACAATACAAACCTTGGAGGATATGCTGAGAGCTTGCATGTTAGACTTTAAGGGTGGTTGGGAAGATCATCTACCACTAGTCGAGTTCTCATACAACAATAGTTACCAGGCAAGCCTCAAGATGGCTCCATTTGAGGCATTGTATGGTAGAGCCTGCAGATCTCCAATGTGTTGGATAGAGGACCGGTGACCCAGCTCTTATTGGACCTGATCTGGTTGCAGAGACCACGGAACAGATCAAGGTGATACGACAACATCTGCTCACTGCACAGAGTCTTCAGAAGAGCTACACTGACAAGAGAAGAAGATCTCTTGAGTTTGAAGTGAGAGACTTAGTATTCTTGAAGGTCTCGCCACGAAAAAGACATATGAGGATTGGAAAGAAAGAGAAACTATCACCCAAATTTGTGGGACCCTTTCCAATCCATGAGAAGTTGGGGGAAATGGCCTATTGTTTGGTACTCCCTCCATAGTTGGGACTGCACAATGTATTTCATGTTTCTATATTGAGAAAGTACAACCCTGACCCATCACACGTGCTGAATGTACAAGACATAGAGTGTAAAGCGACGTATCTTACGTCAAGAGGCCTGTCCGAGTAATTGAGACGGAACAAAGAGTGTTACGGAACTGAGCAATTTTGTTTGTCAAAGTGGTATGGGACCGACATTCTAATGAGGTAGCCACTTGGGAACTTGAGTCAGAAATGAGAGCAGCTCATCCTGAGCTATTTGTATAATTTGTTTGAAACTCTACTTCGCTCGATTTTCAGGACAAAAGTTTCAAAAAGAGGGCAATATTGTAACACCCCGAATTTCCTTAGATTATAATATATATTGGATTGGCCCATTTGGATTTCAATTTAATGGAATTTGAAATTAAAAAGTGGAAATTGACATAAGAAATGAGTCAATTACCCAATTAAGACCCAATGGGTCATAGATGAGTTTAATTTGAAAGTAATTGGGTAAGTTTAAAGTAAATGGATCAATTACCCAATTAAGACCCAATGCATTAAAGTCCACCTTATCAAGTGAGGTGACATGTGAGTGATGTGGCATTGCCATGTGGCATGCATGTCATCACATGGAAGCCAATTAAGCAAGGTGCCACATCATCAAGTGACATGGCCAAGATGGGACCCAAATGCCATGTGGTGACCAAGTCACCACATGCAATGGCCGGCCATGTCATGGTTGACTTGGTCAACCACAAGTGAGTTCAAGTGAATTAAGTTGTGGTTTGAGTTGAGAAGATGAAGAGTTTTCATCTCAAGAGGCATGAAACCAAGGGTCTCCTTGGTTAAGCCAAGGGACACATTGGTTAGACAAACCTTAATGAGGGAGAGTGAAGGGTCTAAGGCTGTTACATAAAAACACAAACCAAAGGGGCTGCTCACATCCCTTGGCCGACTCCTCCACTTGAGAACAAAGATTTTCTCTCCTCTCCTCTCCTCTCTCTCCCACCTCTACCTCCATATTTGGAGACTTGGAAGAGCAAAGAAAGAAGAAGAAGGATTAAGGAAGAAAAGACAGATTAAAACGAAAAGAAGGAGAAGGAAAGAAGGTATGTTTAAGGCTTAACAAACATAGGAATGAATTCAAGGAAACCATAGGTTTGGCCATGGTATGACTGAACCCATGAGTTCCATAATTGATTGGAATGGATGGCCAAATTGTTATAAGGCTATGGAGTTGGAAATCCATCCAAGAAATGGTAATTGGTTGAAACAAAAATAAGGTGATATTCGAATCCATGATATGATACTAAGAATGGAATGAATTATGGAAAAGACCCAAACCTTGACTAGTGGGTAGAGTAAATTTACTAATTAAAGTATGAAAGATAAAATCCATGTCTAGATATGATAAAGAATGAATTTTATGGAGGAGGGCTGTACAAGATATGCAAACACAGAGAACCGACAAAAAGTCAGTCGATTGAATCTCAGGATTGAGTCAACTGAAAGTGTGTTGGCCGAGCACACAAGGGATATCTGGGTGTTTCAGATTCAGTCGACTGAAAGTGTGCTGGTCGAGCACATAAGGGATATCTGGGTGTTTCAGATTCAGTCGATTGAAAGTGTGCTGGTCGAGCACATAAGGGATATCTGGGTGTTTCAGCCGACTGAAAGTACACTGGCTAAGCACAGATGGGGTCTACTGGTATTTCAGCCGACTGAATCTTTGATTCAGTTAACTGAACGTATACGTACCACACAAGTAAGTAATCTGGTGTGTTTCAGCTGACTCGACTGAAGGTATACTTACCAAACACGTAAACTATTTGTTGGTAATTCAGCCACTGAATCTTCTATTCAGTCGACTGAATGTACACTGGCCGAACACACAAATGATCTGATCCAAAGTCAGCTGACTGAGTCTGTGATTTAGTCGACTGAAAGTATATTGGCCGAGAACATAGAGGATTTGACCCAAAGTCAGCCGACTAAATCTATGGTTCAGTCGACTGAAAGTGTATGGGTCAAGTTTATACAGTACCTGGTTGTATGTTCAGCCGACTGAATCTTATGATTCAATTGACTAAACGTTTGTTGGTAAAGCACATATGGTATTTAGGTGTGATTCAGTCGACTGAATTAGAAAATTTGTATGTTGGATTATTTTTAGATACTCGTGTCTATCTGGTAGGGTGTAAAAAGTGGTGAAATTAAAATGGAAAATCAAATTAATACATGTGATTGAATTTAATAAGGTAAAGAGATTCGTAAAGGGGTTTTGATTCGTTTCATGCGATCGTTAACATTATCGTCACATGACAGCAAGGATAGTGTACTGACATTGGTAGGATTCCTACCTTATTGAGAATACAATGGAATATGATATGATACTGGTTTTTACTTCAAATATGATGATTACTTTGATTATACAAATTGCGTATGTTTATAAATTGATTTTCAAATGATGTGTTTTGTTTTAAATGAAATGACATTCTTGCATACATTTCCTCATGCATGGCATGGGAGGGAACATATATGACCAGCAAGCCAAGTTCTGAGCGGTCCAGATATGACTTGGGTTTGAGACTGGCTTGTATGAAGCTATGAGAACTGTTGGGATTTGCCTTGTTCGGGTTGATAGAAATAGGTACGGCGTAATTTGGGCCAAAGAGCTCCTGAGAAGGTCCCGAAACCTTGCGCAGAGGGAGGAGTCCACACTCCATCGGTAATCCCGATTAATTTGTGAACGGATATATAGTGGCCTAGTGTTGCCGCCACAAAACACTGCGGACGTAATTGGCCAAGTAAACCTTGATATGGCTATTTATCACGGAAACCATTGATATTGTTTTATGATGTGATTGGATATGGAAATTGGGTGAGAAATCATTAGCATTGACACCCATGACATGACACATGAGTAAGCATGACTACGATATGGACATGCATTTGTTTTTACTACTTATGAGATATTTTTCAGATAGATATGATGTATCTACCCTTGATTTATATTATTCCTATGTGTACCATAACCCTACTTGGAATACCTACTTGGCATGTTGACTAATGCCCTACTTCTACCCTATAGATGATGGAACATGGAATGGTAATGAAAAGGGCGAAGGACCGGAAGGGAGCCAAACATAGGAGCTTGGGAAGATTATGTCTAAATTATTCAGTTTTAATTTCAATGGTGTATTGGGAGAACTATATTTTGGATTGTAATAACTTAGATTTAATTGCTATGGTTTGATAATATTTAAGTTTCATTTTAAGTATATGGTGATTGGTTTTCCTTGCCTATTAATGACAAGTATATGAATAGTATCTTATTCATATAAATAATTCTACAAATATTCAGAAGAGCGTGTGAAATGTTTTAGTGGATTTAATCCATATACACGTAATGGTGTCTAGTTAAGGGTCGAGTTTTGGAAACTCGGACTTAACTCGCGTCGTAGCGTCCCGCTCTCTCTCACTCATTTATATAAAAAAAAAAAATATACTCTGACTTTGTGAAGATGAGAAAGGGCGGGGCATTACATTCACATTTGCTCATAACTCTCCCTTATTTTGGAAAGGAGTTTAATAAAGGAAGCACATTCATAGCATGTCACCACTCATACAGTGATATAACTGTTAAGTGCAATTATAATGAGTGAAGCCAAGTAAGTGCAATCTTCTCCAAATATCTCAATTGATACCCAATAAAATGAAATATAACTTGATGAATAGTTTCAAGGATGTCAATTGATATAAGATATAACTATAACCTTGGGGAAAAGGGGAGGAAGAGAGAAGGAGACAGATAACAATGGTGATCACAAGCAATCTCAATTGATACCAATTTGTATATAGATTTAACTTTGAGGCCCATTTGGTGATATCAAAAGAAACATGCTATATTTATATTGCCAAAATGAAAATGATATATTAATAGAGCACGTGAGGGACAATCATATCACAAATGAGCATAAATAAATGATCAATCATTCATCAATGTACACATGAGCATTAGTGACAAGAGGAGCACACAACCATCCATACTCTCATGAATGCATAAGGACAAACCATTCACTCATTCATGAAACCATTTGAGAAGGTCCACCATCCTTCCATATGTCTGACTTCAAGCATTCCAATATACATGATAACAAAACCTAGTTTAAATCCCAAAATAATGTGCACCACTTATGGGCATTTCACAATAAATCCATAGAAGCATTATGCATATTTGAATCAGCCATGTAAGCATCAAACATATATCATTTAAGGTATCATGCACTGTTTTAAAACCCGGCCCATTGAACAACCTGTCTTAGAGGAAGGGTGTGTTAAATAAGGTTCAACTGGGTTGACCTGTAGTCAAACCCGGTCAAACCCATGTCATTAATATAATATTATAAATATTATAAATTATTAACTAAAGTTTAATAAATGAGTTGAAATAAAATTTTATATAAAAAATTATTTTATCAATATATATTTTAGTGGTTGAGAATGATGACAACTATTTTGTCCAATGTTTTAAAAATTGGCTCGTCAAGTGAACTGTTTCAATGAAATATTGGGTTCAAATTCGGTCAAACCCATGCCATCAATATTATATTATAAATAATATTAAATAAAATTTAATTAATGGGTTGAAATAAAGTTTTGAGTAAAAAATAGTTCTTTAATTAAAATGTGACTTTGACTAATAAAATCAAATGATTAAAAATTTAATTCTATGTTTAAATTTTGATGTATTTGTGGTTTGCCATATCTAATTTTAATCCAACATTATTTTTTAACGAATCATCTTAAAATAATTAAAAGACAAAATACACCAAATGTAGTCATATTTTTTATTTCAATTATTCATTTGATAAATTTACATTATTTGAAAAAGTTTAAAAACAAATTTCATTTTCTCAAAAAAAAAAAATCCTGAACCACACTTGTTTTGGTAAAGAGACATGGATGAATTTGGAATTTCATTAAAATCTAAAAGTTAAAACCCTATACACTCTCTCCTTTTCTCTACAACCAGCCTTAATAATCTCATCTCCCTTTCTCATAGTGCAGCCGACCTTAATCTCATCTCCCTTTCTCTCAGTGCAGCCGGCCCTAATCCAAGGCGAAGGGAAACTGGAAATGGAAGAAGAAGAGATGAGGGGAAACTAAAAATGGAAGAAGAAGAAATGAAGAAAAAGAGAAGAAGAGATGAAGAAATCCAAGAAACGAAAACCCTTACTGTTGTTTTCCAATTTTTACATTCCATCAATAGTCCATTCGCATTCCACTGTGTTTAATTTTTTTTTTATTCCAGATACGAGTTTTACATGAAAACGGGTCTTCGAGTTTATGCGAAAACCCGGGTTGAACCACGGTCAAGAAGGGTATTTACGGGTTTAAAACCCATACGGGTTCTAAATCGACCCGACCCTTTAAATAGCCAGTTATGGTTGAACCGCAGGTCAACCCGCGGGCTGAGCCTGGTTTGATAACATTGGTATCATGCATAAAATTAACCCATGACATTTAATCATTCTTAACTAATCTCAGATAATCTTTCATGAAAACAATGAATGATCCAATCTCATAGAATCGGCTAAATATCCATGAAAGTGACACATCGCATATGAACATTCAATCATTTACCATTCAAGCACCACAATAGAAACTCATAAAATAAACTACCATTAAGAACCAAGAGTTTAAAACTGTCGTACAAAACATAAACATGTAAATATCCATCAATTTTCAAAAGCTAATTACATCCCAACTCCTAGAAATCTATTCTTGAGGAGGTGAAGGAGCAACATCATCTGAAGAGCTACAGGATGGAGCGATGCTGCGCATAAACCTCTTGCTTTTCTATTGTGTCTTTTCCACCCTTGTTGTAACACCCCACCCTTTTCACTCTAAAAATCAGAGTAATTTTTTTTTTTTTAAATAAATAAACAAGTGATTAGGTCGGAATATCACGACGCGAGTTAAGTCCGGACTTCTAAAGTCTGACCCTTAACTGGCCCAACATACGTGAGCATTGACTAAGTTCATGAGAATGGTTCTCACATAATAAAGTATAACCATAGCGGAATAACACTTAATCTAACTGCAAATTATAATGGAACCTATGATTGCACCATTTTATTAGATAGCTTGGTACATTGTCATTTTTCCATAGTTACCTTAACATAATCATCAATCCAAACCATAGCAATTATTTAACTAATTATTACATGCCCAAAGTCATCAATCTGTCAAATTACATTGTCCAATAAACATAAATAAAAGGTCCATATATCAATCCATAATTAATCCTTTCAAAAGCCCAAGCTCCTATCTTGGGTTCCTTCACAATCCTCGTCTTTCCCCTTTCCTGCATCATCCACTAAGGATAGAGGTAGGGCGTTAGACCAACACGCCCAGTAGGTGTTTCGATTAGGGCTACCACAAGGTTAGAGTATAAAATATGCGAATAATATAAAGGTACGTATCATCAAAATCTTACAAAAACATTGTTATGTATGTGATGCAAATGTAATGAGTCCCACCCATCACAAATATACACAGCCTCCCTCCACATTGGTTGTTCTGACGCCCCGACGGAGTGTGGACCCTCCGATTTCCCTTGATGGGAATTCTTATTATCAAGATACCACCACACAGGTTTTTCGGACGCCCCGACGTAGTGTGGACCCTCCGACTACATAACCACCACCCCATGCCATGCATGAGATGACAACGAATACATGAAACATGCCATTTGGAAATATATTCTAGCATTTCATAATCTCATTTTGAACATAATACATTAACATAAACTACTCATAAAAATCATGATAAACACATATGAGAGTGGTTACAAAGAGGTAGGAAAACCTACTTAATGTTCACTTAGTTTGACCCTTCTTTTGAACTGTCTCCCCGTTTACAACTTGTACGCCGTTCAAGCAAGTCCCGTGGCCCTATTTTTATAACAGCAAATCAACCTCTTAACCATGTGATTCCAACTTAGTCTAAATCCCAAAAAATCCACTTTGTGGGGTTCGACCATACCCCATGGCCGAACCTCACCCACTTAACTTTTTGGTCTCTCTTTTTATTTAACTAAAACCATTCAATTAACTCAAACTTCCCAAAGAACCTTGGTAGGGTTCGGCCATACAACATGGCCGAACCTTACCACTTTGGTTTCAGCCCATATTTCCAATCCTTTGGTCATTTCATCTATATTTACCATTATGCCACTATACTAACCTTTGTCTAATTTTTACTTAAAAATAAATAACCATAACCAATCCACTTGGTGGGGTTCGGCCATACAACATGGCCGAACCTCACCATCACAATTTGATCCCTTGAATCATTCTTAAATACCACTTCAATCACATTATTAATTACACATTTAAGCCACTAATAACCATTAGTGGGGTTCGGCCATACTTCATGGCCGAACCTCACCAAACCGGTTCTTGTTCCACTTTCCATCATCCATGATGGCTGATTAATTACCTATAATAAGTCCATAAATCAACATGTATAATTCTTAAGCAAAGCACATCATAGTCCATAAATTTCAACCATGTTCTTACTTTAACTTAACCCATGAAAACAGTCCATGGGGTTCGGCCATACACATGGCCGAACCCTATGGTTCTCTTAACCCAATTACTCCATTATTTTTCCATGGTCTATGACCAGCATGTTTCAGCCATGTAATAACTGGTCCAAAATAGTAACCTTAACTCCCTTTAAAAACCCTTTAAACCTCCAAAACCTAGTATGGTTTTTATCCCTCAAAAACCATAAAAAAGGTTCCATATTCTTTCATGGGCTTCGGCCATCCAAGGTGGCCGAACCCTATGACCCAATTCCTACTCCTTTTAAACATTATTAACCATTCATTTTCTTCCATTGGGTTCGGCCATGACCCTTTACCTCTTCCTTTGGACATCCTAAGCCGTGATCATATTCTTTGATGGGTTTGGCCAATCCTCATGACCAAACCTAATCACCTCCTTTTCATGCTCAATGGTTTTGTACATCCCTTTTTAAGATTTGGATGTTCAAGGAACTGATCATGCTTCTTTGGCTTATCTTACTAACTAAAAATTGTAGAACACTTACCGTTTCTGTGACTCCACCGATTTGGTCTTTGCTCCGGTTTGCTCTTCCGTTCCTTTCTTAGTCCTTTCTTCTTCTCCTTTAACTGAGATTGATCTTGTTGCAGTCCTTGAGGTGGTTCAGCTAGGGTATAGATTTGAGAGATAGGAAACCTTGAGATGATAAAAATTACTCCAAGTCTTTGATCTTTCCTCTTAGATTGTTGGCCGTCCTAGGTAGAGTGTGAGGGAGAGATGGTCAATTGGGGTTATCTTTCCTATCTTTACATGAGATAGATTCTCAAGACTCCAACGTGTGAGTCATTTGAATTTTGAAAATTTTAAATGTAAAACCATCTCATTATCTTTCTATGAGCATCCTTGTCTTGATTTTGAAATAAGCCAATCCATAAACATCTTCATTTGCTTTGAATTTCAAATTTTACAACCAGCTCCAACGTGTATCAATTCTAGCTCTTCCATTTCTTTTGTTTGAATCTCTAATATTAAAAACCGTCCATCCCATTTGAATTTCAAACGTATTCCATTTGTTTGAAATTCAAATATTAAACACAACTCATTTGTTTCAATTTAAACTTTAAACCTCCCTCATCTTTCCAACGTGTATCCATTGCCTTTGAATTTGAAACAAACCTATATCCTTCCATCTCTCCATCATGTACCATTAACTTGAATTTAAACATAGCTTCCTCCATCTTATTTGTTTGAAATTCAAACATGAAACCGTCCACTCCCTTTATTTTGAATTTTAAACATATTCCCTTTACTTGAATTTCAAATATTGAGTCCATCTCCTTCATTTAAATTTTAAACATGGAGCCGTCCATCCCTTTACATTCAAAATGTAAACCGTCTTTCTTTTGTTTGAATTTGGATTTGAAATATCAATCGTACGTCCCGTCGTTTGAATTTGAATTTGAGATATAAACCGTACGTCTCGTTTATTTGAATTCGAATTTGAAATACAAACCGTACGTCTCGTTATTTGAATTTACATTTGAAATACAAACCGTACGTCTCGACTCATTTAATTTAGCTCAACTCATTTGGTGGTCAACCAAGTCAAACACGCCCCAATGGGTCCCAATTGGACATTTTGACCCAATTAGCAATTTTGACCCAATTGAATATATCTTACCCAATTGTTCCAATTGTAACCTTATCCAATAAATGGCAAATTTCATAAATATAAGTAATATAAAATTCCGAGGTGTTACACTTGTCCTTTTGTGAAGAAGTTTGTTTTGGACACGACTCAGTTCCTCCTGTCTACAAAGAATGGTATCCTGTCCTTGAACAATTTCATGTTGACTATGCTCAAGTTTGGTAGAGTTATGTTCAAGGAAGTCACTGTGAGGAGGATAGGAAGAGGAGAGGGGTCCTGCTTGGTCTTCTTGATAGGAATGTTCTTGTTCAGGACGAGGGGTTTCATTTCTTGGGGGTTCTCTTGATTAGGGTGAGGAATCAAGTTCATTTTTCGAATGTGGTCTAGGTCCTAATGGAACGACGGAATCTAGTTTTCATTTTGGACTGGAACTTTAAAAATTTAGCTAGGTCTGACATAACATAACCGATGGGCACAACAGAATGCTTGGTGGTAGAGTTCAACCAATGTTCGCTGTGTCACGCCTCGCTTTTCCAACACCTAAATAGGGCATGAATTTCTATAGAAGTTTAATATTAACTGTTCACTAAATGGGTCTTACATTGCAAATTTATGGTTCAAAATTTTTCTCAAGTCAAAACATGAACATTTACAATGCCAACGAATTCTTCAAACCCTTTAACATTAAATAAATTACAAGGTCTAGAAAAATTATCATTCCACCACTTGTAAAAAACAAAGTCCATCATATGAATAATTCTAATCTCACATATTTGCTCACATTCTCAAACCATAGAAATAAAATAACTATTATTCTCAAATTTCTCAATAGCTTGGACTTATTGTCCAAGTCTCACAAATCCAAAATAAAATCATAACTCTTACTGAGTTCCAAACCATAAAATTCTTGGAGAGTGGTTGTGCTCCAACTGTCGGCAGCTAGGGCATTTGGCAAAGGATTGCACAAATCCTGGTAATGCAAACAACGCTGGGCCATCTCAGAACGTCAAGCAAGCACAATCCTTTGTGCAACTTGCGCATAGTAGGGGTTCATCTCAAAACTCCAGGAGTTCAGTAGCACTCGGTAGCGCGCAGCAGAGACCCGAGCAAGGTAGAGGGTGTGGACATCTTCAGACAACTCAAGGACGAGTCTATACGATGGGGGCATTGTATGATGAGCCTATGGACCACGTTGTGATGGAATGTATTTTACTGTTTTTTAGTTCTTTGGCCCATGTGTTGTTTGACACTAGCACCTTCCATTCTTTCATTTCTTCTGTGTGTTGAAATTTTGGGTTTGAAGTCACTAGTTATGGATAAACCACTGAAGGTAAAGTCACCTTTAGGGCGAGAGGTTTTAGTAGACCATGTGTGTAAGTCTTGTGTGGTACGACTTCGGTGGGTAGAATATGAGTTTTAATCTGCCAGTGTTAGAAATGACTGGTTTCGACGTCATTTTGGGTATGGATTGGCTTTTAAACCATCGGATTGTGTTAGACTGTTATAAGAGAGCCATTTTAGGGCATTCCCGAAAATATCAATTTTTGGAGAAATTGAAACCTTTTCAAGGACTAAGTGTGAGAAACTCTGGCCCTAGTGTGCATCTAGGTAGTATGGTAGCTAGTATGGGTTGGGAAGATGTATGATGGTGTAAACTTAGTGATACCTCAGGTGGTGTATCATTTTATAGACGTATTTTCAGATCAGCTTAGTGGACAACCTCCACGCCGAGAGATCGAGTTTGTGATCATCTACAGTCTGAAACATTGCCTATTTCCATAGCACCGTATAGGATGACACATTCAGAGCAAAGGGAATTACGTACTCAAGTGGAAGAGTTGCGCAATAGTGGCTTTATACGCCCAGGTACTTCTCCTTAGGGCACGCCAACTCTTCTGCCAAAAAGAATGATGGATCTCTTCAAATGTGTATAGATTACAGGTAGTTGAATCGGGTAACAATTAAGAACTAGTACCTGTTGCCACAGATAGATGAGCTGTTTGATCAGTTGAAGGGAGCCAAGTGTTTTTTGAAGATAGATTTGAGATCAGTTTACCATCAATTAAGGGTTAGAGATGAGGATATCTCTTACACTGCTTTTAGGACTCAATATGGTCATTATGAGTTCCTACTAATGCCATTTGGGGCAACGAATGCACCGACTACATTTATAGAGTTGATGAATAGAATCTTTCGATCATATTTGGGGATCTTTGTAGTAGTTATTAGTAACACGGCTTGCCGAGTCCCTAAGTTTGTCAATTTATGACTCGGGAAAAAGCACTTACTAGAAGCTTGAAGACTCAAGATGATCAAGATTGAAGATCATGCTCTACCGGATTGAAGCTCATCATTATGGCAATCACAAAACATGTATTTTAGCCATAGATAATTTTAGGTGGTACCCACACCTCAAAAGGACCATTCCTTGGCTTAGTTGAACAAATTGTAACATCATTAAAAGCCTAGAGAGGAAACTTCACAGTGAATTGGAACCCAACTTGAAAATATGAATTAAGTTCACTGTCAGATCGACCAGTCGTTCTCACCAATCCCTCAGTGAAGACAGGATCGACCTATCATGGTCGAAAGACTGGTCGACCAGATTGACAAAGGTTCTCGAACGTAAAATTGTCATTCTGGGTGTGCCTCTAATCGAGAGTCTCGTATGCACCGACCCCTCGGTGAAAGGCTAAAATGACCCATCGTGGTCAACGACTCTTCGATGATGACTTATGAGTTCTGGAACTTAGAACTCAGGTGGACTCTCGAGAAAACAGACATATCGGTAGTTCATGACCGCTCGAGAGTACGAGGACCGACCCCTGGATAAAGGGCGATAGGTCAGTCTGGGTAAGACTAGTTTCTCTCTTGAAATTCTATCAGCATGGCGTTGCCCCAGACCGATCCTCTCGTATGGACCAACCTATCGGTGCCATGACTGTCGACACATCGGCGACACCGATATGTCGACCAAGAATGGATTATATCGTTGGGAGTGTATTTAATGCGCAACAGTCGGGTTGTTGAATGGTAATATTTTTAGTCACCGACTCCTCAGTGCGTCCGACTTGTCGATATATGACCGTTGCTGAAACTGGTTGCCGTATCTATAAAAACCAATCTTTATGCAACGAGTTGGTATCCTTTTGTAAAACGGTTGGACCCTCATCATTATCAGTGAGCTTAAACAAAGGCCAACAAAAGGATCACTCTTTCTCTCGTAGCTACACTTGGGGAATTTAATACAACCAATCATATGGATTGAGTTTGTGAGAGAGAGGAAAGGATAATAAACTAGGAAAGCTTTGGTAAAACCAGTTTCCTTGTCACCTTGGAATTGTAATTGCTTTACGATGACTCTAAGGAGGAGTGTCAGCACACATTGGATAGAAATAGCTTCAAAGGCAAGTGCTTCTTGGTTTTAATTTTTATTTAAAACCTTTGTCCCGAAAGTGGATTAAGGAGGATTGGCTCTGGAACCACTATAAAAAATTTTAGAGCGTCGTCTCTAGCACAGTGGTGGGTGGAATTCTCAGCCGATTGAGTGAGGTGGAATTCCTACTCTAATTGTGAGAAAGTCCCCACTTTATGGATTTGGGGATAGCTCAAGGTTGAGCGAGTCCTAACAGTGGATGTAGGTTGGCTAACCGAACCACTATAAATTGGTCTTATGGTGTTTGATATTTGTGTGTTTATGTTTAGTGTTTATGTACTCTTCTCAAAACATATCACTTTGCATGTTGATTATCTTATTTAACATACTGTGCACAAGCATCGATAGTCAAGAATTATGCAAAGGGCTATAAACTTAGTGTTATAGTTTAAAGAAATTATAAAGAACTTATCACACTAAACAAATCTCTTGATTAAAATTGACATTCCGCTGCATTTAAAGCAATCAAGAAATTTGTAAACACCATGGAAACTGGAATTGACCTATGCACCCCCCTCTAGGGTCAAATCGTGTTCTAGCTCCCAAGGGACTTTCGTTTGGTATCAGAGTCTCGTGCTTTTTATAAGGATCCAAATATCCGAGTTGATTGTGTTGGAACAATGACTGTGAGAGAGCCATGATATTTCCAAACCTCCATTTATAATGAAAAATAGAATGAAAAACTTTAAATGTTTTTATCAATGAATTTGTTTGGAAATAGGTGAATAGAAAGTGGTCTAACCCTATGGAAGAGGTATTGGATAAACCTTCAACTTCCATAACCACTTAGCCCAAAGTCCAAAGAGCTTGGACTAGTGATGAAATGACTATGTGCCTTAATCAAATACAAGTAGCATTCATCAGTGCTGTTTCATAATATATTCTTAAGATATTTGAAAAATGTGAAATAACATAAGAGGTTGAAAGAATCCACGGAAAAATTGCCTCTTCTAGCCCAATGGATGACGTCACCTATCATGACCAATTTGTGTACTAAGAGTATAGGTGATTGACTACAGTTCATCTATTGAAAAAGTCCAAGCTAAATCCTCTAAGAGAAGAAGAGGATGGAGTAAAGGAACTTGATGAAGGTAGTGGCCTCCAAGTATCCTTTGTGGCCATGTACCAAGAATGTTTGCCTTTTAGGTAATGTCAAACATTGTGGTACAAAATCTGGAACTTTGATTCACAAAGTCAAATGGGAAGGCACCCAAAATTAAAACCAGATTTGATAAAAGGCTATCACTGGATTGTGGACTTAGATTCCAAGTTTCAAAATGTTATGTTCAAATGTATGAAGGGATACCACTGTTGGTATCACATTTGAAACATGTTTTGGAATCACCTTGTATCTTGCCTTCAATCAATGTTCTTGTTTGATTGTTGGATTGATTTTATGCCAGATATTCATATGTACATGTAGGTTTTCACTCTAGTATTGGATTATACTTGTCTCATTGCATTTCATATGCCATATGATTTGTGCATCTTTAGGAAATGAATGTAGTGTGTGCATAACCTCATGTATAAGGTGTATATGGTACACATACACAGTGTCGTTTCATTCCAAGTTATCCCTTGTGGAATGAAACATGCTCTATGTATTTAAATGGATTTTTGGTTTGGTATGAATTACCAAAAGTGTTGATCAAAATGATCAAATGTGCTTATCTATAATCCATTTATATACCAGCTCTTTTCAAGAAATGAACCTCATTTGAGTATGCTTGAAAGAATGGTAAAAGTGATTATCACGTTTTGGGTCATAACATGATAACAAGCATGAGACTGTGTAGGAAGTGTCATACGTCATTTCCATATGCATGATTAATGTATTCAAAATGTGAAATAAATGTATGATGTGTGTGCTTAGTGTCTCATTCCAATATTCGTTATTTTACACATTATGTGGAATGAGTTATGTTCATATACACGTTGTATTTACTAATGCCTGCAGATCCCACATCTCATGACATTACACACTTGGGCAATATATTTGAATTAGTAAATTAAATGTGCTCAAGGTACTTGAATTAGTTTGGATCCAGAGAGAGATCCATAATCCATGTTTTGTGCCTACCTTCAGAAGGATGAGTTGAATCTTCTAAATGGTACAAAACCTGTGTGAATGTATGTATCAACACTGATATTGAAAGGTGTAATAACCCGAATTTTTGATAAATATATATATTGGCATTTATTCATTTTAAATTGAAGTTTGATGTAATAAAATGCCAAATGGACCAAATTTTGGGACAATGGCCCAAGGATGGCCCAATTGGGCCATGGGTCGGATGAAATCCATTAAATGGGTCAATGAGGACTAATCGGGTCAACGATGGTCAAAGTGGGCCCGATAGCCATGTGGGGCCCAATGGATCAAAATCGGTTCAAATCCTAAGGTAAGTGGAAAATGAGGGAATGTAATTGGGCCATGGGCCCAATGGTTACCCAATAAACCTTGAATTGAAATTGATACATGTAATTGGTCAATTTGGGCCAAAGAGCCATGTGGGACCCAATGGACAAGGTAACTAAGCCCTAAGATAAATGGGTAAGACAAGAATCAAATTGGGCCATGGGCCCAATGATGATCCAATAAAAGGGATATAATTAATAAAATTTAAATCACCTAAATTAGGTGATAAATGGACCAAGGCAACATGGCCAATGGGGCCCACCTCCACCTCACCCATTGAGGTGGCGTGTGGACCCAAGAGTAGTGGGGCCGACCACCATGGTTGACTTGGTCAACCATGGGTGGATCATGGAGGGAAATTAATGGGATTAAATTAAATAAAAAGTGATTAATTAAATTAATCAAGGGATCAAGGTGATCTAAGTTAATCAACCTAAGATTAAAATGGTCAAATGGTTAAGTGGTCAAAACCACTCCTACAAACACAAACCACCTCAAGAAAACACAAATTAAAACCATGGGCTTGAATGGTGGTTGGATCTCAACCACCACCACCAAAGTCAAGCCAACCCATGCTTGGTTGGTGAGAAAGTTAATGCTTGAGTGAAGACCACTCCAACCACCTCCATCTCATTTCAAACTACCCATTTGACTCTAGCCCTCCACACATACAAGGAAATTCGTTTTTTCACCTTGCAAGGAGAAAGTGAAGAAAACTTAGAAGAAAAAAAGAAGAGAAGAAGAGAAGAAAAGAGGTGGAATCTTGGATTCAACTCTTGAAGATCAAGAGTTACCATTCTTCATCATCTCCCCCTCTTCCCCTCTCTCTAAACCTAACACTATCTTAGCCAATCCAAGCATGTCCCACCATTGATCAAGCTCATCTAGCCGATCATCAAGAAGAGAAAGAAGGAGAAAGGGCTAAGGAAAACAAAGAAGAAAGAAGGACCGGAGGAGTCGTCGGTGCGGTAAGAATTTCTTAAACAAGAGTTTATATTTTTAAAGATAAGATATGGAATCCATTCTTAGACTAAACATGGCCAAAAATGTTCTGGGCCATGGATCTAAAATCCATCAAATGGAAGGCTAAGAAATGGATAAAAATGGAGGAATGGATTTAAGAAAAGAGGAAATGGAAAAATGGAATTTTGAGTCTTTATTAAGCATAGGAAAATGGGATTTTAATGGATTAATGGGCCATAGGGTTCGGCCATTAGCATGGCCGAACCCCATGGCCAATGTTAGATGATTTTTAATTAGGGTTTGAAGGTTTAAAAGTATGGAGAATGATCGATGGTTTTATGAGGATTTCAAGATGTTAAATTGATTAAAAGTTGATAAATTTTAAGAGGTTTTGAATAAGGAAATTTCATGAAAATATGGGTGATCTTTCATGGCCTTGAAAGGCATAGAATGGAATGAATGGATGACCATAGGGTTCGGCCATGTAGCATGGCCGAACCCCATGGTGAATAATGGTGATGAATTTATTAAGATGTTAAGGTTTAAAATTTTGAAGAATGGTTAATGAGACTTAGGTTTGTAAATGAGAAAACACTAGTGATTTTGAATTTTAGTGTTTTAAGGAGAGTGGTTAATGAAAGTTAGATTTCAAATGATTAAAAATGGGTGATTTTAAAGGAATGTTAGGATAAGAAAATCATAAGGAAATGTTGGTGTTTTTTTTTTAATAGACTATAAGTGTAGTTAGTGTTGATTGAAAAGAAGTGATCTAAGTGTATGATGAGATCCCCTCATGGAAGGACCTTCTAATGGACCTAAATGTGATAAAGGACCCAAGTTAAAATGAGGGAAAGACATCATGGGTTCGGCCATGGTGTATGGCCGAACCCATGACCCATGTTTTAGGTCATTCATGGGCTAAATAGGGTTTATATATGTGGTTAAACAAAATGGAAATTAGGTTAGGTTAATGATGAAATTTAAATGGATTTACAAAGTGTATGATATTTTTTAGAGGGCCAAAATGAATGAGGATTATTGATTTTAAAAAAAATGGATGTCTTTTGGACAAAACATTGGTCTAAGAATGGCATCAATGGATGATGAGCCATGAACCATGGGTTCGGCCATGGTGTATGGCCGAACCCTATGGTGATAATTAATAATTTTTAATGATGGGAAAGTAAAGAAATTGGTTAAGAAAAATGGATAGATTGTATGGGTGTTACAAGTATGATATGTGATGTTTAAATGGAATAAAGATGGTGATTTAAATGGATGATTTAATTTTCATTGGAGGTATGTTTAAATGGGTAATTGAAACCAAGAAAAATGGGGAAAGAAACATCATGGGTTCGGCCATGGTGTATGGCCGAACCCATGACCCAAATTTTGATCAATTTTAGGCTAAGGTTAAATGCATGTATCAATGCTTAGGAGTTTGATTTAAAGGGCCAAAATGATTAAAGTTTTGTGATTTTAAATTGGATTATTTTGGGACAAAACTTAGTCTTTGAAAATGGTATCCATAAAGGTGAACCTTAGGGTAGTGATTAGTGGCTTTAATAAATGGAAAATAGTGTAGAAGAATACTAGATTTTGATGGATTTATAAAAAATGATATGTGGGCCACACCTTAGGCCAAAATGTGGAATTAGGTGTGGGAGTAATTATTTTTCAAAATTAAATATTAGGTGGCTGATTTTATGATGTAAGGTCATGATTGAATGGACCTAAGTATGAATGAATCTTGGACATGAAAATGGAAATATTATGAATGGTTAAGTAAAGCGATTAGTTGCTGCGTTTTAGGCTCGCAAATCGGAATTTTATATTTTGGCCAAAATTGGATCTATGTATGAGTCTAAAACCAATGGATAATGGGCTAAGTTAGGGACTTAATCATAGACGATGTATGGACTAATTCGGTAAATGTAATAAGGTATCGGGCGTCGCAAAAGGTACGCGATCGGCGACCGGATTATCGAATGGGAAACATAACGGAACGCGACACGGTATTCGGTAGGATTCCTACCTCTTTGTAAGCGATGGATATGTGATGGTGTTTTAAATTATTTTGATTTGGTTTATGATAGATTTATGATTATGATTTATCTTATGATGAGTTTTAAGTTATGAATCATATGGATTATATTTTAATATTATGCATTATATGGCTATGTATGATATGTTGAGTATATGGATTACATATATATATTACATAGCATAATGCACTACATCTCATGCATGGCATGGGCGGAAAAAAATAAACAAACCGGAGTCCATGCTCCGTCGGGGCGACCGAGAATCAGACATGGGGATAGCCTGAGGGCTATGACCGGAGTCCATGCTCCGTCGGGGCGACCGAGAATCACACATGGGGATAGTTCGATAACCGGAGTCCATGCTCCGTCGGGGCGACCGAGAAGCAAACATGGGGAACAAGATATTGTATGATCATACGGATAATGGGTGGGACACATGACATAAGCACCCATGACATAGCATTCATCACATACTTATTTTGTTGTATTTTATGTTATCGATATGTGTGTATCACTAATCCATGTGCTAGCCCTACTCGGAGTCCTACTGGGCGCGTTGACTAACGCCCTACTTCTACCCTAGCTGATGACGCAGGAGAGGCAGGAAGCGGTGGACATACCGGAGGCCAAGCTTAGGAGCTTGGAAAGTGCAGTCCTAGTTTATATTATGTTTACATTTTGGAGATATAATTTTAAAGTAACTTAGCTTGTCGGGTTGTATAAATTTACGTTTCTTGCCATGGTTTTGGACGTTACTTATGGACGATACATTTTGTGATATAATCATGAGCATAGGGGCATTTTGGTAAATTCAATGTTGTATCTTCCATTCTATCTAAAACCGGTAGGATAGACTCCATTATCATGTTCCGCAATAATCATAATCCACGAGCTTACTTCCAACACGTGAACCATTCTCGTGGACTTAGTTCCGCGCACGCGTGGGGTTGGCCAGTTAAGGGTCGGGATTTAGAAGCTCGGACTTAACTCGCGTCGTGGCGTTCGTGCCCTCGCTCACTCTTCTATTTAAAAAAAAAAAAAAAAAGATTCTGATTTTCTGAAAATGGGTGAAAAAGGGCGGGGCGTTACAGTTGGTATCAGAGCGAAATCGAAGGAATGAATCTCTCGAAGTATGATTAAGACGGTTGCATGTCTCACTGACAGCTAAGAATCCCAACTGACCGACTCTTCGGAGTCCGCTGCACGGGGACCGGATTAATCTACTTCGATTGACTCAGACTGAAACATTCAATCTGAGCGCCACATTTGACGTAAGAAAATGATAGTAAGGGAAGTGCAATAAACATAACATTGATAGATTTATCAAACGTAGGAAAATTTCCCCCAATTTCACAAAAATGGACAAACATAGCTAGATGGGAAGTTTTCCCCAAACCAAGTATGCTTATTTGGCAACCTTCCCCAATGAAAGAAACAATATTCAATACTTAGGAATTTCCCCCAAAAATGAAGTATACTTAATCAATAATTCTCCCCCAAATTGAAGGAACATTTGATACTTAGGAAAATTATTCCAAACTATAAACATGACAATGATTGTGAAAGAACTAAGTCAATATGTTTCGATGACTTAGGAAAAAGATGCCGCCCAAGAGAAGAACCCGTCGCAACCCCCGAGTGGAGAGAGAGGTAACACCCCCTCGACAGGAAGAAGAGGTACCACCACCTCATACAGCCGAGGGACAAAATAGTATCAACGTAGAATGTGTACCTCCCGAGTTGAAGGACATAGTTCAAGCGGCAATCGCTTCTGCTCTACAACAACATTCAAGCGGCAATGCGACCGCTAGCGACTCCAATAAACGAAAGATGGTCAAGGACTTCCAACAACAGTGCCCTCCCTACTTCAAGGGAAAGGAAGAGGCTGTGGGAGCGGAACACTGGTTAAAGAGGATCAACCAAATCTTGAATTTGCTCCAGATTTCCAGTATTGCTGATAAGATCTTATTAGCCACATCCCAACTGATCGAGGATGCCGGTAGTTGGTGGGAAGTGGTAGAAAAGCAACAAGCATTGATACCGGAAGGAGAAAGGATACCCATGACATGGGAGTGGTTCTCGGCCACCTTCCTAGAACAATTCTTTCCGGAGGAAGAAAGAGAGAGCCAGACTGAAGCTTTCATCTCACTGGTACAGGGCAGCATGACAGTGGCGGAGTATCACAGAGAATTTCTTAAACTGTCTATCTATGGGTTCTATATGGTGGATACTGAACACCGAAGGGCCCGTAAGTTTGAACGGGGCCTTCGGCCAAGCATCAAGAATAGAGTAACCATTTTCAAAGAGCCCACACTGGCAGGGGTGGTTAGCAGGGCCACCATCGCAGAAAAGGAACTAAATGAGATAGTGCGGTTCGACAACCGCCGAGGGCAGGGTGGGCGGGGAACATTCCAACCCAACAAGAAGTTCCGCCCGAATCCTAGCAGGCCCTCACCCTCCACGGGATCTACCGGGAGCTTTCGCCCTAGTCAGCCTTCTACATCAGCATCAGTCACACAGGTTCCCCGGGGTGGGAACACCTGTTATCAGTGTGGCCAACAGGGCCACTACAAGAGAGAGTGTCCACAAACTAGCCGACCCTCCAACTTCAGGGGCCCTTTCCGCCCTCCAACTAGACCAACACAGTCGCGGGGAGGCAGAACACATAATCAGGCGGGGCGGGCACCAAAACCTGCGGGATCTGGACGATTCTTCACCATACCATCTCCAATAGCAGTGGACCGTTCAGTGATGCAAGGTATGGCTGTAATTGGTAGTTCCTATGCTGTTACTTTATTTGACTTTGGAGCATCACATTCATTCATATCTGCTGCATTCATATCTGCCACGGGTACACTAGTACAAAACCTGTCCACATCACTCACCATTGTATCCCCCGTCGGAGACACGTCATTAGGACTAATATGTACGGCATTGAACACGGAACTCGCGGGATTCAGATTTGAGTTTGATTATTTAGTAATCGATATGGCGGAATACGATGTCATATTTGGCATGGATTGGTTGACTACGTATCAGGCCCATATTGACTGCCATCTTCGTAGGGTAACATTTTGGTCACCCGAAGGAAAGCGGTACATGGTACATGCTGACAGGCAGGGTATCCCTAGAAGACTGCAGGAGGAATTGAACCATCTTGCCTTGAACAGCCTCAGATTAGATAAGGCACCAACGGTTGAACTTCCGGCGGTAGTAGCAGATTTTGCCGAGGTATTCCCAATAGAACTCCCTGGTTTACCACCCAAAAGGGAGATAGACTTTGAAATAAAATTATACCCCGGCGCCGCTCCAGTATCGTTACCCCATTATAGGATGGCTCCAGTTGAGATGACCGAACTGAAGAAGCAAATTGATGAACTGCTCAGACTAGGCTTCATTCGAAACAGTACATCCGCATGGGGAGCCCCAGTGTTATTTGTGAAAAAGAAAGACGGTACCCTACGAATGTGTGTGGACTATAGGAAATTAAATCAGTTGACTGTCAGGAACAAGTATCCCCTACCCCGGATTGATGATCTGTTTGATCAACTTAGGGGTTCCTCTCATTTCTCTAAGATTGACCTGATGTTCGGATACCATCAAATTCGGGTTAGAGAAGAGGACATAGAGAAGACAGCCTTCAGGACACGGTATGGTCTATATGAATATGTAGTCATGCCGTTTGGACTTACTAATGCACCGGCGGTGTTCATGGATCTGATGAATAGAATATTCCGTCCATACTTAGATCAGTTTGTGATCGTATTCATCGATGATATTTTGATCTACTCCAAAAGTCAGAACAAACATGCCGAGCACCTGCGGATAGTCCTAGACACCCTGCGGAAGAACCAATTGTATACCAAAGCCAGCAAATGTGAATTTTGGTTATCTGAAGTCAACTTCTTGGGGCACATCATATCAGAGGAAGGTATAGCCGTGGACCCGGCTAAGGTGGCAGCAGTCAAGGAATGGAAAGTGCCGACAAATGTGACCGAGATCTGCAGTTTTCTGGGATTGGCCGGTTACTATCGGAAATTCATCATGGACTTCTCCAAGATTGCGGCTCCACTTACCCGACTCACTCAGAAAGGAGTCAACTTTGAGTGGTCCAATCTGTGCAATCAAAGATTTGAGGAGCTTAAGGAGAGGCTTACGACCGCTCCTATTCTGATCTTACCGGAAAGAGGCAAAAATTATGAGGTGTACTGCGATGCCTCCGGTGAAGGACTGGGGTGCACACTTAGTCAAGGTAATCGTGCGGTGACGTACGGATCAAGACAATTGAAAATTCATGAGCGCCATTATCCCACACATGATCTAGAACTAGCAGCGGTGGTCTTCGCTCTCAAAAGCTGGAGACACTATCTCTATGGTGAAAAGTTTGAGGTGTTCTCGGATCACAAAAGTTTGAAGTACTTATTTGATCAGAAAGAACTCAATATGAGACAGCGTAGATGGATGGAATATCTGGCGGATTATGAGTTCGCACTTCGGTATCATCCGGGCAAGGCGAACAAAGTGGCGGATGCCCTCAGCCGCTTGTCACATGCGACAGTAGCCAGCATGATCAGGACGGAATGGGAGGTACTGAATACCATCAGAGAATTTAAACTCTACCTCAATAATCATGGGACCATATATAATCTGATCATACAATCCAACATGGTCTCCGAGATTGAAAGGGAGCAACGGACAGATTCAGAGGTGGAGGAGATCTGGGCTAAAATGTCTACCGGTGAGGTTGTGCAGGAGTGGGAATTACGACCAAGACAGGGTCTTATGTTCCGAGGTAGGACATACGTACCTAAGAATTGTAGAAGAGAGTTGCTGATTGAAGCACACCAAACCAAACTCTCTATCCACCCGGGCAGCACGAAGATGTACCATGATCTTAAGAGGCACTATTGGTGGCATGGACTTAAGAAAGACGTGGCAGAGTTTGTTGCTCGTTGCTTAACATGTCAACAGGTTAAGGCAGAACATCGGAAACCGCCAGGCTTACTTGCACCCTTACCAGTACCAGAATGGAAATGGGAACACATATCCATGGACTTTGTAACAGGGTTGCCAAGGTCATCCAAGGGCAACGATGCAACATGGGCCATAGTGGACCGGTTGACCAAGTCTGCACATTTCCTTCCCATCAAAATGACAGATTCATCAGAGACTTTGGGTCGACGGTACATCCGAGAGAGCATCAGACTACATGGTATTCCCCGGTCTATTGTATCCGACAGGGATGGCCGATTCACCGGCAGAATATGGCAAGGCCTACAGTCGGCTATGGGGACCGACGTATTGACTAGCACAGCGTTTCACCCACAGACTGATGGGCAGTCAGAAAGAACGATACAGACATTGGAGGATATGCTGAGAGCATGCATGCTAGACTTCAAAGGTGGATGGGAGGATCATCTACCACTGGTGGAGTTCTCTTACAATAACAGTTACCAAGCAAGCCTTCAAATGGCTCCATTTGAGGCCTTGTATGGTAGACCGTGTAGATCGCCAGTATGTTGGACAGAGGCCGGTGAGCCTGCGTTGATCGGACCAGATTTGGTTGCAGAGACTACAACGCAGATTAAGCTGATACGGCAACATCTACTCACTGCACAGAGCCGTCAGAAGAGCTATGCCGACAAGAGGAGAAGGTTCCTCGAGTTTGAGGTGGGAGACTTAGTGTTCTTAAAAGTCTCGCCACGGAAAGGGCACATGAGGTTCGGAAAGAAAGGGAAACTGTCGCCTAGATTTGTGGGGCCGTTTCCAATACTGAAGAGGGTGGGAGGGGTAGCTTATCAGTTAGCGCTCCCTCCACAGCTGTCATCTCTACATGATGTGTTTCATGTGTCCATGCTGAGAAAGTACAATCCTGATCCTTCTCATGTGATAAATGTTCAAGACATCGATGTACAAAGCAATGTGACATATGTGGAGAAGCCGGTCAGAGTTATTGAAAGCGAACAAAGGGTGCTATGGAACCGCGCCATTCAGTTCGTCAAGGTGGTATGGGAACGACATGGTAGTGAAGAAACCACCTGGGAACTTGAGTCGGAGATGAAAACCGCTTACCCGGAACTCTTCGCATGAGTTGTTTTGGACCCCTACTTCACTCGAATTTTCGGGATGAAAATTTCAAAAGAGGATTCTATTGTAATAACCCGAATTTTTGATAAATATATATATTGGCATTTATTCATTTTAAATTGAAGTTTGATGTAATAAAATGCCAAATGGACCAAATTTTGGGACAATGGCCCAAGGATGGCCCAATTGGGCCATGGGTTGGATGAAATCCATTAAATGGGTCAATGAGGACTAATCGGGTCAACGATGGTCAAAGTGGGCCCGATAGCCATGTGGGGCCCAATGGATCAAAATCGGTTCAAATCCTAAGGTAAGTGGAAAATGAGGGAATCTAATTGGGCCATGGGCCCAATGGTTACCCAATAAACCTTGAATTGAAATTGATACATGTAATTGGTCAATTTGGGCCAAAGAGCCATGTGGGACCCAATGGACCAAGGTAACTAAGCCCTAAGATAAATGGGTAAGACAAGAATCAAATTGGGCCATGGGCCCAATGATGATCCAATAAAAGGGATATAATTAATAAAATTTAAATCACCTAAATTAGGTGATAAATGGACCAAGGCAACATGGCCAATGGGGCCCACCTCCACCTCACCCATTGAGGTGGCGTGTGGACCCAAGAGTAGTGGGGCCGACCACCATGGTTGACTTGGTCAACCATGGGTGGATCATGGAGGGAAATTAATGGGATTAAATTAAATAGAAAGTGATTAATTAAATTAATCAAGGGATCAAGGTGATCTAAGTTAATCAACCTAAGATTAAAATGGTCAAATGGTTAAGTGGTCAAAACCACTCCTACAAACACAAACCACCTCAAGAAAACACAAATTAAAACCATGGGCTTGAATGGTGGTTGGATCTCAACCACCACCACCAAAGTCAAGCCAACCCATGCTTGGTTGGTGAGAAAGTTAATGCTTGAGTGAAGACCACTCCAACCACCTCCATCTCATTTCAAACTACCCATTTGACTCTAGCCCTCCACACATACAAGGAAATTCGTTTTTTCACCTTGCAAGGAGAAAGTGAAGAAAACTTAGAAGAAAAAAAGAAGAGAAGAAGAGAAGAAAAGAGGTGGAATCTTGGATTCAACTCTTGAAGATCAAGAGTTACCATTCTTCATCATCTCCCCCTCTTCCCCTCTCTCTAAACCTAACACTATCTTAGCCAATCCAAGCATGTCCCACCATTGATCAAGCTCATCTAGCCGATCATCAAGAAGAGAAAGAAGGAGAAAGGGCTAAGGAAAACAAAGAAGAAAGAAGGACCGGAGGAGTCGTCGGTGCGGTAAGAATTTCTTAAACAAGAGTTTATATTTTTAAAGATAAGATATGGAATCCATTCTTAGACTAAACATGGCCAAAAATGTTCTGGGCCATGGATCTAAAATCCATCAAATGGAAGGCTAAGAAATGGATAAAAATGGAGGAATGGATTTAAGAAAAGAGGAAATGGAAAAATGGAATTTTGAGTCTTTATTAAGCATAGGAAAATGGGATTTTAATGGATTAATGGGCCATAGGGTTCGGCCATGTAGCATGGCCGAACCCCATGGCCAATGTTAGATGATTTTTAATTAGGGTTTGAAGGTTTAAAAGTATGGAGAATGATCGATGGTTTTATGAGGATTTCAAGATGTTAAATTGATTAAAAGTTGATAAATTTTAAGAGGTTTTGAATAAGGAAATTTCATGAAAATATGGGTGATCTTTCATGGCCTTGAAAGGCATAGAATGGAATGAATAGGATGACCATAGGGTTCGGCCATGTAGCATGGCCGAACCCCATGGTGAATAATGGTGATGAATTTATTAAGATGTTAAGGTTTAAAATTTTGAAGAATGGTTAATGAGACTTAGGTTTGTAAATGAGAAAACACTAGTGATTTTGAATTTTAGTGTTTTAAGGAGAGTGGTTAATGAAAGTTAGATTTCAAATGATTAAAAATGGGTGATTTTAAAGGAATGTTAGGATAAGAAAATCATAAGGAAATGTTGGTGTTTTTTTTTTAATAGACTATAAGTGTAGTTAGTGTTGATTGAAAAGAAGTGATCTAAGTGTATGATGAGATCCCCTCATGGAAGGACCTTCTAATGGACCTAAATGTGATAAAGGACCCAAGTTAAAATGAGGGAAAGACATCATGGGTTCGGCCATGGTGTATGGCCGAAACCATGACCCATGTTTTAGGTCATTCATGGGCTAAATAGGGTTTATATATGTGGTTAAACAAAATGGAAATTAGGTTAGGTTAATGATGAAATTTAAATGGATTTACAAAGTGTATGATATTTTTTAGAGGGCCAAAATGAATGAGGATTATTGATTTTAAAAAAAATGGATGTCTTTTGGACAAAACATTGGTCTAAGAATGGCATCAATGGATGATGAGCCATGAACCATGGGTTCGGCCATGGTGTATGGCCGAACCCTATGGTGATAATTAATAATTTTTAATGATGGGAAAGTAAAGAAATTGGTTAAGAAAAATGGATAGATTGTATGGGTGTTACAAGTATGATATGTGATGTTTAAATGGAATAAAGATGGTGATTTAAATGGATGATTTAATTTTCATTGGAGGTATGTTTAAATGGGTAATTGAAACCAAGAAAAATGGGGAAAGAAACATCATGGGTTCGGCCATGGTGTATGGCCGACACCATGACCCAAATTTTGATCAATTTTAGGCTAAGGTTAAATGCATGTATCAATGCTTAGGAGTTTGATTTAAAGGGCCAAAATGATTAAAGTTTTGTGATTTTAAATTGGATTATTTTGGGACAAAACTTAGTCTTTGAAAATGGTATCCATAAAGGTGAACCTTAGGGTAGTGATTAGTGGCTTTAATAAATGGAAAATAATGTAGAAGAATACTAGATTTTGATGGATTTATAAAAAATGATATGTGGGCCACACCTTAGGCCAAAATGTGGAATTAGGTGTGGGAGTAATTATTTTTCAAAATTAAATATTAGGTGACTGATTTTATGATGTAAGGTCATGATTGAATGGACCTAAGTATGAATGAATCTTGGACATGAAAATGGAAATATTATGAATGGTTAAGTAAAGCGATTAGTTGCTGCGTTTTAGGCTCGCAAATCGGAATTTTATATTTTGGCCAAAATTGGATCTATGTATGAGTCTAGAACCAATGGATAATGGGCTAAGTTAGGGACTTAATCATAGACGATGTATGGACTAATTCGGTAAATGTAATAAGGTATCGGGCGTCGCAAAAGGTACGCGATCGGCGACCGGATTATCGAACGGGAAGCATAACGGAACGCGACACGGTATTCGGTAGGATTCCTACCTCTTTGTAAGCGATGGATATGTGATGGTGTTTTAAATTATTTTGATTTGGTTTATGATAGATTTATGATTATGATTTATCTTATGATGAGTTTTAAGTTATGAATCATATGGAGTATATTTTAATATTATGCATTATATGGCTATGTATGATATGTTGAGTATATGGATTACATATATATATTACATAGCATAATGCACTACATCTCATGCATGGCATGGGCGGAAAAAAATAAACAAACCGGAGTCCATGCTCCGTCGGGGCGACCGAGAATCAGACATGGGGATAGCCTGAGGGCTATGACCGGAGTCCATGATCCGTCGGGGCGACCGAGAATCACACATGGGGATAGTTCGATAACCGGAGTCCATGCTCCGTCGGGGCGACCGAGAAGCAAACATGGGGAACAAGATATTGTATGATCATACGGATAATGGGTGGGACACATGACATAAGCACCCATGACATAGCATTCATCACATACTTATTTTGTTGTATTTTATGTTATCGATATGTGTGTATCACTAATCCATGTGCTAGCCCTACTCGGAGTCCTACTGGGCGCGTTGACTAACGCCCTACTTCTACCCTAGCTGATGACGCAGGAGAGGCAAGAAGCGGTGGACATACCGGAGGCCAAGCTTAGGAGCTTGGAAAGTGCAGTCCTAGTTTATATTATGTTTACATTTTGGAGATATAATTTTAAAGTAACTTAGCTTGTCGGGTTGTATAAATTTACGTTTCTTGCCATGGTTTTGGACGTTACTTATGGACGATACATTTTGTGATATAATCATGAACATAGGGGCATTTTGGTAAATTCAATGTTGTATCTTCCATTCTATCTAAAAACCGGTAGGATAGACTCCATTATCATGTTCCGCAATAATCATAATCCACGAGCTTACTTCCAACGCGTGAACCATTCTCGTGGACTTAGTTCCGCGCACGCGTGGGGTTGGCCAGTTAAGGGTCGGGCTTTAGAAGCTCGGCCTTAACTCGCGTCGTGGCGTTCGCGCCCTCTCTCACTCTTCTATTTAAAAAAAAAAAAAAAAGATTCTGATTTTCTGAAAATGGGTGAAAAAGGGCGGGGCGTTACAAAAGGTGTATAAGCAAAGCTTGATGAACTATGAATATCGCAAGTGCGTGCACACATACCCAGTCATCCTTCAAAAATCCAGGTCGAAAGATAGACTGGTAGGAGGAATATACTTATCGGCAATGTTCTAAATCAGAACAATGTCTGAAAAGGGGAAACATTGAAAGGAGAGACGAGTCGATACTTATCGACATGTCGACACAGACCGGTTGTTGGTTTCAACCCGTCGGTGAGTCAGAAAGATTAAGTTAAAGTGTCTCTTTCTGCGAAAATGACAGATCATTTCAAAATCGTCATTTCTCCTCCCGCTGAGCTCTGGTGATTTCCTTCTCTCCTCTCGTGCCCTAGACAAGTTGATAAGACATCTCGGAGCGATTTCTCGTCGGAAAACCATAGGGTTTTTGCTTTTCTCACTTCAAAAAGTAAGGGTGTCACGACATTTGTGAGATTTAGTGGTCGGGTAAGTCTGGGGGCTCTTCCCAAGCAACCATGTCGAAAAGAGAGACAGCTAAATTTTGGTCTTCGACCACTGGAAAAATCCCTGAGTCCAACTCCCATTTCCTCAGGAGATCACCCAAATTCATGCAAGACACTCCCGAATTGAGCTCTACTCCTAAGAGTACTCCTCACAGAAAAATCCCTGCCCCTAGGACTGGATCCAACCATTGGTATAATCTCAGGTCTCAATCTGGACAAAACCTAAGAACCAAAACATAATTGATTCTTGTTGTGGACAGCTTGGATGAGGAAGAATGGGTAAATGCCGAAGATGCTGGCTGCTCTGAGTCTGGTGATATCCATTCCTTCGGTAACCCAAATCCAGGTCAATAGAGTGGTGAATTTGAATGAACTGAGTCACAACCCCTGATTCGATTCATCTGCAAAATCGAAACTCGTGTCTCTCAAATCAAGACACATCTAGATGAGCTAGATGACTTCGTGCAAAAATTCGCTCAAGTTGTTCACGAAGACCTCTCTGCACTATGAAGAATAATCGTCGATCTCTCCGGACGAAAATCTTTTTCTCCTCCAGCAT
Organism: Chimonanthus salicifolius; assembly: GCA_013350335.1. Classification (NCBI taxonomy): domain Eukaryota; kingdom Viridiplantae; phylum Streptophyta; class Magnoliopsida; order Laurales; family Calycanthaceae; genus Chimonanthus; species Chimonanthus salicifolius. The sequence goes on along the minus strand of CM023539.1, from coordinate 27,290,996 downwards.
TACCCCTTCCGGATGGCTCTTTTTAGGATAATTTTTCATGCTTTATGTATTTTGGAAAAACTATAGTTTTAGTATTAAGATTAAGCATCCATGTTGTTCCCTCCTTCTAAACCATACGTACTGATTTGTTAATCAATGAAATGTTATGGTTTGATTTAGTGTATGTGCTAATTTAATGGAATGCCTTCTATCTCATGCAGGTTTGGATGAGTTGGTTTTGTATTGGCATGTTAAGGAGATATGGATTGTAACGCATCGCCCTTTCTCACTATGTCGAAAATCAGAGTCTATTTTTTTCCTTTGAATAAAAGAGTGAGAGAGAGTGGGACGCCATGATGCGAGCTAAGTCCAAGCTTCCAAAGCCCGACCCTTAACTGGCCAACCATACGTGTGCGTGGACCAAGCCCACTAAAACAGTTCACACCTACTGAAGTTAACATGCGGAATAAACATAAATGTGAAAATATAATAGAATAATAATTCTATTCCATTTTAGATAGCAAGGAGGTCCATCACTTAATCATAATTATCTTTCGTTAATATATCCAACATTAACATTCCAAGCCATAACAAATAATCTACGTTATTACATTTCCGAATGCTAGCTATTCAAATACATAGTTCATGAATAACTTAAATAAAACGAAACTAAGACATCCAAGCTCCTAAGCTTGGCTTCGATTTCATCCTTCGTTCTGTCCATTTCCTGTGTCACCATCTACGGTAAAAGTAGGGCGTTAGACAACGTGCCCAGTAGGTATTCCAAATAGGGTCAAACACATGGGTTAGTATAAAAATCCAGATATAATACATCATGTCGTATTTGTAAAACATCGTATCCAAAACAGTGTATGATAATAGAGATCCAATCATACAGATAAAACCAGAAACAGTGCATGATAATAGAGATCATAATCATGCTGATGCAATGACATGCCATGGGTGCCATATGCCATGAGTCCACCCATCACCCATATCACCATCACATAGTACCCTCTTTATGGAAAGCTCCTCATCAAGGCCCACGATTGCTTTAAGGACGCCCCGACAGAGTGTGGATCTCCGGTTACATTACAAGCATAGTATCCTCTTGATGGAAAGCTCATCATCAAGGTATCTCCACAGTTGCCTTACGGATGCCCCGACGGAGTGTGGCCTCCGGTTACCTCTTGATGGGATAATGCACATCAAGGTACCCCTCACGACTTACGGATACCCCGACGGAGCGTGGGTCTCCGGTTACCTTCCATCCCTCCCATACCATGCATGAGATGTAAATGCCAACATGCTATGTAAAAATACAAATCATAGCATTTTAAAACTCCATATTTGAAACATAATCATTTGATACAAAATAACTCGTCAAAATAGGAATTAAAATCATATTATATGTCCCATGGTTTTAAAGAGGTAGAATCCTACCAATGATCAACTTAATATGTCTTTGCGTTTTCGTCTGGAAATCGATCATCGATCGTACACCCCTTGTGAGGTCCCATTACCTTATAACATGTCAATCAATCAATCCCATGTTCCATTTGATTTACAATCATGTCTAAGTCTATAAACATATCTTTGTGGGATTTGGCCATACCATATGGCCGAACCTCACCCACTTGAATTTGGGTCCCTCTTTTTATTTATTAACCAATCTACATAAGTTTAATCATCTAAGGAACCCTAAGTCCACAAATAATCCTTTGTGGGGTTCGGCCATACAACATGGCCGAACCTCACTCCCTTAGTGTTGTGCCCTTCTTTTTAGTCCTTTGATCTTTAAATTAAATCCAAGATCATGCCATCTTTGATTCATACATCTAATCACTTATACCATAATTATTTAATATTGATAACAACCTAAGTCCACAAAACATTCCATATGGGGTTTGGCCATACACCATGGCCGAACCCATGGTCCATCATTTTCACCTATTTACAACTTTGCCATTATTCTATCCATGGCTAAACATTTCATTCATTTAAACATGCCTAAGTCCATAATTGATCCACAAACATAGAACCATTAATGATTTCTAATCATGCTTAAATCTCCAAATGGCCCATTAAAATGGTCCATGGGGTTCGGCCATACACCACGGCCGAACCCATGATGTCTCATTTCCATGTTCTCCATTAAATCAATTACAATATTTAAGGCCATAAACCAAGGTCCCTCCATGGGGGTTTAACCATACATTTAGGTTCATCCTTTTTGATCCTCATTAACCATATTCAAAATCAATTAAAATTACCAACAACTATCCATCATTCTCTCCCCATGGGGTTCAGCCATACAACATGGCCGAACCCTATGGTTCATCATTTCCATTAAAACACATCATACATCCATGATTGATCCTTTGATGGTTCTCATACATACATCCATTTAAACCCTTTAAAACCTTTTAAAATCATACACATACACCTATGATTTTCATCCTTCAAAATCCATTAAAAATAACCAATGTCCTTCCATGGGGTTCGGCCATACAACATGGCCGAACCCTATGGTTCATCATCTTCTCTTAAAATCACTTAGACCCATATAAATTCCTTAATACCTTTCCATGGGGGTCGACCATACAACATGGCCGAACCCTATGGTTCATCATATAGTCTTTAGCCATAATAAAATTAGGGTTCGGCCATTGCCTTGACCATCCTTTCTTACTTATGCAAACTTATTCATGTACTTACCGATTCCGCGACTCCTCCGGTTTCTTTCACTCCTTCTTGCTCCTTTCCTACCTTGGCCTCTTCTTCCTTCCTTCTTGATCCTTGGCTGAGATTGATCTTGATAAAATCTCTTGGAGTGGTTCGGCCAAGAGGTACAGATTTGAGAGAGGGAGAAAGAGAGAAGATTTAAGATAACAACTCTAAGTGTTCTCCCTTTGTCTTGAGAGGGGATCGGCCTTGAGTGAGAGGGAGAGAGTGAGAGTCTAAGATGCAACCCCTTAGTCTTTTCTTGTTTAATGAAATTCAGCCAAGGGTGATGTCCTTTGGTGATACCCCTTTGTAACGCCTATGCCCCCTCACCTCCTTCCTTAATGTTCCATTTGGAGGTGTCATCCTTGAGATGAAACATTCCCACCATTTGACCCTTGGGTTTCCATCTTGAGATGGAAGCCCTCCATTTACAACGTGTATGCCTTGTGTAGGCTTGTGTAACATTACAACCCTTCACCTCCCTCATCAATGATCTATTTGGAGATTCATCCCATGAGATGAAACTCCCATCTCCAACGTGTATGTCTTGTGTAGGCTTGTGTAACATCACAAAACCGTCCACCTCCCCATTAATGATACATTTGGAGTTTCATCCCATGAGATGAAACTCCCATCTCCAACATGTATGCCTTGACTTGGGTCTCATGAGATACATCTCTCCACCTACTCCACTCACTTAAGTTCAAGGTCCCATTAACTTCTCATCCAACTCACCATAACTCAATTATTTTTCATTCTTTTAAGCTCAACTCACTTAACTGACTTAAAATCAACTCAATTACATACTTCCATTTCTAACTTAATTCAGCCCCAATTAAGTAAGCTTGAACTCACTTGGTGGTCAACCAAGTCAACCACGACCCATTGGGTCCTAATTGGCCATTTTGACCCAATTGACAATTTTGACCCAATTAAATAAATCTCACCATTTAATTCAATTGAACTATATCCACCATCCGTTGGGTCTTAATTGGGCAATTGACCCAACACCTTACCCATCTAAGATCCATATCCATTAATTCACAAATTAAATGGGCAATTTCCATAAATATTTATAACATGAAAATCCGGGGTGTTACAATACAACCTTCTTTTTAAAATTTTCTTCCCGAAAATCGAGCGAAGTAGGGTTTCAAACAAATTACATAACTCCATTTCCAACTTAATTCAGCCCCAATTAAGTAAGCTTGAACTCACTTGGTGGTCAACCAAGTTAACCACGACCCATTGGGTCCTAATTGGGCATTTTGACCCAATTGACAAATTTGACCCAATTAAATAAATCTCACCCATTTAATTCAATTGAACCATATCCACCATCCATTGGGTCTTAATTGGGCAATTGACCCAACACCTTACCCGGCTAAGGTCCATATCCATTAATTCACAAATTAAATGGGCAATTTCCATAAATATTTATAACATGAAAATCCGGGGTGTTACAGGGATAGGGCTAAGATATTGTACACACAGTTGGAGTTTTTGAGAGCACAAAACATGTGTTGATTAGCTACTGTCACTGGTCATGATAGCTTATGGAGGTAGGTGATGCAAGCTTGAAAAAAAAAAAAAAGAAAAAAAATAAACTTAGAGGCAACTAAGTTTATTAGGGAAATAATCTGGAGAAGCTAGAAAGTATAGCTTACTCCATGGGGGAGATGAGTCAAAGAAGCTACAAAAGATATCTTGGAAAATGGGGGAGAAGACTCTAGGGAAGTTAGGACATTAACTTGACTCATGGAAGAGATCAACTAAGCTGGAACTTAGCTTGTGTAGGGCAAAATAAACTTTGATGCATGAAGAAGTGTGCATTGAGCCGTGGGGGAGAACCATGAGTTGAAGCAGAACTTATTTATGCACTAAATGCAAGAAGCATGGGGGAGTGCTTGAAAATCGATGTTTGCCTACTAATATTTGTCAATCGTATGACGAAATGGGGGAGAAATTAGTAGAAGCTATAAGACATCAAAACCAATTATGAGAAGTAATTGGTGAAGCCGAAGTGCTTGAGCCTCTAGAAAGAGAGAACCATAAAGGAGAGGAATATGAAGAAGCCAATGGACATAAGAGAATGTCTATGCTTGGAGTTTTGATTTTCAAACGCAAAGAAGCTTGGGGGAGAAAATCTTCTTAACACTAATAGCTTGGATAAGGTATGTGTAATGTTGTTACTAAGAAATCATAGTAAATGGGGGAGCATGAATACAAATCTAATTTGGTCCATGGATGCATATTTCTCTTTTGGGACTAATCCCTCTAATGATTTTCTAGTGTTGCTTGCTTATATGCTTGAACAGGGAAACATGAAATGAAGCAAGCTGAACAAGATATGCGAAGATCATAATCTTGTTTTCCCTTTGAATATGTACATGTAAACAATGTAATATTTTGCATTCAAATGAGATGCAATAAGGGTGGGATTATAAATGAGTTAGCTTCTAGGTTTTGTCATAAAATTGACAAAGGGGGAGATTCTTAGTGCCATGGCTTGCCGAGTCCCTAAGTTTGTCAATTTCATGATTTAGGAAGAAACACTTGCTAGAAGCATGAAGACTCAAGATGATCAAGATTGAAGGTCATGCTCCACTGGATTGAAGTTCATAGTCATGGCAATCACAAAATAGGAATTTTAGCCATAGATGACTTTAGGTGGTAACCAAACCTTAAGAGGATCATTCCTAGGCTTAGTTGAACAAATGGTAAAATCATTAAAAGCCTGGAGACGAAACTTGACAGTGAATTGAAACCAACTTGGAAATCTAAATTAAGTTCACTGTCAGCGAGACTAGTCATTCTCATCGATCCATCTGTGAAGACTGGATCAACCCATTGTGGTTGAAAGACTGGTCGGCCAGATTGACAAAGGTTATGGAACGTAGAATTGTCATTCTGGGTGTGCCTCTAATCGAGAGTCTCGTATGCACCGACCACTCAGTGAAAGGCTAAAATGACCTATCGTGGTCAACGACTCTTTGGTGATGACTTATGAGTTCTGGAACTTAGAATTCATGTGGTCTCTCAAGAAAATAAACATATCGGTAGTTCAAGGCCGATTGAGAGTACCAAGACTAGTTTCTGGTAAAAAGGCGACATGTCGGTCTGGATAAGACTAGTTTCTATTTTGAAACTTTATCAGCATGGTGTTGCCTCAGACCGAGCCTCTCGTATGGACCGACCTATCGGTACCATGGCTGTCGACCCATCTGCGACACCGACATGTCAACTGGGATGGATTATACTGTTGGGAGTGCATTTAATGAGCAATAGTCTGGTTGTTGAATGGTAATATTTTTAGTCACCGACCCCTCGGTGCGCCTGACCTGTCGGTACATGACCGTTGCTGAAACTGGTTGCCGTGTCTATAAAAACCAATCTTTATGTAACCAGTTGGTATTCTTTGGCAAAACGGTTCGACCCTCATCATTATCAGTGAATTAAATAAAGGACAACAAAATGATCACTCTTTCTCTCATGCCTACACTTGGGGAATCTATTACAACCAATTATATGGATTGAGTTTGTGTGAGGGAGAGGAAAGGATAATAAACTAGGAAAGCTTTGGTAAAACCAGTTTCCTTGTCACCTTGGAATTGTGATTGCTTTACGATGGCTATAAGGTGGAGCGTCAGCACACATTGGGTGGATCTTCGAGAAGCACACATCAGCGAGAAAGAGCTTCAAAGGCAAGTACTTCTTGGTTTTAATTTTTATTGAAGTCCGTTTTCGGTAAAGTGGATTAAGGAGGATTGGCTCTGGAACCACTATAAAAAATTCTAGAGCGTCGTCTCTAGCACAGTGGTGGGTGGAATTCCAGTTGATTGAGTGAGGTGGAATTCCTACTCTACTATGAGGGTGTAAGTCCCCACTTAGTGGATTTGGGAATAGCTCAAGGTTGAGCGAGTCCTAACAGTGGATGTAGGTTGGCTAACCGAACATTTATAAATTTGGTCTTATGGTGTTTGATTTTTGTGTGTTTGTATTTAGTATTTAAGTACTCGTCTCAACACACATCACTTGGCATGTTGATTATCTTATTTAAAACATTGTGCACAAGCATCGATAATCAAGCATTTTACAAAGGGTTATAAACTTAGTGTGATCGTTTAAAGAAATTATAAAGAACTTATCACTCTAAACAAATCTCTTGATTAAAATTGACATTCTGCTGCATTTAAAGCAATTAAGAAATTTGTAAACACCATGGAAACTGGGATTGACCTATTCACCCTCCCCTTTAGGGTCAAATCATGTTCTAGCTCCCAATGGAACTTTTAGTGATATTTTGGTATTTTCGTCGACATAAGAGGATCATGAACAACATCTAAGGATAATGTTGCAGATTTTAAGAGAAAATCAATTGTACGCCAAGTTCAGCAAGTGTGAATTTTGGTTAACACAAGTCGTTAACACAAGTCCAATTTTTAGGACATGTGGTGACTCCGGATGGAATCACAGTGGTTCCTGCCAAAGTTGAGGCAGTGATGATTTGGGAAAAACCGACGAACATCATTGAGATAGGAAGCTTCCTAGGATTAGCAGGGTATTACAAAAGATTTATACCAAGTTTTTCCCAGACTGTTATTCCGATGACAAGGTTAACTCGGAAAGACGTGAAGTTTAAATGGAATAAGGCCTATGAGAGGGCATTCCAAGATTTGAAAGGGAAGTTAATCGCCTCTCCTATATTGATAATATCGAAACAGGGACGTGGATTTGCAGTGTATTATGACACTTCCAAGAATGGACTAGGATGCGTGTTGATGCAAGACGACAAAATTGTAGCCTATGGCTCCAGGCAATTGAAAGGACATGAGCAGAACTATCTGACTCATGATTTGGAGTTGGCGGCCGCAGTTTTTCCTTGAAAACCCTGGAGACATCATTTGTATGGTGAGAAATTTAACGTATTCTCTAATCACCATAGTCTCGAGTACTTGTTCACTCAAAAGGAGTTGAGTTCTCTTACCATCCACGCAAAGCAAATGTAATGACAAGATGCCTTGAGTAGGAAGGCTCATTGCAATTTGGCTTGCATGGCATTACTACAGTGGAATATGTTAAGTACACAAGGTGGGTTCGACCTACATGTGGTTGAGGACAATGGATCAGTACAAATGTAGAATGAGGTTAAGCAACCAGAATTGATGAGGCTGGTGTTGGAGACACAACAAAAAGACTTAGAATCCTTTGAACTGCAGACTCAGTTGGTTGATGGAATTGAATTAAATGACTGGAAAATCAAGACCGATGGAGGTTTTACCTTCAAAGACAAACTGTTTGTGCCAGAAACAGAGGATCGTAGAGGAGAAGTGCTTAATCACTTTCATCATGCCCATTTTGCAGCGCATCCCGGTGGTACAAAGATGTATCACGATTTGCACTGATTGTTTTGGTGGAGTGGAATGAAGAGGGAAGTAACATAGTTTTTGTCTAGGTGTTTGACTTGTCAATAAGTGAAAGCTGAGCATCAAAGACCTGGTGGAAAATTGCAACCTCTCCCAGTAGCTAAATGGAAATGGGAGAATATCATTATGGATTTCGTTGTGGGATTTCCTAAGTCATCCAAAGGACATCACTTGATCTGGGTGATAGTGGACAGATTGACCAAATCTGCCCATTTTCTAGTAATAAAAGTGACAGACTCCTTAGTGACTTTGAGCAAGTTGTACATAAAGGAGATAGTCAAGCTACATGAAGTGCCAATATCTATTGTATCAGATGTCAACCCACAGTTTGTATCTCACTTTTGGCAGAGTTTACAGAAAGAGCTTGATACGCAGTTATTTTTTAGTACCTCTATTCATCCAACAATGGATGGTCAATCTAAGAGGACTATTCAAACTTTGGAAGATATGCTGAAAGCATGTATAATGGATATGCAGGCAGTTGGGAAGATCATTTGTCCTCGATCGAATTCGTATACAATAACAATTATCAGTCTAGTATTCAAATGGCACCATACAAAGCTCTCTACGGTAGACCATGTAGATCACTTTTGTGTTGGGCTAAAGTAGGAGATAAGGCGTTGTTGGGGCCTGAGATGATTAAAGAGACGTTAGAACAAGTTGAAGTGATCACATAACGTCTCAAAACAACGTAGAGTCGAAAGAAGAGTTATGCCAACAAGATGCGTAGATCTCTGAAATTTTCAGTAGGAGAGTATGTGCTCTTGCATGTCACACCACGACATGGTATTTGACGGTTTTGTCGTAAAGGAAAGCTATCGCCAAATTATATCAGACCATTTGAGACCTTGGATAAGATCGATGGAGTAACTTTTTGATTAGCTTTACGGTCTAGTTTGGCTAGAGTGCACATCGTATTTCATGTGTCTATGTTGTGGAAATATAAACCAAACCCGTCACATGTGTTGAATTGGGAAGACGACGACATCACGGAGGATGTGACTTTCGAGGAAGGATAGGTTGAAATTCAAAACAATGAGAATCGACAACTCAGAAGGAAGACTATTCCTTTAGTGAAGGTACTTTGGCAGCATAGTGGAGCTGAGAATACTACGTGGGAGCGGGAGTTAACAATGCGGAAGTTGTACCTCGATTTGTTTGTCGAAAAAGGTAAGCACATGTGGTGGAGAGGGTGACTTTGGCTGAGAGCACCACCCTCCCCTCCAGTGGACTTGTTTATCAGCCGGGGGCAATCAACACTCATAGACCGAGCAGAGGTTTTGGCAAGAAGGGAAGGAGGTCAATTCCTTACCCGCCCCAGTGGACTTCGTTGGGGCAACAACAAAGCTCAGTGGGATTAGTTGCTAGTGGTCAGTCTGGGTAGATCAAGTGTTATGTTTGCCAACAGTTGGGCCATACTAAGAGGGAGTGCCCCAGCTTCAGATACGGACTCCATACCTTCATTGTTACAATTGCGGCATGGCCGAACACTATACGAGAGATTGCACCTAGGTGGTGGTCAGGATGTGGTTGTTATTCCTCTACAGGCGATTGTTGTGAGACCCTCACCCTTGATTACGTTTAATCTTGTGTTTGTGATTTCTTAATCTTGTGTTTTGATCTGTTAATCTTGTCTTGTGAACGGTTAGCTATGTAGGGTAATGTGTAAGCTTTTTGAGAAGCTCAAGTTTGACTTGATCTGAGCCCGTTAGCTTAGTAATCCGACTCATTGAAGTTGGGAAGGCAAAATAGTCATTTCCTAAAAGTCTTTTGTCTCATATTAAAAATAGTGAATAATGTCTTTGAAACTATTACAGTGTGTAAAACCACGAGTCTGAGAATATCAGACCTTGAAACTAACACACGTGCATTGTTTTTTACTATTGAACTCTCAATGGTTTTCTCAGATTTCTCCGAAGATTTTCCGAACTGTGCTTTTTAAACGTAAAAAAAACAACCCTTTTGCAAGACCTCCATTTTTAAATAGCCCGTGCACCAAAAGTTTGCAAAAGTCAGTCATATGTTTAATTTATATTATCTAACTATGTGGCATTTTCAGAAAAATAGTTCAACATTTTAGACGCCCAATCAGGATGTCAACTTTTTAAAAAATGGACTGTCGATTTGTTAAAAATATTCATTCGTCAGAACGATGGGGTTTTTATATCAAAACAATTATGTGATTTTACCAACGTAAGTATTTCACGTGTTCTGAATGCTTCTACAGTGTTAGATGTTATCAAAAGAAATTTCAAAATACCCAAACACGTAAAACTTGGCAACAAAGTTTAAAATTGGATTTAAATGAATAAAAGAAAAAGAAAAAAAAAGTAAGAAAATTGTTTCAAGCAATTGGTATGAACCACACACCTCATTTCTTGATCCAACGATTGGGGTTGATTTAGGAAAGGTATAAATAGAGGCTTAGGTTTGATAAATTTTATAGTCCATCACTTTCTCCTCTGCTTTCATTTTCCTTTTCTATTTCTCAGTTATTCAGTTTTTCTGTTCAATTTTTTCATATGCAGAACAGTAGTGTTTTGGTGCTTTACTTGTGTTGATTTTCTGAAGGACATCGGTATGGCCTCCCCTCCATTTCTAATTTTCTATTTGGCTGCATTTGAATGAGGGGTAAATTTTACAGGGGTGGGTAATCAATTATGAATACCCTTTGCAAGTATTACCCTTATCTTGCTTGGTAATTACAATGGAAAAGTTAGAAACTACTCTAATGGTAAAAAATCTTGTTTAGTAAACTATAAGTAGGGGAAACCTGATATATTAACAATTTTATAAAAATCAATTTATTTAATAAATCCATATAATATAAAAATAAAAATAAAATTTTATGAAACATAATTATTAAATAGTATTCATCAATTAAAAGATAAAAATACATCTTATAATAATATTATACAATTTATATAGATTTTTTTGTAATTATAATTTTAAAATAAACACTCATCATTCAAAATTGACCTGGGCTTTGGGCAGTTTTGTGAGTTGTATTATTATTTGCAGCTTTCTTTTTTTGAATGAAATCTAACCCATCATTCAAAAAAATAAAAGTCAAATAAACATATGCATTCTAACCATAGGAAGTGAGATGAAGAAAAAATAGTTTTTATATATAATGTTTTAAAATCCTAATAAATGAATAAAAAATGCCAACATATCTCTTCATAAAAAATTATAATTTGTTCTTTGGTGATGTGAAATACATAATATAATAAGTTATTATAATATTTTATAAAAAATCGAAGTTAATAAATTACAACTAAAATAAAATTAATATTAAGAACCCATTATTTCAAGTCAATTTTTTTTCTTTCTAAATGGACGTTAACTGAGGTAAGGAATTCTACTCAAATTTTGACAGAATTCTGTCTATTTTTTGAACAATCCACAATTTTACAACCTGTAAAATAAGCACTTGTATTAACTTTCCACCTTTTCATTGACTAATTAAAATAAAATATGTCGAAAATAATCTATAAAAATAAAATGTTCATAACAAATGGTTCATTCTTTCATAAAATTTCTATATAAATTGTCCACTCCACATTCCATTCTATGTGTAAAAATGGTATAAAAAGATAAAGAACTCATAATTTATGTATCTCATACCAATTATCAGCTAAATAGAATAACGAATAAAGATATCCACCACTCAATAAACTAATTAAAATAAAACATGTTCGAGAAAGTCAAAATAATGAAACATCCATAATAATAAAACTTTCATGGTTACAATTAGTTGATATGGAGATTCATCCCAAATGATGTATTGAACGGTGGAGCAATTGTAGTCGATGGAACAACAAATGGAGCAATAGTTTGAGCAACGAAGGTAGATGACTAAGAAACAATTATTGTAGTATATCCAAATGATGATGATCTAAAAAATAAAGGAGATCCAGCATTTGCAATAATTTTGGAGAGATGATCTTGCAACCAGCTTCCCGCAAGTAAGGTGTTGAGTCTAAAAATCTTACATTTTTACCCTTTAATTATGATTAAGTTAACATTGATTTTGTATATAAAAGATACGTTTAATGGTTTTTTCCTTTTAGTTTTGTAGATAAAAAGAAGGAAAAATAGGATTCATGCATAAAACAGTGGATAATTGTCGGAAGAGAGCTTAAAATGGAAATTTTAGAATTTCATAATTAATTCATGTCACTTTAGGGTTTTTAATGTAAATTGGATATAGATTCGTTTATGAGAGTCTAGAATTATTCAATATTTAGAATTTTAGTGGTATTGATTAATTATTTAATTTTAAAACCAAAGTCTACAAAGGCCAAGAGATGAAATTAAATCCATGGGCTAGAAATCCACTGCAATTGGCCAAGCTTTGCTCCAAATGCCAGACACTGGGCCAGGCTAAGCACTTTAGGCACATTTCCCAATGTGGGCCAGGCCAGAGTGAATTCAAGCCCAACAAGCTTAAGTCCAATTTTTCAATTCAAGTCCAAGTGCAAGTTAAAGATGCAATGCTCCAAGTTCAAATCCAAGTTTACCAACCCTAAGCCCAAATCCATTTTAGGACCAAACCCAAAAACCATGTCCATGACCCATCTTTCACATCCAATCTTAACATCCAATTTCCAACCTCCCATTTACACCATCCATTAACCCAATCAACCAATCCAAACCATTCACTTCATTCATCTCATTTATCCCATGCATTTCATATCATCAAACCCTAGATCCACTTAGTCAATCCAACCCGTTCATGCATCATGATTAGATTTAGGACATCCAAACCATTCATCATATAGATTAACCTTAGGATTAGGATCATCCATGCACCATCTGGCCATCCATCTACTTAGATCATCCATCATGCATCATAGCCATTGGATCTTAGGACATTTCATCACAACCATCCACATCATTAGGAAAACCCTCGAGCCTCCACATTCATCCACCACATACATAATTTGCACTAGATCTAGGCCATTCATCATACCATTTATTCATCTCCACCTTTGATATCAAACTGTGAGGGCTCGCCCTTTCTCACTCGACGAAAATCAGAATCTATTTTTTTTTTTTTGAAATAAAGAATGAGAGAGAGAAGGAAGCCACGACACAAGCTAAGTCCGAGCTGCCAAAGTTCAGCCCTTAACTGGCCAACCATATGTGTGCGTGGACCGAGTCCACTAAAACAATTCACACGCATTAAAGTTATACTTGCGAAATAAACCCATTGTAGAAATATCATTTGAATACATAAACCAACCATAACCTTTTCTTAGCAAGGAAGTTAATCACCCAAAACTTAAATGAACTAAATATCCGAAGGTAACGTCACACCATAGCAAAATAATATCTAAGTCATTACAATCCCAAAATGCAATTAACTCAAAAACACTGTCCAAAACTAAAACTTAAAAATACGCAATAAGCTACCCATGCTCCTAAGCTTGGCTCCTTTCGCGTCCATCGTTCATTCCGTTCCTTGTACCATTATCTAAGGTAGAAGTAGGGCGTTAGTCAATGCGCCCAGTAGGTATTCCAAGTAGGGTTATACACATAGGATTAGTATAAAGTCAAGATACAAAACATCATACCGTACTTGTAAAATATAATACCTAAAAACAGAGCATGATAATAGAGATCATAGCATGATACTCATAACAAAATCATGCCAATGTAAAGCCATGTCATGGGGTCATATGCCAATGATCACCGGCACCCCCCCCCCCCCCCCCCCCCAACCCTTTGATGAACAAGCCACATCAAGTATTTCTGTCATGCCTCCCACGAATGCCTTATCGGTCCCACCGAATGGAGCGTGGACTCCTTTTACGTTTCAAATATAATATATCTCTCCCCACGAATGCCTTATCGATCCCACCGAATGGAGTGTGGACTCCTCTTACAATTCAACATCATACATCTTTTCCCTTATGTCCCTTGGAATTAGTGTGGATTCCTCCCCATGGTTGTTTATCGGAAACCCCGAATGGAGCGTGGACTCCTCTCACAATGCAACATCATACATATCTTCCCGTATGTCCATTGGAATCAATGTGGATTCCTCCCCACGGTTGTTTATTGAAACCCTGAATGGAGTGTGGACTCCTCTCACAATTCAACATCATACATCTCTTCCCGTATGTCCATTGGAATCAGTATGGATTCCTCCCCACGATTGTTTATCGGAAACCCCGAATGGAGTGTGGACTCCTCTCATATGTTCCCTCCCATGCCATGCATGAGATGTGACTGCAAACATGCTATTCTTTCAAATTACCATATGCCATTGAAAATAATTCATACACACACACACACACACACACACATATACATATATATATATATATATATTTCATAATAGCCTTGTGATCCATTCTTAAAACATAAGCATTTTGATACAAAAAATAGATCATCAATCATGGAAAGAAAACCATTGCAAGTACATAATCCAAGTGTTTCAATAAGGTAAGAATCCTACCCAAGTCCGATCTACTGTCCTTATCTTGTTTCGCACGAACTGTCGCTAACCGTCACGTGAAAGCGAATCACATCTCTTTACCTTATCAATTTAAATAATACAGATATATCAATTTAAAATCAACATTTCATTTAAGTCACATTTACACATCATAATCCTTAAACCGGTTAAGACCCTCAATGGGGTTCAGCCATACGACGTGCCTAAGATGTGTTCATGGTCACCAAGACCCATCAATGGGGTTCGGCCATACAACATGGCCGAACCTCACTCTTGGTTTTTGACCCCTTTTCTTTAATCATTATTTTATTTTAAATACTACGGGTCCACCATCATTCCTTTCTTTTTATTTCATAACTTGATAATCCATAGTTAGTCAATTAACTTTTAAATATTCATGGACTCATACAATCATTCATGGGGTTCCTGTTCCTTGATTGTTGGTCCTCAACACCTACCCATTCCTTGAATGCATACCAACTCTTTGATCATTTATTCCAAAACATATTCCATCTTCAAATGGATATCCACCTTCATGGCTTGTCCTTTCCTTATGAAATTTATTTCATATATTCAACATATCTAATGTCATCCATTAATCATGTATAAACATAGTCCCTATTATCACAACTCATTTGCACAACTTATCTTACCCACCAACAAGGTTCGGGTCTTTTCTTTTCATTCCAAACGCTTAACCGTCTTCTTGGATGGGTTTTTCTTTTACATTCTATGGCCCATAACATTTTGGCCAATCTTTTCAATCCAATATGGAACCCCATGGTTTCGGCCATTCCATAGCCAAAACCATGGTTCCGTTAGCCTCTTTTTAATCAACAAACCCTCGTTAAGCATTACGTACCTATTCCGTGTCTCCTACGTTTCCTTAGGTCTGATTTTTCTCCTCCGTCCTTCTCCTTCTTAGTCCTTTTTCTTCCTTCAAGTCTAGAGCCGAAATGTGTGAGAGAGAGAGAGAGAGATGAAAAGAGGCAATGCAACCTCTTGTTCTACCTTGAGAATTCAGCAAAGGATGATGAGAGATGGAGAGAGATTGAGATGAAAAACTCCTAATGGAGGGTTCGGCCAAAGAGGTCTCTTTGAAATCAACCCCCAAACTCCTTCATTTCTTTGTTAATTCCTCTCTTTCCTTGATGCTTTGCTGGCCCTCTAAGGGTTAAGACCAAATGTGGGAGAGAGAGAGACAAGAATCGGCTAAGTGTAGTTTCAGAGAGAGAGAGAGATTGGAGTGGAGATGAGATTTCTTTTGCTCAAGAGGGAGGGAGAGAGATGAAGATCCTTATCTTTCCTTAGCATGGAAAAATCGGCCAAAGGGGTGGTGTGAGCTCTTTGAAATCTGCCCAACACCTTCTCAACCACCCTCACTAAGGTGTGGTCTTTCCCATGTGTCCCATCCAAGGAGACACATGGCTTACACTTGGGGCTTGTCTTTCACATGGCTTACTCTTGGGGCTTGTCTTTCACATGTGTCCTAACCAAGGAGACACATGGCTTACACTTGAGGCTTGTCTTTCACATGTCTTACACTTGTCCCTTGGTCAACCAAGAATATGCATGGCTTACACTTGGGGCTTTTGTCTTTCCCATTGCTTATACTTGTCCTTTGGTCAACCAAGAATATGCATGGCTTACACTTGGGGCTTTGTCTTTCCCATGTGTCCCAACCAAGGAGACACATGGCTTACAGTTGAGGCTTGTCTTTCACATGGCTTACACTTGTCCCTTGGTCAACCAAGAATATGCATGGCTTACACTTGGGGCTTTGTCTTTCCCATGTGTCCCAACCAAGGAGACTCATGGCTTACACTTGGGGCTTGGGTTTTTTTTTTTTCCCATTCAACTCAATCCCAACTCACTTTGACTCACGTAATTTTCTTGAACTCATCTCCATATAACTCAAGTGATTTTAATTTCCAACTCTATATAATTCAACTCACCCCATTTGAACTCACCCATGCAACTCTTAACTCAAGACTTGAATTTATTCCTTAATTAAATAATTCCTTAACTCAACTCACTTCACTTAACCCTTTTGAACTGACCCATGGTTGGCCAAGTCAACCATGGTTAGTTGACCATGCATGTGCATTAAATCATTTGCCACCTCACATGATGAGGTGGATTTGGGTCCCACTTGGCCATGTCACTCACATGCCACCTCACTTGATGAGGTGGATCCCATGTCTTGGGTCTTAATTGGGTACATGACCCGATTAAATCAATTCCTTACCCATTTACCTTAAACATCAATTCATCTTGACCCATTGGGTCCCAATTGGGTATTTGACCCAATCAACTACATTTACCCAATTAATTAGAATCAAAGTCTATCCATGATCCATTGGGTCATAATTGGCCCATTGCCCCAAATTCTTACTCATCTAACCTTCATTCCATCTATAAATCTTAAATTTAATAATTAAAATAGATAATACCCAAGATAATAATGCATTTGAAAACCCGGGATGTTATACAAACCCTCCATTAGATACCTACTACATATATATATATACATAAATGTATATACATATATATGTATATACATATATATATATATACATATACATATACATATATATATATATACATATACATATACATACATATATACATATACATATACATATATGTATATATATATATGTATATATGTATATGTATATATATATATATATATATATGTATATATGTATGTATATGTATATGTATATATGTATATATATATGTATATATATATATATATTATTTTATCCAATTAACCCTAGAACCATTAGATTTAACCCAAACCAATCTTAGCCATCCATCCTAAACCCTAAGTTAGAACAACTTGAAGCTCAAGCTAACCTCTATGCGCCCATGCCTTGTCACCACTCTATCCATCCAACACACAGTCCACACGATTTTAGCACCTAAAATCTCTCCATGCATTTAGACAAAAATCCATTTAGATACACTCCTAGGATCCCTACACACCTCATCACCCCTATCCCCCATAGCCATACACGATTTTTGTATATCTCCTTCCTATCCCATTCAAATTTCATAGTCAACCCTCCACCTCATCATCTCATCCATTCATTCATCCATCCGTTTAATCCTAAGCCGTTCATATCATTGCACAACCCAAAACCTTAGAACACAAAGCCAAATTCGAAAATCACGCAGCAAATCCTAATCCCAATTTTCTCTTCTTGCTTACTTGCACTCCACTCCAAGCCAACCAATGCATACCAAATTCGTGTACACCTTTAGAGAAGCCCCAGTTTTCTACTTTTTAATCCCAGTCACCTAACTTAAGTTAGATCTAATCCCAACCTTTCATCCATCAACTTAAATCGAGATTTGATCTTACCATCCATTCACTCCCAAGTCCTATAAATAGCTTAGTAACCCACCTACCAAACTCGAATATGACCTGGAATTCAAGAGGACTAAAGGCTGGAGTAAAAGACAAGAAGATAGGAGCACCATTTGAATTTACAAGTGAGAGTTGTAAATTTTTAAATTTTATGTTGTCTTTCTTGTATTTAATTTATAAAAGCCTTGTATTTTAATTCTTCCATTTAATAAAGTAAAGCATTCATTTAGAACCCTAGAACATCCAATTTCTAAAATACTTTCATGATTAATTTATTTTTAATTCAAGAACACAACTTTTATTTATTTAATTGAACATGAGCGTATGCAATAGTTAGGATCTTGGTTAGACTTGAATCATGATTACTAAGGTTTTGATTAATTAAATTAAAAAAGTTGTGAATCTTGTTTTATTAATAAATATGAATTGTATTTTAGATCTTTACGTGAATTTCAGATCTAGGCCTTTACTTTATTTACACATCTTGGGTGATGAACGGTCTATTCCAAACAACCACCTTTTACGTTACCACCATTTTATTTCTGTCATTTATTTTCCTTGCCGGTTTACTTTTCATGTTTATTTCATTTCACTTGAATGTTGTATTTTAGTTTTTCTTTTTAATTCTTTAATTCTTTTAAAGTGTATTTATTTCATGTATTTAAAACCTCCCTAATAACTTGATTACTTAGTTAGGGTTAAACTTCATTAGATCTAGATTTTGTGAATTAGGATGTGTGGTGAGATTGTTTATAAACTCTTAATTAAAACATTATTTTAATTACCTCTAATCAATGCTCTAAAATTGTAGATCTATTTATTTGAATAAAGACTTACTTAACTTGGATATATACTTTTAAAGATTAAAAATAATTTTCTCTTCTAGATTTAATTATGAATCTTGTTTTTATAAGAAACATAAAAATTGAGGCATGTGTATTTTGAAGTTCATATATTTTGAATATTTCTTTTGGGTTCGACCTCGCACTCAATCGTTGTACTATGAATGGTTCGTGCACTTGAGCGATTTACAAATTTAAAACACATCAACATAGGGTTTCACTCCCAAAAATACTGATGTCCTCATATCATCAGCTATTATGTATTTCATAGTAGGATAGATCAACTTAGGATTAATGTTTGGGATCTCAGATATATATTCACAAACTGTATTCGTTCTTTCTTCATCTTCTCTACCTTTACTTTTAAAATTATAAGACACTATCTCAACATGAGATACCAATTTCTTTATAACATTGGAAATTTTTTCCATAGAAATTGACATACGGTCACTGGTCCCATGTTTCCTCACCTTACTTCTCTGCCTAGAATCAATTACATCTGAAGATGGTCGAACTCCTAGACGGTCTGCATGGTGTTAATCTTGGTTCATCAACAAATGCTCCACTCTCAATGTTCTCGAATTCCTCATCCTCATTGACTCGATGGGATGAGAATCCAACATATCTTCTTCATCACTATGTGTAGGTGTTTGACGACTGATTGAGTCTGGAGCCTGTGCAGTGGAAAATGTAACACCCCGCCCTTTTCACTCTAAAAATCAGAGGTTTTTTTTTTTATAAATAATAATACTCAAGTGATCGGGGCGCAGTGCACGACGCGAGTTAAGTTCGGACTTCTAAAGTCCGACCCTTAACTGGCCAAGCCCATGTGCGTATGGATTAACTCCATAAGAATCAATCCACACATGGTACAATAAACTTGCGGAATATACTTAGTCTTAATCTAACTGAGGTTATAATAGATCCTAAGACTAATCCATTTTTTAATTTAAGATAGCAAAGTACATAATCATAATCTCCAAAAATTACTAAACAATCTTAACTAATCGTTCAATCAAACCATCCAAAATAAATCAAACCATAGCATCTACTTAACTACTTATTACATGCCAACACATCTAATTACCAAATTACATTGTCCAAATAACTCAAATAACGAGTCCATAAATAGTCCATTCAAAGTCCATTCAAAATCATTCAAACCGCCCAAGCTCCTTTGCTTGGTCCCCTTCTTGATCCGCATTCCTTGTCTTTCCTGCGTCATCCACTAAGGGAAGAGATAGGGCGTTAGATCAAGGCGCCCAGTAGTGTTTCTGAATAGGGCTACCACAAGGTTAGTATAAAAACATGCAAATAGTATAATAATACATGTGTGACGAAATTCCATAAAAACATGCTATGTATGAAATGAACATGTAATGAGTCCCACCCATCACCATTCTACATAGCCTCCTCTTGACGGGATTCTCATCATCAAGGTACCCCACAGTGGTCTTTCGGATTCCCCGACGGAGTGTGGCCTCCAGATTCCTCTTGATGGGATTCTCATCATCAAGGTACCCTACAGTGGTCTTTCGGACGCCCCGATGGAGTGTGGCCTCCGGTTACAACAACATCATCCCATGCCATGCATGAGATGTCTATGCAAACATGCCATTTACAAACATAACTTTACATTCATATAAGTTACCGAAATCAACATACAACAGCATATAGAAATGTGGTTACAATAAAGGTAGGAAACCTACACAATGATCACTTAATTTGACCCTTCTCTTGAACCGTCTCCCGTTTACAACTTGTACACCGTTCAAGCAAGTCCGATACCTTATTTACATAGCAGCAAATCAAACATTCATCCATATCATTCGAACTTGGTCTATGTCCTAAAAATCCACTATGTGGGGTTCAGCCATACCCCATGGCCGAACCTCACCTATTTTCAATTTGTCTCTCTTTCATACAACCATACAATTTAACCAAACCTCCAAATAAGACTTGGTAGGGTTCGGCCATACATTATGGCTAAACCTTACCACTTTGGTTTTGGCCCATTTATCCAATAACATAATCATTTTATCTTTGATCATTTCATCCATAATTACCATTATGCCATTTAGACTATCCTTTTGTTTAATTTATGTTAAACACCATTTAGACATAATTAACCCACCTCACACCCTAAACATACTTTGGTAGGGTTCGGCCATGCTTACCACTTGATTTTGGACCCCACTTTTCAAGTCCTTTGATCAATCCATTCACATTTACAATTTATCTTGTATTTACAGTTTTGCCATTGGTCTAACCAATGCTTAATTTTTCTAACTTCCATCGCCTAAAATAAAACCATCTTAGTGGGGTTCGGCCATACACATGGCCAAACCTCACCACTTAATTTTGGTCCTTTTTAAACCCTTCATACATCCATATAAATTAACCACCCAATCCATCAATCATCATTAGTGGGGTTCGGCCATACTTCATGGCCGAACCTCACCAAACTGGTTTTTGTTCCACTTTCCATCATCCATGATGGCTGATTACATACCTATACTAAGTCCATAGAGAAACATATATTATTCTTAAATCAAAGCACATAATTACTACATAAACTTAATCCAATTATCCATAAAAAACAGTCCATGGGGTTAGGCCATATACACGGCCGAACCCAATGGTATTCTTAACACAACACTTCCATCTATTATATACATATGAGACTCCATACTTTAACCATGAAAGGCACATGATTCAGCCATCCCATAACTGGTCCGAAGTAGCAAGCTTATCTCCATTTAAAATCCTTTAAAACCTCCATTTCATAATATGGATTTTGTCTTTCAAACACCATAAAAATCACCAAGTTTTCTCATGGGGTTCGGCCATCCAAAGGGGCCGAACCCTATGGTCCATATTTTGTTATTTAAAGACAGTATACTACCTAATCTAAACCATTGATGGATCTGGCCACACAATGGCCGGATCACATCCCTTAACCAACTTATTTGACAAGGTTCATAGTGCACTTACCAATACCGCGTCTCCTTCGGTTCTTTGACTCCTTCCTTGACCCTTTATTTCCTTGACCTCTCCTTCTCTCTTACTGTTCTTTGGGCTGAGAGTGACCTTGCTGCAACCTCCTTGGAATACTTCAGCCAGGTGATATGGATTTTAGGGAGAAAGAGAGAGAAAAAGGAACTTTGATCTTAAACCTTGGTGCCAAACTCTTTTGCTTAAAGTGTGCTTTTGTCTTGGTGAAAGAAATCAACCAAGGACTGATTGCAAATCAGTAACCAGCTGCTGTTCTTGCTTTTGGAAAGATGAAGGACGACCAAGGGAGAGAGATAGAGAGAGTGAAATGAGAACTCTTTGTTTAATCAAAACCAACCCACGGTTAACCTCACATGTAACTCCCACATTAACCCAAGCCCTTTATACTTACTTGGGGGTTTTATCTATGAAATGAAACTCCCTAAGTATCCAATGTCACTCATGGATTCATTGGTGTAACCTCCCCTTTAGATCCTCTCTCATTAACAATTCAAATGGGGGTTTCATCTTAAGATGAAACCTTTCACCCTCCTCCAACGTGTAGTCTTGTATTTTGAATTTAAAATGTCAAAAACCCCTTTTGAAACTCCACATAACAGCAGCTCCATTCACTCTCCATCCTTGGAGTTACATGCAAATAATACCACTCCCATGTATTCCAATGTGTTTTACATCTTACATTTAAAACATAATTCCTCCCCATTTGTAACTCCCAAACAGCCACCCCATTTATCTCTTTTGTAGGAGTTATATACATGGAATAACAATCCCATGCAACTCCAACATGTAGTCTAGTATTTTGATTTTGAAAAGTCAAAACCCCTTTTTGTAACTCCATAAAACAGCAACTTTCATTTATCACCTAACTTGCAGTTTCATGCATGAGGTACACCCCCATGCAACCAACGTGTATATGCATTTGAATTTGAAATACAAACACTCACATATGTAACTCCTAAAAACAGCCACTCCATTCATTACTTAGGAGTTACATGCATGGAAAGCCTCCCATGCAGCCAACGTTCTCTTGGTTTTGAATTTGAAACAGCCCACAACCTTTTATCTCCACACCTCACTCACTTAAAAATTAAGTATTCCATCCAACTCATTTATTTAGCTCCCCAACTCAACTCATTCATTTTAATGCAACTCAACCCATAAATTCAACTCAACTCATCTCCATCATTTAATTTATCTCAATCCAACTCAAACATTAAATTAAACTTAACCCAAATTAACTTTGAGTTTAATCAATGATTAATCATGTCATCCACGACCCATTGGGTCCCGTTTGGGTCCCTTTGACCCATTTAACCTCTTTGACCCAAATAAATGTACCTTGCCTATTTAACTTAATTTAAACCTTATACAAGTACATTAAGCAATGGTCCCACCATTTTTCTCATCTATGATCATAACCCTTCAATTTATAAATCCAAGGGCATTTTTGTAATTATTGATATAATGAAAAATCTAGGGAATTACAGAAAAACCCATGGTATCATCGTATATATCATCACATGCTATTACACCAGCTCCAGTTACCACGTCTCTCCCAAAGATGATGAGAAATTTTTCATGTAGTGGGAATTTCTTATTTTTATATGGAGCTAAGTAATAATATTTTTGCAATAAATTAAAAGAATTTACATCATATAACATAATAAACATACTTGAGATTCAATTACATACATTTAAAGAATGTTCATAAACATATTTTATTAAAGCATACCTCATAGAATGCATCATAGGATTTGCTTCATCGGTAAAGCATTGCTTAATTGGATCCCATCCAAAGCCCAAACTTATTTGATATTTGAGATAATGCACTATATGTTTTTCGCCATGTTCTCCTTCGACTTTTTAAATTTTCTTGATTCAAATAAATCATTTGTGATGTATTAAATTTCTCCACCACCTCTTTCCATGCATTTGAAGTGAATTTTCCATCAACCCGTCCTCCTTGATGTATTTGATAAATTAGGAGGTTGCAAAGACTATCATCCATATCAATGTCCAATCAATATGTTTTGATGTATTCGACGCAACTCTTTTTCCCCTTTGTGTTTCCATCTCTAGTAAATACAATAAAAATGATGAATAATAAAAAATATAAAAACATATACACAAAGTATATATGTGAGTTCTATGTATGGCTCGTATAACATCAAGCAACATTCACAAATTAACTAAAATATCATGTGTACATCAATAAATTCAAAATAACAAAATGATAAAATAATAAAATATTTACTAGAATCCCATTATACTCTAATCAGTCAAATGAAATTGAAATAGGATAAAAAATAAAACAACTCTTAACGTGCAGTCCAATCATTCCACATAGAATTAGCCATAGCATCTCGTTTTTGGCCCAATTAATTTGCATTTGCTTACGAGATGTAGATGTTGAAAGCTTTACTTTGGGTTGTAATAATTTCTGATTGAAAGTCCATTTTTTCACACATTTCTCATTCATTAGAAAAATAGTAATCATCTTTGTCTGCCATATTTATAAAGTTGTGAAGAATATAACACGCTATGACAACCCTTGCTTGGGTTTTATAATCATAGCTTGTAGCCCACTTTAGAATAGGAAATCGCTTCTTAAGAACCTCAAATGGATGCTCAACAACACTCCTTAAACCAGAATGTGTCAAATTAAAGAGCTCTTCTTTATTCTTTGGGGTCGGTTGTTCTCTCTCTGTAAATTGTCTAAGATGATGACGCCCTTCACGATATGGAACCAAGAAACCAAGATAGTTCATATCCAACATCACAAAGATAGTATTTACATATACATAGCAATAACAAAGCAATAAATAAAATTTATATATATTTTCATATATTAAGGTAATAGGGTATCATGTGTTACCATTAGGGACAACAAGGGGAGGACTCCTAGTTAATGTATCCTACAAAACTCGAGCATCATGTGCTGTGTCATCCCATCCAACAAGTATGTATGTCCAATTCATATCAAAATCACATGCTGCCAGGACCTTTTTTTATCAGAATACTTCCTTTGGTTTTCTGACACATATATCTTTCTTGTTCTTTTACTGGCACAGTGACTAGGACATGAGTCCTGTCTAAGGCTCCAATACAATCCTATAATAGAGAGATAAAACTAATTGCATCATTAACTAAGAAATATAATAATTGACGTTTGAAAATATTATATACATATTTTTTTAATGTTTTACCTTAAAATAAGGCCAACATCTTCGATCGAATTTGATTTGTGGAGGAATTGTGACATTAGCACTTGGTTGTTTCACACAGTCCTTATATAAGGAGCAGACAACACATATTACTCTATGGAAATGTCGACTCACTATCTCTCTAGGTCTATAGAATCTACTACCAATAGCTCGATTTTGAACATTGTGTCCTAGAGTGTGAAAAACATCACTAGTTGCTCCTCTAAAGAAACACCCATTGTATCTTTTAATAAATCCCTCAATTGTACGAATGCATCCATACTCATTCATATTTGTTCTCGACAAAAAAACTCTGATTCACAGTTTAGAATCCTGTCAATATAAATATGCCCTCCTCGATGTGATGGACTAAAGCGTCGAGGCCTTCTTACTATTTGTGTGTCATGATAATATTTTGCAGCCATTGTTGTAGCCAATGTAGCAAGGTGTGCTATCTCATTCACTATATTAAGTAGAGAAACAATTTTCTTGTTGTTCACCTCATCCTCCATGCCTAAACCTATTATAACCCAACATATTATGAAGTCACAATCCCTATAAACTCATTAAACTTAAAAAAGAAGAAGAAAGAGAAGAACAACATACAAACAAATTAACAATCATAAAAGAGCATAGTAAACAAACATGAGTTTTATATGATGTCCCAAAAGAGGAAAAAGAAGCTCAAATGTTGGTTGGTTGGGCAGAGAGTCCAAACTCATCACCTGCGAATTGACAATATGAATGAATTATTGGCCCAATAGCGAGCTATGCCATACCTTTCTATTCCCATTCAACCCTTGCAATAGGTGATAGACCCATATGTCTCCACAGAGGATCACACCTAATGGATGTGTTGTTAACACATCATTCTTGTATGCTATGATATGACAATGTGATGTAGCACGAAAATCTGTCAACCCAAGATTGAATCGGCAAACCCGACCGAATCAAGAAACTCAATCAAGAAATCAAAGAATTATAGAAATTTCTATTTTTATTTATTTCATTGCTTTATTTGTAAGATTAGATTTATTTGAGAATGGCCATTGGAGTATTCCTTCTTTCGAGCTGATCTAACTGCGCTTCTCTCTTCTAGCCATCCGTACCGCATCTCTCAAAGTGAAAACTGGCTGGAATCCGATGCGTTCACGAACTATTAGGCGTAGTCCTCTTAAGAATCAGGAGACCTATTGAGACTCAGTCTCGTCCAAGTCATTGCATTCCAAGAGATAGTAGAACTCAATGGCATATTCACGAACTGTGCGATCTCCTTGTCGACAATTATGATACTGCTCAAATAGTACTTGTACACAGTCTCTATAAATGAAACGAGTACATAGAAATCTTTTCATTCGTGACCGTGATCTAATAGGAAGTTTGTTTTGTCATCAACGGTTTGTCTGTAACCACTCCCACCATGCAGAAGCACTACCATTGAGTCAGTACGCAACGAGGTTCACTTTCTTCACCTCGTCGATGTTCCAGTAGTCGAAGAAGTATTCGACTTCTAAGAGTGAGTCGAGAAAGTCCTCATTGTTTACACTGTTGAAGATTGGAATGTCCACCATGATTTTTTTTTTTAAGTCACGCCCGACAAGTACAAAGAAAGTCTCACCCCATAAAGATCGGTGAGATGTGGCTTTGATACCAATTGATGCAGCAGGTAGGATCGGGTTCAAATATAGATGGGTGACTCAGACGGATTAATAATAATGGGAATAATGAGAATTAATCATATGGGATTAAGTGGGCTAATGATAGACTAAAAGGGTCTAAAGTGATTATTAAAGAAAATACAAAGAATGGTTGCATGGAAGGGACGGTCTAATGGTGTAGATGGGAATAATAAGTGGTTGGGTGAAGGTTGGCGCTAACGAGTAAATGGCATTGAGAAAACATAGAAGAACAATTGGGTGATGTGGTGGTCAAAGGCTAGTCAAGTAGGACCCACGATTGGGATTGATGGTTGGGTTGGTGTAACACCCTGGATTTTCAAGTTATCAATATTTATGGAAATTGTCCATTTAATTTGTGAATTAAAGGATATGGACCTTAGATGGGTAAGGTGTTGGGTCAATTGCCCAATTAAGACCCAACGGATGGTGGATATGGTTCAATTGAATTAAATGGTGAGATTTATTTAATTGGGTCAAAATTGTCAATTGGGTCAAAATGCCCAATTGGGACCCAATGGGTTGTGGTTGACTTGGTTGACCACCAAGTGAGTTCAAGGTTACTTAATTGGGGTTGAATTAAGTTGGAAATGGAATCAAGTAATTAAGTTGATTTCAAATGAGTTAAATTAAAGTGGTGAGTTGAATTAAAGAGTGAGTGAAGCGTGAAAATGAAGGGTTGCTGTTTCAAAAACCAAACCAAGGGTTACACGTTGGAAGTGTGGGAGTTTCATCTCATGGATGAAACCCCCAAAATGGATCATGAATGGAAAAGTGACCGTTTGGTGTTGTTACACAATCCAAGCTAAGGCACACCGTTGGGCACATGGGAGTTTCACCCCATGGATGAAACCCCCAAATGGGCCATTAATGGAGAGGTGGCGGTTTTGTGTTGTTACACAAGCCAAGCCAAGGCTACACCGTTGGAGCCTTGGGAGTTTCATCTCATGGATGAAACCCCCAAGTGGAGTATTAAGGAGGGAGGTAAATGGGAATGGGAGTTACACAAAGGGCTTTACCAAAGGCATCACCTTTGGCCGACCACCCTCATTGGAACAAAACAAGTTTGGTTTTCATCTCACTCTCTCTCTCTCCCTCTTGGTTGTTTCTCTCCCTCAAACCCTCTCTTGGCCGACCACTCCTTAAGACAAAAGACTTAGAGCTTCATCTCAAGGTTCTCTCCCTATCACTCAAGGCTGAACTCTTTCTCTCTCTCTCTCTTTCTCAAGCTCTCACTCTTGGCCAAAGGATTAAGAAGGAAGGAGGAAAGCACTAAGGAAGGAAGAACAAGTCGGAGCGAAGGAAAACCGGAGGAGTCGCAGAATTGGTAAGTGCTCGAAAAATTTCATAAATAAGAAAAGAGGGTCAAGGACATGGTTCGGCCATTACATGGCCGAACCCTAATTTTATTATGGATAAAAGACCCAATGATGAACCATAGGGTTCGACCATGTTGTATGGCCTAACCCCATGGAAAGTTGTTAAGGAATTTATATGGGATTAAATGATGCTCAAGAGGAAGTAAGGAACCATAGAGTTCAGCCATGTTGTATAGCCGAACCCTATGGAAAGGATATTAGTGAATTATAATCGATTTAAAGAATCGAAAATCATAGATGAATGCTTATGATTTTAAAAGGTTTTAAAGGATTTAAATGGATGTATGTATGAGAACCATTAAAGGACTTAATCTTGGATTGTATGATTTTTAAAAGAAATTAAGGAACCATAACATGGCTGAACCCCATGGAAGTGTGTTAGTAATTATTATGGGTTTTTGAAGGATGAAAACCATGAAAGTTCTTTGATGTTTTCAAAGGTTTTAAATGGAAGTTATGTTGATGAACTTTGGGATAAAAAAGGATGAACCTAAATGTATCATTAAAACCCATGGAGGGACCTTGGTTTATGGACCTAAGAAGGGTAAGTGATTCAAGGGAGAAATT
Source organism: Chimonanthus salicifolius (assembly GCA_013350335.1). NCBI lineage: Eukaryota > Viridiplantae > Streptophyta > Magnoliopsida > Laurales > Calycanthaceae > Chimonanthus > Chimonanthus salicifolius. Next base: position 27,262,340 of record CM023539.1, on the reverse strand, counting down.
GGATTTGGACATCATAGGTTCAACCATGGTGTATGGCCGAACCCCATGAACAATTTTGTGGATCAAAATATGGACTTAGGTATGCTTAAATGAATAAAATGTTAGCCATGGATAGAGTAATGAAAATGTTGTAAATAAGTAAAAATATTGGAACATGGGTTCAGCCATGGTGTAAACCCCATGGGGAATGTTTGGTAGACTTAGGGGTTTATGTTGTGAATCATTCATAAATCTATATTATGGATCAATTTTGGACCCAAACTTAAGGTGATGGAAACAATGGCAAAGAATGTAAATATGGGTAAAAATGAAAGATCATGGGTTCGGCCATGGTGTATGGCCGAACCCCATGAGGAATGATTTTGTGGATTTAGGGTTTAAATGATTACCTTAGTGGTGTTTGATTAACAAATCAAAAGAGGGACTAAAACCAAATAGGTGAGGTTCGGCCATAGTGTATGGCCGAACCCCACAAAGTGTGTTTGTGGACTTAAACTTTATTGCAAATCAAATGGGATATTGGTTTGACTCATGGATATGTTATAAGGTAACGAGACCTCACAAGGGGTGCACGATTGCGAACTGTTGCCGGATTAAAGCGCAAGGACACTTTAGTGGTCTTTGGTAGGATTCTACCTTTTTGGAACCATGGATATGTAATATGGTTTAATTTCTTATTTTGACGGTTTATGTTGTTAAAATGTTATATTTCAAATATGAGGGTTTTAATGCTATGAGTATTCTATTACGTAGCATATGGACATATACATCTCATGCATGGCATGAGAGGGATGTTTGTAACCAGAGGCTACGCTCTGTCGGGGCATCCATAAGGCATTCGTAGGAAGACCTTGATGTGCATTACCCATCAGGAAGAATCCAGAGAACACACTCCATCGGGGCGTCCGTAAGGCAACTGTGGGGATACCTTGATGAGGAGAATTCCATCAAGAGGTTACATGTGTTTGTGATGGGTGGGACTCATTGCATTTGACACCATGGCATGTCATAGTTTTCATATGGTTTTAATATTATGTTATTATATATGATTTGTACTAACCATGTGTTAGCCTTACTTAGAATACTTACTGGGTACGTTGTCTAACGCCCTACTTCTATCCTAGTGGATGACACAGGAAATGAAGGGAACGATGAGCATCATCGGAGCTAAGCATAGGAGCTTGAATGTGTTTAATTTATGTTTTGATTAAGTTACTTATGGACTTGTAATTTGAGTAGCTTGAATTCGGGAATGTAATAACTTAGATTATTTGCTATGGTTTGAATGTTAACTTTGGATATGTTAACTTAAGATAATTATTATTAAGCTTGCTATCTAAAATGGAATAGAATTGTTATTCTATTATAATTCTGCATCTATGTTTTATTCCGCATGTTAACTTGAGTACGTGTGAACCGTTTTAGTGGACTTGGTCCATGCACACGTATGGTTGGCCAGTTAAGGGTCGGGCTTTAGAAGCTCGGACTTAGTTCACGTCGTGGCGTCCCGCTCTCTCTCACTCTTCTATTCAAGAAAAAAATAGACTCTGATTTTCTGCGACTGAAAAGGGGCGGGGTGTTACAGTTAGTGGGTATCATTAAGGAAATGAGAGGAAGTAAGGGTCAAGATGGTAAGAAGAAAGGAGGTTGGACTGAGGCAACAAGGCGTGGTATACGGAGATGGGCTGTGGCAATGGAGGATGGATGGGTGGAACAAGGGAAACGTCCCTGTTATCTGGCGTAATGGTGGCTGTTTGGGTAAAGCCCAAACGGACGACCAATTTGGAACCTGACTAAGGCGGTGATGCCAGTAGGGTTCGGGCAGCAAGGTGTTGTGCAAGATACTTCGGGGAATGCTTCGAACGTCAACGACTAGCAGGAACCCAAAGTGGATGAGATGAACTCCACCGAACTGCCGTCGTCGGATATGAACACTCGATTCCAAGAGCAAGAACCGGAATCCACCGGGAAGAAGAAGATAAACAAGGTAAACCCAAAATCAATTCATTATCAAAATATGTATTTTACATCCTCTAATTGGGGTTTTTATAAGAAAACCCAAAACTAAAAATAGCAACAAAATAAAAATGAAAATATAATAATAAAAATAGAAATAATCCCTAATAAATCTAATCTTACAAATAAAGCAATGAAAATAAATAAAAATAGAAATTTCTATAATTCTTTGATTTTTTGATTGAGTTTCTTGATTCGGCCGGGTTTGCCGATTCAGACTGATTCGATCTTGGGTGACAAATTTTCGTGCTACATCAGTCTCCCCTGGTTGGAAAAAAAACTCGTCCTCGAATTTGGATCCAATGTGAGAAGTCAAAGCATAAATCATGTTTTGTTGACAAAGTCACTACATGTTAGAAGAAAGGATATGTTGGAATGTATTATCTCCGGCGAGTTTACTAACTCTGCTTAAAGTCTTCTTCTCCATTACACAATATACATGTTGATCTTGATAAAAAAGATGAACACTTGTAATAAATACCTAAAAAGGTACAAAAGAAAATAGATGAACACTTGTAATAAATACTTGTTTTTAAGGGCACAAGGTTTGGATCATTTTAAAATAACTCTCTTCCTCCTTAAAAAATATCTTTCTTCCTCTTTGATGGCCAAACTCCAAAATGTTCATCCACATGATCTGGCCAGATAAAGTATTTAGAAACTTTTACCAAATTCTGACAAAAATTAGTAGCATTCCCAACTTTGCTGCTACTCCTCAACGGCTATACCTTTTGTCTCCAGCTAGGTTCAAACTTTAAACTACACACATGTTAGTCAATCTCCTACCACCAAAACATCATAGTCAAAGTGCCTCTCCACATCCCTACTACCTAGCAGACCTGTACATTTATTTGTATTTGGATGTTCATGTAACACCTCAGATTTTCAAGTGATTAATATATATGAAAATTACCCATTTAATTTGTGAATTAGTAGATATGGACCTTAGATGGGTAAAGTGTTGGGTCATTGCCCAATTAAGATCCAACGGATTGTGGATATGGTTCCAATAGAAATAAATGGGTAAGATGTGTTCAATTGGGTCAAGAGTGTCAATTGGGTCAAATTTTGTTAATTGGGCCACAATGCTCAAATGGGACCCAATGGGTCGTGGTTGACTTGGTTGACCACCAAGTGAGCTCAAGCCTAATTAGGTTGGGGCTGAATTAAATGGAAATGCAATGAAGTGAGTTGAGTTAAATTGAATTAAAAAAGCGAGTTGAGCTTAATGGATGAGTTAAGTGAGTTAAATAGATTTGAATTAAATTATATGAGAGACGAGTTGGATGAAAAGGTTTTGGGGGTTACACAATTCAAATCCAAGGGTACACGTTGGATGCATGGGAGGTTTATCTCATGCATGAAACTCCAAGATGGATAATGAATGGGAGGTGGCGTTTTTGTGGGAGTTACACAAGGGGTTCACACTTGGAGGTGGGAGTTTCATCTCATGGATGAAACCCCCAAATGAGAACTAAAGGGGAGATGGACGGTTTTGTGGTCTAAGGCAAGGCAAGACCGTTGGCTACATGGGAGTTTCATCTCATGGATGAAACCCCCACATGGGCAAATAATGGAGGGGTGGCGGTTACACAAGCCAAGCTATGGCTACACCGTTGGAGCCTTGGGAGTTTCATCTCATAGATGAAACCCCCAAGTAGAGCATTAAGGATAGAGGTTAAGAAAATGGGAGTTACACAAAGGACTTCACCAAGGCCATCACCTTGGCTGACCATCTCATTTGAAAAAAACAAATTGGACTTCCATCTCACTCTCTCCCTCTCCCTCTTAGCTGTTTCTCTCCCTCAAACCCTCTCTTAGCCGATCACTCTTCAAGACCAAAAGACTTAGAAAAGTTTTGATCTCAAGCAATTATTCAAGGCCGAATTATATCTCTCTCAAGCCTACACCCCTCTTGGCCAAACCACTCTTGGAGATTTTATATTGATCAAGCTCACACTCGGCCAAAGGATCAAGAAGAAGGAGGAAAAGGCAAAGGAAGGAAAGGATTGGAAGAACAAGCCGGAGCAAAGGAAAACCGGAGTAGTCGCAGAACCGGTAAGTGGTTTGATAATTTTGTTTTAAGAAAGGAACCATAGGGTTCGGCCATGATGTATGGCCGAAACCCCATGGAAGAAAAATTTGGGGATGAATATAGTAATTTAATGGAAGGATGAACCATAGGGTTCGGCCATATGTATGGCCGAACCCCATAGAAAGACATTGGTTGTTTTATGGGTTTTTGAGGGATGCAAACCATGGAATGTTATTAATGTTTTAAAAGGGTTTAAAATGGATATATGGTTAAGGACATGGTTCGGCCATTGTATGGCCGAACCCTAATTTTATTATGGCTAAGATGCTAAGCAAGAACCATGTATGGAATGGGTGGAAGATCAAGGATTAAAGGGGGGACCAAAGTCAAATGAGTGAGGTTCGGCCATGGTGTACGGCCGAACCCCACTAGGCTTTATTTTATGGACTTGAAAATGGTAATGGATGCAATGGAGAAATTGGAAAGTTAGACATCATAGGGTTCGGCCATGGTGTATGGCCGAACCCCATGGATATTGTTTTTGAATCTAAGTTGGCATGAAGGATGTAAATGGTGAATGAATTATGTATGGATCACTCTTGGACTTGGGGTAGTAAATGATGAAGCAATTTTATGGATATTATGTCTATGTATATTTTAAATGAATGGAGGATTAATTGGAGGATGCAAGTATATACTTATGTTTATGGACCTAAAATGGTGAACCATTTAAAGGAGAAGTTAGAAATGAAACATCAAGGGTTCGGCCATGGTGTATGGCCGAACCCCATGAACTTAATGGGTCATTTGTGGTTCTTTGTATAATTTAAAGGAATGGTTTACCAAACCAAGGGATGAATGGAATTATTAGGGCTTTATTTTATGATTTATGAATCAATCATGAATCCATGTTATGGATCAGTTTTGGACCTAAACATAAGGTGATGGAAACCATGGCAATATAGTAAATAAGTAAAATTAATGGACCATGGGCTCGGCCATGGTGTATGGCTGAACTCCATGGAGAAGGTTTGATGGACTTAGGGTTTATGTATGTTAGATTAAATGAATGGGAAGTGATATGATCTTGGACTTAAGTTAAATGAGCAAAAAGGGAACTAAAACCAAAGAGATGAGGTTCGGCCATAGTGTATGGCCGAACCCCACAACGTTGGGCTTATGGACTTAGAAATAAATAGAAATCAAATTGAATATGGTTTTAATTGATTGATATATTATAAGGTAACGGGACCTCACAAGGTGTGTACGATCGTGAGCGGTTACCGGACAAAAGCGCAAGGACACGTTAGTGGTCTTTGGTAGGATTCTACCTTTTTGAAACATGGTATATGTATGATGGTTTATTTGGTTTACTTTGATGAATTTATGTTGTAAAAGATATGTTTCAAATGTGAGTTTTAATGCTATGCTTATAATATAAAATAACATGTGTTCCATTAGCATCTCATGATGGCATGGGGTGAAGGATATGTAACCAGAGGGGCCACACTCTGTCGGGGCGTCCTGAAAAACCTATGTGGGGTACCTTGATGTGCATTTTCCATCAAGAAGAAACCGGAGGGGCCATACTCCGTCGGGGAGTCCGAAAGACCTACGTGGGGGCACCTTGATGATGAGAATCCCATCAAGAGGTTATATGTATTTGTGATGGGTGGGACTCATTGCATATGACCTCATGACATGGCATTGTTTTATGCGGTTTTGACATTATGCTATTATATAGGTTTCGTACTAACCATGTGTAGACCCTAAATGGAATACCTACTGGGCGCGTTGTTCTAACGCCCTACTTCTACCCTAGTGGATGGTACAGGAAATGAAAGGAACGAGGAACGTGACTGGAGCCAAGCATAGAAGCTCAATTGTGTTTAAGTTTATATTTTGATTTTCAGAAAGCTAGTGAAAAAGGGCGGGGTGTTACAGTTCAACTTCAATAAGACACAGTTACGAGTATTTACAATCATCAACTAAAAGCTAATTCTTAACTATTTACTCAGAGCAACTTTGAAGTTGGAAGTCGAGAAAGAAAATCCACAAAAAGAAAATAAAACTCAGACCTACCATCCCCTTCACAGCATTTCTTTATCTGCATTCCCTTCTCTATTAAAACCAACAGAGATGAAATTGAAAAAAGAGAGAGTACCTTCCGAGGTTGTTGAGGCTGAAGGCTGCTGCATTGTGCAGTCACTCGCGGGAAAAAGGGTACTCACAGTTAAGGAAGAGAACGAGATGAATATGAAAGAGGAGAACGAGAGGAATAGGAAAGAGGGAGCGAGAGGTATCACTTTTATGAATACCACTTGCGATGACGGGGTTTTCGGATCATGCAAGGGGGAGGTAAAATCAGGATTTCTTCCCTTGCGCTACCAAACACCAAAAAAGTTGGAATACCCGTGCTCGCCCTCTTTGCGCCTCATCCATATGCAGCCTTTGTAGCTTATGTTGAGGGGAATCTCTGCCCAAATTTTTAGAGAAGAATACCAGTGTAAATTTCAGAAAAAATGCCAAAAAAATAGAAAAAAACTCAATCGGTCGAATTTTCTCGACCAGTCGAATAGACACGGATGATGAATAGTGCCAAGGTTGACACTATTCAACCGGTCAAACATACTCGACTAGTCGTATAAAGTCAACCGGTCAAACTGGTCGATAATTTTTTTGGATTTTTTCCGAGGTATTTATTTTAGGGATGAAATGGTAATTTTTGAAAAAGTGTTCTAAAACTTGGAAAATTGAATTTTTGAGGAAAATTCATGTATTTGACCGCTTGGATGTTTATTTTAAGTCTTATATGTTTACTTTACTGCACCTAATAGTGACTAACACATTCTGAACCTAACTTCTAACTTTGTTCAGAGTGGGGGCCTTTTAAATACTATTTTTCTCCTTTTTTGCCATTTAGGCCAAATTCTACCTATCTCAGGAAACTTGCGGCACTCTAATTTCCGTAGGTGCCGTGTGCAATATAGGTCCATTGTCGGACTTGTTTCCAAGGGATAAGCTCTCGAATCCCGAACACCCGTTCTGAATGTCTTAGAGGCATGTGCACCTGGTACTTGCAGAACATCTCCATCTGTAGACCTCCTGGTCTGTAGGCCATCTGAGTGAAGATGATGTAGGACTAGGGTCGAATGGATGTAATTCGCCTATAGGCTCGCTAATTTCAGAGTATGGTCTCTGAAAGACTCGCACAACCGATTACATATTAGTAAAAAGGTTCTGCTTTGGTAAGGAATTGCTTAAACAATATCCAAATCGATGTACAAGTTTTCCAAAAATGCAATATAGTCCTATGAAATTTCTAGATTAAGTTCTCTTTTAATTAAATTAGTTGAACGACACGGAAGCGAAATTAAAAGAGAATAATAGAATTGAGATTTGACGTATCTTAATCTAAAAACCCATTACTAATTGAATTAAATAAAATTGGTATTTACTTGTAGAAGCCTTGGCTTGAGAAGCCTTACAAAACACAACTCCAAAGCATCCAAAAAAGTCCACTCTTCAAGACATTTAAATCTCAAATTTTATTCCAATGTATCTTTAACGTACATGAGCTACTCTTTAAATAAAAAAATCAAAGACCATGGTCGGTAAAAAATTATAAGCATGGAAGGCAAATAAAAGAAACTTCCAACCCTAAGCAACCACGTATGTGTGGTTTTTATTTTTGAATAAAATAACTAAAAAACTAAAGAAAGGAATATACTATTAAGCCCTCACCGATCCAATTTTATCTCAAAGACCTTGCTTTAATTAAGCCTCCAATGTTGGCAACTTTAGGAATTGGAAAGTTTATCCAATTCCTGTTAAAGAGGATGGGATTTTGTAATTGAAGTGGGGGCAGCTAATGGGGTTTGTAAAAGGGTAATTCCACCTCATTTTTCTCTCACACGCCACTTGTACTTTGGAGAATGCTTCATGGTATTGACACTTGGCACTACATGAGTAGTTGAAGAAGCTGGGATTTACTTGTGCTTTTCATGATTAGGCTTGGCCTGTTTATGAGTGGGCTTTGGGTTAACATGTTTTACTGGGTCATGACTTGCAAAATTAATAGGCTTATTAGATGGTGTTCATTTAAGAGTGCCTTGATCAAAATGGGACATGTAAGACAATGCAACTACATCTGCATGATCCAATTCCACCAACGATGAGCTCGACTGTGAACCGATTGGGTGGATGCCCTCGTCATCTGCCCCAAATTGAGGAGAATTTGACCTCGAGTTTTGTTGTTCGTTTGTCTGGAGAGGCTCATCACCATGATAAGGCTTCAGATCACGAACGTTGAAGGTATCAAATATGTTGAGATCAGTTGGAAACTTCACCTTATAACATTGTCGTTGATGCGATGAAGAACTTCACAAGGCCTAATATTGCATTGTTTTAGCTTACTATACTGTCCTGTAGGAAATCTCTCTTTCCTAAGATGAACCCAAACTAAATCATCTTCATTAACATGAACAAGCCGTCTGCCACGATTTGCATCTGCTTGGTACTCGTTATTGCTTTCACTGATCTTGGCTGAAAAATCTATGTGAATTCTCTGAATATCAACAACTCTATCATCTGCCGATTGACTGATAGCACCCTTTAGTGATTCGATGATAGCCAAGAATTCCAAGTCATAGGTGTTGTAGCATGTATGAGGGCCATCTAACTTTTTGCTGAAGAACGCTACTGGCCTACGATCCTGGCTTAAGACACCTCCAATGCCTACATGTGAAGCATCACAGTCTACCACAAACTACTTGGAGAAGTCTGGAAGTGCAAGCACTGGTGCAGTGGAGAGCTTCCCTTTGATGGAGTTGAAATTATGTTCTGTTTTTACAGTAAACTTGAATACCTTTTGTCGAAGGCAATCTGTATACGAGGACATGATAGTGCTGAAGTATCGTATAAAGCGCTTGTAGAATGAAGCAAGTCCAAGAAAGATGCGGGCCTTAGTCATAGTCTTGGGCACTGGCCAATCTCGATCTGCTTGTACTTTTGGACGGGTCCACCTTTAAAAAAACACACTTTTTAGGATTTGCATATAATTTTTCCCTACGTAATACATCAAACACAACTCTAAGATGGTCTAAGTGTTCCGCCATTGATTTGCTATAGATGAGAATATCATCAAAATAGACAACCACGAACTTCCCAATGAATGGTTGTAGAGTCTGATTCATAATCTCATGAAGGTGCTTGGAGCGTTGGATAGTCCAAACGGCATGACTAACCACTCGTACAAACCTTCTCTAGTCTCGAATAGTCTTCTATTTATCACTTGGATGAATACAAATTTGATGATAACCACTACGAAGGTCAACCTTGGAGAAGACCTTTGATCCTACTAACTCATCTAACATGTCATCCAACTGAGGAATAGAAAAGTTGTAACGAATTGTGATTTTGTTGATAACTCTACTGTCAATGCTCATCCGCCAACTACCATCCTTAGTTGGAGTCAATAATCCGGTACAGAACATGGACTTGACTCTCTCTGATGAAACCACGGTCTACTAGTTCTTGAACCTGTCTGTTCTACTCCGTATATTTTGTTGGAGACATCCGATATGTGGGCCTGTTAGGTAAATTTGTACGACACAAGATTTATGCTGTGTTGAATATCTCTCATAGGAGGAAGCTCCTCTAGAAGTACCACTGCAAACTCTGTCAATATTGGCTACGCCACTAGGGGGGATAAGTGAGTTAGGTGTATCCTGTTGTGCTACCAAGGCATAAAGCTCGGCAAGAGTACCTCTAGATTTCTTCCGCAACTGTTGAAAAGAGACAAGGCGTTTCTTGATCTTGGAGCCTTTTGGCCTTTCTAGGCCTTTCATAGGATCCAGTTTGTATTTGGTGCCATCCTTGAATAGTGTGTACAGGTTCGTGAAGCTATCAAATTTGATTTCGTGTCAAATTGCATTGGGCATCCCAGTAGCACATGACAAGCATCGATATCAACCACGTCACATCATACGTCATCCCTGTATCTGCCAATAGAAAAAGGAACAAGGTATTTTTTGTCTACCCTTACAATATTTCTTGATTGGAACCAAGAAATCTGGTAGGGTTTCCTATGCCTTCGTGGTCTGAGCTTGAGGCGCTCTACCACCTCTTTGGCTACAACATTACAATTAGATGCACTATCAATAATTAAAGAATTTTCCCATGATTGTACATTTAGTTCTAAAAATATTAGAGCGAAGCCAATGGTCTTCCAGTCGTTCCTGAAATGAGAACCCTTTGAATGATGAAATTTGCACCATCTTGATCAACATAGATTATCTCATCTCCACTGGAAGCTCTCTTTGCTTCATCTTCTATCTGTTCAACATCTTCTGGAACTGTGTCTTTGTAACACCCCGTATTTTCAAGCTATGGATATATATGGAATTTGTCCATTTAATTGGTAAATTATTGGATATGGACCTTAGATGGGTAAATGTTGGGTTAATTGCCCAACGATGGTAGATGTGGATCAATAGAAATAAATGGGTAAGAATTATTTAATTGGGTCAAGATTGCCAATTGGGTCAAAAGTTCAATTGGGACCCAATGGATCATATATGAGCTAGTTAGAAGTGAATGGGTAAGGCTTGATAATTGGGTCAATTGGTCAATTAAGACCCAACGGATGTTGTATATGGTTCAAGAGAATCAAATGGTGAAGCTACATTTAAATGGGTAAGTTACATGTAAATGGGTAAGCTACCTTAAAATGGGTAAGTTACATGTAAATGGGTAAGCTACCTTAAAATGGGTAAGTGACATGTAAATGGGTAAGCGACATGTAAATGGGTAAACTACATTTAAATGGGTAAGCTACATTTAAATGGGTCATGATGCCTATTTGGGTCAAGAAGTTCAATTGAGACCCAATGGGTCGAGTTTGACTATGTTGACCATGAAATGAGTTCAAGTTTAATTGGGTTAGGCTGATTGAATGGGAGTTCAATGGAGGATAAATGGGTAAGTTATGTGCAATTGGGTAAACCACATAATTGTCACTCAAATGGGTCATGGCGCCTAATTGGGTCGAGGAGTTGAATTGGGACCCAATGGGTCGAGCTGACCATGTTGACCATGATTGACCGTGTGGACCATCAAGTGAGCTAAAGGATTGAGTTAAATCATATTGAGTTGGGGCTGAAGTGAGTTGGATTTGAATCAAACAATGGAGTTGACTCAAGTGCATTAAATGAGTGGTATTAAATGGGGTGAGTTGAGCTAATGAGTTGGGTGAGTTAAATTGGAAGCCATGGAGACCTTTTAATTCAAATGAGTCAAGTGGGGAGGTGAGAAGTTTCCTTGATCTCAAAGACTCCAAGACAAGTCCCACACGTTGGGTACTTGGGAGTGACATCCCATGCACAATCTTAATGGAATGAGATAAGAATTACCTTGGGAATTTGGAGGGTTTCCATCTCATAATAGAAACCCAAGGCCCAACACTAGGGAGATGGAAAGGTTGCATGATCTCAAGCCAAGTGTCCCATAGTTAAGCCATGGGACTCCTTGGTTAGACCAACATTCATGAGGGTAATGAGAGGATTTCAAGGGTTGCTTTAACAAAATGGATACACACCATCACTTGGCCGAATTCCATCTCAAAGAAAGCATAGAATTTCATCTCTCTCTCACTCTCTCAAAATCTACCTCCTTGGCCGAACTAGCCCTTGGTGTTTTCGCCATTGATCAAAGCACACAATTAGTTAAGGACTAAAGGAGCAAGAAGGAAGGAAGGAATGATCAAAGGAGAGAAGAGAAGCAAAGGAGATTGGTAAGTATTTCATAAAATTTTGTTAAGAAAAATGGGTTAAGGGAACATGATTTGGCCATGGTATGGCCGAATCTATCAAAGGTTTAAATTATGGATGATGAGGTTTAAAAGGATAGAAACATAGATCATAGGGTTCGGCCACTTTGGATGGCCGAACCCCATGAAAGGACTTGATAAGTTTTAGGGTTATTTGTATGGTTTTGAGGGATAAAAACCATACAATGATTTAAGGTTTTAAGGTGTTTAATATGGAGATATGATGGATGTTTTGGGTCGGCTATGGGATAGCTGAACCCTATTGTTTTTATGGCTAAGAAGCAGTGAATAAACTATGTATAATTATTGGGAGATTCGCATCAAGAGAACCACACATGGCCGAACCCCATGGACCATTTTATGGGTAATTGGAGTAAGATTATGGTTAGAAATTACTATTGTTTCTATGATGTTTTTAAAGCGTTAACATAGATGGAAAAATGATAGACTTGGATGGTTTATGTTTATCAAAAAGAATAGCAAAAAGGAGAACCAAAACCAAAGGGGTGATGTTTGGCCATGGTGTATGGCCGAACCCCACCAAGTACTATGTGTGGTGTTTTGTTTTAAAAAGTTTAAAAATATTCCAATGGATAGGGTTATGAGAACCATTCTTTGATGGATAAAGGTTTTAATAGGATAAAAGGAATTATAGGGTTCGGTCATGTATAGGGCCGAACCCCATAGAGTGACAATGGTGGATTAAAGGTTAGATGATTAATATGTGAATTCTTAGATGAATGGATTGGAAATTAGAATTATGTATGAAGGATAAAAGGACTAACATTTGAGATGGTGAGGTTCGGCCATGTTGTATAGCCGAACCCCACTAAGGTGGATTTGTTGTGGACTTTGATTATTAAGCAAAAATTAAACAAGGGTTAGTCTAGTGGCATTATTGTAAATATGAATGAAAAGAGCAAAGGACTTAAAAAAGGGGCTCAAACCAAAATGGTGAGGTTCAGCCATGTTGTATGAATGAACCCCACCAAGTGATGTTTGGTAGATTGAGGTTTTTAATAAGTCATTTGGATGGTGTTGATTAAATGAAAAGAAAGATCAAATACAAGTGGGTGAGGTTTGACCATGGGGTATGGCCGAACCCCACAAGTTGGTTTTTGGGACTTAGAATTAATTGGAAATAAAAAGATTATGTGTTTAATTTGATATATATATATATATATATATATATATATATATATATATATATATATATATATATATATATATAAGGTGACAGGACCTCACAAATGGTGAAAGATCGTGAGCAGTTGCTGGATTAAGAAGCAAATGACACTTGAGCGGTCTTTTGGTAGGATTCCTACTTCATTGAAACCATGGATATGTATTATGTACTTTTGACGATTTTATTTCTTGTTTGATAAGTTATTTTGGTATCAAACAATATGTTGCAATTATGGGATTTTCATGCTATGTTTTGGAATATTCTGCAGCATGTTTGGCATTTGCATCTCATGCATGGCATGGGAGGGATGGAATGTAACCGGAGACCCACGCTCCGTCGGGGCGTCCGTATGTCGTGAGGGGTATTTTAACAGGAGATCCACACTCTGTCGGGGCGTCCGTAAAGTGAGGGATACTTTAACCGGAGACCCACGCTCCGTCGGGGTGTCCGTAAGTCGTGAGGAGTAATTTGATGAAGAGAATGAGTAATTTGATGAAGAGAATGAGTGATTTGATGAAGAGAATGAGTGATTTGATGAAGAGAATGAGTAATTTGATGAAGAGAATACTATCAAGAGATTATATGTATGTGATGGGTGGGACTCATTGCATAAGACATATGCTACATGATATGATCTTTATTATCATGCAAGTTTACTGGTTTTTTTTATCTGTATGATTGGATCTCTGTTATCATACATGATTTTAGATACGATGTTTTATAAGTATGATATGGTATATTATATCTGGTTTTTATATACTAACCCATATGTTAGCCCTAATCGGAATACCTACTGGGCGCGTTGTCTAACGCCCTACTTCTACCCTAGTGGATGACACAGGAAGGGAACGGAACGAGGACGTGATTGGAGCCAAGCATTGGAGCTTGGATTTGTGCTTGGATGATTAATCCATATGTTGTTTATGTTATTCGGAATTGTAATAACGTAGATTTATTTGTCATCGATTGGATGGTTAATGTTTGGATATTTAAGTTATGTTAATATTAATTAAGTAATGGATGTACTTTGCTATCTCATATGGAATAGGATTATTATCCTATTGGTATTCCGCATTTAAGTATTATTCCACAAGATTTAATTAGGACCATGTGTGGATTGGTTTTCATGGAGTTAGTCCATGCACACATGGGTGGCCAGTTAAGGTTCGGACTTTGGAAGTCCGGACTTAGCTCGCGTCGTGGCGCTCCCACTCTTGTTCACTCTATTTTCTTTTAAAGAAAATTTTTAGACTATGATTTTCGATTCAAAGCGAGTGAAAAGGACGGGGCGTTACAGTCTTCATCTTGGCTATGGTTATATGATGAGTGGGACAACCAGAAGCCCTGTGTCCTAGGCCATTGCACTTGAAGCACTTGATCTAAGATCTCTGCGATTGTTCCACAAGTGGAACCTGAGGAGTTGACTTGAGAGCTAGCTTGGATGTTGAATCCCCTATTGAAGACTTAGGGTTCTAGGGCATGCTCCGTGTTGGGGTGGTACGACTTTTACGACCTTCTATCTTTTCGAACTTGAGGGCCTTTTCAGTAAGCAATAGACATATGAGTTATCTCAAGACCTGTCATAGGATCACTGATCGAGGGACGAAGACCTTCAATGTACCTTTGTTCCACAACCTATTCACACTCATTTAAATTATTGCGGGAGATCAGGAGATTGAACTCTTCTGTGTATTTTGCAGCGGTCCTGCTTCCCTGTCTGAGTTTCTGTAACTTAGAAAATAGCATCTAAACATGATTAGGAGGCATATAAGTACTACACATAAGCCTTTTCAATTTATCCCAAGTTTGGATGGGTCCCTACCCTAGGTTTTTTCTTTCAACTTTAATAGACTTGTACCATGATAAAGCACTACCTCATAACTTCATTACAACAAGTTTGACCTGTTGATTTTCTGGCACATCTCCACATTCAAACATATTTTCTATTGTCCCTAAGCAATCAAGAAATACCTCACCCGACAAATGTCCGTAGAACTCTGGAATATCAACTTTGATAAGACTATGGTCAAGTGTCTCTTTTTTGGCGATGTTGTCTATCATGGTTATGTTGACGGTTGTCATTGCTATCACTCAACTCTGAGTGATTTTTACAAGGCGAACGGCGAGATCGTCTAGAAGAGGATGAGTGATGTCTATCATGGGCGAGCTGCTGCACAGAATCATGCAAAGTAGTCACATGATGTTTCATGGTGGTTTGCATAGTTGCCATCTGGCATGCCAACACTGCTATTGTCTCCCGTAGGTCAACTATCTCCAATTGTCTGTCGCCCTGATTATTGTTTGGACCCAACAAAGCGTTAGTATCAGAAGTGCCGTCCCCATTTTTTCCCATGTTTTGTCTAGTGTTATAACCGTGTGTCATAGAAGTCTGATCGAGGAAAAGAGCATGAAACTTGGAAAGTGATTGTTGCAAACACAAGAAATATGCAATGCGAATCACATAAATAACCAGTAGTAAAAAATTTAGGTATCTGTAAAAAGAATCTCAAGAATACAGTTACCTGGGGTCCAAGTAGACTAGAAACCAGTTTGCTGTATGAAAAATCTGCGCAACCATCACCAAAAAATTAATAATTGGAATTTCTGACATGATATGTCAACGATTTGTTTTTTTGGAAGAAGCCAACTAATATATAAGACTCCTGTCAAAATTTCAGACCGAAAGAAGTTCGTTTGATAACCCAAAAAATATCTGTACGGAACCAATGTGACTGAGATGAAAATTCTTGTCTCTGGTCAGTCTGTTTTTGCACATTGTGACGAAAAAAATCGTAATTGGAGATACAAAATCTTTTTGAAGAGATCTATGCATTGTTGAAAACTGGAGAAGGAGATCTAACTGTCTTCCAAATTTGAGAGCAATATAAGATGAATTGATCACCCAAAATAATTCTGCAGATTGTTCGTTAGTTTTGATAGCAGTATATTGCAGAATAACTCGATGTAGCTATTACTGAATAATTCAAAATAAAATTTGAGAGTGAAGTCCACTGAAAGATCTACTCACATGAATTTTTTCAAATTTTTCCTAGCCACAAAAATCCTAGAAAATTTCGTAATCCAAAAAAAAAAAAACCAGAACTACTTCTGAAATGTCAATCTGTACAATCTCAGTAAGACGATGATATCTTGGGCTAGGAAACTTGCCTAGCTGAAAATAAGATATCGTTGGAATCCTCTTTGAGAGACCTATCTGCTAGATTTTTTGAACTTTTTTATCCAAGTTGTTTATTCCTAGAAAATTTTGCAAGATGACAAAAATTGCAGGATTGTAATAAATAGAACTCCAGTTCATAGATGTATTGTCCGGGTTAAGTTCAACAACCACATTTGTTTTTTTTTTTTTTTTTGAAGCACTAATACAGTAAATCTTGAACCAATAATGTGTAATTGGATGAGAAAAATTATAAGTCCACAAAAACAGTCAAATCTAACCAAAAATCTTGTTTTGATTGCAATCAGAAGCAATCCGAAGCTCTGATGACCAACTGATGGAGGCCTAGGGCTGAATTGATATAATTCGCCTATAGCTCGCTACTTTTAGAGTATGGTCTCTAAAATACTCACACAGCTGACTACGTATTCGTAAAAGGGTTCTGCCTTGGTAAGGAAATGCTCATACAATATCCAAACCAATGTACAAGTTTCTTAAAAATTTAATGTAGTCTATGGAATTTCTAGATTAAGTTCTCTTTTAACTAAATTAATTGAACGATGAGGAAGTGAAATTAAAAGAGAATAATAGAATTGAGATTTGACGTATCTTAATCTAAAAACCAATGACCAATTGAATTAAATAAAATTGGCACTTACTTGTAGAAGCCTTGGCTTGAGAAGCCTTGCAAAACACAACTTCCAAAGAGTCCACTCTTCAAGAAGATTAAATCTCAAATTTTATTCCAATGTATTTCTAACGTAATTGAGCTACTCTTTAAATAAATTAATAAAGACCATGGTCGGTCAAAAATTCTAAGCATGGAAGGCAAATAAAAAGAAACTTCTAATCCTAAGCAACCACGTATGTGTGGTTTTAGTTTTTGAATAAAATAACTAAAAAACTAAAGAAAGGAATGTGCCATTAAGCCTCCACCGATCCAATTTCATCTTGAAGGCCTTGCTTTAATTAAGCCTCCAACATAGGCAACTTTAGGAATTGGAAAGTTTATCCAATTGCTACCGCGAGGATGGGATTTTGTAATTGAGGTGGGGGTAGCTAATGGAGTTTGCAAAAGAGTAATTCCACCTCCTTTCTCTCTCACATGCCACTTGTATTTTGGAGAATGCTTTATGGTATTGACACTTGGCACTACATGAGTGGCTGAAGAAGTTGGGTTTTCCTTGAACTTTTTAGGATTGGGCTTGGCCTGTTTATGAGTGGGCTTTGGGTTAACAGTTTTTATTGGGTCATGACTTGCAAAATTGATAGGCTTATTAGATGGTGTCTATTTATGAGTTCCTTGATCAAAATAGGACATGAAAGCCAATGCAACTATATCTGCATGATCCAATTCCACCGACGACGACCTCGAAGGTGAACCAATAGGGTGGATGTCCTCATCAGAAGAGCATATTCTAGTGTCGAACGTTCTGTTTGGAACTAGGCTAGAGTTACGGGTAGAATTATCGCCCATTTCACAAGTGTTTCGCACTTGACTCGGCTTTTTGGAGGCTAAGCTTGTACCACACCTGAGAACTGTGCCAAAACACCTGTCGAACATTAGGGTGTTTAATGCTTACTATCATTTACTATTTTTTGTACCCTCTGGACTAAACTCTCAATACTCTCCATTAGAGAAATACGAGATCAAACACTGACTACTTAATTTACTTTATGTTATAAAGCATCTTGCTTTGGGCGTTATTTTGATCCTTTGTGTGTTTTGGATTGCCGAATCTTTTAAAACACCCCACTTTAGGTGTTATTTTGATTTTCTTACTTTTGTTTTAGTTTCGCTTTCACTTGAAAACTCTTATTCTGCATTTATTTAGCATGTATTATTACACGCATTGTTTTTCGAGATTTCTTTTTTTGATGTGTACTTGCACGTATTTTACTTTCTCGATTAAAAGACTCAAAAGGGGTAAAATATAAATTTATCCACATAAGTGTTTGTACAGTCTAAAATTATGTTTTTGAAAATTTATTCAATTTTTAAAATTTTACAGTTTCTTTAAAATACTCACCAGTTAACGATGAGGAGATTCAACCACACTGTCTTATCTTCAAATGCATCGCATATTGCATTTTAAATCTAAAGTTCTATACCGTGGTCCTAGAGCAATAGTGGGGCCCCATGGTTAAAATACTAACGGAAAAGATGTGAACGGGACCAGAATGCCATACCTGCTACTATTCATACATAAATGGATAAATTGTTTTTTTGCATGAGAAGTGTGAGCATATGAGAGTGTCTGGGGGATGTGGCCTAGGCATCTTAAAACAGAGTATGAGACCCAGTTTTGTGCCTAGAAACTAACTGGTTAAAAGTTGGTGATCATGTAACTGATCAGTTTCCAACTCGTGGTTCCAATGAGAATGCACGTTATTTGTATATGGTGTATATTACGTGCTGCTGGGCTGATGTGTTTGCGCAGTAAAATACCCCAGTCTTGAAACTGGTTCGTTATGGAATGTACATGCGTACATTCATGATAATTAAAGGGTAGACGTATCCAATCTTCGGTAATGGTAAAAGAAGCTCCTGCTGTCTTCTATTTACTCTCTTTTGTGTTTTTAAACTTTAGTCATTACATACTATAATTTATTTACCCCGGTTTGTAGGAAGTTAAACAAAGTGTAATAAGTTTAATTTCAGCATAGTATAGCTTGATACAACTGCTGATTTGGTGTGTTTATATTATGATTTCATGCAGGTGTACTTAGGAATTCATGTTAGTTGAGTGAGAGTTTATAAACACGATACATCCTTTTGGCTACTCTTGTAATGCCCTGCCCTTTTTCACTGGCTTTCCGAAAATCAGAGTCTATTTTTTTTTTAAATAAAAAGTGATAGAGGCGGAACGTCACGACACGAGTTAAGTCCGAACTTCTAAAGTCCGACCCTTAACTAGCCAACCCTACGTGTGCATGGACTAAGTCTATGAAAACAGTTCACACATAATAAGTTAACTTTATATGTCAAAACCATATAAAACCATGCCATGTCATGATGTCAAATGCAATGAGTTCCACCCATCACAAGTACATATAACCTCTTGATGGGATTCTCATCATCAAGGTACCCCCACAGTGGTCTTTCGGATGCCCCGATGGAGTGTGGCCCCTCCGGTTACCTCTTGATGGGAAATGCACATCAAGGTATCTCCACAGTGGTCTTTCGGACGCCCTGACGGAGTATGGCCCCTCCGGTTACATATCCTCCCTCCCATGCCATACATGAGATGCAAAAGTCCACATGCTATGCAATTATACAAATCATAGCATTTTAAATCTCATATTTAGAACATAATCTTTTTACGACATAACTCATCAAAATAAACCAAATAAACCATATTACATAAACCATGTTTTCAAAGAGGTAGAATCCTACCAAAGACCACTAAAGTGTCCTTGCTTCTTAAACCGGCAACTGCTCACGATCACGCACCGTTTATGAGGTCTCGTTACCTTATAACATATCCATGAGTCAAACCAATAACCCAATTGATTTGTAATAATATCAAAGTCCAAAAATACACTTTGTGGGGTTCGACCATATACTATGGCCGAACCTCACCTATTTGGTTTTAGCCCCTCTTTTGATTTGTTAATCAAACACCACTAAGGTAATCATTTAAATCCTAAGTCCACAAATCATTCCTCATGGGGTTCGGCCATATACCATGGCCGAACCCATGGTCCATTATTCCCACTTAATTACATCCTTGCCATTGGTCTAATCCTTAGTTAACATTTCATTCATTTAATCTACCATATATAGATCCTAAGTCCACCAAACATTTCCCATGGGGTTCGGCATGCACCATGGCCAAACCCATGGTCCATTATTTCCACTTAATTACAACATTGCCATTCTTTTATCCATGGCTACCATTCCATTCATCTAAACATACATAAATTCACATTTTGATTCACAACATGGTTCATGGGGTTGGGCCATACACTATGGCCGAACCTTATGATGTCTAAAACCCATTTCTCCTTTGATTTCCTTACCATTTAATCCCTTCAAAATCATTGATATCCCTTCCATGGTGTTCGGCCATACACCATGGCCGAACCCATGGTTCATGGTTCTTTCACCGATTACATTTTAAAATGATTAGTATTCCTCTTTTTAAATTCCTTTTAAGAGTCCTTAACATGTACCTACCATTTCCATGTTTTGAAACCCATTAAAATTATTAAAACAATCCACTTGAATTCAATATCTAAAAACCCTAAGTCCATACATATTCCTTGGTGGGGTTCGTCCATACAACATGGCCGAACCTCACCCTTTGGTTTTGTTCCCTTCTTTCCATTCTTTGTCTCCTTTCACTAATATCCTCTCCATTTTTAAACCTTCTAAATCATTCATAAACTTTCCTTTTTATTCTTCAAGAACCCATAAAATAACCAAGGTCCCTCGAGCATGGCCGAACCCTATGGTTCATCCTTTCCATTAAAATACCATATGTTTCCCTTAATTCTTCTTCCATGGCCGAACCCCATGGTTTCTTACTTTAAACAAAGTCTATCAAAAATACCTACCGGTTCCGCAACTCCTCCAGTTTTCCTTTGCTCCGGCTTGTTCTTCCGATCCTTTCCTTCCTTAGCTTTTTCCTCTTTCTTCTTGATCCTTTGGCCGAGTGTGAGAGCTTAAGAGAGAGAGATGAAATTCAGGCCTTGAGTGAAGGGAGAGGTGTTTGAGAAGTCCACTCTAAATTCTTTTCTCTTTGGCCCTTATGGGTGGTTGGCCAAGAGATGGTTTTGAGGGAGAGAAGAACAGCCAAGAGGGAGAGAGAGATAGAATTGTAAAACTAATGTCTTTCCTTGATCAATAGGGTAGGCCAAAGGTGGTGTCCTTTGGTGACACCCCTTTGTAACTCCCAACCTCATTTACCTCCCTCAATTAAATTCCATTTGGGGGGTTTCATCCATGAGATGAAACCCCATGTCTCCAACGGCTGCAATGGAGGTGCCTTGTGTAACCTCCCCAAACATCATTCATCTCCCATTAATGCTTCCTTTGGGGTTTCATCTACGAGATGAAACTTTTCCCCCTTTCCCCCTCCTACGTGTACCCTTTGGATTTTGAATTGTGTAACCCCCAAAACTTTTTTCCTCTCCTCATTACTTCTCCATGTGGGGGTTTCATCTTTGAGATGAAACTCCCATGCCAACGTGTGCCTTTGTTTGAATTTGCAATACACCAAAACTTCCCACCTCTCCAACGTGTAACCCTTCGTTTGATTTTTGAAACAACAACCCTTTATCTTCACACTTCACTCACTCTTTAATTCAACTCACCACTTTAATTTAACTCATTTCAAATCAACTCAACTCACTTAACTCATCACTTTAAAGTCAACTCACTCACTTGATTGTCTTCCCATTTTGATTCAGCCCCAATTAAGTTAGGCTTGAACTCACTTGGTGGACAACCAAGTCAACCATGACCCATTGGGTCCCAATTGGGCATTTTGAACCAAATAGCAACCTTGACCCAATTGAATGCATCTTATCCATTTATTTTAAATTGAACCTTATACCATAACCTGTTGGGTCTTAATTGGGCAATTGACCCAACACCTTACCCATCTAAGGTCCATATCATTTAAATTCACAAATTAAATGGCAAATTCATATATATTTGATAACCTGAAAATCCGGGGTGTTACAACTCTTAGGTGTGAGGATCCACCCCATTCTAGAAGTTTCAGCCAACCTGCCCTTTTAACTTGCAGTCCTTTCAATATTGTGTTTGGAGAAGGCATCATATGGCACAAGGGGCATAAGAGCGAGTGCATCTATATCCTCTTCGTCTTCTTCTTCTACTTCAATTTCTTCTTCTTCTCCCTTATTTTCTTCTTCGACTTCCTTATCCTCATTTCCTTCCTTCTTCTTCTTCTACATTTTCCTCATTTTGATCTCCTTCTTGATCTTGATCTTCTCCTTCATCATCTCCTTTATCATCTTCATTTCCTTATTCTTCTTCTCCTACATTCTCCTGTTCTTCCTCAGACTCTTCTTCCTCTTCAGGTTGTGTAGAAGGTATATTCTCTAATGATTACTCCAGGCCTTCTAGGGTGAAGCTCAGAAGGTATCTCCATAGAAGATGTGGGTTTCATTGCCTTGGTTTTGTATTTATTTCCAGGACCACTAGGACTTCGAGTGGAGGGAGTGTCCTCAATGACAAGAAGAGATGGCCTAGTATCTCTTGAAATTTCTTTCCCTTCTCGGGTCTTAGGCCTCTTGGGGGAGGAGAGGATGCAATGGGTTCTTCCTCAATCACTGGGGTCTTGCAATTATCAAGTATCTTCATCTTTACCATGATTTCCTTGTTCATCCAAACAAAGCACATGGAAAAAATGAAATGGGGAAGTTTCAGAGGCTTACCCTAACCAAAGTCTCTCAAATTTGTGAGAGAGAGGACCAAATTCGAAGGAGGAAGCTTTTCCCAAGAGTATTTCGAGGATTAATCGGTCGAACGATCGAATCTGGAGGCTTAGGGGACGAAGTATCGGGGGGTTTTTCCATAGGAACGAGGGAAAAACAGCCGTAGGTGAAAGGGAAACTGACCTTCAAATCGCGCAAGAGTTAACTTAAAAAATCCCAAATCGACACTGAGAAATCATCATCTCGACGATTGGTCGTCCAGCCGATCAATAGTCATCTTGCGATTAATCGCCATGGCAGATCTACATTTTTCTTCCTAAGTCCCTTTCTACGCACGGCTGATACATCGTCACTTGACTGAATGATCGCTCTACCGATTCATCGCATTCTGGCGATGTGTTGCCATACCAGAAATTGGTTTTCTTATTTCAAAATCGGAATCTGTTTTAAAGGATATTTATTGAAATTTCAATAACATATATGGCTCACAGAAGTCACATTCAACATGATAAGAAATACATATACCATAAATTCATATTGCAATTGATCAAATTTAAATTTACACGTTTAAATTAAGCATATTGATTAAATCCATGCAATATTAAACAACCAAACCGTACATCATTCAAGTATGCAAACACTAATCCATGTTAAACATATTGAAAATGAAATTTACTACTTGAAAACTGAATTTCCAATGAATGTATGGTTTTCCAAGAAAGACTAGTACAATAGTCAGGAAATGCATAGTCTAAGCTTGTAGTCACCAATTCCTCTTTCATATTATAGCAACTTGAGGTATTTGAACTTACTTGACACTAAAGTCTAATTTTTAATGGTTTAGGATATGGAAGTGAATCTCAAAACAAAACAAAACATGATTAAATGGTGGTCTATCTTCTAGGTACCCAAATGATTGAGTTAGGTCTCTCATACACATTCCTTTGGGCATACCTTGGGGGTCCAAACATTGGATTCCTCAACTCCTTCAAGACTTGATGAAGTTGTCTTAGCAATGAGTCTTGCCTATAGTTCGCCTTCCTTAGAGGTAAATGTCATTTAACATTAGGCCTTGGTGAATGCATTTTAGCCTTAACATTTGGATTTTGTGGATGCATTTTAACCTTAGTGTTTGGTAGTGTGTTTAAGGGCTTTATCTTGCAAGTTCCTCTTTCTAAGGTTGCATTCAAGCTTGTAATGTCCAACCTTATGACAATGAAAGCATTTCCCTTTGGGAATTTTAGGCACATTACCCTTAACAAAGACCATTTGGTTCTTAGGTCCGTTGGTTTCCAAAGAGGAACTAAATCCCGACCTATCACCAAAATGTTTACCCGAATTTAGTAATTTTTCTAATCTTTCTTCTCCTTGGGTAAACTTATCTTGGAACTTCTCTTTGTGTCTTTTAAGTTCCGTTAGTTCATGAGTTAGTTTCCTAAGTTCTACTTCAAGGTTCTCTTTGATTTTCCATAAATTTTCTACATCTTTGCAATGTATTTCCATTTCATCTTTAACAGCCTTTTCATTCTCTTTTAACTTAATGATTTCATCATTAGAGGTTTTCAATTTTGAGGTGAGGAAAGAATTTTCATCTTTTAAATCTTTTAATTGGCGAGACAATTGTGTATTTTCAAGTTTAACATTTTCAAGTTTCTTAGCTAATTGTTCACTTTCAAGGTATAAGGCATTGAAAGATGCTTGAAGATCATCATCATCTTTGCTTTCAATATCCACCGTTTCAATTATGGGTGCTTCCGGACTTTCAATAATGGAAGCTATGAAACCTTTATGTGTTTCATCTTTGACTTGAGTTTCCTCCACTGACTAACTTTCCGATTCGGATGTGTCCTTATAAGTGGCATTCATAGCCTTCTTAGGTTTCTCCCAAGGACAAACATTTGAATAGTGTCCTCGGCCACCACAATTGAAACATTCTTGTTCCTTGGCCTTCTTCTTATCTTTTTCTTATGAGGTTCATGTCTTTTAGAGAATTTTTCACTTGTTTCTCCCTTTTTAAATTTTGTCATTTTATTTAATCTTTTAAAAATTTTCAAGTATTTTTTAGCTAAGAGGGTCATTTCTTCACTTGGATCTTCTTCCAATTCATGTTCTTTTTCTTTAATTGGTGTGAGTTTTATGAAAGATTTCAAGGCAATGTGTTTTTCCTTTGGTGGTTCAAGGTTTAACTCAAAGGTTTGTAATGATGCGACCAAATCATCAATCTTCATTTGGGCAGTATTTCGGTATTCCTCAATTGTCACCTTCTTTGATTCAAACCTTTTGGCAAGATTTCTCAAAATCTTTGTGCACATTTTTTCATCAGGAATTCTATCACCGAGATCCACATAGAGTTGACAATGTCACTAACTCTAGAATAGAAGTCCATGAAGGTTTCTTCTTCTCTCATTTTCAAGGCTTCAAATTGAGCTTCCAACAATTGAGGCTTTGACCTCTTCACAACGGAGGTACCTGCGTGGGTTCTTTCAAAAATTTCCCATGCTTCTTGTGCGGTCTCACACATCATGATTCTCTTGTATTCATTGGGTGATAGTACACAATTCAAAGCATTAAGGGCTCTACCATTAGCCTTGTACTTAGTTTTTTCATTTGGAGACCGTTTGGAGTATTCCTTAAGTTCAACGGTTTTGGAACTAGTAGCCTCATCCACTTTCTCTTTCGTGGGTTATTTCCAACCTTATCTAATGGATTCCAATACGGAACCATCGATGGAAAAAAACTTTTCATTCTTGTTTTCCAAGATGCATAATTTATTCCATCGAAGTGTGGGAGTTTAGAGATGTCATGGCTTCTCCACCGGACATGATTCTAGCACTTGGATCACTCGGATGATTAAATCCTTAAAATGAGCACGAGGCTCTGATACCAATTGAAAGTTCCATAGTGCTTAGAACCCGATTATCCATAGAGGGGTGAATAGGATAATCTCCAAATATGTGTTCTTTTCAAATTTTACTTGATTAAATAATATAGAGTGCGGAATTAAGTTATGATAATAAAGTGTATGTGTGTGAACAAGAGAATACACAATTCAGTAAGATCTCTAGGAAATTGGGTTACCAATATCTATCCTAGAAGATGGTTTAATCCTTCTCTCTTAATATCAATCTAAACCGATTGGATTTTTGAATGATTTGCAAATGGTTTGCCAAGAGAGAATAAACCACATTTTTTGCCTTGGTTGTTTGAGAGTTTAGCACTAGTAGTTATAGGTCATAAACGTTTTCTACTAGATCCTTAAACACTCCAAACATTTTGGTATTTGTAGAGGTAAAAAGATTTCTTTGAAACACAATTACCCACGATCGATAGTGTACTGGCTATCGATCGCCCATGTTCAAAAGTGACTTCCACCAACCTGACCGTTGAGCATTAAATCACAGTAACGACACAAAAATGGTCACATACGATTGATCGCCACACGATTGATTGTAAACATCTATAGGCGATGGATCGTGGGTTGGTGATCGTATCAGCATAAGGCTATCCTGTGTCGATAGTGCCTTGTCAATACAAACCTCAAGTATTTCCCAGCTGATAGATCGTGGTGCCGATGTGTCGGCCCTGTCTCTCGTGATTAGTCGTGTGTCCAATTGATCATGCTCTATACCACACTATGGGTCGTCGCCTGATGAATGTTTCGTCTAGAGACCAACCTGTTTTCTTAGGCCTTGTTCAAACCAGAACTTTGTTATCCCAAGGTGATGGGTCGTGGACCCGATTGATCGGCCCTGTCACAGATGATAGATCGACATGACAATAGTATCGTTCACAGACTTGAGTTGTTTGACCGACCATTCCAACTAGAACCATGTTGATCCAGACGATGCATCACTATACCATGAATGATCGTCCCTGTCATATACGATTGGTCGCCAACACGATGTGTCGCCATGAAAGCAAATTCAATGGTTCCCCTAGTCACAGATGATAGATCGACATGACAATAGTATCGTTCACAGACTTGAGTTGTTTGACCGACCATTCCAACTAGAACCATGTTGATCCAGACGATGCATCACTATACCATGAATGATCGTCCCTGTCATATACGATTGGTCGCCGACACGATGTGTCGCCATGAAAGCAAATTCAATGGTTTTCATATTAAGTCCATTTGTTCTAATTTTGTGTCAAACACTCACTTAGGCTTTCTAATTTACCAAATATGAGATCTAAGCCTAGGAAAGGTCATCCTAAGGTGTGGGTTCCATTTAAGGTCTTTTATGGCCAATTACCTTCCTTGATTGCCATACAAATGTTGATACGTTGATTTTTCAAACTTTAGACAACACTTGAATCTTGAGTCTTGAACTTCTCTCTTCAAGGCAATGTTTCACCTAAGTCACGAAATTGACAAATAGGTGACTCGGCAAGCCGGCGCTCTAACAACACCTATCCTTGGAGGCATGGCGCCAAGGCAGGCCTGGGCAGACATCTTGCGGCAAAGTTTATTTTGTCATTCTGCAGACTGAGCAGTTAGCACCGTCGGCCGTGATGCAGGGTATGTTGGTATTTCATGGCTCTTGGGCTCGAGTTTTGTTTGATTCTGGTGCTTCTCGCTTGTTTACTGCTTTGAGTTTTACCCTTAGTTCTGATTTGAGGGTGGAGTTGGCAAAGGCCCCATTGTTGATCAGATCCCCATTAGGATGTGTTGTGGATGTGGATTAGGTCTGTCGGTCGTGTGTCCTAACCATTCGGGATTTGGAGATAGAGTTCGATTTGCGGGTGCTAGATATTTCGAAGTTCGACGTTATCTTAGGGATGTATTGTTTGTCCTCCGATCAGTTTTTCTTGGATTATTTTCGTAGATGAGTGACATGTCAGTCACTCTCTAGAGATGTGTTTGTTGAGTGGCTTAGTGCAGCCCAATGTTATCGGAACCGAACCGTGCACCGAACCATCATGGTGGAAGGTCGGGTTAAATAAGGTTCAACAGTGGTCAAACCCCGTCAAACTCGTGCCATGAATATTATTTTATAAGATTAAATTTGTAATTCCCTAACCGAAAATTAGGCATAATTGTATTAATAATATTTTGTGATCCGTTAATCATGAATATTACGGATATGGTTTTTTGATAAGTCCAAGATCGGCCCAATCTGAGCACGGTAGCTCGTGGATCCAACTCGTTAAAGTTGGAAGGGTAAAATTATAATTTTGTCATAAATCTTTTTTATTAATGACATTAATCTTCATTTATTTATAAAATATGTTATTTGAATTAATTAGACTTCCAAATTCATACATTCTTAATGATTTTAATTCTGAGTTTATAAGATCTTTTAATTTGTATTTTAAATTTCAAAAAATACCTTGTGTTTAATTTGCGCCTTCAACAATCATTTTTGTATTTCTAGATTTTCAAAGTAAAATTTTAAGACTCTTTAAGTAGAGACAAATTGATTTATGAAAAATTGTCTAAACCACATTTTCGATTAAGTCATGATTTTTAAAACCCGACGTTTTGGATCGGTAGGATTAATTTAATTAAAACCCTTTTATATGTAATTAATAGAGATAAAATTAAGGGATTTAAATGTAATTAAATAAAAATTAAAACTGACTCATGCAGCAGCTATGTACGCAGTTGTACATGAATCAACGAAGTTATGCATTCATAGCATAGGCATCGTGTACCCATCGTGGATCAATTTTACACCACCTGCAACCTCTCTTTATTTCCTATATAAACTGATTCAATGCAGTGGGTTCGCATCTTCTTTGAAAACTCAAATTTCTCTTGCTGCTAGCTTCTTCATCTGTTTCAAACTTCTTCTTCTTCCACCGTTCTTTGCATACTTGGTTTCAGTGGAAAATTTCAAAGTGCCAAAACTCTACTCAAATCTCTAAGCGAAGGTATACAAATTCATCATATCAGTGTTTTATTAACTTTAGAAAAGATTTGAAGTGAAAATGATTTGAAATGAAGTGTAAAATAACATTTTGAATTTAGTGGAAACTATGGTTTTTCATTGTATTTGGTGTTTACACCATCAAAATCAGAGGTTTTGCTCAGTTATTTTATGTTCAATTGATTTCAAAAATAAAGTAGACTTAATATAGAACACATCTGACCAGATAGATTTTGAAAACGAGTCCAATAACCCCTCTGTTTTTGGATTCATAATCACTGCACTGTCTGGAAGTGACTGTCTGAAGATGATAGGTCTCGGAACTTGACTCAAGAGTTGCAAAGTTACTGTAGCAATGTTGAATTCAAGTTCTGAAGTCATTGTAGCAGTTCCAAGCTCTCGAAACTTGACTTGGACGTTTGGAAGTCACTGTAGTAGGTTCCGAAGCCAAGTTCCAAAAGAACTGTAGCAAGAACTTATGCTTCTGAAGTTCCGAAATAACTGTAGTAGGTTCTGAAGGGATGTTCCGAAGCAAAATTTGGATGTTCTGAGGCTGTAGCTTCGGAAGTTCCAAAGAAACAGTATCAAGTGCCAAAGCTAGGTTATGAAACATGTTCCGAAGGACATGAAAGTATTTTTGAAATTATTTTTAAATTTGCAAAATTTGGAGTTCAGAAATATAATTCATTTTTAGTAATCAGTTTCAAAGGCCATTATTCTAATTTAAAAATGAGACTGACTTTAACTACTTGTGTCTTACTTTCAGCATTGAGTGTTTACTTTTCTACTGTAACCTCTAGGCCTATCTTAATATGTCTCCATGGTCTTTTCGAGAAGACAATACGAGAATTAGCCTGATCAACTTATTTACTTTAAGTATTGTAACCTCTGGGCCTATCTCAATATGTCTCCATGGTCATATTTAGAAGACAACATGAAAAAAGACACTGAGTAATTTATTTACATTTCAGTATTATACCCTCTGGGCAAAGTCTCAATATTTTCTAGCGCTGGAAAAATACGAGACTGGATTTCATTTAAAATGAAGTAGTAACATGCCAGTGGACTCACAACCATCTCCTCTATTCTGAGAAAAATAATCAAAAGCATTATTTGAAATTTTACGTGCGTTATCTGTGAACCTATATTTACATATACTCTTATTTTCACAGATTAGTGCAAATACTCGTCAGACTATCGTAGACTCAACTATATAGCAAAATGTGTTTGAAAAACCTATACTCTAAGACAATGAATGAGATTCATAGATATTATAGTAGATGGAAAAGACAAAGTGGGCCAGAAAATGAGACTTGACACCACTTCCATGTAAAAGATGATTATTTGTTCTATCTGTTAGAACAGAAGCATGAAAAGGTGTCAGGGAGTCGAGGTTTAGTAGTCTATAAATGGGTATGAACCTATTTATGTGTCTAGAGGTTGATAGGTTAATTGAATGAGGCAAAGACGTATGGATGTCAATTCAAGATATATGTGGTATATTGTGATAATTGTTTATGCAGGATATTTATGGGTATTGAAACCGAAATTATGGAAAATTGGTTTATTCTCTAGTGTAGACCCTAAGTAAGGGGGCACACATGAAAGATTATGAGAAATGATATGGTAAGTGAGTATGATTTATTTCCTGGTATGGAAAAGTTGGTCATGGAAACTGCCTTCACACATTTAGTGGTTGTGCTGTTATTGACCGTTGGTGTCGCATAGCTCTTGCAAGATGCTACATTTTGACCGTGTCAGGATTTAATGCAATTGGGACTTAGTTGTGCCCTTGAAGCTTGTTTAATGTTTCAGTTGATATTGTGTGAAAGTGTAATGGCAGGAATTGGTAATATGGCATGTGATATTAATGGTAAAGGTAGACCATTGTTGATATTACGATTTAACTGTATTATTTTATTATCTAACATGTGATATTATGTTAAGAGATTTTATGACCTCTCTTCACTAGGCTAGGAGCTCACGTCCCTTACAGTTGTAGGTTTAACACCTGAGGAGGAGGAACCTACACTGATATCTTAGGAGATGGAGCCTATGCAGTCCATCATATTTCTCGTTGATGGGAAATATGTTTATTACATCTATTTTTGTAACGCCCTGCCCTTTTCCCCTCTCCGAAAATCAGAGTATATTTTTTTAAAAAAAATGAAAGAGTGAGAGAGAGCGGGAATGTCACGACGCAAGCTCCGGGTTTCCAAACCTGACCTTTAACTGGCCAACAATACGTGTGCGTGGACCAAATCCACTAAACAGTTCACACGTTTACGAAAAACTACGGAAATATTATATGAATAGAAACTATCCATAAACATGATCTTAAAAGCAAGGAAGCCAATCGCTATTAAATTAACTTAAGTTTAAATATCCAAAATTATCAATCAACCATAGTAAAATAAACTAAGTTATTACAATCCCAAAATGTTAATTATCTCAAATACATTGTTCCAAAATCAATATTAAATTAAGTAAACATCATCTGCCCAAGCTCCTAAGCTTGGCTCTCATTACGTCCATTGTCCTTTCCATTTCCTATTCCATCATCTAAAGGGTAGAAGTAGGGCGTTAGTCAACGTGCCAAGTGAGAATTCCAAATAGGGTTATACATGTTGAGAACTGAAAATTACCATTTTACCCTTTAATTTTGGATTAGTTAGCCTTTGATTTGTGAATATTAGATGCGTTTAATAGAGTTTTTAAGTTTTGCAGTGTATTTGTGAGAATTAAAGAAAAAGGAATTAAAATGGAGAAAAGTAGGCCATAGTCCTATTTTTGGAAAGTTTATAATTTTTACCACCTAATTTGATTTGGAATTATTGTAAATTATTATAATTCAGATTCGGATATGAGAGTTTGAATTATAATAATATTTTTTAGACTGATACATTGTAAAGGTGGTAGAAATTTATAAACACACAAATGGACCCACTGTTTGAATATGAAGCTTGAAGTCAAAGTCTGCAATTAGAAGCCAATGAGCCAAAGTCCACCAGTATTTCGGGCCAAATAAAAGTCAAAGTATGGGATCTAAGTCCAAAAGACCAAATGGGACTAGTGAATTTCGTTTGAAGGATGGTGCCTTATCTGCAAAATTCGGCGTTTGAAAAAGACAGTGGACTTAGATAAAAGATAGTGGATTTGAATAAAAGACAGCGATAATGATGAAAGAGTTTGAATCAAAGGAGAGATAAGAAAGAAAGATAAGAAAGAGAGGGATAAGGAGGAGCAGAGATAAGGAGATGAAAGAGTTAGCTGATCTCAACAGAGAGAAATTTTGAATTTGAATGGGTCTCTTATCTTGGCTGAATTTGAAGGGTTCCTTATCTCATCTCTTCTGACTCCTATAAATTGATGGCTATGGGTTCATTGAAAGTTGAACCGGACAAGACGTCGAAGAGACTGAAGTTGGACAAAGAAAGACAGAGAAAAATATTTAATTTCTTGTAAGTTATTTTTTTTTTTATGTTAAGTCCAAAAGGATTGTATTTCATTTCCAACTTTTTAAATAAAAATTCATGGCAGTTGTTTAGATTTATGGTGGTCCCAGTTATTAAAATATTTAATCGTGATGATTTGTATTTTATTTTTAATTCTTTTTATGAACATTATATAAGAAATTATTCTAGAATTTTTTCAAGGAAAGTAGAACCCTATTAGGATCAGTGGGACTCGCCGTCTTTCCAGTCTAAGGTTCTTATCAAGAACAGTTGTTTTAGATTTGGGGAAACACAAGTTTAAATCCCGCTCAAGCCTAAGGCTTGAATTGAAAAAAAGTCTGATTTAATGGACGACATAAAAATTCTAATTAGAATTTTAATAGAAAATAAATTTGAATTATATTTTATAACTCTAGAACATTTCATGGTCTAGGCCATGATTTTATTATTTTTAAATAGGATAACATGCCGCTTCGATATTTGACCTGATTCCATTGTAGATTATGCAAACCATTTATTTATTCTTGAATTATTTTACTTTTATTTTTTCTCAAAAAAATCTCAAAACAATTTAACTAGGTTACAAACATTTTATTTGTCTCTTAAATTTATATTTTAAATTAAATTTAGGTCATCTAAATTCACTCCATTCTTTTAATCAAAATTTATTGTTAACCACTAAAACTAGATAATAAATTAATTATTTTTTCTAAATTAAGATTATAACTATAAGTTTAGAAACTTATTTTATTAAATCACATTATTTTAATAATGCTATTTTTATTTCGTACATATATTTTGTGGATTTCCCTTGGGTACGACCTCGCACTCATACTCTATACTATAAAATGGTTCGTACGCTTTCGAGTTAAATTAAAATCACATCAATACACATATAGGATCAATATAAAAATCAGAATAAGATTATCATATTGGAAACTATAAACATATCATAGTATCAAAATCAGCGCATGATAATCATATCCATATCATGCTCATGTATATGTCAATGCCATGGGTGTTATATGCCAATGATTTGAGCATGTATATATCAATGCCATGGGTGTCATATGCAATGATTCCCCACCCAATCTCCATATCAAACATCATACATATCATCATTACATTTTTCTTGATATAATGAAACCATATCAAGGTGTTCTCTTGGCCATTTACGTCCGCAGTGTTTTGTGACAACACCACCAGGTCATTGTTATACCTCCCCACGTGTGTTAATCGGAATTACGGATGGAGTGTGGACTCCTCCCTCTGCGCAGGGTTTTTGGACTGGTTACCCCGGAGCCCTTTGGCCCTTATTACAGTCGTACCCCTATCTAGCAATCCCGGACAAGGCCAATAATCAATGGTTCACATAGCTTTACATAAGCTAGTCTCAAGCCCCAAGTCATGTCCGGACAGCTCATAGCTTGGCTTGCTGTCCCATATTCTTGCTCCCATGACATGCATGAGATCATGAATGCAGAAATGCTATTGCATAACAAATCATATTGAAATTCAGTTCATAAAACTTATACCATTTGATTTTAACAAAATAAATATTGTACTGAAATAGAAACCAGTAACATATAAGATCCATATGCATCTCAACAAGGTAGGAATCCTACCAAAGTCTGGTTTTCTGTCCTTTCCTTCTTTCGTAGGAATAATGCGAATCGAACCTCGTTACCTTATCAAATCCAGCCATATATATTAATTTGATTGTTTATTTTTATTTCCATTGATATTACATCACCCAGATAATCAGAGGTTTCTGGAAATTTAACCAAATATATAACATTATACTTCAGTCGACTGAATCAAGAATTCAATCGGCTCATACTTGCCCGATTACTATTCTCTGCCTTACCCGCAGACTTTCAGTCTGCTGAACTATACTTTCAGTCGGCTGACACCCAACTTAGTATTGTTCTTTCCTTGACTCGCTACCTTTTAGTCGACTGAATCATAGATTCAGTCGGCTGATTTTGGACCAGATAAACTGTGTGTTCGGCTAGTGTGCATTCAGTCGACTGAATCAAGGATTCAGTCGACTGAATCATCAACAAGCTGGTTACGTGTTTGTTAAGCATTCCTTCAGTCAACTGAATCATAGATTCAGTCGGCTGAAACACATCAAATTACATTGCTTATTTGTTATGTTTACTTTTAGCAGACTGAATAATATATTCAGTCTGCTGAAACACCAATATACCTTGTATATTTTAATCCTGTCCATGTTCAGTGGACTGAATCACAAGATTTAGTCAGCTGAAACTCCCAGAAATTGATTTCTGTTACATCCAACTCCAGTCAATCGATTGAATCACAGATTCAGTCGGCTGAAACACATCAGATTACATTGCTTATTTGTTACGTTTACTTTTAGTCGACTGAATAATATATTCAGTCGGCTGAAACACCAATATACCTTGTATATTTTAAACCTGTCCATGTTCAGTCTACTGAATCACAAGATTTAGTCGGCTGAAACTCCCAGAAACTGATTTCTGTTACATCCAACTCCAGTTCAGTCGATTGAATCACAGATTCAGTCGGCTGAAACTCCCAAAAATTGTATTCTGATTCGTCCAATATCAGTTCAGTCGACTGAATCTGGGATTTAGTCGACTGATTGTTTGTCAGTCTCTTTTGTTTGTATATTAAGCTTGACCCATCCTCATGGAAGCCAATCTTTATCATTTCTAAACATAAATACAACCATTCATCTCACTCACAATGAGTTCACCCTATCCTTTAGCCAAAGCTAGAGTCTTTTTATAATCTATTCCTATTTTAAGCCATTAAACATACTTATAAACTAAATCCCTTGGTTGTTGGTTTCCAACCCATGTCCATTCCATGGCTCACAACAGTTTAACCATCCCTTTCCATGGATTGTGGAACCCATAGATTCGGCCATTCCATGACCAAGTCTATGGTTCACACTTAGCCTTAATCATCAATCGTTCTTAAGCTTAAGACATATTTTTTCTCGTCTCCTCCTTTCTTTTACTCTGTCTTTGCTCCTCAGTCCTTCTCCTTCCTTGGTTCTTTAGCAAACTTCTCTAAGTCCAGAGATGTAGTAATTGAGAGAGAGATGGAGAAGAATAGGAGAGAACTCTCTTGTTTCCCAAGAGATGGCATTCGGCCAAGGGGTGTGAAGGGCCCCTTGGTTGAACCCCCTTTGTAACAGCCTATGTCTTCCCATCTTCCCTCATTACTTCTTGGTTTGTTCACGGTGTCCCTTGGCTTAACCAAGGAGACACCTAGCTCCCATCGAGTTCCACCTATCCAACTCACTTGAGATGGAAGTCTCCTCAGCTTCCATCTTAACTCATGTCCAACTCACTTAAACTATTTGACTCATTTCCCAACTCACTTCTTGTATTTTAATCTTAACTCAAAACTTGAACTCACTTTCCAACTCAACCACACCTTAATTTGATTGGACTCCTTTGTGGTTGACCAAATCAACCATCACATGGTCTGCCATTGTAACACCCCAATTTCTCAATGAAATGGAAAATTACCAAAATGCCCCTGAGTTGTTAAATTAATTATTTTGTGATGTGAAGAAAGGAAATAGTGGGGCCCATTGCTCAAATTAAATCATATGAGCATATTATGAATGTTAAGTTTGACTGGTTGGGTAATTTTCATCATTTGGGTCAAAAATGGCTAAATGGGTCAAAGGGCCCAAATGGGACCCATCGGATCAAAATGGATGATTTGACCGTTTTGCGAATTTAAATTAAATGGGGTTAAGCTTATTTGATTGGAAATCAAGTAGAGAAGAAATGGGTAGGCCTGACCCATATGCAAAAACCGATTACAAATGACCAAAAAACCCATAATTGGGTCATGGAGTCAAAAACGGGTCAAGGAGCTAAAAGTGGACCCAACGGGTCGAGTTGACTATTGTTGACCGTGTGAACCCTCAAGGGAGCTAAAACACGAGTTAATCAGTTGAGTGGGACTGAGGTGAGTTGAAATTAAATCAAGTTATGAGTCAACTCATGTGCATTGAATGAAAAACATTAAATGTGATGAGTTGGGTTGGAATAAAAAATACCTTGAGTTGGGTGAGTCAAAATGGAAACCCATGGGACTGTAAATCAGTGAGTTCAAGTGGGAATTGGAAGAGTTTTGCTCAGCTTTAACCACCCAAAACAAGTCCCACACGTTGGGGACTTGTTTGGGGTGAGTTCCATGATCAATGATAAATGAAATGCATAGTTTGAGGTGAGTTGCTTGGGAATCTGATTGGCTGCATGGGTAGCCGCCAAGGGGTGCCTTGGATGGCACCCAATACCCATTGGTTTGTGCATGAATTGATGAGGGAGTGGAGGAGTTTTGGTGGCTGAAAATACAAAAGCAATAAGCAACCATTTTGGGCGTGTTTTACCATTGTGAAAGCCTTACAATCCCATCTTTCTCCCTCTCTCCAATTGGTGTTCTTGGCTGGAACAGCAGAGGCTTTTGGTACCAAATATCCAAGCATATAACCAGCAAGGAGTTAAGGAAACAAGGATTAAATACAAGGATCAAAGGAAGGCATAAGAAAAGCTTGGAAAGTGGTACAGAAAGTTGAACGACGAACGAGTCGTGACCGATTAAAGCCTAAGAAAGAACGGACGCTGAAGTGATTCTTCAGTAGGTTTCCTACCTTTATTGTAACCACTATTCCATATGCTATTTTATGTTGATTTTGATATCTTATATGATTGTAAAGTTATGTTTTTAAATGACATGTTTGCATAGACATCTCATGCATGGCATGGGATGATGGTGTTGTAACCGGAGGCCACACTCTGTCGGGGCGTCAGAAAGACCACTGTGGGGTACCCTGATGATTTGAATCCCATCAGGAGGAATCTGGAGGCCACACTCCGTCGGGGCGTCCGAAAGACCACTGTGGGTTACCTTGACGATGAGAATCCCGTCAAGTGATGGCTATGTTGAATGGTGATGGGTGGGACTCATTACATGTTCATTTCATACATAGCATGTTTTTATGGAATTTTGTCTCACATGTATTATTATTATATTATTTGCATGATTTTGACTAACCATGTGGTAGCCCTATTCGGAAACACTACTGGGCTCGTTGATCTAACGCCCTATCTGTATCCTTAGTGGATGATGCAGGGAAAGGAAAGAACGTGGTTGGAGAAGAGGATCAAGCACGGAAACTTGGGCGATTTGAATGATTTTGAATTATTTGGACAATGTAATTTGGTAACTAGATTTGTTGGCATGTAATAAGTAGATAAGTAGATGTTGTGGATTGGTTTATTTTGGATGGTTGGATTGAATGGTAGATTAATATTAGTTAGTAATTTTGGAGAATAAGATTATGTACTTTGCTATCTAATATTGGAAAAATTGGAATAGTCATAGGTTCTATTACAACCTCAGTTAGAATAAGACTAAGTTAATTCCGTAAGTTATATATATACCATGTGCGGATCATTTTTTATGGACTTGGTTCATATACACATGGGCTTGGCCAGTTAAGGGTCGGATTTAGAGATCCAAACTTAACTTGCGTCGTGACACTCCGCCCCGATCACATGATTATTATAATTAAAAAAAATAAACTCTGAAAATTAGAGTGAAAAGGGCGGGGTGTTACAGCCATAACACATGGCCCTTGGGGTCCCACCTTGACCATGTTACTTACATGCTACCTCACCCACTTGCCACCTCACTTGATGAGGTGGATTTGGGTCTTAATTGGGTAGCTGACCCAATTAATTAAACCTTACCCATTTACTTAAAATCAAATCCTATCCATGATCCATTGGGTCCCAATTTAGCAATTGACCCGTTTAATTTCATTTACCCAAATACTTTCAAATCAAACCCTATCCATGATCCATTGGATCCCAATTTAGCAATTGAACCGTTTAATTTCATTTACTCAAATACTTTCAAATCAAACCCTATCCATGATCCATTGGATCTTAATTAGGTTAGTGACCCCACTCCTTTACCCATCTAAGGTCCATTTCATCCATAAATCTTAAATTCAATAAATTTAACAATTTAAATAGGCAATATCCAATCTATTTATGCATTGAAAAATCTGGGTGTTACAATTTTCATGCTAATGATGTACTTTTTTATTATTGCACCGCATGTGGCATACTAAATCTAAGCGTATATAAACTCTCATACTCTCGTATGCTACTCTGATGAGATAATAGAAATATTTGTTTGTATGATATGTGATTGTAAATGAGGATATATGGTATATGTTTGAGTCCACGTGTGACATTTTGGGTTGAGCCTTTCAGTAGATAGAGTGTAAGGACCCATAGTTTTAACTCCTCATTTTATGAAAGTTATTTATCATATAAATGAAATATATGATTTTGGTCCAAATAATGTGAATATTTATTAAAAGAAATAAGGGAAACTAAATTTCCCCTCAAACGATACATCGACTTGGTCGATGTGTCGGCAAATCAAAACATTTCCAGACGATGCATCAGCTGGAACGATGTGTCGGAGAAAACTAATATCCAAACCCGAGATATAAGTTGTCATAAGGATACATCAATGTGGTCGATGTATCAGGGAAAATACAGTCAAATGAATCAGCGCATCGACAAAGTCGATGTGTCGAGTAGCCAGAATATCTTCAGCAGACGCTCTGTCTACCACCGCCCAAACTCTTCATTTTTCTATTCATGGGCATTCACAATGCCTCTTCCGTTTTCTAGGACTCAATTAAGAGTCTAGGGATAGCAAGCGAGAAAGATAAAAATATGAGAAAACGAAGGGAAAGGGAAGAAAAGAAAGAAAGAAAGACAATGAGAGGAAAAAATAGTGAAGAGGAGAGGAGAAACAGACTGTCTGAGCACCCCTCTTATTCATCTGAGTGCACCCTATCACTCACATCTCAACCCTCAACTCGACCATGAACCTTTTCACCTCCTCACGGGCTTCCTCTATTCCGAGAAAGGAAGGAGAGATCAAGCAAGGGGAAAGATAAATCGAGCCAGCAAAGAGGGTGGAGAGCAAGGAGACAAGGGAGATCAGATTTCACCCATTCGAGCACTCCTCCAAATCACTCGAGGTAGGTGAATGCTTGATATTTTTGGAGTAAATCAATAACACTAAGTTGTGTAGAAAACTTGTATGATTGAAATTGGAAAGAAAGAACCCAAGAACAATGAACACCTGAGTAAAGGGAAGCCATGGATAATGGGTCCATGAGTTCTGAATCAACCCAGTAGACATTGTAAAACCCCGGATTTTCAAGATATCAATTTACATGAATTTTGTCCATTTAAATTATGAATTAATGGACATAGACCTTAGATGGATAAGGTGTTGGGCAATGGCCCAATTAAGACCCAACGGTTATGGAATGAGTGTTCAATGTAGGGTAAATAGGTAAGATACATTTAATTGGGTCAGGTGGCTATTTGGGTCAAAAGGCCCAATTAGGACCCAACGGGTAATGGTTGACTTGGTTGACCACCAAGTGAGTCCAAGCTTAACTTATGTTGGGCTGAATTAAAATGGAAAGACAATCAAGTGAGTGAGTTGGCTTTGAAGTGATTAGTTAAATGAGTGAGTTGATTTGAAATGAGTTAAATCAAGGTGGTGTGTTAAATTAAAAAGTGAGTAAAGTGTGAAGGTGAAAGATTGTTGTTTCAAACACCAAATCAAGGGGTACACATTGGCATGGGAGTTTCATTTCAAAGATGAAAGCCCCACATGGAGAAATAATGGAGAGGTGAGGAGTGGTGGTTCATTTCAAATTCAAAAATTCAAGGGCACACGTTTGGGGGGGGGGGGGGGGGGGGGTTGAAGTTTCATCTCAAGATGAAATCCCCACATAAAGCGTTAATGAGAGGAGGAAGATGGGGGAGGTTATACCAAGGCAACCCTTGGTGACAGTTGGAGCCTTGGGAGTTTTATCTCATGGATGAAACCCCCAATGGAAGCATTATGGAACAGGAGTTACACATTGGGAGCACAAAAGTCATCACCTTTGCGCCGACCCTAGTAATCAAAGAAGAGACTAATTTTTCAATTCTCTCTCCTCTCCCTCTTGGCTGATATCTTTCCCTCAAAACATCTATTGGCCGACCAACACTCTAAGAGAAAGAAGACCAAACACTTAGAGAATTTTATCATGTTCTCTCCCTCCCTCTCAAGACCAAAAAGGACTTAGAATAATTTGATCTCAAACTTCTCTCTCTCAATTCATATCACTTGGCCGAACCACTCCAAGGGGTTTCCAGCAAGGTCAGCCTCAGCTAAAGATCAAGAAGGAAGGAAGGAGAGGCTAAGAAAGGAAAGGAACAAGAAGGACTGAAAAAAAACCAGAGGAGACGCGGAATCGGCAAGTGCTCGATAAATTGCAAAAATAAGGAAAAATGGTCAAGGACATGGTTTGGCCATTACATGGTTGAACCCTTATTTTTATTATGGATGAAAGAACCAATGATGAACCATAGGGTTCGGCCATGTTGTATGGCCGAACCCCATGGAAAGAGTTAAGGAAGTTTTATGGGTTTAAAGTGATTTTAAAAGGGAAGATGATGGACCATAGGGTTCGGCCATTTTGTATGGCCGAACCCCATGAAAAGACATTGGTTTGATTTTTATGGATTTGAAGGAGGGAAATCATAAATGTATGTGTATATTTTTTAAAGGTTTAAAAGGATTTAAATGGATGGAGGTATAAGAACCAATCATAGATGTATAATAGGTTTTAACAGAAATACACATGGCCGAACCCTATGGAGAGACAATGGTGGATAGTGTGGTCATGTTTAATTAATTTTGTTATGGTTTGGAATGGTTTGTTTGGATGTTTAAGTTAAGGTAATTTTGGTTAAGTGACTAAGTACTTTGCTATTTAAAATGGAGTAGACATAGGTTCTATTATAATCCGCAGTTAGTTTATGTTATAATCCGCAAAGTTAATAAATTACTATGTGTGAACTGTTTACATGGACTTAGTCCATGCACACATAGGGTTGGCCAGTTAAGGGTCGGACTTTAGAAGTCCGGACTTAGCTCGCGTCGTGACGTCCAGCTCTTTATCACTCTTGTTTATTTATTTAAAAAAAAAATAGACTCTGATTTTCGATTAAAAGCGAGTGAAAAGGGTGGGGCGTTACAGTTGGTATTAGAGCGAAACGGGAAGATTGCATCTTTCAAAGTAAGATTAAAACGATTTCATGTCTCACTGACATATAAGAATCTCAACTGACCGACTCTTCGGAGTCCGCTGCACGGGGGCCGGATTAATTTATTTCGTTAGACTCAGACTGAACATTCAATCTGAGAACAAGAATGAAAGATAGCAAAGGAAGTACAATCAAAATAATTGGGTTTATCAAACATAGAAAAATATGATATATTGCCCCAATATCCCCAAATTGAGAAACAAACAATAGTACTCCGGAAATTTCCCCAAAAACAAAGAAAAACCAAGAGTGCTTATTTGGAAATCTTCCCAAAATTGTGAAAACACAAACTGTACAAGGAAACTATCTCAATAATGTTTTCATGACTTAGGAAAAATGGCTCCAAAGAGAAAGACCCGACAGAACCAGAAAGGGAAGGAAAAAGTGGTACAAACCTCTCAACATGAGAAGGAGGTGGAAAGATCTCAACATGAAAAGGAGGCAGAAAAATCGCAACATGAAGAGGAGGAACGACACTAACGGCATGAAGAGGAAGGGCAACCCTCTCAACATAATGAACAACCATCCCACCAAGAGGAAGAGGGGCAAAGCAGCGTGAATATACCAGTGGTGCCTCCTGAACTACAAAGCTTAGTTCAAACAGTAGTTACTTCTGTTCTCCAACAGTATATGAATGGAAGTGGAAGCACTAGTGACGCCAATGACCGGAGCATGGTCAGGGATTTCCAGCAACAACGCCTTCCCTACTTCAAAGGGAAGGAAGGGGCTGTCGGAGCAGAAAACTGGCTGAAGAAGATCACTCAGATCTTGACCCTACTCAAGATCTCGAGTCATGCTGACAGGATTTTGCTGGCTACATCACAACTGATCGATGATGCCAGTAAATGGTGGGAGGTTATAGAAAAACAGTAAGCACTTGTGCCAGAAAGGGAAAGGACTGCAATGACCTGGGAGCAGTTCTCAGCTACATTTCTGGATCACTATTTCCCTGAGGAGGAGAAGGAGCGCCATACCCAAGCATTCATATCCTTGGTACAAGGTTCCATGACGATGGCAGAGTATCACCAGGAATTCCTCAGTCTGTCTTGTTATGCATTATATATGGTGGATACAGAGTACCGAAGGGCACGCAAGCTTGAGCGGGGCCTACGGCCAAGCATAAGGGCCAAGGTAACCATATTCAAAGCAGCTACTTTGGCAAAGGTGGTCAGCAGGGCCACCATAGCAGAGCAAGAAATGGCTGAGATAGTGCGGTTTGACAACCGCCAGCTCAGAGTGGGAGGGGTGCGTTTCAGCCCAACAAGAAGTTCCAACCGAACTTTAGCAGACCCTCACCATCTACTGGGTCAATAGGGGGTTTCCGTCCCAACCAGCCCTCCCCATCTGCATCAGTCACTCAGGCTCCCAGAGGGGTGAACAACTGCTTCTATTGCGATCAACCGGTCCATTTCAAGAGGGATTACCCACAGCTCAGTAAACCCTCTTATTCCAAAGGTTCATTTTGCCCACTAGCTAGGCCAACTAATTCACGAGGAGGCAGGACATATAATCAGGTGGGAGGGGTGCCTAACCCTACTAGATCTGGACGGTTATTTACTCTAGCTCCTCCAACAACAGTGGATCACTCCGTGATTCAAGGTATGGCTGTAGTTAGTAGTTCCTACGCCTTTGCACTGTTTGATTCTAGAGCTTCACACTCTTTCATATCTGCTGCATTCATAACTGCTACTGGTACTTTAGTTCAAAAACTGTCCACATCACTCACAATTGTATCCCCTGTCGGAGACACGTCATTGGGACTTATATGCACGGCAGTGAATACTGAACTCGCTAGACTAAGATTTGAGTTCAATTATCTAGTACTCGATATGACTGAGTACGATATTATCTTTGGCATGGACTGGTTGGCTAGCTTTCAGGCCAACATTGATTGCTATCACTACAGAGTAACATTTTGCTCACCCGAAGGAAAACAATATGTGGTACGTACTGACAAACAAAGTAGATTGCATGAAGGGTTGAATCATCTGGTATTGAACAACATCAGAATAAATAAGGCACCAGTGGCTGAACTTCCGAAAATAGTGAAAGAATATGTGGATGTTTTCCCAAAAGAACTCCCTGGCTTGCTGCCCATGAGGGAGATCAATTTTGAAATCAAGTTGTACCCTGGCACTTCACCAGTGTCATTACCACATTATCGGATGGCACCAGCAGAGATGTTCGAGCTAAATAAGCAGATTGATGATATGCTCAGACTAGGTTGCATCCGGAACAACAATCGTCTTGGGGAGTTCCGGTGTTGTTTGTGCAGAAAAAGGACGGTTCACTCCGAATGTGTGTGGATTACCGAAAACTGAATCAGCTAACTGTTAGAAACAAGTACCCTTTACCCAGGATAGATGATCTATTCGATCAATTGAGGGGTTCCAGCCACTTTTCGAAGATAGATCTGATGTCCGGTTATCATCAAATCCGGGTTAAGGAGGAGGATATAGAGGAGACAGTCTTCAGGAAGCGGTATGGACTATATGAGTTTGTAGTCATGCCGTTTGGACTCACCAATGCACCGGCTGTGTTCATGGATCTAATGAACAGGATCTTCCGTCCTTACCTGGACTAGTTCGTGATTGTATTTATTGATGATATCCTGATCTATTCCAAAAGTCGGGAGGAACATTCTAAGCATCTACGGATAGTCCTGGACACCTTGAGAGAG
The DNA here is from genome assembly GCA_013350335.1 of Chimonanthus salicifolius. Lineage (NCBI taxonomy): Eukaryota > Viridiplantae > Streptophyta > Magnoliopsida > Laurales > Calycanthaceae > Chimonanthus > Chimonanthus salicifolius. The sequence continues at coordinate 27,218,469 of CM023539.1, read as the reverse complement.
AACAAGCTATATACCAAAGCCAATATGTAATACCCCAAATTTTGCAATATATCAATATTTACGAAATTGCCATTGAAATAATGAATTAAAAGCATATGACCGTAGATGAGTAAATTGTGGGGCCCATTGTTCAAATAAGACCCAATGTACATGTTATAAGGTCAAATTAAAGTAAATGGGTAACGTGCATCTAATTTGGTCAAGGTGGTTAATTGGGTCAAAGGACCCAATGGGTCGTGGTGGACATGTTTGACCATTGGGTGAGCTCAAGTTTAATTGGGCTAGGCTGCATTGAATGGGAATGTTAACAAGTGTTTAAGTTAACTCAAATTAAATGAAGGAGTTGAGTTTAGTGTGGAGTTGAATTTATTGTTTGAGTTGCATTAAAATGATGAGTTAAATGGTGAGTCGAGTCACATGAGTTGGATGGGAAATTATGGAGATATTTATCTCAAAGAAGTGAAGTGTAAAGTTGAAGGGTTGTATTTCAAATTTAAAACCACTCCACACGTTGGAGTGCATGGGAGGTCATCTCATGCATGTAACTCCTAGATAAGAAATGAATGGAGGTGGCGGTTTTGGGAGTTACATATGTGAGTGTTTGTATTTCAAATTCAAATCCTTTTTCCACGTTGGAATTGCATGGAGGTTTTATGCTATGCATGGGACTTCAAATGGAGAGCCAATGGAGGGACGGTTTAGCACATGGGAGTTTCATTTTAAGATGAAACCCCCACATAATGATTTGAATGAAAAGTGGAGGAGTTTTTGTTTCAAATTCAAATCTAAGTAAGAATTAAAGGGAAGTTGGATGGTTTAGTGTTCCAAGACTAAAGACCAAAACCGTTGGGCTCAAGGAGTTTCATCTCATGGATGAAACTCCCATATGGGCAAATAATAGAGCTTGTAGAGGTTACACAAGACTTGCATGGGAGCCGTTGGAGCCTATGGGAGTTTCATTTCAATATGAAACTCTCACATGGAATAATTGAAGGAAATGAATGGGGAAGGGAGTTACAAGTGGTGCCAACCTTAGGCTGAATTTGATTAACCAAAGGAAGAGTTTTGTTTTACACTCATTCTCTCCCTCTCTTAGCCGACCAGCATTCTAAGGAAAGGAGATCAAACATTTTGAGAAATCTATCTCATTCTCTCCCTCTCTCTCTCAAGACCGGTTCTCCTCCCAAAGATCAAAAAGGGTTTAAAGGTTTGAAGCATTGTGCTAAGCTTCTCTTTCAATTCATCTTGGCCGAACCAACCCTTGATAATCTCATCTTGATCAAGCTCATCTATTGGCCGAAGATCAAAGAGAAGAGGAAGAAGAAAGGCTAAGGATCAAAGAGGAGCAAAAGGAAGGATTAAGAAAGGAACGGAAGAATAAGCCAGAGCAAAGATCAAATTGGAGGAGTCGCGGAAACGGTAGGTGCTCTATAAACTTTTATTAAGTAAGATAGCCAAGGGAACATGATCCGGCCATTGTATGGCCGAATCTATCAAGGATTTAAATCAAGGATAATGATGTCTAAAAAGGGTAGAAAATGGATCATAGGGTTCGGCCACTTTGGATGGCCAAACCCCATTAAAGGACTTGGTTATTTGTATGGGTTTTTGAGGGATAAAAACCATACAATGTTATAAGGTTGGGTTTTAAATGGAGATAAGATTAATGTTTTGGATCGGCTATTGCATGGCTGAACCATGTGGTTATTATAGCTAAGTTGCTGATCATAAACCATAGATAAATATTGGAATGTTTGAATCAAGAAAACCATAGGGTTCGGCCATGTGTATGGCCGAACCCCATGGACCATTTTTATGGGTTAATTGGAAGGTTATTGATGTTTAAAAGGTTTAAAATGTATGGAAAGTGATGGACTTGGATGTATTATGTTTATCAAAAAGAATGGAAAAGAGTAGCATCAAAACCAAAGGGGTGAGGTTCAGCCATGTTGTATGGCCGAACCCCACCAAGTCCTATGTATGGTGTTTTGTTTTAAAAGGTCTAAAAATATTCAAATTGATAGAATTATGAGAACCATTCATAGATGGATAAAGGTTTTAATGGAAATAAGGAACTATAGGGTTCGGCCATGTGTATGGCTGAACCCCATAGAGTGACAATGGTGGATGGTTAAGGGCTAGATAATTAGATGGATGGATTGGTAATTAGATTTATGCATGAAGGATAAAAGGACCAAATTTGAGATGGTGAGGTTCGGCCATGTTGTATGGCCGAACCCCACTAAGGTGGATTGGTTATGGACATAAGTTAGCAATGTTAAGCAAAGGTTAAACCAATGGCAAAACCAGTTAATACAAGTTATTTTGTAAATATGGAATGAAATGATCGAAGGACTTGAAAGAGGGGTCAAAACCAAAGTGGTAAGGTTCGGCCATGTTGTATGGCCGAACCCTACCATGGTGTATTTGGTAGATTGAGGTGTTTAAATAAGTTATTTGATTGGTATTGGGTAAATAAAAAGGGGAGATCAAATTCAAGTGGGTGAGGTTCGGCCATGGTGTATGGTCGAACCCCACAAGGTAGTTTTTGGGACTTAGACTTAATTGAAAATCAATTGGTTATGTGTTTGACTTATTGTTATATAAACAAGGTAACGGGACTTCTTGAACGGTTCTCAAATCGTGAACGGGTGACGATTTAAGAAGAGCGGACCATTTAAGTGATCATTGTGTAGGTTTCCTACCTTTTTTGTAACCACAATATATACTTGCTGGTTTTTATATTGGTTTTTATGAGATATGGGTTTAACTAATATGTTTCAAAGTGGATTTGAATGTTATGATTTATTTACAAATGGCATGTATTCATGGACATCTCATGCATGGCATGGGGTGATGGTTATGTAACCGGAGGCCACACTCCGTCGGGGCGTCCGAAAGACCACTGTGGGGTACCTTAATGATGAGAATCCCATCAAGAGGAAACCGGAGGCCACACTCCGTTGGGGCGTCCGAAAGACCACTGTGGGATACCTTGATGATGAGAATCCCATCAAGAGGAGGCTATATATATTGTGATGGGTGGGACTCATTACATTTGCATACATACATAGCATTGTTTTTGTGAGTTTTGATGATCATGTATTACTATGCTAAATGCATGTTTTTATACTAACCTTGTGGTAGCCCTAATCGGAAGACCTACTGAGCGCGTTGATCTAACGCCCTAATTCTATCCTTAGTGGATGACACAAGAAAGGGGAAAGTCGAGGAGTGCGATGAAAACCAAGCATGGGAGCTTGGGCTTTTGATTGGACTTATTTATGGACATTTTATTTAAGTTTACATGGACATGTAATTTGTTAATTAGATGTCGACATGTAATAACTTAGTTAAATATTTGCTATGGTTTGCTATGGTTGAATGAATGTTTAGTTTAAGGTAACATTGGATTAAGACTTGTACTTTGCTATCTAATTTGCTATCTTACATTGCTATCTAAAATGGAGTAGTCCTAGGTTCTATCATAACCTTCAGTTAGATTAGGTTTATTCCACAAGTTTAAATTAGTACCATATGTGAAACATTTCTCATGGACTTAGTCCATGCACATATGGGTTTGGCCAGTTAAGGGTCGGACATTAGAAGTCCGAACTTAACTCGCATCGTGACACTCCGCTCCGATCACTTGTTTATTATTATTAAAAAAAAAACTCTGCTTTTAGAGAGAAAAGGGCTAGGTGTTACACAGTAAATGTGAATTCTGGTTATCCAAAGTTAATTTCTTGGGGCATGTTATATCAGAAGAAGGTATAGTCGTGGACCTGGCTAAGGTAGCGGCAGTGAGCGAATGGAAAGCACCAAAGAATGTAACCGAGATCTGTAGCTTCCTGGGTATGGCTGGTTATTATCGGAAGTTTATCATGGACTTCTCTAAGATAGCATCTCCACTTACTCGACTCACTCAGAAAGGAGTCAAATATGAGTGGTCAGATCTGTGCAATCGGAGATTTGAAGAGCTGAAAAACAGACTTACAACTGCTCCTATCTTAATTTTGCTGGAAAGAGGCAAGGGTTATGAGGTACAATGCGATGCATCAGGAGAAGGATTGGGATGTTCTCTCAGTCAAAGTCATCGTGCAGTGGCTTATGGTTCAAGACAGTTGAAAGTACATGAACACCTCTATCCCACACATGATCTGGAATTAGCCGTAGTGGTCTTCGCTCTCAAAAGCTGGAGACACTATTTATATGGTGAGAAGTTTGAAGTATTTTCAGATCATAAGAGCTTGAAGTACTTATTTGATCAGAAAGAGCTCAACCTGAGGCAGCGCAGATGGATGGAATATCTGGCAGATTATGAGTTCGAGCTCCAATATCATCCGGGTAAGGCGAACAATGTGGCAGATGCCCTCAGCCGCATATCACATGCATCAGTGGCATGTTTCATCAGGACAGAATGGGAGATGCTAAATACCATTCGAAGTTCAATCTATGTATCAGCAACCATGGGGTATGTACAATCTGATTATACGGTCCAACATGGTTACCAAGACTGAACAGGAGCAGCGAACAGATCCGGAAATGGAAGAGATATGGGCCAAGATGTCTACTGGAGTGGTCATACCGGAATGGGAATTACGACCAGGACAGGGTCTTATATTCTGGGGTGGAATATATGTGCCAAAAAGCTGCAGAAAAGAGTTGTTGATTGAGGCACATCAGACCAAGCTCTCCATTCATCCAGGCAGCACCAAGATGTATCACAACCTGAAGAGACATTACTGGTGGCACAGACTCAAAACAGATGTTGCAGAATTTGTGGCTCATTGCTTAACTTGTCAGCAGGTTAAGACGGAACATCAGAAGCCACCAGGGATACTCAAACCTCTACCAGTGCCAGAATGGAAATGGGAGCACATCTCTATGGATTTTGTGATAGGGTTACCAAGGTCTTCAAAGGGCAACAATGCGATATGGGTCGTGGTAGACCGACTGATCAAGTCTGCCCATTTTTTTCCTATTAAGATGACGACTCATCTGAGACATTGGGACGGCGGTATATCAAGGATATCATCCGATTACATGGTATTCCCCAGACTATAGTGTCCGACAGAATGGCCGATTCATCAGCAGAGTATGGCAAAGTACGCAGTCGGCCATGGGAATAGATTCACTGACAAGTACAGCATTCCATCCACAGACTGATGGACAGTCGGAAAGGACGATACAAACATTGGAGGATATGCGGAGCGCATGCATGCTAGATTTTAAGGGTGGATGGGAGGATCACTTGCCGTTGGTATAATTTTCATACAACAACAGTTATCAGGCAAGCTTCCAGATGGCTCCATTTGAGGCATTATATGGTAGACCATGCAGATTGCCCGTGTGCTGGACAGAGACCGGTGAGCCTGCACTGATTGGACCTGAGTTGGTTGCAGAAACTACAACGCAGATACAGTTGATATAGCAACACCTATTGACTGCACAAAATCGTCAGAAGTGTTATGCTGATAAGAGGATGAGGTTCCTTGAATTTGAAGTGGGGAATATGGTGTTCTTGAAAGTCTCACCACGAAAGGGACACATGAGATTTGGAAAGAAGGGGAAACTATCGCCTAGATATGTGGGACCATTTTCAATCATAAGGAGGATGGGGGATGTGGCTTATCAATTGGCACTTCCTTCACAGTTGGCATCCTTGTACGATGTGTTCCATATATCAATGTTAATGAAGTACAATCCTGATCCCTCTCATGTACTGAACATACAAAACATAGATGTCCAAAGCGACGTGACATACGTCGAAAAAACTGTTCTAGTGGTGGATATAGAACAAAGGGTATTACGGAATCGAGCGATCCAGTTTGTTAAGGTGGTTTGGGATAGACACGGTAATGAGGAAGCCACATGGGAACTGGAGTTAGAGATGAGAACAGCTCACCTGAGTTATTTATGTAAATTGTTTGGAACCCTACTTCGCTTGATTTTCGGGACGAAAATTTTAAAAAGAGGATTGTATTGTAACACCCCGGATTTTCAAGATATCAATTTACTTGAATTTTGTCCATTTAAATTATGAATTAATGGACATAATGGGTAAGGTGTTGGGCAATGGCCCAATTAAGACCCAACGGTTATGGAATGAGTGTTCAATGTAGGGTAAATAGGTAAGATATATTTAATTGGGTCAAGGTGGCTATTTGGGTCAAAAGGCCCAATTGGGACCCAATGGGTCATGGTTGACTTGGTTGACCACCAAGTGAGTCCAAGCTTAATTTATGTTGGGCTGAATTAAAATAGAAAGACAATCATGTGAGTGAGATGGCTTTGAAGTGATTAGTTAAATGAGTGAGTTGATTTGAAATGAGTTAAATCAAGGCGGTGAGTTAAATTAAAAAGTGAGTAAAGTGTGAAGGTGAAAGATTGTTGTTTCAAACACCAAATCAAGGGGTACACGTTGGCATGGGAGTTTCATCTCAAAGATGAAACCCCCACATGGAGAAGTAATGGAGAGGTGAGGAGTGGTGGTTCATTTCAAATTCAAAAATTCAAGGCACACGTTGGAGGGGGGGAAAGTTTCATCTCAAGATGAAACCCCCACATAAAGCATTAATGAGAGGAGGAAGATGGGGGGAGGTTACACCAAGGCAACCCTTGGTGACCGTTGGAGCCTTGGGAGTTTTATCTCATGGATGAAACCCCCAAGGGAAGCATTAAGGAGGGAAGCATTAAGGAATGGGAGTTACACATTGGGAGCACAAAAGTCATCACCTTTGGGCCGACCCTAGTAATCAAAGAAGAGACTAATTTTTAAATTCTCTCTCTCTCTCCCTCTTGGCTAATATCTTTCCCTCAAAACATCTATTGGCCGACCAGCACTCTAGGAGAAAGAAGACCAAACACTTAGAGAATTTTATCATGTTCTCTCCCTCCCTCTCAAGACCAAAAAGGACTTAGAATAATTTGATCTCAAGCTTCTCTCTCTCAATCCATATCACTTAGCCGAACCACTCCAAGGGGTTTCCAGCAAGGTCAACCTCGGCTAAAGATCAAGAAGGAAGGAAGGAGAGGCTAAGAAAGGAAAGGAGCAAGAAGGAGTGAAAGAAAACCGGAGGAGATGCGGAATCAGTAAGTGCTTGATAAATTGCAAAAATAAGGAAAAATGGTCAAGGACATGGTTCGGCAATTACATGGCCGAACCCTTATTTTTATTATGGATGAAAGAACCAATGATGAACCATAGGGTTCGGCCATGTTGTACGGCCGAACCCCATGGAAAGAGTTAAGGAAGTTTTATGGGTTTAAAGTGATTTTAAAAGGGAAGATGATGGACCATAGGGTTCAGCCATTTTGTATGGCCGAACCCCATGAAAAGACATTGGTTTGATTTTTATGGATTTGAAGGAGGGAAATCATAAATGTATGTGTATGATTTTTTAAAGGTTTAAAAGGATTTAAATGGATGGAGGGATGAGAACCAGTCATAGATGTATAATAGGTTTTAATGGAAATAAGGAACCATAGGGTTCGGCCATGTGTATGGCCGAACCCCATGGAGAGACAATGATGGATAGTGTGGTCATGTTTAATTAATTTTGCTATGGTTTGGAATGGTTTGTTTGGATGTTTAAGTTAAGGTAATTTTGGTTAAGTGACTAAGTACTTTTCTATCTAAAATGGAGTAGACTTAGGTTCTATTATAATCCGCACTTAGTTTATGTTATAATCCGTAAAGTTAATAAATTACTATGTGTGAACCATTTACATTGACTTAGTCCATGCACACATAGGGTTGCCAAGTTAAGGGTCGGACTTTAGAAGTCCGGACTTAGCTCGCGTCGTGACGTCCCGCTCTTTATGACTCTTGTTTATTTATTTAAAAAAAAAATAGACTCTAATTTTCGATTAAAAATGAGTGAAAAGGGCGGGGCGTTACAGACATATCGACTTCGTCGTGATGTCGTCTAGGGTGAGAATCCAGCGAACATAAAATAATAAGTATAGAACTGAAACTCAGGACGACACATCGTCTGTGTCGATGTATCGGCCTGTGTCGTCCTGGGTATAATGGAGATGGAAGTCGGAATGAACAAATGATCAATTAATCCCATAACGACCCATCGACAAAGTCGATGTGTTGGCCTGGATAGGACTGAACTGGAAAAGAAATACGAATATGATAAAATTACGCCGAGAAGATATATCGACCAGATCGATATATCGACTTGGGTATGATAAAATAGGAATTAATTTAGTTCCAGTACGATGTATCTACCAGATCGATACATCGGCCTGAAAATGACCAGAAAGGAATAAAATATGAGGAAGGAATAATAAGTCTATAGACATATTGACTGTGTCTATTTGCCCACGGTTCATTAACAGATGTATCGACCAGGCTTACATATCGGTCTGGGAACGAAGGATGAATTGTAATATTGATAGACCAAACCTTAGAGGACATGTCGACGAAGTGGACACCTCAAGTATAGGCACCTGCATATATATCTACTGGATCAATACATATGGTTTGAAAATAGAAAACCAACACGAATATCAAACTCAGAAGAACATGTCGACATGCTCGACACGCCGAACCAATGAAACTGTAGATGTATCGATTGGGTCGATACATGTAACCTGAGAACGACTGGAAAATATGAACTGAAACAAATGGAGTTCAGTCGGCATATCTAGATGATTGATGTGTCAAATGTGTCCAGAGGCGATGTATCGATAATGTCGATATGTCAGCCTGAAACAGAGACAATTTCACATGGTTAGTGTATTTGTTATTTAAAATCAAAGGTAAATGGAATCTATTAGATTTTGGAAATTATACAGTTGACCTTTAGGTCTGGATTAGACCTACACAAATTAGACAAAGACTTTATGTGATAATAATTTATAACTTGTGATTTGAACTGTAACACCCTGGAATTTCAAAGTTATCAATTTATATGAATTTATTCATATTTACGGAATTACCATTGTGATATATTTGAGTTGAATTTAAATGGGTCAATGGTTCAATAAAGACCCCATGGTTAGTAGTTTTGATTACAAAACAAATAAATGGATAAGATGAACTTAAACGGGTCAAGAATCATAATTGGGTCAAATTTCGTTAAATGGGTCAAAATGGCCAAATTGGACCCAATGGGGTGGGTTTGACTTTGTTGATCACTAAGTAAAGTCCAAAATTGATTAAATTAGGACTGTTTGGAGTTTGAAATAAAATTATACAATTGAGTTAAATAAGTGGGCTGATTTAGAATAATTATAGTGAGTGAGTTGATTGAAATAAATTTAAGTAAGTGAGTTGTTAAATAAATTTTAATTAAGTGGTGTGTGAAGTGGAAGAGTTGATGTTTCAAACTCACATCACTCCACACGTTGAAGGGCAGCTAGAGGGGGTGGGGGAGTTTCATCTCAAAGATGAAATCCCCACTCATAGTTTTTAATGAGAAGTTATTCAAATTCAAAATCATGGGGATGTTGGTTGCATGAGGCTTTGCATGCATGTAACGTCTACTAAGGAGATAAGTGGGGTGGCTGTTTTGAGAGTTACAAATGCAAGGGTAATGTGAGATGATAATGAGAGGAAGAAGAAAAGGAGAGGTTACACAAATACTATGCAAAGGGACGTTGGAACATGGAACATGGAAAGGTTTTATCTTAAAAAAAAAAAATGAAACCCCCATTTTGTTGTTAATGAGAGAAGGAGCTAAGGAGGGGAGGTTACACCAACAACCATGCATGAGAGACGTTGGGAGCATGGGGAGGTTTCATCTCATGATGAAACCCCCAAGTAACATAAGGTTTGAATTAAGGCAATGGGAGTTACACAAGGTTAACCTTGGGCTAGTTTTGGTTAAACAAAGGGCTCTCATTTTACTCTCTCTATCTCTCTCTTCCTTGGACTGTTATCATCTCTCTAAGATCAAGAACAGCAGCTGGTTACTGATATGAAATCAGTCCTTGATTGATTTATTTCATCAAGGCAAAAGCACACATTGAGCAAAGGAGTTGGCATCAAGGTTTTCCATTCAAGCCAATATTCTATCTCTTTCTCTAATCCATACCTTAGCCGAATCATTTCAAGGAGCTTGCAGCAAGATCAGTCTCAGCCCAAAGAACAGTAAGAGAGAAGGAGAGGTCAAGGAAATAAAGGGTCAAGAAAGGAGTCAAAAGAACCGAAGGAGACGCGGTATTCGTAAGTGCATTTTGAACCCTTGTTTAATAGATTGGTTAAGAAAATGAGATTTGGCCATTGTATGGCCAAATCCATCAATGGTTTAAATATAGGAATGTGATGTTTAAAAGTGGTAAAATATGGACCATAGGGTTTGGCCCTTTGGATGGCCGAACCCCATGAGAAAATTTGGTGAATCCTATGGTGTTTGAAAGACAAAAATCCATATTTTGAAGTGGGGCTTTTAAAAGATTTTTATATGGAATTAAGCTTACTGTTTTGGAGTAGATATGACATGGCTGAACCATGTTTATGTTATGTTAATTTGCTGATTAATATCATAGATAAATATTGGTGGGTTTTCATTAAGAGAACCATAGGGTTCGGCCATGTGTATGGCCGAACCCCATGGACTGTTTTGTGGGATATTTGGATTATGATAATGAATGTTTTATGCTTATGATTTTCGGAATTACATATGTCAATTATGGACTTAGTATTAAGGTGATTAAACATGAAAGATGATGGAACATGGGATTAAAATCTCTAGGGTGAGGTTCGGCCATGTTGTGTGGCCGAACCCCACCAATTGTCATTTGATGGACTTGGTGATTTGTTCATGATGAATTTGGGCAAATGAGATATATGAATAAAGGGTTTAAATGACCAAAGTAAATAGTGAGGTTCGGCCATGTTGTATGGCCGAACCCCACTAAGGTGGTTTGGTGATGGACTTTGTTTTCTAAAGAAAAATTAAGCAAAGGGTAGTATAGTGGCGTTATTGTAAATATGGATGAAAAGATGAAATGATCAAAAGAATGGACATATGAGCCAAAACCCCAAGGTGGTAAGGTTCGGCCATGAAGTATGGCCGAACCCTACCAAGGTTTATTTGTAGGATTTGGTTGTTTGAATGTTTATGGACTAAAATAAAAAGAGACCAAAGTTTTAAATGGGTGAGGTTCGGCCATGGGGTATGGTTGAACCCCACAAAGTGGATTTTTGGAATTTAGATCAAATTAGAATCATATGGTCAAATGATTAACTTGCTGCTATGTACATAGGGTATTTGGATTTCTAGAACGTTGTACAAGCCGTGATCGGAAGACGGCTCAAAGGAAGGGTCAAACAAAGTAATCTAGTGTAGGTTTCTACCTTTATTGTAACCACACTCTTATTTACTGTTTTAAGTTGATTTTGATAAGTTTTGGTGAATGTAAAGTTATATTTCTAAATGTAATGTTTGCATAGACATCTCATGCATCGCATGGGATGATGGTGTTGTAACCGGAGGCCACACTCCGTCGGGGCGTCCGAAAGACCACTGTGGGGTACCCTGATGATGAGAATCCCATCAGGAGGAATCCGGAGGCCACACTCCGTCGGGGTGTCTGAAAGACCACTGTGGGTTACCTTGACGATGAGAATCCCGTCAAGTGATGACTACGTTGAATGGTGATGGGTGGGACTCATTACATGTTCATTTCATACATAGAATGTTTTTATGGAATTTTGTCACACTTGTATTATTATTATACTATTTGCATGTTTTCGACTAACCATGTGGTAGCCCTATTCGGAAACACTACTGGGTGCATTGATCTAACGCCCTATCTATATCCTTAGTGGATGACGCAGGAAAGTCAAAGATTGAGGATCGAGAAGGGGACCAAGCAAGGAAACTTGGGCGGTTTGAATGATTTGGAATGAACTTTGAATGGACTATTTATGGACTTGTTATTTGATTTATTCGGACAATGTAATTTGGTAATTAAATGTGTTGGCATATAATAAGTAGTTAGGTAGATGCTATGGTTTGCTTTATTTTGGATGGTTTGGAATGAATGGTAGACTAAGGATATTTGGTAATTTTGGAAAATAAATCTTGTATTTTGATATCTTAAGTTAAAAATGGATTAGTCTTAGGATCTATTATAACCTCAGTTAGTTTAAAACTAAGTTAATTCCGCAAGTTGTATTTGTACCATGTGCGGATCAGTTTTATGGACTTAGTTCATACGCACATGGGCTTGGCCAGTTAAGGGTCGGATTTAGAGATCCGAAGTTAACTCGCGTCGTGACACTCCGCCCCGATCACATGATTATTATATTTAAAAAAAAAACTCTGAAAATAAGAGTGAAAAGGGCGGGGTGTTACATGAACATGTACATGGATAAAAGGAGTCAAGGGTAATTCCGACACCGTTCGAACAAACGTGTGAATCTCATTTGGTTGATCATTTTCGATCAAGTATGAGTTCCTACTTTATTGAAGCACAATGAAGTGAATGGTTTTATTACATGTTATATCTTTTAAAAGCATAAATATGTATTTATGAGATTATGATTTTATTATGCACATGGAAATGATTTTGATGAGAACTTATGGGATTTATGATTTTGTCATCATGTTTGCAAACATTAGCTCATGCATGGTTGCATGGGAGGATTGATAGTACTGAGTCAAGAAGGAAATGTCCGGACCTCGCTTGGACTCATGTGACATTATTATAAAAATATTATACTTTGGCCCCGTTCTTGGATATGAATATTATGGCATAGTTGGGCCAAAGAGCTCCTAGGGAGGTCCTGAAACCCTACGCAGAGGGAGGAGACCACACTCCACCGATAGTATCAGTTAATTTGTGGATGGGTAACAACACCCTGGTTGTCGCCGTCTTAATGCTGTGGACATAAGTGGCCAATATTGAGAACTATTATACGAAGTGATTTGTTATGATCTGATGCATGGGAATGGGTGGGCATATAATTGATGCATGTCATGCATGGCATATCATTTTATGATTTCTGAATTATCAGACTTTGGTAGATCTTCTATCTTATATTTGAGAAGTATGTGTCGATCATACTTTGAGATTTTCTTCATTGTTATCATTATTATATGATATTATGTGATTTTACACTTTGTGCATTTTATGATTGGAACTTCCTACTGGGAAAATTGACTAAGCCCGTAAATTTTTCCCTTAGATGTTATCACAGATCAGGGTAAAGAAGAAGAAGCTGGACCTAGTGATAGTCATGCCTGACAAAGAGATGGATGTAGAGATGTTTGGAGACCTCATAGTTCTTATTTTGACATTTTGATAGAACTATGTAATTTCATAGGATCCAATGATGTAATAATTTAGATAACTCTTCTTTTGGATATGGTTTGATGTTTGACTTATATAGTTTAGTTGTTTCCATCCTTACTATTGAAATGTTGGTATTATAATTCCGTAAGTATTATTTCCGCACATTTTATTTCACAAGTGTTATGCTAGCACACACATAAATATTTGGTGGATTGATCCACTTGTGTGCTAAATTGGACCAGTTGAGGGTTGGGTTTACGGACTTGAAATCCGCTCGTGTCATGGCGTATCTGTCCCTTTTCCGTTTAAAAAAAAAATACTCTCTTTTAGTCAATGGAAAAAAGGCGGGTCGTTACAGTTGGTATCAGAGCGGAATGAAAAAGCAAAGGAAGGAAATTATTATAAGTCAAATTTATCCAATAAACTTAGAGAAAAATTCCCCTCAAAACAAAGAATGTCAATAAAACTTAGGAGATTGCATCCATCTAGTCAGTATTAATAAATAATGGACTACACATGAATCATTGTTGCTTGAAGAAGCATTTTTTTTAAGATTACTAAGTGGATGCTTCATGACTTAGGAAACATGCCGCCACGAAGAAGGAACACCCGACGCAATGTGGAACACACCGAAGAGACAAGTGGCAATATCCCACAAGTGACTCCCGAGCTCCAAAGTTTCGAACAAGCAGTGGTGAATTTAGTACTGCAATAGAACCAAGCAGGCGGTAGTGTCAATGCCTCAACTGATGCTCAAGACAAAGCTTTGGTCAGGGATTTTCAACAGCAGCGTCCCCCATACTTTCGTAGAAATGTGGACCTATTGAAGCTGAAAACTAGATTGAAAACACCACGAAGATCCTGAAGTTACAAAGGATCATGGCGATCAGGATAGGATTCTCTTGGCCACATCTCAACTGATTGATGATGCGGGCAAATGGTGGAAGGTAGTGGAACAAAACCAGACAGTGACAGAAATGACTTGGGAATTTTATAGAAATTTTCCTAGATTACTACTTTCCACAAGAAGAGAAGGAACTCAAGATTCAGGAATGCTGAAGGATGTATGACAGTTGCTGAATATAAACAAGAATTCATCCAACTCTATTGTTATGCTCCATGCATGGTGGACATTGAATATAAGAAAGCTCGGAAGTTTGAGAGAGGCCTACGTCCTAACATCAGAGCCAACGTCACCATATTTAAAGCAGCAACTTTGGCAGAAGTTGTAAGTAGAGCGAGCATTACTGAGCAGGAACTGATTGAGTCAGCTAGGTACATGGACAACAGAAGAAGTTTGAGCGGGGGAAATTCTTTTCTTCCTTGCAAGAAATTTCGGCCCAACTCCTGAAAACCTTTAGTTTCTACAGCCTCCACTGGTGTATATCGTCCCAGCCATCCTTCAGCCTCTGCTTCGACAGCACAAACATCTAGGGGTGGCATCACTTGTTTCAAGTGTGGCCAAGTAGAGCATATGAAGCGGGACTGTCCGCAATTTCACAAGTCGCCTCAAGCACGAAATTTTTTTTCCCCACCAGGCAGGCCAGCACAGTCTCTGATATCGAGAGCACAGAACCAGTCTGGACGGCCACCTATTCCAACAGCTTCAGGACGATTGTACACCCTCGTTCCTCCTCTAGAGACAGCGGATCACTCTGTGATCCAATGTATGGAAGTTATTGGTGGTTCTTATACAGTAGCATTGTTTGATTTAGGAGCATCACACTCCTTTTTATCTGCATCTTTAGTATTTGCCACTGGTTTACTTATACAACAATTATCAACTGCACTTAACATAGTATCACCAATTGGTGACACATCACTTGGGTTAGTTGGCACTTCTGTTGACGCTGGACTAGTCAACTTCAAATTCAAGTTCGACGATCTGGTTATGGACATGACGGAGTTTGATGTCATCTATGGCATGGATTGGTTGACCACGTTTCATACGGTTATTGATTGCTACCTCAGAAGGGTGACATTTTGGTCACCAGAGGGACAACAATTTATAGTTCATACAAACAAATAAAAAAACTCCAGTGTATGGAAGGTTACATGATGGACTGAAGCAAATTTTGTTGAATAGTATCAGGTTGGAAAAGTCACCTGCATCCACATTACTTGAAATAGTAAGAGACTATGTAGAAGTATTTCCGACAGAACTCCCGGGTTTAGCTCCTAAGAGGGAGGTTGATTTTGAGATCAAGTTACTCCCTGGCACTGCACCTGTGTCACTTCTGCATTATCGAATGGCACCTGCAGAGATGTTGGAGTTGAAGAAACAGATTGATGAGTTACTCAAATTGGGATTCATCCAGCACAGTACTTCATCGTGGGGAGCACTAGCATTGTTTGTCAAGAAGAAAGATGACTCGCTACGTATGGGCGTGGATTACAGAAAACTGAACCAACTCACCATCAAGAATAAATATCCTCTACCTCAAATTGACAACTTGTTCGATCAACTTAGAAGATCTAGTCATTTCTCTAAGATAATCTCATGTCGGGCTATCATCAGATCAGAGTCAAGGATGAGGATATAGGGATAACAACTTTCAGAACTCGATATGGATTGTATGAGTATGTGGTGATGCCGTTTGGACTAACCAATGCACCGGCATTGTTTATGGATTTGATGAATCGAATCTTCCATCCTTATTTGGATAGATTTGTAACTGTTTTCATTGATGACATTCTTATTTACTCTACGAGTAAGGAAGAACATGCCGAGCACTTGCGAATCATACTGGACACATTGAGGAACAACACGCTGTTTGTAAAAGCTAGCAAGTGTGAGTTTTGGATGTCCGAGGTGAATTTTCTTGGACACATAGTAACAGGGGAAGGGATAAAGGTGGATCCAACAAAGGTAGCGGCAGTGAAGGAATGGAAACCTCCTAAGAATGTTACTGAGATCAGAAGTTTCCTTGGGTTGGCATGGTATTATCGGAAGTTCATTCTAGAGTTCTCCAAAATTGAGGCCCACTTCACTCGATTGACTCAGAAAGGAATCAAATTTGAATGGACAGAGCTGTGCAACAGGAGATTTGAAGAGCTAAAAGAAAGTCTAACAACAACTCCTATCTTAATTCTTCCAGGAAAAGTCAAAGGGTATACAGTAGAATGTGACGCATCAGGTGAAGGACTTGGGTGCTCACTCTCCCAGGGTCCACATGTGGTTGCTTATGGTTCCCTTCAATTGAAAACTCATCAACGGAATTATCCCATCCACGATCTGGAATTGGCAACAGTGGTATTCACTCTGATGGTTTGGCGACACTATCTCTACGAAGAGAAATTTGAGGTATATTCTTACACAAGAGTTTGAAATACTTGTTTGGGCATAAAGAACTCAACCTGAGATAGAGAAGGTCGATGGAATACCTTCAAGAATATGACTTTGCCCTACACTACCATCCGGGTAAAACAAACAAAGTTGTGGATGAACTTAGTCGTCTGGCTCACGGGACCGTAGCAAGTCTCATTATGCAAGAATTGGAAATGCTCACAGCAATTGAAAATTTGAACCTACGTATAAGCGGCAGAGGATGCATGTACAATTTAATCGTACACTCTACCATGACGACAAGAATTGAACAAGCACAAAGATCAGGTTCAGAAATAACTGAGATATGGGCTAAACTATCTACATGAGAGACAGTGCAAGATTAGGAAATATGACCTGGATAGGGTCTTAAGTTTAGAGGCCGAATCTATGTGCCTGAAGAATGCAGGGAAGAATCATTGACTGAAGCTCACAAGTCCAAATTCTCCATACACCCTGGAAGTACAAAAATGTACCAAGTTCTTAAAAGACAATATTGGTGGTGTGGACTTAACAGAGACGTGGCAGATTTTGTCTCCAGATGTTTGACCTGTCAGAGAGCAAGGCAGAACATCGAAAGCCACCTGAATTACTCAAACCCCTTTCTATACCTGAGTGGAAATGGCATCACCACATACTCATACAGTCCATACTGAGTTCCGAAAGCAGTCTTCTCTATATCCTCATCCTTGACTCTGATCTAATGATAGCCCGACATGAGATCTATCCTAGAGAAATGACTGGATCCTCTAAGTTGATCAAACAAGTCATCTATTCAAGGTAGAGGATATTTATTATTGATGGTATGTTAGTTCAGCTCTCTGTAATTCACGCACATACGAAGAGAGCCATCTTTCTTCTTGACAAATAATGCCGGTGCTCCCCACGATGAAGTATTGTGCCGGATAAATCCCAATTTGAGTAACTCAGCAATTTGTTTCTTCAATTCCGACATCTCTGTAGGTGCCATCGAATAATGTGGGAATGACACAGGTGCAGTGCCAGGGAGTAACTTGACTTCAAAATTAATCTCCCTCTTTGGAGGTAAACCCGGGAGTTATGTCGGAAATACTTCTGCTCAGTCTTTCACTATTGCAGGTAATGTGGATACGGGTGATTTTTCCAACTTGATATTGTTCAATAAAATATGGTTCATTTCATTACATAACCTTCCATATACTAGAGTTTTCTGTTTGTTTACACGAACTATAAATCATCGTCCCTCTCGTGACCAAAATATCACCCTTCTGAGGTAGCAATCAGTACCTGCCTGGTACGTGGTCAAACAATCCATGCAAAAAATGACATCAAATTCTGTCATATCCATAACCAGATAATCGAACTAAAATTTGAAGTCGACTAGTTCAGTGTCCACAGAAGTGCAAACCCAAGTGATGTGTCACCGATTGGTGATACTATGTTAAGTGCAGTTGAGAATTGTTGTACAAGCAAACCAGTGGTAGCTACTAAAAATGTAGATAAAAAGGAATGTGATGCTCTTGAATCAAACAATGCTATTGCATAAGAACTGCCAAGAACTACCATACCTTGGATCACAGAGTGATTCGCTATCTCTAGTGGAGGGATGAGGGTGTACAACCATCTTGAAACTGTTGGAATGGGTGGTTGTCCAAACTGATTCTGTGCTCTGGATACTTGAGACTGTACTGGCCTACCCAAGGGAACGGAAAGAACTCTGTGCTTGAGGTGACTGGTGAAGTTACGGACAATTCCAATTCATGTGTCCCGCCTGGCCACATTGGAAACAAGTAATGCCATCCCAGGATGTCTATGCTGCCGGAACTGAGGCTGAAGGATGACTGGGATGATATCCACCAGTGGAGGCCATAGAAGCTGAAGGTTTTCTAGAGTTCGGACGAAATTTCTTACAAGGGCGAAAAGAGTTTCCCCCGCTCTGGCTCCTTCTGATCTCCATGTACTTAGTTGACTCCATCAGTTCTTGTTCAGCAATGCTTGCTCTTCTCACAACTTCTGCTGAATATGGTGACCTTGACCCTGATGATAGGACATAGACCTCTTTCAAACTTCTGAGCTTTCTTATATTCAGTGCCACCATGTATAGAGCATAACAAGAGAGTCAGATGAATTGTTGATGATATTCCGCAACTGTCATACGTCCTTGAGCTGGGACTATGAATTCCTAAGTTTTACGCTTCTTCTCATCTTCCAGAAAGTAGTGCTCTAGGAAAATTTCTGTGAAATTCTACCAAGTCATTTCTGCCACCTTCTAATTTTGCTCCACTACCTTCCACCATTTGCCCGTATCGTCTATCAGTTGAGATGTGGCCAATAAAATCCGATCTTGATCGTCCGTGATCCTCAGTAACTTTAAGAACTTGGTGGTGTTCTCGATCCAGTTTTCAGCTACAATGGGTCCCTCATTTCCATGAAAATATGGGGGACACTACTGTTGGAAATCCATAACCAAGGCTCTGTTTTGAGAATCAGTTGTGGCATTGGCACCACCGCATGCTTGGTTTTGTTGCGGTACTGAATTCACTACTGCTTGTACAAAATTTTGGAGCTCGAGAGTCACAGGTGGGATATTGCCCCTTGTCTCCTCAATGCGTTCCGCATTGCATCTGTTGTTCCTTCTTCGTGCCATCATGTTTCCTAAGTCACGAAACAGTCGCTTAGTAACCTTTTAAAAATGCTTCTTCAAGCAACCATGATTCATGTATAGTCAATTACATATTGACTGGATTGATGCAATCTCCTAGGTATTATTGACATTCTTTGTTTTTCCTTATTTTTCTTTTTCATTCTGATCTTATACCAACTGTAACGTTGGTATCAGTAAAGTTATGAGCCTATGTTTGCTCTGATACCAACTGTAACAACCCACCCTTTCTCCATTGATTAAATCAGAGTAATTTTTTTTTAACGGAAAAGGGACATATACATCATGACGCTAGTCGAGCCCGAGTCCGAAGACTCGACCCTCGATTGACCCAATTCTAGCACACATGTGGGTCAACCCACCAAATACTTTTATGTGTGCTAGTATAACACTTGTGAAATAACACATGCGGAAATAACATTTTGCGGAATTATAATATTAAACATTTGATAGCAAAGTTGAAAATTACTTAACCAAATAAATCAAAATATCAAACCATATCCAAAATAGAAGTTATCTAAATTATTACATCAATGATCCTATGAAATTACATAGTCCTATCAAAATGCCAAATTAAGAATTGTGATATTTTCTAAGCATCTCCAGATTCATCTCTTCGTTAAGCATGACTACCACTCGGTCCAGTTTCTTCTCCTTTACCCTCATTTGTGTTAACTTTTAGGGGAAAAATATACAGGCTTAGTCAACTTGCCCAGTAGGAAAATCCTATCACAAAATGTACAAAGTGTGAAATCTCATAATATCATATAATAAGGAGAACAATGAGGAAAATCTCAAAATATGGTTAACACATGTTTCTCAAATTCAATATAGAAGATGTACCGAAGTCTTATAAATCAAAAATCATAAAAATGATATGACATGGGTGTCATGCATCAATGATATGCCCACCAATTTCCATACATCAGATCATAACAAATTACTTCAATCAATGATTCTCAATAACTGGCCACTTATGTCCACAGCATTTGAGGCAGCAACCACCAGGGTGTTGTTACCCATCCAAAAATTAACCGAGACTTTCGGTGGAGTGTGGTATCCTCCCTCTACGCAGGGTTTCAGGACCTTCCCATGAGCTCTTTGGCCCAATTAAGCCGTAACATTCATATCATGGGACAGGGCCAAAATCCTAGATAGGACACTTCTTCTTGGCTTGCTAAGATCAACAACCACCCCACCCCACCAATGCAACCATGCATGAGGTAATGTGTGCAAACATCATGATAAAACCATGCATCAAATAGTTTCTTTCATCAAACATCATTTCTGTATAAGATAATGAGTATAATATAAATCAATATTTATCAAAACCATTCACATTGTTGTGCTTCAATGAAGTTGGAACTCCTACCTGATCGACAGTGATCTACCAAATAAGATTCACACGTTTGACGTCAGAATTATCTTCGACTCCTTTTGTCCATGTACATGTCCCAGACTATTATCACATAAAATCCTTGTCTAATCTATGTAGGTCTAATCCAGACCTAAAGGTCTAGCGTAAGATTTCCAAAACCTAAAGGATTTCATTCATATTTGATTTTAACAACAAATACATTAACTTTGTGAATTTTTCTTTGTTTCAGGCCTACATATCGACACTATCGATACATCGCCTCTGGACATAGTCGACATATTGATCATCTCGATATGTCGACTAGACTCCGTCTGTTCCCAGTTTATATTTCCAGTTCCTTTTCTGTCATATATGTACATATCAACGTAGTCGATATATCTAGTAGTTCGTACAGTCAATATGTCGAGTCTATCGACATATCCTCCTGATTTGATTCTTCAGTTCCTTAAGTCATAATTTGTTTCCCGATTATAAGTATCGATCCACTCAATACCTCTATACATGTTTTACCGATATATCGTCATAATCGATGCATCGTCCACTGTTTCTGAACTATACATATCGATTAAATCGAAATCTATGCCTTCTGGGTTTTCGGTTTATTTGAACTTATACTCCATCTCTGTTCACAGGCCGATACATCGGTTCTATCGATGTCTCGTCCGTGAACCAGTCTGTACCCAGACTCATATGTTGGTCTGATCGATATATTTACCAGGGATCATCTCTAGGCCGACATATCGAGTTGGTTGATACATCATCCTAAGATTAGTCTATCACTTTTTATTTCATCTTCGGTTCCACCATACCAAGACCGACACATCGACTCAGCCGGTGGGACGTGCTGAGATCAATTCTTCATTCCTTCGTTCCATATTATGTCTGTCGTACTCAGGCCGACACATCGATGTTGTAGATATGTCGTCCCGAGATCAGTTCATCATTCATACGTTTATTATTTTTTTATTTCTATAATGCCCCGCTCTTTTTCACTAGCGTAAATCAGAGTATTTTTTTTTTAAAATAAGTGAGAGAGGACGAGTCATCACGACGGGAGTCAAGTCCGAGTTTTCCAAAATCCAATCCTTAACTGGCCACTATAACGTGTGCGTGAACTAAGTCCATTAAAACAATTTCACACGCTTTTCTTAATACTTGCGGATAATTTTTATGAATAAGATGTTATTCATATTCTTCTCATCATTAGGCAAGGGAAACCAATCATCATAAATTCCAATGAACTTAAGGATTATCAAACCATAGCAAATAAGTTCTAAGTTATTACAATCCAAAATATAAGTTATCCGAATACATCATTGAACTCAACATAAGTAATTTAAACTTAATTCTTCCCAAGCTCCTACGCTTGGCTACCTTCCGGTCCCACATCCTTTTCCTTAGCATTTCCTGTTCCATCATCTATAGGGTAGAAGTAGGGCATTAGTCAACTTGCCTAGTAGGTATTCCAATTAGGGTTATGGTACACATAGGAGTAATATTAGAATAACATGAATCAAGGGTATATACATCAATAATGTCATATTTGTAAAACATCTTGTGAGTAATAAAACAATGCATGATATTCATATCATAATCATGCTAATATAAGTGTCATGTCATGGGTGTCAATGCCAATTGAGATCCCACCCAATGTCCATACTCAATCACATCATAAATCAATCAATGGTTTCCATGGCCAACTATGTCCACAGTGTTTGAAGCGGCAACCACCAGGGCACTGTGTACCCATCCACAAATTAATCGGGATTACCGATGGAGTGTGGACTCCTCTCTTTGCGCAGGGTTTCGGGACCTTCCCAGGTGCTCTTTGGCCCAATTACGCAGTACGTTTTCTATCAACCGAACATTGTAAGGCCCCTCTTCTTGAAATCCATTCTTAATCATATTTAAACATGAATTCCATTGTCAATACTTAACTTAATAAACTTTTCCTACCCACTAGCCAAGGTTAGGGTTTTTCATAATCCATCCAATCATGGAACCCATGGGTTCGGCCACACCATGGCCAAACCTTTGGTTTCCTTAGATTTATTCCCATACTATTAAATCTTATACATATCTTCCTTCAATCTCCTTGTTCTTTTTTTTATCTTTCATTTCTTCCTTAATTCTTTTTCTCCTTTCTTTGTTCTTTCAAGTCTCCAATGTATGGAGGTAGAGGTGGGAGAGAGAGAGGAGAGGAGAGGAGAGAAAACTCTTGCTCAAGAGTGGAGGAGTCGGCCAAGGGGTTTGAAGCGCCCCTCAGTTTGTGTCTTTTATATTAACACTTAGTCTCTTCACTCCCTCTCATAATACCTTGGTCTAACCAAGGAGATCCTTGGTTAAACCAAAGAGACCCCTTGGCGTCCCAATGAGTCCCTTGGCTTCCCTAGTGTCTAAGTTCAATGTACTTAGAGAAGCTACCCCATCTCATCCCTTCATCTTCTCAACTCAAACAAAACCTTAACTCAAAACTTGAACTCACATGTGGTTGACCAAGTCAACCCATGTCATGGTCGACCATGCATGTGGTGACTTAGTCACCACATGGCACTTGGGTCCCACTTTGACCATGTCACTTGATGATGTGGCATTCTTGTTTAGTTGGCTTCTATGTGATGACATGTATGCCACATGGCAATACCACATCACTCACATGCCACCTCACTTGATGAGGTGGACTTTAACGCATTAAATGCACTAATTATCCAATTCAACTAATTTAAATAAACTTTCCCAATTACTTTAAAATCAAGCTCACCTATGACCCATTGGGATTAAATTGCAATCCAAGTGGGCAAATCCAATAATTTTATAAGCTAAGGAAAATTCGTGGTGTTACAATTTCAGTCATACCTAAGCCGATACATCGACATAAGCGACGTGTCATCCTGGGTTCCAGTTCCATACTTAACATCTTCGGTTCGTTGAATTCTCGCCCCAGTCAACAAGGTGTCGAAGTCAATATGTCGACTGGGTTGAGTTCGAAGTCATGGACCCATCGTCCATGGCTTCCCTTTACTTAGGTGTATGGTTCTTGGGTTATTTCATTCCCAATACATTCATACAAGTTTTCTAAGCAACCAAAGGTTATTGATTTATTTTAAAACTATAAAAAATTCACCAACCTCGAGTGATTCGCAGGTGTGCATGAAAGGGTGAAATCTGATCTTCCTTGTTTCCTTGCTGACTCGATTTCTCCTTCCTCTTGCTTGGTCTCTCCTTCCTTTCCCAGAACAGAGGAAGCCCATGAGGAGGTGAAAAGGTTTCCCGGTCGAGTTGAAGGTTAGGATGTGAGTGAGTGGGTGTACTCGGATGAGAAAGATGGGTGGTCAGGCACTCTATTTCTATGTTTTCTTCTCTCTATTTTCCTCTCTTTTTCTTTCTTTCTTTTCTTCTATTTTCCTTTCTTTTTATCTTCATCTTTTGCTATCCCTAGACCCTTAATTGAGTCCTTGAAAACTGAAGGGTCATTGTGAATGCCCATGCATAGAAAAATGAATGGTTTGGACGGTGGTAGACAAAGTGTCTGCTAAAGATGTTTCTTATACTCGACACATCTACTTTGTCTATGTCGAACCATTTGATGATCTTTTCCCTGATACATCGATCCATTCGATGTATCACCTAAAAATGTTCAGATTCCCCAACACATCGACCATGTCGATGTATCGTCCGAGGAAACTTTAGTTTCCTTTTATTTCTTTCAATAAACATTTACATTATTTGGACCAAAGTCATATACTTAATTTACATGCTAAAATAAATTACGTAATAAAAGGATTTAAAATCTTGGGTCCTTACAATATTTCCACCTTTTGGAATTTTCATCCCGAAAATTAGACGAAGGTTGGATTCCATAATAAAACAATTTCTACGTAAATAACTCAAGATGAGAGGCTCTCATTTCTAATTACATTTCCCAAGTGGATTCTTCATTTTCCCACTTTGACGAAAGGAATCACCCTGTTTCTTAGTACTTTCTATTCTGCACCTATGATTTTGATACGTCTTTCGATGTAAGTTACATCACTTGGAACATCCAATTCTTGTGCATCCAAAACATGCTGAGGGATCAGGATTATACTTTCGTAACATTGAGATCCGAAATACATCGTGCATGTTGGATAACTGCGATGGAAGTGCAATGCGATATGCAGCCTTGCCAATCTTATCGAGGACTGAGAATGGTTCTATTAACCTCGGGTCAGCTTCCCTTTCTTCTCAAACCTCATTTGTCATTTTCTCTGTGAGACTTTTAGGAATACTAAGTCTCCCAATTCAAATGTCAAAGGTCTCATTCTCTTATCAGCATAGCTCTTTTGTCGGCTTTGAGTAGTCAACAGATGTTGTCATATAACTTTGATCTGCTCGGTTGTTTGTGCGACCAAATCCGGTCCAATGAGTGCAGCTTTGCCTGCCTCGGTTCAACAAACTGGAGATCTGCATGGTCGACTATATAATGCTTCAAATGGAGACATCTGAAGACTCGCCTGATAGTTGTTGTTGTATGAAAACTCCACCAGTGGAAGATGATTCTCCCAACTGCCCTGGAAGTCTAACTTACAAACTCCCAGCATATCTTCCAACGTTTGTATGGTTCTCTCTAACTGTACATCCGTCTAAGGATGGAATGTTGTGTTGTATAGCAGATATATCCCCATTGTTGTCTGCAAACTCTGCCACACCCTGCCTATGAATCTGTCGTCCCGATAGGACACAATGGTCCTGGGTATCCCATGCAATCTGACAATATCTCTGATGTACCGCCTACCCAACGTCTCAGATAAATCTACCATCTTGATAGGAATGAAATGTGACAATTTTGTGAGAAGGTCAATTATAACCCATATTGCATCATTGCCTTCTAAAGATTTGGGTTGTCCGGTCACAAAATCCATTGCATTGTGCTACCATTTCCACTCAGGTATAGACAGAGGTTTGAGTAAACCAGGTGGCCTTTGATGTTCTGCCCATGACTCTTTGGCACGTCAAACACCTTAAGACGAAATCTACTACGTCTTTCTTAAGTCCATACCACCAGTATTGTCTTTTAAGATCTTGGTACATCTTTGTAGTTCCGGGGTGTATGGAGAATTTGGACTTGTGAGCTTCTGTCAATAGTTATTCCCTGCATTCTTTGGCACATAGACTCGGCCTCTGAACATAAGACCCTGTCCAGGTTGTAATTCTCAATCTGGTATTGTCTCTCCTGTAGATAATTTGGCTCATATTTCTACCATTTCTGGATCTGATCTCTGTGCTTGTTCAATATTCGATACCATGGTGGAATGCACTATTAGGTTGTACATACTCCCACTGCCATTTATGTGCAAGTTTATTTATTTAATTGCTGACAACATCTCCCATTCCTACATGATCAAATTTTCTATAGTTCCATGAGTCATGCGGCTAAGTGCATCTGCAACCTTGTTTGCTTTTCCCGGATGATAGTGAAAGGAAAATCATAATCCTAGAGATACTCCATCCATCGCCTCTGTCTCAAATTGAGTCCCTTCTGATCAAACAAGTATTTCAAACTTTTGTGATCCGAATATACCTCAAATTTTCTCCGTAGAGGTAATGTCGCCAACTTTTGAGTGTGAATACCACTACGATAAATTCGAGATCATGGATGGGATAATTTCGTTCATGGATTTTTAACTGCCAGGATCCGTAGGCCACTACATGTGGACCTTGAGTAAGAGAACACCTAAGTCCTTCCCCTGAAGCATCACAGAATACCTCGTATCCTTTGCCCCCTCTGGTAGGGCTAAGATGGGAGTTGTTATCAGTCTTTCTTTTAGTTCTTCTAACCTTCGGTTGTACAGTTTTATCCATTCAAACTTGACTCCTCTTTTAGTCAAACGAGAAAGTGGAGCTGCAATCTTTGAGAAGTCCATGATAAATTTATGATAATATCCAACCAATTCGATGAAACTTCTAATCTGAGTAAGATTTTTTCACTGCCGCTACCTTGGTTGGGTCCACTGTTATTCCTTCTACTGTCACCACATGGCCCAAAAAGTTCACTTTGGACAACCAGAATTCACACTTGCTACCCTTTGCAAATAGCTTGTTCCTTTTCAATGTGTCCAGAACAATTCACAAGTGTTCGACATGTTCTTCCTCGCTGGTGGAATAAATAAGAATGTCGTCGATGAAGACGATCACAAATTTATCAAGTATGACGAAAGATTCTATTCATTAAATCCATAAATATTGCCGGTGCATTTGTTAGCCCAAATGGCATCACCACATACTCATACAGTCCATACCGAGTTCTGAAAGCAGTATTCTCTATATCCTCATCCTTGACTCTGATCTGATGATAGCCCGACATGAGATCTATCTTAGAGAAATGACTGGATCCTCTAAGTTGATCAAACAAGTCGTCTATTCGAGGTAGAGGATATTTATTCTTGATGGTGAGATCGTTCAGCTTTCTATAATCCACGCTCATACGTAGAGAGCCCATCTTTCTTCTTGACAAATAATGCATGTGCTCCCCACGATGAAGTATTGTGCCGGATAAATCCCAATCTGAGTAATTCATCAATCTGTTTCTTCAATTCCAACATCTCTGTACATGCCATCCGATAATGTGAGTGTGACACGGGTGCAGTTTCAGGGAGTAACTTGATTTCAAAATCAATCTCCCTTTTTAGAGGTAAATTCGAGAGTTCTGTCGGAAATACTTCTGCGTAGTCTTTAACTGTTGCAGGTAATGTGGATACGGGTGACTTTTCCAACCTGATACTGTTCAATAAAATCGTGTTCATTTCATTACGTAACCTTCCATATTCTGTTTGTTTGCATGAACTATAAATCATCGTCCCTCTGGTGGCAAAATGTCCCCCTTCTGTGGTAGCAATCAATACCTGTCTGGTACGTGGTCAACCAATCCATGCCAAAAATTACTTCAAATTCTATCATATCCATAACCAGATAGTCGAACTGGAATTTGAAATCAACTAGTTTAGTGTCCACTAAAATCCAAACTAACCCAAGTGATGTGTCACCGATTGGTCATACTATGTTAAGTGCAGTTGAAATTTGTTGTACATGCAAACCAGTGGAAGCTACTTAAGATGCAGCTAAAAAAGAGTGTGATGCTCCTGAATCAAACAATGTTATTGCATAAGAATTTCCAATAACTGCCAAACCTTGGATCACAGAGTGATCCACTGTCTCTAAAGAAGGGACGAGTGTGTACAACCGTCTTGAAGCTGTTGGAATGGGTGGTCGTCAAGACTAATTCTGTGCTGGCCTACTCAGTGGACGGAAAGAATTTTGTGCTTGAGATGACTTGTGAAGTTACGGACAATTCTACTTCATGTGTCCCACCTAGCCACACTGGAAACGAGTAATGTCACCCCAAGATGTCTGTGCTGCCGGAACTGAGGCTGATGGATGACTGGGACGATATCTACTAGTGGAGGCCGTAGGAGCTGAAGGTTTTCCGGAGTTGGGACGGAATTTTTTGCTAGGGCGGAAAGACTTTCCCCTGCTTTGGCTCCTTCAATTCTCCATGTACTTAGCTGACTCCATCAATTCTTGTTCAGCAATGCTTGCTCTTCTCATAACTTCTGCCAAGGTTGTTGATTTGAATATGGTGACCTTGGCCCTTGTGATAGGACGTAGACCTCTTTCAAACTTCTGAGCTTTCTTATATTCTGTGTCCACCATGTATAGAGCATAACAAGAGAGTCAGATGAATTGTTGATGCTATTCCACAACTGTCATACGTCCTTTGAACTAGGACTATGAATTCCTGGGTCTTATGCTCCTTCTCATCTTCCGAAAAGTAGTGCTCTAGGAAAATTTCTGTGAAATTCTCCCAAGTCATTTCTACCATTTGCCTGCATCGTCTATCAATTGAGATGTGGCCAATAAGATCCGATCTTGATCGTCCATGATCCTCAGTAACTTCAGGAACTTGGTGGTGTTCTCGATCCAGTTTTCAACTCTAATGGGTCCCTCATTTCCATGAAAATATGGGGGACACTGTTGTTCGTAATCGCTGACCAAGGCTCTGTCTTGAGAATCAGTTGCGGCATCGACACCACCACCTATTTGGTTTTGTTGCAGTACTGAATTCACTACTGCTTATATAAAATTTGGGAGCTCGGGAGTCACAGGTGGGATACTGCCACTTGTCTCCTCAATGCGTTCCGCATTGCATCTGTAGTTCCTTCTTCGTGGCGGCATGTTTCCTAAGTCACGAAACTGGCGCTTAGTAACCTTTTAAAAATGTTTCTTCAAGCAATCATGATTCACGTATAGTCAATTACATATTGATTGGATTGATGCAATCTCCTGATACCAACTGTAACAACCCGCCCTTTTTCCATTGGTTAAATCAGAGTAAGTTTTTTTTAACGGAAAAGGGACGGATACGTCACAAAACGAGCCAAGTCCGAGTCCGAAGACCTGACCCTCGACTGGTCCAATTCTAGCAGACACGTGGGTCAACCCACCAAATACTTTTACGTGTGCTAGTATAACATTTGTGAAACAACACATGCAGAAATCACATTTTACGGAATTATAATATTAAACATTTGATAACAAAGTTGAAAATTACTTAACCAAATAAATCAAAATTTCAAACCATATCCAAAATTGAAGTTATCTAAATTATTACATCGATGATCCTATGAAATTACTAGCTCTATCAACATGCCAAATGAAGAACTATGATATTCTCTAAGCATCTCCAGATCCATCTCTTCATCAAGCATGTCTACCTCTAGGTCCAGCTTTTTCTCCTTTACCCTGATCTGTGTTAACTTCTAGGGGAAAATGTACGGGCTTATTCAACTTGCCCAGTAGGAAATTCCTATCACAAAATGCAAATTGTGAAATCTCATAATATCATATAATAAGAGAACAATGAGGAAAATCTCAAAATATGGTTAACACATGTTTATCAAATTCAATACAGAAGATGTACCAAAGTCTTATAAATCAGAAATCATAAAAATGATATGTCATGGGTGTCATGCATCAATGATATGCCCACCCATTTCCATACATCAGATCATAACAAATTACTTCAATCAATGATTCTCAATAACTGGACACTTATGTCCACAGCATTTGAGGCAGCAACCACCAGGGTGTTGTTACCCATCCAAAAATTAACCGAGACTTTCGGTGGAGTGTGGCCTCCTCTCTCTGCGCAGGGTTTCAGGACCTCCCATGAGCTCTTTGGCCCAATTAAGCCGTAACATTCATATCAAGGGACAGGGCCAAAATCCTATATTTGATTTATTGTATACGAGACCATGCAAGTTCGGACAGTTCTTCTTAGCTCGCTAAGATCATCTCTCCCCCCCCCACCCCACCCACCCATGCAACCATGCATGAGGTAATTTGTGCAATTATGATGCCAAAACAATGCATCAAATAGTTTCTTTCATCAAACATCATTTCTATATAAGATAATGAGTATAATAAAAATCAAGATCTCACAAATCAATATTTATCAAAACCATTCACATTGTTGTGCTTCAATGAAGTAGGAACTCCTACCTGATCGACAGCGATCAACCAAATAAGATTCACACGTTTGACGTCGGAATTATGTTTGACTCTTTTTGTCCATGTACATGTTCCAATCACAATTTATAGATTATTATCACATAAAATCCTTGTCTAATCCAGACCTAAAGGTCTACTGTAAGATTTACAAAACTTAAAGGATTTCATTCATATTTGATTTTAACAACAAATACATTAACTTTGTGAATTTGTCTTTGTTTCAGGCCGACATATCGACGCTGTCGATACATCTCCTCTGAACATAGTCAACATATCAATCATCTCGATATGTCGGCTGGACTCCGTCTATTCCCAGTTTATATTTTCCAGTTCCTTTTCGGTCATATATGTATATATCGACATAGTCGATATATCTAGTAGTTTGTACGGTCGATATGTTGAGTCTGTCGACATATCCTCCTGATTTGATTCCTTAGTCCCTTAAGTCATCATTTGTTTCCTGATTATAGGTATTGATCCACTCAATACTTCCATACACGTTTTTACCTATATATCAACATAATCGATGCATAGTCCACTATTTCCGAAGTATACATATCAATCAAATCGATACCTGTGCCTTCTGGGTTCTTGGTTTATTTGAACTTATACTCCATCTCGTGCTTCAATGAAGTAGGAACTCCTACCTGATCGACAGTGATCAACCAAATAAGATTCACACGTTTGACGTCGGAATTATGTTCGACTCTTTTTGTCCATGTACATGTTCCAATCACAATTTATAGATTATTATCACATAAAATCCTTGTCTAATCCAGACCTAAAGGTCTACTGTAAGATTTACAAAACTTAAAGGATTTCATTCATATTTGATTTTAACAACAAATACATTAACTTTGTGAATTTGTCTTTGTTTCAAGCCGACATATCGACACTGTCGATACATCTCCTCTGAACATAGTCGACATATCAATCATCTCGATATGTCAGCTGGACTCCGTCTGTTCCCAGTTTATATTTTCCAGTTCCTTTTCGGTCATATATGTATATATAGACATAGTCGATATATCTAGTAGTTTGTACGGTCGATATGTTGAGTCTGTCGACATATCCTCCTGATTTGATTCCTTAGTCCCTTAAGTCATCATTTGTTTCCCGATTATAGGTATTGATCCACTCAATACCTCCATACATGCTTTTACCTATATATCAACATAATCGATGCATAGTCGACTATTTCCGAAGTATACATATCGATCAAATCGATACCTGTGCCTTCTGGGTTCTTGGTTTATTTGAACTTATACTCCATCTCGTGCTTCAATGAAGTAGGAACTCCTACCTGATCGACAGTGATCAACCAAATAAGATTCACACGTTTGACGTCGGAATTATGTTCGACTCTTTTTGTTCATGTACATGTTCCAATCACAATTTATAGATTATTATCACATAAAATCCTTGTCTAATCCAGACCTAAAGGTCTACTGTAAGATTTACAAAACTTAAAGGATTTCATTCATATTTGATTTTAACAACAAATACATTAACTTTGTGAATTTGTCTTTGTTTCAGGCCGACAAATCGACACTGTAGATACATCTCCTCTGAACATAGTCGACATATCAATCATCTCGATATGTCAGCTGGACTCCGTCTGTTCCCAGTTTATATTTTCCAGTTCCTTTTCGGTCATATATGTATATATCGACATAGTCGATATATCTAGTAGTTTGTACGGTCGATATGTTGAGTCTGTCGACATATCCTCCTGATTTGATTCCTTAGTCCCTTAAGTCATCATTTGTTTCCCGATTATAGGTATTGGTCCACTCAATACCTCCATACATGCTTTTACCTATATATCAACATAATCGATGCATAGTCCACTATTTCCGAAGTATACATATCGATCAAATCGATACTTGTGCCTTCTGGGTTCTTGGTTTATTTGAACTTATACTCCATCTCTGTTCACAGGCCGATACATCGGTTCTGTCGATGTCTCGTCCGTGAACCACTCTATACCCAGACTCATTTGTTGGTCTGATCGATATATTTACCAAGGATCATTTCCAGGCTGACATATCCAGTTGGTCGATACATCGTCCTAAGATTAGTCTATCACTTTTTATTTCATCTCCTTTTTCACCATACTAAGACCGACACATCGACTCAGTGGATGGGTTGTGATGAGATCAATTCCTCATCCCTTCGTTCCATATTATGTTTGTCGTCCCGAGATCAGTTCATCATTCGAACGTTTTATTTTTTTTTATTTCAGTCATACCTAGGCCGATACATCAACATAAGTGATGTCTTTTCCTGGGATTCAGTTCCATACTTAACATCTTCGGTTCGTTGAATTTTTACCAGCAGACGACACAGTGACGAAGTCAAAAGTCATGGACCCTTCGTCCATGACTTCCCTTTACTCAGGTGTGTATGGTTCTTAGGTTATTTCTTTCCCAATACATTCATACAAGTTTTCTAAAAAACTTAAGGTTATTGATTTATTTTAAAACTATAAAAAAAATCACCAATCTCGAGTGATTCGCAGGTGTGCTTGAATGGGTGAATTCTGATCTCCCTTGTTTCCTTGTTTTACACCTTCCTTGCTGACTCGATTTCTCATTCCTCTTGCTTGGTCTCTCTTTCCTTTCCCAGAACAGAGGAAGCCCGTGAGGAGGTGAAAAGGTTTCCCCATCAAGTTGAAGGATAGGATGTGAGTGAGAGGATGTACTCAGATGAGAAAGATGGGTGGTCAGGCACTCTGTTTTTCTGTTTTCTTCTCTTTTTCTTTCTTTCTTTTCTTCTATTTTCCCTTCGTTTTCCCTTATTTCTATCTTCATTTTTTGCTATCCCTAGATCCTTAATTGAGTCATTGAAAGCTGCAGGGTCATTATGAATGCCCATGCATAGAAAACGAATGGTTTGGACGGTGGTAGACAGAGCATCTGCTGAAGATGTTCTGGCTACTCAACACATCTATTTTGTCGTTACGTTGACCCATTTGATGACCTCTTCCCCGATACATCGATCCAGTCGATGTATTGCCTAGAAATGTTCAGACTCCCCTACACATCGACCAGGTCGATGTATCGTCCGAGGAAACTTTAGTTTCCTTTTATTTCTTTCAATAAACATTTACATTATTTGGACTAAAATCATATATTTCATTTATATGATAAAATAAACTACATCATAAGTGGATTTAAAATCTCAAGTCCTTACATTGTGAAAGTTATTTATCATATGAATGAAATATATGATTTTGGTCCAAATAATGTGAATATTTATTAAAAGAAATAAGGTAAACTAAATTTCTCCTCAGACGAATCATCGACTTGGTCGATGTGTTTACAAATCTGAACATTCCAGACGACGCATATACTGGATCGATGTGTCGGGGAAAACTGATATCCAAACTCGAGATATAAGTATTCATAAGGATACATCGACGTGGTTGATGTATCGGGTAAAGGACAATCAAATGAATCAACGCATCGACAAAGTGGATGTGTCGAGTAGCCAGAACGTCTTCAGCAGACGCTCTGTCCACCACCGCCCAAACTCTTCATTTTTCTATTCATGGGCATTCACAATGCCTCTTCTGTTTTCTAGGACTCAATTAAGAGTCTAGGGATAGCAAGCGAGAAAGATAAAAATAAGAGAAAATGAAGGAAAAGGAAAAAAAAAAGGAAAGGAAAAAACAATAAGAAGAGAGGAGAAACAGACTGTGTGAGCACCCCTCTTACTCATCTGAGTGCACTCTATCACTCACATCTTAACCCTCAACTCGACCAAGAACCTCTTCACCTCCTCACGGGCTTCCTCTGTTCTAGGAAAGGAAAGAGAGATCAAGCAAGGGGAAAGAGAAATTGAGTTAGCAAGGAGGGTGGTGAGCAAGGAGACAAGGAAGATCAGATTTCACCCATTCGAGCACATCTACGAATCACTCGAGGTAGGTGAACTCTTGATATTTTTGGAGGAAATCAATAACACTAGGTTGTTTAGAAAACTTGTACGATTGAAATTGGAGAGAAAGAACCCAAGAATAATGAACACTTGAGTAAAGGGAAGCCATGGATAATGGGTCCAAGACTTCTAACTCAACCCAGTCGACATATCGACTTCGTCAATGTGTCATCTGGGGCTAGAATCCAGCGAACATAAAATAATAAGTATGGAACTGAAACCCAAGACGACACATCGCCTGTGTCGATGTATCGTCCTAGGTATAATGGAGATGGAAGTCGGAATGAACAAATGATCAATTAATCCCAAAGCGACCCATCAACAAAGTCCATGTGTCGGTCTAGATATGACTGAACTGGAAAAGAAATATGAATATCAACAAATTATGCTGTGAAGATATACCGACCTGGGTATGATAAAATAGGAATGAAATTAGTTCTAGTACGATGTATCGACCAGATCGATACATTGGCCTGAAAATGACTAGAAAGGAATGAAAAATGAGGAAGGAAGAATAAGTCTATAGACATATCGACTGTGTTGATATGCCCATGGTCCATTAACAGATGTATCGACCAGGCTTATATATCGGCCTAGGAACAAAGAATGAATGGTAATATTGATAGACCAAACCCTAGAGGACATGTCGACTGTAATGCCCGCCCCTTTTTCACTCGCCTTTCGAAAATCAGAGTCTATTTTTTTTTTTTTTTTTAAATGAAGAGTAAGAGAGGGCGTGGACGTCACGATGCGAGTTAAGTCCGAGCTTCTAAAGCCCGGCCCTTAACTGGCCAACCCCACGCGTGCGCAGAACTAAGTCCACGAGAACGGTTCACGCGTAGGAAGTAAGCTCGCGGATTATAATTATTGCGGAACATGATAATAGAGTCTATCCTACCGGTTTTAGATAGAAGGGAAGATACAACATTGAATTACCAAAATGC
Source organism: Chimonanthus salicifolius (assembly GCA_013350335.1). Taxonomy (NCBI): domain Eukaryota; kingdom Viridiplantae; phylum Streptophyta; class Magnoliopsida; order Laurales; family Calycanthaceae; genus Chimonanthus; species Chimonanthus salicifolius. Next base: position 27,183,436 of record CM023539.1, on the reverse strand, counting down.
CCCTATGTTCATATTTATATCATAAAACATAATCGTCCATAAGTAAAGTCCAAACCATCGCAAGAAATGCAAATTATACAGTCCGACGAGCTAAGTTACTCAAAATTACATTTCCAAAATATAAACTTAAATAAACTAAAAATGTGCTTCCCAAGCTCCTAAGCTTGGCTCCTGTCATGTCCACCGTTTCCACCATCCCCTGCGTCATCAGCTAGGGTAGAAGTAGGGCGTTAGTCAACGCGCCCAGTAGGACTCCGAATAGGGCTAGCACATGGATTAGTGATAACACGCATACCGATACAATAAAATATAACAAAATAAGCATGTAATGAATGCTATATCATGGGTGCCTATGTCATGTGTCCCACCCATCATCCGTATGATCATACAATGTATTGTCCCCATGTTTGTTTCTCGGTCGCCCCGACGGAGCATGGACTCTGGTTATAGCCCCAGGCTATCCCCATGTCTGATTCTCGGTCGCCCCGACGGAGCATGGACTCCGGTTATAGCCCTCAGGCTATCCCCATGTCTGATTCTCGGTCGCCCCGACGGAGCATGGACTCCGGTTTCATTATTTTCCTGCCCATGCCATGCATGAGATGTACGTGCATTATGCTATGTAGTATATAGATAAACCATAAATTTAATATACCATACATAGCCATATAATGCATAATGTTTAAAATATAATCCATAACACCATCATATAATTCATAAATTAAAACTCATCATAATGCAAGTCCCATAATCATCAAAATAGATTAAAATAAACATCACATATCCATAGCTCACAAAGAGATAGGAATCCTACCGAATACCGCGTAGCGTCCCGTTCCGTTTCCGTTCGATAATCCGGTCGCTAATCGCATACCGTTTGCGACGTCCCGATACCTTATTACATTTACCGAATTAGTCATTTACATTACCTTTGATTAAGTCCCTAACTTAGCCCATTACCCATTGGTTTTAGACTCATACATAAATCCAATTTTGGCCAAATCTAAACATTCTGATTTGCGAGCCTAAAACACAGCATCTATCCGTTTCATTTAATCATTCGTAATATCCAATTCCATGTCTAAATCCCCATAGGCATGGCCGAACCTATGGTTCTTCAATGTGGCACTTATTTACCGTTTTGCCATTCCTCTCCCATGGTTAAATCATCCATTTGTTTATGTACATTCTAAGTCCCAACTTCATTCATACTTAGATCCATTTAATCATGACCTAGCATCATTAAAATCAATAACCTTCATTCATTTTGGCCCTTTAAAACTCATGTCATACATTTTGTAAATCCATTTAAATTTTACTATTTACTTAACCAAATTTCCATTTGTTTAACCACATATATAAACCATAACTTAGCCCACAAATGACTTAAAAACATGGGTCATGGGTTCGGCCATACACCATGGCCGAACCCATGATGCCTTTCCTTCATTTTTACCTTGGATCTTTACTCACATTTAAAGTCCATTTACACCACCAATCACTTCCTCACTATCTCCATAATTCAAAAATATTTAATCCACTACTTCCATCCTTTAATACCCATTTAAAAATCACATACCATACTCATAATTTTCAAACCTTAGAAACCATTAACCATTGAGCACTTAAGTGCCCTAACCTTCATAGATCACTAACCATGGGGTTCGGCCACCTTGTATGGCCGAACCCTATAGTCCATGATTTCTTTAAAATTCATACCTCCACTTAAATTAAATCATCTATTTAAATCACCATTTTCATCCCATTTAAACATCATATTCTATACTCAATAAATCCATTTAAATCTATCATTTTTCTCCATTATCTTTAAACCTTATAATTTTAATAAATTACCCATTATTCACCATGGGGTTCGGCCATGCTACATGGCCGAACCCTATGGTCATCCATTTATTCCATTCTATGCCTTTCAAGGCCATGAAAGATCATCCATATTTTCATGAAATTTCTTATTTAAAACCTCTTAAAAAAAATCATCAATCACTTAGCATTTATGAATCCTAACCCTTTCTCCATACTTTTCCATAATTCCATCATCCACCATCTACTTACCCACCATGGGGTTCGGCCATGCTACATGGCCGAACCCTATGGCTCACAATTCTTCCAATTTTTTATACACTCCCATGCTTAAAAATTTAAATACAAACCATCCATAATCCATTTCTTAGTCTTCCATTTGATGGATCCTAGATCCAAGGCCCATAATTTTTTTGGCCATTATCTAATAAATGGATTCCATTTTTAACCATAAACAAAAATCTAAACTCTTGTTTAGAAATACTTACGGATCCGGCGGCTCCTCCGGTCTTTCTTTCTCCTCTTGATTCCCTTAGCCTCTTTTCTTCTTCCTCTCCTTGTTTGATCGGCTAGATGTGCTTGATCAATGGTGAAACATGCTTGGATCGGCTAAGGTAGATGGGATTGGGTTGAGAGAGGGAGAGGGGAAGGTGATTAGAAACAAGATCTTAACCTTTGATCTTGGAGGGGTGGACCAAGGCTTGCTCTCTCCTTCTCTTTTCTTCTCTTCTTCTTCTAAGTTTTCTTCTCTTTTTCTTTTCTCCTATACATGTGACGGTTTTTGGGAGAGGTGAAGAGGGAGAGAATGAAATGAGAGGGATGAGATGGAAAACCCATCTCATTCCTTGGTCTTACTTGGACCATACCCCTCCATTATGGCCTCACCAACCAAGCATGGGCTAGCTTGACTTTGGTGGTGGTGGTTGAGACCCAACCACCAAGCATGGCTCCCTTGTCCTCTTTGACTTGTCTATATTGACCCTAATTAACCAACCTAATTAATTAAGTTAAGTCCTCACTTAGGTTAATTTAATTTCCATCCAATTTAATTTCAAACAATTTATCTATCTAAGAAATCCACCCATGGTTGACCAAGTCAACCATGGTGGATGGCCCCCACCTATACCTACCCCACCCGCCACCTCACTTGGTGAGGTGGAGGTGGGCCCCACTTGGCCATGTCACTTTAACTCCATTAATTTTAACTTAGAAAATTTTACAATAATTTTAATCAATTTAGTTCATCTTAATCCACATTAGTCCTCTCAATTTATCCATGGTTGACTAAGTCAACCACGATGGTTGGCCCCACCTTTGCCTTGGTCCATTGGGTCCCATATGGCTCTTTGACCCAAATTGACTATCTTTGACCCAATTACTTACCATTGACCAATTAAATGTATTAATTCCAATTCATGGTTTATTGGGTAAACATTGGGCCCATGGCCCAATTAAATTCCCTCTTTACCTTAGGCTCACCTCAATTGGGTCCATTGGGTCCCAAATGACTATTGGGCCCAATTTGGCTATCCTTTACCCGATTAGTCCTCATTGACCCATTAAATGGATTTCATCCAATCCATGGCCCAATTGAGCCATCCTTGCGCCATTGTCCCAAAATTTGGTCCATTTGGCATTTTATTATATCAAACTTCAAATTAAAATGAATAAATACCAATATATATATTTATCAAAAATTCGGGTTATTACATCGACGAAGTCGACACCTCGAGTTTTTGCACCTGCATATGTATCGACTGGTTCAATTCATATGGTTTGAAAATAGAAAACCAATACGAATATAAAACTCAGAAGAACATATGAACATGCTCGACATGCCGAACCAATGAAACCGTAGATGTATCGACTAGGTCGATACATGTAACCTGAGAACGACTAGAAAATATGAACTAAAATAAATGGAGTTCAGTCAACATATCGAGATGATCGATGTGTCGAATGTGTCCAGAGGCAATGTATCGACAGTGTCGATATGTCGGCCTGAAATAGAGACAATTTCACAAGGTTGGTGTATTTGTTATTTAAAATCAAAGATAAATAGAATCTATTAGATTTTGGAAATTATACAGTAGACCTTTAGGTATGGATTAGACCTACACAAATTAGACAAGGAATTTATGTGATAATAATCTATAACTTATGATTTGAACATGTACATGGACAAAAGGAGTCGAGGGTAATTCTGACGCCATTCGAACAAACGCGTGAATCTTATTTGGTTGATCATTTTCGATCAGGTAGGAGTTCTTACTTTATTGAAGCACAATGAAGTGAATGGTTTTATTATATGTTATATCTTTTAAAAGCATAAATATGGATTTATGATTTTATGATGTATGGAAATGATTTTGATGAGAAATTATGGGATTTATGATTTTGTCATCATGTTTGCAAACATTACCTCATGCATGGTTGCATAGGAGGATTGATAGTACTGAGTCAAGAAGGAAATGTCCGAACCTCGCTTGGACTCATGTGAAATTATTATAAAAATATTACACTTTGGTCATATCCTTGGATATGAATATTACGGCATAGTTGGGCCAAAGAACTCCTGGGTAGGTCCCGAAACCCTACGCAGAGGGAGGAGACCACACTCTACCGACAGTCTCGGTTAATTTGTGGATGGGTAGCAGCACCCTGGTAGTCGCAGCCTCAAATGATGTGGACATAAGTGGCCAATATTGAGAACTATTATACGAAGTGATTTGTTATGATCTGATGCATGGGAATGGGTGGCTATATCTCTGATGCATGTCACCCATGGCATATCATTTTATGATTTCTTAATTATCATACTTTGGTACATCTTCTATGTTATATTTCAGAAATATGTGTTGATCATACTTTGAGATTTTCTGCATTGTTATCCTTATTATATGATATTACGAGATTTTACACTTTGTGCATTTTATGATCGAAACTTCCTACTGGGCAAGTTGATTAAGCCCGTATATTTTTCCCTAGATGTTAACACAGATCAGGATAAAGGGGAAGAAGTTGGACCTAGTGATAGTCATGCCTGATGAAAAGATGGATCCAGAGATGTTTGGTGACCTCTTAGTTCTTATTTTGACATTTTGATAGAACTATGTAATTTCATAGGATCCAATGATGTAATAATTTAGATACTCTTCTTTTGGATATGGTTTGATGTTTGATTTATATGGTTAAGTTATTTCGATCCTTGCTATTGAAATGTTGGTATTATAATTCCGCAAGTATTATTTCCGCACAGTTTATTTCACAAGTGTTATGCTATCACACGTATAAATATTTGGTGGATTGATCCACTTGTGTGCTATATTGGGCCAGTCGAGAGTTGGGTTTTCGGACTTGAACTCAGCTCGCGTCGTGGCGTATTCTTCCATTTTCCATTTTTTTTAAATACTCTGATTTAGTAAATGGAAAAAGGGCAGGTCGTTACCAAGAGGATATAGCCCATGAACTTTGTAAAGAGATATAAAAAAAATTACATTTTCCATAGATTATTCAAGATGTTTTTTACAAACTAATAGATACATGATGAATAAACATCTAAGTTCACTAAATTAATAAGTCTTTATAGATAATTGAAGATGTTTTTTATAATAATAAAAACCTATCTATATCTTCAAAAATTAATTATTATAATTTTAAATCAAAATCAATCTTTAAACAATACAATTGATCTTTGTTTTTAATTAATAATCTAAAAATATTTTAATTTTTCTTTCAACAATAAAACCAAAGCTTACATCTTGCGAGTATTGAAAACTTAAATGATCTCAATTATATGAAAAATGGAATACTAATAACGGTTTGCCTCATATGTCATTAAATGGATCCACTTTTATATGTTTAACATGGATAACATGGGATTCATATTACTATTAACCATTTTACCAAGTGTGTTATAGAACAAAATTAGAATTTTTTTTAACAATATTAGGCCTTTGTTAGAAATTATGTCTTTTATTTTTATATAATAAGGTTATCTGGTGTTTTGTGTCTCAAAATTAAATAAAAAAAGATCGTAAATGCAATTTAAGCAATTGGTATATTTTAATTGTCAACTTCATCCAATAATAAATAACACTTAGAATAATGGAAAGTGGAAATGACAACTCCCCAACGGCAAACCCACTTCCATTCTCTCAAAATACAAAAATGTCCTTGAAGAAAAAATGAGCCTTCTAAAATTGTTTTAGGTTTTCTTTTGAGAGCATAATTTTAAGACAAAAATGCCCTCATGAAAAGAAGAAAAAATAAGCCCTCAAAACTCGTTTTTAGAGTTTATTGTTGAGAGTAGCAGCATAGGAGAAAGATAGAGCGATGATGGTAGAGATGAGAGAAAAGTAGAAAAAGATGGTAGGATAGACTGGTAGAGCTTGGGGCTTCTTCTTCTTTGTCCTCTCTCTTTCCATTTTTTTTTTTTTTTGAAGTTTTTCTACTGCCGATTATGTAAATTTCAATTTCCAACCCGGGAGCTGGGTTCACGGTCGGTAGTTTATTTCATAAAATCGGGATGAATCACGGTTCATCATGGTTTTTTGTTGTTCCAACTCCTGGAAAGGTTTTTTGGCAGATTCGAACCGCTGAAGAGACAGTCGCATTCGAACCGATGGTTTGACCACGGCCCATTTCGATTCTAATAACATTGGTGCAACCTATAGTTCGAGCAATAATGAGTTGTATGGATTGGTTGGCAGCCTGAATTGGGAGGGTTCAGGGTCAACAGGTGTCGACATGCCCCTTGTTGTGTGAGAGTTCCTGAATGCCTTTTCTGAGAGGCTCCCTGGTTGCCTCCACATAGGGAGGTCGAGTTTGTTATTTACTTGCTCCCCGAGGTCCTTTACAATTATTCACTATATGATGGCACCTGCGGAGATGTTGGAGAATCAGCTCAGGGAATCGGAGACTCTTGGCTTCATCCGTTCTAGTGTCTCACCTTGTGGCTCATCAGCGTTGTTTGCCAAGAAAAGGGATGGCTCCATGAAGTTGTATATTGATTACCGGTAGTTAAAAAGAGTCAGCATGAAGAACAAGTATATGTTGTTGAGGATTGATGATTTGTTTGATTAGTTGAGAGGGTCCCAATGTTTTTCGAATATAGATCTTCATTCGAGTTACCATCTGGTGAGAGTGCAGGATAGTGATATTTAGAAGATAGTTTTTCGCACTCATTTTGGGCATTATGAGTTTGTAGTGATGCCTTTTGGGGTGACAAATGCTCCTGCGATATTCATGACTCTCATGAATCGAATTTTCAGATAAGATCTGGATTGATTTGTGGAGGTGTTTGTAAATGATATTTTGGTGCACTCTGTGTTGGAGGAGAAGCATGAGCAGCACTTGAGGACTGTATTGCAGATCTTGAGGGATCACCAATTATATGCAAAGTACAACAAGTGTGAGTTTGGTCTATCTGAGGTCTAGTTTTTGGGACATGTGGTGTCAGCAGACGGTGCGGTAGCAGATCCGGCCAAGGCTTGGGCCATGCTTAGTTTGGAGAGACCGCGTAGCGTGACTAAGATCTGTAACTTTCTGGAATGGCGAGATACTACCGATGGTTCATTCAGGATTTCTCCAAGATAGTTGCACCTATGACAAAGTTGACTTGTAAAGATGTATCGTTTGTTTGGAATGATGCATGTGAGACGACTTTCCTAGAGTTAAAGGAGAGATTGATGACCACTCCAATGTTGATTGTTCTAGAGAGAGGTTGCGGTTATGCAGTTTATTGCGATGCTTCTGGAGATGGTTTGCGCTGCATTTTGATGCAGGATGGGCAGGTGGTAGCTTATGGTTTGAGGCAACTTAAAAATCCATAAGCATAATTACCCCCACTCATGATCTGGAATTGGCAACTGGGGATTTGCACTCAAGCTTTGGAGGCATTACCTATACAGTGAGAGGTTTGAGGTTCTCTCATATCACCATAGCCTCAAGTACTTGTTTACTCAAAAGGAGCTAAATATGAGACAGACTGCGATAGATGGAGTACCTTAGAGATTATGATTTTGAATTGCTTTATCAACCCAGTAAGGCAGACGTGGTTGCGGACACCTTGAGCCGGAGGTCATGAGGGACTATATCGAGTTTGAATGGAGAGTTCAGAGCAACGAGGCTGTGTAGTGTGCTGGTGCAACCAGGGATTTATTGTAGAGGATTCAACAGTTAGATGTAGGATGCATTATGCTACGAGATTTAGTAGCTAGTTGAGATGGGCCTTTTAACTGGGTCGTGAGGCCTGATGGTGGAATGACCTTCCAGGGCAGGTTGTTCGTGCCTTCATTGGAGAAGTGTTGGGAGGAGGTATTACGACACTTTTATCACTCCAAGTTTACTGTGCACCCAAGTTGTGCAAAGATGTATCAAATTTTGTGCCAACAATTTTGGTGGAGGAGTATGAAGAGAGCAGTGGGCGAGTTTATGGCTAGCTATCTCACATTCCTGCAGGTTAAGTTTGATCATCATAAAGTTGTTGGAGGATTGCAGTCACTTCTGATTTCTATGTGGAAGTAGTAACACATTACTATGGACTTTGGGACTGGATTTTCTAGATCTCCTAAAGGCCACAATGTTCTATGGGTCATAGTAGATTAGTTAACTAAGCAAGCCCATTTTCTTGGTATAAGGACGACTGACTCTTTGGAGGCATTGAGGCAACTGTTTATGGAGCAGATTGTTAGGATGCATGGTGTGCTCGTATCGATTATATCATATCGAGACTTGAGGTTTGTCTCTCAGTTCTGGTAGAATTTGTAGAGGGAGTTGAGCACCCAGTTATGTTTTAGTACGACTTTTTATCTTCATATGGAGGGCCACTCGAAGCAGACTATATGAATTTTATAGTATAAGCTTTGTTCATGTGTTTTGGATCACTGGGTAGCTGTGAGGATTATATTCATCTGATAGAGTTTGTTTACAACAACATCTATAGTTGAGTACTAAAATAGCCCCATACGAGGCTCTGTATGGCAGACCATGTAGGTCACCTTTGTGTTGGGCAGAGACTAGTGACATCGTTTTGTTGGGACCAAATATAGTCAAGGAGACTACTAAGCAAGTGAAGTTGATTAGGCAGATATTGTTCACTGTTGAGAGTTTACATAAGAGTTAAGCAGATCGTAGGATGAGATCGTTTGAGTTTGCTATGGGTGATCATGCCTTCCTCCAAATTTCGCCTCGATATGGAGTTCAGAGGTTTGGGTGGAGAGGAAAACTTACATCCTGGTTCATTAGACCGTTCGAGGTGCTAGAGAGAGTTGGGGAGGTGGTTTTGTAATACCCTAGATTTTCAATATATCAATATTTACGAAGATACAATTGGATTTATAAATTGAAGGGTTATGATCATAGATGAGAAAAATGGTGGGACACGTTGCTCAAGTAAGACTCAATGTACTTGTATAAGGTTTAATTTAGGTTAAATGGGTAATGTACATTTATTCGGGTCAAAGAGGTTAATTGGGTCAAAGGACCCAAATGGGACCCAATGGGTCGTGGATGACATGATTAATCATTGAGTGAGCTCAAAGCTAATTTGGGTTAAGTTTAATTAAATGTTTGAGTTTGAGTTGAATTGAAGTAAATGATGAAGTTTAGTTGAGTTGAATTTATGAGTTGAGTTACATTAAATTGATGAGTTAAATGAGTTGAGTTGAGAGAGTTAAATTATTATAAATAAGTGAAGTGTGTGAATGAGAGTGGAGTGCTTTAAATTCCAATTCTAAACCAAGAAAACGTTGGCTGCATGGAGAGGCTTTACCATGCATGTAACTCCTACAAAAGAGATGAATGGGGTGGCGGTTTGGGAGTTACAAATGGGAGGAGTTATGTTTTAAATTCAAACATTTTTACACGTTGAAATTGCATGGAGATTTTAGGTTATGCTTGAAAAATTTGTCTATGCATAAGAGGAATTTGGGTGGTTCAAGGGTTAAGTTACAAAACCGTTGGCATGTAGGAGTTTCATCTCAAGGATGAAACTCCCACATGAGCATATAATGAAAGGTGGCTGTTATGGATTTCCAATTCAAACATGACCGTTGGAGCTTATGGGAGTTTCATTTCAAAATGAAACTCCGTTGAAACATGGAGAGTTTCATCTCAAGGATGAAACCCCCACATGAAATAAGTTATGGAAGTAAATGGGAGGAGAGTTACATTTGGTGCCAACCTTGGGCTGAATTTCATTAGCCAAAAGAATTTCATTTTCTATCACTATCTCTTCCTCTCTTGGACGTTCTCCATCTCTCAAGATCAAGAACTTTAGCTGATTGCTTATCTTCAATCAGTCCTTGGCCGATCTCTTTTATCAAGACAAAATATACAAAGGAGTTTGGCACCAAGGCTTGTCACTCTCATCCAAGACCAAAGTTCTCTTTCTCTCTCTCTCTCTCTCAAATCTATACCTTGGCCGAATTATTCCAAGGAGTTTACAGCAAGGTTAGTCTCAGCTAAGAGAACAAGAAGGAAGGAGGAAGGCTAAGGATTTAAGAGGAGCAAAAGGAACGGAAGAACAAGCAAAGATCAAATCGGTGGAGTCGCGGAAACGTTAGGTGTTCTATAATTTTTGTTAAGTAAGATAACCAAAGAAACATGATCAGTACATGGTATGTCCAAATCTTAAAAAGGGATGTACAAAAACCGTAGAGTATGAAAAGGAGGTGATTAGGTTTGGCCATGATGTATGGCCAAACCCATCAAAGGGTATGATCATGGTTATGAAGTTTAAAGGAATAAGTAAAGGAACCACTTATGGCCGAACCCCATGGAAGAAAATGAATGGATAATGTTGTGTAAAAAGGGTAAGAAATGGATCATAGGGTTCGGCCACTTTGGATGGCCGAACCCCATGAAAAGACTTGGTGAATTTTTAGGGTGTTTGAGAGATAAAACCATACATGTTTTGAAGGTTTAAAGGGTTTTAAAAAGGAGATAAGGTTATTGTTTTGGGTCGGCCATTGGATGGCTGAAACCATGTAATTATCATGGCTAAAGTGTAGAGCCTAATTTGTATATAATTGATCGAATCATAGAGTTAAAAGAACCATAGGGTTCGGTCATGTAATATGGCCGAACCCCATGGACTATTTTGATGGATAATCGGATTAAGTTTATGATGGAAATTATGTAATAATTATATGTTTTGATTTAAGAATTATATATATTTATCTATGGACTTAGTATAGGTAAATAATCAGCCATCATGGATGATGGAAAGAGGAACAAAAACCAGTTTGGTGAGGTTCGGCCATGAAGTATGGCCGAACCCCACTAATGGTCATTGGTGGCCTTAGTGTGTAGTTAATAATGTGATTGAAGATGTATGTAAGAATGATTTAAAGGACCAAATCAAGTGGTGAGGTTCGGCCATGTTGTATGGCCGAACCCCACCAAGGTGGATTAGTTATGGTTATTGATTTTTAAGGAAAATTAAACAAGGGTTAGTATAGTGGCATTATGGTAAATATGGATGAAATGATCAAAGATGAAATAACCAAAAGGTTTGAAATATGGGCCAAGACCAAAGTGGTAAGGTTCGGCCATGTTGTATGGCCGAATCCTACCAAGGTACATTTGGAGGATTAGGTTATTTGGATAAATAAAAGAGAAACCAAAGTTTAAGTGGGTGAGGTTCGGCCATGGGACCCCACTAAGTGGTTTTTGGGACTTAGATGTAAATGGAAATCACATGATTAGTATTTTGACTTGTTGCTATGTAAATAAGGTATCGGGATTGCTTGAACGGTGTACTAGTCGTAAACGGGTGACGGTTTAAAAGAAGCGGTCAATCGAAGTGAACATTGTGTAGGTTTCCTACCTTTTTGAACCACACTTATATTTTTTGTTTTTGTCATAGTTTCGATGATTATGTGCTAAGTTATTATGTTTCAAAATGGTTTTGTATGATAAGATGTATTTACAAATGGCATGAACACATTGGCATCTCATGCATGGCATGGGGTGGTAATTATGGAAACCGGAGGCCACACTCCGTCGGGGCATCTGAAAGACCATTGTGGGGTACCTTGATGATGAGAATTCCATCAAGAGGAATCCGGAGGCCACACTCCATCGGGGCTTCCGAAAGACCACTGTGGGGTACCTTGACGATGAGAATCCCGTCAAGAGGAAGCTATGTATATTTGTGATCGGTGGGACTCATTACATGTGCATTTCATACATAGCATTGTTTTATGAGATTTTGATGAACATGTATTATTCTATTATTTGCATTTTTTGTTACTAACCTTGTGGTAGACCTAATCGGAAACACCTACTGGGCGCGTTGATCTAACGCCCTATCTCTATCCTTAATGGATGACACAGGAAAGGGGAAGAACGAGGATCGTGAAGGAAACCAAGCCTAGAAGCTTGGGCTTTGAATGGACTTTTAATGGATTGACTTATGGACTTTTATATGGACAATGTAATTTGATAGTTAGTTGATGTCGGCATGTAATAATGTAGTTAACCAGTTACCATGGTTTGATTTATTTTGGATGGTTTGGAATGAATGGTAGTCTAAGGTTATTTTAGTAAATTTGGAGAATATGATTATGTGCTTTGCTATCTAATGATGTAAAATGGAGTAGTCTTAGGATCTATTATAACCCGCAGTTAGACTAAGACTAAGTTGATTTCGTAAGTCTCATTGTACCATGTGTGGATCAGTTCTTATGGACTTAGTTTATACGCACATGGGCTTGGCTAGATAAGGGTCGGACTTTAGAAGTCCGAACTTAACTTGCGTCATGACATTCCCGCCCCGATCACTTGTTTATTATTATTTTTAAAAAAAAACTCTGATTATTAGAGTGAAAAGGGCGGGGTGTTACAGGTTTATTGACATGCACTTCCACCACGACTTGCTCATGTTCACAACATCTTCCATGTTTCCATGCTTCGAAAATACCATTCTGATCCTTCGCATGTACTCAATTGGGAGGATGTGGATCTCAGTGAGGATATTACCTTTGAGGAAGGACTAGTACAGCTTGAGGATTCGAGAGATCAAGTGTTTCATGGCACGATCATTACCCTACTTCGAGTGGTTTGACAGCTCTAGGGAAGGGAAACGACTACTTGGGAGCACGAATCAACCATGCAGAAGTAGTATCCAAGAATTGTTCGACGCTCTAGGTACAACCTTTAGTGTAATTTGAGGAAGAAATTTCTTAATGGATGGTAGATTGTAACAACCCGACTCGATGTTTCGGGGTTTTAGAAAGATCTAGAGATCTCTAAGTTGGTTTTGGGGTTTCTGGTAGTAATTGTTAATGCATGGGCTCACTAGCTAGCCCAATTTTGCCTAGTTTCAAGTTCGGGAGCTCGAGTGGCATTTTGATAATTATGACTATGGTAATAAATACCGCCGATATTTTTGTTTTTACCACTGAAAATACTGGCAAAATAACGTTACCGGGTTAAAAATGCAATTTTAAAGCCACTACCGTTAATATCGGGAATTTATCGATAACAACACGTTTTTAACGCGAGAAATGGTAAAATCACGTTAAAAACGCGTTTTTACGGTTAAATTTTTTTCTCCTCAAAACACCCCATCCCATTCGCGCTTCACATGAGAGGATGAGGGTGAGAAACACGCACGCCACACAGGAAATACTTAAACTTCAAAAACCTCTTTCGAGTTTCCATTAGGGCTTCATTTCCAAGCTTCCACCTATTGGGTTTGCTTCTCCTCTAACCTCTCACGCTCTTAAGCCTTAGCCATCGCCATCTTCTCTCTTGCGACCTTTGACGCTTGAAGCCATCGCCATCTTCTCTCTCGCCGACCGTTGCTCTCTCGATCCTCTCTCTCGCTTACACCTCTGTTGATAATGGATTGGTGCAAGACATTAACATCCGCATGCCAACCTTGAGTAAAGCACTTCTTTTCTCTGCTAATTACATTTCTTTCTAGATTTTGTTTTCATTTTCTTTTTCTTGGGTGGAATTGTGTATATGTTAGGATTTGGTTGGTAGTTTCATACTATTGTTAAATTTGTAGAGTAGGCATCTATCAAAATCAGCCAGAATTGGTGATTTCTCCATACCAAAATCCGTGCCATGAATGGGTGGTGCATTAGATTTCCTTAGTACATGTTGGATTTGCACAGGTTTCCAATAACCCCAATTTTTAATAATCCACCTCAATCACACACAAAATTAAGAGAGATTAAAAGAAGGGAGAGATAAAACTCAAATAAATCTTCTGATTTTTTTTGGTACTTTGATTCGTCTCTACAAATGGCTATTTATAATTACAAAAGGTGATTTGAAAGTTTGAAATTTTAAATTAGGCTTTCTTAGTAGATGTTTGTGTTTTTTAATGTTATTTTAATATTGAATGACTTAGTTATGATATTTAATAAAAAACTCATAGATTTATATAATACTTTTTACTAAAGAAATATTAGATGAGAATTATTTATTTAATATATTTATTTTTATTATTTTTTAAATATATATATTTTCTACTAGATTTTCCCTTTAAAAACCCGAGAATTTGAAAATATCCCATTATTAACAGTTGCCGTTAATATTCCGAGAACGGTATTTGTCACAATGATTATGACTAAGTTATTATTTGACATGGAAAAATGTTTGAAAATTCAAAAAAAAAAAAATATTACAATGATATACTTAGACCCTCAAGTTCGGCACACAATGCCTCCTTCATTAGTCACACATGAGGAGAAAAATAGAAATATGCACATGTCTATTGTGAAAGTCATTTGTTTGACTTTCTGAGTATTTTTTGGATTTATGAAAATTAGAAAATGATTTATTGAAAATATTTCCCGGTGTGGGTTTTCAGTAGAACTTGGGTTTCAAGCTTGGCCTTTATCTTATAGTTTATGAAAAATAATTCAAACCAATTTTTCGACCAGAAGCCATGTTTTCTAAATGTACCCGTTTTGGCCCAACTTAACTCGACCCGACCAATTTAAGGGCACCTTTGCCCAGGGTTTCACAAATCCCTAGATTTTCCATTTTTGCCTATGTGATAACAGGTCAGACGGGTAGGAACGCAAGAGGTCACCTATGCGCTGATCAGGATATAATGGAAATTAGTATGCGAGTGCCTGGTTGTTAGAGGTCTTGATAATCAGTCAAGTGGAAGACCCGGAGGCCGCTTATGCGTTGATAGAGATACCATTGTTGCACGACTCGTGGTGCGATTATGATTATATGCAAGGTTGGGACGGTGTAGATATCCTGGAGTTCAGACAGGTGGGAACCTGGAGGCTACATATACGTTGGCAGGGAGACAACGTTTGTGACCCCAACCTGTGGTTATCGATTTGAGATGTGAGATGGTTTTTACCTCGAGATCTAGTATGGGTGTATGGATTTGAGACGTGAGATGGTTTTTACCTTCAGATCTGGTATGGATGTATGGACTTGGGACATGAGATGGGTTTTATCTCACGGTCTGGTATGGGTGTATAGATTTGAGACCTGAGATGGGTCTTATCTCATGTTGTGGTACCAGTATATAGATTTGAGATGTGAGATGGGTCTTATCTCATGGTCTGTTATGGGCATAGGGATGCGAGGACGTGAGATGGGTTTAACATCACGGTCCGACAGTGGTCTATGTTTACGGTTGCCATTAGGTGGGTGGTTGGACTGAGGTGATATGTGACACTTAAATGAGTCACTCTAGGTTGTTTTAGAGGATGACTATTGGATATGTTGTAGGCACGATGGACTTGGTTTGGTGTACTAGGTATGGGTACATGTTGGTGTGGTCTTGCATGTAGGCATACTAGATTTTGATGTGTCCATTCATATGTGTATGGTGTGATGATAGCATGTTGGGTTGATCTCTTACCTTTCAAGAGCTACGATGGAGGAGGGGCCGCTAGGACCCTTTGATCAGGCATAGGGAGTGGAGCGGCTGCATTTACATGCTTTATTTTGAGAACACATTTGATGTATTTGAGATATTATGACACATGTTTATGGATGAATGTAACAACTTAGATTTTATTTGTTATTGTTATTGATGGTGATATCTTGGGTTTATTATCATGCTATGGTTTGTTGTACGTTTGGATTGTAGTTGAGGTGGGAGGGGTACAATCCAAATCTGAAATTTAACGTCTCGGGCTGCTTTAATGGTGGAGGCGTCAGACCTAATGGACCTTAATCGCGTTTGTGCAAATTCATTTGGCCTCCATGATCCAAATTGCCTAAGGTAGACATTACTGGGCTCCTTTTAATAAACTCAAGCACTTTGTCATTCGTGCATCAGGCCTAAAAACAAAATTGGAAGGAACATTGGAATGAAGGTTTTAACACAGTCTTAACATTTTGGACAACTTTTCACTCCGATGTCCAAAAAATTTGATTTTTTTTGAGTTGGAAAGAAAACTTCAAGGAATACAACTTTATATTTCATGAAATTTTCGTGATTCAAACATTTAATAGGACAAAATCAAAATGCAAGTGGACCCAAGTTTCAAATTCAAGAATAGAAAGGAGGTGGACAAATTTGCCATGTGGATTCCCTCCACACGGCCACTTGTTCTCCTAGTTGTTTTCTTAGTCTCTTTGTTATTTTTATCTTTTCAAGTTAGCCTTTCATATATTTATGTTTCATGATGTAGGGTTGAGATAGAATGGTCAGAATTGAATTTCATATACAATTGAATTTTTTGGAAAAGTAAGACTCTTGGAGTTCGGTGTTTTTCAAACCAAGCTTCAGCCCTCTGGCAAAAGCCTGGTCCTTGGACTGGGACCAATTCTATCTAGCAAGTGGGTATCAGTTTATTTTAATTCAATTGCTTTTAGGGTTTTTCTTTGATTAGGTATTGCAATAATCGAATTAATCATCTTCTCTTTTAATTTACTTCTATTATTCTTAATCTAATTTCAATAAAAAGACGCTTAATCTAAAGAAATCCATAGACTAATTCGAATTCCTGGGAAACTTGTGCAATTAGTTAGGATATCGTTTCAGCAATTCCTTACCAAGGCAGAATCCTTTTACGAACCGTAATCAGTTGCGTTGGGTCTTTTAAAGACAATACTCTGAATCTGCACGCCTACTGGCGAATTCTCACAAATTCGAACCTAGGCCTACACTAGTTGCTAATTAGAGCTTGAAGTTCTTGGAAATTCAATGCTTAGTCACAAATAGCTCTGACTCCATCAGTTGGTGATCAAAACTTCAGCTTGCTTCTAATTGTAATCGGAACAAGATTCTTGAAAAAATCAATTTTGTTTCCAGAGATAAATTTATTCACACACTTCTTTGATTTAAGATATTGCGATATTGTGGTTCAAAAAAAAATAGGAACTTGAATTTCATCCGAACATTACTTCTATGAGCCGATGTGTTAAGTTGGAATAGAACAGTCCTTGGAAATTTTGTTATCTTGTAGAATTTTCTGAGAATGGACGAGAAAGAGAGAAAAACTGAAAGAACTTCCAGCAGATAGGTCTCTCTATGTGGATTCCAGAAATATCTTAATCGTCTCAAATGGAGTTTCCTAGCCCGAGATATTGTTGTTTTAGTGGGACTGTCACAAAACTGCAGACAAATAGCAAACTAGGCTTTTCTTTTGGATTGCAGACGGATTTTAACTAACCAAACTAGGTTCTAAAATTCTCAATTTTTTTACAGTACTTAGTTCTTTTCATGAGGATCATCGTGATATGATTATTTTGTATTATTCTGATCTTTCTACATCAAGATATTGTTGCTGTAGTGGACTATTATCAAAATTGTAGATCAGATTGCAGAATTATTTGTTGTCTCTGTTACAAGTCATTATTTGGGTTATCAAATCAAATTGAAGCAATCTCAAATTTTGAGGGTAACTAGAAATTCTTCTCTACTTTCCAGAAATTTAAATATTTTCCCAAACCGAGTTCTGTAGCTCTAGTTACAATTTTTTTTATCACAACGCGTAGAAAAGGACTGAAAAGAAGCATGGTTTTTAGTTGCTGATTTTCTAATGAGTTGCAGTAATTATTTGACATATCATTCATACTCAAATTATTCAGTTAAAATTTCATGATTTTATCACTTCAGAAACTCCAGTACTAAAATTTATACTGAGAGATGTGCAAAATTTTTATACAGCTAATTGTTTATTGGCCAATTTAAGTTTCGGGTAACTATATTCTTCAGATTCTTCTTGCAGATACCTGTTATTGCTGGTTATTGTATGATTAGCATTGATATTGCTTGTGTTTGTAACAAATAAATTTCGAAGTTTCAGGATCTATTGCTCGTTTGGACTTTCTACGACACATGGTTATCATACCGGACTAAATATGGGCAAGAACGAAGGCGTCGGTCCTGAGAACATCATTTTGTTGGTCTGAACCAAAATGCATTCCAAGATGACATGCAATTAAGATGGTTGATTTATGAGAGACAATTGCAACGTTGGAAAGTCAAATGGCCACCTTGCAAATTTGATGCAACAGTTTGTCCATGAGCGTCGGCAGACATCTTCATCCGTCAGGAGGTCACATGGTTTATACATTGCATCACCTTCTAAGTCAGACGATCGCATGCTTCCCCATCCAGATCATAAGCAGCGTCATCATCACACTAGAGAAGACAGTACCACCTGAAGATCACCTTGCAAGTGTCTTCTAGGGGTATTTGGTGTTATTTTGATTGAGTTGTGATTGTAATTTGCATTTTCATGTATTGGAGTATTACTTGTATTTGGGGTATTTCATTGTATTTTATGTAAGATATATCTTTATAGAAGCAACCCATCAATGTACAAAAATCTATGAGCCCTAAGTCATACTTCTCCGGGAGAGGGAGAGTATGACTGAGCATTTGCACCACCTTCATGTTAGGGCCTCGATTTTACTGAGTATGTGTTTTGTCAATTCCGTGACCGTGTGTGTGTTCTTACCTTGGAAGAATTTGACGATGTCAGAAATCTGCTGGAAGATCTACCGTGCATTGAAGTCTCTACACCGTATACGTGATTGGCACGCAGGTAAGTGGACCCTAGCGAACTTTAGGTCAAACCCAATCACCCAAGAAGACAATGGCTAAAAACTTGTGAATCTAAAAAGTATTTGGTCTCAGCCTCGAGGCCTCGAGCTCTGTCTCGAGCCCTCGAGACTGAAGCTGGTAAGAGCAAGTATGTCAAAAGTTGTAAGTTTCTTTGGTTCTCAACCTCGAGACCTCCAACATTTTTTCAAGGCCTTGAGACCCTCCATATCTGAGCGAAAAAAAGTGATAACTTGCATTTGACATGTACTCTCAAGCCCAGCTGTCATTTGACTTAAAATTTCACAAATCTGGAAGGGAAAATCTGGAAAGTGTATAAGGCCACCTCATGATTCAAGATTATGAAATATCTACATTATGGAAAATCTTGGAAAGGCATGATCCACATCATGATTTGCAATCACGTACAAATCTGGGAATCTTAAAAGGTTCCTCATGATTTGAAAAGATTATGCCACTTCGTGATTCGATATTATGGAAAAGGGATAAGCCTCATCTTAGTTGGCAATCACATACAAAAATTTGGAAATATATTCTGAGAATTCGTGAGCTGGCTTGTGATTTAAAATCACTAAGATCAAGGTCTGAAATTTGGAAAACATATGAGTTGTATTACGAAACACAGGCTCGAAGCCTCAAAGATGCTCCTCAAGGCCTCGAGACTTAGCCGTTGCAAAAACTTATTATAAATACATGGCTTGTGTGTTTCAAAATTAGATGTAGATATTAGAACAAACCCTAAAGCGTCCAAAGACATCTCCCATAGTCGTTTTCTCTCTTATTCATCAACCTTCATCGATTGGATCCAAAGGCATTCAGTGTTTACTCATTAATGAAAAACATGAGAACTACTCTCTAGGACCAACTTGTAGAATCCTTTGTACTAGACCTTCCCTTCCGCTGTGGCAAAAGCATATTGGTGGATAATCAAGATCTGAAAGTTGAAACGTGGGAATCTCATCAGAAGAATACAACTTTCGAGATTGGTTAAGACCCAAGGTAAGTGTTCTTTATTTGTTTGTTTATCATTGTACGATGGATTAGACCAGTGTGATTGAAGCACCTTAAAAAATAGGTGTCAAGGATTAGACCAGGGTGGTCGAACCTTTCAAAACTAGGTTGTAATGTTTGAGTGTGACTTCCCTTACATAGTGGATTTGGGATAGCCCAAGAGTGGGTGAGTCCAACAGTAGATGTAGGTTCAGGTGAACTGAGCCACTATATATCATTGTGCATATGTGGTGTTTGATGGATTGTTTATTATTATTTGCACACACAATTTTCTTATTTCCACTGCACATATTGTTAAACAGATTTATTTTAAAAAGGGTAATAAAATCGGTTGAGACCTATTCACACTCCCCCACCCCCTCCCCCTTTTAGGTCTTGTATACTTCTAGTAACGAATTTTCACTTCATGCAGTTGCTGATGCAGAAATTAAGTTATGTTGACAACAGATCGCATGTGTGATAGTATTAGTCACTAGACTATGCGACGTCGTCACAGGGAGGATAGCGTCTTGAATGTCACAGGGCTGGCACCACATTGCACATATCTTTGATATTATTCTAAACACCAGGAAATACACTATTGCATTAACAATGTAGACTCTTTGATTATTTTCTCTCTACATATGGTATTTAGGTGGATCCGTCCACAGTGCAGGTTTCTCTACACAGTTTGTTATGAACTGTGATACCTTGCACACATGCAGGCATTGGAGCAATAGTGAGCTAATGATCGTAGGAGCAACGAATTAAGTTTTGTGGATTTTATCCACGCGATCCCACCTATGATAGCAACCGCCATCACGTCTTGCCATATATCAGTTGGATATGATTCACCTCCTTAGTTATTTCAGATGATTGTAGTTGTAACACCTCCAACTCTTGTCATGCCAAAGCGTTGGTAGACCCCTTCCACTTGTCAGTACCCTTGGTGGACTCCTTGATAGTGGGCCTCAACTCCACATCACAAGAGAAGGTTGTTCGGTATTGTACTTCAGATATTAAACTTGATGATAAGTTTCTTCCAAGTGGGGGAGAATGATGGAGGCATCAGGGGTAATGGACCTTAATCACATTGGTGCAAATTGATTTGGCTTTCATGATCCAAATTGCCTAAAGTAGATATTATTGGACTCCGTCTAATAAACGCAAGCACTTTGTTATTCTAAGCCCAATTACCAATTAGGCCCTACTAATCCAGACATGCCTGCAAGTCCAAGTCAATACATTAAACAAACGAGACTCATATCCAAGCCCCACTCAATAAATCCCAATTCCTAAAGTCTTTCCTATAGTGACACTTGGCACAAATCCAGCCATGCTAACTTAAAACAAAATTGGAAAGAACTTTGGAATGAAGGTTTTGACACAATCTTAATATTTTGGACATAATTTTTCACTCTAATGTCTGAATGACTTGATTCTTTTTTGGTTGGAAAAAAGACTTTAAGGGTTACAACTTTGTATTTCATGAAATTTTCGTGATTCAAACATTTATTAGGTCAAAACGAGATGCAAGTGGACCCAAGTTTCAAATCCAAGAATAGAAAGGAAGTGGCCGAATTTGTCATGTGATTCCCTCCACAAGGCCACTTGTTCTCTTAGTTGCTTTCTTAGTCTCCTTTTTATTTTTATATTTTCATCTTAGCCTTTGATATACTTAGATTACATGATGTAGGGTTGAGATTGAATGGTCAAACTTAGACTACATTTTATCTTAAGTAAGTTGCTTATTTTAGGGGTTTCTTAGATAGGGAAGGCTAATTTGGTCTTTATGCATATTTTTCTCTATAAATACCTTGTAGTAGTTGAATTTCTTTTTTGGAAAAAAAAAAAAAAAAAGCTCTTGGAGTTTGGCTTTTTTCACACTGGGCTTAATCCTCCGACGAAAGCTAGGTCCTTGGACTCAGACCAATTCTATCTTGCAAGTAAGTACCAGTTTATTTTAATTCAATTAGTTTTATGATTTTTCTTGATTAGGTAATTCAATAATGAAATTCATCATCTTCTCTTTTAATTTGCTTCCGCTATTCTTAATCTACTTTCAATTAGAAGGGGTCTAATTAAAAAAAAATCCATAGACTAATTCGAATTCTTGTGAAACTTGTGAAATCGGTTGATATTTTTTGAGCAATTTCTTGTCAAGGCAGAATCATTTTAAGATCCATAATCAACTACGTTGGGTCTTTCAGATACCATACTTTGAAATTGTACGCCTACTGACGAGTTCTCACAAATTCAACCCTAGGCCTACATGAGTTGGTAATCAGAGCCTGAGTTCTTGGGAATTTAGTGCTTAGTCACAAATAGCTCTGATTCCATAAATTGGTAATTAGAGCTTTGGATTGCTTCTAATTACAATTGGAATAAGTTTTTTGGGGAAGATCGATTCTATTTGCGAGGTAAATTCATTCACACGCTTCTTTGATTTAAGATATTGCGGTTGCGATTCAAAAAAAAATTTGGGACTTGAATTTCAATAGAACATTACTTCTATGAGCCGGTGTGTGAAGTTGGAGTAGAACAGTCCTTGGAAATTCCGTTATCTTGCAGAATTTTCTAGGAATAGACGATCAAGTGAAAAAATTTGAAAAAATTCCAGCAGATAAGTCTCTTTGTGAAGATTTCATAGACTAATTCGAATTCGTAGGAAACTTATGCAATCTATTAGGATTTTTTTGAGTAATTCATTTTAATGGCAGAATCCTTTTACAAACCATAATTGGCTTGCATTGGGTCTTTCAAAGATCTTACTCTGAAATTGCACACCTACTGGTGAATTCTCACAAATTCAACCCTAGACTTGCATCATTTAAAATCAAACCAAAAGAATTTCTGAATTGTTGTACCCTTTTCCAAAAAGAAAATTTGAAACCAATTTCAGATTTCCAAAAGTCCCATTGAACTGAAAATAAGGTGTTTATTTCTGTCCCGATCCAATCCCAAATTAGTTTCCATGAAATTTTACTCAATTCAAAAATACATTTTTTTAGACGATATTGCTGTTGTAAAACGACCCAGATATATTCTTCAATAAAGAAAATTGATTTGAGAATCTGGTCCACTAATTGCCTAAAAAGAAAAAAAAATTAACGATATGCTGTTGCAACAAAAAATCCAAACCATATGCTGCTGCTTTTTTTTTAAAAAAAAAAAACTTGAACCGAAATTCTTTGCTGTAAAATAATTTTTTAACGAAGAACTGTATGATGATGAATTCGGTCCGATCAACTGCTGTAATAAAAAAATCCGAACCACTCCAAACTGAAATTATTTCAGCTGACTTTTTTTTCTTCTAATATTCATACGTTAGTGTAGTGCACCCCACATTCAAAAAAAAATTAAATTCATATACTTAAATTTCAAATTGATCACCACCGACTAAACTTCAAGATATTCTCCAATTCCACAATGTCTGAATAGTGCGCCGTACTAAAATGGGTCATTGACTGTGACTGATTTATGATTTTTCACAATTGGACTTGGAAAATAGTGTTACCAGAAATACTGTTAATTGTAAAACTCTATATTGAAAATATAACCATTATAGCATATATCCGTTACTTTTGATTGAAAAAGGATAACACCGAAAACTAGTGGGACCTACCAAATTCAAAATTACATGAGTTATCACCAGTCTGATAAAATATCATTGTTGACTTTTTATTATATGATGTGAACACTATCGTAAATTAAATGACAACAATTTAATTAATTATAGTCTAACTATTATTGTAGAAAAAATATACTTATATCATTTAAAGAAAATAAGAGATGTCTCTTAGATTAGGTCTCTTTTATTTTTTTCTCCTTTATAGATTATCATTATCGTGATGTATTTTCACTTCATATATATCAGAGGTGAGATTAATCTCTAAGATACACAAAATGACAAGAGAATCCTGTATATTACATTATGTCATACATAAATGCATAAATCAACGTAAAACATATATAATTGACTTACAAAATTAGATGGAGTGAATGATTTCGTAGTAATTTAAAAAAAAAAAAATGCAAAATCCTGCAGCTGACTTGATGTGAGCCACTTGAATTTACAAAAGTGAACCCTCTAATTGGATGGGAGGTGGTAGGGGATTGTTCTCATTGGCCCATGTTTCACCCTTAATTGTGTTGCATGTCTCGTTGTACGATAAACTAAGCATTTTGCAGTCAACTCCAAACTATGTTCTGAAAGCATTTGACGACTGGAGACGCCACCCTTGTGGTTCTTGGAGAAACTGTTCAGTTTCAATGTACGCCTCGATTGCAATAATGACTTGATTCAACTTTGGATCTTGTGTTCTTTTCAGTTCCACCAAAAACTCAATATAAATGACATCCAAGATCTTCTTAAACTGGGATTTGTATTTCCGAAACAGCATGAACCCAGCCATCTAAAAAGCATAATAGAGACTAGTTAAACACTGGCCACTATAGAAAGATGCACAAAAGAGAGAAGTTTGATAACAACTGACCCTGAGAAAGGCCAGCAGAGCAACACCCGTTGCTGCATTGGCGGGGAGATGGTTCAAAAACCTAGCAAACCATGCCCACCCTTCCTGGATCCCATGAGGGTTTCTGAAGCCATCAATCTCCGTCTGTTAAAATTGTAACTGTGATTCATAAGTGAATTGATAACTACATAAAGTATGCAATCAGCAAGTTACAGTTCCTAAGCAAATAATAAGGTGAAGACACCAAAGGTCACTTGGAAGAAAATAATCTCTGAAATTCTATCAATAATATGATTTTTGTTACGAGTGACGACAAAGCTGGAGCAACTACAAAATGTTGAAGGAAGTTTTTACCAAAAGTTTGCTTCACTTGAAAGAAGTTTTTACCAAAAGTTTGCTTCACTATGCAGAGCACAAATAAACTCTCCACTGCCACCACCACCACCAGCAGCAGTAACAACAATAAAGTAGTTAAATACAAGCAATCAATCTTTACATGCTTCATGATTTCCACTATCCAAGAGTCCATAGGTATTATGCAGCATCAAGTAATCATCAACATCCCATTTATTGTTAAAGATGGAAAGGAGCAATATGGACGACAAACAAGCTTGAGGGAGAGTGTTGTAGATGTAGATATCACTGTATTTCACATTTTACACGTGTTCTTTATTATAGTTGACTTGTAGCTGGCATGGATAGTAGAATTCTCTCTTTTCTTCCATTTTTCTATTACTCTCTCTTTTCCCTATTTTCATTCTAACAGACATACATTGGCAATGGTAGTTGTAATACGGATATACCTTTGATTTGTGAGATGCACTTTATGTAAACTAAAATAGTAAAATGACAAAAAACTTACATTTTATTCTTTCTATATACAAACACATGACTTTCAATGGCAAGGAGTCAAATGCAGCCTAAGCAATTATGAACAAAAGACATTAATACTCTCCAAGTTGAAATGGAAAATTAGAATGAGAAGAAAACAAACAGATGCTCTCCAAATGGAAATTGAAAATTAAACTGATAAGAACAAATACAGATACCCTCCGAATGGATATGGAAAGATTGATAACAGATACAGATACTCAGCAAATACATACAAAAAATTAGAGGCATTTTGAAGAGTACTATTTCAATCATTTTCAAGTAATATTTGGATTGCAAGATAATCACCTGGACCATTGCAGCATAAAGGGTCATACAAGTTTCCACCCTTTCCAAATAACGGGCTGTGCTTTCAATCTTTCCATCTTCTTCCTGCTAGCCAATTGCAAATACAAGTGTTATATAAATAGAGAAGACAACTCAAGCATCTTCAGTCTTAGCAAAGTAAAGGTACTAGAGGATCCACTTCAAAATCCAAAACAGGAAAATATATTGATGCTTTTACCTGAAACTAGCTCAAAACACCTAAAGACCGCGCTAAGCCTTGAAGTTTGTCTTTTGTAGCATCGCAAAACAATATGATGTCATCTGCAAACTAAAGATGAGTTATCACCAGACCCTCCCCCCTTCTTTCTACCACCTCAAAATCGTTGATTAATCCCCAACTCTCTGCCTTTACCTATTAGTTTGTTCAATCCTACCCCAACCATTGTTTTTTAACCTCGTGCAAATGAAGAGGGGGATCCCCTTGTCTCAATCCCCTAGTGGCTACAGTAGATTCAACGTGAGATCCATTAACAAGAACTGAACAGTAGGAGCCTTCAACACAGGCCTTCATCCACTTTCTCCATTTTTCACCGAAACCCATTCTCTAAAAAAGATGCTCAACAAAACCCTAATTGACATAATCATTAGCTTTCTCCATATCGATTTTCAAAAAAACCCTTGGTTTATCTTTTTCCTAGCACGAATCATTTACTTTGCGTTTAAGACCCCATCTAAAATTTGCCTTTCCTCCTCAAATGCTACCTTCTCTTACTAGTACATTTTACAATCAATGGAATACTATACTGGGTACTTTC
This sequence comes from Chimonanthus salicifolius, assembly GCA_013350335.1. NCBI lineage: Eukaryota > Viridiplantae > Streptophyta > Magnoliopsida > Laurales > Calycanthaceae > Chimonanthus > Chimonanthus salicifolius. The sequence continues at coordinate 27,157,166 of CM023539.1, read as the reverse complement.
TAAAAAGAATTAAATATATAAATAAAAGGACACTAGAGTTCAATTTGTGGATAATGAATGAGAACACAGGTTTGCTTGAAAAAGTCCACTCCCACCACAAAAGTAGTTTGTTGAGTCATGCTAACAACAGAGAGAGAGAGAGAGAGTGGATGATAGAATCATAATATCAAAGATCCTTCTATAATAAAGCAAAGTATCGAAGATGAAAAATAGCATAGAGGGACAAAGTAATAAAGCTTGGGACTCACCTCTGAGAAATCAATATGCTTTGGAACAGTGTAGATGCAAGCCTTGTGGAACTCAGCAAGAACAAGATCCATAGTAGTTGGGGCCTAAATTGCAATTAGAAATCAAATAGAACTGCTAAAATAATCCTTACGATCAATTCTCGCACAATAAATAATCACTAGGTTTAATCTTCAAAAGTTTGACAAATTAAGGGTTGAATGCTCTTTGAAGAATTTAGGTATTATATATCAAATAAATGTTACAAAATAACAAAAATGAGAAAAAATGTACCTGTGAACTAACAAGGACAATGACACGTCCGCAAGCAAAAGCAGTAGCATTCATGCTCACATAAGAAATTTCACAAAGAGAGACAACCTAAACAAAGAAGTGTAGAAAAATTAGAATAACATGGCATATCATATCAAAGGAAAATTTAGAACTAGAACTTCAAAGACGAAAGAAATTTAAAACATTTGATGACTCCATGAATTCAAAAGGGAACAACAGCTCAATATCTAGGCTGATGACGCATTTACAATGATACATCGGTCAATAATACATGAAATCAAATTGCGCCAATGCAGAACCCTTACTTTAATGCCTAGAAATAGCACCATAAAATTGGCATAAACTCGTAAAAAATGATAGAGAGATGCTAAATTCAAGATCCTGGGTTTTGAAGGCAGAAAAGTTTCCTGGAGGCTATCAATTATTTCAAGATGGTTGTTAGTTAACTCGGTTGTGAAAAGTAGTGCAAATATCTAAAGTAAACACATGTATAGTGATGCACTGGTTGACGGCAATACTGTATAAGTCAAACTGCACCAGTATAGAACTGATTCTCCAATGCCTACAACTGGCATCATAAGTTCATCTTCAGCTAAGCCATTTATCACATCAATCTAGGGTTAGCCTTCATAATTGGATTTGGCAAATTGTTTCCATAAGCCAACTATATGACACCCATGTGACTTGATTGCATTGTTGTGGGACCCAACCCAATTTAGGTACCATCCTTGTGTTGTGGGTCCCGACCCATTTTGGGATAGAAATTGTCCACATCAGGTGAATATTGCATAGTCCACTAGATTAGGTGTCTAATAGCTTGTAACTAGTTTTTAGATGATTTCTTTTATTTTCTGCCAACATGATTGGCTCTCTTAAATGTTATTTATACATGTACAAAGGAATAGTTTGAAACACACTGTATACAATACAAAAGAGAAGAATTCTTCTCAATCGATATCTTCTCCATCTCTTATTTTCTTATTTTCAATCTAATATTCAACATGGTATCAGCCATAACAATTTTCTGGACGCTTTCGTGACATATTCTTGGTCTTCGCCATTGATCTATTGTCCGGTGGAGTTTTTTTTGCTGGCATTTTTCCCCTTGAGTTCATGCAAGGTCGAGTTCCTCCTTGTTTTTTTTCAGCCCAGCGACCTTTCTGGACTCCAAACCTGCTGTGAGGCTCTTCCATTCAGATCCGCGTGGATCTCACCTTTCTACAACAAGGATCACAACTCCTTGCATCGCCCCAGGGTCCTCTTTCTCCCCCTACGGTTGTCCTTGCCTTTCGGTACCCAGTGGGGCCCAGTTATCCTCTTCTTCCTCACATGTTCTGCCGCCCAGAACCTTGCCCTTTTTTGGCTTGTTCTACTCAGATTTGCACAGGGAGTGCTCTTCTGCCCAGTTGCTGCTTACCCTCTATATCGCCCTTCAGCCTGGTCTTCATCGCACTTGGTGGCCCCACCCCTATCAATAGTGGGACCCACTTTATTGTTGTTCTCTCTACTGCTGCCTGTGCCGCCCAAATCCCCTATTTTTGGGATTTTTGGTCTGGAATTGCTATTTTTGGGATTGGATCTCCTTCCAATCACCTTCCTTGGAGTGTCCCATGCCCTGTTCCTCCATTGCATTGGCCTTTCCCATCTATCATCCACCGTGGGACCTGTTTTGGACCTTCTTACAGCCTGCGTTTTACCAGATCTGCTAGTTTCCTGCTTCAATTTGGCGGGATTCCATAGGGCTGGGTTTCCTCCTCCGCACTGATCTCATCGGACTGATCTTCATCCTTTTGATGCAGGACAAGGATAGGGTAACCCTAAATGCACCCTTAATGGTCCCTTAAAGATTAAAGGGGATGAAAATAATGCACCCTAAATCTAAAATAGGATGAAATTAATCACTCAATCTATAATAGCAATTAATAATATGAAGTTTATCACAAATAATCCTGCAAATTCTAATGTGTAAATGGAAATCAATGTTGTCAAACTCGAATCGTATCGTAAATCCGCCTAGGGGTGTGACGTGAATCGTGAATCATATGTGTTATAATATTTTTGAATTCTTTTTGTTATAATTATTATTTATACTACAATTACATATAAAATGACATAGAATAATAAGATGCATTATTCAATTCCTAAATAATATATAATTATTTATACTATAATTGAATAGTATGTATGTTAGATAGATAAATTAGAAAAAATATTTGTTAAATGTAATTATAAAATTTAATTTCAATTGAATAAATTGAATAAAATTACCAGCCATAAAAGAAATTATTACATATCTTTTAAGATTTATAATATTAAAGTATATAACTTGTTATATGTTGCTTTTTATAGCACCACAAAAATTAAATTTTAATATATTTTGTAGAACTATTAATTATACATTGTTTTTTAATTTTAAAAAATTCATACTAAAATTATTATTTATACTATTAAGTACTGATAATTTGATAATTTTGTATTAAATTAAGGGCTATTTTGAGGGAGAAAAAACATATGAAAAACAAGAGAAAAATATTTAATTAAAATGAGAAATAAAAAAAAGAGATAGAAGAACATCACTCAAAAACTAAAATAAAAAGAAAATAAGACATAACTTTTTTTATTTTATTTTTAAAATAGATATAGAAGATTGAAAATAAAAATAAAAATAGAAGAGATATTTTTTCAATAGAGATAAAAAAAACCTTTAATTAAAGAGACCCACACAGTCCTCGCACGCATGGAAATACAAGGCTTCGAGCGAGGTGTCACACGAAGCATTGTATTTCCATGAAGCCTTGTAGGTTGACTGTCATGCTATGGGAAAACCCTAGATGCAATAACAGCGAAAATGCGAAATAATGAAAGAAAAGAAAGGGCAAACACGGCGGAAAGGGAGGAGAGAAAGAAGGAGAAGAAAGAAGAGGAAGAAACATTAGGTAAAATGTCTGTTCCTCTTTTCCTTTCCCCTTTCCTTTCCCTCTTAGTTTTTTTTTTTTCTTTCTTCTCAATCGCACGATTGAACGATTCTCCGATTTGGAATCGCACGATTATTGGCCATTTTCGTTTTAGCATGTGAGTTAAGTCATTGGACCATCCGAGTCGAGTCAACTCGTACAAGTTGACTTGCAATTCGGACGATTTTAACAACATTGATGGAAATAAAAGGTTCAAAAATTAAATGATTTAAATGGGGCAAGAAACTTAGGCACTTGTGATACTAATCGATTAGAAATAAAGGGGATACGGATGGAATTAAAGGAAAGGCTTGGCTTACGGTAAAATACGATCATAAGTGGAGGGGGACACATACAAAGGAATGGAAAATAGGGAGAGGGGCTTGCGGCATGTCATATGGGTTACAAGGAGAAGGCGACAAGGCTAGCAATGGATGTATGGGTTAGAGGTGGCGGATGAGGGGCTGTATGGGAGGGACAAAATGATGCAGAGCATTGGATCGACATTGATTTATTTTTATTTTATTTTATTTAGTTGTCTTTTGATGTAATTTTCTATTTTTTTATTTGAGGGTATTTTGTTTTATTTTACATTTAGGGATATTTTCGTCATTTTATTGGTGTTTATTATAAATATTCTTTGTAGCCTTAGGGCATTTTAGTTAATGAATGAAAGAAGAATACAATGGTTGCATTCCAGAGAACTGCTCCATACGCATGTTGGTGAGAAATCAACGAGCCTCGGTGAGAAGCCACCGGAACGGGGTGCGAAGCCTCTTCCTCTATCCAGGTACATCTCTTCTATCTCTCATCTCTCTTCTTCTTTCTTTCTCTATTTTCTTTTCTATTGTTTTTTTTGATACCCGAATCCGAACCAAGCCCATCCCACAACCATCGCCATCCTCCCAACTACCTTCTTTCAGACTATTGTCCCTTTCCAACCCATAGAGATCTTGCTGCCGCCCATTCATAACCCCTTTCCTTACCTTCGTTCTCCCCTTTAGTCCCTTTTGACCATCCCCTTGCCTCCGTCCCTCCCTTCTTAGCCTTCTTCCACTGCTGTTACACCCATCTTCCATTCCCACCTTTCCGCCACCCACTTTGAGCACCTTCTGTGTTTCCATCCCTCCTTTCCTTATCTTTCGACCCTTTCTTATTTCCAGCCAGCCTTTACTTACCCTTTTTTTATTTTATTACCTCAAACCATATCCCATTAAACACCTATATATCAAACCTTTGACCATCGACCCATTTAATACATCATCTTGTGGATCCTTTATTCTCGTTAAGCACATTAGCATTAGTTTTTTTGATATTTGCATGATTATGTGAGATAAATTTTATAATAAGTAATTGCAAATATTAATTGGAATTTAATTTTAGCCCTTTTTAGCTTTAGGGTGCATTATTTCATCCCTTTTAAGTTATAGGGAACCACATTTAGGCTTTTAGGGTTACTCTATCCCTTGTCCTGCATCACAAAAGCTTCAAAGAAGTCTTAGGTGGAGGGGCGAAGGCAATAGGATGAGTTTTGAGGCTGGACGACAACAACAGGTGGCTGTATGGGAAGAACGAAAGGGGCAGGGTTGATCTTAAGGGCTGGCGAACACAAACAGGGAGGATTAAGGAAGGTACGATGGTCTGGAAAGGGCCCAAGATGGTTTTAGGTTGCGGAAGGAGGGCAGTATAGGATAGATTTGGCTTGGGCGACAATGGGATTTGCATTCTGAAGGCAATGGAGCTTGGATTTGGGCTGTTTTGGAGATGGCAAAAAGGAAGGGGTTCCCAAGATGTTACAGCAGTATAGGGGATGGCTTTTGGAGAAGAGAAGGAAGAAGAGAGAGAGAAGATAAAGAAGAATACCTGGGAAGAAGAAGATGGTTTCTTGCCTAAAGCTTCTATGGCTTCTCTCTACTCTTTCCGTCGCACAGCATAGACTTGCGAAAACTCAAATTTTTATTTCAATCAATCGTATGTTGCCTCAAGGAGGCTACAAGTTATATAATGTCTTACATTACTAAGAATTAAAAACCAGAAACTATTACTAAACTACCCCTAATTAAATAAAGCAATTACATAAGATAGAAATTGTAAAAATAGCAACTGTATCCCCACTATGCTCCGCATCACCTTTCCTATCATCAGTGGGCCCCACTTCAAAGCAGTTTTTTCATCCAGGAAAGTTGTATTGTCCTTATTCTCTGAAGCTTCTGAGCTTTCTCCTTCAGGATCATGCCCTCCTCTTCAAAAGAACTTGAGATTGTGACTTCATCTGGACCCACACATATTGGGAAGATCATCACTGTCTCATTGAATGAGACAAATTACTTCCTATGGTCTCATTCAGTGAAAATGTTTCTTACCGCCAAACAAATGTCTGATTATATTGATGGCACTTCCCCGAACCCGCTAAGACAGACTCCTCTTATCGCACATGGAAAGCCAACAACTCCTTGGTGCAATCTTGGCTCCTTCACTCAATGGAGGATCATGTTCGTGGGACCGTATATACACTTCCCACGGCCAAAGATGTATGGGACATCATTAAGGCCTTATATTCAGATGGTGATAATTCTGCACGCCTCTATGAGTTATGTCAGACTGCTTCTCACCTCCGACAGGGGAAGCTTTCACTGATCCAGTACTATTCCAAGTTGCGGACATGTTAGCTTGAGTTAGATCAACTTGAAGCAGTTAAATTTGTTTTCTCTGATGATGCAATTCTCTATCAGCAACTCCTTTCTCGCCAACGGGTTTTTGAGTTATTGGTTGGTCTCAACCAGGAGTTTGAACCTATGAACCTATTCGGGCCCAACTGCTGGGACAACGCCCTCTTCCATCTCTGGAAGAGGTCTACTCTTCCTTACTCCGTGATGATCGGCGACACTTAGTCATGACGCCTGTACTTACTGAACGCTCTGCCTTAATGACCTCTCATCCTCCAATGCCTTCTCCTGCACGAGGGGCTCCTGACCCAATGTCAAAGGTACCCAAAAGAAGGGTCTCGGTTCTGCACTTATTGTAAGATGACAAACCATTGTGGATTCCTGCTACAAACTGCATGGGCGTCCAAAGCAAACAAACGTCTCTGCTGCCACTCCTGTCACTTCCTCCTCTGCTGTGGTTAGTGATGATGCTCTCGTGACTCGTCAGGACTTTAACATGCTGTTACAACGACTGCATCGACCTCAACACCCCTAGGTCTCCAATGTTGTCTCCTCTACTTCATGTACTGGGCCAATTGCCAATCATACCTCCTCTCATTCTTGGATCAACGATTTTGGTGCCACAGATCACATGGCTGGTATGTCCACACTTTTCTCGTCCATTTCTCCTATTTCATATGGTAATATTCGATTAGCTAATGGTTCCTCTACTACCATTGATGGTAAAGGGACCATTCCTCTTTCTTCCACCATGCATCTTTCATCTGTGTTACATGTCCCTCATTTATCTCGTAATTTGCACTCTGTTAGTGCGCTCACTAAACAGTTTAATTGCTCAGCCACTTTTTTCCCATCTTATTGTGTCTTTTAGGATCTGACCACGAGGCAGGTGATTGGTTGTGGACGTGAAGTAGGCGTCTTATATCTTTTTGATCATCTGGCTGGTGCTTTTGAAGCCTGTTCGTCCTCGCATTTTCTTTATTTACTGTTATTCATTCTGATGTTTGGCAATCACCCTCTCTCTCTTGCACTGGTTTTCAATATTTTGTGTCATTTATTGATGATTTTTCACGAATGACATGGATTTATCTCATGAAACATAAGTATAAAGTTTTGATCATTTTCGTACATTTTATAATTGGGTTGCTACTCACTTTGATTTGAAAATTAAAACTCTGCGAAGTAATAACCGCCGGGGGGGGGGAATATTTGTCTCATTCTTTTCTAGCATGGTGTTGAATCACAATTATCCTGTCCTTCTACCCTACAACAGAATCAATTATCCTATCCTTCTACCCCACAACAGAATGGAGTAGCGAACAAAAAAAACAGACACCTTCTTGAGATCGCTCAATCTCTCCTCTTTACCATGCATGTTCTACAATCATCCTGGCCTAAGGCAGTCTTGACCTCTTGTTACCTTATTAACCGCATGCCCTCCCATGTGTTTTCTGACAAATCGCCTATTCACCTTCTCACTCCATAAACATATTCCTCTTATGGCATTACACATTTTTGGATGTGCCTGCTTTGTTCACAAGCTCTCTGGTGATAAAATTTCCCTTGTGTTGTGCGCTGCATTTTTTTAAGCTACTCACCTTTTTACAAAGGCTACAAGTGTCTTGATCCTACCTCTGGCAAAACCTGTGTGTCTATGGATGTCACTGTAACGACCCATCCCGCTAGCATGATATTGTTCGCTTTGGACGTCACATACGGCTCACACGGCTTTCAATTGGTGAGCCAACCCACTATTGCTCCCAAAAGGCCCCATGCTAGAAGGAGGAAGGCTACCACTTGTATACCAGATAATTTTGAAAGCAACTAGCAATGTGGGACTTTTTTCTCCTCCACACTATACATCCCCTCTACGGTGGAGTATTACAATCTACCCCCCTTAAAGTCAGAGCCGTCCCCAACTTTGCACACACAACAACCAAGCTCACACCCTCAGACAGAGAGTTGAACCATGCTCTGATACCATTTGTAGCGACCCGTCCCGCTAACATGATATTGTCCGCCTAGGGCCTCACACACGGCCCAGGGCTTTTAATTGGTGAGTCAATCCACTGTTGCTCCCAAAAGGTCACATGCTAGGAAGAAGGCTACCACTTATATACCAGAGAATTTTAAAAGCAACTAACAATGTGGGACTTTTTTCTCCTCCACACTATAGACCCCCTCTAAGGTGGGGTACTACAGTCACCTTCTTTGAGACAATCCCATATTTTTCTGCACCATCTTGTCCATCCTCCTCTCCTTTCCACAGATACTACTCCAGCTAGCACTACCAAACCTACTGTGGTATATCGATGCCTGCAACATCAAAATCCACCTCCAGCCGACGCCACTATCACATCTGCCCCTGGTCCAGATTCGCCCATTGCTGCTGAGTCTGACCTTCCTATAGCCCTTCAAAAAGCTAAGGGTACTTGTAACTCCATCCTCTTGCTCAATTTGTTTCCTATCATGTTGTTTCTCCTTCCTATCACAACTTTCTCACAGCCCTGGACAATGTTAAGATTCCCACGAGGGTGGACATTGCACTTCGAGACCCCTCCTGGAAGGCAGCTATGGATGAAGAATTAGAGGCACTCGAAACAAATCATACTTGAGATATGGTTCTTCTCCCTCCAGGAAAGACTCCAGTTGGATGCAAATGGGTATTTGCCTTGAAGCATAATCTTCATGGGTCCATTGCTCACTATAAGGCTCGTCTAATTGCTAAAGGATTCACACAAACTTATGGGGTAGACTATCAGGAAACCTTCTCCCATGTGGCCAAGATTACACATATTCGAATCTTGATCTTTATTGCCACCACCAATGCATGGCCACTTCATCAGTTAGATGTGAAAAATGCTTCCTTCATGGTGATTTACAGGATGAAGTCTATATACTCCCGTCTCCTGGGTTTGTCAAGAAGGAGTAGTCTCATTCTGTCTGTCAACTCAGAAAAGCTCTCTGTGGCCTCAAGCAATCTCCAAGGGCCTGGTTTGAGAAATTCAGTAGTACTGTATTGCATTATGGTTTCTCTCGATGTTAGATGGATCACTCAGTCTTCATCTATCGCTGTCACAATGTGATCATGATTTTGGTAGTATATGTGGATGATATTATTCTCACTGGTAATGATGTAACTGTAATTTCTACATTTAAAGCGTATCTCCACCGTGCATTTGCTATTAAAGATCTGGGGCCCTTGCGTTACTTTCTTGGTATTGAGGTTGCTCGTTCCTCTCAGGGACTTACTTTATCTCAGCACAGGTATGCTCTTGACCTCCTTCAAAATGCAGGGTACTCTGGTTGCAAACCAGCCGACACTCCACTTGATACCAACACCAAGCTCTCTACTTTAGATGGGACTCTTCTGCATTCTCCTACATTTTATCAGAAGCTGGTCGGGAAATTGATATTTCTCACTATCACCCGGCTTGATTTATCGTATGCAGTTGGTGTGATCAACCAATTCATGCAGGCTCCCCGAGATATTCATCTTCATATTGTCTTCCGCATTCTCCGCTACATTAAATCTCATACAGGACGGGGATTGTTCTTTGTCCGACAGCCTTCACTGCCTGTCCATGGTTTATTCCGACGCAGATTGGGCTGGCTCTCCTGATGACCGAAGCTCTACCATTGGTTATTACGTCTTCTTGGGATCCCATTTGGTTTGCTAGCATAGTAAGAAGCAATATGTTGTTACTCGCTCTAGTGCTGAAGTTGAATATCGTGCCATGGCTAATTCTACGGGTGAATTACTTTGGATCAATCAGTTTCTTCAGAATTGGGATTTGCCCCTGTTGACCCCCTTATTATGTTCTGTGACAATCAGGCAACCTTCAACATTGCCTCCAATCCAATCTTTCATGAGAGGACTAAACACATTGAGGTTGATTGTTACTTCCTTCGCCAACATAATTTTGAAGGTCGGCTTATTACTCCTAATTTGAAGTCATCTGAACAACTTGCCGATATTTTCAAGAAGTTTGTTCTCCGAACTCAACTTGATTCAGTTATTAGCAAGATTACTCGATATCTTCGAACCAGCTTGAGGGGGAGTGTTGTGGGACCCGACCCAATTCGGGTAACATCCTTGTGTTCTGGGTCCCGACCCATTTTAGGGCAGAAATTGTCCACATCCAATGTATATTGCATAGTCAACTAAATTAGGTGTCTAATAGCTTGTAATTAGCTTTTAGATGATTTCTTTCCTTTTCTGGCAACATGATTGACTCTCTTAAATGTTATTTATACATGTACAAAGGAATAGTTTGAAACACATTGAATACAATACAGAAGAGAAGAATTCTTCTCAATCGATATCTTCTCCATCCCTTATTTTCTTATTTCCAATCTAATATTCAACACGCATGACCTCTACGTTGTAACAATGAGCCTTACCCGTTATCCTACAGTTTCTCGTCTTTTTCATTGGAATACAATATGTATCTACTATATTATATTGTTCTTTTAAACATGCTTAATTTGAGGGATCAAAATTCATTTACCTATTGAAAGAGAAAAACAATTAATTAACAAAAATGGGAAAATACCTTTTTCGCAAACATCGCAATCGAGATGGATTGAGGGCAAAGAGGATCATTAATCAACTTGACTAAATCAGTTGTTTTTGCTCTGCAATATGTATATGACATTATTAAATGTATTGGCAAAACTAATAACATAATAGAAGACAAGTTCAATAATTGACTTAGCCTATATCACATGCATGGTTCAGTCAACCCAAATATCTCCCTATCAATCCACAATATTATTCACAACATGTGATACAACTGAAACAAGCCGAACATGGGGAGAGACAGTAACATGTCATCAGTAGAACACACACACACACACACGTGCACATTCATGTATCAAAATTGCATAAACTTGGGCTGTTGGCTAGGTATATCAACGAATGGTACCATTCACAATAGATGATAGAATGGAAACAAGCCAAATGCACAAAATAGAATAAAAACCCACCAATGTCACGTCATCCTCTACCTTTTCCATGCTCATCAAATAAAAATTGGTTCATTTAACCAAAGATTGAGATAATTTGTGGAATTTTAAAATAGAGAAAACTCATGTAAAAATGGCTAAACAATAGAAAAAAGGATTTAGATATGGCTATGACAAATGGGAAAGATTTGAACCATCTTGTCACATTAGCAACTAAAAATAGGAAAACTTGTGTAAAAAATACAAAAAGGAGTTTTGGGATTGGATTTCGTGAGTTGGAACAATTGGCCCACCATTGTCATGTTAGTATCTAGAAAATAGAGAGAAATTGTGTAAAAATTGCCAAAAAAAAATAGAAAAGAATTTCATGATTGAATTTGGTGAATTTGAAGGTTGTCAGATAGTGGTTGGATAGGCGCAATTTCCTCCACTTGATGTCTGTTACAAAATTATACCCCATGTGACCTCCGCATATTTCTCTTTTTGTTTGGAAACAGTAAGAGAAGTGTATTTAAAAAATGTAAGATACAAGATAATAGGAGATTTACGAATACATGTACAAATAGCTTCATCACCCACTGCTAAGATCCCACCCTATTACTCCCAGCCCATCCCCTTGATACACACCGACACCTCTGCCTAATACACCTAAATGATCCTTCTCCTTCCATGTCCATTTGTTGTAAGCGGTCATGTACTGATCATCTGATTGACCAGTTTCTTTCATACCAATATATTCTTCATCCTATCATCTTTTCAATCTTTTGTTGACAATGTTTCTATTTCTAAGAGGGTTGATATTATTGTTGTTGAAATATTATAATATAAGATTCGTATCTCACGATTCATATGATATGATAAGAGAAATCATTTATATCTATTAGCAAATCTTACAATTCCGAGAAAAATAAAATTATGACGTTATTTGAGTATGAAAGCACGAAACCTTTTGTTTTGATGGTTTTTAACGCATGAGTCCATTGTTGTTAAAATCTTACGATTCATACAATATGATAAGAGGAACGATTTGTGATATTAACAAATCTTATGATTCTTATAAATAATAGAATTATGGAGTTATTTGGAATATGAAAACATGAAACCTTGAGTTTTGATAGTTTTTAAGGGTGGAGTCATTGAGCATTTAAGACCTTTGGATTTTTTTAGGGGCGTTTTAGTTCATTATTGACTTCTCATAGTGTGTAGACTATGAAAAGCTATATATGGATTGAAACAATTTCCACAAGGTTGATTTGCAAAGTTTAGTACTACCTTAATAAAAAGCATGTTGATTCAAACATTGTCACTCGTATAATTTAGTCTTCATTCATTGATAGAAAACTAGCATGACAATTTTAGTTGTCTATGTCGATGATACTCTTGTCAGAGGCATTAATGAGAACTCCATTAAGAGGCTGAAGATCATCTCAAATCTATGTTTAACATTGAAGACCTAGGGCCCCTTCGATATTTCCTTGAATTGAGATTTCTCACTCTTCCAAGGGTATTTGCCTATTCTCAGCATAAATATGCTTTTTATCTTCTTCAAGATGTTGATTATTTGGGGTGTAAGACAAATTAACATCCCTTCGACCAAAATCCCAAACTTCATGCTTCCAATGAAATCCTATTAGAAGATCCTACTTTTCACCAGAAATTGATTTGTAGGTTAACTTATCTAACAATTACTCGTCTTGATATCTCTCATGCTATGGGAGTAGTCAACCAATTCAAGCATGCACCTAGAGACATTTTCAAGTAATTTTTTTTTTTTTAATACTATAATACCTTAAAGTCAATTCAGGTCTAGGAGTAACATATTCTAATCATGGTCATCTTCGACTGCATAGTATTTTTATCTAGACTAGGCTGGCTTTCCTGATGATAGAAGATCTATGTCTAGATATTATATTTTCTTGGTGGAAGTTTGATTTCAAGGTGTGTCAAAACGTTGATGTTCACTCCAATGCTGAAGTAGAATGTAGGGGCATGGCTAATACTACTTGTAAGCTCCTATGAATCAAGCAACTTATTCTACAACTTGATTTTGTTTATCCAAAGCCCATGCTTATGTTTTCTGATAATCAAGTTGCTATTCGTATTACTCTAACCTGCTTAAAGAGGAGAGAGGGGGGGTGGGTGGTATTTTGGAGAGGGGGGGGGGGGTTATTTTTTATTTTGTGACGATACTTTTCAATCATCCATTTAGGACAAATTGTTTGTCTATTTGCAGCCCCACATGCCATTTCTAACAAGAACATTCCACATCCAAATTGTTTTTCACATTCTCCTACTACCTCAAACTAGGAAACCCTCCCCCGATTTCTTTTTTTGTTGGAGCCACACGTAGATTACCCCCATATACTCATTCCTAATTTTATTCTTTCTTACTACTCATACAACGATTTATGAGAATAATTGTATAATATGCACCATTAACTATCACCATGAAATTATTATTGTTGTTGTTGATGGATTAAGGAGAAAAAAGATGTTGCAGACAACAATCTATTTTTTTAAACAAGGCCTTTTTCAAGGCTTATATTGGGCCAAAAAAATCATTACTTCCCCTTTCTTTTTACGGAATCCCCTTCAACTACTAGTCTTCCAACCCCATAGTTTGCTCAAATGGTCAAGGCTCTCCTAATATTGACTTGTTCTGTCTCATTTGAATCCCTAATCCCTACTGGTTCTGTGAACACTACTAAAGTTCAGCCGTTGTGATCCCTAAGAGCGCCACCTATCCCCGTTGGTCACGATTTTCCTTCAGATATCTACGATAAATTTCTAAATGCATTGTGGAGGAGGTGACCATTTAACAGATTTCTTAGGGCGACTTCTCATACAACCTTCCCATGCCGAAAACAATCCACTGACTCGAAGGTCCTTAAACTCTGTCTGATTGGAGCCAAACGCAAAGCCTCTATTTGGCTTTATGAAAAAGCTCGCTCTTTTTCCTCAGTGGATCTCCCTTTAAAGATTTGTGAGTTTCACTCCTTCCAAATAGTCCAAAGAACAGATGTTGGAATTGTGATCCAAGCCGCCCTCCTTCTACTATAAAACCCAACATGGTCCAAGATCCCAATAAATCATGACAAGAGTTTGCAGGGACCCATGACACTTAGATGAGATTAAGGAAGTTAGTCCATAACTTCCAAGAAATTGGGTAAGTAAGAAAGAGATGGTCAACCGTTTCCCCACTGACCCACATAGAAGACAACAGAGGTCCTCTTTGTTTCCCAACATGCCTCTCCTCCTAAGGTCCATTCTAGTGACAATCCTCCCCTTCATCGCACACCAAATGAAGCTCTAGACCCTTGTTCAGGCTAGACCCATCCAGGCTAATCTAGGTAGAGAAGTCGAATTATTGTATAATTATTATTGTTGTTTGAAACGTTAGGTTTCATGTTTTTCTGTTGAATTCGGTTCTTTGCATTCTTATTGGTAGTTTCATCCAGTTAGTTGTTACTTGCCTAATAAAAAAAATCTATTATTCAAAATGGTAAGATGAGTTGAACCTGCAACATTTGTGTTATGAAGTGAGAATGTACCAGTGTACTTCAGGCTCTAGTCATACGATTAAAATGGACACCATCAGAGGGGGGGGAAAAGGTTCAAAAAAGGTGAAAATCGTTGTTAATAAAAGATAATGCTATAATTAGAAACAGCGAGGAAAAAGAACTTAGCTAATAAAGAGTAATTATCTCACCTAAATTTTTCTGGATTTCCAGATATTTGATTCACACACCTAGCAATCCGCCGCTCCCAACTATTGAAATCCTGCCAACAAATGTAACCTTGTGACAAAATGATCATCAAAAGCAATGTTGTAATGGCCCAGGTCAACAAAATGGTTATGGGAATAAAAATATATATGAATCGTATGATTTTACGATTTTCGATTCACGATTCACACCCCTAGACCAATTTCGATACGTTCGAGTTTGATAACATTGAGTAAAATTGGAGAATGCCTTACACTTTGAGTATTGAGAATATTTGTAAAATTTCATGCTCACAAGGTTCTTGATAATATGTTTGAGTGAATGTTGCTTTGTGCACATTCCAATGCATAGTTGGGTAAAGGTATGGATTGACCTCCCTATGCTTATGTGTGATTGATGTGAAATGTAGGGCCTTCATAACTTCCCATACTTGTCTATAGTTATGAGTAATATATGCATCAAATGAATTCTATAGTTGTGATAGGAATTCTTAGATGGGTAATTCATATAATAGCATGATGAATGTGTTTTCATGTCATGCTTGGACTTTTGTGATGATATGTACATCACTAGTGAGTACCTATGTTAATAATGTTTGTGGTGGATCAACCTAACCATGTGTAGAATGAATTTCCATGATTTGGAGAGGAACTTGATGAAGAGTTAGACTAAGTGACATGGGTGAGTTAAGGTCAAGTATCTTTTAACCCTAAGGAGTTAACTTGTGCTACAATGGGGATGGGCTAGCATAATTGAGAATGCATGGAATGTAATGTAAATGCTAAGAAAACCTTATTTGATTTTCCCAAAGTAAAAATATGACACTCTCCAATGTCAACACAAACGTGAAAATAATGAACTACGGTTGATCTGATCCACTATGTGGTACGTAGGCAACTGAGAGCATTGTGCCTCAGCTCGATCAAAAGATACATTGTGTCTCATCCATTTATATTAAGGATGATGGATAATTTGTGTTAATTGTTGGAGACCCTTATGAAGGATGGAGATGAATTATTGATGAATTTAATTGGATTAATGTTGTGAAAAAAGGAGTTATCAGACTTAAGATGTTAAACCACCATGAGACGGGTTGAATAAATTGCAAGGACTAAGAATAGATGTAAATAAACCCGATGTGTGTATCTCAAGGTTGGTGTGTAGTCTACGTCCCTAAAATAACCCAATGTGATAATTATGTTGAATGTATAAAACGTAATGGAATGTGCTATGTTGCTATCATTGTGAAATTATAGTCATTATGTGATTATGATATATATGTTACCCATGTAATTATGAATATGTTTCCCTTTGGTACTACTCACTGATGTGTGCCTAGAAGGTTATCTAGGATGTGAGTATGGGATATTGTGTTAATAAGCATTGTGATATTGAGAATTACTAGCATTGAGGTGAGACCCAAAGGGTATATAGGACTTGATGATATACATTTCCCTTCCTTGGGCTCCACTAGTATGAGTCCCCACTCCTAGAAGAGGCTGGTGTGACAGGATAGTGGTTTGGTTTAAGGAACTCTATTAGAACGATGGCGTCGGCTATGGGACTTGGTCCTGTAGGATTGTCGTCGAGAAGTATAGCTCCTACCATGCTGCGCGTTGTAGGTCGCTCTCACGGCTGTTTGTGGTTGTCGTTGAGGAGTATAGCCCCTCACATGCTTCGTGCTGTAGGTCGCTCTCACTACTAATTTGTACACTTGGTGTACAATTCACGCAGGGTCAGATACTCGTGAGCCTAAGAGGGCGGTATTAACTTAGTAAGATGCATTGCGCAAGGTTAGATACTTGTGAGCCTATGCGGACGGTACTGACTTAGTAAGACGGATTGCGCAGGGTTAGATACTTGTGAGCCCTACTTGGGCGGTACTAACTTGGTAAGTCGTATATTAATCACCTTAGAGCTGACTTAATCACGAGAGTAGTAAAGGGACGCAGAGTGAGGTAGATTATCTATGTTGTGTGGAGATCTCCCACTTGTAAGTCGTGGCCTATGTCCCTCAAGGGATCATGATGTTTGACAGCCCGTTCCATAGAGGTCTCCTTAGGTGGATATTGTGTTCACATTGATGAGATTGGTGTCCTTAAGTGGACATTGTGTTCACATTGATAAGATTGATAACAGGACAGTGTTGCATAGCATGATTTATATTCCATTTCATACATTATTATTATGTGGATGCGTCCCTCACGTGATATTGATATTGAGATGTGGTATGGGTACGTCCCTTACGTAATTATGATGTTTAACTGCCCGTTCCAGAGAGGTATTCTAGAAGGTGGGGTCGGCTACAGAGACTTGGTACCATATGGTTGCCGTCGAGGAGTGAGTCCCTCACATGCTACGCATTGTAGGGCGCCCTCATGATTATATAACACATTTGATGTGCGTTGATGCACAGGCTAGATACTCGTTTACCTCATGGGGATGGTACTAGCTTTGTAAGGCGCGGTCCGACCACCTTAAAGTTTGACTAAATCACCCATGAGGTGAAGGGATTTAGGGCGAGGTAGACTTGATCGCACCAGTCGTGAATCTCCCGCTTAGTAAGTCATGAGCCCCAAGTCTTGCCAAGGGTCGTGGTATGTTTATGACTTGATATTGTTGCCACAGTCACATAGTGTTTCATGCAAGTGTTGTTCCTACAGATAGAAGATCTCATGGTAGATGATGTGTTCCCTAGATGAGTTATGTCCATTGATGGATTATACCCATGGAGGGATTATATTCATGGATGATTTATATTCATGTATAGATGATACTCATTGATGAAGTGTTACCAGCGATGGATGATTAGTCACGTGGATGTTGTTCCCATGGTAGACATATTGGATTCATGCCCAGATATTGGTTATACGGTAGGCATATTGGCCCCATGATAGACATGTTGGTCCCATGGTAGGCGTATTGGTCTCATGGTGGACTTGATGGTTCCATGGATAAATATTATTCCCATAGAGGGTTATTCTCATAGATGGTTATCCTCATAGAGGGCATTGTGACCATGGATGCATATTATTACTGTGGATGGATATTCTCACGGAGGGCATTGATTCTATAGATGATTGGACGCATATTTAAAGTATTGTCTCTGAGGAGGGATGTAGTACTTATGTTCGGGTATAGGTCTCACGGTTGATGTTTATCCCATGAGTGATATTGACTCCATAGTTGACGGTGTTCCCATGGTTGGTATAGACCCATGATGGATGAGACCCACTCTATTGATAAGGCTCACGATTGGACAATTAGACCTGTCCTGGTATGACATCATGAATAGCATGGGGTTAGTGCCATGAAATAAATGAATTGAGAACTACGCAAGATCTGATCTCCATTGGAGTACGTAGGCAACTGATAATTCAGTTCGATCAAACTAAAGGTCCAATAAGTCCTAGGATCCGTAGGAATCTCGTTACACGTGTGGGTGTCACGTGTTTCGACTATGAGTTGTGTATGCTTCAGAGTAAAAAAAAATATATTATTGTTTCTCACGTGCCCGTTGGGTCGGGGCATGACAAATGTTTTAAAAACCGAACCGTGAAGCGAACCGTTTGGATGGAAGATTGGGTTAAATAAGGTTCAACCGTAGTCAAAACCAGTCAAACCTGTATCATGAATATTATATATAATATTAAATTATTCAATAAGGTTTAATTAATTAGTTGAAATAAATTTTAAGTAAATTTTTTTTTTGAAAAATAGAAAACTAGATTTTGAATTTTTTGAAAAATAAAAAAACAAATTTTTTATTTTATAATTTTTAAATGAATAAATACTTATTAAAAACACAAACACAAACCCAAATGAAATTCAAGGAACCAAAATATAACTCAACTTATTAGGAAGACTGAAATATAGCCCTAAAACTTTAAATAAACTCACACGACTAGATGTGATTTGTGGAAATGAAAAAAAAAAAAACTTACATTGTGGTTATTTAATAATATTATCATGTTATTAATATAAAAAATATAATGCTTTGTTATTATACATTTTAATCATTCAAAAAACTCTTTTATTATAAATATTAGTTGATTTTTATTAAGTTGTTATTTTTATATTTTATTATTTTTAAAATAATTAACATCCAACTTTCAAAGAAATTGTTTACGATTTTTACTAATATTACTCAATACTTGATGAAATAAAGTAAATGACATTTTTGTACAACTTCAGGAAATCTCATTTTGGTCAGTTTTCTAAAGAAAAACACCGTTTGCATTAATCAGTAAAAGTAGAAAACCCTAATTGTTTGCATAAAAGAGTAAATAAGAAACAGTAAGTCCCAAACTCCCTTTATTGAGAAAGTAGGAAACCTACCTGAGAAACAAGAAGAAAGGAGAAGAGGAGCGACAGCGCCACTCAAAATTTCAAAAATGGATGGAGAGGGGAAGCCATTCCAAGATTCCTACGATCGTTCAAAGTAGAAATCACGAACAAGATTTCTTTTCTTTTTTTAATTTTTGTTTCTTTTTTCCAAGATTCTTCGACCGTGGTTTGCGAGTCACGGGTTGATTTGAATAGCCCATTTCGACTGCAAGTCGGAACAGGTTTTACGGGTTTTTGTATCGGATGGTTTTGGAATCCACCCGAACCATGCATGTCTTGGTCATGATCGAACCGGTGGTTCGACCGCGGTTCGGTCTGGTGTTTATAACACTGATCAGAAGTATGAATAACAGAACAAAATGATGATAATTTAGAAGTCTAAAATAGAATTTGTTGAGACTTCAGAATAAGCCATATATTAGTGTATCAACAATGATTCAAACTAGATACTGCAGTCTATCACTAGAGACCCTTACTAGAAATCAACAATGAGACAATGAGAATGACAAATGTACATTTGCAAACTTTTATTATCAAGGGACATTTGACACTCTTAGGTGGGAGTAAAAATTACTGTACTGTAGGTGGTTTAGCCAAAAAACAGTAGAAGCAAATAAATTAGACATGTAGTATTAACAATTCAACTTAATTATGACAATAATGATAGATAAATGACAAATACAAAAGGTAACAGACACCAAGCAAAGTAACAAGATATAGCAAGCAAGTTACCTTGCTGGATTTCAGCTTCAGTGTATGGTTCATTTCAGTTACTTCCTTGTGCTTCCCTAGTCTCTCCATCTCTGCCTTTAGTGCAGTGTCTGCAGCCTTAATGATGATTCCTGTTTTTGCAGATTTTACAAACTTCTACCCATAAACAATGGCTTAAGTCTGAATAAATGGCACAACACAACTCTCAGAGTCTGTTACAGGCAAGGAAACAACACAATTCCTTGCCCAAATACCAGAAATAGGCATCAAGCATCGGCAGCAGGACTCGTATCACTTCTATATGTGTGCCTCAAGGAAGAAAGTATGCACAAAAAACCAAGTATTTAACAAGCAGACAATATATATGTGTGTGTGTGTGTTCGTGTGTGTGTGTGTAAGAGAGAGAGAGAGAGGATCACAAACATTGTATTCCTACCATCAAATTCTTTCTGAATTTGGAGAAAAATTGATTTGTTTAAATTATTACTATGAGTAATCGTGTAAATATTTTTTTTTCCTTTTTTTGAAGACTAAGGTATCCAAGCCTCTTAGATCACCTGAGTAATCCTTGGGGCATGTGCAAACCTCCCTATACACACACATTGGGTAACACTATAGGGACACTTCTGTGTTGAGAGTGACTTAAACCCAAGACCTCCCAAATCTCATGCGGGATCTAGACAGCCAAGCCAACCCTCACGGGTTAATCATGTACATAATTTCTTGGATGAAATTTCATATATGAAGTGTTTTTATTGAAATTTATTATTTCTAAAAAATCATTATATTTCCTCTAATTGAAATTGAGCTTAACCAGAGAAAAGCTTTTCCCCCTTTGACCTCTCTCCATCCATTGGACCATGGAAGGGATGAAAAAGGGTTGGGCTGCTGGGTGTGCAAGAATCAAAGTAGATGCATCAAGGCTCACAGTTCATTAGAATTAACACCAATCCCTTTATCAAATCTCACCACAAAAGATATAACATCCCACTCTAGATTGTTTGGTATTTTAAGTGTTTGGTATCTTAAGATTGATTAGTTTAGGTTCTAATTACGATTTGTACAATCTGATCAACAAGTCTCATTCGAAACAATTATACATCTTTTTACAGAAAACAAAGTTCTAACAGATGGGGAAAAAATGCATCTATAACCCTAAGAGCAAAAAATCCATGCCTGTTAAACATATATAATACCTGCTGATTTAATTTTATTGGAAGCATTAGATCCTTCTTGGTTCGATTGCCTGCCACTTTCTTTAACCTCCTCATTAATGTACCTCTTGTGATCCAAGGCAACAACTTTTTTAGTTTCACTGGCTTCCTGTTTCTCAGAAGCTTCCTTGGATTTCCTCTCAAAATCCAAAGCTGCCTTACGTGCTTCTTCAACTGCCTTTGCAGCCATGAGCCTTGCCTGCATCAAAATAGTTGCAACATCATGCATAGGATAGCCATTATGTCAAAATTTGGGATTATAAAAGTTTTAACTTAGACCACCGTAACAAAAGACAAACAAACCGAGTGTGCAAAAAAGACAGAAAAAAAGAACACGAAGTGAAATATGGCATAAAGCTTGCCTTGAAGCTAGTTTTCTAGAACCACATTGAAAACACCAGTTTGCTAGAACCACATTGAAATTGGGAAACCTTGTGCTGATTTCTCATCACAGGACCAGATCTGCACCAGGATTTCTCAGCTTTAGTCTTTGGGCCCTACCACAGAGAAATGTTCTACATCACTGAAGGATAATGATCCTACCAAACCAAATCCCATGCAAAGGTAAACCTTGAGGACATTTATAGGCGTCTGCCTTAAGGATACATCCATAAGAAAGTTGGCCCAGTTCTTATTCACAGGAAACCCTTTTTCGATAAAAACTAACAGAGATAAATCAATTTCAGTGATTTGGCCCAGTACTCATTCACAGGAAACCCATTTTTAAATAACTAACTGACAGAGACAATATTTTGAAAAATTATTTTCAGTAATTTTTACGCAAAAAAATAGAAATCTCAAGTATTTTCTACTTCCGCCGCAGGTGTAGGGCAGAGGATCTTTGTGTGCCATGATGCATGAAAAGAGACAAACACCAATTTCATCAGTATTAATCCTTCTAATTCCAATTTACATTGGTGGCAGGAAAAGATCTGATTAAGAGAAGAGAAGGGAGCATCTAATGTAAGGTTCCCAATAGTTCTGAAAAATTTACTCCCAATTTCTCAAACAAATAGCAGAACGAAAAATAGTCCCCTCAGAAGATTATAGGATGATAGCTTTAGAGGAAAAAAGAAAAATAAAATAAGAAAAAACTATTAAAAAATGACAGCAATTACCTCCTCAGCCTTTTCTTGTCGTGCTTTTTCCTCCTGTAAAACTTTCTCTTTTCTTTTGGCCTCTTCAAAAGCTGCATCACTTATAATTCTTTGTTCTTCTTTTTGACATTTCTGTTCCTGTTGCCTCCGTACAACTAATAAGTGGCTGTCCACTGCTTCAGCACTGGAATGATGCCAAGAGACCATCAATAAAATCTGTTCTTGAACCTTGTCTATAAAACTGCCTAAACTTTGACATATGGTATTGTTGTTGGGGCAATGGTTTGGCTTTTTGTATTTATTGTTTGATGCAGGACAAAAGTGAAGTATGCCCTAAGATGAGGTTAAGGAATTCAAAATCCTAGATCTAGGAATGTAATGAAATTAAATAAGAAATATGAGTGGTATCTACTGTTATATGCTTAAAATATGCAATGAAAAAGCTGATTTAAGAAAATAATATTCCATATTCAATTATTAAAATAAGATCTATGCAAATAACATCACAAAAATCAAAAGATATAAAGAGATCCATAGCATACAAACATATTAAAACCTAAAAGTAATCACAAGTCAAGATTAGGGCTTCTAAATATCCTAAGAACAGATTCAATATGCCTAGAATTCCACAAACAATTGAAAAAGTACAGATTCTTAATAAAGAATAAGTCTTAATTGAAATCAAACCCTAAAACACTCAAAATAGCACTAAGAAAGGGGCTGTTTGGCAGATTTTCGGCACAAGAAGTTCAATACAGTGTGGAGAACCGAATCAGCATGCAAAACGGTGCAAACTGGGACTGACATCAGCTGTCCATATGGTCATACGGACATCCGTATACAGTACGACCGGTGGGGTCCAGGTCGGGACGGCCTGCTGGAGTTGTGATGTGGGCCAGGTTGGGTTAGATTTGGGTTTATTTGGGATTTTTGGGTTGTTTAGGGTTCTGAAAACGTATGAAAATTGGAGAAAATTGGAGAAGAAGAAGAGGTTAGGAAGAAGGAAAAGGATAGAAAATACTTGATACCTTGGAGTCACACCAAATGAGGGATGGAGTCACACCACTTCTCAAGAGAGCATGCAAGAAATTCTTCACTTGTATTCTATAATGAAATTAAGGAGTGTTTACAAGTATTTATAAGAAAAACCTATGAAACCCTAGAAACACACGTGTGCCACATGAGTGAACAATATATATAAACCATTCAATTAATTTATGGCATTCCAAAAAGTTGATACTTAAATATTTAAAAAAAAAAAAACACTAAAATAAACTTCCTAAATTCACTATTCTGGCAACTCTGGATCTATTTGATGGTTTGGATCAATCCAATCTGACGGACAAAATGGTCAGATCAGGCCTTCCAAGCAATCGAGTCATAGATCTATGCACAAACATTGGATCTGTTGATCATCTCTCAACCATATCCTCCCGATAGTTGTGTTATGTTGCTTCTGGGATCTCTAATAGACCCAGTAGCCATCATAGACGTCCTTGTCATTGTTGGAAAAAAAATTGTCAGGGTTCGATTTATCTTGTAATAGGCAAAGCATACTTTCGGTGGTACGTCTCTTATACCAGTTCTTTGTACATCATTTCTCTCTTAATGATATTGTTGAAGTAATTGTTAAAAAAAAAAAAAAAAACACCCCAATAGTAGAGCCACTTAAAGCTTCAACAAATAGAAGTCAAGCCTCGTATGCACCAAGAAACAGGAATAAATTGGCAACAAGGACAATGGCACACTTCTATAAAATCACATATTAGACATCACTTGAGCTGCGAAGGAATGTGTTGGTTTGATGTTGTCTGTCTTCATTTTCCTTGCTTTTAGTTTGTATTTTGGCGTTTTATTTTGGGTGCTTGGTGGTATATATATATCACAATTAAGCTAGAACAAGATGAGTGACGATCAAGCAAATACCCCTTTATGGTGTGCACTGTAGACACCTAGGTGTGGATAGACCAGGTAAAATCTTACCCAACCCGATTATCTGATCTAAACACCAACATGATTGAGGTATGGGTCTCAATTGTATGACTTTATTTAATAACCAGGCCAGGTCTACCCAAACCCTCCTAAAATTGGGTTGGATCAGGTCTATTCGACTAGATAATCAGGTTTACCCATTTACCCATTTAAGTTAATATATAAAATCATGTTTTTGGAAGTGAGAAACCCTAAAATTTTCCCTCATATGCTCGCCCTGCCCAACTTCCTTTCCTTTCCTACTCACTATATTCTTCCCATACAATGTATTCTCACCTGCCTTTCCTCTGCTCCTCTCTCTCTCAACAGTGGCCTCCGAATTAGTCCTCCTCTCTACCTCTCAATTGTGGTGTACGACCTTACGTCTTCTACATTTTCGGTTAATTTCTATCTCATACAAGGTATACTCTCTCTTTATTTTTTTCAATTTTATACTACTAAATCTTTGCCTCACTCACTCAGCTATAACTTGTTGATCTCTTCTCTATCACCAGCCTCGCTCTCGCACGCACTCCAATTTTTAAGGTATTCTCTCTCCTCCCTCAATTTTTTTTCAATTTTTTTTAAAAACTAAATATCTACCTTACAAGCTCAACTATGACTTGCCGACCTCTTCTCTATTGCCAGTCTCGCACTCACTCTCTTTTTATTTAAGGTACTCACTTTAATAAATTATTGATTTAATTAGATTAAAATAATCTTTGTCATTTGATTAAGTAGCCCTCATGGAAATAACATAATTTTGTAATGCTATTGTAGATGTTTTAGTTTTTTTACAATATTTCATAAATGAAAGTTTAGCAATTGAACATTTTTATATAATTTTTTATATATTTATGGGCATTTAATTATATAATATTCTCTTTTTTTTAATTCGAGGCAAACATCTACATGTTTCGATAACTACATGGGTAACCAAAAACGTGACCTAATCCAAACTGAACCCAAAATAAACCCGAACCAACTAACCCATTTAATAAACAAGTAATGGGTTGAGGTTCGGTGACCGAATCCAAATAGGACATGACCTGAACCAGACCCGTGCCAGATCTAGGTGTGGAGCATTTGGATTGGGGAGATGTTGTGTCAAGGTTATGTTTGAATATGTTGCCCCATCCAAAATCGCCATGACTGCAACAATCAAGCCACAGTTATGAAGCTCTCAAAACTAGATCGCTTAAAATTATCTTTTGATCCTTTACTTTCTAGCCTCTAAAGATGTAGCTTAATTAATCTTATCAAGGTAATTTTGTAGGCCCCGTATTTAAGCATAAACCTTTGTAATTGGCCCACCACAATAAGAAAATTGAGCCACAAAATGTATGCATCGTAATACCCTACACCCACATACACACGTGATTCATTTTACGCAACAGGATTGCCATACAGGCCAAGTAGGCCTAAATCATAAGATAATCATCCAAGTTGGTAATGAATCAGAACTGGTGGCTATTTTTTAAACAGTGAATGAAATGTTGCTCATACATGGACTGTAGCAAACAACAGATTGGACAATGCCAATTACAAAGCTAAGCTGGTCTAGTTCCAAATTGACAGAATCCAGATGAACTAAATAACCCAACCAACTAAAGATATATTACCACCCATGATGCGGAGCATTGGACTGCTTGATTTATCATTTTATTATTTTATCTCTTGATGTATTTTCTTTATTTATTTGATCGTATTTTGTTTTTACACTTGTGGGTATTTTAGTCATTTTGTCATTAGGGGTATTTTGGTCTTTATTTCCATTGTAATTTTGTTATCAAAGCCATGTAACCATCATTAGGGCATTAACGATGAATGAATAGAAGAAACGAAAGTTGCAGCAGAAACTTGTCTCCTGCACATTGTGTTGGTGAGAAACCCATGAACCTTGGCGCGAAGCTAAGGACAGCGAGAAGCCACCGGAATAGGTGAGAAGCCTCTTCCAAATCCCAATACTTATCTACCTCTCTCTCTAATATCTTCTCTTCCCTCACCCCTTTCTCTTTTTTTTTTCTTTTCTTTTGGTTACCCCAACCAAATTAAAACCCTCCCTACTTGCCGTGAACACCCAAAGCCCTTCCCTTGTTGCCGCTACCTGTTCCCAAGCCAAACCCACCTTACAACTTTCGCCCCCCTCCAAATCCCGATTGAAACCATCCCAAATCCCTTTCATAACACCTTCATACTACTGTTTTCGCCAGCCCTAAGATCCACTCTGCCCATTTCATTTTTCCTGAACAGCCCCTTTGTTGCTGTCCTAAACCCTTTCTGGCCTTCCTATCTCCAACTACAGCCCAAACAATCCCCCATACTGCTGTCCCATACCCTTTGGACCCCTTCCTTGTGATCGCCACCCTCCATATTACTTCCCTTGCTACTGTAGACCCTTCTCTAGGACCAGCCAGCCATTGCCAAGCCTTCCTTAGCCTTCGCCACCCCTTTTATCTTCCTCTCTAGCCATCGCGATCCACTCCCAAACCCCTACTTATTGCTGCCGCAAGCCACAACAGTTCCATGCTGCTGCTGTTTTCCCTCCAAGTCATCGCAAGGCCTTAACCAGCCCTCCACTTATCGTGATTTCCTGTAGTTCTGCCCCTTTTGTTAACTTATCAAATTCTTCATTTTATTTACCAAACTGCCATTAGTCCCTTTAAACCCATCTAAATCCAATTTCAGTCTTAATTTGGTGATAGGCCTAAACTATTGTGGGTCCCGATAAGCCTGTGACTTTGAGGGATCTCCATTTTGAGCATCAATTGGTCTTGGTAAGTTGCATAATTGTTTATACTAGATCTCCATGAATTTTTTTTTGATTATTTGTGGCTTATTTATATGATTTATTTGTGATTATTAATTTAATTTTTAAATGTAAGCCCCATATTAGTCTTTAAGGTTTATTATTTTCATTTTAGGGAACCACATTAGGTATTTATGGTTACCCTATCCCCTTGTCTTGCATCAAATTGGTATCAGAGCAAGGTTGGGCTGTTTTAGATTGCATCCTATTTAAAAAATAAAAAATAATAGTATTGCATTTTTTTTAAATATATATATAATATTGCATTTTTTTATTATTAAAAATAATTGTCATCATTACATTCATCGAATTTAGAGTTAGGTCATAGCATTTAGTGTGTATTTCTATGCATGACCACTAGAAATGGGGTTAGTTACCAAAGGGACTCTAAGCCACCTAGAGATATGTCAGGAGAACACCTCCCAACTTGGCTCAACCAGTTTGACCACCCAGTTGAATGAAATGCAGAGGACCCTAGAGGATACTAGAACTGATGTTGCCACCCTTACAACCAGAGTTGCAATTTTAGAAACCCCTAGGAACGATGAGGGTGAATCAAATAATGAGCATGATTGAAATCTCTTTTTTTATTGAGCGGTGACAAAGAAAATTCATTAGATAAGAAGGGTAGTACAAAGAAAAAATCAAAGAAAAAGAGGTCTACAAGAATTAGACCCACAGAATGAGGAAAAATAAGAAAAAAGAAATACAAAGAGGAAAATGAAATCAACAGAAAAAAACTCCAACAACATGATTGTCAACTCCCAATTTGGCAAAATAATCTGCCACTCCGTTTGCCGAGCGCCCCACTTTGGTAAAAGATACTCCCATTCCTATAGCCAAATCCCTCACCTACTGAACCACTTTGGCCAGTCTCCAAGGTGGACGTTTCAACCCTTTTGCCCATTTAATTGCATTTGTCGAATCCCCTTCAATGACCAAATTACCCAGTCCATGTCCTTCCAAATGATTAAAGCTCTCCTAATACTAAGGATTTCTGTCTCATTTAACTCCTTGACGCCAATCGACTCATTAAACATTATGGACGCGTCACCCCTGCCCCCAATCCCTGTTGGACCCGGTTTCCCCTTAGAAGCTACGTCGACATTAAATTTCATGGTACCTTGATGGGGTGGATACCACTTCTCCTAGATATCAAAAGATCAGCAAGAACAGAAACATAATGACCAATTATGGAATATGGTGTAGAGATCTCGTTATGTGATGCAACTAAAGTCCACTGTCTAGGATAAATTTATATATTAGCAAATGACAAGCCTACATAGTATGGCCAAGGATGAATTTTTCAAATCAAAAGCTATGTTCCTAACATAGAGCATGTGCAAGATAAAGGGAAACAAAAATAAGGAAAGAAAGATATCTAACATTTTGCGCTGATACTGCCTATCTAATCTTTTATCCATCTCCCTCCTAGCTTCAATGTATTTCTCAATCCGAACAATTGCTGAAGCTGACCTCTCACTTTCATTCCTCAGATCTGCCTCCCATGCAGAAAATTTGTTCCGAATTTCCTCCTATCAATCAAAACAAATGGTAAGATGCAACAAAATGCCAATATGGACAATCTTGTGAAGAAAAAACACTGTCAAACTCAAAGACCTATTACCAATCATCAACCCATTGATGTAAACAAAGTAACACCTTGTAACCAATGTTTTAAAAACCGACCCGTGGACTGAATCGTCACGATAGAAAGTCAGGTTAAATAAGGTTCAACCGTAGTCAAACCCAGTCAAACACGTGTCATAAATATATTTAAAAAATAAAATAATAAATGTTAAATTACTGAAATAAATAAATATCTGTTAAAAAATAGTTATGTAAATCAAATTTTGAGAGACGAGAGCATTTTAAATGAAGTTTCCACTGAGCATTTTATTATTTTTGAATGTTGAATTGAATTGTTTGATTTGATGCAGTTGAAGAGAAATTACCTTTTGTGTTTATTGAACTTTTACCAACACAGTAAAAACAGAAGCTCCATTGGAATTGTTTATGAAACCTCATTTTCGTGTAGTTAGAGTGCTGGGTTGTTTGAATTAATGCTACTCAATATATATGTCCATTTTAAATTACCTTTCTTGAGCATTTCACCTCTCACTCGTCCCAAGGCATCCTCTCCCCAAAACACACTTCCCCAAACTAAACCATCAGTCCCAACACCCTAAGTCCCCACTTCCCCATGAGAAGCTTCTTCAGACTCTCAAGAGCCTCCCAGCACCATCTCCTCAGCTCAGTCCCCACTTCCCCATGAGAAGTTTCTTCAGACTCTCAAGAGCCTCTCACCCTCATCAAAAAAATGGAAGTGCGGTGCCTCTCAGCCTCATCAAAAAATGGAGGTGCGGTGTTGGTGGAGGCATGGAGCCCTGTTACTTTTCTTGTGGTTGCTCATTGTTGCATGGCCTGTCTTCCTCAGAAAAGAGATTCTCTTCTCATCATCAAACAAGACATCAACCCTTTAAGCTCTCTATTATGGAATTGGGTGGGAGACGACTATTGCAGTTGGGATGGCGCCTTCTGTAACCATTCAAGTACAGTTGTTAGATTTATATTCCGTAAGAGGTAAAGAGTGGGAAATATTTCTCACTGCAGTTATCAACGTCTATAAGAGGTGAAGAGTCTGATCAAACTCTAGTTTCTTTTTCCATTCTTCTTTTTTTTTAAAAAAAAAAAACCTAATCTAAATAAGCTAATTGTCATCTCTGATATTTTATTTTATAATTTTTAAAATGGGTTTTAAGGATCGGTAAGCAGTTTTTAAGAAAATCGGTCAAACCCACGGGTCTGACCGGGTTTTTACAGTTTTATTCATGGGAAGGTTTTATAGGAAACCGGCCCATATACATGCCAGATGGGGTTGAACCAGAGGTTCAACCGCAAGCCGGGCCAAGTTTTAAAACACTACTTGTAACACCACAAAATTTATAAGAGCCAGAAAATGAAATATTGTAATCATAAGCCAACAATGACAACACGTGAAATAAAGAACAAGAAGTCAAATACGTATACACAAAGATGACATTTAATCAAAAATGACATGAGAAAACAAAGCGTGGCCCCCACTTGCGAGATGGCATGTGCAGGAAACCCTGTAGATGGACATGGATAAAGAATCAATGCCAACCATGACCCCTAACCTTCTCTAGCTTGACTTATTTGAATCATGTCTTCAAGAAGAAAATCAAAATTCATATTGCAATCACAAATAGAGTTAAGGAAAATTGCATCTATTAGGGCTTCAATGAGCCTAGAAAGAGTCTATAAGCATTGGCTACCCTTTTCTCTTCCATTTCCTAGCTTCTAATCATGTTGTTAGCGTCTTGCGTTTTTTGGCTGGTTTCCTATTTTTGTTGGGTGGCCCTTCTTGGAGTGCCTGAATTTTGCTTCTTCTTGTGCACTTCACTAATATTTCTATAAATAGTTACCATTTCGGGGGAAAACCTTGGACTTGTTGTGGGTTTTTCTTTAGAGAAGGAGAGAGAGAGATGGAAACCTCTCTATTATTCAATACTACAAAAAGATGTACCACAAACAATTTACAAATTATTGAACGGTTATCAAGTTATTCGTTATTTTTTTTAACGATATCAGAAAGAATTATATTAATAAAGAAAAACAAGAGTACAAGTGACGAGTTTAAGAGACTTAAACCTGAAGAAATACCAATAGTACAGAAATTTAAAAAAGAAATCCCTCGAGTCCCAAGGAAGACAAAGCACAAGCCAAAACAAACAGAAAATCCCATTCCAAATTCCACACGCTAAAATCAAAGGAAAAAAGATGCCCTTGTGCCCTATCCACCCCGCACTTTAGTAAGAAGTCCACACACCATTTGCTGACCTACTGGTAAGCGCAAAAGAAACCTCTCAACCTGAGGACAATGCGCTGATCTTCTTATTCCTGTTTTCAATTTTACTTTCTATCTTTTCTTTTTCTGATCATGTTTTTTTTCTCTAATTGCCTTTTGTCAGCTGTTTTATTTCCTATTTCTTTTCCTTTTCTTTATCATTTTTCTAATCCAGTTCTATTTTTTCTTCTTTTTCACATTTTCTTCCTTTTTCCTTTCCTTTCATTTTCATCATCTTCTTTTTTTCTTTTTTTCATTTTTTTATTTCTCCTATGGTCAAGGCTTGGGCTTTCTATTGAGCCTTCCAAGCTTTGTCAAGATCGAGCTTTAGCATTTAATTCAAGCCCATGTCAAGCTCCAAGCCCAAGCCCGTTGCCATCCCTAGACCTCTCCTTTATATTAAAAGTAAACAAATAAATCCAAAATTATCACAATTACTCTTTGTTATGCATGATTTAAAAAAATTAGAAGAGAAATGAAACATTTAAAAATCACAAGAACATACCTCATTGAAAGTACTAGTATTAATGAAATATCTTTTTAGAAAGATAAAGGTATCACTCTGCCACAAGGTAGGCATACCCTTCCTCTCCCCTCCTCTCTATCATCTTCCTCCTCTTAGAACAAAATAAAGAACAAGAAAAGTTGCTCAACTTGGCCTAGTCACAATTTGGGTGACTGTTAGCAAATCAGGTCTACCATGGTTTTCTGTGACACCAGGCCCTAGGCTAGTTTCATGATTAATTCCTAGAATCCTAGTCAAACTTAGAAAATAACCATTTATTTACCCATAACATAGAAGATAAGTACAAATCATTTCTTATGTTTTCTACAATTAACAAAAATTTAGATCCCTTTCGAAGAAAACCATTTAAAAGAAGCACTATTAACAAAAGTTCAATTAATGAGACAGCTCACTCCCTTTTTTGAGCAAATGTAGCCCATTTCTATCATTCAAAGAGGAACAAAGAGGTCATGGAGAAGACATTACAAACCTTTACTCTTAGCTGGTTTTCACGTTCTAGTTCAAATAAAATGCCCTCCGCAAGACCTGTTTCATCCATCAAATGATCTTCAACTGTTTCACAATTAAGATCATCTTCAAAATCTTCACCGTCACTGGAAGGAAGTGATTAATAAGACTATGCAAACAAAATATACAATATCTCAACATAACAATGACAGTTTATTGTCAAAAGATCACATATGTTTGCTTATCTACAGAGAAAAGACATGTTATATAAAGTAAGTAAATAACTAGGGACAGAACATTGCTTATTGTCCATGTTCATTTCCTCAAATGAGTTATTCTGGATTTATGTTATACAAATATGTCTTGAGAACCCCCCATATTTTCAATAAATTCTCCATTTTACATTTTAAAATCTAACGAATTGAAAAACTTTTGACTGACATATGGGCTATGGCACATACCCTCTTTCACTCTGAAATGATTTTTTTCCACTCTGCCACTATGTAAATTTAACAGACCTTAACTTTCTCTACTATACCTCTAATTTTCTCTGCTCAACCTTTAATATGTCTCCTGATTTTAAGATCTCTCTCTTCCACTCCCACATTTCCCTCAGTCTATCAGTTTCCTAAACTCACACCATTACTGTTTTCTAAGTCTCCCACTCAATCTCCATTGGAGCACTATCTCACAACACCTCCCCCAAACCCCGTCTTTATCATGCCATAGCATAAATCCTCTCTGTTCATTTTGTTTTATTTAAAAAAAAAAAGTTAATGGCTTTCAATGATTTTCATGGTTTCCCATAATCAACATCACCATCTCTCTCTTAGGTTGTTTAGATTGTTAGAATGAGGTAAAGATTGAAATCAACCCATTCACCTACCACATTTTGCAAACTACTATGTTACTGCATTCTCATTCACAACTCCTCCTTTAAGACTCCTGTTAAATTATCTAGAAATCTATTATGTGCTAAGTTGCGGGTGTAATTGGAAGCTCATGGCTTTAGTGGCCTCAATATTCCTTGTGGTGGTTCACTCACAGTGGGAACTTCCAGTTTTTTAAAAAATTCAAGGCAGTAGAAGAGATGAGTGAGTTAATATGGCACTCCTAGCGATGGGCTCCTCCCCATTATTTTATTTTTAGAACTTTCTAATAGTGTTGGATAAATATGTATTACTTTAAAAAATATCTATACAATACCTTTCAAAAAATATATATATACAATAATATTTAGGACAGTTCTACTACATTTCACTTAATTGCTAAAATCTCTGTGGCACAATTTGTAATACTCAATGCTGCAATATAAATTTTGCAAATTCAATGATCTCAAAAAGACAACTCAAGCTATGACAACTTACAAATCAAGCTCAAGTTTGCACAACTAAAGTAGATGTTTAGCATTTTAGTTTCAATTTTCTCACTTTGTTTGGCACATACAACAAAGAAAATGACTGAGAATACAACAATGATAATCAAGAACAGTTCAATGGGGATACTTTAGCTTTATAAAGTATGCTTCTTTTCTTTTCTTAAGAATCGACCTCAAACGGTTTTTTATTAATATTACCTTACCTTTTCATTCATGAATGCTTAATAAGCATTGAATTTTCAATCGTTTGATTTTTCTATTTGATGCTGTTTTCCAGTTTAAATATTTGTTTTTATTTTTTTTCCTCCTTAATAACAACCACCGAAACTTTCTTCCATTTTAGTTTCATTTTTTAATAGTTAAAGTTTTTTTCTATTACATATGATTCTTTCCCTCAATAACATCTAAAACTAAAAATAAACGATTATTTTATATTACATCTCATTTATCTTATTGCTTTTTTCATGTAATCTTTAAAATTATTTATTCTTGTTTTTTTTAATTGTTAACTTTGTGCATCTCGTGTCTTTTGCTAGTAATATAGATATTGCAATTTAAGTGGCTCATCTCCCTACCCTCCAAACGATTGACATTACACTCCATGCATTCTACCTTTGCTCTAATTTTCAAGTAGTTCATCTCCAAAGTCATCCTCCACAATGCTTCATTGTTTAATTAACTTATTGTTCCACTAGTTAGTACTATATCATATGCAACCAACATACTCAATTGGATCTCATCTTGTATTTATGATGCTAAGCTCTCCAAGGAGTTCATCTAGCAATATCATAATATCTTCTTTCAAAAATGATCATGCTTTTCCCCCTTCTTTTTTATGTTGGGACATGACTCGAACCCACCACCTTCATAGTTGCAGCAATGAGCAATTATCAACTGCAATACAGGTTCTTCTCAAAAATGACCAGCATGTTTTAATACATTGGAAACCAACTGCGCAGTCATGGTGCGTCTTCCCCATCAGCTTGTTTAAGCATTTCCATTACTCCTTTCTCCTCTAATCGCCTCCTAGTACCATCCACCAAAAAAAAAGAACAAACCAAAATGAAAAAAAAAAAAAAAAACACATCATCCATGGTAAGCCTATCCACCATCACTTGTGATTGTCGTACAAATCCTTCACCTCCGTAATCTCCCTCAGCTCCTCTAAATCATCAACTCTTATTTTTGGCCTTTGTAAAGGATTTACTCTCTCATTTTCTATTCTAAGAAAAATCTTATATGCTTATCACCATCTTTTAGCTATAAAGCCCTTGACCTTTGCCTCCATATAACCTCCTTGTTCTTTTATCACTCTTCTTTCTACCCTTTTCTCACTTGTTAGATCATCGATTATGTGTTGCCAGCTCTATAAGTCTACACAAAACATCATTTAGGTTGTTAATGATATTTTCAAGAAGATCCTCATTCCGCTCCTTAAATTGTAAGTTCCTATGAAAGATAAAACTAGCCTATCCCCCCAAAACCTTCATATCACCACTTCACCGTTCCTACAGCCCAACATGGAAAGCAATGCAGTTTTGAAGCAAAATCCAAATTGTTAATATCTAAGACCTCTAAATTGGAAGTTCTTGTGCAAGACGAAACTAACCCATCCCCCCAACACCTTCATATCACCCACTTCACCATTTCTACAGCCCAGCGTAGAATGACATGTATTTAGAAGCAAAACAGTTTTAGACCCCATTCCAAATTGTCAATATCTAAGTCCTCTAAAGTTTGATCTGAAATAGTATTATGAACAGCCATGATTGGATCACTCCATTGCACTGCTTCTCCAAATCTTTACATGATATTGTTAACTAGGAATCCATTTGTTATTGAATGCGCACCAATCAAATTGGTTTGGCACTTAAATAAACCTTTTTCTCATACCTTTCTTCAGTAAATCGAACAAGAAAAGAAGTTTGAAAGTTCCATGGTTTCTACAAAGAAATTGATGATGGAAACATGTGGGATGTCAAGGGCTTGTCAATCACTGAACATAATACAGTTTGAAATCCATACTCCATAGCATTCATTGGTATTTTCGTTGTCATTTGAAATTTCCCATAGATAGTCTAGTTCTGGCCCTCCCTATGCTTTGGCTCATTACACTTGTTGTGGGTATCCCAGCCCTTCACCATATGCATAATTTTCTCAGACACAGGAGAACTTTACTTATAATCTAGATCCTAACTCCCTAGCTGCATCAAAAATTATAAAGTAACTCATGTTTCCCACCTTGCATCATTCATCCATCAATCTACAAACATTTAGAATAGCTCTTAGCTATTTCCAGATGCCGCCATAAAAAAATTAAAGAAAAAACCTCAAAAGAAAAGGATTTTTATATTTTTGAATGGGCACAAATAAAAAATTTACTCTACCAAGAATCACACTAGCTGACGATTTCTTACCTTAAAACGAGTTCAGGACAAGAAAAACGTGTGCCAGTCATTGGTTCATCAGTATGTTCACCACCATCAATATTGTCCATATCATCGTCTGAGACGTGCATCATGAAAGCTCCATAATTCTTGGGATCAGAAAACCCACTAAACCAGAATATACAAAGAGCGTTACATGTAGAAACCAAATTAAAAAGAACCAAAACTATTATTGGAAACATATGTTGCATGGAAACTAAGATAAGAACAAGTACTATCCCACTTAGTTCAGTCTCTACGTAATACGTATAACAAGAATGGCATATAGGTCATGCATGCTACAACTTTGAACACATCAATTAATACTTGGAGAATCTACATAACAAATAGTATGCCCACAAACTGAAAAATCAGAGAGAGAGAGAGAGAGAGAGAGAGAAAGACTCCATACAGGATTTTTGTTTCCTTTTGAGGCATTGGATGTAACAAAGGCCTATTTTGCTTTAGCTCTAATTCATTCAGCTCTGAAATGAGATCATCCATGCTCCAATCGAGCTGGGGATCCGGTGTAATTCCATAAAAGCCCTTGGAACATGGGATTTCCAATCTCATACCACCCCTGGAATCAATAATCATAGTTAAGAAACCAAATGACAGACCTTTTAATACAAATGCACACAAGTAAATTTCTAAACAGACTCACATATATCAAGCAGTTCGACAAAAACAAATGAAGAAAGTCATAAAAAGAAGATGAGTTAATTAACTTACATATTCAATTGCCTCCCAGCTGGAACGAGCAAAGTGTTTCTGAAATGGTACAGATATACAAGATTTGCTTCAAATGTGTGTCCTAGCTACAACAAGCAATATGTCGCATGATTGCTGCATTTAAAAAATGATGCTAAGGGTAACATAAATAAAATGGAATTAGAAATAACATGATGTGATGAGAAGAGAGGAGATAAGGGGAGCTCATCAATTTGTATGTGGGAGACCTATCAGTGAATGCAACAGTGTGCTGGGTGGAGAATACTTTTGGACAGTCTAGGTGGTCAAGGATGTTTTCACGCTGAAGAAGAAGGATATACGACGCAAGTTTTTTTATTTTGTCAGAATGGAGATATTATGAAAGCTAATCAAGCGATTTCTTCTCTAAACAGCAAAATCGATAGCAATTTCTTCTATCTTGGATAAGTTTGGTGTGCTTTGGGTTATGCCTTCTATGCTGGCTGAGTTATCTTATGCTTGGGTTATTGACGGTCCCCCAAAAATGCTCCTCAATGTGACGCTTATCCCACTTCACCATTGTTTGGAGCTTATATAGTGGGAATGCAACAATTGAATCTTTAAGGATCATGCTGAGTCAAGCAAAGCAATATCGAGAAGAGTTGTAGCCAAGGGTGCCTCATGGGCTTCCTCCCTTGCAGAATTCAAGAATCTATCAATGAATGACATATTGCGAGCCTGGAGAGAATGTATTCACATAGCATAAGATTTTTAGTGTTTTGTCCAGAGCTGGGATTGGTTGTGAGTGTAGTGGAGTTGTGAGCTATTTGTATCTTTCTTTTGCTTCTTTACTTCTGTATTTGCACCTCTGGTGCCTCCTTTTCTATTAATATAAATTGTGTTCGTATGAGGGGGTTGCAAGGGGAATAAGGTGTTATCCCTCGTTACCCTTGTTTGGTAACTAAAGGATCAAGGTAAAAAATCTCAATTTTACCCTTGTTTGCCCCTCCACTCTTACTTTTGAAAACCATTTTGAAGCAAAGGGTATTCATAATTGATTACCCACCCTACCCACTCCTACAAAATTTACCCCTCATCCAAACGCAGCCATAGTAAACGTTCAGAAAAAAAGTTGGTGAAAAGAGCAAGATTTAGAAGGGTGATACAGTCTCAGAAGAAAACCTGCAAGAGAAATTGGGCAGTGCACCAGTGTTGACTGGCTGGGCAGAGTTGGCTGAGGTAGAAGGAGGCTGCTGTCTGGGGAAGGCTGGCAGGTTTTTGAGGGATTGTGAGGAGCAAAGAGAGATGGTGGAGGGGTGGTTCTCAAGTAGAAGTGCTGTTGTAAGGGCTCCGGGTAGCAACTTGATGAGGGAGGGAGAGGAATGTGAGAAAAGAAAAACCCACCTTTCGAAAATAATTTCGGACTGAAAGGATCTCCTTCTACTCCTCTAGTTGCAAGGATTATTTTCGAAACCCGAAAATTAAAGCTATCAACTCGGGCTCAAATCTACGAAATGAGTAAATGGGTTACAAACTTGTAAGTTTGTGTCATTAAAGAGTTTTATAAAATAATAAACGAATAAATAAATTCAATTGAACAAATTTTTTTCTAAGAATAGGTGAAATAATTGAAAAAGCTAACACACTTTAAAACTTGTTTTGATTTTTTTTATACAAGAATTTTGTTATAACCAATTAGAAAAAATGATTTTAAACCATTTTTCAAAAAAATAAATAAGAAAGACCAAAATTCCATCGCTTTGATGTTTAAAATACAGGAAATAAATGATGAGCAATTAAAATAATAATTTAAACAATTAAATGAATAAAACAAAACCATAATTACTTTATAAAAAATAATAAATATTTGCAAGTTGAAAACATGAACTAACTATGAAACGAAATGGAGAGAAAAGACCATGCTTATATGAGATTTGCTGGGGGTTTGGAGAGGAAGGGGTCTTCAAGGGTTTCGATTTTTTCGTCATCAAAAAGGGTTTTGATTTTTCAAGGCATTTGGTGGAACGGGGGTTTCCATTTTTTCGTCATCAAAAAAGGGTTTTGATTTTTCAAGGCATTTGGTGGAACGGTGATTTCATGGGAATATTGGTAATAATTAAGATCTTAGGGTAACCAAGGTGATGACTAATTGAATGCAGACAAAGTGGAGGAACACCTTGGATGGGTCGATTGTTCAGGGAAAGCACAATCACGTTCAGATAGGTGAGGGCGGTACTGATGGGCTGGGAGACATTCATCTGTGTCACAGGGAGACTCAAAGGGCCACTTGCCCGCAGATGATGGCGTCGAACCTGGGTGGGCGATAATGAAATTTGGAGAGGCATACAACGAACAAGACATTAAAATAAATGGAATGATAAAATCAAAAGGTAACAGACAGAGGGCTTACCGTCCCAAAGGGAAGGGTCTGTTACAGCGAGTATGATCGGCTACTGGTCCAGGCTGAACTGGCTGTAGTTCGGCCACCGCAGATGGCGGCCTAAACACGAACGGATCTGGAGGTAATCGACCAGAGTAGCAGCGGAAACTTGAAGGATTGGGTACCCAAGCTGCGTTTGGATGGGGTAACGGGAGTAACTTGCAGCGTTTGGAAGAAACGGCGACCGTCATCTTCTCGGTCCGATATGATTAAAAAACCTTCTGATAATTTAAGCCGTAAAAAACCGTTTCAAGCCGCAGTTTAAATCGGTTTTTAATCCAATCGTGAGCCGTGAGCCGGCGGTTTTGGAAAAAATGGAAAGTTAGAGAATTTTTTTTAAGAAAACGCCGGCGGCTGCGACTCTGCCCTCCCTACAAGAGAATAATTGAAACGGCGGAGGGAAAGAATGGAAAGAGAAAAAAGAAAATATGGAGAAAAGATTGAAGAAAAAAAAATCGCTTACTCTCTTCTCTGCTTCTTTTTCTTCTTCGTTGATGGGAAAAATACAGAGAGCGGCAGCGGCTAGGTTTTACTAGAGAGAGGGAAAGAGAAGAAGGGTACTAAAAAAGGGCGGTTTCTGAGTGAACACCAGTCTTTTAAAATAAAAGGAACTCGCGTAAGCTTAGTGGCTCACGTGTGTACTCTGTAATTTTTGTCAAAAAATTATTTAAAAAAAAAGTGATAAAAATTTATTTTAAATACAATATTTATAATATATTTTTTTATTTACCTTATTACAATAATTTTATATTATATTTATCATCTAATATTTTTATCATTATCATTATTATTAAAAGGTTTTCTTTATTTTTATTATATCAATGTAACATAATTATCTATAGCTCATAATTTTATCTAATTATTATTAATGAAAAATAAAATTTCTTTTCTCAAATGAAAGAAAACATAATCGTTATAATAAATTTCATTTTAGAGTTAAAAACTTAGAATATCATGATAAGTAGCTTTCTTAA
The DNA here is from genome assembly GCA_013350335.1 of Chimonanthus salicifolius. Classification (NCBI taxonomy): domain Eukaryota; kingdom Viridiplantae; phylum Streptophyta; class Magnoliopsida; order Laurales; family Calycanthaceae; genus Chimonanthus; species Chimonanthus salicifolius. The sequence continues at coordinate 27,117,436 of CM023539.1, read as the reverse complement.
TTTGGCTTAAAAAAATAATAATAACTAATTACATTGTTAATTAGAATGGATTTGAAAACTAAAATGAATTTATAAGATTCAATCCATGATAATGTATAATAGACCACTCATATATTTAGAAAATATTAGTCTACATGTATATATTGAAATGCTTTATACTTTACAACGTAATAGCTAATGATTATTAAAAATTGAAAATCATAATTGAGTGTCATTTGAAAAAAAAAAAACTTTTTTATAAGAGCTTTATTTGTATAAAAAAAAGATTAATTAATAATCTAATAATATTTATAGTATTATATTCAAGATAGGGTTTAACCATGGTTGAACCCAGTTGTGTAACGCCCCGCCCTTTTTACTCACTTCTTCCCGTAAATTCAGAGTCTATTTTTTTTTATAACAGAGTAGAGTGATAGAGCGCAGGACGTCACGACGCGAAATAAGTCTGAACTTCCAAAGTCCGACCCTTAACTGGCCAACCCTATTTGTGCATGGACTAAGTCCACGAAAATAGTTCACACATAGCAATATCAACTTGCGGAATAAAAATCATAACCTGCGGAATCATAATAGAACCAAGTTCTATTCCATTCAGATATCAAAGTACGTCAAGTCCTTAATCATTATTAAAACGTCATAATTATCAAACTAAACATCCGACCATCTAAGTTATTACATTCCAAAACTAGTTACTCAATTACAAGTCCATAAGTAACTTATTCAAAACATATAAAATAAATCATCCAAACTCCTAAGCCTGGCCCGTCTTGCGTTCCTCGTTCCCCTGATTACCTGTGTCATCAACTAGGGTATGAGTACGGCGTTAGAATAACGCGCTTAGTAGGTATTCCAGTTACGGCTAACACATGGTTAGTACAAAACATATATAATAATATCGTAATGTCAAAACCATATAAATCCATGCCATGCAATGATAACAAATGCAATGAGTCACACCCATCATATGTACATAAAAGTACCCACCACATAGGTCTTCCAGACGCCCCGGCGGAGTGTGGACCCTCCGGTTTCTTCCTTATGGAAAAACACATCAAGGTACACCACATAGGTTTTTCGGACGCCCCGACAGAGTGTGGACCCTCCGGTTACCAAATCCTTTACCCCATGCCATGCATGAGATGCTAATGAAACACATGCTATTTTATAACATAAACTTAGCATTGAAAATCATATTTAAAACACATGTTATTTCCTCATATAAAGATAGCATTTAAAATCACAATTTAAATCATATCCTTTGCAGCATAAATTCATCAAAATAAGATAAGGCACAATGTACATAAACCCATGGTTTTCAAAGAGGTGGAATCCTACCAAAGACCGTTACGTGTCTTTACGTCTTTCGTCCGGTAACCGCTCACGATCATAAATGCCGTGTGAGATCCTGTTACCTTATAACATAATAACTAATCATAATCAAGTCCCACTTGATTTTTAAGGTTCTAAGTCCATAAACAAAACCCCATGGGGTTCGGCCATATACCATGGCCGAAACCCATGGTCTACAATTTTTGAACCATAATTACAATAATGTCATTGTTCATAACCATAGCCCTTTTTCTTGATTAGGTTCCAAATAATCCATTCGTACTTCTTTTAATCCAAAACACATAGTCCCATAAATAATTCATGGGGTTCGGCCATACACTATGGCCGAACCCAATTTTCAATATTTTCACAAAATTACAAAATTGCCATTGATTCCCTCATTCATTTAAATTTACCATAACTAGAACTTATAAAATTTCTTAACCAAATCAGGTCATCAAATACACCTCATGGGGTTCGGCCATACATCTTGGCCGAACCCATGATTCTCCACTTTGGTATGTAATTACATTTTTGCCATTACCTTCATCATCAAACCATAACATACATTTGTATCCTTCACTTTATTTACAAAACACAAGCCTAACCAACAATTTTGATTCATGGAGTTCGGCCATACCCTTGGCCGAACCCATGATATCTTTGTTTCCAATCTTATCTCCACTTTCTATATTTAGAAGGTTTCCAAATTAATCTTCCACCCTTCCATAATTGGAAGGTTTCCATAAATAATCTTTACCTTCCAATATTAGATAGTTTCCATAAATAAACTCCACCTTTCTATAATTGGAAGGTTTCCAAATTAATCTTCCATGGTCTATAATTAGATACTTTCTAATTTCAATGTCTACCTTCCAAGAATAGAAACTTTCCATAAACACCACTTCTTAATTTGGTAACCTCCTTCCTTAATTAAAAGCTTTCTAATTTAGCCAATTCCTTCCATAATTGGAAGCTTTCCAAACTTAGCAACAAAATGCATTTACCAATCCAAAACAACCCCATGGGGTTCGGCCATATACCATGGCCGAACCCTATGGTTCATAATCTTGATTATTTAATCCCTTGAAAAGCTACATATCAATAACATTAACCTCTTATTAAATTTAACCGATTATCATCCATTATAATCAATTAAAAACATAAATATAATTGATGGGGTTCGGTCATACAACATGGCCGAACCTCACCCCTTTCTTTCCCATTCTTTTGATCCAATCAACTTAGCCATAAAGCAATCATGGTTCGGCCATGCCATGGCCGACCCACATCCCTACCATATCTCCATTTAAAATCCTATTAAGACATAAGCATAAATTCATGATCTTCACGTTTGAAAACCCCATGAACTTATTAATAACTTCCATGGTTTTCATTCTTAATAACCCAATGAAATAAACCATATCTTCCTTTAATCAATCATGGGGTTCGGCCATTCACCATGGCCGAACCCTATGGTTCTTTTCTTTCAATTTAAAAATTATCAAATCATCATCCAAACTTCTTCCATGGGGTTCGGCCAAACACCATGGCCGAACCCTATGGTTTTTTTTCATTTCAAAACAATTTTATCAAATAAAAATACTAACCGTTTCCGATTTCTTGTTCTTCCAATCATTCTCCTTTCTTCTTAATTTTTCCAAGCCAAATAGACCTCTTGCTGGCTGCCTTCTTCTCCTTGCTCTTTGGCGAGAATAAGAGATTGAGAGAGATAGAGATAGAGAGTTCGAATAGGGTGTAAAACCGTGAGCCTCCCTATGTCTCCCCTTTTATCACTTCCTTTTGATCCAAAATTAGAAGGTGCTAAGATACACCATGCCCCATTGTCGTGTACCCTCTTATCTAGATTAGATAGTGCCGTGAGCCCCTCCTTCTTTCCAATTAATCCCATAATAGAAAGTACAATGCGCCCCTTATTTATTTTTGGCCATTTCCGACCTTGGCTTCCCATTCCATGCGCATAACATATAGATATTCAGATCTATCATTCAGCCATGCACATTTATTTTTATTCTTAGATATCTTCTTTATTTAATTTTAGACAATTTCTTGGATATGCAAATCCTAAATATTTTCTCAAAATATTCTAGCATATCACATAGATATGCATATCACTTATGCGCATAAACTTGGATTTAATAATTAAAATTCGGCCATGCACTATCCCATACACGGCCATACAATCTTTCAATATCTTCTCAAGATATTGTAGTCTATTATTTAATTTTTAGTCCCATTTAATTTTCATTGGAACCAATCCCCCAATTCGTTGGGTCCTAATTGGGTTATAGCCCAATTCTTTATCCATATAAGATCCAAGACTAATATTCACAATTTAAAAGAATAATTTTCATATAAATAATAAATTGAAAATCCGGGGTATTACAAGTTGAACCGAACCTTCTTCGAAGACGGTTTGGTAGACGGTCCGACTATGATAACATTGGCTTTGATGAGGTAATAGGGGGTAATGGGTAACCTCATTACCCTTGTTTGTAGTGAGGGGTAAGGTTAAAAAATATTTTTACGCCTCCATTATCATTTTTGAAGTATGAGGTTTTTTAGGAAACCCTTACCCCTTTTTATCTTCTCTTTATCTCTATAGAGCAAAAATATAATTTTAATATCTAATGACTTAAAATATATATAATTTAAAATAAATTTGCATAGGCTATGTTAATTGAATTGATAAAGTCATATTTTAAGTTCTTTAAAAATTAATAACTTTAAATGATTTTTTTATCTCAAAAAATTCATTTTATATTTTATAATAGAATTAAATTGAGAAATATATTTTGAAAAGTAATTATAAAGAAATAAAATTTAAGCACAGTGACAAAAATTATTAGATTCTATAGCGAATAGAAACTGAATTTTTTACATATCACAAGAATTGAATCATAAAATCTCTTTTGAAAATTTCCATCAAAATTTTCCATTTAACCAAAGTTTTGACGATGATAATGACGGTGACAACAAAGATAGTGATGATAAAAATTGACATGTAAAATTTTACAATGAAAGTCATCCAATCAACATGGTTCAGTCATTCCATCTACAGTGATTGCCAAGACTTTTTTTTATGATCTAAGCCTCTTAAAACACCCGACTATTATGTTATATATTTCATGTCGGACAAATTATGAATTTTTATGAAAAGATATAATGGCATTATTTATTTATTTATTAAGGTTTGATAAAAATAATATGTAAAATATATTTTTTTTCTTTATCTTACTTCTCACTGTTAGAATGCAAGTGTTTCTTTAAAATTATAATTATGAAAAAATAATCTATAAAAATTATATAATATTATTAGAAGATATTGTTATTTTTGAATTGATGAATATTATTTAATAATTATATTTTATAAAATTATATTTTTATTTTTTATGTTATATGGATTTAATAGAAATTGTTAATTCTCATAAAATTATTAATATATTAGGTTACTCCTACTTATAGCTACCAAACAAGATTTTTTTTCTCAGAGTAATTTTTAACTTTACCACTGTAATTACCAAACAAGATAACGGTAATACCTACATAAAGGTTACCCATGTTCAAGGGTAACTCCTACAAAATTTACCCCTCATACAAATGTAGCCTAAGGGGAAGAGGGAAAAAATCAATTTTTTGCCCCTGATAACCTTTGATCAAGGATAACCCCTGCAAAATTTATCCCTTGTCTTTATCCCCAAGAAATGAAGCTGTGTTTGGATGAGGAGTAAAGAGGGGGGAGCATGGGTAATCCTGGTTTTTCGGTGTTTGGTAGCTTAGGGGTAGAGGGAAGAAATCCCGATTTTACCTCCCCCTTGTATGATCGGAAAACTCTATCATCGCAAGTGGTATTCATAAAAGCCATACCTTTCGTTCCCTCTTTCATATTCCTCTCGTTCTCCTCTTTCGTATTTGTCTCATTCTCTTCCTTAACTGTGATACTATTTCTCCGCAAGCGACTGGACAATGCAGCAGCATTCGACCCCAGCAACCTCGGCATGTACTCTTCTTTCTTTTTCTATTTCATCTCTATTGTCAATTTTTGTTCATGACTATTATCACACCTAGTATAGACTATTGTTGTAAATAAGAGAAGCAAACTTTGTCATATGATAACACCTTATGTGATATGTCCCGATTTCTAATTGTGGCATCTAGCGTCTGTCATTTAGATTGACAATAAGAACTCCGGCTGTCATGGAATTTTGTAGTGGTTTTGAAGGTTGGATTTTGATGGCTACTAGGATTGAGAGTGTATGTAAAGTGAATTTAGTGATGGACGATTCAATATTTGCTAGGTAGTCTCCAAGTCAAGATTTTGGTATTTACAGAATAGAAACTTAATAATTATGTTTCATAAAATTATTATAAGATATATTGTTATCTTTTAATTGGTGAATATTATTTAATATTTATGTTTTTATAAATTAAAATTTTACTTTTATTTTTGCAGTTATATGTATTTATTAAAAATTATTGATTTATATAAAATTGTTAATATATCAGGTTTCTCTGCTTACCAGTATCAAAAAAGATTTTTTACCCTTAGAGTAAGTTCTAACTTTTTCACTCTAATTACCAAACAAGAAAAGGGTAACACTTGCAAAGGGTATTTATAATTCATTACCCACCCCTGCAAAATTTACCCCTCGTCCAAACGCAATAGGAAACAACGATATCTTGGTTGTGTTGGATGAGGGGTAAATTTTACAGGGGTTACCCTTGAACAGGAGTTACCTTTATACAGGTGTTACATGTTCTGCAGTAAACAATTTTACATTTATTTTACTTGCAAGCGCACGAACCATTCATAGTATAGCAATGTGAGTGCGATGTCAAACCCAACGGAATTACAGAAAAAATATCCTAAGTATTACATTTATTTATCAATTATTTAATTTAATTGTTCTTTTTGAAACTAGAGTTTTGGTGAATTAATTCAGAAAACACAGAAATGACTTAGATGTGACATAGATTTAATAGAAATCAGTCCACTTAATTTCTATCCTAGTTCACAATTGGGATTTAGATTTTTGGATTTTTTTTTTGGAGATCAATAAAGAAATACAAGAATTAAAGAACCAATGAACAAGGAATCAAATGAATTAGGTGAACAAATAAATAAAGCAAGTAATCAAATAAGCAAATAAAGAAATCAAATGAACGGATAAATAAGTGAATCAAAGAATGACATCTACTAATTTACATATGATACAATGGAATTGGATCTAAGATTTCATGATGGCATTATTTTCCAAAATTTAATAATAAGACTAAAGCCTAGAATTCAAAGCTCGCATAAATTAATCATGCTTACATTCATGTTATCATTCATAATTATTTCATATATTAAATCCATGATGTTCATTAAAATATTTCTCACCAAATCAGACCTTAAGACTAGAATGACTATCCTTGGCCCCTTTCTTAGAACTAAAAATACATTGCACTCTTATAAATAAGAGCCTAAGCAACTAAATCGGGGATCAATCAAGCTAAAAAACTTTCCATCCAATTTTGCAATCAACAAGATAAATCCAATCATAGAGTTTGTTAGTGCCCCGGCTTTGTCGAGTCCTTGTTTGTCAATTCCATGACTCGAGAAGAAATACTTGTTAAGAAGCTTGAAGACTCAAGATGATTAAGAATGAAGATCATGCTCCACCAGGTTCAAAGCTAATCATCATGGCAATCACAAAAACATGTATTTGGCCATAAATGACCTTAGGTGGTACCCACACCTTAGAGAGGATCATTCCTATGCTTAGTTGAACATATGGTAAACGCATAAAGAAGCCTAAGAGAGAAAGTTTGACAGTGAACTTAGAAATATAAATTAAGTTCACTGTCAACTCGACCAGTTGTTCTCACCGACCCCTCGGTGGAGACAGGATAGATCCATTGTGGTCAAAGGACTGGTAGGCCAGATTGACAGAGGTTCTAGATCAAAGAACTGTCATTCTATGTAAGCCTCTGACCCAGAGTCTCGCATGCACCGACCCCTCGGTGATGAACTTAAACGACCCATCGTGGTCAACAACTCATCAGTAAAGGACTTGTGAGTTTTGGACTGTGAACTCATAAGGGCTCCTGAAGAAACAGACATATCAATATATCATGACCGATCGAGAGTACCAAGACCGACCCCTCGGTAAAGGGCGACAGTTCGTTCTGGGTAAGACATGTTTCTGACTTGAAATGACTGTCAGCATGGTGTTGCCCCAGATTGAGACACTCATATGGACTGACCTTTCGGTGCCATAACTGTTGACCAATCAGAGACACCGACTGGGAAGTAATAAAGCCGTTGGGAGTGCATTTAATGTGCAACGGTCGGTTGGTTGAACGGTAATAAATATGAACACCGACCCATCGGTGCTACCGACTTGTCTGTTCTGGACAGTCAGAAAAATCGTTAAGACTCCTTTATAAATATGAGTGTCGGGTGATCGTTTTACTATCTTCTTTGAGCTGAGAAGAGTTATATACTCTAAGAAATGATTAACACTATTGTACTGAGAATCATAAACAACCAATCTATTGATTGTGTTTGGAAGTGAGAAAGAGAGGAAGAAAATCATAAACAACCAATATGTTGATTGTGTTTGAAAGTGAGAAAGAGAGGAGAGACATAAACTAGGAAACATGTGGTGAAACCAATTTCCTTGTCACCCCAAGATTGTGATTGTTTTACGACGGCTACAAGGAGGAGCGTCAGCACACTTTGGGTGGGATCTTCAAGAAGTACACATCAGCGGGAAAGAGCTTCAAAGGCAAGTGCTTCTTGATTTTAATTTTGTTTTTAAAACCTTTGACCCAAAAGTGGATTAAGCGGGATTTGCTCCGGAACCATTATAAAAACTCTAGAGAGCCCTCTCTGGCACAGTGGTGGGTGGAATTCCCAACCGATTGGACATGTGGGATTCCAATTCTATAGTGGTGAGTGAAATTATCAGCTGATTGGGTGAGGTGGAATTCCTAATCTAATTGTGAGGGTGTAAGTCCCTACATAGTGAATTTGGGGATAGCTCAAGGTTGAGCGAGTCCTAAAAGTGGAAGTAGGTTGGCGAACCTGAACCACTATATAGTAGTATGAGTGCGAGGTCGAACTCAAAGAAAATTCACAAAATATATGTTTAAAATTAAATTTGTACCTTTAAAAAGATGTAATCTTAAGAGATATAATACATGGAGTTACAATTTTAATTTAGAAAACGAAAGTAACACCCTTATTATCTAACTTATGAATTTAATAAGTCGAGAATCAAATCCATCTTCTTTTTATTAAAATGGTGAAACAAGAATATGCAGTCTCATCTTAATTTAAGTTCACATGTTTTAAGATTAAAATATCATATCTCCAACCTTAGTTATTGGAATCTTGAGAAGGAGAGAATTTGAATACAAAGAATGAGACAATAAAATACATAAACATACAAGAATAAAAACATGAAAATGAATTGAACATTAAAAATGCAACACACAAATAAAGGAACTAACAAAATAAAAGACTAAAAGTGAAATTGCAAGTAAAGTAAATGACAAAATTTAAAAGTGTAGAATTTGAAAGGTGGTTATTGGAATAGACCGCTCATTGCCCAAAACCTAGATCAATTCATGCCTATCCTCAAAATTAAGAATCTATAAAGTTTAATTTAATAATCGGGATTTAGTAACTTAGATTCAACACTTACAACCTAAGCTCTAACTATTTCCTATCCAATTAATTAAAGAAAGAATATAAATTTTAAAATCAAATCTAAACAATCGTCACAGAGATTGGAAAATTGGATGTTTCAGGGTTCTAAAAGAGTACTTTTTATTTATTTCATGGAAAAATTCAGTACATACACTATAAATTAGATAAAAGAGAGACAAAATAAAAATAAAATTTACAGCTCTCATATTGTAAATTCGAATGGTACTCTTGTCTTCTTGTCTTTTGTTCCAGCCTTGGTCTTCTCAAGCTCCAGGTCAAATTCGAAATTTAGTGTTGGCTCAGCTCTCTATTTATAGGCTTAGGGTTGTAATGGACGACTGTGATTTAATCCGAGTTTAAGTTATGAATGAAAGGCTTGGATTAGATCTCATTAGAAGTGGATGGAAAAGATTTAAGGTGAGAAATTAGGGATCCAATATGGTATACACAAATTTAGGATGGCTTGGCTTGGTGGCTAAGCAATGGTGGAAAAAAGATTGGGATTTAAGATTAGTTTGGAAAGTAGAGTGCAAATCTCATTTTTCTACACATGTAACATCTTGCAGCTCCGTTTTGACTTAGTAAACGTCTGAGTCATGGAACTTTGCAAGCTACAAAGTGGTAGCCCTTAAAATCTTCTTTCCAATGCAACATTAATTTACTCGATTGGATATCGGAGTGAAAAATTATGGTCAAAATACCAAATTTGTGTCAAAACTTGCCTTCCAAATCCTATTTTTTCTCCATTTCTTCATTCACAAGGCTCCACACGAAATTGACAAGTGTACTCCTTGCCTTGGGGGCGAATTTGGATTGCTTGGAGGAAGGATGATGAGGTGTAGGTGACGAGGCATGAACCTAGATGGGATTTTGGGTCAGGTGCATGAAGAGATTTTAGTGGCTTGGGTTCCAAGTTGGTCTATATCTAGGGTTTTTATGAAAGAATGACTATGATTGAATGGGAACTAGATCTAATGGCTCTAAGGTAAGTTGTTTAAAATAGATTATATAAATGGTAGGTTTCCTAGTGGAGGGTTGAGATTCAAAGGTTGATCAAGATGGATATAAAATGCATGGCCTAAATCTAAGATGATGAATCTATGCAATGGATAAGTATGGTGGCTCTAGGGTTTTCCTAAGTTTATGAATGAAATAGATGGTTGTGATGAAATTTCCTAAGATCTAATAGCTTAACTAATGGATGAATGATCTAATTAGATGGATGATCATGGTCCTAAGGTTATTCTAGATGATGGATAGGTTGGATGGCCTAGATCTAATATTATGAATGTGTGGGTTGGATTTGATAGGTGGCTCTAAGGTTTACCTAATTTTGATGCATGAGATGAATGACTAGGATTAAGGGATGAAGATGAGTGGTTAAGATTGCGTGGAGAGCAGATTGGATGAAGTTGATTGATAAGGAAATGGACAGGGCTTGGGCATGTGAATGGGTTATGGACTTGGGTTTTGGACCTATAATTGAGCACATGACCCTCCAGTGGACCTTGGACTTGAGCTTGAGGACGTGGGCCTTTGTTGGCCTTGAAGTGCATAATAGCCTGGCCCATCTTGTAATATGCACATGGACTGCCTATGGCCTCACCCTATAACGCCCCGCCTTTTTTCACTCACCGAAAATCAGAGTATATTTTTTTTATAAAGAGTGAGAGAGAGCAGAAAAGCCACGACGCGAGTTAAGTCCGCGTTTTCAAACCCAACCCTTAACAGGCCAACAATATGTGTGCGTGGACCAAGTCCACTAAAACAGTTCACATGCTAACGATTAACTGCGGAAATATTATATGGATGGATGCCATCTATAAACATGATATTATATGCAAGAAAGCCAATCAATATAAATTAACTTAATCTCAAATAATCATCATTCAACCATAACAAAATAAATCTAGTTATTACAATCCCAAATGCTAATTTTCTCAAATACATTGTTCCAAAATAAATTAAACAAAATAAATAGAATCTGCCCAAGCTCCTAAGCTTGGCCTCTTTCACGTCCATCGTCCTTTCAATTCATTGTTCCATCATCTAAAGGGTAGAAGTAGGGCGTTAGTTAACACGCCCAGTAGGGATTCCAAGTAGGGTTATATACATCGGATTAATACAAAAATCAGAATTAAAAGTATCACATTAGAAACTATAAACGTATCATAGTATCAAAATCAATGCATGATAATCATATCTAAATCATGCTCATGTATATGTCAATGCCATGGGTATCATATGCCAATGATCCCTCACCCAATTTCCATATCATCACCATACAAATCAAATCAAGTGTTCCTTGGCCAATTACTTTCACAGTATTTTGTGATGTACCACCAGGTCACTGTATACCTCCCCACGTATGTTGATCAGAAACACCGAATGGAGCGTGGACTCCTCCCCATGTATGTTAATCGGAATCGCCGAATGGAGCATGGACTCCTTCCCACATAAGTTACTCGGAATCAGTGTGGACTCCTCCCCACGTATATTAATCGGATATACCGATGGAATGTGGACTCCTCCCCATGTATGTTAATCGGAATCACCGAATGGATCATGGACTCCTCCCTCATGTTCCCTCCCATACCATGCATGAGATCATGAATGCAGAAATACCATATCATATCAAATCATAATGAAATTCAGTTCATAAAACTTTCACCATTTGATTTACCAAAATAAACATTGTATTGAAATAAAAATCAATAGCATATAAGGTCCATATGCATCTCAACAAGGTAAGAATCCTACTGAAGTCCGATTTACTGTCCTTTTCTTGCTTTGCGAAAACAATCGCTAACCGTCGCGTGAAAGTGAATCACACTTCTTTATCTTATCAATTTAATCATATTCATGTATCAATTTAGTTATCTATTTGATTTAAATCATCCTTTAGATCCCTCCAGTAAGACTTAAGTTTCTGAAAACTTCAAATGAAAATCAACTTTTCATTTCAATCGACTGAACACGTTCTGCTACAGTGTTCTGCCTTACCGCAGACTTTCAGTCGGCTGAACTCCAACTCAGAACTGTTCTTACCCTGACTCGTAACCTTTTAGCAGACTGAATCACAGATTCAGTCGGCTGACTCTGAGTCAAACCCTTCATAACCCTGGTCAATCCTCTTTCAGTCGGCTGAATCTCTGATTCAGTCGGCTGAATCTCTGATTCAGTTGGGACTTTGGACCAGATAAACTGTGTGATCGGCCAGTGTGCATTTAGTAGACTGAATCCATGATTCAGTCGGCTGAATCATCAGCCAACAGTTTACATGTTTGCTAAGAAATCTTTCAGTTTGATTCAGTCGGCTGAAACACGTCAGATCCATTTACTTCTTTGATACGTGTTCTTTCAGTCGACTGAATCCCATATTCAGTCAGCTGAAACCTCATTATACCCTTAATATTTTAATCCAGACATGGTTTAGTCGACTGAATCCAATGATTCATTTGGCTGAAACTCCCAGAATTGGTTTTCTGTCTTCAGCCACACTAGTTCAGTCGACTGAATCCCTGATTCAGTTGACTGACTTATTTGTCAGTCTCTTTCATTTGATCCTTTGGCTAATCTTTTCTTCATGAAATTCAAGTACATATCCATTCCATGAATAGATACTAATTCCATGATCATATAACATTTTGATCATTTATTCTAACCACTCTTGGAGTCCATTGATTCGGCCACCCATGGCCATGTCCATGACTTCCTTAATCTCATTCCTATCTAAATACACATGGAACATACCTTTACCCTTCTCCTTCTTTCTTTTGCTCTGTCTTTGCTCCTCAGTCCTTCTCCTCCCTTTCTTGTTCTTCAGCAACTTCTCCAAGTGCCGATGGTGTAGATGGAAAAGAGATAAAGAAGAAAAGGAGAGAATTCTCTTGTTTCAATAAGATAGGATCGACCAAGGGGTGTGAGCAGCCCCTTGGCTGTGTCTCTTTGTATCCCAAGCTAGTCCCTCTTACTTCCTCTCTTTAAGACTTGTATCTAACCAATGAGTCTCTTGGCCAAACCAAGAAGACTCTTGGCCTTCCAACGTGGGCATGGAGTTCCATCCATTGAGATGGAAACTCTCCACTTCCCACTTGACTCATTAAAAGTCTCCTCAACTTTCATTCAACTCACTTAATGGCTTAAGTCAATTGAACTCAACTCATGTAATTTAATTCATTTGAGCTCTTTAATCACACTCGCCAATTCAACTCAGCCTTAACTCAGCATCACTTATGCAACCCTTTAATCCCTTTGGTGGTTGACCAAGTCAACTATGACATGGTCGACTATAACACATGGCCCTTGGGGTCCCACCTTGACCATGTTACTTACATGCCACCTCACCCACTTGCCACCTCACTTGATGAGGTGGATTTGGATCTTAATTGGGTAGCTGACCCAATTAAATTAATCCTTACCCATTTACTTCAAATCAGCTCATCTATGACCCATTGGGTCCCAATTGGGTAATTGACCCATTTAATCACACTTACCCAATTATTTCCAAATCGAATTCTATCCTTGATCTATTGGATCTTAATTGGATTATTGACCCAACTCCTTTACCCATCTAAGGTCCATTTCATTCATAAATTTTAAATTCAATCAATTTAACAATTTAAATGGACAAAATCCAATAAATTTATGCATTGAAAATTCCAGGTGTTACACGCCCAATGATAGCATGTGGAGCTTAGCTTGACCCAATTGAAGTGGATCTCTGGCCCATTATTCTTGAATTTCAACCTTTGCCTTTTGAATTGAATGTTCTCTATCCCGAAATTTAATAATTAACTTTACCACTTTAAAATCTAAAATATTGATTTAATCTATACTCTCATAGATGGATCTAGAATAAGCAATTTAAATGAAAACCCTAAAAGTAGAATGAAATTAATCATAAAAATTCCAGGTCTTCAGAAGTAAGAACCAAACTTGGAATTATCCACTGTTTCAGCTTGATTTTTTGAATTCTCCATTTTTAATCTACAAAACTAAGAAATTATATTAAATGCACCAATATACACAAAATTGAGAGCTAACTAGTCCAATAATCATGGGTAAAAATGTAATATTTCAGTGCTTAACAAATACCCCCAAACTCAGATTTTGTTAGTCCTTGAGCAAAACTACTTAAAAATTCTAAAAACAAAAATCCTAATCTAAACCTTGACTATACCTAGACTAAACCAAAACCTACACTAATCCTAAAAACTACACTATTTTCGCTAGTACTCTCGATTGCATTTAGCGTATGCAATAAGCCTTTAAACCCCTAGCTCACCACTAGTCGACGAGTTATAGTCTCGTGAGGGCTTTCAGTGATAATACCCACAAATATCAACATATTTGATGGGAACACAAGGATGAGAGGTCTAGACATAATACAACTCTAAATTTCATTTTACAAGGTTTATACTTAGAGCGTTTGTGTGCTTTAGCCAATATTAAGATAGACTTCTTTTTCCAAATAGACGCAAGTTTTGTTTACACCTTTGGAAAATGCACTTTAGGGTAAAAAACCTCACTTGATATATCTCTCGAAAAAATTAACACTCAGAGGTTTTCTCTCAAGTGTATGTAAGCTGAATTTATGTCTTCAAAATCAAAGTATCTCACATATGTATTAGACAAAGACGACTCATATCAAAGAAGATGAATGATCTCATGAATAGATGCCACTTTCTTGAGAACGTTAAGTCAAATACCATAATTTATCTTCCTTTATTCTCTACATGAAATATTTTATTTAGACCTAAGATCAATATGACTTCCTATTAGGATGAAACGTGGCTTGAGATCATCAAAGAATGATAGATGACTCTAAAGATAAATACTTTGAATTGGTTAGAGGTCTTTATGATTTTGAATGGGATATTTTTTCTCTATTTTTCTTTTCGGTACTTTTCTAAGTATTTTCTTTTTCTTTATTTTTCTTTTCTTTTTCACATCCTTCTTTTCGTATCAGGATGTTTCCCTTTTTGGATGCTATTTTCTTTCTTTTTCTTGTTCTTTTCTTTCTTGTGCCCTTGTTTTTAGAGTACCATCTCTTAATTTTTCATCTCTAACATTTTCTAAGAATAGGTCATGGATATTTTTTATTGGCTCATACTCCTGAACTGGAGTTAGGTATGGTAATCATGACTAGTCAATAAAATAGGCTATATAAGGCTCAACTGGGGAACTATCAAATAAGATGAGAAAAAATAGGTAGGCTTGAAGGCTCAAACAATCCAAAAATGGCATATATCATATCTTAAGCTTTCATAAGTTGATTTCGTCGTTTCAAATAAATTTGAAAAAAATTTCAAGCATAATAACTCAATTTTGATGGCGTTCTTAGTAATATGACCAAGATGAAGAATAATGAGATCAACAACTACTTATTTGCGCTTCTAAAGAAAATGGAATTGACTTATAACCCTTATAAGAAAAGAATGACTCTAAAGCTCACTTGGTTAAGTCTCCACTGGTATTCCTCTAGTGATTACTCGACTAGTGAATATTTTTCTTTTTCAGACTAAACTTAATATGGCTGTGTGCAAGTTTTTCCAAATATAAATCTTATAAAAATCTTTCGTGAAAAATATGATACAAAAATATCTCTATCTAAATATTAATGTTAAAAATGTGACTCTTTTTACGTTAGATTGTCAAGACGTATGCTTTTCTTAAGTTAAGATTGATAGTCTTTTTATGCAGCAAGGAGTCTCAGCCTTCGCCTACTCTTCCCTTAAAAATGTTAAGTCTGCCTATCTCTTTGCCTAAGAAAACAAATTTTTTTTTTCAAGGAGTCTCAGTTCTCATGAATTTAGTCTTCTCTAATTTTTTTTTTTGGACTCAAGTGTAACTCCTCAATAACCCCAAACTCGAATTGAACATTGTTCTCAATGTTCCCTAATCTACAGGGATCAGGTGCAAATCAGAAAATATCGGAGTAGTGCTAACTAGGTCTAGATGTACCTAAAAAGGCTCACAACGCAACAACTAAAAATAGACGAAACAAAAATCCTAAACTAGACTGACTCGATGAAAACCTAAACTTGACACTAAGGACTCAGACCAACTCAGACATAGACATGTGGGTAATGGGTCTGGGTAAAGGGAGATGAGTGGGTGTATATTGGTAAATGAGTGTGGGTGGATGGGTAAATGGGTATATAAATTATTGGATGGGTAAATGGGTAAATGGTTACATGGATAAATGGGTGATGGACAAATAAGTAAATAGGTAAATGGGTAAATGGGTAAATGGTTAGATGGATAAATGGGTGATGGACAAATAAGTAAATAGGTAAATGGGTAAATGGGTGGATGGGTTAATGGGTCTTTCCTTATCAATCCTGGTCAGATGCTGGACCGTAGGTTTGCAATCAAGTTAGGATGGGCTAATAGGGCGGATCCTATGATGGTTTTAGTGTGGGTGAAATGACTGATTGGGTGGTAGTAAGGGTGATGTGGGTGGTGAAAAGGGTGGACTATCTATGACTGGACCTGACTGAGCCCCGGACGCAACGATTGATGTACTGACGGGAATTGTAACTCGAACCAATTGATTGGTGGAGTCACTAGACCAATGATGCATACACAGATACGATCACACATGATCACACAAAAATCACACAAGAAAATGCCTAAATCTAGATTCAAATTTCTTTAAGAGAAATTGAATTTTTATTGGTTGCTAATAGGACCATAAAATTTATGTCTAGACTTGCTCCTACTTTTCTCTTCAAATAATTTAAGTCTCCAATGAGTGTTTAACCACAAGATGGCCAGGTAAGTGGGGGAGCAAAGACGACATCTCTTCCTAACTTATCCTTAGACGATGCTCGACCTCATGTCTAGGTGGCAGAACTAGCCTTAGACACCATTTTTGAAGAAAAACTATTCATTGGTTACAAAAATTGATTTGAATTAAAAAAGTTGCTAATGAGCATGAAACCCTAAAATCTAGCCTAGTGGTTCCCTAATTGATTTTATTAGGAGATGCATGAACCATTTTACTATCTTATTTTATAGATATTGTGAATACAATCCTACTTTACCAATGCAAGCATCAAGCAAATATGCAAACAATAAGCAAACAATCTAATATAATATATGAAGACTAACAACCCAAATGCATGAGCAAAGTAAATATGCATTATTTTTATTTTTTTTATGCAAAATAAATGCAAAAGGCCCTAAATAAAATATCCATATGAATGTGTGGAAAAAAAATTAAAGAAAATGAGGTTAGGCACTTACCTTGCCCTGTAGTGATTTCCTACCAAAAATTTTTAGACCGCTATTCAAAATCCCTATACATTGAAATACCACAAAACAAAGTGAAGAATCTGACTCTCATAAAGAATGCATGAAACCTAATCTAGATGCAAGTTTCCTAAACTACAACTAGTGGAGGAGATATAATACTTATAATCTTAAACAAGAATTTTAAATAAGACAAGACCATAAAAATTTAAAGTTGAGTTTCACCAAACCAATCTATAATTCCATTATCTCCAAGATTTGATTATTTTGAAATTTTCATAAGTTAGATAAGATTTCTAGATTTAAAAAACTTCCAAGTTTGGAGATTTTTCTAAAATTGGATGATTACATAAAATAGATTTTTCTAAAAATAGAAACTTTCCAAAAATAAATTAAAACATAAGTCCATGAATATTGAGATTTTCTAAAATTTCTTATTTAAGGAAACTGTATAAAATTAGAACTTTTCAAAAAGAAAAGTTTCAAATTTTAAGGAGTTAGCCAAAAATAGAACATTCCAAAAATAACCTTCTTTCCTAAAATCATAAAAT
Organism: Chimonanthus salicifolius; assembly: GCA_013350335.1. Classification (NCBI taxonomy): domain Eukaryota; kingdom Viridiplantae; phylum Streptophyta; class Magnoliopsida; order Laurales; family Calycanthaceae; genus Chimonanthus; species Chimonanthus salicifolius. Next base: position 27,099,577 of record CM023539.1, on the reverse strand, counting down.
TTTAATGGCACACAATTTAATTTTGATTTCCCCGGCAATGGCGCCAAAAACTTGTTGATGTGCAAATTTTACATTTATAATCTCGCAAGCGCACGAACCATGTATAGTATAGTAGTATGAGTGTGAGGTCGAACCCAAAGGAAATTCACAAAATATATGTTTAAAATTAAATCGGTACCTTTAAAAAGATGTAATGTTAAGAAATATAATACATGTAGTTACAATTTTAATTTAGAAAACGAAAGTAACACCCTCATTATCTAACTTATGAATTTAATAAGTCGAGAATCAAATCCATCTTTTTTTTTTTTTAATTAAAATGGTGAAATAAGAATATGCAGTCTCATCTTAATTTAAATTCACATGTTTTAAGATTAAAATATCATATCTCCAACCTTAGTTATTTGAATCTTGAGAGGGAGGGAATTTGAATACAAAGAATGAAAGAATAAAATACATAAACATGCAAGAATAAAAACATGAAAATAAATTAAACATTAAAAATACAATACACAAATAAAAGAACTAACATAATAAAAGACTGAAAGTGAAACTGCAAGAAAAGTAAATGACAAAATTTAAAAGTGTAGAATTTAAAGGGTGCTTGTTGGAATAGACCGCTCATCGTCCAAAATTTGTAAACAAATACAAAATCTAGATCTGAAATTCACGTAAAAGTCCAAATATCAATTCATGGCTATCCTCAAAATTAAGAATCTATAAATTTAATTTAATAATCGGGCTTTAGTAGCTTTGATTCAACACTTACAACGTAAGCTCTAACTATTTCATGTCCAATTAATTAAATAAAGAATATAAATTTTAAAATCAAATCTAAACAATCATCACAGAGATTTGAAAATTGGATGTTTCAGGGTTCTAAAAAAATACTTTGTATTTATTTCATGGAAAATTCAGTATAGGCACTATAAATTAGATACAAGAGAGACAAAATAAAAATAAAATTTACAACTCTCACTTTGTAAATTCGAATGGTGCTCATGTCTTCTTGTCTTTTGTTCCAACCTTGGTCCTCTCAAGCTACAGGTCAAATTCGAAATTCAGTGTTGGCTCAGTGCTCTATTTATAGGCTTAGGGTTGGAATGGAAGACTGAGATTTAATCTGAGTTTAAGGTATGAATGAAAGGCTTGGATTAGGTCTCATTAGAAGTGGATGGAGGAGATTTAAGATGAGAAATAAGGGCTCCAATAGAGTATACACGAATTTAGGGTGGTTCGACTTGGTGGCTAAGCAATGGTGGAGAAAAGATTGGGATTTAGGATTAGTTTGGAAAGTAGAGTGCAAATCCCGTTATTCTACACATGTATCATCTTGCAGCTACATTTTGACCTAGTAAAAAATCATGACATTTTGTAGGCTAAAAAGTTGTAACCCTTGAAGTCTTCTTTCCAACGCAACAATAATTAACGCAATTGAATATCGGAGTGGAAAATTATGCTCAAAATACCAAATCTGTGCCAAAACTTGTCTTCCAAATCCTATTTTTTTCTTTATTTCTTCATCCATGCGGCTTCACATGAAATTGACAAGTGTACTCCTTGCCTTAGGCGAATTTAGATTGCTTGGAGGAGGGGTGATGAGGTGTAGGTGATGTGGCATGAACCTAGATTGTATTTTGGGTCAAGTGCATGAGAGATTTCAGTTGCTTGGGTTCCAAGTTGTTCTATATCTAGGGTTTTTATGAATGAATGACTATGATTGAATGGGAACTAGATCTAATGGCTCTAAGGTAAGTTGTTTAAAATAGATTATATAAATGGTAGGTTTCCTAATGGAGGGTTGAGATTCAAAGGTTGTTCAAGATGGATGATAAAATGCACGGCCTAAATCTAAGATGATGAATGTATGCAATGGATAAGTATGGTGGCTCTAGGGTTTTCCTAAGTTTATGAATGAAATAGATGGTTGTGATGAAATGTCCTAAGATCTAATAGCTTAATTAATGGATGAATGATCTAATTAGATGGATGATTAGGTGATGCATGGATGGTCATGATCCTAAGGTTAATCTAGATGATGGATAGGTTGGATGGTCTAGATCTAATATCATGAATGTGTGGGTTGGATTTGATAGGTGGTTCTAAGGTTTACTTAATTTTGATGTATGAGATGAATGGTTAGGATTAAGGGATGAAGATGAATGGTTAAGAATGCGTGGAGAGGAGATTGGATGGAGTGGATTGATAAGGAAATGGACAAGGCTTGGGCATGTGAATGGGTTATGGACTGGGTTTTGGACCTATAAATGAGCACATGAGCCTCCAGTGGACTGTGGGCTTGAGCTTAAGGAATTGAGCCTTTGTTGGCCTTGAAATGCATATTGGCTTGGTCCATCTTGTAATATGCGCATGTACTGCCTGTGGCCTGGCCCAATGATAGCCTGTGGAGCTTAGCATGGCCCACTTGAAGTGGATCTGTAGTCCATTAATCTTGAAGTTTAGCCTTTGCCTTTTGAATTGCATGTTCTCTCTCTCGAAATTTAATACTTAACTTTACCACTTTAAAATCTAAAATATTGATTTAATCTATACTCTCATAGATGGATCTGGACTAATCAATTTAAATGAAAACTCTAAAAGTGGAGTAAAATTAATCATAAAATTTCCAGGTCTTCCGAATTAAGCACCGAACTTGGAATTATCCATTGTTTTAGCTTGATTTCCTGAATTCTCGATTTTTAATCTACAAAACTAAGAAATTGTATTAAATGCATCAATATACGCAAAATTGAGAGTTATCTGGTCCAATAATCATGGGTAAAAATGTAATATTTTAGTGCTCAACAAATACCCCCAAACTCAGATTTTGCTAGTCCTCGAGCAAAACTACTTCAAAATTCTAAAAACAAAAATCCTAATCTAAACCTTGACTATACCTAGACTAAACCAAAACCTAAACTAATCCTAAAAACTACACCATTTTCGCTAGTACTCTCGATTGCATTTTCGCTAGAACTATCGATTCCATCTATCGGCGGAGTTCGCGGAGTTAGTTTGAGGATCCTACTTCATAATAGATAGTAGGAGTGAATGGGCTCTAAAGTTAGCCTAGCTTTGGCTTTCAGGCGTGAACCTGAGATTGGTTGATTGGTCGATTCAATTCCTTCTACCAGGATGGTAGCTTGAAGGCGAACTAGTCAGTATCTGTAGCGGTAGGTTGTTGCTATGCCTATTTTTAGACGTTTTATGGCCTTCGATTCTGACTCGTAGGAGGGAGTTCTAGGGTTCAAACCCCTTCTATTTCTCGATTGAAAATGTTAGTTCAACAATCTTTCTATTGAGAGCGGGAGAGCAATTCGGCCAAGCACAGTAGCGGCGGTAGAAGCTGCCGTTGATTTTTTTTTTTTGGAGAAACAGGTATCGAAAGAAAAAAAAAAAAAAAGGGGGACTTTTCAGTGGTTCACAAGAGCACCGTTTTTACTGTACCCTAGGCACCACCATTTTAGCTGCACCCGTGGGATCACCAGTTCCGGTTGTCCGCAGGACTACCATTTTCAGTGCACTAGAGGGACTACTGATTCACGTACTCTTGCAGCGGGGAAAAACAACAGTCCAGAATTGTTTTGTAGTTTCCAGAGTCACCGGGACTCGGAATTGAGATCCGTCTTCACCTGTACGATCGTGGTAGTGAAATCTACGCAATGAACGGTGTGGATTTGTTTTTTGGAGGAATCGACAGTGAACGCCAAGCAGTGACATTTGTAGAAAGAAGATACAGCTGAGTTCTCTTTTATTTTATTTTTCATAGCTGTCATCTAATTTTTACACATTATTCTGCCATGTGTTTCAATGATTGAACCACCCAAGCGGTGAGGAGTTCGGGGGTAATCGGTTGGATGCTAGTAGTAGATCCCTAGGTTTGTGCAGGGCTACAAATTTACACTGTTGGTTATTTACTTCCGTATTTGCGTACCAAATTAAACAGAGGACAGTGAAAGAATGATATCTAGTTCCAGTTCTACAGTCATGAAATTGGTACGGGGCAATTATCTCCTATGGAAGACCCAGATGCAAGATCTCCTGATTAAGCATGATTTATATCATCCAATCTTAGGAGATGTAGCTACACCTGATGATATGAAGACAAAGTTGAAAGAATGGGAATACAAGCATTTGAAGGCTATGAGCCTGATCAGGGAGTATGTCGATGACACCATATTTCACCATATCACAGAAGAAAAGAAGGCAGATGAACTGTGGACCAAACTGTCTACAATGTATGAGAGCAAGGCGCTAGTGAACAATGCCTCTGTTATCAAGAGACTGGTGAGACTAATATACAATGAGAACATGTCAATGTTAGAACACCTTAGCAACTTTCAGGGTATAGTGAACCAGCTGGCTAGTGCGAAGATCATCTTTGCAGATGAGATTTTGGCTCTTTTTCTCATGGTGACACTACCAGATTCTTTTGAGACTGGTGATTACTTTGAGTAACTCTACGCCCGGTGGCCAGATATCTTTAGAGACAGTCAATGAGTCATTGATGAATAAAGAGATGAGACGGAAAGAAAAAGGGCATCGCATCTTCTTCTTTCGGAGCATATGTGTCACAGGATAGGGGCAGAAGACATAAAAATCATGGTCGCCAGGACCATAGAAGCAAGAGCATACCAGGTGGAGGTAACAAATCTCAGAGCAGAGGCAGAGACAACAGAAAGTGTTTTCATTGTGGCAGAGCAGGGCATTTTAAGAATCAGTGTAGGGTGTGGAAGAGAGAAAATAATCAGACTGCGCAATATCAAGAACAAAAGCCAGATTCTTCAGACACCACAACTGCAACATCTCAGGAGCAGTGTACTTTTGTCATAGTGACGACCAGTGAGGGAGAGAGTCTGTCCATTACCCCATCATCATCTGAGTGGGTCATTGACACTGGTGCCACTTATCATTATACGCCACGCAGGAGTTTCTTCTCCACAAATACATCCGGACAGTTTGGAACAGTTCGGATGGGCAACTCTGCATGTTCCCCTATCACTGGAGTTGGGAACATTACTATGAAGACTGGTCATGGCTGTGAGATTAGTTTGAAGGATGTGAGATATGTGCCAGACATCAGATTGAACCTCATTTCTGAGAGGGTACTCGGCACAGAGGGATACATCAGTACATTCGGCGGAGACAGATGTAAGATCAGCAAAGGGTCGCTTACCATGGCACAAGGTGTGATCAGAGATCATCTGTATGTTCTGACCGGCACAGTTTGCACCGGCCAGATCCACGCAGTGCAGAGAGAGACTGCTTTCTCTCTATGGCACCGGAGACTTGCACATTTGAGTGAGAGAGGGCTGCAGATTCTTCAAAGGAAAGCCATTATTCCACGGACTGAGTGCACCCGGCTGGACAGTTGTGAGCACTGCATCATGGGCAAGCAGACAAGAGCTTCCTTCAATCTAAATGACCAAATAAAGGTCAAGAAGCTACACTTAGTATACTCAGATGTTTGTGGACCGTTAGAGGTGGAGTCATTGGGCAAGAACAAGTACTTCGTTACCTTCATCGATGATTCTACGAGAAAGTGTTAGATTTACTTCATGAGATCCAAAGATCAGACTTTCTCATTCTTTCGTGAGTTTGTTGCCTCTGTAGAGAGAGAGACGGGTAGAAAACTGAAATGTTTGAGGACCGACAATGGAGGAGAGTACACATCGGTGAGTTTAAAGAATTCTGCAAGAAAAACGGTATTCGACATGAGTTGACAGTGCCAAGGACTCCCCACCATAATGGTGTAGCCGAGCGCTACAACTGCACCATTGTTGAGCGAATGAGTTGCATAGTTCACAACGCAAATCTACCCAAGAGATTTTGGAGCGAAGCAGTGAGGACAGCAGTATACCTCATCAACCGCTCACCATTAGCTCCCCTAAATGGTGAAGTGGCAGAATGTTTGTGGTCAGGCAGAAAAGTTACCTACAAGCATCTCATAGTTTTTGCTGCGGTTGCTATGCACACATCCCTGATATGCCGAGAAAGAAATTGGATGTAAAGTCGACATTGTGTGCGTTTATTGGTTACGGTGATCCAGAGTTCAGTTACAGACTGTGGGATCCAGCTCAGCAGAAAATGTTCAGGAGTCGAGACGTGGTATTCCGTGAAGATGAGTTCTTCAATGAGAACAATAAACCCACATACTCAAGTGACTTAGATCAAGGTCCCATCTCCACTCCGGACACACCTCAGTCAACAACAACTCCTTCTCCTTCACCTGCACCGCCAGTCAGTTAGTCAGATGACAGTGGGTCAGATGTTCCTTTTAGCAGTCACAGTGACAGTGTTAGTGGGCCAGCAGATACGTCTACAGATGAGACAGTTGATGAGCCGGTACATGATACAGTTGGGGACATAGTGGAGGATGATCAGGACATAGATAGACATACGAGTGAGGGGGAGCAGCCCTGCAGTACTTCTACATCGGAGGATGTTATACCTCTTAGGAGATCTGTTAGAGAGCACAACCCATCCAGGAGATACCCGAGTTCCGATTATGTATTGATGACCACTAAGGGGGAGCCTGAGAGTTACTCAGAAGCTATAGGCGACAAAAACATAATTCACTGGGGGAAAGCTATGGTAGAAGAGATGATGTCTCTTAAGAAGAACAACACATATGAGTTGGTTGATCTACCAGTTGGCAGGAAGGCCCTACATAACAAATGGGTCTTTCGAGTGAAAAAGGATGGAGATAAAATACTAAAGTATAAAGCCTGCTTAGTGGTGTGGGCTTTGGACAAAAGAAGGGAGTGGACTTCCACGAGATATGCTCACTAGTGGTGAAGATGAGCTCCATACGATTTATGTTGGGCTTGGCCGCGAGTCTAGATCTTGAGAATGAACAGATGGACGTGAAGATTGTATTTCTTCACGGTGACCTAGACGAAGAGATCTACATGAAACAACCAGAGGGGTTTGAGTTGAAGGGCAAGGAGAACCTTGTTTGCCGACTCAAGAAGAGCTTGTACGGATTGAAACAAGCACGGCGGCAATGGTATAAAAAGTTTCACTCTTTCATGACAGGAAATGGATTCAAACATAGTTCAGGTGACTCATGTGTGTATTATCAGGAGTTCAAGGGTGATCAGCTCATCATCCTATTATTATATGTGGATGACATACTGATATTTGGAAAGAGTTCCGAATTGATCAAGCTGTTGAAGGCAGACTTGTCAAAGGCGTTTGACTTGAAAGATCTTGGCCCTGCTAGACAGATTTTGGGTATGGAGATTGACAGAAATAGAAAGAAAAAGAAGAGTATCCTATCTCAAGAAAAATATATTGAGAAGATCTTGGAGCGATTCGGCATGAGGGATTGCAACTCCATTAGCACTCTTCTCGTAGTTCACTTCAAGCTGAGTAAGGAATGTTGTCCTTCATCAGAGACAGAGAAAGATAAGATGAGTCAGATTCCATATTAGTCAGCAGTTGGTAGTCTCATGTATGCGATGGTTTGCACGAGACCAGATATAGCATATGCAGTTGGATTGGTGAACATATTTATGTCAGACCTAGGACATGATCATTGGGAGGCAGTGAGATGGATCTTCAGATACTTACGAGGTACATCGATTATGGGCATCATGTTTGGTGGAGACCCGTTTATTACTATGTACACAGACGCACATATGGTAGGTGACCTTGATGGTAGCAAGTCCACTTCTGGTTATATTTTCACATTTGCTGAAGGAGCCGTCAGTTGGCAATCCAAGTTACAGAAGTGTGTAACACTTTCTACGGCAGAGGCATAATACATTGCTGCTACAGAAGCTGGGAAAGAGATGGTTTGGCAAAAGGGATTCCTTCGGGAAATAGGCATCAAACAAGAGGACTACACAGTGTATTGTGACAGTAAGAGCGCCATCGACTTGAGTAAGAATGCCATGTATCACTCAAGAGCCAAGCACATTGATTTGAGATATCATTGGTTGAGAGCAACTATTGAAGAAAAACATATCCGTATAAAGAAGATTCACACAGACCACAATTCAGTAGACATGTTCATCAAAGTTCTTCCAAAGAACAAGTTTGAGTTCTGTGTAGGGGCATCTGCCATCTATAGAAGATGACATCCATGTCAGAGTGTTCTCCTCCTTCTGGGGCTGGAGGGGGAGATTGTTGTGGGCCAGCCCCACTTATGGGCCTACTGGGCTTAGGCCCAGTAGGGTGACTTAAGCCTTAGCTTAAGTTCCTCTTCTTCTATCTATTATTGTATTCTTTTGAAAAACACAGAGAGAGGGATTAGAGAGAGAGTGAGAGACAGGGAGATCTGAGAGGGAGAGACCTTGTAATCCCCTGTACATATTTCTCTACATAGTAGATTTGATCTCACTCCGTGGACGTAGGCATTCTAGCCGAACCACGTAAATCTTGTGTCGTGTGATTTATGTGATTGATTGTTATTTGCATTTGATTAATCTCTAATCCCCAACAAGTTCAACAATCTTTCTATTGAGAGCGGGAGAGCAGTTGACATCGATCCTCGAGTGGACTTTCCCCCATATATATATATATATATATATATAAGGTAGCTACCGGAACTCTAACGGGAGGGAAATTCAACTCAAAACTAATCATAGATTTGGTTTTGTACTGAGAATACTTGGTGATTGCTCTATACTCTTTTCCTTCGGCTGACACATATGAGTACGACAGTTGTTGCCGCCTGTAATCCAACTTCTTCTCCCCACTGGCATCGCCAAAGAAGAAGGCAGGTTTTCTCAAGCGCTCTTGAATTTTGGTCTCCCAAGCCAGTTGCTAACTAGAATGCGATAGAATGGAACATCTCTCTTCGTCAACCAAGCAGCCCTTGCAGCCTGAAAATTTGCATCAACGTATTTGTCTACGTTGGCTTTTATATCTTCGCATCTCTCTCACACCAGCCATAGCGGGGTGTGGTGCTCTTCTGGCTCTTGATGATTTGCGAGTCGGCTCGACAGCTGGAGCTTTGCCCTTTCCACGACGAGAAAGACCTCGACATGTAGAAGAAGAAGATGAACTAGCGTATGCATAGCAAGTAAGCAGTGTCATTCTCGGTGCATGCAAGATGGTATCCATGGAAACATGATATCATAATGAGAGAAAAAGCCATCACACATCTGCCATGATAAAGTGACTCTCCTTTCATATAGAAAGCCCTTACGTGACTACTCTAAGTAAAAGAGTTATCATGTATGTTTGCATTTGCTACAAAAAATGACTAAACAAAGCTCCCCCAACCAAAAAGAGGGGTATAATTTGAGTTGCGTCTTGCTTCCCCTTTCAAACTAGTACTTTTTGTAATCGACTCTATTACTTCTTCAATAAACATTGGTCTTAGATAAGGAACAGACACTTCTTCGAACAAAAAATCAACCAAAAAAAAACCTTCCTTCGGTGGAATCTCCTACTGTCGAAACTAGTTTTTTCATGTCTTTCAATGAAATTAAGGGGCTAGCAACGAGCGTCAAGCTTAGCTGGAGTTGGGCATATGCTCGCCTTTCTGTTGAAGCCATGTGGCCCAGCTGATGACGAGCCGGTTGGGAGTGGGCCAAACTCGCAAATCAACCTTCAATGAGGCGTTCTTTTTGCAAAAAACACAAACATCGCGTTTGTGTCTGGGGACATCGCGTCTGACATAAGCACGATTTTAAGCTCCGCCTCCTCAGCGAAGAACCCCCATGCTCGTGAGCTTGCTGATTGAACTATACATCGAAACTTTTCGGCAAGGCAGGAATTGACACTTCCCCGGTGGGTAGACTGTTTTCCAGGTTCAAACCGCTCTCGACCGATCTAGAAAAGGCAAAGGAAACTTTCACTTGACTTCACTTTTCACTTGTCAATTACAAATTTCTATTCTTCTTCTGACTCTTCTTCTTCTTCTGATTCCTTGTTTTAGCACCGCTCATGTGTTAATTGGAAATGAGTATTCTAAGGATCAGTGGAGTGGTGTTTCTGGATCTCGAATTTAGGATCTCGATACGGTGATGGTGGTCAGCTTCGATTTAGGAATCTACGTTGTTTTTGTAGGGGATATCTTTGATTTAGCAATCTACGTTATTTCTGTAGTTGTTAGCTTCAGTTTAGCAATCTATGCTGTTTCTGTTGTAGAAAGCTTCAATGGAAATTCCATCTTCTCTCTAGCAGAATGGGATTACCCGCCCCGCTAAGCCGCCCAGTGCTAAGCACAGGTCGTCCGTCGGGTCGAGTTACTCTCGTATCGACCCTCCTCGAATAAATAGAATAGAGCATAGAGAGGGCTTTTGTCATATCTATTTCGTTAGGGTGGATCGGGCTTCCAACAAGAATGAAAGGTAGGGAGCTTGCCTGTTTGAAAGAAAGATGGCAAAATCAGGTATGTCATGTAAGTTTTGAAAATGAACTTTCGTTTGTAACAAGTTAGCAAGAGGGAAACCTTTAGTTGGATCGAATCCCTGTTCTTTGCTTCTTTCCTTTCTTTGGATTGAATCCCTTTTTTAGTCTCAGTGATTTATAAGGTAAGGTCGCCGTATGCCTTCGGCTGGATGGAATCTTGTTGACTTTTATGAGTTCCACAAATATTGGATATAAGGTACACATGGGGGATGTAGTTTCAGAGAAATGACAGGTAAAGGGGAACAAAGGGATTTGCTTGATCTTTTGAGACGGGAAGAAAGGAGCTTGAAAAAGCGTCACTTATTTCGAAAGATTTTGGATGTCATTTCTTATCTTTGGAAAAAGAAATCTGTTTATCAAAGACTATTAAAGGAGGAGGAAGTGCAGAAGATAATAGAATCACTCCAAAGTTCCTCTTTTCAGGTCTCCCTTATGATCATGGAATCCAAAGCCCAATAAACCAGGAAAGCTACAACCCATTGCCCAACCTCATTGGCAAGACCGGATTGTTATGGATGCTATCGCTCCGCTTTTGAACATCGTTTTCGAAGACATCTTTCTAAGTTATTCCCATGGCTTTCGAAATCGTTTTCGAAGACATCTTTCTAAGTTATTCCCATGGCTTTCGAAAGGGTAGAGGACCTATTACCTTTTTTGCTCATGTCGAAAGGTGGATCAACTTATAAAAGCAGATATAGTGGGTTTCTTTGATAAATAAGATCATACTCTCCTTAATTGCACTATGTTTCGGTATATTGGTGAGGGTAATAATGCTTTCTGCAACTTAATCGCCTTTTTCCTAACGACATATATTTTTTATTCCAGCGGAAAAAACTATGCATCTCTTGAGGAAGCATCCCCCAAGGAAACTCTCTCTCCCCAGTTTTGATGAATATATTTTTGCATCAACTCGATGTGAGGATCTAATCCTTTATGAATATGGAAATGAGGATTGTTTACGTGCACTATGCAGATGATATGCTTTTTGCTATTAGGGAAGGGGCCAACTCAGAGATGGCCAACAAGAGGTTTCAACAATTCTTTCACGAAACCTTGACCGAGCTCAAACTAGAAGCAACTAGTCTAGAGCTCGTTCAAGGAATAAACAAACCCTGTCAAACCATGGTTTTAGGAGTGTTTGCTTCAATCAGTCTAGATGGAACTATCAAAATGATAGTGCCCATTAATCGATTCAAAAAGAAAATGAATCAGAAAATGGATAATGACATAAGGAAGATCAAAGGCAAGGGCGTGCAACACATTGAGATTGAGAGAGCACTTCTTTTTAAAGTCTTCCCCTATCTAGCTCTCTATTCGTGTTGTTGCAATGCTAATGAGGTGCTCACCTTTGTGCAAACCACATGCATTCACAAGTGCAAGCTTTATCTACAACGACAAAAGAAGAGAAAGATCAAGAAGGGGAAGGACAAGACTCTCCAGAGCCTCGTCGACTTAAGGAGCATCCTAAAACGTTTAAAGCATTTTCGACAAAAAAGCAAATCAGAAAGGAGATAAGTGCATTGACTTCGAAAAAGATCATAAAGGGACCCTGACTCCATTCTTTCCTATAATCAGGAATGGCGGGTCGGGAAATACAACCAACCAACCTAAGTAGCACAACAACTCTCTCTTCTTTAAATGATTGAACTGACCATCACGCTCCATTCCATCCCTGTTTGAAGAGGCTGCTTGTCACACGAATTCTATGTACAAAAAGGTGTCTCACCTGAGGGTGGGGTTACCCCCATATCCAGTTGAAGAATTGGGCTTTCTCTTTCTGTTTGGTCAAGTCTTCGATCTAGAAGAAAGCGTATCAAAGAAGTTTGGCAAACGTAGGGAACATTGTGTCATCCCGTCTCAATTGGTCAATGCCAACCTTCGGATCCCAGCTAGGACCAGGAAGTCAGCATCCATCACTGATTCGGGCACCTTTGAATCTGTGATTTGGTAGTCCTCTTGATGCAGATTCTTCAATCAGTGGAAGTCCTTGAACGAGTCCTATTTACTTGTTCATCATCAAATCATCGCAACTTCTTTTATTTTATGACAAGATAAGTTGTTGAAATAAGTTGCACCAAAATAATATGTTATAGAATGGGTTGCTGGTGGGGCTAGTACCGACCTCTCTTTGTCAGGCCCCGACCAGAAGGGTGTGCCCGGAATGAGACTGTTTTTTTTTTTTTTGACTAAGCTAATATAAGCATTCTAACTAGGCCGGATCAATAGTTAGGCCCAAAGGTCACACATGATCCTAACATGTAGACTCAAACATATATCATAAGTCCCTCCCAAGAGACACAAATACAAACATTGATACACATAATTCCAAACATCGAATTTATCATTAAAACATCATCATCAGGGTAACTACAGTAGCGTAGTAGTCTTAGTACATCACATTAATATAAATTAATTACTACACCCAGTACTTTACAAAAACTAATGGTTCCAAGAAACAAAAAACAAAGATAAGGGTATTCCCCTCAGTGGGAATCCCAAAACAATGCCGCAGCTTATCCACTCTAAGCTTCAAATAGTGGGTTCTCCTCCTCGGGTTCTTCTCCTGAAAGGTGAGTGGGGTGAGCTAATTAGCCCAGTGAAGGAAATATAACAGTGCAGTTTTAAGTAAACAACATGTTAGCAGAATAATCAACAGTTGCAATAATATCTCATGCTTGGTAACAAATAAGCATAATGTCATCATCATTCCCATAATTCATCATTCTTTCCAATACTGCTGTCATCCAACGTAACGCTTACATACTACGCTGAGACCATCGTATTAAGTCCCTACACGGTCAAAATACATCCTTGCAAGTACATCTCCGGCTCTCCCATAGCTGATACTGACACCCTCAAGTCAGCAACTGTCGACACCCATGGTCCAGTAGACGTAAACCATCTCACACACATGGCCGATATTGGTTCAATAGTCATGGGCACGTGGAAGCAATATTACATAATTCATATGATCAACATCATAGGCATTTCACAACTATCATGAACATTTACAACAGTGCCTCATGTCTAGGCACATGAGTGGGTTCATCAATCTGAAACCACTCATTGCTCAAGATCCATCTCAAATAACAAAACCTGTTTATATCTTACTATAAAGTTAAGTTCCCTCACCATAACTGTGTGGTTTCGCGGTCTCTGTTCAAACAAATAGACAAGTGCACAATCAATATACATAGCATCAAAAGCATACATATGTAGTATTTCAAAATCTATACTTGTGTTCCCAAAAATATCCAAGGTACATGGAATTGAGTCTCCTACTTGGTTTCTATCCTTTTTAAATTACAATAATCCACAAGAGTAATAGTAAGGTGCTCAGTCCAAAACTCATATTGTCTTACGGGCATGACTAGATTGACTTATTGAGTTAGGTCTAGATTCTCAGGTCACTTCTCGGTTGTCTTCAGGATAGGACCAGATCTGACATTTTGAGTTAGGCCTCGAGGTCACTCAGTGCCCGACAAATATAGCGTCGGCCTGAAAGTGAGATCACTCAGTGCCTGACCAATAGAGTCGGAATCAGGAGTGCATGCGTGGAACAACCTCTGTCTTTATAGAATGTAGAATCCATGGTAAAAAGTGTGATTAGAAGAGAGGATAATAGAGAATAGATTGGTGGATATAAGAGGTGTTTTCTGAAGAATGGCAGACATTTGAAAATTTACGTGCTGAGACTATCTTTTCCCGAAAGGATTTGTTGCTCTCGCTTTCACTTAATATGATGTTTCCTCGGATCCTCAAGAACATGCTTCAAAATTGGAAATGTAATGTGGGGAATGCGCCTCTGATCCTAACTCATGCTCCGTTTGTTCCTTGGATCATTTAAGGACTCAACCTTTTCATGGTTCACTAACTTGCCTTCTGGAAGTGTAAGTGTAATGGATTAGTATTCATTCTTTGATCTATTCTGTGAAAAGTTTCGTGGTTCAAGGAAGGTGGTAACAATCGAGGATTCGAGAAGATGCTGTCAGAAAGGAGATAAAACTCTACGTGATTACTTTGAAGAATTCCGAAACATTTCCCAAAAGATCGTTGAACCCCTTCAGGACTACGTTGTGATAGATACCTTCGTGCAAGGAGTTGCTAGAAAATTTCAAAAGGATGTGTCTTTAAGTAATCCAAAGAATTTGGTGGACCTGCAAAGATTGATAGCCGGTTTGGAGGCTTTCTATACTCAGACCGAAGGGAATTTGTTCATTAGACTGAACAATCAACGAGGAGGAGGTGGTAAAGGTCATTTCAGAAACACAGCTGTTAGAAGACATAGATCTGATTTGAATTTTGACTTCAACATAACTGAAGAGATGTTCCAGTTATTGATGAAAAGTAATTTAATTACCTTACCCTACTCTCGTTATGTTACCAAGGAGGTTGATCGTTGGTGTGATTATTGCCGTTCCCCCTCTCATGGCACCAACTATTGCTTCATCTTGCAAGATCTGATACATGCTAAAGTCCAGGAAGTGCTCGTATGCCCCATTCGACGTGGGGATAATTCCAGAATTAAAGAGGGTGGACCCAGTGGAACTAGAAATCTAGCAGTAACCCATGTAGTGTCAGATCTATTTCCAACTCTCAAAGAAGCCTATTCGATAGAAACAAGAGGGCAGGGAGGAAAGAAGAAAGAAAAAAGTAAAGTAGTGATTGATGTGGAGAAGGAAATGGAAGAAAGACTAGACAAAGGAATTCCCGAAGTAATGAAAAATGATTTAGCTGAGCAAGTGACCAAAAAAGGCAGTCGAGATTTCGCAGGGTGGTGGTAGATCAGGAAACTAAATTTTAAGATGTAGTGGCTCATTTGAAGAAGATCCCAGCAGTCATATTAGTGTTTGATGTTCTCAAATTCTCTCCTGGGACTTGCCTTGCTCTAGAAATGGCGTTGACAGAAGCAGTTTTGGATACTAGAGAAGAACACATTTTATATGTGGAAGATGTATTAAATCCAACTCCAAAGAAAGAAAAGGTCTTATTTGAGATGAAAAATGAATCTTCTTCTTGGTTTATCTCGATTTAACAAACGGAACTGACGT
The DNA here is from genome assembly GCA_013350335.1 of Chimonanthus salicifolius. Classification (NCBI taxonomy): domain Eukaryota; kingdom Viridiplantae; phylum Streptophyta; class Magnoliopsida; order Laurales; family Calycanthaceae; genus Chimonanthus; species Chimonanthus salicifolius. The sequence goes on along the minus strand of CM023539.1, from coordinate 27,084,158 downwards.
CCTATAATTAATGGGTATTCGAAAGGATCCTCCATCCCCCCCGTTCAGTTGTCTCCTCTCTTATCCCACACATGCAGCACAATCTTGAGCAGGGTATTCCTCTGTTAGAGATTACCGTTGCAACTGGAACACTGTTCAAGACAGTTGTCCAAATGAACTGGATTGCTTTCCTTTGTCTAGGCAGCCTCCATATCGCCCTCCAAAAAGCTTCCTCCAGGGTGAAGTGTGTGTTTAGCGCTGTTCAAGCTCGATAACCCACTTTAGCTAAACAACATCCTGAGGAGTTTTGCGTCCATACCAGCTTATCCACCTGCTTTGTCTTCGGTAAGTGAATAGCTTTAAGACTCTCCGTAGCCTGTGCACCCCATATCTCCTGCACCATTGGAAAATCCTATTTTTAGGGTTTCCCACAATGATATCCGCAACCTTTTTAAATTGACCAACCTGTTGGATATTTGTTGCTACAACCTGCATGTTTAGGCCACCCGCGATACCCCAGTTGGGATCCTCAAGGTTTAGGAATGCACCATTCCCTACTTGGCATCAAACATTGTTAGAGACTAAACTCCATCCCCAACTAACCGTCTTCCACACAACAGAAGCTTGCGATCTTTTTTGGAGTTAAGCCCTCCTTACTGATACAATACTTCCCCTTGAGAGTTTTGCTCCAAAGACCTTCATTATCCACTGCCAAATCCCAGTTCATGTTCCCCAAAAGCGCCTGGTTCACCATGGAAACTCTCTTTATGCCGAGACCATCCTTATCTAAAGGCTCAGTCACTGTTTCCCAATTAACCCAGTGAAAGCCTTCCAATCCTCCAGCTTTAGACCACAAAAAGTCTCTCTCCAAATTTTCAAGCTCTTCAGCAATGAAAACATGAATCCTTAGGCAGGTCATCTAATGCATAGGAAGACCTCCTAGAACTGACTTAATGAGTGTCAGTTTGCTAGCAGAGGATAAAAAATTAGATTTCCATCCCTGTAGTCTCCCATTGAACTAATCCACCAGTGGTCTACAGTCTTCCTTGTTAAGGGAGCCTACTTTTAAGGTAAGGGAATACCTAGGTACTTGAAGGGGAAAATGCCTTTGTTCTTGCCCAAAATCCTACCATGTCTCCTTTTAAGCCAAGTTGGGGCGTGAGGACTGAAATAGGATGTGACTTAGTAAAGTTCACCAACTGACATGAGGCTCTGCAAAACTCGTTGAGGGCCTTTGAAGCTCTTTTAATAACACCAGTGGCATTTTCAAAAAAATAGAATGCAGTCAACTGCATAAAGCAGATGTGTGACAGGGATTGCCACTCAGTCTACTTTAATAACTCTGATTGTATTTCTTGAGGCCAATTCCAACAGATATCTTGAGAATACATCCATACCAAGAACATAAAGTCAAGAAGGAAAACACTTTCCCCCTTTTGTCTGTTTAATAGCTTGATATGAGTACAATGAGGATCAGAACCGGACAACCCCCTTTAGTAAAGCCCAGTTGAAATGCCAGTCAGGAAGGCTCTCGGAAGGTTAGGAAGGACAGGGTTTCAAACGTCCCTTCCCTTTGCTTTCAATCTGTCTTGTGCCACTCCAGCTTTCACTCAAGCCATTCTTTGAACTTACTTAATAGGGGCGACCTTCACTCTTCCTCTCGCTTCCTAACCCTAAAAGCTCACGTTTCAATCAAGCAGCGCTCTACCTCTTACTTATATCTTACTTATCTTATATTTCTGTTAGTGCCCCGGCTTGGCCGAGTCCCTAGTTTGTCAATTCCATGACTCGGGAAGAAGCACTTGCTAGAAGCTTGAAGACCCAAAGTGATCAAAAGTGAAGATCATGCTCCACCGGATTGAAGTTCATTGTTATGGCCATTACAAAACAGGTATTATGACCATAGATGACTTTAGATGGTGCCCACACCTTAGAGAGGCATCCCTAGGCTTAGTTGAACAAATAGTAAAATAATTAAAAGCCTAGAGAGGAAGCTTGATAGTGAATTGGAACTCAACTTGGAAATATGTATTTGGTTTCACTGTCAGCTTGACCAGTCGTTCTCACCGACCCCTCGGTGGAGAAAGGATCGACCCATCGTGGTCAAAGACTGGTTGACCAGATTGACATAGGTTCTGGATATAGAACTGTCATTCTGGGAAATGCTCTAATTGAGAGTCTCGTATGCACCGACCCCTCGGTGAAAGGCTGAAACGACCCTTCATGGTCAACGACTCTTCGATAAGATTTATGAGTTCTGGAATAATAGTAAAGCGGAGCTGTGCGCTTGACTCTTTTCGTTTGAAAAGTATGGAATTCTCTCCCAGACATGAACTCACGACTCCATTATAAAGAAGAACGACAAACTTTTATACGAATTTTCAAGTGGATGAGATCGGTCGAGTGGTCTCAGTTGGTGATGGGATTGCACGTGTTTATGGATTGAACGAGATAGAACTCAGGTGGGCTCTAGAGAAAACAGACATATCAGTAGTACGAGACCGATCGTGATAGCAGGACCGACCCCTCGGTAAAGGGCGACAAGTCGTTCTGAATATGAGTGGGTTTTGGACTTGAAACTTTGTCAGCATGGTGTTGCGCCAGACTGAGCCTCTCGTATGGACCGAACTCTCGGTGCCATAACGATCGATCCATCGGCGACACTGACTTGTCGACCGGGAAAAAATATTACCTTTGGGAGTGCATTAATGCGCAACGATCGAGTTGTTGAATGGTAACATTTCTACTCACCAACCCCTCGGTGTGCCTGACCTGTCGATACATTACCGTTGCTGCAACTGGTTGCCTTCTCTATATAAATCAATCTTTATGCAATCAGTTGGTATCCTTTGGCAAAACCAGTTGGACCCTCATCATTATCAGTGAGATTAAACAAGGGCCAAAAGAAGGATCACTCTCTCTCTCATGCTTACACTTGGGGGAATCTAATACAACCAATCATATGGATTGAGTTTGTGAGAGAGAGGGGAAAGGATTATAAACTAGGAAACCTTTGGTATAACCAGCTTGCTTGTCTCCCTGGATTGTGATTTCTTTATGATGGCTATAAGGCGGAGCGCCAGCACACATTGGGTGGATCTTGAAGAAGCACACATCGGTATTCTCTCAGGTCTCAATCTGGACAAAACCTGAGAAATGAAGAGGAAGTGATTTCCTTGCTGGACATCTTTGATAAAGAAGGGGAGTGAATGTCGAAAATGCAGACACCCCTGAGTCACAACCCCTGATTCGATTTATCTGCAAAATCAAAGATCGAGTCTCTCAAATCGAGGCACATCTGGATGGGCTAGATGACTTTGTGGAAAGATTCACTCAGAGTGTCCACATAGAAATCTCTGTATTACGACAGTCAATCGTCAACCTTTCCTGACGAAAATCTCCTTCCCCTCCAGCATCACCTCCTTAGAATGACTCTGCTTAGGGTAGTTTTTTTCATAGTCTGTATTTTGGAAAAACTAGAGTTTTAGTTTTAAAACTAAGCATCCATGTTGCCCCCTCCAAAACCATATGTACTCAATGCATATTTTGCTTATTAATGAAATGATATGGTTTGATTTAATATATGTACTAATTTGATGGAATGCCTCTTATCTCATGTATGTTATTAACATGGATTGTTTTAAAAAGACTAACATGCAAGTTGTTAGGGAGATAGGGATCGGGCTAAGATTACACACATCCTTGGATTTTGGGGAAGCACAAAATATGTGCTGATTAGCTACAGCCACTGGTCATGATAGTATAATGAGGAAGGTGAATGCAAGCTTGAAAGGAAGCTTGATGGAAAATAAGCTTAGAGGCAGCTAAGTTTTTGGGGGTAAGAATCTGGAGAAGGTAGAAAATATAGCTTACTCCATGAGGGAGATGAGTCAAAGAAGCTACAAAAGATACCTTGGAGAATGGGGGAGAAGACTCTAAGGAAGCTAGGATATTAGTCTAACTCATTGAAGAAATCAACTAAGCTGGAACTTAGTTTGTGCAGGAGTAAACTAGCCTTGATGCACGAGAAGTGTGCATTGAACCATAGGGAAGAACCATGAGTTAGTGCAGAATTTAGTCAAGCACTAAATGCAAAAAGCATGGGGGAGTTCTTGAAAATCGATATCTGCCTGCCAATCTTTGGGGGAGAAATTAGTAGAAGCTTAAAGGCATCAAAACCAATTATGGGGTGTAATTGGTAAAACCTAAGTACTTGGGTCTCTAGAAAGAGAGAGCCATAGTAGGAAGAAGCCAATAGAAATAGGATAATGTCTATGCTTGGAGTTTGGAGAATCAAACTCAAAGAAGATTAGGGGAGAAATCTTCTCAACACTAATAGCTTGGATAAGCTTGGTGATAAGCTTATGCTATGGGTAGTGTTGGTCACTAGGAAATCAGAGTGTATGGGGGAGTTTGAATACAAATCTTGTTTAGTCCATGAATACACATTTATGTTTTGGGACTAACTCCTCTAATGATTTTCTAGTGTTGCTTGCTTATGTACTTGAACATGAAAAATGAAATGAAACAAGCTGAACAAAAATATGAAGATCATAGTCTTGTTGTTCATTTGAATATATACATGTAAATCAATGTAATATTTGTGTATTCAAATGAGACGTACTAAGGGTGAGGTTGTAACTGGGTAGCTACTAGGTTTTTGTCTTGAAACTGACAAAGGGGGAGATTGTTAGTGCCCCGGCTTGGCCGAGTTCCTAGTTTGTCAATTCCATGACTCGGGAAGAAGCACTTGTTAGAAGTTTGAAGATCCAAAGTGATCAAGAGTGAAGATCATACTCCACCAGATTGAAGTTCATCATTATGACAATCACAAGGTATGTACTATGCCCATAAATGACTTTAGATGATAACCACACCTTAGAGAGGACCATCCCTAAGCTTAGTTGACCTAATGGTAAAATCATTAAAATCCTAGAGAGAAAGCTTGACATTGAATTGGAACCAAACCTGAAAATATGTATTTACTTTCACTATCAGCTCAACCGGTCGTTTTCACTGACCCCTCGGTGGAGACAGGATCGACCCATCGTGGTCAAAGACTGGTCGACCAAATAAACATAGGTTCTGGATATAGAACTGTCATTTTAGGAAAACCTCTGATCGAGAGTCTCGTATGCACCGACCTCTCGGTGGAAGGCTGAAATGACCCCTCGTGGTCAACGACTCTTCGATAAGATTTATGAGTTCTGGAATTTAGAATTCAGGTTCGCTCTCATGAAAATAGACATATCGGTAGTACAAGATCGATTGAGAGTACTAGGATTGAGCCCTCGGTAAAGGGTGATAGGTTGTTCTGGGTATGACTGGTTTCTGGACTTGAAACTCTGTCAGCATGGTGTTGCCCCAGACTGAGCCTCTCGTATGGACTGACCTCTCGGTGCCGTAACTATCGACCCATTGGCGACATCGACATGTCGACCGGTAAAGAATATTACCGTTGGGAGTGCATTAATGCGCAACGATTGAGTTATTGAACGGTAATATTTCTAGTCACCGACCGCTCGGTGTGCCTAACTTGTTGGTATATTACCGTTGCTGCAACTGGTTGCCTTCTCTATATAGACCAATCTTTATGCAACCAGTTGACATCCTTTGGAAAAATCAGTTGGGCCCTAATCATTATTAGTGAACTTAAACAAGGGCCAACACAAGGATCACTCTCTCTTTCGTGCTTACACTTGGAGGAATCTAATACAACCAATCATATTGATTGAGTTTGTGAGAGAGAGAGGAAAGGATTATAAACTAGGAAACCTTTTGGTATAACCAGTTTTCTTGTCGCTTTGGATTGTGATTGCTTTATGACGGCTACAAGGCGGAGTTTCGGCGCACATTGGGGTGGATCTTGAAGAATCACACATCAAGAGATAGAGCTACAAAGACAAGTGCTTCTTGGTTTTAATTTTCTTTTAAGACCTTTTTCCTGAAAGTGCATCAAGGGGGATTTGCTCCGGAACCACTATAAAAAACTCTAGAGCGTCGTCTCTGGCACAATGGTGGGTGGAATTCCCAGCCAAATGGATCTGTGGAAATCCTATTCTACAGTGGTGGGTGAAATTTCGAGCCGATTGAGTGAGGTGGAATTCCTACTCTAATTGTGAGGGTGTAAGTCCCCACTTAGTGGATTTGGATATGACTCACGGTTGAGTTAGTGCTAACAGTGGATGTAGGTTGGCTAACCGAACCACTTTAAAATTGGTCTTATGGTGTTTGATCTTTTTGTGTTTGTATTTAGTATTTAAGTACTCTTCTCAACACACATCACTTTACATGTTGATTATCTTATTTTACACATTGTGCACAAACATCGATAATCAAGCAAAATGTAAAGAGTTATAATCTTAGTGTGATCATTCAAAAAAATTAAAAACAATCTATCACACTAAACAAATCTCTTGATTAATGTTCCACTGCACTTAAAACAATCAAGAAATTTGTAAACACCAGGAAAAATGGGATTGACCTATTCACCCCCCCTTAGGGTCTATCATGTTTTTCTAACTTCCAAGGGAACTGTCAATTTCTATTATATTATACTTATGTATAATGTATAACAATTCTATTGAGCTGCCCTTGGCTTAAAGAATAAACCGGTTTGTTGTTGGCGTTCTCTCAGTCATTCAACAAGTTAGATGAAATCCTTGGTTTGAACCAACAAAATGGTACTTAAGTTAGAGCCACCCTTAAAAACTGCCAAAATTGAAAGCCTGCCCTAAGGTGGGACTGTAGTGGAAGAATGACTCAACGACCAAGTGCTTGAGCTCTAAGGCAGGCACGCCAGTAGAGGAATCTTGGCTATTGGCTGTGACTAATGTTTCATTTCTTAGTCACTTGAGTTAGGCACCGACATATGCGACCTTAGCCTTCCTTAGCCGGCAAGCCTTAAGTATCTTTCGAAGTCCCATCCCAAGGTCTCATTACATCATTGAAAGGCTAAAGAAGGTAATGCAATTATCGAAGATGTAGTCTCTTTCCTCGCAAGCTTCAGAAGGATCCACTCGCTTCATTAGATAAAGGAATCTTGATAAGAGAATACGCTCAACATACGAGTATAACCAAAGGAAGAAGCAATCTGAACCGTCAATTAGCACTGACATCGGTAATGCACCAAACTAAGAGGCGAAACGCACACAAGTCAACAATAGCATGAGGATCCCTTGTTAAAGTAGTATGTATAGCACAATGGACTATGAATTTCATTCGTTTTTCGTGATTATTAGTTTCCAAGTGAACAATGTTTATTGCCTTGATAAGAGCTTTCAGCTTTATGAGGAAAAAGGGCACATTTCCGCTTTTTCCTTTTAAAAGCCCGATCTCACTTGGCGAGACTAAGAATAAGAATTCACCCAAGTACCCATACTAGTGCATTTTGGAAGCAATCAAAAGATTGACTTTTACAGCATTCAACTCAAAAAGGCCCATGAAGATATTTTTTAAGGCAACTAGTTCTCTCTCCTATCTAGTCTCGCCACAACAATGGATATAACAAAAAATTGAACAACATTGGAATAAAACGCAAGCGTCAATCACAATCGATGGATACAGGTAATGATGTGTGGATTAGAAAGCCTTGCCTCGATCCTAAGTAAGACCTCTCCATTATCATTGATTAAAAATGGACAAAGACAATGAAAATTGCCTCCTCATAAGTTAGAGTTCCACGGGCGGTTTCATCAACCTCAGGAACCTTCGCGATCAATGAATGATTCGTCTGCTCTAGTCGGTCTCGAAAGTCCCCTTCAACTGGCATACCCGGAAAGGCAGTGACTCTTCCAGCTACTGGATCTATTGAAAGCTCTAGTAGTAGTAATTATGAAAAGGAACCCGGAACACAGGACATGTTGATGGGACAATTGCATTGCCTTGGCTCAGGCTATTCAACTAAGATTATGCGCTTTTGAACGAACTCCAGTTCAAGGACGGAAGTCAAAGACAGAGAAGAAGCTAGTGACGAGTGCTGCTATTGCTTTAGCGGGTGTTTATTCTTATTATTCAAGTCCCGATGCCGATTTCGACTTCTAAGACGAGTAGGAGCTCGCGTCGGAGAAGGTCTATTGGCTGGCATGTCTCTCTTTCCTCACTTTTGAACTACAGGAAGCATAACCGTACAAAGGTCCATGATCCATGGTATTTGGTCCCCTCAGCTTTAGGTGGTACCCACACCTCAGAGAGGACTATCTCTAGGCTTAGAGAAACAAATGATTTATTCATAAAAAGCCTAGAAAGAATGTTTGACAGTGAATTGGAACCTAACTTGGAAATATGTATTTGGTTTCACTATCAGCACGACCAGTCTATCTCACCGACCTCTCAGTGTAGTCAGGATCGACCCATCGTGGTCAAGCACTGGTCGACCAGATTGACATAGTTTCTGGAACATTGAACTGTCATTCTAGGTATGCCTTTGATTGAGAGTCTCGTATGCACCAACCCCTTGGTGAAAGGCTGAAATGACCCCTCGTTGTCAATGACTCTTCGATCAAGATCTTGTGTTCTGAAACTCTGAACTCATGTGGACACTTGAAGAAATAGGCATATCGGCAATAAAAGACCGATCAAGAGTACCAGGACCGACCCTTCAGTAATGGGCGACATGTGGTTATGGGTAATAGGTTTCTAGAGATGAAACTACTCTCAAGCCTGCTTTGCACTAGAACGAGCTTCTCGTATGGACCGATCCCTCTGTACCATAAGTGTCGACCCATCGGCGACAACGACATGTCGACTGGGAAAGAATATTACCGTTGGGAGTGCACTTAATGCACAACGGTCGGAATTGTAACGGTAACATTTGTAGTCACCGACCCCTTGGTGCGATCGACCTGTCAGTACATTACCGTTACTATAATTGGTTGCCTTCGCTATATAAACCAATATTTATGCAGCCAGTTGGTATCCTTTGGAAGGATCAGTTGGACCCTCATCTTTATCAGTGAGCTTAACAACGGCGAAAAGAAGGATCACTCTCTCTCTCGTGCATACGCTAGGGGAATCAAATACAACCAATGAAATGGATTGAGTTGTGAGAGATAGAGGAAGGAAGTAAACTCATAAACAACCAGTAAAAGTGAGAAGGAGAGAACCATAAACTAGGAAACCTTTGGTAGTACCAGTTTCCTTGACACCCTGGACTGTGATTGCTAATAGTGGCTACAAGGAGGAGCGTTAGCACACATTGGGTGGGATCTTGAAGAAGCACACATCAGGAGAAAAAGCTTTAAAGGCAAGTGCTTCTTGGTTTTAATTTTTTTTAAAACCTTTGTTCTGAAAGTGGATTAAGGGGAGGTACCCTGGAACCACTATAAAAAACTCTAGAGCATTGCCTCTGGCACAGGGATGGGTGGAACTTCCAGCCACTTGAATAGGTGGATTTGCTATTCGATAGTGGTGGGTGAAATTCCCAGCTGATTGAGTGAGGTCAAATTCCTACTCTAATTGTGAGGGTGTGACTTAGTGGATTGTGAGGATAGCTCAAGGTTGAGCGAGTCCTAATAGTGGATGTAGGTTGGCTAACTGAACCACTTTAAAATGGTCTTATGGTGTTTGATCTATGTGTGTTTGCATTTAGTATTTAAGTACTTTTCTTAATACACATCACTTTGCATATTGATTATCTCATTCTCCACATTGCGCACAAGCATCGATAATCAAACTATGTAAAGGGTCATAATCTTAGTGTGATCGCTTAATGAAATTGTCACATTAAACAAATCTCTTGATAAACATTCCGCTGCACTTTAAATCATCAAGAAATTTGTAAACACCATTAAAAATGGGATTGACCTATTGACCCCCCCTCTAGGGTCAATGATGATGTTTTAGCACATTGAAGATTGGGAACTTTCAATTGATATCAGAGCATGGTGCTTTGAGAAAGGATCTAACCATCCGAGTTGATCCGTCCTAGAACCATGGCTATAAGAGAAAACCATGATATTTCCAAGACTCTGTTTTTGATGAAAAATGGAATGAATAACTATCAAATGTTTTCATCATTAAAATATAGTTGGAAATAGGTGAATAAAAAGGTGGTCTGTGCCTATAGAAGAGGTATTGGATAGACCTTCAATTTTCGTGACCACTCAGCCAAAGACCAAAATTGCTTGGATTAGTGATGAATTGACTATGGACCTAAACCAAACATATGTAGCATTCATCATTACTATTTCATTATATGTTGTCAAAATATTTAAAAGACATCAAACAACAAAAGAGACTGAAAGAATCCACTGAAGAATCGCCTCTTCTAGCCCCATGGATAACATCACCTATCAGTAAATTTGTGTGTTGAAAATATATGTGATTGGTCAAATTCATCCATTGAAAAAGTCCAAGCTATATCCTCTAAGAGAAGAAGAGATGGGGAAAAGGAACTTGAAGAAGGTAGTAGCCTCCAAGTATCCTACAAGGCCAAATACCGAGATGTTTAAAGACCAACATCGTGGTACAAAATCTGGAAAATGAACCATAAGATCAAATGGGAAGGCACCTAAGATTAAGACCAGATTTGATAAAAGGCCATCACTGGATTGTGGACTTAGATCCCAAGTCTCACAATGATAAGTTCAAATGTGTGAAAGGATACCACTGTTGGTACCACATTTGAAACATGTTTTGGAACCAGCATCTTACATTCAACCCATGTTCTTGTTTGATTGTTGGATTGATCCATTGTAAGATATGTGTTGTACATGTTGGTATGCACTCTTCTGTTGGAATGTACTTATCTCATTTCCTTTCATATGCCATGTGATTTGTGCATCTTTTGGAAATGAATGTAGTATATGTATTACCTCATGTATAAGGTATGTATGTGATTAAAACTAGTATAATATGCATACACAATGTCGTTTCATTCCAAGGTCCTAAAAGTTGTGAATCCCATATGGAATGAAACATGCTCCATGTTGATAAATGGATATTTACTTTGGTGTGACCTATCAAAGGTAATGATTGAATAATCTATTGAAGTACCATCTCTTTTTAAGGAATTGAAGCTCCCTTGAAAGAATGGTAAATTTTTTTATCATGTTTTGAGTAATAACATGATAATAGGCATAAGAGCTGTATGTGTAGGGTCATACTTCATTTTTGTATGCTTGATCAATGTACTCAAATCAGGAAATTAATGTATGATTAGTGTGCTTTGAGTTTCATTCCAATAAACATTAATTTATACATTATGTGGAATGAACTATGTTCATATATGCCTTGCCTTGATAAAAGCCTGAAAATGCCGCATCTCATGACATCACACACTTGGGCAATATACTTAAATTGGTGAATTAAATGTGTCCAAGATACTTGGATTCAGAAAAGAGATCCATAATCCATGGTCTGTGCCTACTTTCAGAAAGGTGAATTCAATCTTCAAATGACACAGATATGGTGTGAATGTATGTTTCATCACTAGCATAAATGGGTGTATAAGAAAAGCTCGATGAACTATGAATATTGCAAGCACACACACATGCACATACCCAGTCATCCTTTTCAAATAAAACCTAGTTCGAAGGATAAACTAGTTGGAGGAGCAGACATGTCGGTACTGGTGGAATTCAGAACACTGTCTGAAAGGGGGAAAATCGCAACGGGAGACAGGTCGATACATATCGACATGTTGACACAGACAGGTCATTGGTCATGACCGATTGGTGAATCAGAAAGAGTAAGTTTAAATGTCTCTTTTTGCGAAAACGACAAGACATTTTGAAGTCATCGTTTCCCTCCCGTTGAAGCTCTGCGTTTCATCCTCTCCTCCCGTGCCCTAGGATAGCAGTTAGGACCTCCCGAAGCGAAATCTCGCCAGAGAGATAGAGGGTTTATGTTCCTCCCATCTCCAATAGTTGAAAATGACAAGGGACAAGCCTATAGTCATTATTGTGTCCTCTGATTCTGAGAATGATCATGCCACCCAGTCCAAGAAACCAAAATCCAAGTGGTTTCAAGGAGAATCATCATCTGTCCTGAATACTATAGGAATCTAAAATGGTCCTGGGAGTTTACCGTAGATGAGTCTCATGTTCATATTAGATGCCAGTGGCCCCCGGTCAAAGTAGTAGTAGCCCTCCGTTTTTCTAGTACTATAACTATACTATATAGTAGGACTCACCCTATACTATAGTAGGGTAAATAGTGGGTTTCCCTTTCTTTAGTGGTGGCCACGTCTCTTGAATGTATAAGACTTGTATTTATTGGATATAATATAAGGAAAGCTTGTCTTTCTCGAAAAAAATGAAAATAACATATAGCTCCCATAAAAGCCTATCCAAAGAAGGAAAACCATCCCTTTAGTAAGGTCTATGCTTTCCTTTCGTTCTGCGAGAGTAGGCACCAAAAGCTGTCCTATCATTTATTGGAGTGGAAGGCGTTGCTTCCCATCCTCATTCTGAAACAAAGAGAGTAAGGCCACTTGTGACGTATCTTATTGGTCCAACCCCTACTTTAAGAGGAAAGCACAAATCCCATTTTGGTTTAGCCGGTATCTCTTGAAGTATTTGTTTTGAAAAGCCTACGGTTGTTAGGCCTTTGATATATCATTTATCTAAATGCAACTCAATCAGGGTCGAGCCAATTATTGTAATGCTTTACTCACAGTTACAAGATTTTATTGGTCCAGTTCGAATCTCTTTTGCCTTAAATAGTTCGTACACATATTTTTCTTTGCCTTTTAAGCAATAGGGTCTTTAGACACTTGAGTTGCTGCACCCTCACGGGTTGGTATGATATGTACTTAATTACTCATACTTGATTGCTTGATATATCCATGCCAGTAGGGAAGGAAATACTTAATTGGCTTCGATCTGCCCTTCTTTTTTGAATATGGAATTCCTTTTGAACAGCGGGGCATATTTCTTTATAAAAGAAAGCCCTATTTTTGTTAGCTCTTAGCGCGTAGTATCCCATCTCATGATACGGAGAGAACCATTTGATATGAGTAACAATTAGTTTCCTTTAATCGGTTGGTTTAATCCAGGACCAAGAAGGGAGCACTAATTGTACCTTCAATGAAGAAATGAAATGGATAAGGGAAAATAGAAGATAAATCCTCTAGAATTTCACTAACCCCCTTTGCGGCTGCCATATCGAAGACCTTCCATAGGAGGCCAAACCTAATCATTTGTTGTGATTGTTGTGGATTAGATTTCACTTTAGCGGAAGTCTCGTTCCTTAGGGATTCCATGGCCAGTAATTGAAATCCGGTTTCCTTACCCGTTCCTCAATTTGTATACCTGACTTCGCCGCCTGGGAGTACCTATGGAAGTCTATTCTTTGTTTTTATTTTAGTAAATTAATTCCCTCAGCATTGTTCCTTAAGTGGTTTTATTGTTAGTTTTTCATCTTGTTTTCTTCTTGGCCCACCGGGAATAAATTTCATTCATAAAGTCCTCATTCTTTTAATGTTTATGTCCCCTTATATTTGCTTTAGCTCTGTTAAGGTATGTTAGGATTGTATGTGTATGGCTCCCTCTAAGAAAAAAGGCCTTGAAAGCAGCCATGGTCGAAACTTCACTGCAGTTGGAAACCTCCAATGCAACCGTTGCAATGCTGCAGTTAGAGAATCTTAAACCTATGGAGTCCGTCAGCTCTATGAGCACAAAGTTAAAAGAATGAAGACTCCGAGTGAAATCACTTGAAAAAGTAAGTGTAAACGAGCCTTCTTGGGTCTTCCCCATTGAAGACTCCAATGAAGATTTGTTTGAAGAGGTATTTGATCATGTAACGCCCCGCCCTTTTTCACACGCCTAAAATCAGAGTATTTTTTTTTTAAAAAAATAAAGAGTGAAAGAGAACGGGAACGTCATGATGCGAGCTAAGTCCGAGCTTCCAAAGCCCAACCCTTAACTAGCCAACCATGCGTGTGCGTGGACAAGTGCACTAAAACATTTCACACGCTATACTACGACTTGCGGAATACCCATTGCAGAAATAACATTAGATTACAATATTTACTTAGCAAGGAAGGCAATCAATATAAATTAACTTAATCCAGATTAATCATCATTCGATCCGTAGCAATTAGTCTAAGCTATTACATTCCCAAATACTAGCTACTCAAATTACATTGTCCATGAATAAACTTAAATAAAGTGAAACTAAATTATCCAAGCTCCTAAGCTTGGTTTCGATCGCGTCCTTCGTTCCATCCATTTCCTGTGTCATCATCTAAGGTAGAAGTAGGGCGTTAGACAACGCGCCCAGTAGGTAATCCGAGTAAGGTCAACACATGGATTATTATAAACAAAATCACATAGATATAATAATATCAAAACCCTGCAGGTAAATGCCATGCCATGGGTGTCATATGCCATGAGTCCCACCCATCATCTATATCACAATCACATAGTATCCTCTTGATGGAAAATCCTCATCAAGGTATCCCCACGAATGCCTTACGGACGCCCCAACGGAGCGTGGATCTCCGGTTACAAATCAATCATACATCCCTCTTGATGGATAATGCATATCAAGTTACCCCCACGAATGCCTTACGGACGCCCCGACGGAGCGTGGATCTCCGGTTACATTTAATAACTCTCATGCCATGCATGAGATGTAAGTGCAAACATGCTATGTAATAATACATATCACAGCATTAAAATCTCATCATTAAGATATATCATTTGATACCAAAATAATTCAAGTAAAACATTCACATGGTTTTCAATAAGGTAGGAATCCTACCAACGTCCAAATAACGGGTCCTTGTGTTTTCGTCCAAAAATTGATCACCAATCGTGTCAAGCGATCGTACACCGTTTGTGAAATCCCGTTACCTTATTACATTTAACACATACATCAATTTGGTGATCCATTTAATTCCATAAAATAACTAAATTAATTATTCTAATTAATTTAAACCATTCCCTTCATTTCCTAGCTTAATCATTCATTTATAGAAACATGCATAAATCTCTAAATGACCCATTAAAATGATCCATGGGGTTCGGCCATACACCATGGCCGAACCCATGATGTCTCATTTCCCATCTTCTCCTTTAAATCATTTACAATTTTAGGTCCATAAATAAAGTCCCTCCATGGGGGGTTTAATCATACACTTAGATTCATCATTTAAAACCCAAAGATCCATAATAAATTCATTAATATTTCTCCATGGGGTTCGGCCATACAACATGGCCGAACCCATGGTCCTTGGTTCTCCACCCTTTACAACATTTGAGACCATTTACATTGTTAATATTCTTCCATCATTCTCACCCTTAAAAACTCTTTAAACATCAATAATCTCCCTCCATGGGGTTCGGCCATACAACATGGCCGAACCCTATGGTTCATCATTTTCTTTAAAAAAATCATACATCCAAGATTTGATCCTTTGATGGGGTTCTTATACATAAAACTTAGGGTTTGGCCATGCAAGGGCCAAACCATGATTCTTGATCATTCACCATTTCTTCCATGGGACATGCATAAGGTCCTTAGCCATAACAAGATTAGGGTTCGGCCATGCAATGGCCGAACCATATTCCTTGACCACCTTTTCCATGCTTAAGCCGTATATACGTAGTGCCCTTAATCATATCCATTAATCATATGGGTAACCCTAATCACCCTTGCTTTGTTCAATCCATCCCATTCCTTGAATGGATTTTAAATCCATGGGCCATGATATTTTGGCCAACTCTCCAATCCAAAAATGGGATGTTCTTTTAATCTCTTTTCTTACTTAATAAAATCTTATCAAGTACTTACCGACTCCGCGACTCCTTCGGTTTCTCTCGTTCCGACTTGCTCCTCCGCTCTTTTCCTTCCTTAGCCTCTTCTTCCTTCATTCTTGATCTTCGGCCAAAGTGTGAGTTTGAGAGGGAGAATCTAAGTCTTCTTCCTTTGTCTTTATGAGAGGGTCGGCCTTAGGGTTCTTGTGAGAGGGTCGGCCTTAGGGTTCTTGTGAGAGGGAGAGGAGCTTGAGATGGAAAACTCTAAGTCCTTTCTCCTTTGTCTTAGAGGGAGGGTAGGCCTTGAGTGAGAGGGAGAGAAGCTTGAGATAGAAAATACTCTAAGTGTTTATTGTCTTGAGAGGGGGATCGGCCAAGGGTGGTGTCTTTTGGGTGATGCCCCTTTTGTAACAACTATAACTCTTCACCTCCTCATTAATATTTCCTTTGGAGTTTCATCCCATGAGATGAAACTCTCCAACTGTGTGATGGAAACCCTCCATCTCCCCAACGTGTACTCTTGAGTATGTCTTGTGTAACAACAAAAACCCTTCACCTCCTCATTAATATTTCCTTTGGAGTTTCATCCCATGAGATGAAACTCCCACCTCCCCAACGTGTGTACACCTTGGTTTGGTCTTATGAGATGTAATGAAAGTCCCATTAACTTCCCATTCAACTCACCTTAACTCAAATATTTTTAATTCTTTTAAACTCAAGACTTGTACTCATTCATTAACTCAATCCATTGATTCCATTTTGAACTTACTCAATTGGACTTAATCCAATTTAATTCAGCCACACCTTAATTAAACTTGAACTCATTTGGTGGTCCACCAAGTCAACCATGACCCATTGGGTCCCAATTGGGCATTTGACCCAATTGACAACCTTAACCCAATTAAATGAATCTTACCCATTTATTTCAATTGAACCTTATCCATAATCCGTTGGGTCTTAATTGGACAATTGACCCAATTCCTTACCCATCTAAGGTCTATCTCCATTAATTCACAAATTAAATGGACAATTTCCATATATATTCATGAATTGAAAATCCGGGGTGTTACAGATCAAGTTGCTATCACTCGAGAAACTCAGGTCACGCCTAGAGATGGCGACAAGAACGAAGGTGATATGATGAAAGATGTTGGTGAAGAGGATATTTCATCAACAATAGCCGATCCAGGTCCAATTTGGGATGATGAACCTAAGTGGGATCCTGCGCCTAACTGGGCATACGAAGAAACCATTCAGCTGCTAGAACCACCTGCAGCCAATGACTCTGATGATGATCAAGAGAAAGAGAAACAATCGACAACGTATGGTGTTGTTGTTCCCTTCCTTGATACAAAAGAAAATGTTGTGATTCAGCTAACAATAGTTGAAATTTTGGATTGTTTATTTGATTTTGACAATCCATCCTGTAAATCTTATTTCTAATAGGAAGTCAGTGAAGATTGGACAGGTGGAACAATTACAGATTTGATGTGGCAAATGTGACAAGGAGAGAGACTACAGATGCTGTTGACCAGGATCATTCTAAAGCAATTCTTGAAAAGTTCTTTGACAATGCTTTGACAGTAAATGGAGGATACTTTGGAGATATCTATGTCCTCACTGCGACCTCTGTAAAGGGCTTAGAGAATATTGTTGACCATGCTAATTATGCCTAAAACAGGGCAAGATCATTGGCAGATGGAATGGCTAATAGTGATCCCAACAGTGACATGTATTGGTTGTCAAGAAGTCCACAACTGTTGAGTTATTTCTAAGAAAATCAACCCTGGAAATGGAAGTATGCTAGGAAGCACGGGAATGAGAAGATAAACAAAAACAAAATCTTCATGTATTTGATACATTGCAAAAACCAACCATCCAATGATGAGATTTGGTGGCATAACTTAAGGTGGTACAATGATCGCGCCATGAAATCCATCGAAGCAATGAACTCGAGGGCGCGTTCTCTTGAAACCCGGGGAGGTTGATGCAGGACAAAAATGACCTAACCTTGTGGGGGCCTCTCAAATCATTTCCATTTTGATCATTTCTTTCTTTTTCATTAGATAAGCAACCGAACTTCCACTT
The DNA here is from genome assembly GCA_013350335.1 of Chimonanthus salicifolius. NCBI lineage: Eukaryota > Viridiplantae > Streptophyta > Magnoliopsida > Laurales > Calycanthaceae > Chimonanthus > Chimonanthus salicifolius. The sequence continues at coordinate 27,066,390 of CM023539.1, read as the reverse complement.
TTTGCGTCCGATTCTCCGCTCAAAACAGCTGATCTTCCTCTATTTGCGTCCTATTTTCCGATAGGAGAATAAGTTGCTGTTTTCTTAATTTGCCAGATGTTGGTTTAGTTGGTCTTTTAATGGGCTAATATAGGCAAACTATAGGGCTTAAAGAACTAAACCGGCTAGTGAACTTAGTGGATAAGGAATCAAAGTTTAAGTAATTTGCTTGATTTCTTCATTTGGTTTCCCTCAATTGCTATCCTCAAGTGAATGTGATTGTCTATGTTTCTTGTTTGAGTTCTTCCTTTAGGACAAGGGCGGAAGCACGACCGGCTGTGAGGCTTCGCCAATTGAAGCACAGGCTCCCCGCCAAATTAGGGGTCAATCGACTAAGCTAGTGTTTCAATTTGCTCGCTTTATGCAAGTACTGATTGAGAGCTCGCCACTTGAGGTTAAATAATTTGTCTTTTTCCAAAAGATATGATTGCTGCCGTTCAAAGAAGGTTCGACTTGCATGTGTTAAGCATATAGCAAGTCTCACGTTGTTTGATCCAGCTCGCTTCCTCTGCAGACGATCAAACCATTTATAACACACACTAACATTTAGTCTGCTTCATCGTCTTTTCGTCTTATCTAATTCCATTGTCTTGTAAGTATCTTCGTTTATACCCCTAAATTTGTCATTAGAATGCCTTAGAATCCCTTCTATATATCTGGCTATAGGAAACAATTGAAGCGGGACTTCTATATTCTTTCTTCCCGTGATTGAGAGCGAGGGTCCGAAGGAAAAAAAGAATCTCTCTCTTAGGGTTAGGTTTTTATTCCGCAGTTCTACGACTTGAATGTGTTAAGCATAAAACTAACCTTAGTTCTTAAATCTAGTAGTCCTCTCCGAGCCGAGTAGCTAGATGGTAGCTCTCTTCTTGGATGTTGGCATTCCTACTAGTAGGAAGCTATGCAGCGGATGATAAGACGTTAACATTATCGTTTGTATTTATCTTCTATCGTCCGATTTTCCTCATGTCTATGAATGGTAGTATTAATCTCTTTCACATGCCGGTATAGAATGCCAGGCCCTAAGAATTAGCTTAGCATTCGAAAATCTATTTGAGTAGCTGCAAGTGAGCCAGCCGTGGCTGTCTGGATCTAGATATGGGCCTTAGGCTCAGATATCAATGGATAGTTCTTTCTCAATGAGATGAGGGGAGGCTTATGGTCGTTTGTTAAGAGGGTGGGCCACGATAGCTTCTTGATTTCTGTAAGGCGTTTGCTTCAAAAGTGAGACCATTTCAAAGCGAGACGGCTTTGAAGCTGGGGCTTGCTGGATCTGCAAAGATCAACTGCTGGTGAGCTGGCAAAATTCCACCCTTTCTCAAAAAGTTCTAGCTCAAGTAATTGATCTCACATCTGCTCATGAGATCAGGACAGCACTTCATGAGCACTTTTCCCAACAGTCGCAAGCTCGAGAGATAGAGACGCTGCTTCGTTTGGAACTTTAGGCCTGCAAGAGAGGTTCGTCATCTATTTCTGAATATCAACATCGTTTCAAGGGCTTATGTGATCAACTTGCATCCATCCAAAAACCAGTGCCAGACTCCGCAAAGTGATTCGAATTCTTGGTGGGTTAGGAGAACGGTTCCTATTGATTCTGGTCTGGAAAGAAAGTCCTACTTCTCCTCTTATGCTTCGGTGAAATCTCTTGATTCTGGTTCCACCCTGGGAAGAAAGGGTTGGCTTGGGGCTTCCTACCCCATAGGATCAACAATGGTTTCCTCTTCTGCGGATGCTTTAGCTGCTTCAGCTTTCTCTTATTCTTCTGCTTTAGCTGATCCTTCAGCGTCTGTTTCTGAAACAGCTTCTTTGGGATTTGGAAATTCATTCATTCATTCCCTCTTGGCTATTACCTTATTCTTATTCTTCCCCTACGGATGGATACCGAAAGACAACAGAAGCTAGGTCTTAGGACGAAAGAACGGTTACCTTACCCACCATACTTCTCTTTTCCCACCCACCGCCCTCGCATTGGCTGCTTGCTTGGCTTGCTCTGCTATTGCTTAGCTTTGTGTGTGCTTTGTTCCTTCCCAACCCACCCCTTACCTTACTACACCACCCTAGCCCTTATTTGAAGCATGCAAAAAAAGAAGGCCCTTGGCCCTATGGGGAAGGAGCGAGGAGGCTAGCTGGGCGCACCAAACAATGCGAGTCAGAGCGGCAGATAGGTTGGTCGAGAATCCGAATGAGAGCCCGGAGGATGTGACAACAAAGACCTTAGCCCATTTAGTAGCATAAGCTAAAGCGAAGGCACAGAAAGAAAGAAAGGGCTGAGGGAATGGCTCGGAATCCAGAGCGAAGGAAAAGCGTTAAGAGACCTTTTCTCCTAGGGTTAAGGTAGAAGTAGTTGGAAGGTAGAAAGCAAGCTAGCATAGCGAACCAACGCTAGGCAGCAATCACATAGCTAAAGCTTTAGCGCGAACAACAACAAAAGCACAAAGCTAAGCAACAATGGAATTCATTTCATTCTTCATACTTTGGTGGAAAAGAAGCTACTCCGCCCTTCCTCTGCTCCGATTCTGGGAAGAAAGTCCTACTTCTCCTCTTCTGCTTCAGCTGATGCTTCTTCCTTCGAATCTTTCTTCGGAGGATGATGCGGATGTGTCTGTTTTATCATACTTTGGAAGTGAAATTGAATTCCTTTGCTTTGGGGCATTGCATCAATAAAGGGAAGGGCGGTGGGTGGGCGCCTCAAAGGTCAAGGCCAAGGAAGCCAGCCTCATCGAATGAAATTAAAGCCAATGTTGATCTATCGGTACCATAAACTAAGCCCTTTAATAAGGCGATAGGGAAACAGGGAAGGAAGCCAAGCCCGTGAATGCGAGTTCTTCCCGTGAAAGAATCACGAGTCGAAGGGCTGTGCTAGGCTTTCCGGATTAGGTGATGCTAGCTAAAAGGTTTTGAATTAGTCCCCGGTAAAGAAAGGAAGCGAAGCGTAGGCTCGGCTCGAACTTTCAAATAGTCTGGGGAAGCAGGAGTTAACCTTAAGGCTGATTTCCGTGAGGCGAGTTCATCACTTGATAGAAGAACGAATCGATGACGCTTAGGGTGTTAACGACATTGCTTAGTAGCTTAGCGCGTTAAGGCATCTGATATTGACTCTGATGTTTACTCTTAAAGCCCTTTTTTTTTTTTTTGTATGTTACCCCTAACCTTGTTTTCTTGTTTCAAGACGAGGCAATCAATCGTAGTGAGGAGCGTTGATCTCGTGCTCATGATGCTTAGGGCTCATCTCATGCTGAGGTGCTCGTGCTTTCCACTTTCGCTTCTAGCGTCTCTCGCTCCTGCTTTCTCCCTTTAGGACTTACATGAATTTCTTTAACTCTCTGATAGTGTACTAAGGTCTCATGGCTTCCATTTTGTGATAGCCTTTAGGACAGTGATATGAGTGAGTAAGGTTTGGAAGTAGGTACCTCTGCCGGTAGTACTAATAGAGATGTTGGCCACTCTCCTCAAGAAAGTAGAGAGATTTTTTTCGGTAGGATAGGTTTAAGAATTCCTTCATGCACTGGTAGTGTAATAAGTCCCCTAAGCCCCCCTGAGTTCTCTCTTTCTTGCTTTGTAGGTGTATGTAGCCACGGTAGGTTTGGTAATGGACTACCTGAGGCAAGTTATTAACTGTAGGTTTAGAGCACGCTAGGATAGATTCTAACTAATTCTCTCTCTCAGGTCTTGCTCTTCCTCTTGACTGTACTTCCTTTGCTATCATCCGTCTGAGTCTAACGAAGTAAATTAATGTACGAGACCGGATTAATTTACTCCGAGAGATTCAATGTTTCGGGTTCGCTCTGATATCAACTATAACGCCCCGCCCTTTTTCACTCGTTGTTTCCCTTAAATTCAGAATATATATATATATATATTTTATAACAGAGTAGAGTGATAGAGCGCGGGACGTCACTACGCGAGCTAAATCCGAACTTCCAAAGTCCGACCCTTAACTGGCCAACCCTATGTGTGCATGGACTAAGTCCACGAAAATGGTTCACACATAGTAATATCAACATGCGGAATAAAATCATAACCTGCGGAATCATAACATCAAAATGCGAATCATAATAGAACTAAATTCTATTCTAATTCAGATATCAAAGTACGTCAAGTCCTTATTCATTATTAAAATGTCATAATCATCAAACTAAACATCCGACCATCTAAGTTATTACATTCCGAAACTAGTTACTCAATTACAAGTCCATAAGTAACTTTATTAAAAAACATATAAAATAAGTCTTCCAAACTCCTATGCCTGGCCCGTCTTGTGTTCCTCGTTCCCCTGATTACCTGTGTCATCAACTAGGATAGAAGTAGGGCGTTAGAACAACGCGCCCAGTAGGTATTCCAGTTACGGTTAACACATGGTTAGTACAAAACATATATTATAACATAATATCCAAAACCATGTAAATCCATGCCATGCAATGGTGACAAATGCAATGAGTCCCACCCATCACATGTACATAAATGTACCCACCACATAGGTATTTCGGACGCCCCGACGGAGTGTGGACCCTGAGGAATCTTCTTGATGGAAATCACATCAAGGTACCGCACATAGGTTTTTTGGTTTCCCCGCAGAGTGTGACCCCTCCGGTTACAAATCCTCCATCCCATGCCATGCATGAGATGCCAATGAAACACATGCTATTTTCTAACATAAAACATAGCATTTAAAATCACCTTTGAAACATATCCAACACATGCTATTTATACAAATAAACATAGCATATGAAATTCAACATAAAGCATATCCTTTGAAACCTAATCTCATAAAAAATAAGATAAAATACAAAGTACATAAACCCATGGTTTCAAGAGGTAGAATCTTACCAAAGACCTGCTAACGTGTGCTTGCGTCTTTCGTCCAAGAATCGATCACCGATCGCGCACCGCTTGCGAGATCCCGTTACCTTATAAAATAATAATAAATCAACAGCCAAGTCCCACTTGATCTACAAGGTTCTAGGTCCATAAACAAAACCCCATGGGGTTCGGCCATACACCATGGCCGAACCCATGGCTTACCATTTTCACACCTATTTATGAAAATGCCATCCATGGCTATCATTCCATAATCCCATCTTTTCAATCATTAAAACAATTGCCTAAGTTAATGTTTGATCCACAAAACATCTCATGGGGTTCGGCCATACATCATGGCCGAACCCATGATCTTTCAATTTAGGCGATATTTACCATTTTGCCACTAGCTTAGGTTCATGTCTTCCCATTAATCCAATCATCATATTAAATTCATACCATCCATTCCCCTTGATTCATTAACACATAAACCTAACCCTAGAAATAATTCATGGGGTTCAGCCATACACCATGGCCGAACCCTCTATCCAATATTTCCATATATTTACAAGATTGCCATTGGTTTCCATTACCTCATGTTTATGTCCAAAACCGATCCATAAAATCCCTTAATTTGGTCCATGGGGTTCGGTCATACACCTGGCCGAACCCTATGGTGTATAACATTAATACTCCATACTTAGAAAGTTTCCTATTTTAGCATCCAACTTCTATAATAACAAAATTGCCATTCATGGCCAACCTTTCATAAATGGAAGGTTTCCAAATTTACAATCACCTTCCATTTAATCTAAGTTCCATAATTAGTAAGTTACTAATTTAATCTCTACCTTAGATACTTTCTAAATTAATAACCATCCTTATATTTTAATAAATTTACTTTCATTAAAATACCAATCCAACTCCATGGGGTTCGGCCATACCCATGGCTGAACCCTATGGTTTCCAAAATCCTTATTTTAGAAAGTCCATATTTATTCAATAACCTTCCATAATTAAATGCTTCCAAATTTAGCAACCTTCTTTCCATACTTGGATGCTTTCTAATTTTAGCAACTCTTTCCATACTTGGATGCTTTCTAATTTAGCAACTCTTTCCATAATTGAAAGCTTTCCACATTGAGCAACCAAAATGCACTTACCATTCCAAAACTACCCCATGGCGTTCGGCCATACACCATGGCCGAACCCTATGGTTCATGATCTTAACCATTTAAATTAATTCCATTAAATTTTATCAATATCCTTTCCATGGGGTTCGACCATACCCATAGCCGAACCCTATGGTTCCATTCTTTTCTCTTTTTAAATCCAAACCACTTAACCATCAAAGGTTTCCATGATCTAAAATCTAAGAACATAAACCCATAATTAGACCATGACTTTCCATGGTTTCGATTAAACAAAATGAACCATGTCTTTCCGTTAATCAATCAATGTTCCTCTATGGTTTTCAACATTCATAACCCAACAAAATAAACGATAACTTTCCATGGGGTTCGGCCATGCACTATGGCCGAACCCTATGGTTCTTTCTTTCCATTCAAATCATTAAAACTTATCTCCAATCTTCTTCCATGGGGTTCGGCTAAACACCATGGCCGAACCCTATGGTTCTTTTATTTCAAAATAAATTTATCAAACAAGATACTAACCTTTTTTTTTTCCGAATTCTTGTTCTTCCAATCTTTCTTCTTTCCTTAGCCTCTTTCTTCTTCTTCTTGATCTTTCTCTTCCAGTTTTCTTCTCCTTGCTCTTTGGCGTGAGAGCGAACTTTGGAGAGGGAGAGAGAAATAAACTCGGCAATGAAGAGTGTAAAAATCGTGTACTCTTGCCCTCCTCTCCTTTTATAATCTTCCTTGGTCCATATTTAGGAAGTGCTTAAGATAGCTACTTCCCCCTTTGGTCGTGCGCCCCTTGTCCATTTTAGCCATTGCCGACCTCTCTTCCTTAATTTAGTAACCTCCCAATCGGCCAATGCTAAAAATAAATATAACAATGTCGTGTGCCCTTCTTTAGATGATTTTATGCGCATATCATAGATATGGGAAATCCCTATAATCGGCCATGCACTCTTTTATTTAATTCTTAGATATCTCATCTCATCCATGCGTGTAAACATAGATTTAACATCTAAAAATTCGGCCATACACATTTATTTAATAATTCACAAATTTAAAAGGATTATTTTCATACAAAATAATTAATTGAAAATCCGAGGTGTTACAGGTTGAACTCTTAAGTATGAACTGCTAGTTGGGATTGAGTAGCTGGCCATTTAGTTCTTTCCTATGCACCTATTAGGAAGTTTTGGAGCGTGACCAGTAGCCTGAAGTACCCCCGCTCTCTCTGCCATTTCATGCATAGTTTCGATTCTCAAAATAAGCAGGATTTCATTCCGACTTCCGCTTGCCCATAACTTGACTCGCCTACTGGACGAGACCTTCTGTTTTTAACCAAAGGCCTACAACCAGCCCGTAAGTTGCTTGATTTATATGAGCCATTGGAGAGTATCGAAAACAAGAACAGAAGAACTGTGGTTTCTCTTGGAACCACTAGCTTATGGTATGGAACAGAAGAAAAACGGAAAGGAAGGTTTTCTCTAAGCTAAGCCACGAGTGCTAGAGTTTGATCGTAGAACGACTGTCTTCCCTTCAAAGAAGCTTTCTCGCAATACTAGATCAGAAAACTAACTTAACTAACTTATACATTCAAGAATTAGGCCATGGCTTTTCCTCCCTCAAATGGCAACTACTGACCATATCCATATGCGATCTGGTTTTCCGTTAAAAGCTGAAAGCCTTTCTCTTCGACCTACCAATCCAGTAAAGGGGCTTAGTTGACCTTCCCGCAAGACAAATGAAGAACTCTATCTTTGCTAACTCCGCCTGTACTGGAGCATTAAATAATCAATCACTGTCTTCTATCTTTCTGTAAGCCGCTTTCTGAGTTCCTTCTCTCTGCCTTTTGTTGCTTTCAAAACGGCTTTGAATCCTTTTTTTTGAAGCGCTTTAGCTTTCCCCTTTTCTAACGCAACTGAACAAGTGTATTCAAAGTGTACTGCGCCTTGCTTCCGGAAGTTCACTACGGCACCTGCAGAAAAGAGGGCTTCCCACGGCAACCCGAAACAGCAGAAGTAGTTTTATCTATCACGAGCGCCTCTGGTTTGTGATCCACGAAGGAACGGCACTCGCACGCCAAGGAACAGAGATAATTGTTCTCCATCCGCAAGAAGGAAGAGTTTCTACTTACAACTTGAAAGAGCGCAGATTGGCTTTTGGCTTAACTTACTACTGCGGTATTAGTTCCTACTGTAGGCTCGGTATGAGTTACAACTTCCTGACGAGCAACAAATGAAGGAGGACTTTTCGCTTGAAAGAACAGCACGAGAAATAATAAAGACTTTGACTGGTTCTCCTGATCTTTCTTTCTTTAGTCACATGAGTTGAATCCTGTTATCTTAAGAAAGGAAAGTTCACGAGCTCTTTTTCAAATAATCCAAGCCGGACACATAGGTTTTTATCTCAACGGGAGACACAACTAGAAGGGGAATCTCTCTCTTTATGCATTTCTGCCTGACCGTTTATATTTATATAGATAGAACAAGGGAATGAACTGAGAAAGCCTTTTTTTATCATATATTGTTGTAGTTGATTCCGTTTCCTGTACTATTTCTATTTTAGTAGAGATGGGGTTAGTGATCAGTGTACTATGGTACTATATCGAAACCGTTCAGTAACATGACCAACAATCTTGACTGTCTGCTAACCTGAACTCACTCGCATGCACTTGAAGTGTACAGAGTTGATAGTAGTCTCTATCTCAAAAGTTTTCTACTGAGACGGGAGGTGGGGGCGAACTCAACTGGAAATGGATAGAGCATGCTGATTGGGGGAAGGGAACTGATAGTCGACTGGACTGAGCGTTCGATTGGGTGAGAGAAGCAAACTAGATGAATGCAAGTTCAGTCAATAGTCCTTGGTATTAGAGTAACGCCTCGTCCCGTTACGGGCGCATTATCTCCGACATACCTCAGAAAGTCACAAGAGATGGATATCGGGTATAATAATTTTTTTTTTGAAACGGGGTAACTACTTCCCGCTCAACAATCCACGAGTCCAAAACTAGGAAACATAACAAGTGTAAACTAATCAAAGTGGTTATACAGTCATCCAAACAAACATGTGATATTGAGTCCATACAACTAAAATTTCTCAAATTTAAAACATAGCATAAACATAAACTTCTATTCATTACTACTCCTCCCCAGGTACTTGCTCAACGGTCCTACTTGGCCCCTCCGCGATCGGGGCACCTGAAAGGTAAATGGTGAGCAAACCAGCACAGTTAAGGGATAAAACATACCACATATTAGCAACATAGCTATAGATCACATATGTAAAGGGTAGTGAACATCATAAGTGAATAAATATCCATGCCTACGGTACTCAACTATCTATTAACCGATGTTCCCACTAACCAAATGCAAGATATCATCTCCATAACTCTCAATGGTCCCCAACAACTCCGGTCCCCCTACTGATACAATCAGAGACCATACAATATGCCACTGCCTTAACCGCTGGAATGTAATGGGAATACCCGCATCTCCTACGGGGGTCTCGACCGCTGGAGCATAACAGGGAAGCCAATCTCAAGGGTATGCACCTCGACCACCGGAACGCAATGGGGAGACCCGGGTCCCCTATGGGGGTCTCGACCGGCGTAGCGCAACGGGGAAGTCCTCCCGATGACCAACTCATCACATCATCATAAGCATGTACACATATGAATAGTCTCTCCGATGCATGTACACGAAGTCACAACATTTATAACAACGTGGATACACTCTTATACAACTAACTCAAAATCAACAACATAGTTCATCATGCGACTTAGAAGTATACATTGAGTTACTTAATCACATATCTACACTGAACATGATTTCATTAACATTTAGTGAACAAACACTCTAAACATCATCAACAGTTTTCAAGTGATATATATTCAATTATCAGATCGTCTAATTAAAATCCTTTACGACGCACATAGATAACAAAAGTACACCTGAGCGGACCCCCTGCTATATACTTATTTTAACAGTTTTCCCTTACAAAGTGGTTAAACAAATAGAGGGTTACACTTAGGTGACTCTATGTCCAAAAATAATGGCTTGAATATATGCAGTGCATGGTAAAATAGTGATAAGTCCCCTCACTGTTTGTGTGGAGTCGAAAGTCGAAAGCGAGTAAACGACTTGTTGGGTTGAAGGGAGTTCAATCTGTTGAAACAAGGAAGAACAGATGAGTAATTAAGACAAAACGGGTTAAAATGAGGTCGGGGAGAAAACGGGCCGAATTGGGCCGGGTCTGAAAACGAGCCGGCCTTGAAAATGGGCTTTGAAATAGGGCCGGGTTTGGAAACTGCTCCATGGTCGATTGGGCCGAAGAGCTGGGCTTGCCAGACGTGGGCCGGACCAGGTCTGGGCCTGGTTGGGCCAGACCAGGTCTGTGTAGGGTCGGGTCTCGGCCAGTGGGCTGAGTAGTTGGGTCGCCACTCGAGCCCAAGGACTGGGTTGACTCAGAAAATCCAGATTGAGTTGACTCAGCACTTGGCCGAGCGACTCAGTCACTCAACTGAGTCAGAGGGAAAAGGGGAGAAAATCAAGGAAAAGGAGAAAATAAGGGAAAAGAAGGAAAAACCATGTAAATGCAGAGAAAATGAAGAAAAGGAAAATGGAAAATAAAGAAAATCAAGCAAACACATGGAAATCGAAGAAAGGAAAAGGGAAATAGGGGGAAACCGAGTAATGACGTGGAAAATCGAAGAAATGAAAAGGGAAAATAGGGGAAAACCGAGTAAAGGCGTGGAAAATCGAAGAAAGGGAAAGGGAAAATAGGGGAAAACCGAGAGAAATCCCAGAAAAGAAGGCAAGGAAAACCAAGAGAAAGGGAGAGAAAGAAAAGGGAAAAACGAAGGTGGCTTGGTCGGAGATCAAGAAGGAGAAAGAAGAAGAAACCGAGAGAGAGGGAGAGGAGAGAGGATGAGAGAGTTACAGAGAGAGAGATCGAGAAGGAGAAGGCGAGAGTCATGACTTTGGGGGTGGCGACACTGTAGCGTAAGAGGCTACAGTGTTGCTGAAATTAAAGGGTTTATAAGGGTTAGGGTTTAGGGTTTCAGTTTCCTTTTTTCTTTTGTGCTTTTCAAAATATTTTTAGAAGAATAGTAAAAGAGGATCGAAGAAAGAATCCGAAAGATCTCGAGCAAGAAAATGTGTGACTTTTGAATAAGTTTTCATGACAAATACACAATAATTATAAAATTATCAAAATGCCCTTCGAGTTCCCGAACTCGAAAACAGGCAAACTGGGCCCACCATGATGCCCACACTCTCCTCATTGCTACCAAGCTCCCGAAAACAACTAGGAGATCCGAAAATCTCTCCGGAAATTAGAAAATTCAGGACGGGTCATTACAACACTACCCCCTTTAAAGAAATTCGTCCTCGAATTTCAAACTGAACTCATACCTCTAGTCTCAAATAAGGCTGGAAATTGTTTCTGCATCATTGCCTCATTTTCCCAAATTGGAGTCTCCCTGCTTTTGCGCCGGCAAACCATTAAAACCAAGCGGATGGTCTTGCCACGAAACCTTTACTCTCTGGAACCCTCGATCTGCACTAGTCCTTCCTCATAGGTAACATCCTCATTGATTTCCACATCTTCTAAGTTAATCACATGCGACGGATCTTGATGATACTTCCGAAGCATTGAAACATGGAAGACGTTGTGCACTCGGGCAAGACTCGGAGGAAGTGCAAGTCTATAAGCCACTTCCTCGATCCTCTCTAACACCTCAAACAGACCAACATAGCGAGGCGACAGCTTCCCTCGCCGCCCAAACCTCTGAATCCCATGACAGGGCGAAACCTGAAAGAGGACTCAGACTCCAACAAGAAACCCAAGCTCCCTCCTCCGATGATTGGTGTAACTCTTCTGCTGACTCTGGGTAGTCATAAACCTCTGTCTGATCTATCTCACCCAATGTTATCAAACCCGACCCGACCCGCGGGTTGACTCTGGTCAACTGTGACCCAACTGAAACACAGGTCGGGTCATTTTAAGACCCTTTTGGATTAAAAACCCTCTACGACCCATGGGTCAACCCGGTTTTTTTAATAAACCATGACCCTTGACCCTTAAAAACCCTTGGTTTCTTTAAACGAAGAAAATGAAGATAAAGATTTGGGTTTTTTTTAGAATATGATTTTTGGATTATTAATTTTTAGTTTTTACAATTGGGATTGTGAGAAGAAAAAATGTTTTTATGAAATATAACCTTAGTTAATAATTTAATATTATTTATAATATTATATTAATAACACGGGTTTCACTGAGTTTGGCTATGGGTCAACCTGGTTGAAACTTATTTAACCCACCCTCCCTTCAAGATGGGTTGCTCTACAAGCCGAGTTTTAAAACATTGGTCTCATCTGCTCAGTAGTCTCCTTGATAATCTTTGGTCCTGACATCACTGTACCACTAGTCTCTGCCCAACACAAGGGTGATCTGCATGACCTGCCATACAAGGCCTCATGTGGTGCCATATTGATACTGGATTGATAGCTGTTGTTTTAAACAAACTTAACCAAATGTAAATGGCTTTCCCAGCCACCGCCATAGTCCAAAACACAAGCTCGGAGCATATCCCCTAAGATCTGAATAGTCCGCTCTAACTGACCATCTTTCTAGGGGTGGAAAGCCGTACTGAAACATAACTGTTTGTCCAACTCTTTCTGCAAGCTCTACCAGAACTGAGACACAAACCTTCTGTCTCTATCTGAAACAATTGACTTAGGCACATCATGTAGTCTGACAATGTTCGTCAAATATATCTGACTCATAGTCTTGAGAGAATCAGTTGTCTTTATACCAATAAGACGGGCCTACTTAATCAATCGATCCACTATGATCCACACTGTGTCATGTCTCCGAGAAGACTTAGGTATACCAGTCACGAAGTTCATATTAATGTGGTCCCACTTCCAATCGGGGACGAGGAGAGGCTGCAACTTGCCAGCGGGTCTCAAGTGTTCTACTTTTACTTACTAACAAGTCAAACAGGGGGTCACAAACTTGGTTATTGGTCTCTTCATACTCCTCCACCAGAACTGTTGATGCAAGTCGTGATACATCTTTGTACGACCTGGATACATGACGAATCTGGAGTGGTGAAAGTTCGTAATACCTCATTACGACACTGCCCTGATAAGGGTACAAAAAGCCTGCCTTGAAAGGTCAAACCACCATCTCGTCTAATAGTCCATCCAAAAGGTCCATTGCCATTGGCCACAACATTCCTCAATATGATGCACCTCTCATCTGTCTGCTGAGCTCTCAAAAGTCTATCATAAATCCCTGGCTGAACAACCATACTGCAAAGTCTAGATGCTCTGTATTCACCGATCAAACTTGGTAAGGCCACCCTTTTCCTGCAACTCAAGGCGTCTGCAACTACGTTTGCCTTACTGGGGTGGTAAGACAACACGAAGTCGTAGTCACCAAGGTATTCTACCCACCGTCTTTGTCTCATATTCAGCTCCTTCTATGTGAATAGATACTTTAGATTATGGTGATTTGAGAAAACCTCGAACCTCTACCCATATAAGTAATGTCTCCAGACGTTAAGCTCAAAAACTACAGCTTCTAACTCCAAGTTATAAGTAGGATAATTCTGTTCATGGGTCTTAAGCTGTCTTGAACTATAAGCTACCACCCCTTTCCATCCTACATCAAAACACAACCCAAACCATCACCGCAAGCATCACAGTAGACCACAAAGCCACGACCTCTCTCTGGTACTATCAACACTGGAGCAGAGGTCAAACTCTCCTTCAATCTCCAGAAGGCTGTCTCATAAGCTTCATCCCAGATGAATTGTACTTCCTTGCGGGTCAACCTTGTCATGGGTGTGGCGATCTTGGAGAAATCCTCGATAAATCGCTGGTAGTAACCTACAAGACCCAAAAAGCTATGGATTTCAGTCACACTTCACGATCACTCCTGTAATAACCCGAATTTTTTATGAATATATATATTGGCATTTATTCATTTTAAATTGAAGTTTGATGTAATAAAATGCCAAATGGACCAAATTTTGGGACAATGGCCCAAGGATGGCCCAATTGGGCCATGGGTTGGATGAAATCCATTAAATGGGTCAATGAGAACTAATCGGGTCAACGATGGTCAAAGTGGGGCCGATAGCCATGTGGGGCCCAATGGATCAAAATCGGTTTAAATCCTAAGGTAAGTGGAAAATAAGGGAATCTAATTGGGCTATGGGCCCAATGGTTACCCAATAAACCTAGAATTGAAATTGATACATGTAATTGGTCAATTTGGGTCAAAGAGCCATGTGGGACCCAATGGGCCAAGGTAACTAAGCCCTAAGACAAATGGGTAAGACAAGAATCAAATTGGGCCATGGGCCCAATGATGATCCAATAAAAGGGATATAATTAATAAAATTTAAATCACCTAAATTAGGTGATAAATGGACCAAGGCAACATGGCCAATGGGGCCCACCTCCACCTCACCCATTGAGGTGGCGTGTGGACCCAAGAGTAGTGGGGCCGACCGCCATGGTTGACTTGGTCAACCATGGGTGGATCATAGAGGGAAATTAATGGGATTAAATTATATAGAAGGTGATTAATCAAATTAATCAAGGGATCAAGGTGATCTAAATTAATCAACCTAAGATTAAAATGGTCAAATGGTTAAATGGTCAAAACCACTCCAACAAACACAAACCACCTCAAGAAAACACAAATTAAAACCATGTGCTTGAATGGTGGTTGGGTCTCAACCACCACCACCAAAGTCAGCCAACCCATGCTTGGTTGGTGAGAAAGTTAATGCTTGAGTGAAGACCACTCCAACCACCTCCATCTCATGTCAAACTAACCATTTCACCCTAGCTCTCCCCACACACACATGAAATTCGTCCCTCACCTTGCAAGAGAGGAGAAAAGAAAACTTAGAAAGAAAGAGGAAGAAAAGAGAAGAAAAAGATAAGTCTTGGGCCACCCCAAGATCAAGAGCCTTGAAGATCTCTCCCTCATCTCCATACTCTCTTTCTCTCTTAACCTAACCTCATTTACCTTAGCCAATCCAAGCATGTCCACCATTGATCAAGCTCATCTAGCCAATCAAACAAGGAAAGGAAGGAGAAAAGAGGCCAAGGAAGTTGACGGGAGCGACAAAGACCGGAGGAGTCGTCGGATAGTAAGTATGGTTCTAAACAAGAAATTTATTATTTAGGGTTTTTAAATTTTGAAATCCATCCTTGCCATATGATGGTGGCCATTATTTTAGGCTATGGAATAGATCTAAAATCCATCAAATGGAAGGCAAAGAAATGGAAGAGATGGTCTAAGGAAAAAATGAAATGAATGGATTAAGTATGGAAAAGATGGAAGTTTTAATGGATTGAATGGACCTTAGGGTTCGGGCCATGTAGCATGGCCGAACCCCATGGCCAATGTGGGATGATTTTTAATTAAGGTTTGAAGGTTTGAAATGGTGGAGAATGATGTATGATAATTAGTTTCAAGTGATTTTAATAGTGATTTAAAGAGGATTTAAAGGCATAGAATGGAATGGATGAATGATCATAGGGTTCGGCCATGTAGCATGGCCGAACCCCATGATGAATAATGAGTGATTTATTAAGATTATTAGGTTTGAAGATAATGAAGAAATTAGGTTAAGTTAATGATGAAATTTAAATGGATTTACAAAGTGAATGATATATATTTTAGAGGGCCAAAATGAATGGGATTATTGATTTTAAAAAGGGATTTCTTTTGGACAAAAACATTGGTCTAAGGATGGCATCAATGGATGATGAGCCATGAACCATGGGTTCGCCATGGTGTACGGCCGAACCGTTGGTGGTATTTAATAATTCTCTTTATGATGGAAAAGTATAAAAAATGGTTAAGAAAAATGGATGGATTGTATGGATGGTTCAAGTATGATATGTGATGTTGGTGATTTAAATGGATGATTTAATTAGAGGTATGTTTAAAAGGGTAAATGAAACCAAGAAAAATGGGAAAAGAAACATCATGGGTTCGGCCATGGTGTATGGCCGACCCATGACCCAAATTTTGATCAATTTTAGGCTAAGATTAAATGCATGTATCAATGCCTAGGAGTTTGATTTAAAGGGGCCAAAATGATAAAGTTTTGTGATTTTAAATTGGATTATTTTGGGACAAAACTTAGTCTTTGAAAATGGTATCCATAAAGGTGAACCTTAGGGTAGTGATTAGTGGATTTTATAAATGGAAAATAATGTAGAAGAATGCTAGATTTAATGGATTTATAAAAATGATATGTGAGGGTTTAAATGGAATGAAAATAGGGACTTGAATGGATAATTTAAAATTCATTGGAGATTGGATTGAAGGGAGTAATATGGACCCAAGGGAATGGAAAATAAGCATCATGGGTTCGGCCATGGTGTATGGCCGAACCATGACCCATTTGGAGGTCATGATTGTGGGCCACGTTTAGGGCCAAATGTGAAAGGTTATATGGGGTTAAATGTTTTCAAAAATTAAGTAATGGGTGGCTGAATTTGGATATGATATGGAATCATAAATAGGTCTAAGTTAGGGATGAAATCTAGACTTAAAATATACATGAAGGGGTGAAATATTAAACATGGAAGAGAAAGTGGCAAAACGGTAAATAAGTGCCACATTGAAGAACCCTATAGGGATTAGACAAAAAAATTGGATATTTTGTGAATGGTTAAGTAAAGCGATTAGTTGCTGCGTTGTAGGCCGCTAAATTGGAATATCTAAATTGGCCAAAAATCGGGTTTTAAACCATGAAAAATGAGTCTAAGTTAAAGGGCTGATTTTCGATAAATTTGTAACCTAAATTAATGGCCATTATTGAGTCTAAGTAGATGGATCAATTATGAACTTAATCGTGGATAACGTAGGGACTAATTCGGTAAATGTAATAAGGTATCGGACATCGCAAACGGTACGCGATCGGCGACCGGATTATCGAACGGGAAGCGTAATGGAACGCGACACGGTATTCGGTAGGATTCCTACCTCTTTGTAAGCGATGGATATGTGATGGTGTTTTAAATTATTTTGATTCGGTTTATGATAGATTTATGATTATGATTTATCTTATGATGAGTTTTAAGTTATGAATCATATGGATTATATTTTAATATTATGCATTATATGGCTATGTATGATATGTTGAGTATATGGATTTCATATATATATTACATAGCATAATGCACTACATCTCATGCATGGCATGGGCCGAAAAAAATAAACAAACCGGAGTCCATGCTCCGTCGGGGCGACCGAGAATCAGACATGGGGATAGCCTGAGGGCTATGACCTGAGTCCATGCTCCGTCGGGGCGACCGAGAATTACACATGGGGATAGTTCGATAACCGGAGTCCATGCTCCGTCGGGGCGACCGAGAAGCAAACATGGGGAACAAGATATTGTATGATCATACGGATAATGGGTGGGACACATGACATAAGCACCCATGACATAGCATTCATCACATACTTATTTTGTTGTATTTTATGTTATCGATATGTGTGTATCACTAATCCATGTGCTAGCCCTACTCGGAGCCCTACTGGGCTCGTTGACTAACGCCCTACTTCTACCCTAGATGATGACGCAGGGGATGGCGGAAGCGGTGGACATGACAGGAGCCAAGCTTAGGAGCTTGGGCAGTGCAGTCTTAGTTTCATTTACGTTTACATTTTGAAGATGTAGTTTGAAAGTAACTTAGCTTGTCGGGTTGTATAAGTTTACATTCTTGTGATGGCTTGGACGTTACTTATGGACGATTACATTTTGTGATATAATTATGAACTTAGGGGCATTTTGGTAATTCAATGTTGTATCTTCCCTTCTATCTAAAAACCGGTAGGATAGACTCTATTATCATGTTCCGCAATAATTATAATCCGCGAGCTTACTTCCTACGCGTGAACCGTTCTCGTGGACTTAGTTCGGCCCACGCGTGGGGTTGGCCAGTTAAGGGTCGGGCTTAAAAGCTCGGACTTAACTCGCGTCGTGGCGTCCGTGCCCTCTCTCACCCTTCTATTTCAAAAAATAATAGACTCTGATTTTCATAAAACGGGTGAAAAAGGGCGGGGCGTTACAACTCCCAACTCAGAGCAACCTCAACTTTAGCTGGATCCACGACCACACCATCAACTGACACCACGTGTCTAAGAAACTGAACCTCTAGCAATCAAAACTCACACTTGCTGTACTTCGCATAAAGCTTGTGATCCCTCAAGACTCGAAATACAGTCTTCAAATGTTGCTTTTGGTCCTCCTCCGATGCTGAATATATCAATATGTCATTGATGAACACCGCTACAAACCGATCCAGATACGGACTGAAAATCCTGTTCATTAGGGCCATGAACGTCGTTGGGGCATTAGTCACTCCAAAAGGCATCACCACAAACTCAAAGAGTCCAAAACGAGCGTGAAAAGCGGTATTCTCAATATCACACTCCTGCACCCTCACTTGATGGAACCTGAACGGATGCGTATCTTGGAGAAACACTTAGACCCTCTCAACTGGTCAAACAGATCATCGATTCTTGGCAAATGATGTTTGTTCTTCATTGTAACTTTGTTCAACTGCCGATGGTCGATGCACAGTCTCATGGAGCCATCTTTTTTCTTGGCAAACAACGCCGGTGCACCCCAAGATGAGGTGCTATGCCGAATGAAGCCAAGGGTCTCTAACTCCTCGAGGTGTCTCTCCAATTCCAAAGTCTCTGCTGGTGCCATCCAATAGGGAGTGATAGTGATAGGTGGCGTACTGGGTAGCAGGTCAATAACAAACTCCACCTCGGCGTGGTGGCAATCCAGGGAGCGTCTCTGGAAAAATATCCGAAAACTCTCGAACCACGAGAGGTATCTCGTCACCTGCTGGCCTCTAACCTTCCCAACTCAAATTCGATACCAAACTGCACAACTCCTCCACTTTCGGAGTGAAGGCTGGGCTAAGCTTCTCAACGAACACATCACCTGTGAGCGTATGACCTGCTACTCGCCTATGATAACAATCCAAGGTGACCTGATGGAAGGACAACCATTCCATCCCCAAGATGACGTCAGAACCTGACATCTCTAAAACCCATAGATCAAACTCCAACACTACACCTCCAATGGTCAAAGCACATGACCGAAAAATCTGACCTACGACTTCAGTCACCTCCAACGGTGTACTGACAGATATAGGGGCCCTTACTAGCTTTATCACTAAACCAGAACTAACAACAAAACTAAAGGCAATAAAGGAGTGTGAAGCACTAGAATCAAATAAAACTCTACACCACGCACCCTGAAGGACTAACGTACCCTGCATCACTGTCGGTGGTGCGTACTCCTCTGTCTACTGGACGATGGCGTAATTTCTGCCACAGGTCACTCGTCTGGGCTGCCACGACCTCTGCTTCTCTGAGGAGGTTTTGCACCCCGTCCTGTAGGGACGCCGGGTGTCACTTGTACGTGGGTGGGGGTCGGCATTATCACTCGCTGGGGTACCACCTCTACAACCTGACCTCTACCATGAGGACAGTCTCTGGTGAAATGCTTTGCCCCACCGCAAGTGTAGCACTGAAGGCCCCGAGTCTGGCCCTTGACTTGTCCCTGATGATGAGGACAATCCCTTCTGGTGTGGCCTGCCTGCTGATTGTGGAGGCACACATACTGTTTGGCTGGCCACCTGACATTAGCACAGTCTGAACCTGCTGAGGTGGGGCTAAAGGTAACCTCTGATTCGAGTGGATGTGGCCTCTTCCTCTTCTTATCAAAACCTCTGCTCTGCCTGGGGGCAAAAATTGATGTTGGCTCATAAACCATCTTGCAACTCCTAAGGGCGGTGCTCTCTGCCAAGAGCGCCCTCTGCACCATTTCAGCATAGGTAGTGCTCCTCGCAGCAACCACCACATGAGCGACCACTAGATGTAGGCCTTGCTCAAAACGGTGTGCTTTCAACAGATCAGTCGTAATCATCTCTGGTGCGAAGCGACACTACTCAGAAAACTTGGCCTCATACTGAATAACTGTGTTATCACCTTGTATGAGGTTGGCGAACTCAATGCTCTTGGCTTCCTTGATACTGATAGGAAATACTTAGCCAGAAACACTTGGCGAAAGACGTCCTAATCCCTCAAGGCTGTGGCTTGGAGGGGCTCCTAGGGTCCACCAACGAGCTGCCTCTCACGTGAGGTGATGTGCGGCCAAGGTCACCCGTTGGTCTCCCTCCCTGATGGCCAGCTTATCTAGAAGATTGCCTGTCTCATCGATCCAGTCCTCTACTGCAATTGGGACAAGTCCTCCTCTGAACACACAGGGGTAATGACGCTTAAACTCCCTCAATGTAACCATCTCTCTAGTCTAGCGGTAGACCTCGCCAGGTGGAGGTGGTGGCGGAGGTGGTAGTGGAGGCGGAAGGGGTAGAGGTTGATACGAAGGCGGAGGAGGTGTTGCCTGCTGCTCCAACAAGGTCTGTACTATCATCTCCACCGTCCTTTCCATGGCTCTCTCAAAGTTGGTCACCATCCCAGTCAACATCTCCATCAGCTGTCCTGGTTGATGGGCTCCTGCTTAGGTCTAGGTCTAAAAACTGACTTCTCTGCTGAACTCTCCAGGCCGTCCTGAACCACTGGTCTCTCCCCTGCTGAAGGAACCCCAGTCGTACCGGCATCGCCGTTGCCACAGCCTCCCCCATTCGAACGGGTGTTGTATCTCGACTTCACCTGTTTCATAAACATACTGAAGGTTAGACACCTTAACAAACGAAAATCCAAAATAGTACATATCTCAAACATACTATCTCAAGGGATGCGTACTAGGTATATCATACATACCTACAATATCTACACACTACCCAAGAAGCCGGTTCCATCTACCCTATCACACAGGGGATGAACTTAATCTCTAGCTGTCATCTCATCCATCTCTAACCCATGCACAATCCGAGAGTTGAATCGCGCTCTGATCCAATTGTAATGCCCCGTCCTATTACGGGCGTGTTATCTCTGAAATACCTCAGAAAGTCACAAAAGACGGATACCAGGTATAATATTTTTTTTTGAAATGGGTTAACTACTTCCCGCTCAACAACCCACGAGTCCAAAACTAGGAAAATAACGAACCACAAGTGTAAACTAATCAAAGTGGTTATACAGTCATCCAAACAAACATGTGATATTGAGGCCATACAACTAAAATTTCTCAAATTTAAAACATAACATAAACATAAAATTCTATTCACTACTACTCCTCTCCAGGTACTTGCTCAAGGGGCCTGCCTGGTCCCTCCGTGATCGGGGAACCTGAAAGGTAAGGGATGAGCAAACCAGCCCAGTGAAGGGATAAAACATACCACATATTAGCAACATAGCTATAGATCACATATGTAAAGGGTAGTGAACATCATAAGTGAATAAATATCCATGCCTACAGAACTCAACTACTCTATTAACCGATGTTTCCACTAACCAAATCCAAGATATCATCTCCATAACTCTCAATGGTCCCCCAACAACTCCGGTCCCCTACTGATACAATCGGAGACCATACAATATGCCACTGCCTCAACCGCTGGAATGCAACGGGGATACCCGCATCTCCTATGGGGGTCTCGACCGCCGGAGCATAACGGGGAAACCAATCTCAAGGGCAGGCACCTCGACCACCGGAACGCAATGGGGAGACCTGCATCCCCGATGGGGGTTTCGACCGCCGAAGAGCAATGGGGAAGTCCTCTCGACAACCAACTCATCACATCATCATAAACATGTATACATATGAATAGTCTCTCCAATGCATGCACACAAGTCACAATATGTATAACAATGAAGATACACTCTTATACAACCAACTCAAAATCAACAACATAGTTCATCATGCGACTCAGAAGTATACATTGAGTTACTTAATCACGTATATCTACACTCAACACGATTTCATTAACATTAGTGAACAGACATTCCAAACATCATCAACAATTTTCAAGTGATATATATACTCAATTATCAGATCGTCTAATTAAAATTCTCTACGACGCACATAGATAACAGAAGTACACCCAAGCGGACCCCCTGCCACATACTTATTTCAACAGTTTTCCCTTACCGAGTGGCTAAACAAATAGAGGGTTACACTCAGGTGACTCTACGTACAAAAATAACGGCTTGAATATATGCAGTACATGCTAAAATAGTGATAAGTCCTCTCACCGTGTGTGTAGAGTCGAAAGTCAAAAACGAGTAAGTGGTTTGTTGGATTGATGGGAGTTCAATCTATTGAAACATGGAAAAATGGATGAGTAATTAAGACAAGACGGGTTAAAATTATGTTGGGGAGAAAATGGGCCTAAAACTAGGCCAGGCCTAAAACGGCCTGAAAATGGACTGGGCTTGTAAAAGGGCTTTGAAAAAGGGCCGGGTCTGAAAACTGGGCCAAGGTGGATTAGGCCGAAGAGCTGGGCCTGCCAGACCTGGGCCAGATTAGGTCTGGACTTTGTTGGGCCAGACCAGGTCTGGGTCGGGTCGAGTCTGGGCCAGTGGGCCTAGTAGTTGGGTCACCACTCAATCCCAAGGACTAGGTTGACTTAGAAAATCCTGACTAAGTTGACTCGGCCTAGCGGCTCAGTAACTCAACTGAGTCGGAGGAAAAAAAGGGATAAAATCAAGAAAAATCTAGGAAAAGGAGAAAATGAGGGAAAAGAAGGAAAATCGTGTAAATGCAAAGAAAATGAAGAAAAGGAAAATGGAAAACTAGGAAAATCGAGCAAAAGCATGGAAATCGAAGAAAGTAAAAGGGAAATAGGGGAAAATCGAGTAAAAGCATGGAAAATAGAAGAAAAGAAAATGGAAAATAGGGGAAAATTGAGTAAAGGAATGGAAAATCGAAGAAAGGAAAAGGGAAAATAGGGGAAAATTGAGAGAAATCCCAGAAAAGAAGGCAAGGAAAATCGAGAGAAGGGGAGAGAAAGAAAAGGGAAAAACGAAGGTGGCTCGGTTGGAGATCGAGAAGAAGAAAGAATAAGAAATTGAGAGAGAGGGAGAGGAGAGAGGACGAGAGAGTTACCGAGAGAGAGATTGAGAAGGAGAAGGCAAGAGTCACGACTTTCGGGGCAGCGGCACTGTAGTGTGAACGGCTATAGTGTTGCAGAAATGAGAGGGTTTATAAGGGTTAGGGTTTAGGGTTTCAAGTTCCTTTTTTTTTTTTTTTACTTTTCAAAATCTTTTAAGAAGGGTAGAAAAAAAGGATCGAAGAAAGAATCCGAAAGATCTCGAGCGAGAAAACATGTGACTTTTGAACAAGTTTTCATGACAAATACGTTATATTTATAAAGTTACCAAAATGCCCTTCGAGTTCATCAACTCGAAAACAGGCAAACTACGCCCACCACGGTGCCCACACTCTCCTCACTGCTACCAAGGTCCCAAAAACAACTCAGAGACCTGAAAATATCTTCGAAAATTAGAAAGTTCGGGAGGGATCATTACAATTAGGCTCGTGCCCAGGTTCTCTATTCCTTTTATGAGACGGGTAAGATTCCATTCCGTAGTCGAGCTCGAGGTGAGACTGATCTCGTAGTTAGCTAGTGCACTTATCAATGTCAATCTGTCGTGTTTGAGGTTCAGGTACGTTCATTGGGGAGGAATATTGGATTTGTTCAACAGATTCCCTTCATAAACTGACTTGATTGATGCAACTTGGATATGAGACCACAAAATGGAATGTTTTTCTTTCAAATTCATCACTGACAACTCGAACAAAAGAATAAGAGCTGGTTTAGGGGATAACTGCTATGACTATGACAAGAACAAGGGAACCACTAGAGTAATTAGTTTGATTGGCCAACTGCACCTAAGATGACTGAGAACAAGGCAGGGGAACTACCCGATCAAAGAGTCTTCCTTCTGCGCCTGGGCCTTCCCTTAAGGTGAGAACAAGACGGGTGAGCTTCACCTAAAATCATTTCCTCCCTAGGATTGAGGTTGATTGGCTTGTTCAAGGCAAGGTACCAAATGAGAAGCAGCACTTCCACTGACAAGACGGTCGGGCTGACCCAAGGGATCAATCAACTGGGACTTCTCCCTCTCGCTCTCTTCTCATTGGATTCTTCTCATTCCACTTTGAAATAGGAACAACAACAACAAGAAGATGGCGCACGCGGGTGCTAGTATAAATGCTGCACCTCTAGTGGTTTCCTCCGACGAAGCTGTCGATGTTGTTTCTTTGGTGACCTTTCCCCGTTCCACAGTGGGCTAGCCTCAATAGAGATTCTCTTGCCACTTTCTGTAGTGAGAAAAGCTCTTTGATAGGCTTTCACGCCAATTCAGTCCTCGTAATCGATGACTTCGATAAAAAGGCCGAAACCTATCCTAAGAGTAAAATATCTAAACAGAGAAGAAGCTCCTTCAAGCTTAGCCCGCTCACTCCTACCCGTTCAGTCCTACCTGTCTGTCCTTGCTTGGCTTGCCTGCCTAGGAATTCCAGTTGATTAGAGTTCCACTGACTGGACGGTGAAATCCTTAGTTGGTTTCCTACAGCAACCCTTCTTTATTT
Organism: Chimonanthus salicifolius; assembly: GCA_013350335.1. NCBI lineage: Eukaryota > Viridiplantae > Streptophyta > Magnoliopsida > Laurales > Calycanthaceae > Chimonanthus > Chimonanthus salicifolius. The sequence goes on along the minus strand of CM023539.1, from coordinate 27,041,856 downwards.
ATAGTCTCGTTTTTCGGTTGATTTACTTGATTGGCTAGTCTAACACAAGTCGATCAATAAATCTGTTGAAGATGTCACCATCAGTCGATCCGATCAACTAGTAATAGAAGCAAATGCACTGAGATCGCTCCATCTAGCATACTCAAGCGGAAACATTAGGGAGCCAATTGATTCGGTTTTCTTGAAATTAACGAGCGGAAGTGAAATCATCAATTCATGGAGTGATCCAAGCGACTCAGAGAAGAATCCTATTTCTTACTCACCCATTCTAATTGAACTCACCTAACAGGAGACTAAACTCAACTTCATCTTCTGTGTCACTTCACTTGAAATCCTTGACTCTCATTCCTTTTGAGGAATCTGCCCAAGGAAAAGCAATCCCAATGAAGAGAATTCTGTGTGATTCCCTATCCTATATTGTTCACGTTCTCGCTCCTTCTCATTCCAATTAATGCCAGTCGAACCATGCGTAAGGAAGGTTGCACTCTTTTTCTTTCCCATTAGCGGATGAGAATAAGGATTCCACGAAATTGCTATTCAAATGTAACTTGAGATTGCCGCTAACAACCATGAAAGGTTCTCTTTTCCCCTCTCTTCTCAACCAAAACTGGAGTTGATCTGATCTGAATCCTCAACTTCGAGCCAAGGGCTTCTTTCTTAAGATCAAATTTAAGGGTAGGTTTATATAGACAAAACGGGGTGGGTGGGGGGTTGGCGGCATCTAGCATAAAATCACCTTAGCTTCATCAACAAGGTCTCTTTCAAGGCCTAAACCCCTTCTTTAGAGCAAGAGATAAAACAGACCTTCAAGCCAAGCTAGGGTCAACAAACTGGGTCCAGAGAGGACAAAGAACGGGAAACATTACCATACGACTATTCCTATCTCGATTCAGCGGGTAGGTCCAACAACAATCCATCAATCGCTCTTCGCTTCCTCTGATCTTTTGAGAAGCTTTTGAGTTATTCTTGCTTCCTCTCCTGGTGGTCGAGCTCACTTTCAAAGATTTCTCAAACTCTGATTACCGGTGGTCGAGTGACCTTTCGCTTCCTTTCAATACGATAATGGTTATTACGGCGACAAACAGGAAAAGAAGAAGAAGTTCAAAACTGCGGATATAGTGAGGGAAGTCTAAAACTCTCCTAATAAGAGAAACAAGTTACAACTATTGGGATAGAAACTACAACTACTGAGTGAGTAAGACAAGGAACTAGATCTCGCTCCTCAACTCGTTAAGGACATAAAGCGAGTTCATTAACTTGAGGAGAAGAAGTTGGCATTAGCTCGAGAAAGTTGAGTTGAGTTCATTTATGAAATTAGGAAAGTCAGGTTAGCAAGGGCATCGATCTCATTTTGTACTTTAGCAGAGCTAAAGAAAATATAAGGGGACATAAACGGAGGACCTTATGAATGACATTTATTCCTAGGGAGATGAAAAACAAACAACAAAATGAGGGAATTCAAATTACTAACCTTAAATTGCCCTTTTTCGGTACTCAAAATTATCTGTCTTTGACAAAAACAAAAGGAAAAGTCCTTCACTCTGTTGGACCTTGGTCAGCTTTCACTGCAGATGTAATCAACTCCCCTTCAAGATAGCAGAAAGAGGAAAGATACTGCGATCACCCAATCGAAAGCAAGGCTTGGCATGGATTTGATGGCTTGAAAGGGAGGGTGGGATGGTTCTTATTCACTTCTTACCATAAATGGCCATGAATGAGCGTAAATCAATAAATTTAGATTCTGGTTTGGCCGTCCCCATGGGTTGGGTGGGAGTATTAGGTGAAGGACTTTCAAATGAAATCGGAATGCAACGAGAAGAGTAACAAGCAATGCAAGGTTTATATTAGATAGACGTTGCACCTGATCTCGAGGCGCTTGAGCCCTTCGCATCTTTTATGCTCTATTATAGAATGCAGTCAGATCCAGATCCAGTCAACAAAACAATTGAAGATCTTTAGCAAAGGCAAAGACCCCGGTTACTGATAGCTCTAGAAATGGCTATGCATTTGGACCTGCGACTGGTGCTTCCTCGGTTCCAAAATGGAGAATCGTATCATGGATGGACTGATGTGCTTGGATTGATTGTATGGTGGTCGTTATTAAGTCGAACCAGAGTGGAAGTGAGTCTTTCGACTGTATGTAGTGGATGTTCTTTTGGGTATGGGTTGGCTCTCTGTAGTCAACTATCATAGGTAGGAGGACCTTAATCTAAAAGCAAAGGGCTAGTTTACCAAACCATAGGTGAAGTGTTTTTTCGAAAGGAGGGAAAGCCGATTGCCCACTTATGATGACAGTGATGGGGACATATTTTATTCTGGCCTTAGGGGTCTAGCCAAGTGCTAGCTGGGAAGGGGAGCTAGGCTTGCCTATTTGTCAGCATGGAAGCAAAAATGGATAAGAATAACTTAATATTCATTGTCCAACCTTCCTTTGTAAGTGGATTTCTGGCATAAAGTAAAAAAGGGTGCCCTCTTTTTGGCGTATAGAGTGGGCTATATAGGTTCCTGTCGTGGCACGTGAGGTGGTTTACTATTAGCTCGAGGGAAATCTAGGGTTAAGGTTAGGAATAGAGATAGGGCTAGGAAGGAGGGCGAAAGGAAAAATCAGATCGGCTAGTCCCCCTAGCAGCGAAATGGACCAAGGCCCAATTTTTAGTTAGAATATAGAAGATTTCGCCTGCGTAGATGGCTTCCATTTTAGTTCTTGTCCTAGAGCATCCTTATCCTGCTTGCACAGATACTAATGGAAATGGGGATCTAGTTGCACTGCAAAGGGAACAAAGGCATAGTCCGTTCGAAAGTTTATGATCCAGTTGCTGATGAAAAGTCTCCAAACCGAGTTTACAAACCATATGATCCAGTCAATGAACCAGTCCCAACAACAGAAAGAAAGGCAGTTGCATTCCTTTCATTTTGAGATTGAACAGCAGCTAGTTGAATTAGTTGAAGAAGAAGTCGAGTCAATTTGACATGGCGTTGTTTTGCTCCCAAACTCCTATAAACTCCTATACTATAGTAGTAGTCATAGTAGCTGTGGTACGGTGCCCAGTGGCTTTCCATGTTACAGGATTCCCTATTTATGCTGGCCATCACCTTGTGGTCCATCCTAATCACGAGCATCTTAATCACTCAAGAATCAAAATATGGCTCTCTACCACCCTAAACTCAGACTCTTAAGCTTGTTCACGAACTGGATCACGAACATACTCTTTATCTCGATCTATAATAATACCATAGACTGATGCAGGTGCAAAGCTTACTCCTAGTGCTACTAAGAAGGTGAAAGACCTGGTGCAAATTCTTCTTCATCTTGAACAACTTCTCTAGCGGTTGGTGGTGTTGCTACATCAAAAGTTCCATCAACAACATAATCAACAAGCTCTTACCTGCATGGAGAGCCGGTCAGTATCAACAAAAAAGGCTGCATGGTCTAGATCTGGGAATGAAACTGGCAATCTCGATCAATTGGATTTGAAATTGCACCCGTAACTAAGACTTGTAGTATAACTTATTATGTATGATGTTTTTCTCTTTATCACAATATCCGTAGCAGTAGGCCACATCCTCTAGGAAGCAAACGAACAGAACATGGGGAACAGATGGATCCAAAAAGGTAAATAGGCAGGGAACATCATGAGACCACAAACCAATTCATAGGTAATGGGCTTCAACAGGTGTTCATGTTCTGCTTGCTCTCTCTGTAGGCTCCCTTTATATGTGGCCTACCGAAGAGGAAAAAGCGCCGGAGAATAGCAAATGCTAGTCTCAGAAGGAGAAGATAATGAGTAAACGCGAGACGCCGGAGGATCCTGATATGAAAGTAGATCATGACAGGCAGGGATAGATAGTCCACTTCGCATGCACAGTCACTTCGCTGCAGGCGTCTTTCGTTAATCAAAAGAGCCCTTGGGGGGAATTAAGTGCCATTTAAGAAGTCTTGCAAGCATCGCATCGAGAGAGAAAATCAACAGCTAGGGCAGGATACTAGACAGAAAAACCAGCATCAAATATATAGACAGAGACAACATAGCCCGCATAAAAGTAAGCATAACAAAGGTGGGAACAAGAACATAGCCCGCTAGATAGGTGGTTGATCTTGACCCAGTTCTTATTGATCTGGTTGAACCAGCTCCTGGGGTTCGGTCCTTGGGAGAGCATTGCTTCTAGTAAGCTGGTGGAGATGGAGTCGAATGAATTGATGCGGAGGTCTATTCGATGGAATAGATGGCTTCAGAGGTTCTACTGAGGGTTCCACTTCTTCGTTCGACCCTGGATTCAATCAATGGGATTCCCCTCCTGCTGGACTGGTCGATCGAGGGATCAAAAGGGCTCACTGCTGTATGATATACATCTTTCTGAATGAGAGTTCATGGTTCTGTGAAAGAATAAGTGGAGGGGAGTTCCTTTCTCTCAATGGATGGATAGGCACAACAATCAAGGTCTTAGCTTATTAGTTCCATTGCCTCTGATCCAGATACTTCAAATAGGGCAGGCTTTTTATGCTCCTACTAATGGGCCTATCCGCCTATGATTCCCGTTCTGGGGTCACTTACTTTTGGTTCGGCTCTACTCGATTGAGAAGAAGCAGCTTCCGTTGCTTGGGTTCCCCTTCCCCGGCTCAATAGGGAGAAATGGATAGAGACTTGGCCCCTGCTGGGAGATCACTCGTCGTTCGAATCCTTTGTATCCTCCCTTGGCTGGGAGATCATAAGACAAAGGTGGAGATTCGTTCGAGGCCCTGGATGGTAGCTAGCCAGAACAAAGATATGGAAGTGGGTGCTTATTGGCACTAGATTCCCTCGAAGAATCGGTTTGATGAGGAGTCTACGTCATGGGCTGCTACTGGTACCGGTAGTTTAAATCCCTTCGATGGAAACGCATTAGAATCTTTGGATGGTCTCAATTTGCTGGTTATTCCCTCCTCTCGATGATGGTTAGTTCGGTGAAGCCAAAGAGCTTCCTAAAGGGTAAAGTAGATGGGTGCCACAACCTTCTCACCTGGGATATTCAGAATCACCTATAGGATCAGCTGATGGTTCTCCCTCCGAGGTTAGACGCTATCTAACAGAGGAATCATATTATTAGACAGAATAACGCATTGAAGTGGGAATGGGGAAACTAGGACAATTGGCTTCGCCACCGGTCGAACATGTAGAGGGATATTGAGATGGGAACAACCATGCCCTCCCTTTCTTCCCTATTTCCTTCCTTTCCTATTCGTTCGAAGATGTCAGGGATTAGGAGGAAGGGAACATGTTCCATTTATTGTTATGCATTTATCCCCTTGGCTAGCCTAGCAGCATCTCTCGTACCGTTCGTCAGATCAGATGGGGTCAATGGAATGAATAACCGATTCGTCATTGGATTGGATTGATTTTAAGGGTTGGGCCAGGGAGACGACTCGTATCCACGGAGGGACGGGGACATCCCGGAGAAGTGAAGCACTGCCAGAAGGCGGGATCTGCCATTTTTCATCCGAAAAGGTCAAGTGACGTGAGACCAGAAAGGAGCCACCACATCTAGTGAAGGGGATAGCTTATTCAGGAGCTCAAGATGGTAGAATACGAGGATTCCATACCCATATATAATTGAGTATGGAAATCCATATGGTAGCCTAGCCGTTAGGCGGGAGGTACCACTGATCAAATGATCCGGAATCCTATCTATGGGCCTGTACCTAAACTCTGAAAGCGAGAACCTCTATTGTCGTCCCACATTCCAAAATGAAAGCGGTAACTCTAATTTCTTTTAACTCCTTAATAATAAAGCCACTCCTAGTTTCCCGTTGGTTGAGCTACTCACATTCCTCTCGCTTTCAGCGGACAGGCCGATCAATGAGTAATGTGACACAAACTTTTTTATCTGTACGCCTCTCCTTTCCACCATCCCATAGTTAGTAGTAGCCCTTTTCAAGCAAAAAACACGGGTTTGGGCGACCTCTTGCCTCTATTTCCAACTAGTGAAGGGTAGGTTGTGAGCTGGGAAGAATACAAATCTTGTAAGAGGTCCTAACATGGAGGAGGTGATGGGGAAGCTGCTGGTTCGACCGACCGAAGGGAAGTTGCTTGCTGACTTATACTCAATTGAAATGTCAAGTCTTAATCAAACAATTTAGTTGTTGCACCCCATATCCTAGTAACGTTCGAACCGTTTCCAAAGTGAAGGACTTCGATCTTAGACTGAAAAATCAAGCACATGAACTACCCCTATTGACCTAAAAGGACAGCCCAGCTAGTGCAGTCTCGATCTTTATGATTCAACTTCTCTTTCACTTCTCTTTGCGAGCTAGTGCGGTGCCCCATAAACCAACTCCTCTCAGAACCCGAGGGAGAGGCTCAAAGTTGTCTTTTGAGCACGGGTAGCTCCTTCTTAATTGATTGCCAAATCTTAATCGAATTGCCATGCTCTAATCAAGGAGCGACCAATGAAAATAGAGTTACAAGTTCTTGGGCGAAGGACTCTGATCCTAGGCTTTTGAACATCAAGCTTGTGGTAGGACTCTGATCCTAGGCTTTTGAACATCAAGCTTGTGGACATGCCTCTCTCTTTCTTCTGCTAGGCCTAAATAGAGTAATTCCTTTCCTAGTATTAGTTGTCATTCCTACCCTAGCGTGGTGAGTAATTGTTTTTCCTTCCCTTTTAGATCTACTTTATTAGCTATCTGTGCCTTTATCTGAGCTGTTATTAACAGGTTCTGTGCTCTAGGAGTAACAACCTATCTTAGCAACTTCTTTTTTTGTAAAAATAGGTTGTTATATAATAGGTTGTTCGTTGGCTAGTTGCACCCCATTTTTTTAGCACCCGATTTCATAATGAATCTTTTTCTTCTAAAGATGGGAGGTTCCATCTTGTGTACTCTCTCGTATAGGCAGTCATTGGTTCATTTCCTTTGTAGGACTGCTATTTGAGTAGCTCCCTTTTATTGCAACAAACATAAAATATATGTTAGTTGGGGCATCTAAAAGTTCGTATTTGTATCAGTACGGGTGGAATATAAAGAGTTTCGGCCCATTCTGCAAGATAAAAAGAAAAATAAATATTGTAACAGAATCCTGGTATCAACCTCTCTTTGTCAACAACTTCTTTCGTAATCTAATAGGGTGCTCCCCCTTTGGGCTAAAAGAAAGAATCACTATTATGTGTGCGTGGACTAAGTCCACTAAAACGTTTTCACACGCTTTTCTGAATGCTTGCAGAATAATTTATATGAATATGATGGTATTCATTCTCTTGTCATCATTAGGCAAGGAAAGCCAATCACCATAAAATTCCAATAAACTTAATGATTATCAAACCATAACAAATAAGTTCTAAGTTATTACAATCCAAAATATAAGTCCTCATAATACATCATTGAAATCAAAACTAAGTAATTAAAATTAAATCTTCCCAACCTCCTACGCTTGGCTCCCTTCTAGTCCCACGTCCCTTTCCTTATCATTTCTTCTTCCATCATCTATAGGGTAGAAGCAGGGCATTAGTCAACATGCCCAGTAGGTATTCCAATTAGGGTTATGGTACACATAGGAGTAATATTAGATTAACATAAATCAAGGGTATATAAATCATTAACGTCATATTTGTAAAACATCTTGTGAGTAATAAAACAATGTATGATGTCCATATCATAATCATGCTAATATAAGTATCACGTCATTGGTGTCAATGCCAAATGAAATCCCACCCAATGTCCATATCCAATCACATCATAAATTAATCAATGGTTTCCTTGGCCAATTATGTCCACAGTATTTGAGGCGGCAACCACTAGGGCACTGTACACCCATTCACAAATTAATCGGGATTACCGATGGAGTGTGGAATCCTCCCTCTGCGTAGGGTTTCTTGACCTTCCCATGAGCTCTTTGGCCCAATTACGCTGTACCTTTTCTATCAACTGAAGGCAGCCAAATCTCAACAGTTCATATAGCTTCTTACAAGCTATTCTCAAGCCCAAGTCATGTCCGGACCACTCAGAACTTGGCTTGCTGGTCATACGCGTTCCCTCCCATGCCATGCATGAGGTAATGTATGCAAAAATGCCTTTACATTTAAAAATACATAATATCATTGAAAATCAACTCATAATCTATACAATTTGTTTAGCCAATGCATTCGTAATGTATACAAAAATGCCTTTACATTTAAAAATACATAATATCATTGAAAATCAACTCATAATCATATACAATTTGTTTACCCAATGCATTCATCACTATCTTAAATATAAACAAGTGTCATATTATACTCCATAGTGTTTTTAATGAGGTAGGAATCCTGCCAATGTCCAATATTTTATCCTTTCTTGTTTTATAAGGATAACGCTAACGATCGCATGAACGAATCGCCATCCCTTTGCGAACCTCTTTACCTCATCAAATTCAAACATACATATTAGTTTGATTTTCCATTTTAATTTCATCACCCCTTCCATCTTACAAGAGGAACTAGAGGATAATCCAAAATAAAAACCTTCTAATTCAGTCGACTGAATCTGGAATTCAGTCGACTGAAACACAATCAGATCCCATCTGTATTTGACCCGTAAACTTTCAGTCGAATGAATCATAAGATTCAGTCGGTTGAAACACAACCAGATATTGTACATGCTTGGCCAGTATATTTTCAGTCGACTGAATCATAAGATTCAGTCGTGTAACGCCCCGCCCTTTTTCACCCGTTTTACGAAAATCAGAGTCTATTTTTTTTTTGAAATAGAAGAGTGAGAGAGGGCGCGGACGCCACGACGTGAGTTAAGTTCGAGCTTCTAAAGCCCAACCCTTAACTGGCCAACCCCACGCGTGGGCGGAGCTAAGTCCACGAGAACGGCTCACGCGTAGGACGTAAGCTCGTGGATTATGATTATTGCGGAACATGATAATGGAATCTATCCTACCGGTTTTTAGATAGAAGGGAAGATACAACATTGAATTTACCAAAATGCCCCTATGTTCATGATTATATCACAAAATGTATCATCCATAAGTAACGTCCAAAACCATCGCAGGAAACGTAAATTTATACAACCCGACAAGCTAAGTTACTTTAAAATTACATCTCCAAAATGTAAACATAATATAAACTAGGACTGCACTTTCCAAGCTCCTAAGCTTGGCCTCCGGTATGTCCACCGCTTCCTGCCTCTCCTGCGTCATCAGCTAGGGTAGAAGTAGGGCGTTAGTCAACGCGCCCAGTAGGACTCCGAGTAGGGCTAGCACATGGATTAGTGATACACACATACCGATAACATAAAATACAACAAAATAAGTATGTGATGAATGCTATGTCATGGGTGCTTATGTCATGTGTCCCACCCATTATCCGTATGATCATACAATATCATGTTTCCCCATGTTTGCTTCTCGGTCGCCCCGACGGAGCATGGACTCCGGTTATAGCCCTCAGGCTATCCCCATGTCTGATTCTCGGTCGCCCCGACGGAGCATGGACTCCGGTTATAGCCCTCAGGCAATCTCCACGTCTGATTCTCGGTCGCCCCGACGGAGCATGGACTCCGGTTATAGCCCTCAGGCTATCCCCATGTCTGATTCTCGGTCGCCCCGACGGAGTATGGACTCCGGTTATAGCCCTCAGGCTATCCCCATGTCTGATTCTCGGTCGCCCAGACGGAGCATGGACTCCGGTTTGTTTATTTTTTTTTTTGCCCATGCCATGCATGAGATGTAGGTGCATTATGCTATGTAGTATATAGATAGACCATATTCGATATACCATACATAGTCATATGATGCATAATATTAAAATATAATCCATGATACTATCATGTAATTCGTAAGTTAAAACCCATCATGGTGCAAGTCCCATAAATCATAAATTATAATCATAAGCCAAGTCAAAATAATTTAAAACACCATCACATATCCATCGCTTACAAAAAGGTAGGAATCCTACCGAATACCGTGTCGCGTTCCGTTACGCTTCCCGTTTGATAATCCGGTCTCCGATCGCGTACCATTTGCGACGCCCGATACCTTATTACATTTACCGAATTAGTCCATACATCATCCATGATTAAGTCCCTAACTTAGCCCATTATCCATTGATTTTAGACTCATACATAAATCCAATTTTGGCCAAATTTAAAATTCCAATTTGCGAGCCTAAAACACAGCAACTATCCGCTTCATTTATTCATTCATAATATATCTATTTTCATGTCCAACCCACATAGGGTTCAGCCATGTACCATGGTCGAACCCATGGTCCTTCAATGTGGCCACAAATTACGGTTTTGCCACTCCTCTTCCATGGTTAAGTTACCCCTTTTATCCATGCATATTTAAGTCCATATTTGACCCATAAACTTGGACCCATTTATAATTTCTTAATCATGACATAACATCATAAAATCAGCCATCTAGTTTAATTAAATTTGTAAATATTTAATCCCATATATAATTCCATACCTAGCCCATAATATGGCTCCCAAAGGGGTCATGGGTTCATGGTTCACTTTTATTGGTGCCATTTTCAAAGACTCATATTTTGTCCCAAATTTAATCCATTTCAAAAATCACAAATCTTCATTCATTTTGGCCCTTTAAAACAACCTCCTAGGCATTGATACATTCATTAACCTTAGCCTAAAGTTGATCAAAATTTGGGTCATGGGTTCGGCCATACATCATGGCCGAACCCATGATGTTTCTTTCCCCATCCTTCTTGGTTTCAATTATCCATTAAACATACCGCCAATGAAACTTAAATCATCCATTTCAATCACCATCTTTATTCCATTTAAACATCACATATCATACTTGTAACATCCATTTAAATTTCATCATTAACTTAACTTAATTTCCATTTTGTTTAAGCACATATATAAACCATACTTAGCCCATGAATGACCTAACACATGGGTCATGGGTTCGGCCATACACCATGGCCGAACCCATGATGCCTTTCCCTCATTTTTAACTTGGGTATTTTAATCACATTTAAAGTCCATTAAAAACCACCAACATTTCCTCATGATTTCTCATTTTAACAATCCTTTAAAACACCTATTTTTAATCATTTGAAAACTAATTTTCATTAACCCTTCTCCATACTTCTAATCTTATAAAAATTCTAAAATATCATCCATGGATTCCATCATAAAATTTTTTTCCAAAAATTGCCTACATTTAATCCTTTAAATTCTTGAAACCCTAAACCATTCTCCAACTTTTTATTTCTTATAAAAACCCTAATTAAAATGCATAATATTAAAATATAATCCAAATTAAAATCATCCTCATTTACCATGGGGTTCGGCCATGCTACGTGGCCGAACCCTATGGTCCATCCATTCATTAAAAATTCCATATTCTCCATGCTTTAATACAACCTTAGAATTCCAAAAATTTGAAATCATAAATCACTAATGTTCACTCATTTAAAAACCTAAAGCTCATTAGCCATTCTCCAAAATTTTAAACCTTAACATCTTAATAAATTTATCCCACATTGGCCATGGGGTTCGGCCATGCTACATGGCCGAACCCTAAGGTCCATTCAATCCATTAAAACTTCCATCTTTTCCATACTTAATCCATTCATTTCATTTTTTTCTTAGACCATCTCTTCCATTTCTTTGCCTTCCATTTGATGGATTTTAGATCCATTCCATAGCCTAAAATAATTTGGCCACCATCATATGGCAAGGATGGATTTTAAAATTAAAAACCCTAAATAATAAATTTCTTGTTTAGAACATACTTACTATCCGACGACTCCTCCGGTCTTTGTCGCTCCCGTCAACTTCCTTGGCCTCTTTTCTCCTTCTTCTTGATCTTTCATCCGCTAGATGTGCTTGATCAATGGTGGGACATACTTGGATTGGCTAAGATAGTGTTAGGTTTAGAGAGAGGGGAAGAGGGGAAGATGATGAAGAATGGTAACTCTTGATCTTCAAGAGGTGAATCCAAGGTTCCACCTCTTTTCTTCTCTTCTTCTCTTCTTTTTTCTTCTAAGTTTTCTTCACTTTCTCCTTGCAAGGTGAGGAACGAATTTCCTTGTGTGTGTGGAGGGCTAGAGTCAAATGGGTAGTTTGAAATGAGATGGAGGTGGTTGGAGTGACTTAGACTCCTCATTAATTTTCCCCACCCACCAAGCATGGGCTAGCTTGACTTGGGTGGTGGTGGTTGAGACCCAACCACCAAGCATGGCTCCCATGTCCTCTTTGACTTGTTTATGTTGACCCTAACTAATCAACTTAATTAAGTTAAGCCCTCACTTAGGTTAATTAATTTTCATCTAATTTAATTCCCTTAAATTATCTATCTAATAAATCCACCCATGGTTGACCAAGTCAACCATGGTGGACGGCCCCCACATATACCTACCCCACCCGCCACCTCACTTGATGAGGTGGAGGTGGGCCCCACTTGGTCATGTTATTTTAATTCCCTTGATTTTAACTTAGGTAATTTTACAATAATTTTAATCAATTTAATTTACCTTGATCCACCTTAGTCTTCTTAATTTTATCCATGGTTGACCAAGTCAACCATGATGGTTGGTTCCACTTTCTCCTTGGTCCACACGCCACCTCAATGGGTGAGGTGGAGGTGGGCCCCATTGGCCATGTTGCCTTGGTCCATTTATCACCTAACTTAGGTGATTTAAATTTTATTAATTGTATCCCTTTTATTGGATCATTATTGGGCCCATGGCCCAATTTGATTCTTGTCTTACCCATTTATCTTAGGGCTTAGTTACCTTGGCCCATTGGGTTCCACATGGCTCTTTGACCCAAATTGACCATCTTTGACCCGATTACTTACCATTGACCAATTACATGTATCAATTCCAATTCAAGGTTTATTGGGTAACCATTGGGCCCATGGCCCAATTAGATTCCCTCCTTTTCCACTTACCTTAGGATTTGAACCAATTTTGATCCATTGGGCCCCACATGGCTATCGGGCCCACTTGACCATCGTTGACCCGACTAATCCTCATTGACCCATTAAATGGGTTTCATCCAATCCATGGCCCAATTGGGCTATCCTTGGGCCATTGTCCCAAAATTTGGTCCATTTGGCATTTTATTATATCAAACTTCAAATTAAAATGAATAAATGCCAATATATATATTTATCAAAAATTCGGGTTATTACAAGTCGGCTGAAATACAACCACATACCTTACGTGTTTGGCCAGCAAACTTTCAGTCGACTAAATCATAAGATTCAGTTTGCTGAAATACAACCAAATCCTTTGTGTGTTTGGCCAGTTCACTTTCAGTTGACTGAATCAAAAGATTTAGTCAGCTGAAATACAAGCAGATCCTTTGTATGCTCGGCCAGCACACTTTCAGTCGACTGAATCTGTAGCGGCCCGCCCTTTTTCACTCGCTTCTTTCCGTAAAATCAGAATCTATTTTTTTTATAACAGAGTAGAGTGATAGAGCACAGGACGTCACAACGCGAGCTAAGTCCGAACTTCCAAAGTCCGACCCTTAACTGGCCAACCCTATGTGTGCATGGACTAAGTCCACGAAAATGGTTCACACATAGCAATATAAACCTGCGGAATAATAACATCATATTTGCGGAATCATAATAGAACCAAGTTCTATTCCATTCAGATAGCAAAGTACGTCAAGTCCTTAATCATCATTCAAATACCATAATTATCAAAATTAACATCCATCCATCTAAGTTACTACATTCCCGAAAACTAGTTACTCTAATACATGTCCATAAGTAACTTTATTCAAAACATATAAAATAAATCATCCAAGCTCCTATGCCTGGCCCTCCTTGCGTTCATCGTTCCCCTTGTTTCCTGTGTCATCAACTAGGGTAGAAGTAGGGCGTTAGAACAACGCACCCAGTAGGTATTCTAGTTACGGCTAACACATGGTTAGTACAAAACATATATTATAACATAAAAACCATGTAAAACCATGCGATACAATGATGACAAATGAAATGAGTCCCACCCATCATAAGTACATAAAAGTACCCACCACATAGGTCTTTCGGACGCCACGACGGAGTGTGGACCCTCCGGATTCTTCCTAATGGAAAAGTACATCAAGGTACCACACATAGATTTTTTCTGACGCCCCAGCGGAGTGTGACCCCTCCGGTTACAAATCCTCCACCCCATGCCATGCATGAGATGCCAATGACACACATACTATTTTATAACATAAACATAGCATTTAAAATCACGTTTCGAAACATATCCAACACATGCTATTTATACAAATAAACGTAGCATTTAAAATTCAATATAAAGCATACCCTTTGAAACATAATTTCATCAAAAATAAGATAAAGCAAATGTACAAAAACCCATGGTTTCTGTAACACCTCGGATTTTCAATTTATTATTTTTATGAAATTATCCATTTTAATGGTGTATTTTAGATTGGATCTTAAATGGATAAAGAATTGGGCCATGACCCAATTAGGATCCAATTGATGGTGGAATTGGTTTTATTAAAAATTAAATGAGTTTGAATTAATTTAGTGATGCATTTAAATAAGAGATTGCATGGCCGAATTTTAGATAAAAATCTAGGATTAGGCGCATGGGATCTTTTAAAAAGGGTATGCATATAATCTTAAATTAATTGAAAGAAGTGTCTAAATTAAACACAAGGGCACACTGTAATGGGGCATAGTTTATCTTAGACACATTCTAATTTAAGCAAGGGAGGTCGGTAATTACTAATTTAAGAAAGGGAGGTTGGCAACTACTAATCTAAGACAAGGGGTACACGGCATTGCTATCCTAGCATTGGCCGAGTGGAAGCTTAGAAAGAGGGAAGCAAAGAGGAAGGACAATTTCTATCTTAGTACTTTCTATGTTGATCATTTGGAATTGCATAAAAGGGGAGACATAGAGGGGTACACAGTTTTACACCCTCATTGTCGAATTCTCTCTCTCTGTCTCTCTCAATCTCTCATCCTCTCACATGGCAAAGAGCAAGAGAAGAAAATGCAGCAACAAGAAGGTGATCTTGGTTGGAGAAAAATTAAGAAAAAAGGAGAAAGATTAGAAGAGCCCGGAATCGGAAAAGGTTAGTATCTAATTGATGAATTTATTTTGAAATAAAGAACCATAGGGTTCGGCCAAGGTGTTGGGCCGAACCCCATGGAAGAGGACGGGGGGATGGATTTTATGATTTTAATGGAAAGACATGATTTATTTGGTTGGATCGAAACCGTGGAAATCCATGGACAATTATGGGTTTATGTTCTTAAATTTTAAATAATGGAAATCTTGGACGGTTGGGTGGTTTTAGATTTAAAAGAGGATTTTAAATAGAGACATGGTTAGGGATGTGGGTCAGCCATTGCATGGCCCAACCATGATGGTATTATGGCTAAGTTGTTGGATCAAAAGAATGGTAAAGAAGGGGGTGCGGTTCGGCCATGGTCTATGGCCGAACCCCACCAACTATATTTTGGGATTATAATTGATTAAAATGGAGTTATGTAAGTATTGTTGTTGAAATTTTAATGGATTGAAATAAGGGTCAAGATTATGAACCATAGGGTTCGGCCATGATGTATGGCCGAACCCCATGGAGATGGTTACTATATTGGAAAGATGGTTTCTAATATAGGAAATTATTTAATTATGGAAAAGGGAGTTTAATTATGGAAACCTTCTAATAATAGAAGGTGGATTTTAATTAAGGAAAATTGGATTTAAAAAAGGGAATAAATGGATTGGATGCCAGGAGTGAGGTTCGGCCATGGTGTATGGCCGAACCCCACTAGGATTAATTTTTGGAAACTTTTTTATTTATAGAAGGTTGTTTAATTAAGTAAGTTTCTAAAAATAGAAGGAGGAGATTAACAAGGGGAAAATTCTATTTTTGGAAGGTGGAAACTAAATTAGAAAGTTTTAATTTAAGAACTTTCTAATTAAGGAAATCTAAATTTGGAAACTATCCAATTATGGATTGGCTAAAAATGGAAGATGATGGAAAAAAGAAACCTAGACATCATAGGGTTCGGCCATGGTGCTTGGCCGAACCCCATGAATTAATTCTATAGGTTAAGCTTATTTTGTGGACCTAAGATGGAACTAAGATGTCATAGGGTTCTGCCATGGTGTGTGGCCGAACCCATGAATCAAGTAGAATGTATTGTATGGATTTAATATGATGTTTGGATTAATGGGATGACATAAACCTAAGCTAGCGGCAAAATGGTAAATATCGCCTAAATTGAAAGATCATGGGTTCGGCCATGATGTATGGCCGAACTCCATGAGTTGTCTTGTGGATCAATTATTAACTAAGGAAATTGTTTTAATGATTGAAAAGATGGGATTATGGAATGATAGCCATGGTGTAATAACCCGAATTTTTGATAAATATATATATTGGCATTTATTCATTTTAAATTGAAGTTTGATGTAATAAAATGCCAAATGGACCAAATTTTGGGACAATGGCCCAAGGATGGCCCAATTGGGCCATGGGTTGGATGAAATCCATTAAATGGGTCAATGAGAACTAATCGGGTCAACGATGGTCAAAGTGGGCCCGATAGCCATGTGGGGCCCAATGGATCAAAATCGGTTCAAATCCTAAGGTAAGTGGAAAATGAGGGAATCTAATTGGGCCATGGGCCCAATGGTTACCCAATAAACCTTGAATTGAAATTGATACATGTAATTGGTCAATTTGGGTCAAAGAGCCATGTGGGACCCAATGGGCCAAGGTAACTAAGCCCTAAGATAAATGGGTAAGACAAGAATCAAATTGGGCCATGGGCCCAATGATGATCCAATAAAAAGGATATAATTAATAAAATTTAAATCACCTAAATTAGGTGATAAATGGACCAATGCAACATGGCCAATGGGGCCCACCTCCACCTCACCCATTGAGGTGGCGTGTGGACCCAAGAGTAGTGGGGCCGACCACCATGGTTGACTTAGTCAACCATGGGTGGATCATGGAGGGAAATTAATGGGATTAAATTAAATAGAAAGTGATTAATTAAATTAATCAAGGGATCAAGGTGATCTAAGTTAATCAACCTAAGATTAAAATGGTCAAATGGTTAAGTGGTCAAAACCACTCCTACAAACACAAACCACCTCAAGAAAACACAAATTAAAACCATGGGCTTGAATGGTGGTTGGATCTCAACCACCACCACCAAAGTCAAGCCAACCCATGCTTGGTTGGTGAGAAAGTTAATGCTTGAGTGAAGACCACTCCAACCACCTCCATCTCATTTCAAACTACCCATTTGACTCTAGCCCTCCACACACACAAGGAAATTCGTTTTTCACCTTGCAAGGAGAAAGTGAAGAAAACTTAGAAGAAAAAAAAGAAGAGAAGAAGAGAAGAAAAGAGGTGGAATCTTGGATTCAACTCTTGAAGATCAAGAATTACCATTCTTCATCATCTCCCCCTCTTCCCCTCTCTCTAAACCTAACACTATCTTAGCCAATCCAAGCATGTCCCACCATTGATCAAGCTCATCTAGTCGATCATCAAGAAGAGAAAGAAGGAGAAAGGGCTAAGGAAAACAAAGAAGAAAGAAGGACCGAAGGAGTCGTCGGTGCGGTAAGAATTTCTTAAACAAGAGTTTATATTTTTAAAGATAAGATATGGAATCCATTCTTAGACTAAACATGGCCAAAACTGTTGTGGGCCATGGATCTAAAATCCATCAAATGGAAGGCTAAGAAATGGATAAAAATGGAGGAATGGATTTAAGAAAAGAGGAAATGGAAAAATGGAATTTTGAGTCTTTATTAAGCATAGGAAAATGGGATTTTAATGGAGTAATGGGCCATAAGGTTCGGCCATGTAGCATGGCCGAACCCCATGGCCAATGTTGGATGATTTTTAATTAGGGTTGAAGGTTTAAAATGGTGGAGAATGATCTATGATAAAATGGACTTATTGAGTATAGAATGTGATGTTTAGATGGAATGAAAATGGTGATGATTTAGTGATTTTAAAATGGATTATTTTTGGGACAAAAAAATTAATGGTTTTATGAAGATCTTAAAGTTGGTGAGAAATAGTAATTTTAATGGATGAAAAAGGGTAGAAATTTATGGAGGAAATAATAGTTGCAAATGGATTCCCAAAGTGTATGATATAAGTTTAAATGGACCAAATGAATGATATTATTGATTTTAAATGGAATTTTTTTAACAAAGAAAAATCATGGACAAATATTCATAGAACTTTGGTCTTAAATGGTTCTAAGAAAGGTGGGCCATGAACCATGGGTTCGGCCATGGTACATGGCCGAACCCTATGGTAATGGTATGGGATTTTTAGACATGGAAAATAATGTGGAGGAATGGGAATTTGAATAGATGGGTAAGTATGGTATATGGTAATTTTTTTTTATGATGGAAAAGTATTGAAAATGGTTAAGAAAAATGGATGGATTGTATGGATGGTTCAAGTATGATATGTGATGTTGGTGATTTAAATGGATGATTTAATTTTCATTGGAGGTATGTTTAAATGGGTAATTGAAACCAAGAAAAATGGGGAAAGAAACATCATGGGTTCGGCCATGGTGTATGGCCGAACCCATGACCCAAATTTTGATCAATTTTAGGCTAAGGTTAAATGCATGTATCAATGCTTAGGAGTTTGATTTAAAGGGCCAAAATGATTTAAGTTTTTGTGATTTTAAATTGGATTATTTTGGGACAAAACTTAGTCTTTGAAAATGGTATCCATAAAGGTGAACCTTAGGGTAGTGATTAGTGGCTTTAATAAATGGAAAATAATGTAGAAGAATACTAGATTTTGATGGATTTATAAAAATGATATGTGGGCCACACCTTAGGCCAAAATGTGGAAGTAGGTGTGGGAGTAATTATTTTTCAAAATTAAATATTAGGTGGCTGATTTTATGATGTAAGGTCATGATTGAAAGGACCTAAGTATGAATGAATCTTGGACTTAGAATGCACATAAATGAATGGATGATTTACCATGGAAGGAGAGTGGCAAAACCGTAATTTGTGGCCACATTGAAGGACCATGGGTTTGACCATGGTACATGGCCAAACCCTATGGGGGTTGGACATGAAAATGGAAATATTATGAATGGTTAAGTAAAGCGATTAGTTGCTGCGTTTTAGGCTCGCAAATCGGAATTTTAAATTTGGCCAAAATTGGACCTATGTATGAGTCTAGAACCAATGGATAATGGGCTAAGTTAGGGACTTAATCATAGACGATGTATGGACTAATTCGGTAAATGTAATAAGGTATCGGGCGTCGCAAACGGTACGCGATCGGCGACCGGATTATCGAACGGGAAGCATAACGGAACGCGACACGGTATTCGGTAGGATTCCTACCTCTTTGTAAGCGATGGATATGTGATGGTGTTTTAAATTATTTTGATTTGGCTTATGATGGATTTATGAGTATGATTTATCTTATGATGAATTTTAAATGATGAAGCATATGGTTTATATTTTAATATTATGCATTATATGACTATGTATGATATGTCAAGTATATGGGATACATATATATTACATAGCATAATGCACTACATCTCATGCATGGCATGGGCAGAAAAAAATAAATAAACCGGAGTCCATGCTCCGTCGGGGCGACCGAGAATCAGACATGGGGATTGCCTGAGGGTTATAACCGGAGTCCATGCTCCGTCGGGGCGACCGAGAATCAGACATGGGGATAGCCTGAGGGCTATAACCGGAGTCCATGCTCCGTCGGGGCGACCGAGAAGCAAACATGGGGAACAGGATATTGTATGATCATACGGATAATGGGTGGGACACATGACATAAACACCCATGACATAGCATTCATCACATACTTATTTTGTTGTATTTTATGTTATCGATATGTGTGTATCACTAATCCATGTGCTAGCCCTACTCGGAGTCCTACTGGGCGCATTGACTAACGCCCTACTTCTACCCTAGCTGATGACGCAGGAGAGGCAGGAAGCGGTGGAAATACCGGAGGCCAAGCTTAGGAGCTTGGAAAACGCAGTCCTAGTTTATATTATGTTTAAATTTTGGAGATGTAATTTTAAAGTAACTTAGCTTGTCGGGTTGTATAAATTTACATTTCTGCGATGGTTTGGACGTTACTTATGGACGATACATTTTGTGATGAAATCATGAACATAGGGGCATTTTGGTAAATTCAATGTTATATCTTCCCTTCTATCTAAAAACCGGTAGGATAGACTCTATTATCATGTTCCGCAATAACTATAATCCGCGAGCTTACTTCCCACGCGTGAACCATTCTCGTGGACTTAGTTCCGCGCACGCGTGGGGTTGGCCAGTTAAGGGTCGGGCTTTAGAAGCTCGGACTTAACTCGCGTCGTGGCGTCCGCGCCCTCTCTCACTCTTCTATTTCAAAAAAAAAAAAAAAAATCGACTCTGATTTTCGGAAAACGGGTGAAAAAGGGCGGGGCGTTACAGTTGGTATCAGAGCGAAATTGAAAGAATGAATCTCTCGAAGTATGATTAAGACGGTTGCATGTCTCACTGACAGCTAAGAATCCCAACTGACCGACTCTTCGGAGTCCGCTGCACGGGGGCCGGGTTAATCTACTTCGATTGACTCAGACTGAAACATTCAATCTGAGCGCCACATTTGACGTAAGAAATGATAGGAAGGGAAGTACAATCATTATAACATTGAGGGAATTACCAAAATTAGGAGATTTTCCCCCAATTTCACAAAAATGGACAAACATAGCTAGATGGGAAGTTTTCCCCAAACCAAGTATGCTTATTTGGCAACTTTCCCCCAAATGAAAGACACAACATTCAATACTTAGGAATTTCCCCCAAAAACGAAGTATACTTAATCAATAATTCTCCCCCAAATTGAAGGAACATTTGATACTTAGGAAAATTATTCCAAACTATGAACATGACAATGATTGTGAAAGAACTAAGTCAATATTTTTCGATGACTTAGGAAAGATGCCGCCAAAGAGAAGAACCCGTCGCAACCCCCGAGTGGAGAGAGAGGTAACACCCCCTCGACAGGAAGAAGAGGTACCACCACCTCATACAGCCGAGGGACAAAATAGTATCAACGTAGAAGGTATACCTCCCGAGTTGAAGGACATAGTTCAAGCGGCAATCGCTTCTGCTCTACAACAACATTCAAGCGGCAATGCGACCGCTAGCGACTCCAATAAACGAAAGATGGTCAAGGACTTCCAACAACAGCGCCCTCCCTACTTCAAGGGAAAGGAAGGGGCTGTGGGAGCGGAACACTGGTTAAAGAGGATCAACCAAATCTTGAATTTGCTCTAGATTTCCAATACTGTTGATAAGATCTTATTAGCCACATCCCAACTGATCGAGGATGCTGGTAGTTGGTGGGAGGTGGTAGAAAAGCAACAAGCATTGATACCGGAAGGAGAAAGGATACCCATGACATGGGAGTGGTTCTCGGCCACCTTCCTAGAACAATTCTTTCCGGAGGAAGAAAGAGAGAGCCAGACTGAAGCTTTCATCTCGCTGGTACAGGGCAACATGACAGTGGCGGAGTATCACAGAGAATTTCTCAAGCTGTCTATTTATGGGTTCTATATGGTGGATACTGAACACCGAAGGGCCCGTAAGTTTGAACGGGGCCTTCGGCCAAGCATCAAGAATAGAGTAACCATTTTCAAAGAGCCCACGCTGGCAGGGGTGGTTAGCAGGGCCACCATCGCAGAAAAGGAACTAAATGAGATAGTGCGGTTCGACAACCGCCGAGGGCAGGGTGGGCGGGGAACATTCCAACCCAACAAGAAGTGCCGCCCGAATCCTAGCAGGCCCTCACCCTCCACGGGATCTACCGGGAGCTTTCGCCCTAGTCAGCCTTCTACATCAGCATCAGTCACACAGGTTCCCCGGGGTGGGAACACCTGTTATCAGTGTGGCCAACAGGGCCACTACAAGAGAGAGTGTCCACAAACTAGCCGACCCTCCAACTTCAGGGGCCCTTTCCGCCCTCCAACTAGACCGACACAGTCGCGGGGAGGCAGAACATATAATCAGGCGGGGCGGGCACCAAAACCTGCGGGATCTGGACGACTCTTCACCATACCATCTCCAATAGCAGTGGACCGTTCAGTGATGCAAGGTATGGCTGTAATTGGTAGTTCCTATGCTATTACTTTATTTGACTCTGGAGCATCGCATTCATTCATATCTGCTGCATTCATATCTGCCACGGGTACACTAGTACAAAACCTGTCCACATCACTCACCATTGTATCCCCCGTCGGAGACACATCATTAGGACTAATATGTACGGCATTGAACACGGAACTCGCGGGATTCAGATTCGAGTTCGATTATTTAGTAATCGATATGGCGGAATATGATGTCATTTTTGGCATGGACTGGTTGACTACGTATCAGGCCCATATTGACTGCCATCTTCGTAGGGTAACATTTTGGTCACCCGAGGGAAAGCGGTACATGGTACACGCTGACAGGCAGGGTATCCCTAGAAGACTGCAGGAGGAATTGAACCATCTTGCCTTGAACAGCCTCAGATTAGATAAGGCACCAACGGTTGAACTTCCGACGGTAGTAGCAATTTTGCCGAGGTATTCCCAATAGAACTCCCTGGTTTGCCACCCAAGAGGGAGATAGACTTTGAAATAAAATTATACCCCGGCGCCGCTCCAGTATCATTACCCCATTATAGGATGGCGCCAGCTGAGATGACCGAACTGAAGAAGCAAATTGATGAACTGCTCAGACTAGGCTTCATTCGGAATAGTACATCCGCATGGGGAGCCCCAGTGTTATTTGTGAAAAAGAAAGACGGTACCCTACGAATGTGTGTGGACTATAGGAAATTAAATCAGTTGACTGTCAGGAACAAGTATCCCCTACCCCGGATTGATGATCTGTTTGATCAACTTAGGGGTTCCTCTCATTTCTCTAAGATTGACCTGATGTCCGGATACCATCAAATTCGGGTTAGAGAGGAGGACGTAGAGAAGACTGCTTTCAGGACACGGTATGGATTATATGAGTATGTAGTCATGCCGCTTGGACTTACTAATGCACCGGCGGTGTTCATGGACCTAATGAATAGGATATTCAGTCCATACTTAGATCAGTTTGTGATCGTATTCATCGATGATATTCTGATCTACTCTAAAAGTCAGAACGAACATGCCGAGCACCTACGAATAGTCCTAGACACCTTGCGGAAGAACCAATTGTATGCCAAAGCCAGCAAGTGTGAATTTTGGCTATCTGAAGTCAACTTCTTGGGGCACATCATATCAGAGGAAGGTATAGCCGTGGACCCGGCTAAGGTAGCAGCAGTCAGGGAATGGAAAGCGCCGACAAATGTGACCGAGATCCGCAGTTTTCTGGGATTGGCCAGTTACTATCGGAAATTCATCATGGACTTCTCCAAGATTGCAGCTCCACTTACCCGACTCACTCAGAAAGGAGTCAAGTTTGAGTGGTCCAATCTGTGCAATCAGAGATTTGAGGAGTTAAAGGAGAGGCTTACGACCGCTCCTATTCTGATCTTGCCAGAAAGAGACAGAAATTATGAGGTGTACTGTGATGCCTCCGGTGAGGGACTGGGGTGCACACTCAGTCAAGGTAATCGTGCGGTGGCGTATGGATCGAGACAGTTGAAAATTCATGAACGCCATTATCCCACACATGACCTAGAACTAGCAGCGGTGGTCTTCTCTCTCAAAAGCTGGAGACACTACCTCTATGGTGAAAAGTTT
The DNA here is from genome assembly GCA_013350335.1 of Chimonanthus salicifolius. Taxonomy (NCBI): domain Eukaryota; kingdom Viridiplantae; phylum Streptophyta; class Magnoliopsida; order Laurales; family Calycanthaceae; genus Chimonanthus; species Chimonanthus salicifolius. The sequence continues at coordinate 27,018,130 of CM023539.1, read as the reverse complement.
GAGGTGTTCTCGGATCACAAAAGTTTGAAGTACTTATTTGATCAGAAAGAACTCAATATGAGACAGCGTAGATGGATGGAATATTTGGCGGATTATGAGTTCGTACTTCGGTACCATCCTGGCAAGGCGAACAAAGTGGCGGATGCTCTCAGCCGTTTGTCACATGCGACAATAGCCAGCATGATCAGGACGGAATGGGAGGTACTGAATACCATCAGACAGTTTAAACTCTACCTCAATAATCATGGGACTATATATAATTTGATCATACGATCCCACATGGTCTCTGAGATTGAACGGGAGCAACGGACAGACCCAGAAGTGGAGGAGATTTGGGCTAAAATGTCTACCGGTGAGGTTGTACCGGAGTGGGAATTACGACCAGAACAGGGTCTTATGTTCCGAGGTAGGACATACGTACCTAAGAACTGTAGAAGAGAGTTGTTGATTGAAGCACACCAAACCAAACTCTCTATCCACCCGGGCAACACGAAGATGTACCATGATCTTAAGAGGCACTATTGGTGGCATGGACTTAAGAAAGACGTGGCAGAGTTTGTTGCTCGTTGCTTAACATGTCAACAGGTTAAGGCAGAACATCGGAAACCGCCAGGCTTACTCGCACCATTACCAATACCAGAATGGAAATGGGAACACATATCCATGGACTTTGTAACAGGGTTGCCAAGGTCATCCAAGGGCAACGATGCAATATGGGTCATAGTGGACCGGTTGACCAAGTCTGCACATTTCCTTCCCATCAAGATGACAGATTCATCAGAGACTTTGGGTCGACGATACATCCGGGATATCATCAGGTTACATGGTATTCCCCAGTCTATTGTATCCGATAGGGATGGCCGATTCACCGGCAGAGTATGGCAAGGCTTGCAGTCGGCTATGGGAACCGATGTATTAACTAGCACAGCATTTCATCCACAGACTGATGGACAGTCAGAGAGGACGATACAGACACTGGAAGATATGCTGAGAGCATGCATGCTAGACTTTAAGGGCGGATGGGAGGATCATCTGCCACTGGTGGAGTTCTCTTACAATAACAGTTACCAGGCAAGTCTCCAGATGGCTCTGTTTGAGGCCTTGTATGGTAGACCGTGTAGATCGCCAGTGTGTTGGACGGAGGCCGGTGAGCATGCGTTGATAGGACCAGATTTGGTTGCAGAGACTACAGCGCAGATTAAGCTGATACGGCAACATCTACTCACTGCACAGAGCCGTCAGAAGAGCTATGCCGACAAGAGGAGAAGGTTCCTCGAGTTTGAGGTGGGAACTTAGTGTTCTTAAAAGTCTCGCCACGGAAAGGGCACATGAGGTTCGGAAAGAAAGGGAAACTGTCTCCTAGATTTGTGGGGCCGTTTCCAATACTGAAGAGGGTGGGAGGGGTAGCTTATCAGTTAGCGCTCCCTCCACAGCTGTCATCTCTACATGATGTGTTTCATGTGTCCATGCTGAGAAAGTACAATCCTGATCCTTCTCATGTGATAAATGTTCAAGACATCGATGTACAAAGCGATGTGACATATGTGGAAAAGCCGGTCAGAGTTATTGAAAGCGAACAAAGGGTGCTACGGAACCGCGCCATTCAGTTCGTCAAGGTGGTATGGGAACGACATGGCAGTGAAGAAACCACCTGGGAACTTGAGTCGGAGATGAAAATCGCTTACCCGGAACTCTTCGCATGAGTTGTTTTGGACCCCTACTTCACTCGAATTTTCGGGACGAAAATTTCAAAAGAGGATTCTATTGTAATAACCCGAATTTTTGATAAATATATATATTGGCATTTATTCATTTTAAATTGAAGTTTGATGTAATAAAATGCCAAATGGACCAAATTTTGGGACAATGGCCCAAGGATGGCCCAATTGGGCCATGGGTTGGATGAAATCCATTAAATGGGTCAATGAGAACTAATCGGGTCAACGATGGTCAAAGTGGGCCCGATAGCCATGTGGGGCCCAATGGATCAAAATCTGTTCAAATCCTAAGGTAAGTGGAAAATGAGGGAATCTAATTGGGCCATGGGCCCAATGGTTACCCAATAAACCTTGAATTGAAATTGATACATGTAATTGGTCAATTTGGGTCAAAGAGCCATGTGGGACCCAATGGGCCAAGGTAACTAAGCCCTAAGATAAATGGGTAAGACAAGAATCAAATTGGGCCATGGGCCCAATGATGATCCAATAAAAAGGATATAATTAATAAAATTTAAATCACCTAAATTAGGTGATAAATGGACCAATGCAACATGGCCAATGGGGCCCACCTCCACCTCACCCATTGAGGTGGCGTGTGGACCCAAGAGTAGTGGGGCCGACCACCATGGTTGACTTAGTCAACCATGGGTGGATCATGGAGGGAAATTAATGGGATTAAATTAAATAGAAAGTGATTAATTAAATTAATCAAGGGATCAAGGTGATCTAAGTTAATCAACCTAAGATTAAAATGGTCAAATGGTTAAGTGGTCAAAACCACTCCTACAAACACAAACCACCTCAAGAAAACACAAATTAAAACCATGGGCTTGAATGGTGGTTGGATCTCAACCACCACCACCAAAGTCAAGCCAACCCATGCTTGGTTGGTGAGAAAGTTAATGCTTGAGTGAAGACCACTCCAACCACCTCCATCTCATTTCAAACTACCCATTTGACTCTAGCCCTCCACACACACAAGGAAATTCGTTTTTCACCTTGCAAGGAGAAAGTGAAGAAAACTTAGAAGAAAAAAAAGAAGAGAAGAAGAGAAGAAAAGAGGTGGAATCTTGGATTCAACTCTTGAAGATCAAGAATTACCATTCTTCATCATCTCCCCCTCTTCCCCTCTCTCTAAACCTAACACTATCTTAGCCAATCCAAGCATGTCCCACCATTGATCAAGCTCATCTAGTCGATCATCAAGAAGAGAAAGAAGGAGAAAGGGCTAAGGAAAACAAAGAAGAAAGAAGGACCGGAGGAGTCGTCGGCGCGGTAAGAATTTCTTAAACAAGAGTTTATATTTTTAAAGATAAGATATGGAATCCATTCTTAGACTAAACATGGCCAAAACTGTTGTGGGCCATGGATCTAAAATCCATCAAATGGAAGGCTAAGAAATGGATAAAAATGGAGGAATGGATTTAAGAAAAGAGGAAATGGAAAAATGGAATTTTGAGTCTTTATTAAGCATAGGAAAATGGGATTTTAATGGAGTAATGGGCCATAAGGTTCGGCCATGTAGCATGGCCGAACCCCATGGCCAATGTTGGATGATTTTTAATTAGGGTTGAAGGTTTAAAATGGTGGAGAATGATCTATGATAAAATGGACTTATTGAGTATAGAATGTGATGTTTAGATGGAATGAAAATGGTGATGATTTAGTGATTTTAAAATGGATTATTTTTGGGACAAAAAAATTAATGGTTTTATGAAGATCTTAAAGTTGGTGAGAAATAGTAATTTTAATGGATGAAAAAGGGTAGAAATTTATGGAGGAAATAATAGTTGCAAATGGATTCCCAAAGTGTATGATATAAGTTTAAATGGACCAAATGAATGATATTATTGATTTTAAATGGAATTTTTTTAACAAAGAAAAATCATGGACAAATATTCATAGAACTTTGGTCTTAAATGGTTCTAAGAAAGGTGGGCCATGAACCATGGGTTCGGCCATGGTACATGGCCGAACCCTATGGTAATGGTATGGGATTTTTAGACATGGAAAATAATGTGGAGGAATGGGAATTTGAATAGATGGGTAAGTATGGTATATGGTAATTTTTTTTTTATGATGGAAAAGTATTGAAAATGGTTAAGAAAAATGGATGGATTGTATGGATGGTTCAAGTATGATATGTGATGTTGGTGATTTAAATGGATGATTTAATTTTCATTGGAGGTATGTTTAAATGGGTAATTGAAACCAAGAAAAATGGGGAAAGAAACATCATGGGTTCGGCCATGGTGTATGGCCGAACCCATGCCCCAAATTTTGATCAATTTTAGGCTAAGGTTAAATGCATGTATCAATGCTTAGGAGTTTGATTTAAAGGGCCAAAATGATTTAAGTTTTTGTGATTTTAAATTGGATTATTTTGGGACAAAACTTAGTCTTTGAAAATGGTATCCATAAAGGTGAACCTTAGGGTAGTGATTAGTGGCTTTAATAAATGGAAAATAATGTAGAAGAATACTAGATTTTGATGGATTTATAAAAATGATATGTGGGCCATACCTTAGGCCAAAATGTGGAAGTAGGTGTGGGAGTAATTATTTTTCAAAATTAAATATTAGGTGGCTGATTTTATGATGTAAGGTCATGATTGAAAGGACCTAAGTATGAATGAATCTTGGACTTAGAATGCACATAAATGAATGGATGATTTACCATGGAAGGAGAGTGGCAAAACCGTAATTTGTGGCCACATTGAAGGACCATGGGTTTGACCATGGTACATGGCCAAACCCTATGGGGGTTGGACATGAAAATGGAAATATTATGAATGGTTAAGTAAAGCGATTAGTTGCTGCGTTTTAGGCTCGCAAATCGGAATTTTAAATTTGGCCAAAATTGGACCTATGTATGAGTCTAGAACCAATGGATAATGGGCTAAGTTAGGGACTTAATCATAGACGATGTATGGACTAATTCGGTAAATGTAATAAGGTATCGGGCGTCGCAAACGGTACGCGATCGGCGACCGGATTATCGAACGGGAAGCATAACGGAACGCGACACGGTATTCGGTAGGATTCCTACCTCTTTGTAAGCGATGGATATGTGATGGTGTTTTAAATTATTTTGATTTGGCTTATGATGGATTTATGAGTATGATTTATCTTATGATGAATTTTAAATGATGAAGCATATGGTTTATATTTTAATATTATGCATTATATGACTATGTATGATATGTCAAGTATATGGGATACATATATATTACATAGCATAATGCACTACATCTCATGCATGGCATGGGCAGAAAAAAATAAATAAACCGGAGTCCATGCTCCGTCGGGGCGACCGAGAATCAGACATGGGGATTGCCTGAGGGTTATAACCGGAGTCCATGCTCCGTCGGGGCGACCGAGAATCAGACATGGGGATAGCCTGAGGGCTATAACCGGAGTCCATGCTCCGTCGGGGCGACCGAGAAGCAAACATGGGGAACAAGATATTGTATGATCATACGGATAATGGGTGGGACACATGACATAAACACCCATGACATAGCATTCATCACATACTTATTTTGTTGTATTTTATGTTATCGATATGTGTGTATCACTAATCCATGTGCTAGCCCTACTCGGAGTCCTACTGGGCGCATTGACTAACGCCCTACTTCTACCCTAGCTGATGACGCAGGAGAGGCAGGAAGCGGTGGAAATACCGGAGGCCAAGCTTAGGAGCTTGGAAAACGCAGTCCTAGTTTATATTATGTTTAAATTTTGGAGATGTAATTTTAAAGTAACTTAGCTTGTCGGGTTGTATAAATTTACATTTCTGCGATGGTTTGGACGTTACTTATGGACGATACATTTTGTGATGAAATCATGAACATAGGGGCATTTTGGTAAATTCAATGTTATATCTTCCCTTCTATCTAAAAACCGGTAGGATAGACTCTATTATCATGTTCCGCAATAACTATAATCCGCGAGCTTACTTCCCACGCGTGAACCATTCTCGTGGACTTAGTTCCGCGCACGCGTGGGGTTGGCCAGTTAAGGGTCGGGCTTTAGAAGCTCGGACTTAACTCGCGTCGTGGCGTCCGCGCCCTCTCTCACTCTTCTATTTCAAAAAAAAAAAAAATCGACTCTGATTTTCGGAAAACGGGTGAAAAAGGGCGGGGCGTTACACATGGATGGCATTTTAGTAAATAGGTGTGAAAATGGTAAGCCATGGATTCGGCCATGGTGTATGGCCGAACCCCATGGGGTTTTATTATGGACTTAGACCTTGTAAATCAAGTGGGACTTGGTGTTGATTTATTATTATATTATAAGGTAACGGGATCTCGTAAGCGGGACGCGATCGGTGATCGATTCTTGGACGAAAGACGCAAGCACGCGTTAACGGTCTCTGGTAGGATTCCATCTCTTTGAAACCATGGGTTTATGTACTTTATGTTTATCTTATTTTGATGAGATTATGTTTCAAAGGATATGCTTTATTATTGAATTTTAAATGCTATGTTTATTTGTTTAAATAGCATGTATTGGATATGTTTCAAAAGATAATTTACAATGCTATGTTTATTTTATAAAATAGCATGTGTTTCATTGGCATTTCATACATGGCATGGGGTGGAGGATTTATAACCGGAGGGGTCACACTCCGTCGGGGCGTCCGAAAAACCTATGTACGGTACCTTGATGTGATTTCCATCAAGAAGATTCCGAATGGTCCACACTCCGTCGGGGCGTCCGAAAGACCTATGTGGTGGGTACATTTATGTACATGTGATGGGTGGGACTCATTGCATATTTGTCATTATTGCATGGCATCGATTTTATATGGTTTTGACATCACTATATTATTATATATGTTTTGTACTAATCATGTGTTAGCCGTAACTGGAATACCTACTGGGCGCGTTGTTCTAACGCCCTACTTCTACCCTAGTTGATGATACAGGTAATCAGGGGAACGATGAACGTAAGACGAACCATGCATAGGAGCTTGGAAAACTTATTTTACATCTTTTGAATAAAGATTACTCATGAACTTGTTTTTGAGTATTTAGATTTCGGAATGTAATAACTTAGATGGTTGGATGATTTATTGGATAATTATGATGTTTTAATTATGGATAAGGACTTCACGTACTTTGCTATCTGAATGGAATAGAACTTGGTTCTATTATGATTCCGCATTTTGATGTTATGATTTTATTCCGGATGTTGATATTACTATGTGTGAACCATTTTTGTGGACTTGTTCCATACACACATAGGGTTGGCCAGTTAAGGGTTGGACTTTGGAAGTTCGGACTTAGGTCGCGTCGTGACGTCCCGTGCTCTATCACTCTACTCTATTATAAAAAAAAAATATACTCTGAATTTACAGGAAAAAGCGAGTGAAAAGGGTCGAGCGTTACAGTTTCAAAGAGGTGGAATCCTACCAAAGACTGCTACGTGTCCTTGTGTCTTTCGTCCTGTAACCGTTCACGATCGTAAACAACTTGTGAGGTCCCGTTACCTTAAAATATAACAATCAATCAAAACCAAGTCCCACTTGATTTTTCATGTTCTAAGTCATTAAACAAAACCCCATATTTACAAGATTGCCATTCATGGCCAACCTTCCATCTTAGCATGTATTCACAACTTTGCCCTTGGTTTAATCATTTCAAACCTTCCACTCCTTAACACATAAACACAATAGACCCATAACTGATTCATGGGGTTCGGCCAAGCACCATGGCCGAACCCCATAAACCAATTTTATGGTTTGTGGATCAAAGTATGGATTAGGTGTTTGTAATTGAATGAAATGTTAACTATGAATTGTAACACCCCGGATTTTCAATTTATTATTTTGTATGAAAATAATCCATTTAATTTGTAAACATTAGTTATGGATCTTAAATTGAGTAAAGAGTTGGGTCATTGGCCAAATTAGGACACAACGGTTTTGGAATTGGTTGCAATAAAAATTAAATGGAGATGAATTTAATTAGTAATGCAAAATTAAATAAATGATTGTGCATGGCCGATTATTGGATTTGAATATCCAAGGAGATGTTCAAAAAATCAAATGAAGACTTCATGGCCATGTGAATGGGATTTGCACATCTAAGGAGATTTGCGCATGAGGTGTTAGAATATTTTAAAAAGGGTAGGCAACTACTAATTATAGACACAAGGGTTATGCGCATAGCACCTCCTAAAAGAGGCACAAGGAAAGGGCTCACGACATTGCTATTCTTATCTTAGCATGGGCTGATTGGGATGATTATTAAAGAAAGATAAGAAGGTCGGCACTTTGTATCTTAAGCACCTTCTAATATTGGACCAAGGGAAGAAGCGAGTGAAAAAGGGCGGGGCGTTACAGTTGGTATAAGAGCAAACCCGAAACATTGAATCTTTCGGAGTAAATTAATCCAGCCTCCGTGCATTAATTTACTTCGTTAGACTCAGACGGATGATAGCAAAGGAAGTATAGTCAAAATAATCGGATTATCAAACATAGCAACATATGAGGTATTTCCCCAGAAACAAAGCAAAAATCAAGAGTGCATATTTGGAAATTTTCCCCAACAAATAGGGAATACAAAATTTATGATGAAAACTAAGTCTTGATATGTTTCAATGGCTTAGGGAAAAATGGCTCCACGGGGAAGGCCAAGGAGAAATACCCGACAAAACCCAAATGGGGGTGATGAGGAGGAACGACAATCTCATCATGAAGAGGAAGAACAACAATCCCACCAAGAGGAGGAGCAACAAAGCAGCATGAACATACCGGTGGTACCTCCTGAATTGCAGAATTTGGTTCAAGCGGTGGTCACCTCGGTGCTTCAACAGCACCTGAATGAGAGTGGAACCACCAAGGAAAACAATGACAGGAGCATGGTCAGGGACTTCCAGCAACAACGCCCTCCTTACTTCAAAGGGAGAGAAGGGGCTGTCGAAGTGGAAAACTGGCTGAAGAAGATTCACAGATTCTGACTTTATTGAATATCATATGTCATGCTCACAAGATTTTACTGGCCACATCACAGCTGACTGATGATGCTGGTAAACAGTGGGAGGTGATAGAGAAGCAGCGATCACTTCTTCCAGAAGGAGAGAGGACTGCCATGACTTGGGAGCAGTTCTCAGCTACCTTCCTGGAAATTATTTTCCTGAGGAGGAGAAGGAGCGCCAGACACAGGCTTTTCTATCTTTAGTACAGGGTACCATGACGATGGCAGAGTACCACCAGGAGTTTCTTAGTTAATCTGTATATGCATTTTATATGGTGGATACTGAGTATCGAAGGGCACGCAAGTTTGAGCGGGGCCTTCGGCCTAGCATAAGGGCCAAGGTAACTATATTCAAGGCAGCCACATTGGCAGAGGTGGTCAGCAGGGCCACTATAGCAGAACAGGAGATGGCTGAGTTGACGCGTTTTGATAATCGCCGAGCTCATAGTGGGAGGGGTACATTTCAGCCCAATAAGAGGTTCCGACCGAACTCTAGCAGACCCTCACCATCCACTAGGTCAACAGGGGGCTTTCGCTCCAATCATCCCTCCCCATCTGCATCAGTCACTTAGGCTCCCAGAGGTGGGAGCAACTGCTTTCATTGTGATCAGCCTGGCCATTATAAGAGGGAATGTCCACAACTCAACAAACCCTCATATTCCAAAGGTTCATCTCGTCCACCAATAAGGCCAGCTAATTCACGTGGAGGCAGGACGGCCACCTACAGGATCTGGACGGGTACTCACCTTAGCACCTCTGCTGATTCAAGGTAGGCAGTAGTCAGTAGTTCCTACGCCTTTGCATTATTTGATTCGAGAGCATCTCACTCATTCATATCTGCTGCATTTATAGCTGCTACTGGTACATTGGTACAAAAACTGTCCACATCATTCACCATTGTATCCCTCGTCAGAGACACATCATTGGGACTTATATGCACAACAGTGAATACTGAACTTGCTGGACTCAAATTTGAGTTCAATTATTTGGTGCTCGATATGTCAAAATATGATATTATTTTCGGCATGGATTGGTTAGCTAGCTTTAAGGCCAACATTGATTGTTATTGTCGCAGGGTGACATTTTGGTCGCCCGAGGGAAAACAATATGTGGTGCGTGCTGATAAACAAAGCAGACTGCATGAAGGGTTGAGTCATCTGGTATTGAACATTATTAGATCAACAAGGCACCGGTGGTTGAACTTTAGGAAATAGTAAGGGACTATGCGGACGTTTTTACAAAGGAACTCCCTGGTTTGCCTCCCATGAGGGAGATCAATTTTGAAATCAAGTTGTACCCTGGCACTGCACCAGTGTCATTACCACATTACCAAATGGCACTAGCAGAGATGTCCGAGTTAAAGAAGCAGATTGATGAACTGTAACACCCCGATTTTTCAAACATATTAATATTTACAAAAATGCCATTGGAATGGTAAATTAAAAAGATATGATCATAGATGAGAAAATGGTGGGGCCCATTGTTCAAACTAAGACTCAATGTACATACTATAAGGATCAAATTAAATTAAATGGGTAATGTACATCTAATTGGGTCAAGATGGTTATTTGGGTCAAAGGACCCAATTGGGACCCAATGGGTCGTGGTAGACTTATTTGACTTTTGGATGAGCTCAATTTTAATTGGTTTAGACTGAATTGATTGAGAATTAGTGGAGGATAAATGGGTAGGCTTGATGCAAATGTGTAAACCACATTTAAATGGGTAAACCACCCATAAATGGGTCATGGCACCAAATTGGATCAAAAAGCTAAGTTGGGACCCAATGGGTCGAGCTGACCATGTTGACCACGATTGACAGTATGGACCATCAAGTGAGCTCAAAGGTTGAGTTGGGGCTGAAGTGAGTTGGATTTGAATCAAATAATGGAGTTGACTCAAGTGCATTAAATGAGTGGTATTAAATAGGGTGAGTTAAGCTAATGAGTTGGGTGAGTTAGATTGGAAGCCAAAGAGACCATTAATTCAAGTGAGTCAAGTGGGAGGTGAGGAGTTGCCTTGATCTCAAACACCACAAAGACAAGTCCCACACGTTGGGTACTTGGGGAGTAGTTTTCCCTGCATGGAATTCAATGGATTAAGATAAGAATCACCTTGGGAGCTTGGAGGGTTTCCATCTCATAATGGAAACCCAAGGCCCAACATAGGGAGATGAAAGGGTGGTCTAAGCTTAGGCCAAATCTCCATAGTTAAGCCATGGGACTCTTTGATTAAACCAATAATCATGAGGGTAAATGAGCGGTTTAAGGCGCTGAAATACAAAAAAGGTGCAATACACCATTGGCTGAATTTTACATCTCAAGAAGATAGAAATTCTCATCTCTCTCCCTCTCTCAAAAATCTACCCCCTTGACCGAACCAGCCCTTGGTGTTTTCACCATTGATCAAGCACATAATCGGCTAAAGGATTAAGGGAGCAAGAAGGAAGGAAGCAAGGATCAAAAGACAAGAAGAGAGGCTAAGAGGATTGGTAAGTGTTTCATAAAAACTTAGTTAAATAAATTGGTAAAAGGGAGCATGATTTGGCCATGATATGGCTGAATCCATCAAGGGTTGAAACCTTGGATAGTGTTGTTTAAAAAGGATAAAAAGTGGATCATAGGGTTCGGCCACTTTGGATGGCCGAACCCCATGAAGTGATTGGGTTATTTAATGGTTTTTGAAAGTTAAAAACCATGCAATATTATGGAGATTTGTAGATAGCTTAATTAGAAATAAGATGTATGTTTTCGGTTGGCCAATGGATGGCCGAACCCCATGAAAGGATTTGATAAGTATATGGTTATTTTTGATGGTTTTGAGAGATAAAAACCATACAAGGTATGGAAGTGTTAAGGTGTTAAATATGGAGATAAGGTGTATGTCTTGGGTCGGGCAATGTATGGCTGAACCATATTTTTCTTATGGCTAAATTATTATATCAAAACCATGAATAATTATGGGAAGGATTGAGTCAAAAGAACCATGGGGTTCGGCCATGTGTATGGCCGAAGCCCATAGACCATTTTATGGGATAAAAGGAGAATGAGTATGGTTAGAGTTACGATTAAATCTTTAACGTTTAAAAAGGGTTTAACATAACTGAAAGAATGAGGGATTTGGATATTTATGTTCATCATAAAGGATGACAAAGGGGAGCACCAAAACAAAAGGGGTGAGGTTCGGCCATGGTGCATGGCCGAACCCCACCAAGTGCTAAGTATGGTGTGTGTGGTTTGAAAAGTCTAGAAATATCCCAATGGATGGAATTATAAGAACCATCCTTTGATGGATGAGGGTATGAGATTCATTCTTTGATGAATAAAAAGGGACCCCATAGAGTGACAATGATGAACGGTTAAGGGCTAGGTAATTGGATGATTTGAATGGCATTTGAATTTAATTAGAAAGAATTAAAGGACCAAGTTTGAGATAGTGAGGTTCGGCCATGTTGTATGGCCGAATCCCACTAAGATGGATTTTATGGATCTTGGTTATTAAGAAAGATTAAATATGGGTTAAGTCTAGTGGCAAAACTGTAAATATAAGTAATAATGTAAATATGGATGAAAAAGAGTAAAGGACTTGAAAAAGGAGGCTCAAACCAAAATTGTGAGGTTCGGCCATGTTGTATGGCCGAACCCCACCAATGTGATGTTTGGTAGAATAAGGTCTTTAATAAATTAATTGGATGGTGTTAATCCAAAACAAAGTAAGATCAAATCCAAAGTGGGCGAGGTTCGACCATGGGGTATGGCCGAACCCCACAAAGTGGTGTTTTGTCTTAGACTAGTTGGGAAACCTTATGAGACATGTAATTGACTTGCTGTTATATAAACAAGGTAACGGAACTTGACCAGTGCACGAGTCGTGAACGGGTGACGGTTAAGAAGAACGGACATTTAAATGACTTTTAAGTAGGTTTCCTACCTCCTTGTAACCACATTTTACATATGGTTTTATCTTGATTTTATGAGCCATTGATAAAGTATTATGTTTTCAAGTTAATTGCAATGCTATGATTCATTTACAAATGGCATGTATCATGTATTCATTGACATCTCATGCATGGCATGGGATGATGGATATGGAAACCGAAGCCCACACTCCGTCGGAATGTCCGTGATGCAACTGTGGGACCTCTTTAGGTGATGAGAGTCCCACCAGAAGGAATAACTTGATGATGAGAGTCCCATCAAGAGGAAACGAAAGAACACTGTGGATTACCTTGACGATGGGAGTCCCATCAAGTGATGGCTATGTTTATTTGTGATGGGTGGGACTCATTACATGTGTATACATACATAGCATTGTTTTATAAGATTTGGATGATCATGTTTTATGATGATACATGTATGTTTTTATACTAACCATGTGGTAACCCTAATCGGAAGAACTACTGGGCGCGTTGATCTAACGCCCTATTTCTATCCTTAGTGGATGACGCAGGAAAGGGAAAGGCAAAGGCTGAGGATCACGAGGAAAGCTAAGCATAGAAGCTTAGGTGTTGGAATGGAGTTTATTTATTAACGTTTTGATTACATTATTATGGACATGTAATAATGTAGATAACTGCGATGGTTTGATTTAAGTTTGAATGAATGTTTGTTTAAGGTAATCATGACTTGTACTTTGCTATCTAAACAGTTTAGTTCCGCATATTTGATTTATTCCGCAAGTTTTATTTGGTACCATGTGTGGATCGGTTTTCATGGGCTTAGTCCATGCACACATGAGTGGCCAATTAAAGGTCGGACTTTGGAAGTCCGGACTTAGCTCGTGTCGTGACGCTCCCCGCTCTCTTCCACTTTACTTATTTAAAAAAAAAAATAGACTCTGATATTCGGAAGGGTGGAAAAGGGCGGGGCGTTACATGAACTGCTCAGACTGGGGTACATTCAGAACAGTACATCGGCTTGGGGAGCTCTTGTTTTATTTGTAAAGAAGAAGGATGGTTTTCACTCCGTATGTGTGTGGATTACCGAAAATTGAACCAGCTGACGGTTAGAAACAAGTACCCTCTACCCAGGATCGATGATTTATTTGATCAACTTAAAGGTTCCAGTCATTTTTCTAAGACTGACCTGATGTCCGGATATCACCAAATCCGGGTTAGGGAGGAGGACATAGAAAAGACAGCTTTCAGAACGCGATATGGACTATATGAGTTTGTAGTCATGCCGTTTGGACCACCAATGCACCGGCTGTGTTCATGGATCTTATGAACAAGATTTTCCGTTCTTACTTGGATCAATTTGTCATTGTATTTATTGATGATATTTTGATTTACTCCAAAACTCAAGAAGAACATGCTGAGCACCTGAGAATAGTTCTGGACACTTTGAGGAAGAACAAACTATATGCTACAGGTAGTAAATGTGAATTTTGGCTATCTGAGGTCAACTTTTTGGGACATGTTATATCAGAAGAAGGTATAGCCTGTGGACTCGGCTAAGGTAGCGGCAGTAAGAGATTGGAAGGCGCCAAATAATATAACCGAGATCCATAGCTTTTTGGGATTGGCTGGTTATTACAGGAAATTTATTATGGACTTCTCAAAAATTGCATCTCCACTTACTCGACTAACTCAAAAAGGAGTCAAATATGAGTTGTCAGATCTGTGCAATCGGAAGGTCTGAAGAGCTGAAAAAGAGACTTACCACTGCTCCTATCCTAATTTTGCCTGAAAGAGGCAAGTGTTATGAGGTACAATGCAATGCTTCAGGAGAGGGACTGGGGTGTACACTCAGTCAAAGTAATCATGTGGTGGCATACGGATCAAGACAATTGAAAATACATGAACGTCTCTATCCTACGCACGATCTGGAACTAGCCGCAGTGGTCTTTGCTCTCAAAAGTTGGAGACATTATCTTTATGGTGAGAAATTTGAAGTGTTTTCAGATCATAAGAGCTTGAAGTACTTGTTTGATTAGAAAGAGCTCAACTTGAGGCAGCGCAGATGGATGGAATGTCTGGCGGATTATGAGTTCGCACTTCGTTATCACCCTAGCAAGGCGAACAAGGTGGCAGATGCCCTCAGTCGTTTATCACATGCGTCAGTGACATGTTTGATCAGGACAGAATGGGAGATGCTGAATACCATTCGAGAGTTTAAACTTTACCTCAATAACCATGGGGACTATTTACAATATGATCATACGGTCCTATAATGCCCCGCCCTCTCCGAGACTTAGAGTCTAATTTTTTTTTTTTTATAATAACACTGGAAGAGAGCAGGCGGCGTCACGACGCGAGCTAAGTTTGGACTACCCAAGTCCGACCCTTAACTGGCCACCCATGTGTGCATGGACTAAGACCATGAATATCGGTCCACACATGGAACGAAATAAATCATGCGGAATAAACATAATTGATTGCGGAATAAATCAAATATGCGGAATTATAATCAATCCTCAGACTTCTCCATTCTCAGATAGCAAAGTATAAGTCATATTTATTTAAAACTAAACCTTCATTCAAATTTAAATCAAACCATAGCAGTTATCTACATTAATACATATCCCTGAAGTTTGTCCAAATAACAATAAATAATAATAATCCATTCCAACACCCAAGCTCCTATGCTTGGCTTCCTTCACGATCCTCGACTTTTTCTTTCCCTTTCCCTGTTCCTGCGTTATCCTCTAAGGATAGAATTAGGGCGTTAGATCAACGCGCCCAGTAGGTTTTCCAATCAGGGCTACCACAAGGTTAGTATATAAAAACATGCATATATCATAATATATGATAATAAAAAACATATAAAATCAATGCTATATATGTAAGTGCAAATGTAATGAGTCCCACCCACCACAAGTATACATAGCCATCAAGTTATTTCACAGTGTTCTTTCTTTGGGACTCTCACGACAAGGTATTCCACAGTACTCCTCATTTCCTGTGGATAGGACTCTCATCATTGAGTTATTTCACAGTGTTCTTTCTTTGAGACTCTCATGACAAGGTAATCCACAGTACTCCTCATTTCCTGTGGATAGGACTCTCATCATTGAGTTATTTCACAGTGTTCTTTCTTTGAGACTCTCACGTCAAGGTAATCCATAATCATCACCCCATGCCATGCATGAGATGTCAATGCATATATGTCATTTATAAATATGTCTCATCATTCAAAACCCATTTGAAACATAAAACAATAACAACATAACTTATAGAAACCCTGATAAAACCAATATAACAGTGGTTACAAGTAGGTAGGAAACCTACAGAAACTTTTCTTAAGTGTCCGTTCTTTTTGAGCTTCACCCGATCACGACTCGCACGCCGTTCAAGTTCCGTTACCTTATTTCATGTCAGTAAGTCAATACAATATACCATCTGATTTCTAACTAAGTCCAAAACCCCCATAAACCATCTTGTGGGGTTCGGCCATACCCATGGCCGAACATCACCCACTTTAATTTGATCTCTCCTTAATTTAATCCTCATTAAACATTACATATTACAAACATACCTTGGTAGGGTTCGACCATACAACATGGCCGAACCATACCACTTTAGTTTGGACCCTTCTTCTAAGTCCTTTAATCCTTCTCTATTCATTTTTATCATTTGACTAGTACTTATGGTTTTGCCATTGACCTAACCATATTTAATCTTGCTTAGAAAAACAAGATCCATAAAAACCACCTTAGTGGGGTTCGGCTATATAACATGGCCGAACCTCACTAATCCCATTTGGATCTCTTAATCCATTCTAATCACATTCAAATGCTATTCAAATCACTTGGTGGGGTTCGGCCATACCCCATGGCCGAACCTCACCCTTTTTTGGTTTTGATGCTCCACTTACCACTCTTGTTGATGAACCAATGAGCATCTAAGTCCATGATTTTTTCATCTATGTCAACCTTTTAAAATATCATAACAACACTTAACAATTCATACTCATGAACTTAAATCCAAACACCCTTACTAGGGTCCATTTATCCCAAAAATGGTCCATGGAGTTCGTCCATACCCATGGCCGAACCCAATGGTTCTCTTGGATCAATAATTCCATCATTTGTACATAACTTAGGCTCAATACTTTTAGCCATAAGAACCACATGGTTCAGCCAACCCATGGTCGACTCAAGGTAGTAAACTTATCTTCATTCAACACATTAAAACACCCTCCATAACTTGTATGGTTTTATCTTTCAAAACCATTAAAATTAACATAAGTCTATTAAATCCTTTCATGGGGTTCGGCCATCCCTAATGGCCGAACCCTATGGCCTGTGATTTGAACTTCTTTATCAAATACTTAACCTTATTAAAACATGTAAACATCACCATAGTATTGTATGGTTTTTACCCTTCAAAACCATCCAAATGCCCAAATAACTTCATGGGGTTCGGCCATCCAAAGTGGCCGAACCCAATGATCTATTTTTATCATTTAAACCAACTTTATCCAAGGTTTGAACCCATGATGCATTCAGCCATTCCATTTAACACATTGTATTAAACAAAATTCCATGGACTTACTTACCAATTCTCTAAGCCTTTCTCCTTGCTTTTGATCCTTGCTTCCGAGCTTTCTTAGCCTCCCTTCCTTTGCTGATTATATGTTTGATCAATGGTGAAAAACACCCAAGGATAATTCGGCCAAGAGGGTGTGTTCTTGAGAGAGGGGGAGAGAGATGAATTCTATGGTTTCATTGAGTGACAACCGACCAAGCATATGGTTTATCTCCTTTATATAACAGGCCCCAAAAACCATTCATTTACCCTCATTACTCTTTGATCAAACCAAGGAGTCACTTGGCACAAACCAAGACATCCCTTGGCACCAACCAATGCATCCCATGAGATGGAAAGACGACTCCATCTTTCATCATTTAAGCCGCCCCCAACCATAGTGACCCTTGGCTATGTAAAATTCGGCCAAGAGTGGAGGTGTATCCCTTTTTGTTTAACAGCCCCATAACCTGTCATTTAACCCTCATCAATGTTGATTAAACCAAAAAGTCACTTGATGCCAACCAAGGCATCCCTTGGCACCAACCATTGTACCCCTTGGCGCCAACCAACGTGACTCTTCACTCTTCATTGAATTCCATGCATAAGTTCCCAATGTGTGGGACCTCACTTGATAGTGTTTAAGGTTATGGCAACTCCTCATCTCCCATTGACTCACTTGACTCAAGGTCCCTTTGATTTCCAACTCAACTCACCCAACTCACTTCACTTAATGCATTTCATTTAATGCACTTGAGTCAACTCATTACTTGATTTAATACCAACTCACTTCAGTCCCAAGCTCAAACTAATTTAACTCATATGTGAGCTCACTTGAGAGTCCACACGATCAACCATGGTCCACATGGTCAACACGACCCATTGGGTCCCCATTTAGCCCATGGATCCAATTTGACGCCATGACCCATTTATGCTCCATTTTGTTTCCAATCATTTCAGCTTAACCCCATTAAATTTGGGCTCACCCAATGGTCAAACAAGTCCATTATGACCCATTGGGTCCCAATTGGGTCCTTTGACCCAAATAGATGTACAATAACCATTTAATCTAATTTGATCCTTATAATATATACAATAGGCCTTAATTTGAACAATGGGCCCCACCATTTTCTTATCTACGATCATAACCTTCTAATTTACCATTCCAATGGCATTTTGTAAATATCAATATCTTTAAGAAATCGGGGTGTTACAGGTCCAATATGGTTACCAAGATTGAACAGGAACAACGGACAGACCCGGAGGTGGAGGAGATTTGGGCCAAGATGTCTGCTGGTGAAGTCATACCGGAATGGGAGTTACGACCAGGACAGGGTCTTCTATTTCGAGGAAGGATTTATGTACCTAAGAGCTGCAGAAAAGAGTTATTGGTTGAGGCACATCAGACCAGACTCTCTATTCATCCGGGCAACACCAAGATGTATCATGACTTGAAGAGACATTACTGGTTGCTCGGACTCAAAAGAGATGTGGCAGAATTTGTAACACATTGCTTAACTTGTCAGCAGGTTAAGACGGAACATCAGAAGCCACCAGGGTTACTCAAACCCTTACCAATACCCGAATGGAAATGGGAGCACATTTCCATAGATTTTGTTACAGGGTTGTCAAGGTCATCAAAGGGCAATGATGCGATATGGGTCGTGGTAGACCGACTGACCAAGTCAGGATATTTCATTCCTATTAAGATGACAGACTCATCTGAGACTTTGGGTTGGCTGTTTATTAGGGATATCATCAGATTGCATGGTATACCTTGGACTATTGTGTCTAACAGAGATGTTCGATTCACAAGCAGAGTATGGCAGAGCATGCAGTCGGCCATGGGAACAGATCTACTGATTAGTACGGCATTTCATCCACAAACTGATGGACAGTCTGAGAGGACAATATAGACACTGGAGGACATGCTGAGAGCATGTATGCTAGATTTCAAGGGTGGATGGGAGGATCACTTGTCGTTGGTAGAATTCTCATACAACAACAGTTACCAGGCAAGCCTCCAGATGGCACCATTTGAGGCATTATATGGTAGACATGTAGGTCACCAGTGTGATGGACAGAGGCCGGTGAGCCTGCACTGATTGGACCTGAATTGGTTGCAGAGACTACAACGCAGATACAGTTGATATGACACCACCTATTGACTGCGCAGAGTCGTCAGAAGAGCTATGCTGACAAGAGGAGGAGGTTCCTTGAATTCGAAGTGGGAGACATGGTGTTCTTGAAAGTCTCGCCACGAAAGGGACACATGAGATTTGGAAAGAAGGGGAAATTATCGCCAAGATATGTGGGACCGTTTTCAATCATAAGAAGGATGGGGGACGTGGCCTATCAATTGGCACTCCCATCACAGTTGGCATCTTTACACGATGTGTTCCATATATCGATGTTGAGGACGTACAATCCTGATCCTTCACACATACTGAACGTACAAGATATAGAGATCCAAAGCGATGTGACATATGTCGAGAAGCCTGTCCGAGTAGGTGGACATAGAAGAAAGGGTGTTACGGAACGAGCGATCCAGTTTGTCAAGGTAGTATGGGATCGACATGGCATTGAGGAAGCCACATGGGAACTCGAGTCGGAAATGAGAAAAACTCATCCTGAGCTATTTATGTAAATGTTTAAAACCCTACTTCACTCAATTTTTAGGGACGAAAATTTTAAAAAGAGGGTTGTATTGTAACACCCCGGATTTTCAATTTATTGATTTGTATGAAAATTACCCATTTAATTGTGAATATTAATTATGGATTTTAAATTGGGTAAAGAGTTGGGTCATTGGCCCAATTAGGACCCAATGGTTTTAGAATTGATTTCATAAAATTAAATTGGAATTGAATAAAATAATATGCGCAATCCATGTGATATGCTACAATATCTTGAGAAAATATTTAAGATTTAATAAGATTGTGCATGGCCATGTATGACATTGTATAGAAGATATGCGCATGGTTGGATGTCTAAAAAAGGGTCCTATCCTTTGGCTAAAAATGGCATTAGGGAGGTGTCTAAAATTAAATTAGGACTCTCCCAAAATGGGAAGTCTAAACTCGGTGATGGCTATCTCAAGCATGGGCACACGGCATTAAGCAATGGCTAAAATAAATAAGGGGCGCATGGCACCTTCTATTATGGGACTAATTGGAGGGTTTAATAAAAAAAAGAAGGAGGGCTCACGGCAATACACTTACACACCAAGGCCGAATTATCCCTCTATCTCAAGTCTCATTCTCGGCAAGAACAAAGAGAAAAGAAGGCAGCCAACAAAAGGAAAAGATTAAGAAGGAAAAGGATTGGAAGAGCAAAGAACAACTGGGAAAAACCTAAGGAGTCGCGTAAACGGTTAGTAGTTTGATTTTATATTTTTGTTTCAAAGAAAAGAACCATAAGGTTCGGCTAAGGTGTATGGCCGAACCCCATGGAAGAGAATTGGTAAATGGAAGAAGATTGGGGATTGATTTTAAATAATTTTAAGAAAAAGGGCTGAACCATAAGGTTCGGCCATGTTGCATGGCCGAACCCCATGGAACGGTTTTGGTGATTTTAATGGAGGAACATGGGTCATATTTTTATGGATGATGATTGGTAAATTTAACTTGATCTATGGGTTGGAATACCATAGAAGGACATTGTTTGGGTTTAATGGATTTCAAAAGGATTTAAATGGAATTGTGTTAATGCAATTAGATCATTAAATTAATGGAAGCATGAACCATAGGGTTCGGCCATATTGCATGGCTGAACCCCATGTAAGAATATTGGTTAAATGTATGGATGTAAAATGGTAGTTAAATGGTTCAAGAGGAAATTAAAGGACCATAGGGTTCGGCCATGGTGTATGGCCGAATCCCATGGAGTTAGATTGGTACTTTTTTAATGTATGATTGATTAAAAGGGAAGGATGATTATTATTTTAGAAAGAAATTAATGATGGATTATTTCTATGAGTGAGGTTCGGCCATGGTGCATGGCCGAATCCCACTAGGGTTTATTTTATGGAGGAGGCGATTAAATTAAAAGCTATCTAATTATGGACCTTAGATTAAAATGGAAGGTGGAGATTATTTATGGAAACCTTCTAATTATGGAAGGGTGGAAGATTAATTTGGAAACCTTCTAATAATGGAAGGTGGAGAGTATTTATGGAAACCTTCTAATTATGGAACGGTGGAAGATTAATTTGGAAACCTTCTAATAATGGAAGGTGGAGAGTATTTATGGAAACCTTCTAATTATCGAAGGGTGGAAGATTAATTTGGAAATCTTCTAATAATGGAAGGTGGAGATTATTTATGGAAACCTTCTAATAATGGATGGTGGAGATTATTTATGGAAACCTTCTAATTATGGAAGGATGGACTGATAAATTTGGAAACTTGCTAATTATGGATTATTAATGAAAATGGAAACTTAGGCATCATGGGTTCGGCCATGTGTATGGCCGAACCCCATGAACCAATTTTATGGTTTGTGGATCAAAATATGGATTAAGTGTTTTTGAATGAATCAGTTATGGGTTTATGTTTGGGTGTATTTTAAAGGGATGAAGGGTGAGAATAATGGAATTATAGCCTTGGATGGCAATATGGTAATCATGTAGAATTAATGGAACTATGTTTTGGGAACTCAAACATAAGTTGATGAAAGCAATGGCAATCTTGTAAATATGGGGATGGTTTATGGACTTTAAATATTCTAAATCAAGTGGGACTTGGTTTTGATTGGTTATTATATTATAAGGTAATGGGATCTCACAAGGCGTTTATGATCGTGAGCGGTTACCGGACGAAAGACGTAAGCACACGTTAGCGATCTTTGGTAGGATTCCACCTCTTTGAAACCATGGGTTTATGTGCACTTGTTTTATCTTATTTTTTTGATGAAATGTTGTTTCAAAGGATATGCTTTATATTGAATTTTAAATGCTATGTTTATTTGTATAAATAGCATGTGTTGGATGTGTTTTAAAAGTTTATTTTTAATGCTATGTTTATGTTATAAAATAGCATGTATTCATTGGCATCTCATGCATGGCATGGGGTGGAGGATTTGTAACCAGAGGGGTCACACTCCGTCGGGGCATCCGAAAAACCTATGTGCGGTACGTTGATGTGCTTTTCCATCAGGAAGAATCCGGAGGGTCCACACTCCGTCTGGGCGTCCGAAAGACCTATGTGGTGGGTACTTTTATGTACATGTGATGGGTGGGACTCATTGCATTTGTCATCATTGCATGGCATGGTTTTACATGGTTTTGGATATTATGTTATAATAAATGTTTTGTACTAACCATGTGTTAGTCGTAACTGGAATACCTACTGGGCACGTTATTTTAACGCTCTACTTCTACCCTAGTTGATATACAGGAAACAAGGGGAACAATGAACGCAAGGAGGGCCAGGCATAGGAGCTTGGATGATTTATTTTATATGTTTTGAATAAAGTTACTTATGGACATGTGTTTGAGTAACTAGTTTCCGGGAATGTAATAACTTAGATGGTTGGATGTTAATTTTGATAATTATGGTATTTGAATGATGATTAAGGACTTGACGTACTTTGCTATCTGAATGGAATAGAACTTGGTTCTATTATGATTCCGCAATTTTGATGTTAATATTCTGCAGGTTTATATTGCTTTGTGTGAACATTTTCAGTGGACTTAGTCCATGCACACATAGGGTTGGCCAGTTAAGGGTCGGACTTTGGAAGTTCGGACTTAGCTCGCGTCGTGATGTCCCGTGCTCTATCACTCTACTTTGCTATAAAAAAAAATAGACTCTGAATTTACGGGAAGAAGCGAGTGAAAAAGGGCGGGCATTATATTCCTAAGTTTATGAATGGAATGGATGGTGTGGATGACAAGGAGAGGGACAAGGATAGAGGCTTGTGGAGTTAGGGTTTATACAGTAAAATTCGAACATGGGTACATGGATCATAGGGTATTGTGCAGTTGGACTTCAATTGGACTTGAGCATATGAACTTGAACTTTGGCCTATTGGACTTATACTTGCACATTAGCCTGGCCCATTTGTGAAATGCGCATGGATTACTTGAGCTTGGCCCAATTTCTGACATGTGGAGCATAGCTTGGCCCATTTGAAATGGATTTCTGGCCTATGGATTTGAAATGCAGACTCTCGCCTCTAGAATTCCAGCTTCTTTCTCAATAATTAAAATAATTAACTCACCTCTTAAAATCTAAAAATATTGAATTAATATAGACCCTCATAATTGGATCTATATTAATCAATTTACAATAAAAAAAAACTAAAGTGATCTGAAATTAATTATTAAAAATTTTGGGAACTTGTAATTTTCCACTGATTTTGATTGATTTCCTGTATTTTCCATTCATCTAGAAAACTGACAAAGAACATTAATTGTATCTAATATATACAAAATTGAAGGCTAACTAGTTTAATAATCAGGGATAAAAATGTCAGTTTTCATGTCTCAACAACACATATTAGTAATTCCGAGTTCCATGACTAGACACAAATTATGCGTACATATGTGGAAAGGTAAGATTTTGAGATCCTATGGCTATAAAGTAATGACTGCACGTTTGGTTAGTTGATTAATGACCGAGTGCCTAGGGCTTGAGGCTTTAATGATATATGAGGTATAAGATTTACACGTTGGATAGGACATGTTATTGTATAGACAATAGGTTTTGATATCTGGTAGATCATTATGCCTTGTCATATGTTTTGTGACATTCATGTGTCCATATGTTGTAGATGGACATTTGTGTATGGTATTAGTGCATGATGGTTTGTATGTAACACATCAGATTTTCAGTTACTTATTTTATATGAAATTACCCATTTTAATTGTGAATTTTAGATTGGATTTTTATATGGATAAAGAATTGGGCCATGACCCAATTAGGACCTAATTGATTGTGGAATTGGTTTATTAAAATTTAAATGGGTTGAATTATCTTAGTAATGTATTATGTCCAAAATTAATTAAAAGATTATGTATGGCCGAATTTTAGATAATAAATCTATATGTTATGCACATAGGATGGTAGCCAAGGAAACTATCTAATCTAAATAAAGATAGAATTAAGGGAAGGTTTTAAAATAAGAAAGGGAGGTCGGCAACCACTAAACAAGGAAGGAGTACACGACATTGCCATCTAAGACATGGGGCGCACGGCCAAAGGAGGGAGGAAGTAGCTATCTTAAGCACTTCCTAAATATTGATCAAAGGAAAATTATAAAAGGGAGAGAGGGACAAGGTGCAAGGTTTTTACACCTCCCATATTGCCGAATTTTATCTCTCTCTCTTTCAATCTTTCATTCTCTCTCACGGCAGAAAGCAAGGCGAAGAAGAAGGTTGTTCGGCTAGCAAAGAGAAAGGAGAAGAAGATTGGAAGAGAACGATCAAACGAGGGAAGAACAAGAAATCAATCGGAAAGAGGTTAGTATCTTAATTGAATAATGTTATTTATGAAACCAAAGAACCATAGGGTTCGGCCATGGTGTTTGGCCGAACCCCATGGAAGAAGTTTGGATGATGATTTAATAATTTAAATGGAAAAGAAAGAACCATAGGGTTCGGCCATAGTGCATGGCCGAACCCCATGGAAAGAAGTGTTTAATTCATGGGTTTTGGAGGATTGAAAACCATGGAGAGATTTGATTTATTTTGTTGGTTTTAGATTCAAGAAGACCATGAAAGAATGATTAGATTAATGAATTTTAATGAAAGGATATGGGTTGGCCATTGCATGGCCGAACCATGATTTTGTTATGGTAAAGATATTGATCAAAAGTAATGAAAAGAAGGGGTGAGGTTCGGCCATGGTTTATGGCCGAACCCCACCAAATATTTTATAGATTGGTGATTGATTTTAATGGATCTAAACTAATGATCAATACCATGAACCATAGGGTTTGGCCATGGTGTATGGCCGAACCCCATGGGGTAGTTTTGGATTGGTAAATGTATCTTGGTTGCTTGATATGGAAAGCTTCCAAATATGGAAGGAGTTGCTAAACTTGGGAAGCATTCAATAATGGAAAGATGGTTTCTAATTTAGGAAACTATCTATCTATAGAAGTTTGTCTAATATAGGAAAGTTTCTATTCTTGGAAAGTGGATATTGAAATTAGAAAATATCTAATTATAGACCATGAAGATTATTTATGGAAACTATCCAAGAATGGAAGGTGGAGATTAATTATGGAACTTAGATTAAATGAATAGATTGGTTGCCATGGGTGAAGTTTGGCCATGGTGCATGGCCGAACCCCACTAGGGTTTAATTTTGGAAACCTTTTAATTATGGACCCTAGATTAAAATGGAAGGTGGAGTTATTTTTGGAAACCTTCTATTTTTGGAAGGAGTTTGATAATTTAGTAAGTCACACATCATAAAGTTCGGCCATGGTGTTTGGCCGAACCCCATGAACCAAGTTTATGAGCTAACATGGGTTGGAAAAACAGGAAAGAGGTTTGGTTAATTTTAAGGAGTGGCAAAGTTGTAAATAAAGGTTAAATTGGAGGATCATGGGTTCAGCCATGATGTATGGCCGAACCCCATGAGGTCTTGTATGGACTTAAGTTGTTGAGAAATTATTATGGACCATGTAACGGGTGAATGATTTTAAAAGAAACTATGGGTTATGTAAGCCATGAGTGGCAAAGTTGTAAATACTTGTTAAAGATGGAAGTTTAGCCTTGTATGACAATAAGGTAATTATATGAGAAATTATTTGGAGAACTTAGATGTTTAGGATCTATATATTTGGATCTAAACATGGGAATTGATTGCGGACCTAGGGTTATGTACTTTGGATTAAAATAAATAGAATATTAACTAAGGTTTGGACCAATGGCATTTTGGTAATTAATGGAATAAATGAACAAAAAGGGTGAGGCTCGCCCATAGGTATGGCCAAACCCCACAAGTATGGTTTATGGATTTAAATCTTACAAATCAAGTGGGACTTGGTGTTGACTTATTATTATATTATAAGGTAACAGGATCTCGCAAGCGGTGCGCGATCTGGACGAAAGACGCAAGCACACGTTAGCAGTCTTTAGTAGGATTCCACCTCTTGAAACCATGGCTTATGTACTTTGTATTTATCTCATGTTTGATGAAAATATGTTTCAAAGGATATGCTTTATTATTGGATTTGTATAAATAGCATGTATTGATTATATTTCAAAGGTTGATTTAAAATGCTATGTCTATATGAGGAAAGAGCATGTGTTTTAAATATGATTTTAAATGCTATGTTTATGTTATAAAATAGCATGTGTTTCATTGTCATCTCATGCATGGCATGGGGTGGAGGATTAGTAACCGGAGCGGTCACACTCCGTCGGGGCGTCCGAAAAACCTATGTGCGGTACCTTGATATGATTTCCATCAAGAAGATTCCGGAGGGTCCATACTCCGCCGGGGCATCCGAAAGACCTATGTGGTGGGTACATAATGTACATGTGATCGGTGGGACTCATTGCATTTGTCATCATTGCATGGCATGGATTTTATATGGTTTTGTCATCACTATATTATTATATATGTTTTGTACTAACCATGTGTTAGCCGTAATTGGAATACCTACTGGGCGCGTTGTTCTAACGCCCTATTTCTACCCTAGTTGATGATACAGGTAATCAGGGGAACGATGAACGTAAGACGGACCAGGCATAGGAGCTTGGAAGACTTATTTTACATGTTTTGAATAAAGTCATGAACTTGTATTTGAGTATTTAGATTACGGAATGTAATAACTTAGATGGTTGGATGATTTATTTGATAATTATGATGTTTTAATTATGGACAAAGACTTGACGTACTTTGTTATCTGAATGGAATAGAACTTGTTTCTATTATGTTTCCGCATTTTGATGTTATGATTCCGCAGGTTATGATTTTATTCCGTAAGTTGATATTGCTATGTGTGAACCGTTTTATTGGACTGAGTCCATACACACATAGGGTTGGCCAGTTAAGGGTCGGACTTTGGAAGTTCGGACTTAGCTCGCGTCATGATGTCCCGCGCTCTATCACTCTACTCTATTATAAAAAATATATATATACTCTGAATTTACGGGAAAAAGCGAGTGAAAAAGGAGGGGGCGTTATATTATATGTCTTGTTTATGGATATGCTAAATTCTTGTATGTTTCATTATGGCTATTGTACCTTTACTGGGCTAGTGAAGCTCACTCCCTAATAGTTTGCATGGCACTAGCTAAGGAAAGGCCAGACTGACGCACAAGCTAGCATGATGATGCCGAGTTGTGGGTGACTCCAACCAGACGGATTGTTTGTATAAAGCTATTTATCTTTTGAGTTATTATCTTTTGAGATTGATGTAAATTTAACTCTTGAGATAAAGATCCATTTTTGTTTATTTAGTGTTGATTTTAATAGGAGTGCCCGTGTCTAGAGACCAGTCGAGGCGGGGAATCGCATCTTTGCCATGTTGGCATGCCATGTGACTGCCACATAAGAAATGGGTCCCACATGACACCACTTGGAAGTCCAAATTGCCATGCAACATTTCTTAGGTTATATCTCTCTCATCCGGACTCCAATTAATGTGATTCTTGATGCATTTAAAAACTCATGAGATCCTCTCTTATCTCCATCAGTTCTTTAGGGCAATTGAAGAAAAAATACAACATTTCTTTATTTCATTTTTAAAGTTCTCATTGTATAAATTTCACCAAATTAGAACAAACATTCATAAAACAAAAAATCAATCTCATTTACTTTTCAACATATCAATACATCAATTATTATTATTATATCATACTATCAAATTTATGTTATAGCATTGATTTACCATTAAAAATATAAATAATGACAACATTCATAGTTATTGAAAAAAATAAAGAAAATGCTCGCTTTATTTCTAATTCTTTTTAGCCTTATTTTCTTCTTTCCACTGCTGGAAACATTGGCACTGTCAAATGAGTGTAATAGCCCGGATTTTTTTAGAGAGAGAAGGGCTAAATCTCGAGAAAAAGAGAGTGAGTGTAATAGCCCGGATTTTTAAATCAATACATATGTTGGCTACTATTTATTTTAATGAGTGAAATTAAGAATTTTGATGGAATGGATGTTAAATTGATCAAAATTTGGGCCAATGACCCAAGCAAGGTCCAATTGTCCAAGGATGGGATTAATTTCATTTAAATGGGTCAATGATGGTTAAATGGGTCAAGGAAGGTCAATTGGGTCAAATACCCATTTGGGACCCAATGGGTCAAGAGGGTTTGAAGTGGAATTTAATTGGGCCATGGGCCAATGGTGATCCAATTAGATGGAATGGATTGAAGTGATTAAAAATCACCTAAGTTAAATTTAGAATTATCCAAGTGTTATGGTCTAGTGGGGCCCACCTCCACCTCATCAAGTGAGGTGGCGTGTGGACCATGACTTAGGTGGGGCCGACCACCATGGTTGACTTGGTCAACCATGGATAAGTCAAAGGGAATTAAGGAGGATCAAAGGAAAATAAGTTGAGTTAAATTAATTTAAATCACCTAGGTTAAGTGGGAATAAAATCAAGGTAGCATGATCAAGTGGGACCCACCTCCACCTCATCAAGTGAGGTGGCGGGTGGCTAAGGTATTGGTGGGGCCGGCCACCATGGTTGACTTGGTCAACCATGGGTGGATTCATGGAAAATTTAAAGGGAAATAAATGGAATTAAATTATGGAAATTAAATAACCTAACTTAGATATCAAATTAAATAAATGGGTGAGTCAATGAGTGGTTTCATCTCATAGAAACCACCCAAACCACCAAACTTAAACCCACCAAAACCGTTGGCCATGAAAGAGTGGTATGGCTAAGACAAGATCCATGAAATGGGGGCCTAGATTGGACATGCATTGACCCATTGTGTGGTGGTAGTTCCACCTCATCCCAACCACCACCACTAAGGGACAAGGGGCCTAGGATTAAGGGCATGCAAGGTCATACCTCCATTTGGTTTGGTCAATGGACTCATGGGGAAGACTCCACCTTAATGAGGGTGGAGTCTAACCCAAGCTACCCAAGACAAGATGGGAAAACTCTAGGGTTCCATCCCATTTCCCATCTCATTTCCATCTCTCCATCTCTCACTCTCTCTCCAAGCCGTCCTCCCCTCTCATCCAAAAAGAATACCAAGAAGAAAGAAGAGAAAAGACTTAGAAAAAAAGGGGAAAAACCCAAGCTTGGCCGACCACTTTCAAAGACCAAAAACCTTAGGACATCTTCCATTCTCTCCTTCTTTCCCTTTCTCAAACCTATCTCCATCTTGGCCGAATCAGCCCTTGGAGATTTCATTGGATCAAGCTCACCTTTGGCCGAGCATCAAGGAGAAGAATGAAGGAGAAAGGCTAAGGACCAAGAGGAGCAAGAGGCAAACGGAAGAGCCACAGATTGGCAAATAGTCCTCAACAAGATTTTATTTTTTAAAGGGTTAAAAAGGAGATCATGGAGTCCATTTTCTTGGATTAAATGGTGGCCAAAATATCATGGGCCATGGATTTAAAGTCCATCCAAGGAGGGGATGAGAAATGGACAAACCCTAATGGGTAAAGTAGGCTATGAATAATGGAACAAGTAAGGACATTATGTATGTATATGGATTATGCATGCATGCATGGCAAGAAGGGTTCAAGGATCATGGTTCGGCCATTGCATGGCCGAACCCTAACTGTTATGGAGATGTGGAAAGGATCCCATGCATGACTAAAATAAGATGTATGGTTTAAGATTATGGTTTTGCCTTTGCATGGCCAAACCCTAGGGTTCCATGTATGTGGATCATAAGGACAATGGATTGGATGAGGTTCGGCCATGGTATATGGCCGAACCCCATCAAGTGAATCTAACCATTAGATGTGGATTTTTAAGGAAGATGATGAACCATAGGGTTCGGCCATGATGTATGGCCGAACCCCATGGAGGTGTACTAGTAATTTTAAAGGGTGAAAAGATGGAAGATGATGAAGAATGTTTATAGTTTTAAATGGATTTTAAGTATTGTAAATAATGTTTTAAAAGGGTGGAAATAATGATAAACCATGGACCATGGAGAGATTTTGGTGAACTTAGATGTGTTTGGAACCCTAGAGGTGATGGGGAATATGGTTAAGTTAATGGACTCAAAATGTGGTTAAGATTGATGATCTAAATATATGGTTGAAACCCACTCAAGAAGGGACCTTGTATTGGACCTAAATGTGATAAATGATCTAAGAAAAAAATGAGGGAAAGACATCATGGATTCGGCCATGGTGTATGGCCGAACCCATGACCCATTTTATGAGCCATTTTATGGGCTAAGTTGGGTCCATGCATGTGTTAAAATTAATGACTATTAAGCTAAGAAAATGGAGGAAATTGTTAGGGGTTTGATAAATTTTATGGCATGATTAAATGAATCAATCATGGATCCATGTTTATGGATCAGTTATGGACCTAAGGATGTAAAAATAAAATGAGAGCTTAGCCATGGAAAGGAGGAGTGGCAAAAATGTAAATAAGGCCAAAAATGAAGAACCATGGGTTCGGCCATGGTATATGGCCGAACCCCATGGGGGATGTTTGTGGACTTAGGGGCTTGT
This sequence comes from Chimonanthus salicifolius, assembly GCA_013350335.1. NCBI lineage: Eukaryota > Viridiplantae > Streptophyta > Magnoliopsida > Laurales > Calycanthaceae > Chimonanthus > Chimonanthus salicifolius. Next base: position 26,987,329 of record CM023539.1, on the reverse strand, counting down.
AATAAGGATCTTATTTGCTGGAAAAATGAAGCATAAGGTTGCTGGTTTTTAGACTAACACGATTAAAATAATCTAAGGATCAAAAAGGGACCCAAAAAACCTAATTAGTGAGGTTCGGCCATGGTGTATGGCCGAACCCCACTAAGACATGTATGGTGGACTTAGGCATGGTTGAATCATGGTTTAATTTGTTGATGGTAATAAGGTAACGGGGACATCGCAAGCGGTGCTGCGATTGGTGACCAAATTCTTGGACGGAAACGCAAAGGAACACTAGTTGCTATTTGGTAGGATTCCTACCTCATTGTAAGCCATGGATTATATGTTATGAATGTTTTACTTGATTTATTTTGGTAATCAAATGACATGTTTTAAGATGGGATTTAATGCTATGGTTCGTAATATTATTATATGGCATATTGCACTTACATTTCATGCATAGCATGGGAGGGATGAAATGAAACCGGAGTCCATGCTCCATCGGGGCGACCGATAAACATACATGGGGATACTATGTGTTTATGATTATCTTGATGAGGCTATCCAAACAAGAAGGTTACTATGTGTTTATGATTATCTTGATGAGGCTATTCAAACAAGAAGGTTACTATGCGTTTATAATTATCTTGATGAGGTTTTTCCATCAAGAGGAACATTGTATGATGGTGATATGGATGATGGGTGGGACTCATGGCATATGACACCCATTGCATGGCATTGTATTTAATTGCATGGTTTTGATATACTATTACCTGTGTGTTTTGTTATCACTAATCCATGTGTTGGCCCTACTCGGAGTACCTACTGGGAGCGTTGTCTAATGCCCTACTTCCACCTTACATGTTGACGCAGGAAATGGAGGAAGTGACCGGAGCCAAGCGTAGGAGCTTGGAGGAGTGAGCTAGTTTATTTACTTAAGTTTATTTTGGAAATGTAATTTGAGTAACTTAGCTCGTTGGACTGTAATATTTTAGATTACTTACTATGGGTTGGACTTTATGTTGGACATTATAATTTTGAGGTGTTATTATTAATTAAGTGATGTAACTTCCTTGTTATCTAAAATTGGTAGGATAGACTCTATTATAATTCTGCATTTTGTTAAATATTCCACAAGCTTACTTTCTAGTGTGAACCGTTCTTCGTGGACTTAGTTCCACGCACACGTAGGGTTGGCCAGTTAAGGGCCGGGCTGTGGAAGCTCAGACTTAACTCGCGTCGTGACGTCCCGCGCTCTTTGTCACTCTTTAATTCAAAAACAAAAAATATATTCTGATTTTCGGCTAAGTAGCATAGTGAAAAGGGGCGGGCGTTACAGTGAGAGACTTTAGCCTGAGATGGGTGAAATCCGGTGTGAGAGATTTGAGTGGCAGATAGCAAATTTGCTAGAATGTAGGTCGATCAAAATCTTAACTTATTAAAAATCTATACATTTGTCTAAATTTTTTGGATTGGCCATGCTATGGCCCCTTTTTGTTTTCCTTGATTTGTCGTTGTATCTGTGTCATGAACAATACCATCAGTCATTCCACAGTCTAACATATCATTTTTTATCCACTCCTTCCATATTTTTTAAGGTCGATCTCTCCTCATAGTGCCTTGGATTCGTAGTTGAGGGCGGCCCAATAAAGAAAACAATAAGGATATGGAGCACTCCGCCCGCTTGGCAGGGGGAAGTGTAACGCCCCCATTTTCACCGAAATCAGAGTCTATTTTTTTTTTTAAAAAAAAAGAAGAGTGACAAAGGGTGCTGACGTCACGACACGAGTTAAGTCCGGACTTATAAAGCCCGGCCCTTAACTGGCCAACCCTACGCGTGCTCGGAACGAAGTCCACGAGTACGGTTCAAGCGTAGGAAGTAAGCTAGAGGAACATAATTACATGCGAAACATTGTACTAGATACTATCCTACCGGTTTTAGATAGAAGGGAAGATACATCATTAAATTACCAAAATACTTCCATGTTCATAATTATGTCTCAACATGTTAACGTACAGAGTTTAATCCAGACCATAGTAAAAAATCCAAAATTATTACAATTCAACAAACTAAGTTACTTAAGTTACAACTTTTCCAAAATAAAACTTTGATAAACAGAGTAGCCGCTTTCCCAAGCTTCTAAGCTTGACTCCCGTCTCGTCCACCGTTTTCTCCGTCTCCTGTGTCACCAGCTAGGGTGGAAGTAGGGCGTTAGTCAAAGTGCCCAGTAGGACTCCGAGTAGGGCTAGCACAGGGATTAGTGACATGCATACTGATAACAATACTGATAATAATATAATAAAATCATATGATGAATGTTATGCCATGGGTATCTATGTCATGTGTCCCACCCATCATCCACATCATCATAAATGTCATATCCCCCTTGACGGCAAATCCTCGTCAAGGTGTCCCCATGCTTGCTTCTCGGTCGCCCCGACGGAGCATGGACTCCGGTTATAGCATAAGAGCTATCCCCATGCCTGATTCTCGGTCGCCCCGACGGAGCATGGACTCCCTTTATAGCATAAGAGCTATCCCCATGCTTGATTCTCGGTCGCTCCGATGGAGCATGGACTCTGGTTTTATTATTTTCCCGCCCATGCCATGCATGAGATGTAAGTGCATTATGCTATGTAATATACATATATATCTCTTAAACTTAATATATCATACATAGCCATATAATGCATAACATTAAAACTATAAACCATAGTATGAATATATAATTCATAAATCAAAACAAAACCATCATAATACAAATCACATAATTATCAAAATAGATTAAAACAACCATCACATATCCACGGCTTACAAAGAGGTAGGAATCCTACCAAATACTGATAACGTCCTTTTTCGTTCTCGTCCGATAACTCTGGTCGCCGATCGCGTATCGTTTGCGACTGCCCGATACCTTATTACACATTTACCGAATTAGTCCGTATTTTATTTCATGATTAAATCTCTAACTGATCATAAACCTAGGTCCATTAATGATCTTTGATCATGTCACAAGATTATCATAAATCAGCCCTTATCCTAACCTCTTTTTCCATTGATTCAAAACACATCCATAAATCCAATTTTTGGCCATTTGAGATATTCCGATTTGCGAGCCTAAAACGCAGCATCTATCCGTTTCATTTATGTACATTCTAAGTCCAAAATTCATCCATAACTTAGATCCATTAAGGATTCATTAATCATGGTCTAGCATCATAAAATCAGCCCCTTTAATTTAACATAATCTCCATCCCTCCTACCGGATTAACAGTGATTTCTGAAGATATTCAAAACTGTACATTTCGATTCAGTCGACTAAATTACCAGTTCAGTCGACTGAATCAGTAGTTCAGTCGACTGAATCACAGATTCAGTCGGCTGACTTCAAATCAGATTGTCTGTTTGTCTTGCCAGTTCAATTTCAGTCGACTGAAATACACATTCAGTCGGCTGAAACATGGTCCGTACCCCTTTTAGTCAACTGAATCTCAGATTCAGTCGGCTGACTTTGAATCAGGTCGTCTGTTTGTCTTGCCAGTTTATTTTTAGTCGACTGAAATACACATTCAGTCGGCTGAACTATCAACCATCCGTTTACGTGTTTAATAAGCATTCCTTCAGTCGACTGAATCATATATTTAGTCGGCTGAAACTTCCAAAACCCTTTTCTTGTCCGAGACGTTTGTGTTTAGTCGACTGAATCTTCAGATTCAGTCGGCTGAAACTCCCAGAAAACTCTTCCTATTATCATGTCATCCTTAGTTCAGTCGACTGAATCCCTTGTTTAGTCGGCTGAAACTTCCAGAAGCTCGTTTCTGATTCGTTCATCATCAGTTCAGTCGATTGAATCTCTGATTCAGTCGGCTGAAACTCCCAGAACTTCGTTTCTGGTTCGTTCATTATCAGTTCAGTCGATTGAACCTCTGATTCAGTCGACTGACTGCTTTGTGAGTCCTTTCCATTGCATGTTTTGTACTTCCTTCCTTCGCGATTTCTCTTAAAATATTCCATTTTTAACCATTACGAAACTTAGTATCTTGTTTAGAGATACTTACAATCCGTGGCTCTCCCAGTTGTCTCTTGCTCCTCTTGTTCCTTAGTTTTTCTCTTTCTCCTTCTTCTTTCTTCTTGATACTCGGCCAATGGTGAGTTTGATCAAGGTAAGATCACCAGGGTTTTGGGTTCGGCTAATGGTAGGGTTAGATTTTGAGGGAGAGAGAGAGAGAGAAAGAGAGAGAAAGAGGAGACGAAGACAATATCTCAAGCTTGGGTCTTGGGTGGTCGGCCAACTCTTAGCTTCTTCTTCCCTTCCTTCTAAGTTCCTTTCTCTTCTTTTCATTTTGGTGTTTTCTTTGGAATAGAGGGGAGGACGGTTTTGGAAGAGATGGAGAGGTGGAGGGAGTGTGATGATTGGTTTTGACTCCCTCTACCAACTAAGCATGGAGAGAGGTATGGCCTTTCATGCCCCCAGTCTTAAGGCAATTGTCTCCTTTAGTGGAGGTGGTTGGAATGGGTTTTTGAACCACCACCCATTCCAACGAGTTGGGTGAGTCAAGTAAGATGGAAACCATCTTGACTCACCCCATTTCCTATGTGACTCACTCCCCTCTTGACCCACTTAATTTTTTTTTTTTTAATTTATTATTTAACTTAGCCCCTTTAATTTTATAATTTAATTTCTATTTAATTCCCTTCAATTCCTTCATGAATCCACCCATGGTTGACCAAGTCAACCATGGTGGCCGGCCCCACCAATTTCTTAGCCAACCGCCACCTCACTTGATGAGGTGGAGGTGGACCCCACTTGATTATGCCCCTTAGTCTATTCAAGACTAAACTTAGGTGTTTTACATTAATTAAATCAACTTTATTTACTTGGGTCCTCTTTAATTCTATTTTGACTCATCCATGGTTGACCAAGTCAACCATGATGGTCGGCCCCACCTTTTTCCTTGGTCCACATGCCACCTCACTTGATGAGGTGGAGGTGGGCCCCACTTGATTATACCATCTTGATTATTTCTTCATTAACTTAGGTGATCAATTCAATCCATTCCCCTTATTGGGTCATCATTGGACCCATGGCCCAATTATATTTATTTTTTACCATTTACCTTGGAGTTTGAATCAATTTTGATCCGTTGGGTCCCACATGGTTATCGGGCCCTCTTTGCCCATTATTGACCCCTTTAAATGAGTTCTATCTAATCCATGGTCCATTGGACCATACTTGGGCCTTTGTCCAAATTTTTTATCCATTTAACATCCATGATATCAAAATTCCCATTTTTCCATTATTAAAATAAATAATTGCCATACATATATTGATTTAAAAATTCGGGCTATTACAGGAATGAGCAGTGAACAAGTGCTTGGTAGGCCATCAACCTAGTGAATCGGGCTAGGCACTCAGCGAAAGGGGGCAAACTGAACTCTATACATTGGTGATATGCTTAATCTTCTACTGACGTGACTAAACCATCTCAAACGAGTTTCTCTTACTTTGTAATATATAAGAGTGATATTTAAACTATCCGTAATACATTTGTTTCTATGATGGCACACACCTGTTGTGAAGCATACAAGTTCACGATCGTGGCATGCAGTCATAAGGATGCGTGGAGAGATGATGAGAGAAATTCTCCAGATATGGCGAGTTTAAAAGTCCCACATCGCCAAGTCATTGCCTCTTAATGTGGTTTATAAGCTAATGCTTCCTCCCCTCTAGCATAAGGCCTATTGAGTGCATGTGTCACACATCTACACCATTACAAAGCCGTGCGGGATGGGGGTTTAGGTCAAAGATAGTGGGATGGGTTGTTACAAAATGGTATCAGAGCCCAGTTCATATATTTTGAAAGTTCCCATTTTCAATGTGCTAGAACATCATATTGACCGAGGAGAGGGGAGGGGGAGATCACACTAATATTATGACTATTTACATAAACTTTGATTATTGATGCTTGTGCGCAATGTGTATAATGAGATAATCAAGATGCAAAGTGATGTGTATTAAGAAGAATACTTAAATACTAAATACAAACACACATTGATCAAACACCATAAGACCAATTTAAAATGGTTTGGTTAGCCAACCTACATCCACTGTTAAGACTCACTCAACCTTGAGCTATCCCCAAAATCCACTAAGACTCACACCCTCATAATTAGAGTAGGAATTCCACCTCACCCAATCGGCTAGAAATTTCACCCACCACTATCGAATAGGAATTCCACCTATCCATTTGGCCTGGAGTTTCACCCACCTATGTGCTAGAGATAACGCTCCAGAATTTTTTATAGTGGTTCCGGGGTACCTCCCCTTAATCCACTTTCGAAACAACAGTTTTAAAGAAAATTAAAATCAATAAGCACTTTCATTTGAAGCTATTTCTTCTGATGTGTGCTTCTTCGAGATCCCACCTATGTAAGCCAACGGTCTGCCTCGTAGCCGTCATTTAGAAATCACAATCCAGGGTGTCGAGGAAACTGGTTCTACCAAAGGTTTCCTAGTTTATGGTTTTCTCCTTCTCACTTTCAAACTCAATCCTCAGATTGGTTTTTTATGAGTTTTCATCCATCCTCTCTCTCTCTCACAACTCAATCCATTTGATTGGTTGTATTTGATTCCCCTAGTGTAAGCACGAGAGAGAGTGATCCTTTTGTTGGCCCTTGTTTAAGGTCACTGGTGAAGATGAGGCCCAACTGATCCGTCCGAAGGATACCAACTAGTTGCATAAAGGTTGGTTTATATAGCGAAGGAAACCAGTTGAAGTAACGGTAATGTACCGACAGGTCGATCGCACCGAGGGGTCGATGACTAGAAATGTTACCGTTACAATTCCCACTGTTGTACATTAAGTGCACTCCCAACGGTAATATTCTTTCCCAGTCGACATGTCGTTGTTGCCGATGGGTCGACACTTATGGTACCGAGAGGTCGGTCTATACGAGAGGCTCGTTCTGGTACAAAACATGCTTGACAATAGTTTCCACTTTAGAAACCTGTTACCCAGAATGACATGTTGCCCATTACCGAGGGGTCGGTCCTAGTACTCTCTATCGGTCTTTTATTACCGATATGTTATTTCTTCGAGATTCCAAATGAGTTCAAGGTTTCAGAACTCAAGATCTTGATCTAGGAGTCGTTGACCACGATGGGTCAGTGCAAACGAGATTCTCGATCAAGGCAAACCCAGGATGACAATTTAATGTTCCAAAACCTAATGTCATTCAGGCCGACCAGTCTTTACCATGATAGGTTGATCCTGACTGCACCGAAGGGCCTGTGAGATAAGACTGGTCGAGCTAACAGTGAAACCAAATACATATTTCCAAGTTGGGTTCCAATTCACTGCCAACCTTCCTCACTAGACTTTATATGTTTTAACCATTTGTTTTTCTAAGCCTAGGGATAGTCCTCTCTAAGGTGTGGGTACCACCTAAAGTCATCTATGGCATTTTTACTTGTTTTGTGATTACCATAACGATAAGCGTCAATCCTATGGAGCATGATCTCTACTCTTGATCATCTTAGGTCTTCAAGCTTCCAGCAAGTGCTTCTTTCCGAGTCATGGAATTGACAAATATAGGGGCTTGGCTAAGCCGAGGCACTAACAATATCTCCCTTTGTCAATTTCATGACAAAACCTAAAAGGTAACCCATTTACAAACACACCTTTATTATAACACATTTGAATACAAAAAAATATTACATCGATTACATGTACATATTCAAATGGAAAACAAGACGATGGTCTTCACATATTCTTATTCAGCTTGCTTCATTTCATTTTCCTGTTCACGTACAAAAGCAAACAACACTAGAAAATCATTAAAAGGGTTAGTCCCAAAATATAAATATTCATTCATGGACTAAAAAAGATTACCCTTCAAACTCCCCCATACTTCTTGATTTCCTAGTGACCAACACTCCCCATACAGCTTATCCAAGCTATCTGTGTTGAGAAGATTTATCTCCCAATCTTCTTTGAGTTTGATCTCCCAAACTCCAACCAAGCGTAGACATTCTCCTTATGTTCATTGGCTTTAATGTCTTCTAACTTCTACTAATTTCTCCTCCATTTTGTCATTCAATTGACAAAGATTAGTAGTCAGGCATCGAGATTTAAGCACTCCCCCATGCTTCTTCGCATTTAGTGTTTGACTAGGTTCTACTCTAACTCATGGTTTTCCCTTTTGGTTCAATGTACACTTCTTGTGTATCAAGATTAGCTTGTCCCTACACAAATTCAGATTTCAGCATTGCTGATATCTTCCATGAGTGGAGCAATTTTCCCAGCATTCCTAGAGACTTCTCCCCCATTCTCCAAGCTGTCTCCCTCAGCTTTCTCGACCCAGTTCCCATAAACTTAGTTGTCTCTTAGTTTATTTCTCTCCAAGCTTTCTGGCAAGTTTGCATCATCTTCCTCCTTAATCTGTCATGACCAGTGACAGATGTTAATTAGCACATATTTTGTGCTCCCCCAACCTACAAAGATGTGTGTAACATCTCATTCTGATCCTTATCTCCTTAACATGCCAATGCAAAACCAACTCATCCAAACCTGCATGTTAGTATATTTTACAAAATCCATGTAAATAATAGACATGAGATACAAGGTAGACAGCAATACACACAACAAACTAAACCATATCATTTCATTCATGAAACATTGGTACATATGGTTAAGAAGGGAGGTTTTCTCTTCTCTTTCTTTGCTAGTAGCGGGTTTCCTAATAGGTGTATTCTCATCACTTCTTGCTTCTTCTGGAGAAGTGAGATCCTTCCTACCTTTCCCTTTTTTCACTCACTTCTTCTACGCTGGCCCTAGCCGGAGGTGTAGGTTCCTTAATAATCACTCCACTTGGCTTTCTAGTTAGGAGTGGAGATGATTTCTTCTTGTCAGATTTTCTCGTGAGAATTTTGACCCATCGTCCTATAGTATTCAGGAAAGACAATGATTCTCCTTGAAGCCACTTGGATTCTTGTTTCTTAGACTGGGTGGCACGGTTATTCTCAGAATTAGAGGACATGATAATGACTGTGGGCTTGTCCCTTGTCATTTTCAACCACTGGAGACAAAAAGGAACAGAAGCCCTCTGTTCTTCCGGCAAGATTTCGCTCCTGGGGTCCTAATGGCTAATCTAAATAATGGGAGGAGAGGAGGAAATCGCAGAGCTTCAGCAGAAGAGGAAACGAATCGCTCTTGCAAAAAGAGACCTTTTTAACTTACTCTTTCTGTTACACCGACCGGTCGTGATCAAAGACCTGTCTGTGTCGATATGTCGATATATATCGACCTGTCTCCCTTTGTAATTTTCCCCCCTTTCAGACAGTGCTCTGAATTCCAACAGTACCAACCTGTCTGTTCCTCCGACAAATCTATCTTTCGACTTGGGTTTTACAATGAGGGAGGATTGGGTATGCGTGTATGTGTGTGCTCATGATGTTCATAGTTCATCAAGATTTGCTTATGCACCTTTTAATGCCAGTGATGATACATACATTCACACCGCATCTGTGCCATATGAAGATTCAGTTCATCCTTCTGAAAATAGGCACAACCAATGGATTTCAGATCTCTTTTCCTGAATCCAAATCAATCCAAGATTCTTGGATACATTTAATTTACCAATTTAAGTATACTGCCCAAGTGTTTGATGTCATGAGATGCGGCATTTTCAGGCTTTAGCACAGGCAAGGTGTCTATGAACATGAGTCATTCCACATAATGTATACACTTAGCGAATATTGGAATGAGACACAAGGCACACTGATCATACATTCATTTCCTATTTTTGAAATATGGTTACCAAGCATATGGAAATGAAGTATGATGCTACACACACAACTCTTATGCCCAATATCATGTTATTATTCAAAACATGATACACACATTTACCATTCTTTCAAGTATACTCCAATTTCTTGAAAGGGTTGGTACATAAATGGATTTAGACAAACACTTTTGGTAGGTCACACCAAAGATAGTCCATAAAAGGGCATAAAACATGTTTCATTCCACATGGGATTCACAAGTTTAAGAACTTGGAATGAAACGACCCTATGTATGAATACCATACACACCCTATACATGAGGTGATGCACATACTACATTCATTTCTTAAAAATGCACAAATCACATGGCATATGAAATGAAATGAGATAAGTATAATCCAATACTAGAGTGCAAACCAACATGTATAAAAAAAGTATCTTGCACAAGATCAATCCAACAATCAAACAAGAACATGGATTGAAAACAAGATACAAGGTGACTCCAAAACATATTTCAAATGTGAATCCCTTTACACATTTGAATACGATCATTATGAGACTTGGAATCTATGTTTGCAATCCAGTGTTGGCCTTTTCTTAAATCTGGTTTTAATTTTGGGTGCCTTCCTATTTGATCTTCTGAATCAAAATTTACAAATTTTGTACCACGATGTTGTCTCCACAATCATATTGGTACATGACCATAAAGGATACTTGAAGGTCATTTACCTTCAACAAGTGCCTTTAATCTATCATCTTCTTCTCTTGGAAGATTTTAACTTGGATTTTTTCAATGGATGGACCACTCACTTATATTCTTAGTACACACATTGGTCAAGATAGGTGGTGTCATCCATTGGGTTAGAAGAAGCAATTTTTCAGTGGATTCTTTCAGTCTCTTTTGATGTTTCATGTCTTTTAAGTATTTTGACAACATATCATGAAACAACACTAATGAATGCTACATATGTTTGGTCTACGTGCATAGCTAATTTATCACAAGTCCAAGGAGTTTTGGTCTTTGGGCTAAGTGGTCACGAAAGTTGAAGGTTTATCCAATACCTATTCCATAGGCACAGACCACTTTCTATTCACCTATTTCCAACTATGTTTTTATGATGAAAACATTTTATAGTTCTTTATTCCATTTTTCAACAAAAACAGAGTCTTGGAAATATCATGGCTTTCTCCGAGAGAGGGGGGGGGGTTGTGAATAAGTCAATCCCATTTTTAATGGTGTTTACAAATTTCTTGACTATTTAAGGTGCAGTGGAATGTTTATCAAGAGATTTGTTTAGTGTGATAATTTTTTTAAACGATCACACTAAGATTATGACCCTTTACATAAACTTTGATTATCGATGCTTGTGCGCAATGTGTATAATGAGATAATCATTATGCAAAGTGTTGTGTATTAAGAAAAGTACTTAAATACTAAATACGAATACTATAAGACCAATTTAAAATTGTTCGGTTAGCCAGCCTACATCCACAGTTAGGATTCGCTCAACCTTGAACTATCCCCAAAATCCACTAAGTGAGGACTTACACCCTCACAATTAGAGTAGGAATTCCACCTCACTCAATTGGCTGGGAATTTCACTCACCACTGTCGAATAGGAATTCCACCTATCCATTTGGCCGGGAGTTCCACCCACCTTTGTGCTAGAGACAACGCTCCAGAATTTTTTATAGTGGTTTTGAGGTACCTCCCCTTAATCCACTTTCGGAACAAAGGTTTTAAAGAAAATTAAAATCAAGAAACACTTTCCTTTGAAGCTCTTTCTTCTGATGTGTTATTTTTCGAGATCCCACCCATGTAAGCCGAAACTCTGCCTCGTAGCCGTCGTTTAGAAATCACAGTCCAGAGTGTCAAGGAAACTGGTTCTACCAAAGGTTTCTTATTTTATGGTTTTCTCCTTCTCGCTTTCAAACTAAATTCTCAGATTGGTTATTTATGAGTTTTCATCCCTCCTCTCTCTCTCACAACTCAATCAATTTGATTGGTTGTATTTGATTTCCTAGTGTAAGCACGAGAGAGAGAGTGACCCTTCTGTTGGCCTTTGTTTAAGATCACTGGTGAAGATGAGGGTCCAACTGATTCGTCTGAAGGATACCAACTGGTTGCATAAAGGTTGGTTTATATAGCGAAGGCAACCAGTTGAAGTAACGGTAATGTACCGATAGGTCGGTCGCACCGAGGGGTTGATGACTAGAAATGTTACCGTTACAATTCCGACTGTTGTGCATTAAGTGCACATCCAACGGTAATATTCATTCCCGGTTGACCACGATGGGTTAATCCTGACTGCACTGAGGGGTCAGTGAGATAAGAGTGGTCGAGCTGACAGTGAAACCAAATACATATTTCTAAGTTGAGTTCCAATTCACTGTCAACCTTCCTCACTAGGCTTCATATGTTTTAACCATTTGTTTTTCTAAGCCTAGGGATAGTCCTCTCTAAGGTGTGGGTACCATCTAAAGTCATCTATGGCCATTTTACCTATTTTGTGATTGCCATAACAATGAGAATTAATCCGGTGGAGCATTATCTCTACTCGTGCTTCTTTCTAAGTCATGGAATTGACAAATATAGGGGCTTGGCCAAGCCAAGGTACTAACAGATTTAATAACTATTTTATAAAATCATTTATAGGCTGAAGGAGACTCACTTATTGCACAAGATCTCACTAGCTTATATAATTTTCCCCACCCCACTCCTATCATATTCATTATATCAAAGTCGCAACTTTGTCATAGAGCCCTAGTATTTAAATTTATCACAATGTACAACTAGGTTGTTTACTATTTTTATAGAGTTATCTTCATTATTATCTAAATCACTAAAAGTTACATTCCATGTATTCTGCTTTAGTTCTACTATTTCTCAAACCACTTGACTCTAACATTCTCTTCTACATCGTTTCATTAATTAATATTATATTGTTTGCAAAAAATCACACAACACAATAATTCATCTTGAATTTATAATGATAAGTTGTTCTTGACTAGCGCGAATAGATTTGACTTAAAAAAGATCTTTGAGAGAGTTTTACTTGGAACTCCACTGTCACAAATTTCCCAGTCAACTTATTTCAAATCCTAAAGGACAGTATGAAGTGTTATCATCCAAACCAGACGATGTTAAATCAATTACTACCTTGAGATCAGGGAAACAGGTAGTCAATAAAGTGAAAATGCCTAAAGAACAAATCAATGATCAATCAAAGCAACCGGATAACTCACTGAGTTCATCCCCTATCCAAAATTCATCCGATTTATCTGCTAAGAAAACATTTTCACCTAGGGCTCCATACCCTCATAGGCTATCTGCAAAACAAAAGATACCTTATGGTGACATACTAGAGGTGTTTAAACATGTCAGCATCAATATCCCTCTATTGGATGCCATCAATCAGCTACCTCCGTATGCCAAATTTCTCAAGGACCTATGTACTGTAAAACGGAGAACTAATATACCTATAAAGGCTTTTCTAGCAGAAAATGCGAGTGCAATTCTCCAACAAACATTTCAATCAAACATTATGATCCTGGATGTCCAACTATTGCTTGTACAATTGGTACATACACAATTGACAGGGACCTATTAGATCTTGTGAGCTAGTGTCAGCCTACTGCTATATTCTCTTTATGAGCGTTTATGTTTGGGAGAATTGAAACCCACTTCTATCACTCTACAGTTAGTCGATCACTATAAAAATTCCAAGAGGTGTGATAGAAGACGTTCTAGTTAAAGTTGAAAACTTCTACTTTCCTGTAGATTTTGTGGTATTGGATACACAATCAACTTAGAAAGACAATGGTCAAATCCCAATCATTTTTGGACGACCATTTTTTGCCACTGCAAAAGCTGTGATCAATTTCCAGAATAGTATGCTTAGATTATCATTTGGAGACTTGACAACTGAACTCAATGTTTTTGGCCTATGTCGACAACCTCTTTCCACAGATGATCCATCCGAGGTTAACATAATTCAGAGTTCTGTTGATGAGTTTTTCCTTCGCTCCATTTGCAATAATCAGTTCGAAAAATCACTGTCTCTTTTAGACAAGGATTTCAATGAAGTGAATATTATCACCAAATTTAAACCTCTTTCTGTCAGTCAATCTGTGTCAGTCCCATCTATCGAGAAACCACAAAAAATTAGAACTTAGAACTCTTCCTGAGACTCTCAAATATTCATATATTGGACCTTCAAACACATTGCCAATTATCATAACTTCAGACCTAACATCTGAGCTGGAGTCTAGACTCCTGGCTGTTTTAAGCGATCATCGTGAAGCTATAAGATGGTCCATCACCGATCTCAAAGGAATTATCCCTTCTGTGGTCATGCACAAAATTCATCTGGAAGAAAATTCCAGGACATCTAGAGAACCATAGAGACGGTTAAATCTAGCAATACAGGAAGTAGTGAGAGCCGAAATTTTGACACTTCTCGAAGCTGGAATCATTTACCCAATTTCAGACAGTGCATGGGAAAGTCCAATCTAAGTTGTCCCGAAAAATTTTGGTGTCACGGTAAAAAAAAATGAGGAAAATGAGGTAGTTCCAACACACATTCAAACAGGTTGGAGAGTTTGCATTGATTACCGAAAGCTGAACACTGCCACTCGTAAGGATCACTTCCCTCTTCCATTCATTGATCAGATGCTTGAACGTTTAGCCGGTCATGCATTCTATTGTTTTCTTGATGGTTATTCCAGCTATAACCAAATCTATGTTGCTCCTAGGGATCAGGAGAAAACAACATTCACATGTCCATTTCGTAAGTTTGCCTATCATCATATGTCTTTCGGAGTATCTAATGCACCTGCCACCTTTCAAAGATGCATGATCAGTATTTTCTCCGACATGGTAGAACGTTTCTTGAAAGTTTTCATGGACGATTTCTCAGTCTTTGGATCAACTTTTGATCAATGCCTGCACCATCTACTTGTGTTAGTCACGTACAAAGAAAAGAACTTAGTACTCAATTGGGAAAAATGCCACTTTATGGTGAAATCAAGCATAGTAATAGGGCACATAATCTCAGAAAAAGGAATTGAAGTGCATAAAGCCAAAGTTAACCTAATCTCTAATTTGCCAAGACCAAAAACTATTAAATAGATTAGGTCATTCTTAGGTCACGCTGGATTTTACAGAAGATTTATCAAAGGATTCAGTGACATATTGCTATCTCTCTGTAGACTCCTGACCAAGGATGTTGTTTTCAATTTTGATGAAAGATGTGTCATAGCATTTGAAAAATTGAAAACTGTTTTTGTAATGCCCCGCCCTTTTTTACTCGCTTTCCGAAAATTAGAGTCTATTTTTTTTCTTTGAATAAAAAAGTGTGAAAGAGCGGGACACCACGACACGAGCTAAGTCCGAACTTGCAAAGCCTAACCCTTAACTGGCCAACCATACGTGTGCGTGGACCAAGTCCACTAAAATGGTTCACACGTACTCAAGTTAACATGCAGAATAAAACATATATGCGGAATAATAATAGAATAACAATTCTATTCCATTTTAGATAGCAAGGACATCCATCACTTAATAATAATTAACCTAAGTTAAATATCCAATATTAACCATCCAAACCATAGCAAATATATCTACGTTCTTACAATCCCGAATGCTAGCTATTCAAATACATAGTCCATGAATAACTTAGACAAAATATAACTTAATCATCCAAGCTCCTAAGCTTGGCTTCGATCTTGTTCCTCGTTCTGTTCATTCCCTATGTCATCAACTAGGGTAGAAGTAGGGCGTTAGACAACGCGCCCAGTAGGTGTTCCATTTAGGGTTAACACATGGGTTAGTACCAAAAATCCAAATATAATATATCATACCATACTTGTAAAGCATCGTATCCAAAACAGTGTATGATAATAGAGATCCAATCATACAGATAAAAACCAGAAACATTGCATGATAATAAAAATCATAATCATGCCAATTCAATGCCATGCCATGCTATCATATGCAATGAGTCCCACCCATCACAAACACATGGTACCCTCTTGATGGAAACTCCTCATCAAGGTATCCCCCACGATTACTTTACGGACGCCCCGACGGAGTGTGGATCTCTGGTTACATTACAAACATAGTATTCTCTTGATGGAAAACTCCTCATCAAGGTATCCCCACATTTGCCTTATGGACGCCCCGACGGAGTGTGTTCTCCTGTTACTTCTTGATGGATAATGCACATCAAGGTCTTCCCACGAACGCCCCGACGGAGCATGGCCTCCGGTTACAAATCATCCCTCCCATGCCATGCATGAGATGCAAATGTCCATATGATATACAATAATACAATCATAGCCTTTAGAATCTCACATTTGAAACATATCATTTGATACAAAGTAACTCATCAAAATAAGAATTAAAACCATTGTACACATCCCATAGTTTTCAATGATGTAGGAAACCTACCAATGACCACTAGTGTGTCCTTGAGTTTTTGCCCGTAACCGTTCACGGATCACGTCAAGCCGATCGTTCACCTTTTGTGAAGTCCCGTTACCTTATTACATTTCAATCAATCAAACCCATGTTCCATTTGATTTACAATTATGTCTAAGTCCATAAACATATCTTTGTGGGTTCAGCCATACACCATGGCCGAACCTCACTCACTTGGTTTTAGTCCCTCCTTTGATTTATTAATCAATCACCACTAAGTTAATCATTTAAACCCTTACACCACAAAATACACCTTAGTGGGGTTCGGCCATACAACATGGCCGAACCTCACTCACATGGTTTTGGTCCCTTTTTTTGATCCTTGATCATTCTAACCATTGTGGGTCCAAGATCATTCCATCTTTGATTCATTAAACCTAACACATATAAGTTAATCATTTAACCTTAATAACACCATAAGTCCACAAACACATTCCCCATTGGGTTCGGCCATACACCATGGCTGAACCCATGGTCCATCATTTTCACCCATAATTACCTCTTTGCCATTCATCTTTCCATGGCTACTTACTTAGCTTATATTTACATGACTTAAGTCCCAACATCATTCCATTAGTTTTACATTAATGGAAGACCTAAATTCATAAAACATTTTCTATGATTCAATCATTCACTTAGGCCATTTATGCATGTCCAAACCAAAACATGATCCATGGGGTTCGGCCATACACCATGGCCGAACCCATGGTCCTTTAATTTCACCATTTGGCCATTCTTTCCTTCCATAGGTAATCACCTAATTTACTTACCCATACTTAGATCCATACATGAATCTTCCACTTCTTAGTTTATTCATTCATTCATTTAATCCTTGCATGTATAAATCTCCAAACCTGTAACACCCTGGAATTTCAAAGTTACAAATTTACATGAATTTATTCATATTTACGGAATTGCCATTGTGATATATTTGAGTTGAATTTAAATGGGTCAATGGTTCAATCAAGACCCAATGGTTAGTAGTTTTGATTACAAAACAATAAATGGATAAGATGTACATAAACGGGTCGAAAATCATAATTGGGTCAAATTTTGTTAAATGAGTCAAAATGGCCAAATTGGACCCAATGGGTTGTGGTTGACATGTTTGACCATTAATTGAGCTCAAAGCTTAATTAGGTTAAGATGAGTTAAATGTTTGAGTTGGGTTTTGAGTTGAAGTAAATAATGGAGTTTGAATGAGTTGAAGTTATTAGTTAAGTTAAATGAATGAGTCAAGTTGAATGAGTTAAATAAATGGATAGATGGAATATCAAAATGAAATGAGGTGAGTAGATAAAGGGTTTGTGGGATTCAAATTCAAATAACACCTCTTGGCTGCATGGGGGTCCACTTCTGGCATAAAACATTTAGTCATAGATTAATTGGAAGTTGCCGTTATGGGAGTTACAAAGTTAAGAGGTTTATTTCAAATGCAAATTTTATACATGTTGGAAATGGTTTGGAATTCATGTTTGGGTCTTCAAAAGACAGCAATACATAGATTGATGGTTCATGCATGTAACTCCAAGATTGGAGAACAAAAGAATAGCTGATTGGAAGAGTAACACATAAGAGATTACAGCATTTCAAATTCAAATTAGATATTAAATCAATGGGAGTAACAAAGTGTGTTCACACTTGGAAGAGGGGAGTATTTATTCCAATGATAGAACTCCCACATGGGATGTTGATGAGGGCTAAATGGAGCTGATTGGAGCTGCTGTTTGTGGAGTTACACTTGAGAGTGGTGGCTGACATAAGCCAAAACTTAGAGGCAACCAACAAGGGGCGGTGCAGCACATGGGAGTTACATTTCAAAATGAAACTCCCACGTGAGACCTTAAGGAGACCCCCAAGTAACATAAAGAAGTTTGATTATGGAGAGATGAGTTACACAAGGGCTGAATTAACTTTGGGCTAATTTTGGTTAAACAAAGGGTTCTTTTCATTTTACTCTTGCTATCTCTCTTTTCCTTGGACTGATATCATCCCTCCAAACACCAAGAACAGCAGCTGGTCACGGAATTGTAATCAGTCTTGGGTTGCTTTCTTTCACCAAATCAAGAGCACACCTTGAGCAAAGGAAGGGGGATCAAGGTTTCTCATCTAAAGCCAATATTCTTTCTCTCTCTCTACCTCTTTACCGTGTCCTACATTTAAAAAAAAAAAAAATAAGAGCAGCAGCTGGTTGCTTAATCAGTCCTTGACCATCAAGGAATCAAGAAGAAGGAGAGGCTAAGAAAGGGAAAGGAACAAGCCGGAGGGAAGATCAATTGGAGGAGTCGCGGAAACGGTAGGTTTTCGATAAACAATTTTTAAATCATGACCCGGCCATTGGATGGCCAAATCTAACAAGGGTTAGATATTGGATGGAGGTACATGAATGAGATAGAAGGATGGACCATAGGTTTCGGCCCCATTGGATGGCTGAACCCCATGGAAATAATTGATTTATTTGGATGGTTTTTGGAAGTTAAAACCATACAAGTATGGGACTGTTTTTAGACGATTTTAAGTGTGTATTTTAAAAAGGTTAAAACATAAATAAAGAAGTTTGTTTTAGACATAGATGAATGATTAAGAAATTCAAAACCAAAGGTCATAGGGTTCGGCCACCATGGAGGGCCGAACCCCATGTAAATGATAGTTTGGTTTTGATGTATTTGAAACATATAAACCATGAAGTTGGTGGACTATTTTTGGGTTTTATTTAAGATTCAAATACATGTTTTAGAAAGGGTTAAAAACATGGATCTGAATGACAAAAGACTGAAGTTAGCATGGTTTAAAATAGTGGTTCAAAACTGATGAAATGGACCATTTGGATCGGCCATTTTGGATGGCCGAATCCCATGAAATATTATGGTCATTTGGGACAAGTAGATGAACTGATTTGGATGGTGTTTAAGAGGTATAAAGGCAGAAATATTATATTGATATTGTATGTTTAAATAACACCTAAAACATGTTTGAAAGACAAAAACATGGACATAGGGTTCGGCCACCTTGGATGCCCGAACCCCATGTAAATAATTGATGTGATTTGGTGAAGTTTAATTTACTATTTTGGTGGATGTATATGCGGCTAAACCATGTGTAATTCATGGTTGAGTTAGCATGATTAAACCATGAATAATCATGGGTAATTGATGGATCAATTGAATCAAGAGAACCATTAGTTCGGCCATGTGTATGGCCGAACCCATGGACCATTTTTATGGACTGATTTGGTTGAATCAAAAGGTCTCAAGTTTGAATATTATGGAACAATATAGGTGTTTAAAAAGGGTACCAAGTGAGCATTTGGATAAGCCATGGTTAGGCCATCTCATGGCCGAACAATGGGGTTCTATGGTTAAGATAGGACATGGAAGTTAAGTGGATTTTTGGGACTTAGACTAAGTTAGAATCACATGAATGAATGCTTAACTTGCTGTTATGTCAATAAGGTTTTGGGATTTCTAGAACGGTGTACAAGCCGTGATCGGAAGACGGTTCAAAGGAAGGGTCGAACAAAGTGAACAAGAGTAGGTTTCCTACCTTTATTGTAACCACTATTTCATATGTTGTTTTATGTTGATTTTGATATCTTATATGATTGTAAAGTTATGTTTCTAAATGACATGTTTGCATAGACATCTCATGCATGGCATGGGATGATGGTGTTGTAACCGAAGGCCACACTCCGTCGAGGCGTCCGAAAGACCACTGTGGGGTGCCCTGATGATGAGAATCCCATCAGGAGGAATCCGGAGGCCACACTCTGTCGGGGCGTCCGAAAGACCACTGTGGGTTACCTTGACGATGAGAATCCCGTCAAGTGATGTCTATGTTGAATGGTGATGGGTGGGACTCATTACATGTTCATTTCATACATAGCATGTTTTTATGGAATTTTGTCTCACATGTTTTATTATTATACTATTTGCATGTTTTTTACTAACCATGTGGTAGACCTATTCGGAAACACTACTGGGCGCGTTGATTTAACGCCCTATCTATATCCTTAGTGGATGATGCAGGGAAAGGGAAAAAAGTTGAGCGAGAAGAGGACCAAGTACAAAAACTTGGGAGGGGTTTGAATGATTGGAATGGATTATGAATGGACTATTTTATGGACTTGATATTTGATATATTTGGACAATGTAATTTGGTAATTAGTTATGTTGGCTTGTAATAAGTAGTTAAGATAGATGCTATGGTTTGTTTTATGTTGGATGTTTTGATTAAACGATTAGTTAAGATTGATTAGTAATTTTGGAGAATAAGTTATGTACTTTGCTATCTAAGAATGGAAAATTGGATTAGTCATAGGTTCTATTATAACCTCAGTTAGATTTAGACTAAGTTAATTCCGCAAGTTATATTTGTACCATGTGCGGATCAGTTTTATGGACTTAGTTCATACGCACATGGGCTTGGCTAGTTAAGGGTCGGATTTAGAGATCCGAACTTAACTCGCGTCGTGACACTCCGCCCCGATCACTTGATTATTATATTTAAAAAAAAAAAATAAACTCTGAAAATTAGAGTGAGAAGGGCTGGGTGTTACAGTTATCATCAGAGCGAAATGGGAAGTTGAGTCTTCCGAAGTAAGATTAAGACGGTTTCATGTCTCACTGATGGATAAGAATCCCAACTGACCGACTCTTCGGAGTCCGCTGACTGGGGCCGGATTAATTTACTTCGTGGACTCAGACTGAACAAATCAATCTAAGAACAACAGTGAAAGATAGCAAAAGTACAGTATTATAATTGATCTATCAAACGTAGCAAAAATAGGATATACATCCCCCAACACTCCCCAATTGAGAAAAACAAACATAGGGAATTTAGAGACTCTCCCCTCAAAAACAAATAGAAAACCAAGTTTGCTTATTTGGAAATCTCCCCAAAATTGTGAAAAAAACAAACTGTACGAGGAAACTAAGTCAATAATATTTTCATGACTTAGGGAAATGGCTCCAAAGAACAGGATCCCTCAAAACCAGAAAGGGAAGGAAAAGGTGTTGCAAATCACGCAACATGAGAAAGTGTTATCACAACACGAAAAATCTGTGCATGAGAAAGAGCCGTCTATACATGAGAAAGAGGTAACCCAACCTGATGAGGAGCGATCTGTTCATGAAAAGTCGCACAAT
Source organism: Chimonanthus salicifolius (assembly GCA_013350335.1). Taxonomy (NCBI): domain Eukaryota; kingdom Viridiplantae; phylum Streptophyta; class Magnoliopsida; order Laurales; family Calycanthaceae; genus Chimonanthus; species Chimonanthus salicifolius. The sequence goes on along the minus strand of CM023539.1, from coordinate 26,965,940 downwards.
GGGGAAGAATCACAGCACTCTTGGAGGGAAGAAAAGGGGAGTGAGAATGCATCACGGAAGGAGGGAGAAGGGAACAGTGGTGTACATATACCACATGTGCCGCCTGAGCTTTAGGGCTTAGTTCAAGCAGTGGTAACCTCTGTACTCCAGTAACATATGAATGGGAGTGAAAGTTCCAGGGATGCTAGTGACCGGAGTATGGCACGAGAATTTCAACAACAGCGTCCTCCCTACTTCAAAAGGAAGGAAGGGGCTGTCGGAGCTGAGCATTGGCTGAAGAAGATCACTCAGATCTTAAAGTTACTTAAGATCTCGAGTCATGCTGACAGGATTCTACTGGCTACTTCACAATTGATAGAAGATGCCGGTAAATGGTGGGAGGTGGTGGAGAAGCAGAGGGCACTCATACCAGTTAGGGAGAGGACGGCCATGACATGGAATGAGTTTTCAGCAACCTTTCTGGAACACTACTTTCCGGAGGAGGAGAAGGAGCGACAGAAGCAACTTTTTCTGTCCTTGGTACAGGGCTCTATGACGGTGGCAGAGTATCACCGTGAATTTCTCAGTTTATCCATTTATGCATTCTATATGGTGGACACAGAACTTCCCAAGGCAAGAAAGTTTGAGAGGGGTCCACAGCCAAACATCAGGGCCAAAGTGACCATATTTAAGTGCACCACATTGGCTGAGGTGGTCAGCAAGGCCACAATAGCAGAACAGGAGTTGAATGCAATGGTACGGTTTGACAATCGCCGAGCTCCAAGTGGGAGGGGTGGGTTTCAGCCCAATAAGAGGTTCCGTCCGAACTTCAGTAGACCCTCACCATCTACTGGGTCCACGGGGGGCTTTCGTCCCAATCAGCCCTCCCCATCTGCATCAGTCACCCAGTCATTCAGAGGGGTGAACAACTGTTTCCACTGTGATCAGCCGGGTCACTTCAAGAGAGACTGTCAAAAGCTCAATAAGCTCTCATATTCCAGAGGATCTTTCCGTCCACCAGTTAGGCCAGCTAACTCCCGACGAGGCAGGACTTATAATCAGGCGGGACGGGAGCCTAATCCTACCGGATCTGGACGACTATTTGCTCTGGAACCTCCTGAGGATGTGGATCATTCTGTGATTCAAGGTATGGCCGTTGTCAATAGTTCTTATGCTTATGCATTGTTTGATTCTGGAGCATCGCACTCTTTTATATCTGCATCCTTTATAGCTGCTACTGGAACACTAGTTCAAAAGCTGTCCACCACACTCACAGTAGTATCCCCTGTAGGAGACACGTCTTTGGGACTCATATGCACGGCCATAAATACAGAACTCGCTGGACTCAGATTTGAGTTCAATTATTTGGTACTCGACATGACTGAGTACGATATTATATTCGGCATGGACTGGTTGGCTAGTTATGAAGCCAATATTGATTGTTATCGCCGAAGAGTGACATTTTGGTCACCCGAGGGAAAGCAATATATAGTTCGTGCCGACAAGCAAAGCAGACTACAGGAAGGGTTGCACCATTTGGTGTTGAACAATATTGTCATCAACAAAGCACCAGCCACTGAGCTTCCAGCAATTGTGAAAGAATTTGCTGATGTCTTTCCAAAAGAACTCCCTGGTATACCACCTATGAGGGAGCTCAACTTCGAGATCAAGCTGTATCCTGGTACTTCACTAGTGTCTCTACCTCATTATCAGATGGCACCAATACAAATGTCCGAGTTGAAGAAGCAGCTTGATGAGTTACTCAGACTGGGTTGCATTCGCAACAGCACATCATCATGGGGAGCTCCAGTGTTGTTCGTGAAAAAGAAGGACGATTCACTCAGAATGTGTGTGGATTACCGGAAGTTGAATCAGCTAACTGTCCGGAACAAATATCCTCTACCCAGGATCGATGATTTATTCGATCAGTTGAGGGGATCCAGTCACTTTTCCAAGATTGACCTGATGTCCGGTTATCATCAAATCCGGGTCATGGAGGAAGATATCGAGAAGACAGCTTTCAGAACACGGTATGGACTATTTGAATTTGTAGTCATGCCATTTGGGCTTACCAACGCACCGGCTGTGTTCATGGACTTAATGAACAGAATCTTCCGTCCATATCTGGATCGGTTTGCTATAGTGTTCATTGACGATATCCTGATCTATTCCAAGAGTCAGGAGGATCATGCTGAGCATCTTCGAATAGTATTGAACACCTTGAGACATAACCAGTTGTATGCCAAAGCAAGCAAATGCGAATTTTGGCTACCTGAGGTCAAATTCTTAGGGCATGTTATAACAGCAGATGGTATAGCCGTTGATCCGGCTAAGGTGGCAGCAGTAAGTGAGTGGAAAGCACCAAAGAATGTCACTGAAATCCGTAGCTTTCTGGGTTTGGCTGGATATTATAGGAAGTTCATCATGGATTTCTCTAAAATAGCATCTCCATTGACTCGACTCACTCAGAAAGGGGTCAAATATGAGTGGTCAGAGTTGTGCAATCAGAGGTTTGAGGAGCTGAAAGAGAGACTTACAACTGCTTCTATTTTAGTTTTGCCGGAAAGAAGCAAAGGTTATGAAGTACAATGCGATGCATCAAGAGAGGGACTGGGATGTTCACTCATGCAACGTGATCGTGTGGTGGCATATGGTTCAAGACAACTAAAGATACATGAACGCCTCTACCCCACCCATGATCTGGAATTAGCTGCGGTGGTCATCACTCTCAAAAGCTGGAGACACTATCTATATGGTGAAAAGTTTGAAGTATTTTCAGATCACAAGAACTTGAAGTATTTATTTGATCAGAAAGAGCTCAACCTGAGGCAGCGCAGATGGATGGAATATCTGGCGGACTATGAATTTGCGCTCCGATATCATCCAGGAAAGGCCAACAAGGTGGCGGATGCTCTCAGCCGTATGTCTCATGCATCAGTGGCATGTCTGATCAGGACTGAATGGGAGATGTTGAATTCCATTCGTGAGTTTAATCTATACATCACAAACCATGGGAGTATGTACAATTTGATCATACGATCCAACATGGTTACAAAGATTGAACAGGAGCAGCGAACAGATCCGGAAATGGCAGAGACATGGGCCAAGATGTCTATTGGCGAGGTTATACCGGATTGGGAATTACGACCAGGATAGGGTCTTATGTTCCGAGGTAGAATTTATGTGCCAAGAAGCTGCAGAAAAGAATTACTGATAGAGGCACATCAGAGCAAGCTCTCCATTCATTCGGGTAGCACAAAAATGTATCATGACCTGAAGAGGCATTATTGGTGGCATGGACTCAAAAGAGATGTGGCAGAATTTGTAGCACACTGTTTAACTTGTCAGCAGGTTAAGACGGAACACCAGAAGCCACCAGGGTTACTCAAACCCTTAGCAGTGTCGGAATGGAAATGGGAGCACATTTCCATGGACTTTGTGATGGGGTTGCCGAGGTCCTCGAAGGGCAATGATGACATATGGGTTGTGGTAGACCGACTAACCAAGTCCGCGCATTTTATTCCTATCAAAATGACGGATTCATCAGAGACATTGGGTCGGAGATTTGTCAAAGACATCATCAGATTACATGGTATCCCACGGACTATAGTGTCTGAAAGAGATGGCCGATTCACCGGCAGGGTATGGCAGAGCATGCAGTAGGCCATGGGGACCGATCTACTTATTAGCACAGCATTCCATCCACAGACCAATGGACAATCGGAAAGAACAATACAAACGTTGGAGGACATGTTGAGGGCGTGCATGCTAGACTTCAAAGGTGGATGGGAGGATCATTTGCCATTGGTGGAGTTTTCTTATAACAATAGCTACCAAGCAAGCCTCCAGATGGCACCATTCGAAGCTTTGTATGGTAGACCATGCAGGTCACCAGTGTGCTGGACCAAGGTCGGCGAACCTGCACTGATAGGACCCGAGTTGGTTGCCGAAACTACTGCACAGATCCAGTTGATACGTCAACATTTGTTGACTGCACAGAGTCGGCAAAAGAGCTATGCTAATAAGAGGAGGAGGTTTCTCGAATTTGAAATGGGAGACATGGTATTCTTGAAGGTCTCGCCACGAAAAAGGCACATGAGATTTGGGAAGAAAGGAAAATTGTTGCCAAGATATGTGAGACCGTTTTCAATTATCAGAAGGATGGGAGATGTAGCCTATCAGTTGGCACTTCCTTCGCAACTGGCGTCTCTACATGATGTAATCCATATGTCAATGCTGAGGAAGTACAACCCTGATCCGTCTCATGTTTTGAATGTGCAAGATATAGATGTGCAAAGCGACGTCACTTATGTCAAGAAGCCGGTCAGAATATTAGAGAGTGAACAAAGGGTGTTGCGTAACCGAGCGATTCAGTTCGTCAAGGTGGTATGGGATCGACATGGTGTTGAGGAAGTCACTTGGGAACTGGAATCGGAGATGAGAACATCTCACCCTGAATTGTTTGTATGATTTATTTTGAAATCCTACTTCGTTCGATTTTCGGGACGAAAATTATAAAAAGAGTATTGTATTGTAACACCCTGGAATTTCAAAGTTACAAATTTACATGAATTTATTCATATTTACGGAATTGCCATTGTGATATATTTGAGTTGAATTTAAATGGGTCAATGGTTCAATCAAGACCCAATGGTTAGTAGTTTTGATTACAAAACAATAAATGGATAAGATGTACATAAACGGGTCGAAAATCATAACTGGGTCAAATTTTGTTAAATGGGTCAAAATGGCCAAATTGGACCCAATGGGTTGTGGTTGACATGTTTGACCATTAATTGAGCTCAAAGCTTAATTAGGTTAAGATGAGTTAAATGTTTGAGTTGGGTTTTGAGTTGAAGTAAATAATGGAGTTTGAATGAGTTGAAGTTATTAGTTAAGTTAAATGAATAAGTCAAGTTGAATGAGTTAAATAAATGGATAGATGGAATATCAAAATGAAGTGAGGTGAGTAGATAAAGGGTTTGTGGGATTCAAATTCAAATAACACCTCACGTTGGCTGCATGGGGGTCCACTTCTAGCATAAAACATTTAGTCATAGATTAATTGGAAGTTGCCGTTATGGGAGTTACAAAGTTAAGAGGTTTATTTCAAATGCAAATTTTATACACGTTGGAAATGGTTTGGAATTCATGTTAGGGTCTTCAAAAGATAGCAATACATAGATTGATGGTTCATGCATGTAACTCCAAGATTGGAGAACAAATGAATAGCTGATTGGAAGAGTAACATATAAGAGATTACAGCATTTCAAATTCAAATTAGATATTAAATCAATGGGAGTAACAAAGTGTGTTCACACTTGGAAGAGGGGAGTTTTTATTCCAGTGATAGAACTCCCACATGGGATGTTGATGAGGGCTAAATGGAGCTGATCGGAGCTGCTGTTTGTGGAGTTACACTTGAGAGTGGTGGCTGACATAAGCCAAAACTTAGAGGCAACCAACAAGGGGCGGTGCAGCACATGGGAGTTACATTTCAAAATGAAACTCCCATGTGAGACCTTAAGGAGACCTCCAAGTAACATAAAGAAGTTTGATTATGGAGAGATGAGTTACACAAGGGCTGAATTAACCTTGGGCTAATTTTGGTTAAACAAAGGGTTCTTTTCATTTTCCTCTTGCTATCTCTCTTTTCCTTGGATTGATATCATCCCTCCAGACACCAAGAACAGCAGCTGGTCACGGAATTGTAATCAGTCTTGGGTTGCTTTCTTTCACCAAATCAAGAGCACACATTGAGCAAAGGAAGGGGGATCAAGGTTTCTCATCTAAAGCCAATATTCTTTCTCTCTCACTACCTCTTTGCCGTGTCCTACATTTAAAAATAAAATAAAATAAGAGCAGCAGCTGGCTGCTTAATCAGTCCTTGACCATCAAGGAATCAAGAAGAAGGAGAGGCTAAGAAAAGGAAAGGAACAAGCCGGAGGGAAGATCAATTGGAAGAGTCGCGGAAACGGTAGGTTTTCGATAAACAATTTTTAAGTCATGACCCGGCCATTGGATGGCCGTATCTAACAAGGGTTAGATATTGGATGGAGGTACATGAATGAGATAAAAGGATGGACCATAGGGTTCGGTCCCATTGGATGGCCGAACCCCATGGAAATAATTGATTTATTTGGATGGTTTTTGGAAGTTAAAACCATACAAGTATGGAACTGTTTTTAGATGATTTTAAGTGTGTATTTTAAAAAGGTTAAAACATAAATAAAGAAGTTTGTTTTAGACATAGATGAATGATTAAGAAATTCAAAACCAAAGGTCATAGGGTTCGGCCACCATGGGGGACCGAACCCCATGCAAATGATAGTTTGGTTTTGATGTATTTGAAACATATAAACCATGAAGTTGGTGGACTGTTTTTGGGTTTTATTTAAGATTCAAATACATGTTTTAGAAAGGGTTAAAAACATGGATCTGATGACAAAGGACTGAAGTTAGCATGGTTTAAAACAGTGGTTCAAAACTGATGAAGTGGACCATTTGGATCGGCCATTTTGGATGGCCGAATCCCATGAAATATTATGGTCATTTGGGACAAGTAGATGAACTGATTTGGATGGTGTTTAAGAAGTATAAAGGCAGCAATATTATATTGATATTGTATGTTTAAATAACACCTAAAACATGTTTGAAAGACCAAAACATGGACATAGGGTTCGGCCACCTTGGATGGCCGAGCCCCATGTAAATAATTGATGTGATTTGGTGAAGTTTAATTTACTGTTTTGGTGGATGTATATGCGGCTAAACCATGTGTAATTCATGGTTGAGTTAGCATGATTAAACCATGAATAATCATGGGTAATTGATGGATCAATTGAATCAAGAGAACCATTAGTTCGGCCATGTGTATGGCCGAACCCATGGACCATTTTTATGGACTGATTTGGTTGAATCAAAAGGTCTCAAGTTTGAATATTATGGAACAATATGAGGTGTTTAAAAAGGGTACCAAGTGAGCATTTGGATAAGCCATGGTTAGGCCATCTCATGGCCGAACTATGGGGTTCTATGGCTAAGATAGGACATGGAAGTTTAAGTGAATTTGTGGGACTTAGACTAAGTTAGAATCACATGAATGAATGCTTAACTTGCTGTTATGTAAATAAGGTTTTGGGATTTCTAGAACGGTGTACAAGCCGTGATCGGAAGACGGTTCAAAGGAAGGGTCGAACAAAGTGAACAAGAGTAGGTTTCCTACCTTTATTGTAACCACTATTTCATATGTTGTTTTATGCTGATTTTGATATCTTATATGATTGTAAAGTTATGTTTCTAAATGACATGTTTGCATAGACATCTCATGCATGGCATGGGATGATGGTGTTGTAACCGGAGGCCACACTCCGTCGAGGCGTCCGAAAGACCACTGTGGGGTGCCCTGATGATGAGAATCCCATCAGGAGGAATCCGGAGGCCACACTCCGTCGGGGCGTCCGAAAGACCACTGTGGGTTACCTTGACGATGAGAATCCCGTCAAGTGATGTCTATGTTGAATGGTGATGGGTGGGACTCATTACATGTTCATTTCATACATAGCATGTTTTTATGGAATTTTGTCTCACATGTTTTATTATTATACTATTTGCATGTTTTTTACTAACCATGTGGTAGACCTATTCGGAAACACTACTGGGCGCGTTGATTTAACGCCCTATCTATATCCTTAGTGGATGATGCAGGGAAAGGGAAAAAAGTTGAGCGAGAAGAGGACCAAGTACAAAAACTTGGGAGGGGTTTGAATGATTGGAATGGATTATGAATGGACTATTTTATGGACTTGATATTTGATATATTTGGACAATGTAATTTGGTAATTAGTTATGTTAGCTTGTAATAAGTAGTTAAGATAGATGCTATGGTTTGTTTTATGTTGGATGTTTTGATTAAACGATTAGTTAAGATTGATTAGTAATTTTGGAGAATAAGTTATGTACTTTGCTATCTAAGAATGGAAAATTGGATTAGTCATAGGTTATATTATAACCTCAGTTAGATTTAGACTAAGTTAATTCCGCAAGTTATATTTGTACCATGTGCGGATCAGTTTTATGGACTTAGTTCATACGCACATGGGCTTGGCCAGTTAAGGGTCGGATTTAGAGATCCGAACTTAACTCGCGTCGTGATACTCCGCCCCGATCACTTGATTATTATATTTAAAAAGAAAAAAAAACTCTGAAAATTAGAGTGAAAAGGGTGAGGTGTTACAAAACCATGATCCTTAATCATTCACCATTCCATACATGGTTCATGCATAAGGTCCTTTAACTATCAGAAGATTAGGGTTCGGCTATGATATGGCCGAACCATGTCCTTGACCAACTTTTTCTTACTTATGCAATCTTAACGAGTACTTACCGATTCCACAACTCCTCCCGTTTCTTTCACTCCTTCTTGCTCTTCTAATCTTCTCCCTCCTTAGCCTTCTCTTCCTCCTTGATCCATGGCCTAGAGTGCTTGAGAGGTCTTGAATGAAAACCCAAAGAGAGGGTTCGGCCAAAGGGTGTAGGTTTGAGATAGAGAGAGAGAGAGAGCTTGAGATCAAAAACTACTCAAGTCCTTTGTCTTTGAGAGTGGTCGGCCTTGAGTGAGAGAGGGACAGAGTGAGATAAAACAAGGAATTCTCCTTGCTGCCCAATGTAAATCAGCCAAGGGTGGTGTCCTTTGGTTGATACCCCTTGGTAACTCCCATGACCTTTCATCTCCGCATTGATACTTACTTTGGGGGTTTCATCCCATGAGATGAAACCCCCAACCATATGCCCCTTGGGCTTCCATGTTCCAACGTATATGCATGGGTATGTGTTGTGTAACACCAAAACCCTCCAACTTCCTTATCTTGATCAATGAGGGTCGGCCAAGGGTGGTGTCCTTTGGTGGCACCCCTTTGTAACTCCCATGCCCTTTCACCTCCCTCCTTTATGTTTCATTTGGAGGTTTCATCCATGAGATGAAACACCCATGTCTCCAATGGTGTAGCCTTGACTTGGATTGTGTAACAACAACAAAACCGCCACCTCCCCATTAATGATGCATTTTGGAGTTTCATCCATGAGATGAAACTCCCATGTCCCAACGGTGTAGCCTTAAGTTGGCTTGTGTAACATCACAAAACCGTCACCTTCCCATTCATGATACACATGGAGTTTCATCACATGAGATGAAACTCCCATGTTACCAACGTGTATCCTTGAATTGGTATTTGAAACAACAAAACTCCTCACCTCCCTCATTAATGATTTATTTGGAGTTTCATCCATTGAGATGAAACTCCCAACTCCAACGTGTATGCCTTGTGTTGGGTCTTATGAGATGTATCTCTCCACCTACTCCACTCACTTAAGTTCGTGGTCCCATTAGCTTCCTATCCAACTCACCATAACTCAATTATTTTTCATTCTTTTAAACTCAACTCACTTAACTCATTTAAAATCAACTTAATTACATAATTCCATTTCCAACTTAATTCAACCCTAATTAAGTATGTAACGCCCGTCCCTTTTCACTCGCTTAGCCAAAAATCAGAGTATATTTTTTTTTGAAATAAAAAGTGACAAGAGAGTGGGACGTCACGATGCGAGTTAAGTCCAAGTTTCCAAAGCCCGGCCCTTAACTAGCCAATCCTATGTGTGCGTGGAACTAAGTCCGCGAGAACGATTCACACATAGAAAGTAAGCTTACGGAATGTAAACTTAAAACGGAGTTATAATAGAGTCTATCCTACCAATTTTAGATAGCAAGGAATTACATCACTAAATTAATAAATACCTCAAAATTAGAATGTCCAAAATAAAGTCCAAACCATAGCAAGTAATCTAAATTATTACAGTCCAACGAACTAAGTTACTCAAATTACATTTCCAAAATAAACTTAAGTAAATCAACTAGCACGCTCCTCCAAGCTCCTATGCTTGGCTCCGGTCACGTCCTTCACCTCTTTCATTTCCTGCGTTATCATCTAATGTGGAAGTAGGGCATTAGACAACACGCCCAGTAGGTACTCCGAGTAGGGTCAACACATGGATTAGTATAAACAAAACACATAGATATAATTTAATATCAAAACCATGCAAGTAAATGCAATGCCATGCAATGGGTGTCATATGCCATGAGTCTCACCCATCATCCATATCACGATCACAAAGTATCCCTCTTGATGGAAAAGCCTCATCAAGGTATCATAAACACATAGTATCCCTCTTGATGGAAAAGCCTCATCAAGATATTATCATAAACACATAGTAACCCTCTTGATGGAAAAGCCTTATCAAGATATCATAAACACATAGTAACCTTCTTGTTTGAATAGCCTCATCAAGATATCATAATCTCATAGTATCCCTCTTGATGGATAAAGCACATCAAGGTATCCCCATGTTTGTTTATCGGTCGCCCCGACGGAGCATGGACTCCGGTTTCATTTCATCCCTCCCATGCCATGCATGAGATGCAAGTGGGGCAATCAAGCGTTTCAATTTTGCCTTCGACTCGGCTGGACAACTCATAAAACTTCAAATGGCTGAGTTGGAAGAAATAAAAAATGAACGTTATGATACGGCCAGAAAGTATAAAGACCGAATGAAAATCTTTCATGACAAACACATTCTTCGAAAAATGTTTACTGTTGGTCAAAAGGTCCTATTGTACAATTCTCGGTTGCATCTTTTTCCTGGAAAATTGAAATCAAATGGTCCGGTCCATTCATCTTCACAGCCATATTCCCACATGGTGCAATGCAGATCAAACATCCTAAAAATGGTCATGCTTTCAAAGCAATGGTCATCGTCTGAAACCATTTTTAGAGTCTCATACATCAGAAGGAACAAAAGAAGTTTTGCTCATTGATCCAATCTACCAAGACTGATTTGCACATCCATTATCTTCTTTTGTTCATTGATCCAATCTACCAAGACTGATTTATACATCCATTATCCTTTCATTTACCCAAACCCAATCTAGTTACGAGCATGTTATCTCCGAAAAACCTCAGAAAGTCACAAAAGACAGATATCGGGTACAAAAGTAGCAGCAATTTTTTTTTTCTTTAAAAATGGGGTAGCTACTTCCTGTCCAACAGCCCACAAGTTCAAAACTAGGAAAAACACAACGAACCACAAATATAAACTAATCAAATGGTTATACAGTCATCTAAACAAACATGTGATTGAGTCCATGTGACTAAAGTTCTCAAACATCAAGCATAGCATAAACATAAGCTTTTATTCTCTACTACTCCTCTCCACGTACTTGCTCAAGGGGCCCGCCTAGCCCCTCCTCGATCGGGGCACCTGAAAGGTAAGGGGTGAGCAAAATAGCCCAGTGTAGGGATAAACATACCACATATTAACAAAATAGTTATAGATCACATATGAAAGAGGCAATGAACACCATAAGCGGAGAAAATCCCCATCCCACAGTACTCAATTACTCTATTAACCGATGTTCCCACTGACCAAAACCAAGGAACGATCTCCGTAGCCCACCTCTGGTCCTCCAACAAACCCGGTCCCCCTATCAATACCATCGGGAGACTAAAGAATACCCAACTGCCTCACCCACAAGTGCCGTGTCGGAAAACCACCTCGGCCACGCCCGGGGGAGCCAAACTCTAGGGTAGGCACCTCAACCGCCGGAACGCAATGGGGAGACCCGCATCTCCTATGGGGGTCTCAACCGCCGGAGCGTAACGGGGAAGTCCTCCCAACAACCACCATCATCATAAACATAGACACAAAATAAGTTCTACATCTCAATACCCAAGGGCACGTTGTCCGTTGCGGGTTACCTCTCATGCATGCACATGATTTCATAATCACATGTAACAACGTAAAAATGTATAACAACGTATGCATTTTCTAATATAACTAACCAAATTCAACATCATACTTCATCATGCGAGTTAAAAGCACATAACAAGTTACTTAAATACACATCTCCATGTTCGACAGGATTGCATTTGCATCTTATAAACAAACATTCAATGTATCATCAACATTTTTCAAGTATCATATTCAATGTCAATTTATCCAATTAAAGTTTCTCACGATAACATATAGTTGACAGGAAAGGACCCAAATAGACCCCTTGCCACATGATTATTCTCAACGGTTCACCCTTACTGAGTGGCTTGATAAATAAAGGGTTCCATTTGAATTACCTCATGTCCGGAAATACATATTTGATATATATACAATGCATGCTAAAATTGTGGTAAGCCCCCTCACTGTACGTGTGAAGTCAAAAGTCCAAAGCGAGTAAGCGACTTGTTGGGTTGAAGAGAGTTTAGTCTGTTGAAACAAGGAAGAGCGGATGAGTAAATAAGACAAAACGGGTCAAAAAGAGGCCGAGGAGAAAATGGGCTTTGAAAAAGGGCCGGGTCTGGAAACTGGGCCAAGGTGGATTCGGCCGAAAACGTGGGCCTGCCAGACATGGGCCAGACCAGGTCTGGGCCTGGTTGGGCAGGCCCAGATCTGGGCCTAGTCGGGCTAGACCAAGTCTGGGTCGGGTCTGGGCCAGTGGGCCGAGTGGCTGGGTTGCCACTTCAGCCCAAGGGCCGAGTTGACTTAGAACAGAAAAAAAAATCGACTGAGTAGACTTGGCCGAGCGACTCAGTAACTCTGTTGAATTAGGGGAAAAGGGGAGAAAATCAAGGGAAATCCAGGAAAGGGGGAAAAAGAGGGAAAAGAAGGGGAAATCGAGGAAAAGCAGAGAAAAATGAAGAAGGAAAAAAAGGAAAACCGAGCAAGGGAAGGAAATCTAAGAAAGAAAAAGGAAAAGAAGGGGAAAACCGGGAGAAATCCCGAAAAAATCGAAGAGAAGGAAAAGAGAAAATTTGGGGAAAAACGAAGATGGGCCGGTCGGAAGTAGAGAAGAGAAGAAGAAGAAAACCGAGAGAGAGAGGGAGAAAGGAGGACAGACTTACTGAGAATCGAGAGGAAGAAGAAAAAAAAAAAGGAGACCATAGCTGGGAAGATAATAAAAGCGCGCACTGTAGCGTGACGGCTACAGTGTCGCGGAAAGGGTAAGTTATAAGGGGCTTAGGGCTTAGGGTTTTAGCCTCCATTTTCTTTTTCTTTTTCCTTTTTTTTTTTAAAATCTTTTCAAAAGAGAAAGAAAAGCTCGAAGAAAGAATCCGAAAGATGTCAGGCGAGAAAACGTGTGACTTTTGAACAATTTTTCATGACAAATGCGCGATAATTATAAAATTACCAAAATTCCCTTCGAGTTCCCGAACTCAAAAACAGGTAAACTGGGCCCACCATGGCGCCCACACTCTCTTCATTGTTACCAAGGTCCCTAAAACAACTCAGAGATCCGAAAATCTCTTCGAAAATTAGAAAAGTCGGGACGGGTCATTACAACACTACCCCTTTTAAAGAAATTCGTCCTCGAATTTCAAACTAAACTCATACCTCTAGTCTCAAATAAGGCTGGAAATTGTTTCCGCATTGTTGCCTCATTTTCCCAAATAAGAGTCTCCCTGCCTTTGCGTCGCCAAACCACTAAAACCAAGCGGATGGTCTTGCCACGAAGCCTCTGCTCTCTCGAACCCTCGATCCGCACTAGTCCTTCCTCATAGGTAACATCCTCATTGATTTCCACATCTTCTAAGTTAATCACGTGCGACGGATCCTGATGATACTTCCGAAGCATTGAAACATAGAAGACATTATGCACTCGGGCGAGACTCGGAGGAAGTGCAAGTCTATAAGCCACTTCCCCAATCCTCTCTATCACTTCAAACAAACCAACATAACGAGGCGACAACTTCCCTAGCCGCCCAAACCTCTGAATCCCATGACGGGGCGAAACCCGAAGGAAGACGCGGTCTCCAACAGCAAACTCAAGCGCCCTCCTCCAACGATCAGCGTAACTCTTATGCCGACTCTGGGCAGTCAATAACCTCTGCATGATCTATCTCACCTGCTCAATAGTCTCCCAGATCATCTCTGGTCCTAACATCACTGTACCACTAGTCTCTGTCCAACATACGGGTGATCTGCAAGGCCTGCCATACAAGGCCTCATGTGGTGCCATCTTGATATTGGACTAATAGTTGTTGTTGTAAACAAATTCAACCAAATGTAAATGGCTTTCCCAGCCACTGCCATAGTCCAAAACACAAGCCCGGAGCATATCCTCTAAGATCTGGATGGTCCGCTCTGACTGACTGTCTGTCTGGGGGTAGAAGGCTATACTAAAACATAGCTGCGTGCCCAACTCTTATTACAAGCTCTGCCAGAACCGAGAGACAAATCTCAGATCCCGATCTGAAACAATTGACTTAGGCACACCGTGTAGTCTGACAATATCCGTCAAATATATCTGACTCAAAGTCTCGAGAGAATCATTTGTCCTTATACCAATAAAACGGGCCGACTTAGTCAATCGATCCACTATGACCCACACTGCATCATGCCTCCGAGAAGACTTTGGTAAACCAGTCACGAAGTCCATAGTAATGTGGTTTCACTTCCAATCGGGGACCGGGAGTGGCTGCAACTTGCCAGCAGGTCTCAAGTGTTCTACTTTGACTTGCTGACAAGTCAAACAGTGGGTCACAAACTCGGCTACTGCTCTTTTCATACTCCTCCACCAGAATTGTTGATGCAAGTTGTGGTACATCTTTGTACGACTCGGATGCACAGCGAATCTAGAGTGGTGAAAGTGTCGTAGTACCTCCTCGCGATACTGCTCCGATAAGGGTACAAAAAGTCTGCCCTGAAAGGTCAAACTACCATCTCACCTAATAGACCATCCAAAAGGTCCATTGCCACTGGCCACAGCGTTCCTTAATGCAACGCACCTCTCATCCGTTTGCTGAGCTCTCAAAACTCTATCATAAATCCCTGGTTGAACAACCATGCTGCAAAGCCTAGATGCTCTGTATTCACTGATCAAACTTGATAGGGCCGCCCTCGTCCTGCTACTCAATGCGTCTGCAATTACGTTTGCTTTACCCGGGTGGTAAGAGAACACGAAGTCGTAGTCACCAAGGTATTATATCCACTGTCTTTGTCTCATATTCAACTCCTTCTGTGTGAATAGATTCTTTAGGCGATAGTGATCTGAGAAAACTTCGAACCTCTCCCCATATAAGTAATGTCTCCAGACCTTAAGCGTACAAACTACAGCCGCTAACTCCAAGTCATGAGTAGGATAATTCTGTTCATGGGTCTTAAGCTGTCTTGAACCGTAAGCTACCACATTTCCATCCTGCATCAAAACACAGCCCAAACCATCACTGCAAGCATCACAGTAGACCGCATAGCCACGACCCCTCTCTGGTACTATCAACACTGGAGCGGTAGTCAAACTCTTCTTCAATCTCTGGAAGACTGTCTCACAGGCTTCGTCCTAGATGAATTGCACATCCTTGCGGGTCAACCTTGTCATGAGTGTGGCAATCTTGGAGAAATCCTTGATGAACCGTCGGTAGTAGACCGTAAGACCCAAAAGCTGCGGATTTCAGTGACACTTCGCGGTCGCTCCAAACTCAGAACAACCTCAACTTTAGTTGGATCCACGGCCACACCATCAGCTGACACCACCTGTCCAAGAAACTGAACCTCTGGCAACCAAAACTCACACTTGTTGTACTTTGCATAAAGCTTGTGATCCCTTAAGAGTCGGAGTACTGTCTTCAAATGTTGCTCATGGTCCTCCTCCGATGCTAAATATATCAAGATGTCGTCGATGAACACCACTACAAACCGATCCAAATACGGCCTGAAAATTCTATTCATTAGGGCCATGAACGTCGCCGGGGCATTAGTCACCCCAAGAGGCATCACCACAAACTCAAAGAGTCCAAAACGAGTACGGAAAGCGGTTTTCCCAATATCACACTCCCATACTCTCACTTGATGGTAACTTGAACGAAGGTCTATCTTGGAGAAGCACTTAGACCCTCTCAACTGGTCAAACAGATCATCGATTATTGGCAAAGGATACTTGTTCTTCACTGTAACTCTATTCAATTGCCAATAGTCGATGCACAGTCTCATGGAGCCATCTTTTTTCTTAGCAAACAACACTAGTGTACCCCAAGATAAAGTACTATGCTGAATGAAGCCAAGGGTCTCTAGCTCCCTGAGCTGTCTCTCCAATTCCAAAGTCTCTGTTGGTGCCATCCGATAAGGAGTGATGGTGATGGGTGACGTACCGGGTAACAGGTCAATAACGAACTCCACCTCTCAGCATGGTGGTAATCCCGGGAGCGTCTCTGGAAAAACGTCCGGGAACTCTCGAACCACGCGAGGCAGCTCGATACCTGCTGGCCCCGAACCTCCCCAACTCAAACTCGCCACCAAACTGCACAACTCCCCCACTATCGGACTGAAGGTCGGGCTAAGCTTCTCAACGAACACATGACCTACGAGCGTACGACCTGCTACTCGCCGAAGATAACAGTCTAAGGTGACCTGATGGAAGGACAACCAGTCCATCCCCAAGATGACATCAAAATCTAACATCTCCAAAACCCATAGATCAAACTCCAACACTACACCTCCAATGGTCAAGGCACACGACTGACAAATCTGATCTACAACTTCTGTCACCTCCAACGGCGTACTGACAGAGATAGGGGCCCTTGCCAATTCTACCACTAAACCAGAACTAACAGCAAAACTCAAGGCAATAAAGGAGTGTGAAGCACCAGAATCAAATAAAACTCTACACCACGCACCCTGAAAGACTAATGTACTCTGCATCACTGTCGGTGGTGCTACTCCTCTGAACACACGGGGATAATGGCGCTTAAACTTCCTCAATGCAACCATCTCCCTAGTCTCGCGGTAGACCTCGCCAGGTGGAGCTGGTGGCAGAGGTGGTGGTGGAGGGGGCAGAGGTGGAGGTGGAGGTGGAGGTGGGGGCGGAGGTGGAGGTGCTGCCTGTCGCTCCAACAAGGTCTGTACAGTCCTCCCCACCGTCCTCTCCATGGCTCTCTCAAAGTTCGTCACCATCCCAATCAACATCTCCATCAGTTGTCCCTGGTTGATGGGCTCCTATGCAGGTCTGGGTCTCAAAACTGACATCTCTGCCGAACTCTCCAGTCCGTCCTGAACCACTGGTCCCTCCCCTGCTGGAGGAACCCTAGGCGCACCGGCATCGCCGTTGCCACGGCCTCCCCCATTCGAACGAGTGTTGTATCTCGACATCGCCTGTTTCATAAAGATATTGAAGGTCAGACACCTTAAGAAACGAAAATCCAAAATAGTACATACCTCAAACATACTATCTTAAGGGATGCGTCCTAGGTATATCATACGAACCTAGAATATCAACGCGTTACCCAAAATCTCGGTTCCATCTACTCTATCATACAGGGGATGAACCTAATATCTTGTTGTCATCTCATCCATCTCTAACCCATGCACAGTCCAAGAGTTGAACCGCGCTTTGATACCAACTGTAGCACCCCGTCCCGTTACGGGCGCGTTATCTCCGAAAAACCTCAGAAAGTCACAAAAGACAGATATCGGGTACAAAAGTAGCAGCAATTTTCTTTTCCTTTTAAAACGGGGTAACTACATCCTGTCCAACAGCCCACAAGTTCAAAACTAGGAAAAACACAACGAACCACAAATATAAACTAATCACGTGGTTATACAGTCATCCAAACAAACATGTGATTGAGTCCATGTGACTAAAGTTCTCAAATATCAAGCATAGCATAAACATAAGCTTCTATTCTCTACTACTCCTCTCCAGGTACTTGCTCAAGGGGCCCGCCTGGCCCCTCCTCAATCGGGGCAACTGAAAGGTAAGGGGTGAGCAAAATAGCCCAGTGTAGGGATAAACATACCACATATTAACAAAATAGTTATAGATCACATATGAAAGGGGCAATGAACACCATAAGCAGAGAAAATCCCCATGTCCACAATACTCAACTACTCTATTAACCGATGTTCCCACTGACCAAAACCAAGGAACGATCTCCATAGCCCACCTCAGGTCCTCCAACAAACCCCGGTCCCCCTATCAATACCATCGGGAGACTAAAGAATACCCAACTGCCTCACCCACAAGTGCCGTGTCGGAAAACCACCTCGGCCACGCCCGGGGGAGCCAAACTCTAGGGTAGGCACCTCAACCGCCAGAACACAACGGGGAGACCCACATCCCCTATGGGGGTCTCAACCGCCGGAGCATAACGGGGAAGTCCTCCCAACAAGCACCATCATCATAAACATAGACACAAAATAAGTTCTCCATCTCAATACCCAAGGGCACGTTGTCCGTTGTGGGTTACCTCTCATGCATGCACATGGTTTCATAATCACATGTAACAACGTAAACATGTATAACAACATACGCATTTTCTAATATAACTAACCAAATTCAACATCATACTTCATCATGCGAGTTAAAAGCACATAACAAGTTACTTAAACACACATCTCCATGTTTGACAGGATTGCATTTGCATCTTATAAACAAACATTCAATGTATCATCAACATTTTTCAAGTATCATATTCAATATCAATTTATCCAATTAAAGTTTCTCACGATAACGTATAGTTGACAGGAGAGCACCCAAATAGACCCCTTGCCACATGATTATTCTCAACGGTTCACCCTAACCGAGTGGCTTAATAAATAAAGGGTTCCATTTGAATCACCTCATGTCCGGAAATACATATTTGATATATATACAATGCATGCTAAAATTGTGGTAAGGCCCCTCACCGTGCGTGTGAAGTCAAAAGTTCAAGCGAGTAAGCGACCTGTTGGGTTGATGGGAGTTCAGTCTGTTGAAAGAAGGAAGAACAAATGAGTAAATAAGACAAAACGGGTTAAAAAGAGGCCGAGGAGAAAACGGGCCTAAAACGTGTGACTTTTGAACAAGTTTTCATGACAAATGCGCTATAATTATAAAATTACCAAAATGCCGTTCGAGTTGAACTCGAAAACAGGTAAACTGGGCCCACCATGGCGCCCACACTCTCTTCAATGTTACCAAGGTCCCTAAAACAACTCAGAGATCCGAAAATCTCTTCGAAAATTAGAAAATTCGGGACGGGTCATTACACAATCGCCATTTCCCATTCAAAATTCTATACCCAAACCCACCAGCCCAGTTGTCTATATCTGAGTTGGTCTAAGTCGTCAGTGTCTACTTTTTATTTTGAGTCTAGTTTTTCTTTGAGTCAATCTAGTCTAGGAGTCATTCATTAATCATTTCATTCCAAGGTACACTTCATATTCCGATTGTTCATTTTCTAAGATATTTTTTCATTTACACCCAGCCAATGTAGATTAAGAAACATTGAGGACAATGTTCAGTTCTAGTTTGGGGGTACTAAGGTCATCATGTGTCATTTTCCATAAAAATTCCTTAGGGAAGAGTAAGTTTAAAACTGAGACCCCTTAAAAAAAATAGCATCTATCTTTGTCTTTATGACCAGCAGACGTTAAAGAATTGGATATAAGTCATGCACGTAAACGTTCGAGTTTTCGTTTTTGCAATGTGTCTGTCTAGAACACAAGTTTCCCCAGACCTGTGTAGGAAAATCATTTCCTTAGCTATGAGGGTGAGGAAGCTAGAAATCCAAGAGGAACAACCCAAACCTCTCTGTGGTCGAAACACTCTGGTCGCAAAGAGGAAAGCTAAGAGGCTAGGTAGGTGTCACAAATGCGGACGTTGCATTTGTAATGGAATAAGATCAGATTATGGAGTCCATTATGAAACAGCAGTAAGTAGACTTATAGGAAATAGACAAATCTATGTAGACCTATGCAAGGGCAGATTAAGTCCAGAAAGACTGAGATGCCTTGAACTACAAAGAACTGTTGATTTCCGACTAAGTTCTTACAAACGTCTTAACAATCTGACGTTAAACGAGTCATAATCTTGCTTAGACAAAAATAAGCAGAATCATTTTAGACAAGAGTAAGTGAGGGCTGACACTTCTGGAGCTTAAACACTGCCAATTTTAGCTTGAAAAAGATTACATGTGTCTTAGCAATCTGACATAAAAAGAGTCACATTTTTAGCATTAATACTTAGATGGATATCTCTATATCATACTTTTTCGAAAATATTTTATAGGATTTATACTTGGAAACTCTTGTACACAACCATATTGAGTCTAGTCTGGAAAAAAAAAATATTCTCGATTCGAATAATCACTAGAGGAATACCAGCGGAGACTTAACCTAGTAAGTTTTAGAGACATTCTTTCCTTCTGAGGGTTATAAGTCAATTCCATTTTCTTTAGTAGCGCAAATAAGTCGTCGTTTGATCTCATTAATCTTCATCTTGGTCATATTACTGAGAACACCATCAAAATTGAGTTATTATAACTGAATTTTTTTGGAATTTATTTGATCAAGGAAACCACCTGTTGAAGCTTAAGATGTGATATAGGCCATTTTTTGGATCGTTTGAGCCTTCAAGCCTACCTTTTTTTGGTCATCTTATTTTGATAGTTCCCCAATTGAGCCTTATATAGCCTATTTTCTTGACCAGCCATGTCTACCATACCCAACTCCAGTTCAGGAGTATGAGCCGATAAAAAATATCCATGACTTATTCTTAGAAAAGGTTAGAGATGAAAAATTAAGGGATGATAATCTAAAAATAAGGGCACAAGAAAGAAAAGAACAAGAAATATAAAAAAAAAAAAATTAGTATCCAAAAAGGGAAAAATCCAAATACCAAAAGAATGATGTGAAAAAGAAAAGAAAAATAAAGAAAAAGAAAATACTTAGAAAAGTGCCGAAAAGAAAAATAGAGGAAAAATATCCCATTCAAAAACAATGAAGACATCTAACCATTTCTATTCAAAGTATTTCTAGAGCCTTATATCCTTATTTGATTTGACCCAATCCCAAGCCACGTTTCGTCTTAAAAGGAAGTCCTATTGACCTTCGGTCTAAATATAGGTGTTTCATATGGAGAATAAAGGAAGAAAAATGATGGTATTTGACTCAACATTCTCAAGAAAGTGGCATCTATTCATGAGATCACTCATTTTCTTTGATATAAGCCATCTTTGTCTAATACATGTTTGAGATATTTTGATTTCGAATACATAAATTCTGCTCACATATACCTTAAGAAAATGAACCCAAACCTCCGAGTGTTAATTTTTCCGAGAGATATATCCAGTGAGGTTTGCAATCGAAACGCATTTTCCAATGGTGTGAACAAAACTCGAGTCTATTTGGAAAAGAATTCTATCTTAATAATTGGCTAAAGCACACACACACACTCTAAGTATAAACTTTGTAAAATGAAATTTAGAGTTGTGTGATGTCTAGACCTTTTATCCTTGTGTTCCTGTTAAATATGCTGATATTTGTGGGTATTATCACTGAAAGCCCTCACGAGACTATAACTCGTCCACTAACGAAGAGCTAGGGGTTTAAAGGCTTATTGCATACGCTAAATGCAATCGAGAGTACCAGTGAAAGTGGTTTAGTTTTAGGATTTCCATTTAAAATTTTTATGTGCCTTCAGAATTTTTAGTTTTAGTTTTGCTCGAAGATTAGCAAAATCTGAGTTTAGCGGTATTTGTTGAGCATTGAAATATTACATTTTTACCCCTAATTATTGGACCAGTTAATCCTCAATTTTGTATATAATGATGTATTCAATGTAGTTTGTCAGTTTTGTAGTAAAAATTGGAAAGTTCAGGAAAATCAAGCTAATTCAATGGCAAATTGTAAGTTTAGAGTTTTAAAGTGAAGACCTAGAGTTTTATAATTATTTAATGCCACCTTTTAGGGTCTCTTCATGTAAATTAATTAATCTGGGTCCATTTATGAGAATCTAAGATCAATTAATAATTTTTAGATTTTAAGTGGCTGAATAATTATTTAATTCTAGATGTTAGAGGCTGCAATCCAAGTGCCAAAGCCTGAATTTCAAGTCATTGGGCCAAGCCTCACTTCAAATGGGCCAGTCCACATGCAAGTCCATGCGCATTCTATCATTGGACCAGACCAATGTGCAATCTCAGTCCAACTAAGGCCCAAGCTCTCAAATCCAATTCCAGTGGGCCTAAGTTGAGGTCTAGATCCAAGTCCAAGCCCAAGTCAACTCCATGGTCCATGTTTGAATTTCACCTAAGCCCAACCCAATTATCCATGGCCAAAACCCATAGCCTAACTTCGCATCTACACCATCCAATTTCTACCTTAGATCTTAACCCTCCATCTCACATACTAAATTACGTCAAACTTTAGATCCACCATCAAATCTAACTCATTCATTCATTTATCATTAGATCTAGTCATCCATCATCATCATGATCATTTCAACCTTAGATTAGTATTCATCCATGCATCACCTACTAATTCATGCATTTGTTTCATGCATTGACCATCAGAGCCACTACATATTAGGTCATCTAATCTCATCTCTTCATCCATCTCTTAGAAACCCTAGAGCCTCCACATGCATCCATCACATACACACATTACCTTAGATTTAAGTCATGCATTTCATTAATCATCTAGGATCAACCTTTGAATTCAAACCCTCCACCAATCATCAACCCTTTCCTAATTTTTTTTTTTTACCCAAAATACCTTAGAACCATTAGGATCTTAACCAAATCAATCTTAGCCATCTACTTATTAAACCCTAAATATGGACAACTTGTACCTTAAGAGAGCCTCCATGTGCATAAGCCACATAATCCATTTCCTTATCACTCCACACGATTTTAGCACTTATTTTTTCTCCATGTTTTTAACCCATTTTCCATCTAGATTCATCATGCCACATCATCTCCAAAATCCACACGATTTTGCTCAATCCTAAACCCACTCATGCGCATATTGTATTAGGTTGACCTCCACATCACTCCATTGCATCTCATCCACTCATTCACCATTCACAAAACAAACCCTAATCCTACATAGTAAATTCGAATTTCCCATTGCCAAATCCAATCCCAAAAATCTCCCTCTCTTTACTTGCACTCCACCCCAAGCCACCACACATAGCCAAATTCGTGTACACCTTATTGCAACCCTAACCCTTTGCAACTTTAAATCTCCATCACCCATTTCTATCTTGATCCAATCTTAACCATTCAATCTCTAACTTAAACCCTGATTTAATCTCAACCCTTCATCTCTTTTCAAAACCTATAAATACCCCATTACCCCAAGGGTAAAATTCGAATATGATCTGGAGTTTGAAAGGACTAAAGGCTGGAGAAAGACTAAGCAAACAGAGCTCCACACGATTTTGCAAGTGAGAAATTAATTTTGTAATTTTATTTTTATATCTTCTATGTATTTTTATCCAAGGTTTGTACTTTAATTCTTTCATTTAATAAAGTGAAGCATCCATTTAGAATCCTGATTGAACATGAGCACATGCAATATTTAGGATCTTCATTGAAAATGTTGAATCTTGATCACTAAGGTTAGATTAATTAAATTAAAAAGTTGTGAATCTCATTTCTATTAGTAAATATGAATTGCATTTTTAATCATTACGTGAATTTCAGATCTAGGCTTTCACTTTGTTTATACATTTTGAGCAATGAATGGTCTATTTCAAACAACCAACTTTTACGTTACTGCAATTTTAATTTCAGTCATTTATTTTCTTGCAATTTAATTTTCTGTCTTTTAATTATATTAGATTCCATGTTTGTTGTATAACTTTTGTTCTAACCTAAATGTTGTATGTTTATTCTTTTTAAATTCATTAATTCATGTCATTCTTTTAATTCTATGTAATTAGACTCTCTATCTCTCTCAAAATTCATTTAATTAAATATTCGGAGATGTGGTATTTTAATCGTATAACTTGAAAGTTTGATTATGATTAAGATTATTATTTAATTCACCATCTTAATTCAAGGACAATTAATTCACACATCTTATTTGTTGATTTTTCAAGTTAGATTTTCCTGAAAATAATTCTTTTTAAAGGAACACAAATTTAATTTTAATTCATATATTTTGAGATTTTTCATTGGATTCGACCTCGCTCTCACATTGCTATACTATACATGTTCATGCGCTTGCGAGCTTTTACAAATTTAAAACATCAATAACTGTGTAAAGAACCCTATTTTTCTTCATCACTTTCAGACTCAAACATTGGATATCTCAAACTACCACACCGATCTCAGACTAGATCCAGACATTCCTAAGACAATTACTCTCTCGGACCTTCGTAGCCCATCTCTAAGAAAAAACTTTCTATTTCGTCCAAAGACTAGGGTCGAAAATCTCTTTCAGTGGGTTCCCTCTACAGTGCAGCAAAGACTGCAAAAGACCCCATCAACTTCTCATTTCCTGCAACAAAACAACAACCCATTTTACCGTCACTCGGTGCTACAGAAAAAGCAGTTTCTCTCCTCGGCAGTGGTCTGTCGGATTTCATTAGGACAAAACTCTATTTTGATTTTACCAAACAACAATACCCATTCGATTTTCAAATCTGAGACTTCAAACAATTGGCCAATTGCAAACTCAAGCCTTTTACCAAAACTAGTCACCGTTCCATCATCTGGGACATGGCCTTTTCATTTAGGACACTAAGACGTTCCTAGGCAGAGAGTGGGACCCAATCTTCACTCCGGTGTAGCAGTACCTGACTAAGTTTATTCCTTTTGATTAAGCACACTATCTCTCAGTTTTGTTTCTCAGAACCAAAGTTAGGACATTGGGTGTTTCGTTCTGACCCAACTTTGAGTTTGTTTAATAGAGTCGAGAGCTTAATTCAGACGTGTAATTATTGAGTCACAACTTAATGTATATTTGGGATCACTTGTCCAGATTAGTTTGTTTTTGCACTCATAAACAAGACTTTGGAGGAATCCCAAAGCCATACCATGCGCGGTGTGAACTTTCACTCTTTTGACATTTTTATGGAAAATGTTCCTACGAATAATGTGAAGTAGAGACTAGGATTAGAGAGATCATTGAGAGAGAATAATGGAGAGAGTACCTACGGCCGAGAGAGATCTCTCAACTCGTGATGGAAGGAGTCCAGCAGAAGGGAAGGAAAAGAAAAGAAAATAGAGAGAGACAGAAGAGAACCGTGAGAGGATAGGCAGAATTCCCGAGAAATAGAGAATTAATTAGTGGAGGGTAAAATCGAAACGGAAGAAAAAAAATATTCTCCTCAGTGTTCCGTTTATCAAAATCTACACTGTCCAGATCAATTCAGCTTTGAAAGCTTGATTCACTTTTGTTTTTATTCATTATCTTATCAATGTCTCTAATTCCATTGCACCTTTCTCTTTCAATTGATTGTTCAACAAGTTTTTAAAGTAAATTTTCCACCTTTCTCAAATTTTTGTCTTTCACTAATGCCTTTGGATGCATATTTTTTTTATTAAAACTAATTTTCATTTTATATAAATTTAAAAATAAAAAATTTAAAAAGAAATTCTTAAATACTACAAAATTCATCATATCAATAATAGAGCTTATATGATAGATTATCTCTTTTAATGATGAAAATAACAATGAATATGAAAAGGTGCCTTTTTTTTTAACCTCTTTCATTGATGCGACGGTTTCACTTGAGCGTGTGTTTATTGTAAGAAAATGAGACCCACATGGGTGTAGCTCAATTGGTTGCCTCCCACAGTGGGAGATTCCAGGTTCGAGCCCCCATGGCCTAACCTTGGTATGTCTAGGGCCGGCTAGATACAAGTTGAGGCCTAAGGCAAAATAATCTAAATGAGGCTTTCTTGGTATTTAACATATTATTATAAGTAATATTTAATTAAAAGTTTAATTATATATAATAACAAGAATTTATCTAAAGTTCTTATAGAACTCTTGTTCAAATATCCAACTAAGCCCAAGCTGAAAATGATTTATTCATTTCTATTTTGTCATTGAGTTTGGATGGGAGACTTGTCACGCCCAACCATTGTGGAAAATATAATTATACATGGACTTAATCATTTCATATAATCAAAAATTTGGACATGACATTTGGCAGCCTCGGATCCACCGATACACAGTCAGTAAGAATCCCAGGCAGATAAAGGAGTCACCATGGGGCCGCTTAAGACCCAAAGCCTCGGTAGATTCTACCTCAACGCATAGTATGTGGATATACTACTAACCAATGTGTAGTCTATAACTTGACCTCTTATGAAGTCTAAGTAGAAAATGTCACACATTATCCTACCCAAATATTCGTCATAAATCAATATCATCTACATCAGAATTGCATATAAAGAAAATGAAGTAGAGTTTATTACATTTCTATAGTGCTTCAATGGACACAATAAAGGTTTATTACATAACATGTTCATACAGACAGTATGTTAAAAAAAAACGTCAAGTAGATAAACGTGAAATCCCAACAGCGGGGATAATAGTTAGAGGCTTTCCACCCCTACTACACATGCAAACCATCAAGTCCTTCATCTTCCGGGTTCCCTGAAACGTAAGGGATGTGAGTTCTACTAGCCCAGTAAAGAGAAAACAACAGATAATATAACAGATTATCAACTCATAAACATTTTTAAATAAATAACAGTTTAATCACTCAGAAAACATGTAGTTTTCTATGAGAACGACGTCTACATAGCAAACCTACAATGCAAGCTCTTTCTTTCCTCCAAAATTATATCCCCACCAAACGACATCTACAGCTCTTGCCTAGCCATGATAGATATGTTTCCTACACCGTCGGCAAATTCATGCTCAATACTTCACACAGTCCGTACATACACCTCATACCAGTGCCCTCCACTAGCTAGGTACTTCATACGACAGTGTGAGGTATTTAGATATGTACAATATACAAATCAGATATGCACAATATACAAATCAGATATGCACATCAAATATATGGATTAAAAATATCTGTCAACCCAAATAAACATCTCTCACAAATATGAAAATATGATCATAATAACCTCACTCAGCTAACATGAATTCCTAAGCATTCCTGCATGGAATCATATCATATCGACAATCAGTATTTAGCTATACTATGCTGGGAAACTAAACACATATTAAAAATCTCACCAACGGGTTATAAATTTTGACACATAAGTGATATCTTTCTCTCCAGTCAGGTACGTTTGCCCTATACTCATCTTTTACCTCGTAGGATAATTATCCTGCATTACACAGTTATATACAAATACGCGTCTTCCCAGCGGAATTGCTGTTGGATAATGATCTATCTCTAAATCTCCAACAATACAAGTCAGTCACTAGGAATAAGTGGGTTCCGTTCTATAACACCTTGAATTTTCATCACTTATAATATATTGGATTTGGTCCATTTTGAATTACAAATTTATTGAATTTAATATTGATGGTTAAAAAGGACCTTAGATGGGTAAGGAGTTGGACTAATTACCCAATTAAAATTCAATGGATCATGGATAGGATTTGATTTGAAAGTAATTGAGTGAATATAGTTAAATGGGTCAATTGCCCAATTGGGACCCAATGGGTCATAGATTAGTTGATTTTAAGGTAAATGGCTAAGGTTAATTTAATTGGGTCAACTATCTAATTAGGACCCAATGCATTAAATCCACCTCATCAAGTGAGGTGGAGTATAAGTGACATGGCAAGGATGGGACCCACGTAACTGTCACCACATGCATGATTGGCTAAGTCAGGGTTGACTCGATCAACCATGAATGAGGGAGCTCAGTTGAGTTTAAATTAAATTGAGTTCAAATTAAATTGAGTCCAAGTGTTGAGTTTAAAAGAATTAAGTTGCTTGAGTTAAGTGAATCCAAATGAATGAGTTCAATTGAGTAAATAAGGCTCGAGTTGGAGATGAGTTAAGATGGAAGTTGAAGAGACTTCCATCTCAAGGTGAGTTAAGAGGGAAGATGGAAAGTTTCTATCTTATGGGGATGAAAACCCATGACTCGATGGAAATCAAAAGGGATCTCTTAGCTTAAGCCAAGTGTCCTCTTGGTTAAACCAAGGGACTCCTTGGTTGGACAAATATTAAAGAGGGGAAGTGAAAGAGTTGGGACTAGGTATACAAAGGGTCATAATTCAAGGGGCTGCTCACACCTTTGGCCGAATTCTCTCTCTATTGAACAAAGAGATTTTCTCTCCTCTTCTCATCTCTTCTATCTCCCTCCCGCTTACACCATTGTAATTGGAGAATTGCTGAAGAGCAAAGGAGGCAAAGAAGGATTAAAGAATGAATTCAGATAAAAAAAAAATGAAAGAGACGGGGAAAGAAGGTATCTATGAGTTTAAACAATATAAGATTAAGAACAAGAAAAGCCATAGTTTTGGCCATGGTGTGGCCGAAACTATGGATTCCATATTTGGTTGGAAGGACTGGCCAAACAATAATGGGGCCATGGAATTGGAAATCCATGTGAGGAATGGATAGGTGTTGAAAACCAACAACCGAAAGATGGAATTTAGAATCATGTTGTAATGGTACAAGATTGAATGAATTAGAGACAAGATCATAGCCTTGGCTAGTGGGTAGAATAAATCCATCTAGAAGTTATATGGATGATGTTAAATATGTTTGAATAATGTTAGGAGTAAATTTCATGAAGAAGTGTCAAGCCAAAAATGCAAACAATAGAGACTGACAAACAGTCAGTTGACTGAATCTGGGATTCAGTCGACTGAACTGGTGCTGGCCGAAATAGAAAACCATTTCTGGGAGTTTCAGCTGACTGAATCTTGTGATTCAGTCGACTGAACAAGAACAGGAATAAAATATATGGGTTATAATGATGTTTCAACCAACTGAATCTAGGATTCAGTTGACTGAAAATCGACGTATCGAATAAGTAAGGTAATCTAACGTGTTTCAGCCGACTGAATCATATGATTCAGTCGACTGAACAAATACTTGTTAAACACGTAAACTATTGGTTGATGATTCAGCCAACTGAATCTATACTGGCCGAACACACAGTTAATCTAATCTAAAGTCAGCCGACTGAATCTGTGATTCAGTCGATTGAAGAGACATTGACCGAGAATACAAAGGGTTTGACTCAGAGTCAGCCAACTAAATCTGTGATTCAGTCTACTGAAAGGTTATGAGTCAGGGTTAAAACAATTCCAAGTTGGATTTCAGCCGACTGAATATTGTATTCAATCGACTGAAAGTCTGCGGTAAGGCAGAGAACTGTAGCTGGGCATGATTTAGTCGACTGAATCCCTGATTTAGTCGATTGAATTGAAAAGTTTATGTTTTTGAATATTTTCTAGAAACTTCAGTTTATCTAAAAGGATGTAAGGGATGATGGAAATTAAATGGATAATCAAATTGATATATGTATGTGATTAAATTCATTAAAGTAAAGAGATTTCGCAAAGGGTTAGTGATTCGTTGTGACGTGATCGTTGAACAGTATCTTCACAAAACAACAAAGATAGTATACTGAACTTTGGTAGGTTCCTACCAAACATGATGACTTACTTTGATCTAAGAAATGTACATGATTATGAACTGTTTCGATGGTAACATGTGATTTGAAATGAAAAGGCATTATTACATTCATGATCTCATGCATGGCATGGGAAGGAGTACATGAGACAACAAGCCAAGTTATCAGTGTTCGGACATGACTTGGGGCTTGAAAACTAGCTTGAAAGAAGCTATGTGAACCATTGATATTTTGGCCTTGTCCGGGATTGCTAGATAGGGGTACGGTGTAATTTGGGCCAAAAAGCTCTGGGGTAACCAGTCTAAAAACCCTGCGTAGAGGGAGGAGTCCACGCTTCATCGGTAATTCCGATTAACATACATGGGGAGGTATAACAGTGACATGGTGGTGCCATCATAAAACACTGTGGACATAAATGGCCAAGGGAACACCTTGATATGGCTTTATTTTATCAAAGAAACTATTGATATGATTGGTATTGTGATTGGATATGGAGATTGGGTGGGGGATCATTGGCATATGACACCCATGACATGACACATACATTAACATGATTTGGATATGATTATCATGCGTTGCTTTTAATACTATGAGATGTTTACTATTTTGATTTGATATATTTATCATGATTTTCATACTTGATCCTATGTGTACATAACCCTATTTAGGAATTCCTACTGGGTGCGTTGACTAACGCCCTACTTCTACCCTTTAGATGATGGAACAGGGAATGGAAAGGACATGGGACGTGAGGGAAGCCAAGCATAGGAGCTTGGGCAGTTTATGCTAATTTTACTTAATTGATTTTGAATTGATGTATTGGGAGAACTATTAAATTTGGAATTGTAATAACTTAGATTATTTTGCTATGGTTTGATGATATTTTGGATATTTAAGTTTCAGTTAATTTAATAGTGATTAACTTCCCCTTGCTTATTAATATCATGGATATGGATAGTATTTTGTTCATATAGTATTTCCGCAATTAATTGTAAAGTGTGTGAACTGTTTTAATGGACTTGGTCCACGCACACATATTGGTGGCCAGTTAAGGGTCGGGTTTTGGAAACTCGGACTTAGTTCGCGTCATAACGTTCCCGCTCTCACTCACTTATTTAAAAAAAAAAATATATACTCTGATTTTTGGCAAGTGAAAAAGGGCGGAGTGTTACACGTTCTCTATTTTAGAATGGCTAGACATTGACTCCCATACACTCTATTGTTCATGTTTCATATGTAGAAACAATCATTTCATTCCCTTATGTAACACCCTGCCCTTTTTCACATTAAAATTAGAGTATATTTTTTTTTAAATTATATAAACAAGTGATTAGGGCGGAATGTCACAATGCGAACTAAGTCCGGACTTCTAAAATCCGACCCTTAACTAGGCCAAACACATATGTGCATGACTAAGTCCATGAGAAACATTTCACATACGGTACTAGATAAAACTTGCGGAATATTATTAAATCTAACAGCGGAATTATAATGGAACCTAAGACTATTCCATTTTATCAGATAGCAAAGTACATTGTCATTTTTCCAAAGTTATCTTAACTTAATCAATCATTCCAAACCATAGCAAATATTAACTAAGTTATTACATGTCCATGTAAACTTAAATAAAAAGGTCCGTAAATAAATCCAATCAAAAGCCCAAGCTCCTATGCTTAGCTTTCCTCGTGATCCCCGGCCTTTGCATTTCCCTTTCCTTTTCCTGCATCATCCTCTAAGGATAGAAATAGGGCGTTAGATCAACGCGCCCAGTAGGTCTTCCGATTAGGGCTACCACAAAGTTAAAGTATAAAACATGCCAATAATATAAAAATACGTGTCATCAAAATCTTACAAGAAGAATGCTATGTGTGTGATGCAAATGTAATGAGTCCCACCCATCACAAATATACACATCCTCCCTCCACATTGGTTGTTCGGACGCCCCGACGGAGTGTGGACCCTCCGGTTTCCCTTGATGGGAATTCTTATTATCAAAATACCACCACACAGGTTTTTCGGACGCCCCGAGGGAGTGTGGACCCTCCGGCTACATAACGACCACCCCATGCCATGCATGAGATGTCAATGAATACATGATACATGCCATTTGGAAATATATTCTAACATTTCATAATCCCATTTTGAACATAATACAATAACATAAACTACTTATAAAAATCATGATAAACATCACATATGAGAATGATTACAAAGAGGTAGGAAAACCTACTTAATGTTCACTTAGTTTGATCCTTCTTTTGAACTGTCTCCTGTTTACAACTTGTACGCCGTTCAAGCAAGTCCCGTGGCCCTATTTTATAACAGCAAATCAAACTCTTAACCATTTGATTCCAACTTAGTCTAAGTCCAAAAAATCCACTTTGTGGGGTTCGGCCATACCCCATGGTCGAACCTCACCCACTTCACTTTTTGGTCTCTCTTTTTATTTAACTAAAACCAATCAATTAACTCAACTTCCCAAGGAACCTTGGTAGAGTTCGGCCAAACAACATGGCCGAACCTTACCACTTTGGTTTCAGCCCATATTTCCAATCCTTTGGTCATTTCATCTATTTTTACCATTATGCCACTATACTAACCTTTGTCTAATTTTTACTTAAAAACAAATAACCATAACCAATCCACTTGATGGGGTTCGGCCATACAACATGGCCAAACCTCACCATCACAATTTGATCCTTGAATCATTCTTAAATACCACTTCAATCACATTATTAATTACACATTTAAGCCACTAATAACCATTAGTGGGGTTCGACCATACTTCATGGCCGAACCTCACCAAACCGGTTTTTGTTCCACTTTCCATCATCCATGATGGCTGATTAATTACCTATACTAAGTCCATAAATCAACATGTATAATTCTTAAGCAAAGCACATCTTAGTCCATAAATTTCAACCATGTTCTTACTTTGACTTAACCCATAAAAACAGTCCATGGGGTTCGGCCATACACATGGCCGAACCCTATGGTTCTCTTAACCCAATTACTCCATTATTTTTCCATGGTCTATGACCACCAACTTGGCCATGATAACCACATGTTTCAACCATGTAATAGCTGGTACAAAACAGTAACCTTAACTCCCTTTAAAAACCCTTTAAACCTCCAAAACCTAGTATGGTGTTTATCCCTCAAAAACCATAAAAAGTTCCATATTCTTTCATGGGGTTCGGCCATCCATGGTGGCCGAACCCTATGACCCAATTCCTACTCCTTTTAAACAACATTAACCTATTCATTTTCTTCCATGGGGTTCGGCCATAGTCATGGCTGAACCCTATGGTTCCTTTACCTCTTCCTTTGGACATCCTAGCCATGATCATATTCTTTGATGGGTTTGGCCAATCATCATGACCAAACCTAGTCACCTCCTTTTCATGCTCAATGGTTTTGTACATCCCTTTTTAAGATTTGGATGTTCAAGGAACTGATCAAGCTTCTTTGGTTATCTTACTAACTAAAAAAATTGTAGAACACTTACCGTTTTCTGCGACTCCACCGATTTGGTCTTTGCTCTTTCTTGCTTCCTTTCTTCCTTAGCCTCTTTTCCTCCTTTCTCTTGCTTCTTTGGCCGAGACTGATCTTGATGCAATCTTTGAAGTGATTCGGCCAAGGTAGGGAGTTGAGAGAAATAGAAAACCTTGAGATGATAAAATTACTCCAAGTCTTTGAGAGGGACGTCCAAGAGAGCAAGAAAATGGAATGAGAACTTCTCCAAGTGTTTGATCTTTTCTCTTAGATTGCTGGCCGTCCTAGGTAGAGTGTGAGGGATAGATGGCCAATTGGGGTGATCTTTCCTATCTTTACATGAGACAAAATTCTCAAGACTCTAACGTGTGAGCCATTTGAATTTTGAAAAATTTAAATGTAAAACTATCTCATTATCCTTCCATGAGCATCCTTGTCTTGATTTTGAAATAAGACAATCCATCTCCATTATCTTGAATTTCAAATTTTTAAAACCAGCTCAACGTGTATCCATTACAACTCTTCCATTTCCTTTATTTGAATTTCCAATATTAAAAAAACCATCCATCCCATTTGAATTTCAAACGTATTCCATTTGTTTGAAATTCAAATATTAAATCCAACTCATTTCTTTGATTTTAAACTTTAAACCTCCCTCATTTTTCCAACGTGTATCCATTGCCTTTGAATTTGAAACAAACCTATATCCTTCCATCTCTCCATCGTGTACCATTAATTTGAATTTAAACATAGCTTCCTCCATCTTATTTGTTTGAAATTCAAACATGAAACCGTCCACTCCCTTTATTTTGAATTTTAAACATATTCCCTTTACTTGAATTTCAAATATTGAGTCCATCTCCTTCATTTAAATTTTAAACATGGAGCCGTCCATCCCTTTACATTCAAAATGTAAACCGTCTTTCTTTTGTTTGAAATTTGAATTTGAAATATCAATCGTACGTCCCATCGTTTAAATTTGACTTTGAGATATAAACCATACGTCTCGTTTATTTGAATTCGAATTTGAAATACAAACCATACGTCTCGTTATTTGAATTTGAAATATAAACCGTACGTCTCAACTCATTTAATTTAGCTCAACTCACTTGGTGGTCAACCAAGTCAAACCCGACCCATTGGGTCCCAATTGGACATTTTTGACCCAATTAAATAAAACTTCACCCATTTGATTCACTTGAACCATATACAACATCCATTGGGTCTTAATTGACCAATTGACCCAATTATCAAGCCTTACCCATTAACTTCTAACTATCTCATATATGATCCATTGGGTCCCAGTTGGATATTTTGACCCAATTAACAGCTTTAACCCAATTGAATATATCTTAGCCAATTAATCCAATTGCCACCATATCCACAATCCGATGAGTCTTAATTGGGCAATTAACCCAATCCTTTACCCATCTAAGGTCATATCCTTTTAATTCACCATTTCAATGGCAATTTTCGTAAATATTGATATATTGAAAATCAGGGATATTACACCTTACGTGTGAACAATGTTGGTATAATATTCTAGTCAAATCACACTTTTTCCATCAGTAAAATAACCACGGATATCCACTCATTGCTGTAGGACTTAACGGTGCAAGAAATATTGTATTGAATTCAAAATATAATGCACTTTAATAAAATACATAGTGTGGTTGAATCTCCTCACCTTCGGTTGGCGAGTGTTTTTCAATAATCTCTTTAAAACATTTGAAACAGTATAAATAATTCATCTATGTAAAAGAGGTTTAAATAACCTAACATTTTTCATGAAAATTATATCCAAATTTGTCTGTTAAAACTCGACATATCGACTCTGTCGATATGTGCATTTTCTCGATACATCGTGAAATGGCGATGTGTAGCATTTCTGTATTTATCGTAAAATGGTGATGTATTACCTTTTCTGTTTGACAGTTTTTGGTCAGTTTCTGCTCTGTTTCTGGATATGTCGACAAAATTGATATATCCTTTGGTTCTTTGCCCGATATGTATGTAAAACTCGATGTGTCAGTTTTACTTTTGTATATATATCGAATTTTGAACATATATCGGCTAGACAAGGTCAATACATTGTAAAAACTCGATATGTCAATTTTACTTT
This sequence comes from Chimonanthus salicifolius, assembly GCA_013350335.1. Classification (NCBI taxonomy): domain Eukaryota; kingdom Viridiplantae; phylum Streptophyta; class Magnoliopsida; order Laurales; family Calycanthaceae; genus Chimonanthus; species Chimonanthus salicifolius. Next base: position 26,930,966 of record CM023539.1, on the reverse strand, counting down.
TTGCATACATATCGACTCTGGACATATATCTGTTGGACAAGGTCGATATATCGTAAAAACTCGATATGTCCATTGGGTTTTGAGCAGTCCGCTGTGATCGAGCAAAGGTTTTCTCTAGTTTCCCATGGAAAATCTACAAGGTATTTTTCTACCAAAACTTGGACAGAGATTCTACTAAATTTTATCTATAAAATGAAGAAAACAAATTCAAAGAAATACTTACAGAAGATAGCTAAAAATCCACTGCAAAAGGGCTGCCTGATAAGTTTTGAAATGAACTGAAAAATCTGTGAATTGATAAATTTTTTCTGAAAACTAAAGGCCTTATTTATAACTTTCGAAAATCACTATGCAAGTGTCGGTAGGTGTCAGTGGTGTCGGCAGGATTTACCTTAACATTTTTATTTTTCAAAAATTTGGTTAAAAATTTTAACTTTTCTTCCTCTTTTCAAGCACTTAAAATTAGGTCTACTTAAGGGATGATTTGATAAAATCTGACACCGCTATCGCGTTGAGAACGTGGGTTTTAGCTAAGGTTGTTAAATCAAAATTTCATTTTATTAACAAAACTCTATTTTTACAAAAATAACGTTTCACCTAAAATCGGTGGTCTAAGCTTCCCTAAATTTTGAAACTTATTTTCTAGTGTTTCAAACCCTCAAATCAATTTTCTAAAAATACCAAAAGGTTTACTTAAAATATAAATTGACTATAATCCAAGTTTACTAATTTTCAGAATAGAGGATATTTGTCAAACTGGGGTATTTTGATAAATCACGTCTAAGCATCGTACTTTGGGTAAACGTCTAAAAATTCCAGAAATAATGCTGAGTAGAGTTTTCAAATACGTAAAGTGTATGAAATTCTAGGTTTGAATATATTAGAAAAGTGGTCTTTCACACTCAAGAAGTTTTCAAGACACTATTCATGATTTTTATATAAAACTAAAGATATTTGTGAAATGTCCAAAATACCCTCTGATCTGCATCGGGCTAATCACTTAGCAAACGAGCTCCGATTGGGTCATAGATACAATTTTGGGAAACTCTCTCCGTACCCTATCATGTTAATTGGTCATAAAGCTGAGTTAACGTTCCTAAAATTTTGTCATTTTTCTAATTAAGGGTTAAGTTATTACAAGACTATTTATATTGTCATTCTCCTTGAAGAGAATGATGATTTACAGTAATTTTTTTTCAATTCTTCATCCATTCGACTGCATTGTGTGTAAGATATTTTAAACAATATCTTTAACTATTATTTTAGCAATTCTAACATATCCAAACATTTTTCAGCATTTCAACACTGTTTCAAACTTGTAAGCAATTATTATTCTACCAATATTCAAACGTCCAAACCTCAAAACTCTATTTTTTCAATATTTTCATTACGACATTACCAATTTAGTATGAATCACCATTCACCAAATAAAAAGAATAAATAACTGAATTAAAAAAGTAATAAAAAGACAAATGAATTAAAATAATAAATAAAATAATCAAAAGACAAAGGAATTAAAAACTCTACACTCTAAGTTCGGCTAACACAAGTAATGGTTTGTGTTGGATAAAATTAGATGGGAAAGGGGGAAAAACTGATAAAAAATAAATAACTGAATTAAAAAAGTAATAAAAAGACAAATGAATTAAAAGAATAAACAAAATAATCAAAAGACAAAGGAATTAAAAACTCTAAACCCTAAGTTCCGCTAACACAAGTAATGGTTTGTGTTGGATAAAATTAAGTGGAAAAGGAGAAAAAACTGATGTTATTTCTAGGGGCTGAAATAACAATATAAAATCTCCAATTTAATTAAATTAGAGAAGGGTCCTTCAAATTTATCGCACAAATAAATCTGGATTCAAAATGGTGATGTCCAAAATTGAAACCCATCCCGGTCTTGAAATTAATAGTGGGTCTTTTTTAAATAAGGTCTAAGGCGCCGGCCTAACTTGTCTTAAAGTTAGGTCGGCCCTCGATATACTCTAAGGGTAGTGAGTTCACTTGTGAAAATTTTATGTTAGGTATCCCGTGATTTTCTAAACTTAAAATGAAAAGAAAAAGTATAATTTTATTTAAAAATATTTTCATTTCAATTAAGCAGCAGCACCGCCGCAGCCGAACAAAAAAGAAGGGCCCGTTATCACTACTCTCGCCTCAAGTGATCGAACTCCTAGTCCACTGTACCTTACTTCTTTCGTTTTCAGCGGCCTTACTCTTTCCACGCAAGCCAAGTCTTGATCGCCCGCGTGCCAGTATCGTATTGGCCTACGTACCGACGCGATTGCCCTGCATGCCGCCCTATCACGCCTCATCGCCACTTGGCACTCTCCATCGCGGGCCCTACGCTAGCTATGTGGCGGCCAGTTTAGCCCCGAGAGCAGCAGCAACTCAGATCGCTTACGTGGACAGCCACGTGGCACTCTATGAGTGTGGAAAGGAAGAAATCCAGCCAGTCGCTGCTGCTGTTCTTTCTTTCTTGTTCATCATCTTCCAAATTGCAGAAGCAGAAAGCGAGCTTTCATGGCATCTACTGCTGTGAAAAGGGAAGAGAGTGGACAGATTGTGCTTCTTCCTCGGAGACAGAGCCCTCACTTCACCTCTAGGGACAAGGGCGTGGGATGTTCTCGATCTTCATGCCCGTCTGAATCTGATGGAGCTTGCCGCCATCGCCAATGCGGATCAGATCGGATGGTGAAGACGGAGCTGGATGCGGCCCAGGCGCTCACCGATCTGGCGCAGCTGGTGCAGCTCGAGGCTGAAAGCCTCATCCATGAGGACAAGTGGGTGAAAAAGGGTAGGCGGTCTCGGAAGCGCCTCAAGAGTGAGGCCCGAGAGAAGGGATTGGGAAATGCTCCCTCTGATTCAGAGATGGTGCGTTCGATACCCCAACCACTGCTACATCTCGTACAGGTAGTTTTTCAATTTTCTTCAAATAAGTCCCTTGCTTTTGTTGTAATGGCGATTTGAATGGTGATTATTGTATTTACTTGTCATTTTCAGTTTGAAAGGCAAGATTTTGAACATTTGGGTTTCTAGTTGTTTTGAATTTGTGGATTTTAGGGATTAATGAAAAAGTTGAGATGTTATAATCTGTTGACCTTTTTTTCTTTTAAGACAAAAACCCTTTTGGGGAGGTATGTAAAAAGAATTTTCTACCAAAGAAAATGTTATATGAATTTCCATTTTTGTTATGGTTATTACATTACAAGTAATTTCTTTTTGCGATCACTGTAACATGTAAGTAGATGTATAGAAAGGAAAAGAACTTCATTTTAACTAAAATATTTTTGGTAAAAATTAGTTATTGCCTAAGAAAGTGCTTTACTTTTCAAACAGTAAATGTTACTACTGTTTTTCACCATCCCACTTGTCCTTGTTTCATTGTTAACGATTGAATCACATAAATTTGAAGTTCAAAGATCCTTTTGTTATATGAATGGTTTCTCTCTCCTTTTTTTTGAATGAATATGGAAACTTGTAAAGAAATACCATGCTTAGCATTTGTTTGAAGGGAGATGAAATATAATCAATGCATAGAAATATAAGTATTTTTCCTTTGTGTTAGAGAAGTAGTGAAGTGAACATTTTATAATGTATTTGGGCTTGGGAGCGATATGCTGATATTTGTTCTTTTGTTAGGTACATATCTTTAGGATGTAGTTTTCTGTAGTCTAAGGGTGCCATATCGACTGGGTAAAATTTGATCTGACCTGTTAACTTGACCCAACCCCAATCAATAGGTAGGTAATGGGTGTGAGGGTTGGCGACCTGATCTCACCTAACCATTGCCATGTTTATAACTAACACATCCAACTACATGAGTTGAGGAGTGATCCTAGTATTGAGTCACGCTAGAAAAATCTCCTTGGTATTGTGATTTTGATCAGGAGCTATTTTTGAGTTGTACTATACCACTGATGCACCCATAAAATGAGTGCACATCTTAGTTTGCCCATACACTCACTGCCAAAATACTCTCATTGTCACAACTATAGATCCAAACTACTATGAACCAACTCAATTTGCTAGCAAATGTAGTATTTATGTGTTTGGAGATTTATGATTCTTGTTTACTTGTAGACTACTTGGAAAAATGGTGATGTGGCATATCTAGACTAGCTCACATTACCCTTGCTTATTATGTTTTTGTTGTGCCTAATATTGCAAAAGCTTGTATTAGAATCTTGAGTTTCTAGGTGTTTGGAACTCCATCATTTGACACACTTAAATATATATTTTTTTGGATTTGTAGGTATTTTTTTATTTTTGTAGTTTTTAAAAATAAGCTAAATGCTTGAATGGGTAAATGGGTTTGTGTTTGGGTCAAGTAAATGGGTTAACCCATTTATTTAATGGGTTTGGATAGACTGACCCATTTCATTTTGAAAGGGTATGGATTTAGAATGGCGACCCATTTAATAAATGGGTAGGTAATGGGCGAAAGGGTTGAAGACCCGAACTGAACCCAATGCAATGCCTAGTCTAGTGTTATGAAATGTATTTTATCTAAGACATGAAGTTTTTGAAACCATCACTGATCAACGACTCCTATCAATTTGGATAATGATCCTCCTAAGGAGATCCTGTGAGACATTTCATGATTCTCTAGACAATTTCATATGTAGCAGTCGAGGGGATTGTATGCAATGTTCTTGTAAAATGTTTTGTTTCATCATTTTTAGTGGTGAAATAGCAACAAGAAAAGTGACATGAGCTCCTCTCTACCTCCTCCAAACCTTTTCCTCTCTCAACCTCTCTCGCATCCGTCAATCTCCTCCCATCCCTCCCCACCCGTCCCAGCTGACCACCTTTCAACTGAAACCCCTCACTATCACCCTATTTCTGCCCCCACCTCTCAACCTCTCAAATTATTTTGAAGGGTTTTCTAAGCTTGACAGCTTCTCCCTATTTTCAAAATCAGGGAAAATAGTGGATAGTTTCATACCTGTGACCAGTGATTCAAATATCAACTGCGGCTTCGCCTTTGTCCGGTTTGGATGTGAAGTAGAAGCTCTCAGAGGAATTATGGACATCCATGGAAGACTCTTCAATGGAAAGAAGCTGGAAGTGCAGATGGCAAAACTCCCTAGAAAACCTCCCAAATCCCTCCCACCGTCCCAACCTCGGCAATCAATCACTCCTCCTGCTCTTGATATTCCTTGGAAGCCTTCAGTTGCCCAACTTGTGGCTTCTATTGTTTGGACTGTTGTTACTGATAAGGGGAAGTCAATCATTTTGAGCAGAAGAGCCATCAAGCAGTAGACTGAGCTTTTAAAAGGATGCCTAGTTGCTTCTCTTTTATCCCCTAATTTACTCACTTTAGATATCCAGTCCTGCCTCGTTGAATGGGGTTGTCTTGGCCTGACCTCAGTGAGATGGATTGATTCTCAGCTTGTCCTTCTTTCTTTTAAGGTGTTGGAAGAAGCGAAAATACTACTTTATTAGTTCTCGGTTCTGCGTGATGCTCCCTTTTCAAACCTATGTTTCTGGTCAGAGGACTTGGATCTTAGAAGAAGGTGGGTTCGGGTCACCTGCATTCCTCTCCGAGCTTGGTTTCCAGACTCAATCGGGCAATTGGTGATTTTCTCCGTAAAGTTGTTGAAATTGATCCTAGCACTTCCACCGGAGGTGAATACAGGAGTGCACGATTTCGAGTTTGTTGGTCTCTGACGCTTGACCACCTCAGAGAGATCCCTTTCAAGGTGGGAGATACTTGGATGAATTTAGGTGTTCAGAATGAAGACCCCCAATGCTATTCTGGGTCACCAACGCCTCCTCTGGTAGCCCAGATGGTCTCCGACAACTCCCCTCCTGTTTCTCAGGTCCTAGTGACAGCTAAGACTTTGAAGGTGATCGAATCTACACCAACCACCCAGCCATCTGGCAAAGATTCCTTCTGCCCTTTCTCTGAGAAGTCACCCATCACTGCATAACAATTGTTTCCTCTATTTTCTCCTCCTGAGCATGTCTCCTCCCCTTTGGCTTCTTCTCAGCTTGTCGTATTCCTACCTCCTGCTGATGAAGTACCATTCGATCACGTCCTACCAATCCATCCCATCTCTTCTGCCTCTAGTGAAAGCATCTCACCCCCTTCCATCGCCTCTGGTAACCCACCAGCCAATCTTCCGTTACCTAACTAGAGCCCTACCCTTTTTAACCTCACTTCCCCTCTGCACGTGCAAACTTATTGCGCATGTTATGGGCTCTCAAATATCAGGGCCAGATCCTTGCCAAGCTCGTGAGCTGGTTCATAGCTTTCAAGACCTTCCCAGGCCCAACCCATTAACCTCGGGCCTGATACTAGCCCAAATCCACCTCCCTTCAATGAAGCCCAATCTCTCAAACACGTATTCATTCTTCTTAGCTAAACCCAGATGGCTCGATCAATCGCTATGATACTTATCGTCTAAAACCATCCTCGCCAAATCCAGATACTTTCACCTTCTCCTCTTGAATCCTTTCTCCACCATTGCGAAGAAGAAGATCTTGTTGCTCCCTTCAGCTTTCCAGTTCCTTTGTCTTCCTTCCCAAGCATCGCCAAAAAACAAATGTTTTTCCACCCAAATGCTGCATTTGCGGCCTTGCCCCTTTTACTTCCATCTCCCTCATCTCGAACGATGATCCCATCCTCAGTTTCTCCATCCCCCACCTCTCGGGCATCACCAAGAACTTTTTCGAAACGAGAACTCCTCCCTCCTTCTTTGGAAGCCAGACACTTGTCCTTAGGGCCTCCAGCTTTTGCTGGATCCATTGGTGATGAGCTATTCCTGATGATCAAAGCTCTCCTACTTCCTAACTCTAACCCTATGAAGACACAATTCTCAATTGCTAGGGAGCAGATTAATCCTATTCCAGTTGTTGAGGTGGTTGTGTCTCATTCCTTAGCTCAATTGTCCCACTTGGGTGAACTCAGGAATCCTACAGAGGTTATTCTTCGAGAGAACTTGCAAGCTGACATCCAACGATGCAGTAATATAGTTACTACTGACAATTCAAATTCAATAAAGGAAATACAAAGTGGGCCTTTGAACTTTGATTGGGTGGATGACAGAATGTTGATGATTGGCCGTAAGCTCGGTCTCATTTTGAATGGAGAAGAAGATAAGCTACTTGCCTACCTTGTTGCTATCAAGAACCTAGCTCCTTTGAATCCCAAAAGGTAAGATAGAACTGCTCATGAGCTCAATCGCCTAAGTTTCTCAGTCAACTATAGGCGTCGCAAAAAGGGGGCAACAAACGATGTCTCAGAAACAACCACCACCAGCTGACCAACCATCCAGCTTCTTTGTGAAGATCCTTTCATGGAATGTCAGGGACCTTGGGGAAGAGAGCAACTGTGAAGAATTTCATTATGCCGATCTGACCCACCGTCTTTTGCTTTCAAGAGTCCAAATTGGAAGACCCGTCCGACATGATCATCCGGTCATGTGGTGGTGGCCAGCGTTTTCAGTGGGTTGCCAAACCATCCATTGGCTCCTCTAGGGGTATTATCATCTGTTGGCACTCTAGCATCCTCATCAAATTGGACTCTTTCATCGGCGAGTTTTCATTATCAATTTTTTTTTCCAGGATCGCATCTCTGGTATGACGTGGACTTTATCGTTAATCTATGGTCCGTGTGATGAGTCTAAAAAAGTTGACTTCCTTGCTGAGATTGATTCTCTAAATGGCTTGTGGAACAATCGGTGGTGCATGTGTGGTGACTTCAACCTCATTCGTTTTCCTCATGAGAAGAAGGGGGTAACAAGGTTCACCCCCATTATGAGCCGTTTCTCGGATTGCATCTCCTCTCTTGACCTAGTAGACCTCCCGCTTTCTGGAGCTGAGTTTACTTGGTCCAATGGTCAAGAGAGGCCTATCCTTTCACGGATTGACATGTTCCTCGTTATGACTAAGTGGATGGATCTCTTCCCTGACACTCACATATTTGCTCTTCCTCGTCCCATCTCCGATCATTGGCCTTTGGTACTGGATACTTTTGATGAGTCTTGGGGTCCTCCATTCAATTTTGAATTGTGACGTGTAAAAGAAAATGGCTTCAAGGACTTTATTGTGCAATGGTGGACAAATTCCATTCTGGTAACAAGTGTTTCATCCTTCATCAGAAATTGAAGTTTTTGAAGGGCAAATTAACAAGCTGGAGTGTTTCTAGCTTTGGGTCATTATCTGAATCTCTTGCATCTCCCCTCTTAGGCATCAATCAAATTGATCTTTGTGAGCAATCTGGATCCATTATTGAGGATGTCCTACTTCGCCAAAATCTTCAAGGACAGTATCGTGCTAAGAGTATCCAGGAAGAGATAAAGTGGAGGGAAAGATCCAGAGATAAGTGGATTAGGGAGGAGGAAAAAAATACCAAGTTCTTCCGTGCTTTGGCTTCGGCTCATAGAAGAGCTAGCAGAATCAGATCACTAACTGTTGATGAGGTGACAGTTACAGACAAGGAGGATATCATTAGTGCTATCTTGAATCACTTCAAGCAGTTGTATTCTGCCAATACTTTCGAGAGATTATCGATTTATGGGCTTCCATTTAGATCTATCTCTTCATCGGAAGCTTCCTCCATTGAGATGCCTTTTACAAAGATGAAATCAGAATTGTTGTGTGGGACCTTAGCGATGACAAAGCCCTTGACCGGATGGTTTTCCCATTGCTTTCTTTAAGATTTTCTAGGACATATTAAAACACGATCTCATCACTTTCATTATGGAATTTCATCAAAGAGGTCATATCCCTAAGGAGTTAAGGGCATCCTTTCTCGCCCCAGTTCCTACGAAAGATGGTGCATCTTCTCTTTCTATCTTTAGGTCTATCAGCTTGCTCAGTAGTCCGTACAAGATTCTATCCAAGGTTCTTGCAAATCGACTCAAGCACTTCCTTCCCAAACTAATCTCTCCATCCCAGTATGCTGTCATCAAGGGTCGCCAGATTATGGATACGGTCATCACTACGCATGAGTGTGTATTGACTCCCACCATAAATCTTGCAAAATTGATTTCGAAAAAGCTTATGACATGGTTGATTGGCATTTCCTCCACTTTGTTCTTACCAGCATGGGTTTCAGTCGGAAATGGTGTTTATGGATTTTTGAGTGTGTTTATTCTACTAATTTTTCCATCCTCATCGATCGCTCTCCTAGAGGTTTCTACAAGAGTTCCAGGGGAATTCTGTAGGGTGACTCACTTTCTGTAGCCCTCTTTTGTAGAATTTAATAATGAGAAAAAGAATAAAGGAGAAGAAATGGAGAAAAGATGAAGAATTCTTCTTTGTATTGCGTATCTTTTGTATTTTCCTCTTAGATGACACAAGTATAAATAGGAAAAAGGGAGCCAATTAAGATGGCTAAAAAAGGAAATACAATAAGCAAAGAATTTCTACACTCAATCATACAACCATACAGTTTACTTTCCAAAATAGGACTAGTCGGGTCAATTTGTCCTGAATTGGGCCCCACAACACTCTTCCTCAAGTTGGCTCGGAGATGTCGAACAAACCCAACTTGCCAATAACCGAAGTAAGTTGATGACGAGGAATAGACTTGGTCAAGGTATTTGCCAGTTGATCCTTAGATTGCAGGTGAGGAATAACAAGTCGGCCTTCAGAAATATGCTGTCGAATGAAGTGACAATTAACCTCAATGTGCTTGGTCCGCTCATGAAAGACCGGATTGGAGGCGATGTTGATGGCCGCCTGATTGTCACAAAACATAATAAAGGGTTCACCAAGAGCAAAACCTAACTCCATAAGAAACTAACGGACCCAAAGGCGCTCAGCCATAGCATTGGTCATCGCACGATACTCTGCTTCAGCACTGAAGCGAGTAACAACAAACTGTTTCTTGCTACTCCAGCAGACTAAATGAAAACCCAAGAAGACACAGCAACCAGTGGTGGAGCTGCGATCATCTGGAGAGCCGACTCAATCGGCATCTGAATAGCCACGAACATAGAGGGAAGAATGCCGTGTGAAGAACAACCCCCGGCCTGGATGAGCTTTAAGATAGCGTAGAATACGGAAGACAACATGAAGATGGGTATCCCGTGGAGCGTGTATGAATTGGCTTACACACCAACTGCATATGATAAATCTAGTCGGGTGATAGTGATGTCAATTAGTTTTCCTACCAACTTCTGATAAAATGCAGGAGTATCAAGAAGAGTCCCGTCTGAAGCCGAGAGCTTTGTGTTGACATCAAGTAGAGTGTCAGCTTGTACCCAGAGAATCCGACATCCTAGAGGAGATCAAGGGCATACTTGCACTGAGATAAAGAGAGTCCTTGAGAAGAACGCGTGACTTCAATACCCAGAAAGTAATGCAACAACCCCAGATCTTTAATATCAAATGTGCGCTGCAGATAAGTTTTGAATGTATAAATGACGGTAACATCATTATCTGTGAGGATAATGTCATCAACATATACCACTAGAATCATCACCACAGAGTTAAGATGGTAAATAAAAATTGAGTGATCAATCTGACATTTGGAAAAACCATAAGCAATAAGGTACTGCTGAACTTATCAAACCAAGCCCATGGGGACTGCTTGAGGCCATAAAGAGCTTTTCTGAATTTGCAGACAGAGTGGGGCTCCCCCTGATTGACAAACCCTGGTGGTGGGATCATATATATGTCATTTTGAAAATCACCATGAAGGAAGGCATTCTTCACATTGAACTGATGTAGAAACCAGTCATAAGTAGTTGCAATGGAAATCAAGATTTGAACAGAAGTAATCTTGGCCATAGGGGAGAAGGTTTCCTAATAATCGACCCTGTAAGTTTGCATGAATACTTTGTCAACAAGACAAGCTTTATATTAAGCAATGGAGCCATCCGTGTTTTAAAGCGAAAACCCATTTGCACCAGATTGGAGTCTTCCCTTGAGGCAGAAGAACCATGTCCCAGGTATGATTTTTCTCAAAAGCTGCGAGTTCTTTGTCCATGGCTGCCTTCCAAGAGGGATCACGAAGAGGGTGCCAATCCTCTTGGGAATCTTAATGTTGTCCAAAGCTGTAAGAAAACAGTGATAGACAGGAGAAACAGTATGATAGGACACAAAATGGTCAAGGGGATGATTAGTACAAGCACGTTTACCTTTTCGAAGTGCAATGGGAAGATCAGATGCATTAGTGGTGGTAGGAGCTGGACCAGGGACATATGAAGTGGTGGCATTGTTGAGAAGTTGAGGCCTGATCTGTCTGCATTGATATACTAGAGTGGGCTTCTCAGAGCTAGTAGGACTCAAGTCAGGAAGGAGGAGAGGAACAACTGGAGAAGCTGAAGATACAGATGGTGAAGAAAAATAGGGGACTGTTTCGAAGAAGGTGACATCCATAGACACATGTTTTTCCAGTGACAGGATCAAGACACTTGTAGCCTTTATGGAATGGTGAATAGCCCAAAAAGACACATCTCACAACACGGGGAGAAAGTTTATCACCAGAGAATTGGTGAATGAAGCAGACACATCAAAAAATATGTAAGGGAAGAAGAGGAATATGTTTATAGAGGGAGAAAGGATTAATAGGTGATTTGTCCAACAACACCCGGGATGTCATGCGGTTTATAAGGTAACACGAGGTTAGGACTGTCTCAGGGCAGTACGACTGTGGGACATGCTGGTAAAGAGGAGAGATCGAGCGACCTCAAGAAGGTGTGTTTTTCCGTTCAGCTACACCATTTTGTTGTGGTGTAGAGGGACAAGATATTTGGGATTCAACACCATTCTCTTGCAGAAATTGAACAAAGCAATGAGATAAATATTCCCTCCCATTATCACTACGCAAAATTTTAATTGTAGAATCAAATTGAGTTGAAAACCAATTGTAAATTGTGCAAAAATGATCAAACACTTCAGACTTATGTCTCATGAGATAAATTCATGTCATGCGTAAAAAATCATCAATAAATGACACAAAATACAGAAAATAAATTTCATTTGCGACATTCTATTATTTGAAATGGATTTTGTTTGTGACAATTCATATATTGAAAACAACTAAGACTCCAACTAAGCTTCTAAGTTGTTCAAGTAGCAGTGATTCAATATTAGCGCTCCTAAGATTACTTAAACACTTTATGTAGAAATAAAATTAAATAAATATACTCATGAAATCTCAAAATAAAGTTTTTTCTTAAAAATAAAATCCCTAACTAGTTTTTGGACCCCATAATTTTTTAAGATTCCTTCAAGCTTCCCAAGAAGATAAAGATACTTCATTAAAGTGCCTTTAATAAATCTACTTTAAAAAGAAGATGGGACGACTTCACCACTAGTCCAACACATGAGATTCTTGTTTGGACTCCAAAAAATTTCAAGTCCGAACAGTTCTATAAAGTTGTATTATAAATGGCCTCCTTGTGTTGGCCTTAAGGCATCTGAAGTTAGAAGTCTTAGAGTCTCTAGTTTGAAATAGTGTTCTGTAAACTAAGTGTGGTAAGAATATTTGGAAACTCTAACTTCATCTTATAATTCTGAAGTTCCAGTTGTAATATTTCAGAGGTTAATTTGTAAGATGTTCTACTTTCTTTCACTTTCTTTCAGCTATTATATTGGGTGTTTTGAGACGAGAAATTTTGAATGTGACTTAAAAATTTGATTATCTTTTAAGGTAAGAAAATTAGAGGTCCGAGGCTCTCAGTCACAGTTTGTCTTTAACAGCTTATAGAAGGTGCAATTTTACACTAAATACTGTTGACAAACCACTCAATTTCTGAAGCCAAAATTGGTCATCAAATGGATAAGAAACAGATGAAGAGATTTCTTAAGTCTTTTTTTAAGCATCATAAAACCACTAAACCTGCATCATCTACTAATGTAGATGAATCTGTATCAAGTCTTACTCCTTGTATGTCTCTCATGTCCTTCAAAAATATTGAGGAATATAAAGATTTACAAAGATCCATTCATGACTGGAAAATCCCTGAAGTCAATATTTTAGAGGTTTATAGAAAAGTGACTTTTGAACCTCGAGGTGATTAAAAGTATGGTTTTGAGATGATTGACAAAATAATTTCTTGTGACAAAAAAATTTCCAAGACCCCTCTAAAAGTATGTAGAAGATTTATTGAGAAAGAAGATTGTAAAAGAAATAATGAATGATTTGAGTCCACGGAAGCCTAAGACAAAAGAGGCCAAAAAATCTTTTCCCATGGACATTTCAGAAGATAAAAGTATTAATTTTGAGGAAGAAGTAATGAAGATTGTTGAAAAATATCTTCCTCCATCTTATGGTAACAGTAATGAAGATGATTGTTATGTTCTGAATTCTCAATTAAATGATGATTGTGATTCTTTTGGTGAACATGAAGATTACACCAGTCCTGCTAATGAAATAGCCAAGGACAAAATATACATGCCACCCAGGTGGGATCCTGATATGGAAATCACAGATGGAGATGTGCATGCTTATGTCAGAGGAAGAAAAGTTCTATCTCTATAATGTGATCCTGAGTTTTGGTATCAGAGCCATCATGCAGGCTTGCTTCAACAATTCCTATTAAAGAATATGCAAAATCATCATGCCTACAATCCTTATATAGTTCAGTACAGATGTCTTTAATCCAAACCTAGTCAAAGGTTTAATGGCAACTTGAACCAATCCGATATGGTGGTAATTATATTTATGCTTGGTTGATTCCAGTTGCCCTTTTTTTTGAAAGGTAACAAGGTAAAAATATATTAATAAAAAAAAATCACAAACGTTGGGTGCAAGAGACTTAAAACCCGAGTGAAGAAAAAGCTATATAATTAAGTACATAATGAAACTCAAGATGCCATGATTATAAAAAGCTCTAAAAGTGAAGATCTCATCCCTTAACTCATAGGAAGATAACCTCATCTTGACCCCGATCCACTCCCCACTTTGCTAAGAAATCTGCGACTTTGGTTGCTGATCTCCTCACAAGAGAGAGAGAGGCATCCTTCCCATAGCATAGTGTTCTAATTTTTCTGGCTACTGAAACAAGGTTTCACCTATGAAGCACGGATACTTCGAAACCATTCGAGTATCCATGTCGGGTACGTTTCCGACACGGATACGGTCGGATACGGCTTGGATACATGTCGGATGCTTATCCAATTAAATAAAACATTTTTTAAATACGGATACGTCACTGATACGGGAGCAGACACGGCGGGACAAGGGACACGGGAGGCGGGGCACGACACGGGATAGGGCAGGACGGGAGAAAAGGGCAAAAAAAAATGCCTATCCCCATTTCGATTTCGATTTCGATTTCGATTTCGAAGGAACCCATTCAAAACGCTAAGCTCTTTGCTCGTGCCTGCGACTCTTCTTCGTCTTCTTCTCCAGCTGTTAGGTATGTATTTCTTCTTCTTCTCTTCTTCTTCTTCGCCTTCTTCTTCTGTTTTCGGTCTTCTTCTTCTTCCTCTTCTTCTTCCTATTTTTCGTTTTGCTCTTCTTCTTCTTCTTTTTCTTCCTGTTTTTTCGTTTTTCTCTTCTTCCTCTCTTCTTCCTCTGTTTTTCTCTTCTTCTTCTTCTTCTTCTCTCCTTCGTCGTCTTCTTCTTCTTCGTCTTCCTCTGTTTTTCGTCTTCTCTTCTTCTTCTTCTCTCCTTCGTCTCTCTTCGTCTCTTCTTCTTCTTCTTCTGTTCTCGAAAGCTTCTTTGAATCTTGAATGGAGGCCATTTCCTTGAATTTACATTAACTTTTCTTTTTCTTCTTGTTATTGTTTAAATCTGTTTAGTGGTTGAGGACCTTCATTAAAGTAGGCCTTACTTATTTTGGCAATTAGTATTTAAAAGCCCCATGTCTCTCATAGGTGTGCTTATTCTTGGAGCTTCTTTTAGTTTGAGCCTTAAATCCTCCCCCTGAGATGTTTCTTGCCAAGAAATAAGGCAATTAAAGGTGGCATTTTTTTATATGCAACTTCCTTGATACAAGGCTAATTAAAAGAAATTAACGAGTCTAAGGTTGGGATGGTATTTCCTGCCTTTGATCTAAAGTAAGTGGGGAGAGCTTAGACATGTACTACATGAACAATTATCAATTTTTTCAGATGTTCTTATCCTCCCAAGATCAATGTCTTATTTAAAATGGATATTTAGCAATCATGTTAACATAATATATTTTTGTTACTTTAGTTAATTAATTGCCTTTTTTTTTTTTCTGTCTATGTTTGCCGTTCAACCTCTTTGTGAATTGAAATGGCTACTGGTGTTGAGGGCAGTGGTAGTAATAGGTGTGGCTCATCTAGTAGTACTACACCTGCAAGTAGATTTTGTTCCTCCGAGGCTATGGATGACCATTGTCCTCATATGTTACAATATTTCAAATAGAGATCCGAATGTTGGAGGTGGAAATAGGAAGTGGAAGTGTAATTTCTGTAATAAGGATTTCAACGGTTCATACTTTAGGGTTAAGGCTCATCGATTGAGGCAAACTGGTAAAGAGATTCAAATGTGTTCTTCTATGACTGAAAAATATTTAAAGGAACTCTTAAGAGTTGTTTCTGAGGCTGAAGAGAGGTCTAGACCAAAAAATATTCCCTTACTCAATCGTTCCATTGCAACTCATATGGCCTCAGCATCAACTAGTGAGGGGAAAAAAAGACGAGTTGGAGGTACAAGTGCTTTGGAAAAAACATTTAAAAATGATGTTAGGGATCGGCTTACAAGTGAAATTGCTAGAATGTTTTATTCTGGTGGTTTGCCATTTCACTTGGCTAGAAATCCATATTATTTTAGTTCATATACTTTTGCTGCCAACAATCAGATCTCTGGGTATGTTCTTTTTGGTTATAATGCTTTAAGAACCACACTTTTATAAAAGGAGAGAGCAAACATTGAAAGGTTGCTCCAACCAATCAAAGGAACTTGGCATGAGAAGGGGATGAGCCTAGTTAGTGATGGGTGGAGTGATGCACAAAGGAGACCGTTAATCAATTTCATGGTTGCATCTGAGGGAGGCCCCATTTTGTTGAAAGCTGTTGATGGGTCAAAAGAGTATAAAGATAAGCACTATATTACCAACTTGATGATAGACACAATTCGTGAGGTTGGGTCAGAGAATGTGGTACAAATTGTGACTGATAATGCTCCTGTATGTAACACAGCGGGGTTACTTGTTGAAGGTAATTACCCTCACATATTTTGGACTCCTTGTGTGGTGCACACATCAAATCTTGCACTAAGAAATATATGTGCAGCAAAGAATATAGAGAGGAATGAGAATGCTTTTGTTGAATGCCATTGGATTACATGCATCTTCATTATGAATCATTCTATGAGACTGACTATTTTTAACTCCTTTTTATGATGTGGTGTATGATATACTCATCGATCGATGGACTAAAAGTTGCACACCACTACATTGCATGGCTCATTCTTTGAATCCAAGGTAATTTATCTATTTCGATATTTTTTTTTTAAGATTTTGAACTTCATGGTTTACAAACTACTGTTATGCTCTTCTAACCTATAGGTATTATGGCTTGCTCAATCTCCGAATAGGGTTGTACCACATAGGGATGCAGAGATATCTGATGAGAGAAACAAATGTTTGAGCAGGTACTTCCCTGACGTGAATGAGAGGAAAGCTGTTCTGACCGAATATGCAAGGTTTTCAGGAGCTGCTGGTGTATTTAGCAATTTTGACTATTTACAAGACAGATGAGACTTGGAGCCAAAAACATGGTGGGTGACCTATGGAGCTTCTATACCAAGACTGCAAGCGATAGCTCTTAAGCTTCTTGTACAACCATGTTCATCATCGTGTTGCGAGAGGAATTGAAGCACCTACTTATTCATTCACTCCATGAAAAGAAACAAGATACATCCTAAAAGGGCTCAAGTCTCTAGAAGCCTGAAAATCACCGTGTTTGTGATTTTCGTAGATCTGGTAAGGGTCAGTTTCCATCTCACCCTTCTTCGAGCCATTGTTTGAGGATTTTCTCTAGGAAAAGCTATGCCTAGAAAGATGGCAGCTCTGTCACGTCCCAAGATCACTATAGAGCGTGGTAAATCCTGTCATGTCAATCAGTGGCACAAATGAACCAAAATGATAGCTTTTTGGTCTTGCCCTGGGTCAAGCTTTGAAAATCCTGTGTCTATTCAGGAACAAAAGGAAATCCAACCAGAGGTGGGAGAAGATCCCATTGTTGACAAAGGTGTCATCCTCGAAGAAAGACAAGAGGAAAGGAGAGAAGAAGCAGATGAGGAGAATGGTCGTAGAACCAGAAACGAAGACCAGGTTGATAGTGAGGAGGAAAGTGACGGCTCTGATGATTTTTGGAGAGATTCTGACGAAGAAGAAGAGTATGTGTAGCATTCTCAAGATAATGTCCATCTGGGCAGAAAAGTCTTCCGACTAGAAAGAAGAATGGACTATCTTGAAAATAGTCTAGAAAGTATCCGGTTGACTGTCCGGGATCTAGTTGCAGCTACCTCCTTCTCTGACCGAGTTCTAGATACTACATCTCCTCCTCCTCCAGCACCTCTTCAGGATGGCTCTACGTAGGATAGTTCTTCGTTGTTTAGAAAAACTATACTTTTGGTATTTTGACTAAGCATCCATAATGTAATGGCTCAGGTCAACAAAATGGCTATGGGAATAAGAGGATATATGAATCGTACGATTTTACTATTTTCGATTCACGATTCACACCTATAGACCGATTTCGATACGATTCGAGTTCGATAACATTGGGTAAAATTGGAGAATGCCATATACTTGGAGCATTGGGAATATTTGTAAAATTCCATGCTTACAAGGTGTGTGATAATATGTTTGAGTGAATGTTGCTTTGTGCATATTCCAATGCATAGTTGTATAAGGTTATGGTTTGACCTCTTTATGTAACTATGTGTGATTAATGTGAATATATTGTATCAGATACATATGTATGAGTTTTCCAAGTTCTCTATGATTAGATGTTTACTATAATTGAGAATTCATAGATTTATGATGTGTTAAAGTATAATAGAATGTATGATAAATCAAGATTTCCCAAGATGTGTAATATAAGGCCTTGATAACTTTCCATACTTGTGTATGGTTATGAGTAATGTATGTATAAAATGAATTCTCTTGGTTGTGATTGGAATTCTTAGATGGGTAACTCATATAATAAGCATGATGAATGTATTTTAATGCCATGCTTGGATTATGTGATGATGTGTACATCACTAGTGGGTACCCATGTTGATAATGATTGTGGTGGATTGACCTAACCATGTGTAGAACGAATTTCCATGATTTGAAGAGGAACTTGATAAAGGGTAAGACTCAGTGATATGGGTGAGTTAAGGTCAAGTATCTTAGAACCCAAGGGGGTTAACTTGTGCTACAATGGAGATGGGGTAGCATGGTTGAGAATGCATGGAATGCAATGTAAATGCTAAGAAAGCCTTATTTGATTTCCCCAAAGTAAAAGTATGACCACTCCCCAATGTCAATCCAAATGTGAAAATGATGAACTACGGTTGATCTGATCCACTATGTGGTACGTAGGCAACTGAGAGCATTGTGCCTCAGCTCAATCAAAAGACACATTGTGTCATCCATTTATAATAAGGAGGATGTAAGATGTTGAGCAAATGTGCAGGGTAGAAAGGGATTGGTAGGATATACCTTCCCTAATATAAACCCTAATGCTAGATGTTGGATCCCTCGAAGGCCCTGAAGAGTTTATGATGCCTTGGGAGTCTCAATATGATGAGACATTGTAGAATTTGGAATAACTGCTTAATGTCTATTCCATTAACACTAGTATTTATAGTGTTACATGCCTCTCTAATGGAGGCAATAATCTATTATAAGAATCAATTACAATCCCTTGATTAGGGAGAAGAAATATTCCAAAGAGGAAGGTCAACTGTTTGGGTTGGCATGTGTGCTAACACTCCCCCGCAAACTTGGCGGTGGTAACTGGACGAGTTTGGAACTAAGTACAGAAAACCGCTGCTTGGGAAGGCCCTAAGTAAAGATGTCAGCAAGTTGATCTTTAGAGGGCACAAATTGGATGTGATGAGAGCCGGCTGCAACACATTCTCGAACAAAATGATAATCCAGTTCAATATGTTTGGTCCGTGCATGGAAGACTGGATTCACGGCCATATAAGTGGCACTGAGATTGTCACAAAGAAGCAGTGTCGGAGAAGAGAGAGGAAATTGAAGCTCTCGTAAGAGGTGACGAATCCAGATAGTGTTAGCGCAAGCATAGGCAAGCGCTCAATATTCATCTTCTGCGCTAGAGCGAGAAACAGTCGGTTGTTTCTTAGCACACCAAGAAACTAAATTCGAACCGAGGAAGATGCAGTAACCCGTGGTGGAACGACGACTGTCAGGACAACCAGCCCAGTCAGCATCAGAGTCGGCAAGAAGTCGTAGGGGCTGTTGTGCACGTATGAAAAGCAAACCACGACCAAGGGAACCTTTTAGGTATCTCAGGATTCGTTTAGCAGTCTCAAGATGCGACGTGCGAGGCTGACTCATGAACTGCGATGCTAAATGAACTGAATAAGCAATGTCGGGACGAGTGAGTGTGAGATATTGCAAAGTACCCACTAGTTGACGATACTCAGTAGGATTAGAAAGCAAATCACCAGCAGTGGAAGATAACTGTTTCTTGGCCGCGACAGGTGTAGAGCAAGGTTTACATTCATGAAGATTTCCTCGACGAAGTAGATCAAGTGTATACTTGTTTTGGGACAAATGTAATCCCTGAGAGAGAGGAGTCACTTCAAGCCCCAAAAAGTAATGAAGAGAACCAAGATCCTTAATCTCGAATTCAGTGCCAAGGCGACGAGTGAAGGATTGAAGGAGTGATAAATCGTTTCCAGTGAGAACAATATCGTCAACATACAACAGAAGGATCATAAGGTGAGAGTCTCGTTGAAAAACAAACATGGAGCTGTCAGCCTTGCTTTGAAGAAAACCATAGGAGAGGAGGAAGGTGCTGAATCGTTGGAACCAAGCACGCGGGGCTTGTTTCAAGCTATAGATAGCCTTGTGGAGCTTGCAGATATGAGTAGGGCGACCAGGATCAATAAACCAGGTGGCTGACTCATATAGACCTCCTCATTGAGATTGCCATGAAGGAAGGCATTCTTGACATCTAGCTGATGCATAGGCCAAGCATACACGATGGCTAGGCTGAGAACAATATGTATAGTAACAGGCTTGACGACAGGACTGAATGCCTCATCATAGTCAATACCAGGCTGCTGATGAAAGCCTTTGGCAACAAGACGTGCTTTATAGCGTTCAATAGTACCATCAGAGCGGCGTTTAATCTTAAACACCCATTTGCAGCCGACAGTATTAGCATGAGAAGGTGATGGAACAAGCGACCAAGTGTGTTGTCGGAGGAGGGCATTGAATTCGTTAGTCATAGCGTGACGCCATTCTGCAGAACGGACAGCTTGGGTGTAGCAGGTGGGCTCTGAATCGGAAGAAACCAGAGAGGTGAAGGCCTGTGGAACAGGATGTCGACTGGCAAAGTCAGCCCGCTTTTTGGACTTGGAGATACCATCCTTTGCACATGTGACCATGGGATGAGCATTGGCCAGAGTGGTAGGTGACTCCAACAATGACGGTGGAGGTGGCGGTAGAACAGATGGTAACTCCAGCTCTGGCAGAGATGATGGCAAGTCCGGTGTGGAAGGAGGAGCAGGCATAGAAGACGGAGCAGCGGCAGATGGTGAGGGCGTGGAGATAACCGGAATGAAGACCCTGTCGGAGGCAGGTGAAGACCTAGCTGTGGGCAATTCATAAGGAAAAACAACTTCATTGAACAAGACATGCCTTGAGATGTAAACTCTGCCAGTAGAAGGATGCAGACAGCGGTAGCCCTTGTAGTCGAGAACTGTAACCAAGAAAAACACATTCAACTGATCGAGGTTGAAACTTGTTAGTACTATAATCATCAAGATAGGGATAGCACGCACATACAAAAGTGTGAAGGGACACATAGTTGGGTGTAGTGCCAAAGAGTGTTTGAAAGGGTGAGGACCATTGCAAGAGTGCGGTTGGGAGGCGATTAATAATGTGAATGGCAGTAGAAAAAGCTTCGACCCATAGGGTAAAGGGGAGTTTGGAGGTAATAAGAAGGGTGCGGCCCATTTCTGACAAATGGCAATGTTTGCGTTCAGCAAGACCATTTTGCTGTGGGGTACGAGGACAGGAGAGACGGTGAGTAATTCCCTTTTGTGCACACAAAGTATGAAAAAGACGATTATCATATTCCCGACCACCATCACTTTGAAAGTATTTAAGAGTAGTAGAAAAATGATTTTCGACATAAGTGAGAAAAGTTTGAAAATGGAGGAAGACCTCCGATTTATGTCGCATAGGATAAATCCATGAGTAGCGAGAAAAATCATCGGTAAATAAAACATAATAACGAAATCCAGAGACAGATGAAGCAGGGGACATCCACACATAGGAATGAACTAAATAAAAAGGTGCTGGAGCACGTTTATTATGAACGGGAAAAGGCAGTCGTATAGACTTGCCCGTAGCACAATGACAACAAAAAGGAGTGCGAGAAAATTTTAAAGAAGGTCCTAAACATTTATTTTGAGCTAAGAGTCGAAGCACATCAGAAGAGGGATGTCCAAGACGCTGATGCCATAGTGATGGTGAGGTGCAAGAGGCGAGGAATGCTTGTTTGGAGGAAGCAGGTGGCTTGATGGGGTAGAGGCCTACTTCACATCGGCCCTGAAACAAAGTAGCACCAGTACGTAAGTCACGAATTGTAAAATCCCATGGGTAGAAATGGAAACTAACAAAGTTATCACGAGTAAACTGAGCAATAGAGAGCAAATTTTTATGCATGTGAGGAACATGAAGCACAGAAGAAAGACGAAAAGTCAAAGACCCAGATGATAAAGACAAAGTACAAGTGTGCGCAATAGGGAGTGAGTCACCGTTACCCAGAAGGACAGAATCATTACCCCCATAGTTAGACTTAGAGCGCAAGGAATGGGCATCACCAGTCATATGATGGGTGGCGCCAGTGTCAGGGGACCAGTTGGGGTCGGATGGTTGTGCAAGCTGCATCTTAGCAAAAGCAGATGGAAGGTCCTCATCAGTGTGAAAGCCCAGGCGTTGAAGTTGATAGCAGGAGGCAGCCGTATGTCCAATCTTGAAACACAGTTGACACTGTACAGGGAGGAAGGTTGATGACCAAGAATACCATTAGAAGCATTAGTGCGTCCTCGACTGCGATTTCCATGGCGGCCTCGACCATTTGGATTGAAATAAGAATCAGAACGACCGCCACGAGGACCACGTCCACCGCGAGAAAAGTTCCCACGCCCACGAAAGGAGAAAAGCGCAGTGGAGGGGACACCGGCATAGCTGCCTTGTGTAGCACTCAAAGCAAGAGTGGCAAGCTGTGACTCAGAGAAGTAGGCGAGAGCGAAGATCGGTGAAGACCTGGAAGAGGTGGAGTGTTGAGGATGGCAGTATACAGCATGAAGTAGTCGGGTCCAAGTCCCCGAAGCACCGATGTAACAAGATCGTCGTTTGAGACGGGCTGATGAATAGCGGCAAGGGCATCAGCAAGGGATTTTGCATGTTGCAAATATTCGGAGACAGACTTGGTGCCTTTGGAGAGAGACAACACTTGTATCCGCAAATGAGTCGCGTTGGCGAGAGATCGTTGCGAGAAGTTGCGTTAGAGACAGTCCCAAATCTCACGTGAGGTGGATAGGCCAACAACCTGAGCAAGTACTGGTTCGGAGAGAGTGGAAATGAGAATGCCCACTAGATTTTGATCCATTTCGATCCAAGTGGTGTAGGCAGGATTGGGAGTAATTTTGGCGGGGTCAACAGAGGGAAGAGAGGGAGAGGGACATGGGTATGTGCCATCAATGAAGTGCCAAAACTGTTGACCAATGAGGAACGGTTTGAGTTGAGTCTGCCAAAGAAGGTAGTTAGTCTCAGTGAGTTTGATGGAGATAAGACTGGAGAAGTTGGGAATGGTAATAGGACCCATTGTAGAAGATGAAGTTGATGCAGAGGTAGCCATTGAAAATGATGCTGCTGTTTTTTTTTTTTTTTTTTCTGCTGATGTGAACAAAGAAGCCCTAAGAAAGGGGCAAGCCGGCAAATCCGGCGAAGACGATCTCGGGGACGAGATCTCAGAGCAGAGCACTCGGGATCAACGGCTGGGCCGGCGGCAGGTCGGAAAAAGGAGCAGAGAATCGGCAACAAGGGAAGCCGAAGAGGCAAAGCCGAGCAGATCAGTAGAGATCAGCGGCTGGGCCTGTTGATGTTCAGAAAAAGGAGCAGGAAGATGTAGAGACCGGCGAAGGTAGCAGCTAGTAGAAGGCACCGACGGCAGGGGAAAGACCGAGAGGCAACGAATCGGCGTCCGTAGATCGAAGGACGTAGAGGCAGGCCGATCGAAGCAGATCGGGAAGAACAGAGATCCAGGCAGCGGACAGGGGCCGAAGAAGAAGACGGGGGCAAATAACAGGTGCAGGCTGTGCGGAGGAGTGTGCCGGTGGAATCGATCAGAGGGCGGCGCAGCAGGTAGGGCAGGACCGTGTAGAGCAGGAAACGCCGGACACTATCTGGGAGTGGGAAAACCCAGATCTGGCGATGGCGGCACCGAAGAAGGAGCAGCGACATGCACGCAAAGGAGATCCAGCAGCGACGATCCAGGAACCGTCGGAGAAGAAGAAGGAGAAGCAGCAGCAACGACGGTGGGTAGGCGAGATCGACGAACAGATCCGTCGAGAGATGTAGCTACAGTGGCCGGAAGAGAGAGCGGCAGTGTACGGGGTGCCCACGGGAAAAGAAGAAAGGGTTAGGGAAGGGAGGGAAATAATCTGGTCAGAGGGATTTTTGGCTCTGTACCATGTAAAATTTGGAATAACTGCTTAATGTCTATTCCATTAACACTAGTATTTATAGTGTTACAAGCCTCTCTAATGGAGGCAATAATCTATTATAAGAATCAATTACAATCCCTTGATTAGGGAGATGAAATATTCCAAAGAAGAAGGTCAATTGTTTGGGTTGGCATGTGTGCTAATAGACATGTAGGTTTGTTACTCGAGTAAAGCCTAGAGTGGCTAGAGAACTGTGAAAATTCTTAAGATGGACAGATGAGGACTTTGGCACTGAGTTGTATGTGACTGGGTCACTTGATTATATTTAGACGTGGTATGGGTACGTCCTTCACGTGATATTGATGATTGAGACGTGGTATGGGTGCGTTCCTCACTTGATATTGATTATATTGAAGCGTGGTATGGGTGCGTCCCTCACGTGATATTGATGATTGAGACGTGGTATGGGTGCGTCCCTCACGTGATATTGATTATATTGAGGATTGGTATGCGTGCGTCCCTCACGTGATATTGATGATTGAGAGGTGGTATGGGTATGTCCCTCACGTGATATTGATAACGTTATAACTCGGCCGTTGAAAAAGGAAACGTAAATCATTGTCTCTCAACTTTGTATAGTTAAAAGGATGAGATAAGTATATAGATTCCATGAGTAAGACCTAGAATAGCCGTGAGACCGTGGGAGCCTCATATGAACATACGGAGACCGTGGCATCGAGAAGTATATGTGACTTGGTCACTTGATATTGAGATGTGGTATGGGTACATCCCTCACATGATTATGATGGTTGACTGACTGTTCTAGAGGGATATTCGGGACAGTGGGGTCGGCTACGGAGACTTGGTCCCGTAGGGTTGCCATCGAAGAGTAAGTCCCTCAGATGCTACGTGCTGGTGGGCGCTCTCACGGATATTTAGCACACTTGATGTGTGTTGATGCGCAGAAATAGATACTATTTTACCCCATGGGGGTGGTGCTAGCTTCATTAGAAGCGGTCCGACTGCCTTAGAGCTTGACTGAATCACTCATGAGGTGAAGGGATGCAGGGCGAGGTAGACTTGATCACGCTAGTCGTGGGTCTCCCGCTTAATAAGTCATGGGCCCTAAGTCTTGCTAGGGGTCGTGATATATTTATGAATATGATATGATGATTTGATATTGTTGCCACAGTCACGTAGTGATTCATTCGAGTGTTGTTCCTATGGATAGAAGATCTCATGGTAGATGATGTCCCCCTGGATTAGTTATGCCCATGGATGGATTATACCCATGGAGGGATTATATTCATGGATGGTTATTACCCATGGATATATGATACTTACTGATAGAGTGTTCCCAGGGATAGATGTGTATACCCATGGATGATGGTTCCCATGGTGGTTTGGATTCATGTCCGGATATTGGCCTTATGGTAGACCTGTTGGTCTCATAGTAGACGTATTGGTCTTATGTTAGACATATTGGTCTTATGGTAGACATATTGGTATTATGGTAGACCTGTTTGTCTCATAGTAGACGTATTGGTCTTATGTTAGACATGTTGGTCCCATGGTAGACGTATTGGTCTCATGGTGGACATGACAGTTCTATGGATAGATATTATTTTCCCATGGATGGTTATTCCCATGGAGGGCTTTGTGACCATGGATGAGTATGGTATACCGTGGATAGATATTTCCACGGAGGGTATTGATTCTATAGAGGATTAGACCCATATTTAGAGTATTGTCCCCGATGAGGGATGTATTTATGTTCGGGTATAGGTCCCATGGTTGAGGTTTATCCCATGTGTGACATTGACCCCATGGTTGATGGTGTTCCCATGGTTGGTATAGACCATAATTGACTAGACCCGTGAAAGATGAGATCTATTCTATTGATGAGGCCCACGATAGAGTAATTAGAATGTCTTGACGTGACATCATGAATAGCACGAGGTTAGTGCCATGAACTAAATGAATTGAGAACTACGCAGGATCTGATCTCCACTGGATTACGTAGGCAGCTGATAATTCAGTTTGATCAAATCAAGGGTCCAATAAGTCCTTGGATCTGTAGGGATCTCGCAACACGTGTAGGTGTCACGTGTTTGGACTATGAGTTGTGTATGCTTCAGAGTTGAGAAAAAAAATATTATTGTTTCTCACGTGTTCGTTGGGTCTGGCCGTGATACATAATGCCTCCTTATCATAACCATGTGTACTCAATGCGCACATGTTTATCAATGAAATGATATGGTTTAGTGTGATGTGTGTATTGCTGTGTATAAATGTCATTTATCTCGTGTATGATAGACTAACATGTAGGATTGAATGAGTGGGTTTTGTATTGGCATGTTAGGGAGATAAAGGATTGGGCTGTGATACTACGCATATCCTTGAAGTATGGGGAGCACAAAATTTGTGCTAATTACTTGCTGTCACTGTTCCTGACGGATCCATCCGATAGCTTACTGGCTTGGGTCAGCTTATGGGGGAAGGACAATGCAAGCTTCAAAGCTTGAGAAAAATCAACTTAGGGACAACTAAGTTTGTGGGGGAGCTGGGGAGAAAAGACTAAGAAGATAGCTTAGAGAATGGGGGAGGAAATTCAAAGAAGCTAGGGACATTAGCTTACCCCATGAAGAAATTAGCTGGAAATCAGCTTGAGTAAGGGCAAACAAACCTTGTTGCACGAAAAGTGTGCACTGAACCATGGGGGAGTACCATGACTTAGAATAGATATCAGTTAAGCACTAATGCAAGAAGCATGGGGGAGTGCTTAATCTTGATGCTTGCCTACTAATTCTTTGTCAATTGTATGACAAAATAGAGGAGAAATTAGTAGAAGCTATAAGACATAAAAATCAATTAGGAGAATAATTGGTGGAAGATCCAACTCAAGGAGATTGGGGGAGGCTAGCAAATCATTGATGTATGGGGGAGATTGAGTGCTAATCCTGTTTAGTCCATGGATGTTTGTGGTTTGGACTAACCCATCTAATGATTGTCTAGTGTTGCTTGCTTTTGTGCTTGAACAGGAAAATGAAAATGATGAAGGCCATAATCTTGTTATCCATTTGAGTATACTTATATTTGATATAATATTTTGTATTCAAATGTGTTGTAATAAAATGTGGGCTTGTAACTGGGTTAGCTTTTAGGTTTTGTCATAAAATTGACAAAGGGGGAGATTGTTAGTTCCCCGGCTTGGCCAAGTCCCTGTTTGTCAATTTCATGACTCGAGTAGAAGCACTTGCCAAGAAGCTTGAAGACTTAAGATGATCAAGGAAGAAGATCATGCTCCACCAATCTCAAAGTTCATCGTCATGGCAATCACAAAGACATGTATATGGCCATAAATGACCTTAAGTGGAACCCACACCTGATAGAGGACTAATCCTAAGCTTAGTTGTATATGTTGGTAATAAACATAATATGCCTGGAGAGGATGCTGAACAGTGAATTGGAAGTGAACTTGAAAACATGAATTATGTTCACTGTCAGCACGACCAGTCTATCTCACCGACCCCTCGGTGGAGACAGGACCGACCCATCGCCGTCAAGGACTGGTTGGCCAGATTGACATTGGTTCTGGAACTTCGAACTGTCATTCTGGATATGCCTCTGACTGAGAGTCTCGTATGCACTGAGCCGTCGGTAATAAACTTGAATGACCCCTCGTGGTTGACAACTCGTCGGTATAAAACTTATGAGTTATGGACTGTGAACTCATAAATGCTCTCGATAAAACAGACATCTCGGTATATCAAGACCGATCGAGAGTAAAAGGACCGACCCCTTGGCAAAGGACGACAGGTCCTTCTGGGTAACATGTTTCCAAAGTGGAAACTACTGTCAAGTATGTTTTGCACCAGAACGAGCCTCTCGTATGGACTGACCCATCGGTGCCATAACTGTCGACCCATTGGCGACACCGACCTTGTCGACCGGAAGTAATTATGTTGTTGGGAGTGCATTTAATGCGCAACGTCAGGTGGTAGAACAGTAATAAATATGAACACCGACCCATCGGTGCCACCTACCTGTCGGTCCTGTACAATCTAAATGATCGTTAAGACTCCTCTATAAATATGAGTAGTGATCGTTTTACTATCTTCCTTGAGCTAAAAAGAGTTATACACTTTAAGGAACGATCAACATTTTTTAAGGAAATATCATAATGACCAATCTATTGATTGTGTTTGTAAGTGAGAAAGAGAGGAGAGAAAGATCATAAACAACCAATCTTCGGATTGAGTTTGCAAGTGAGAAAGCCATAAACTAGGAAAGCTTTGGTTAAGCCAATTGTCCTTGTCACCCACAGATTGTGATTGCATTACGACGGCCACAAGGAGAAGCGTCGACACAGCTTGAGTGGGATCTTCAAGAAGCACACATCAGGGAGAAAGAGCTTTAAGGCAAGTGCTTTTTTGTTTTAATTTTCTTTTGAAAACTTGTAACCCGAAAGTGGATTAAGGCGGATTTGCTCCGGAACCACTATTAAAAACTCTACAGCATCGTCTCTGGTACAATGGTGGGTGGAATTCCCAGCCAATTGAGTGAGGTAGAATTCCTACTCTAATTGTGAGGGGGTAAGTCCCTACATAGTGAATTTGGGGATAGCTCAAGGTTTGGTGAGTCCTAACAGTGGATGTAGGTTGGTGAACCGAGCCACTATACATCTTATGTCCTTGTGTTTGTGGTGTTAGAGCTAGTTTAATCACATTTGCTAACACACACACTCTTGATTGTTGTATCCGCTACATTTAACTAATTAATCAAGTAAATTCAAAAGGACCAACAAAATTAGATTGAACAGCGCCCCCTTCCCCCCCCCCCCCCCCCCCCCCCCCCTCTCTCTTCTTCCTGGGTCAATCGGGGAACTTTCATTACCAAGCTCTCCTAATGCCTACAAGTTCAGCTTCATTCGATTCTCTCATGCCGACTGATTTTGTGGAACGAAAGAGGAAGGCCCTGAAGAATCACGTAAAACTCTTCTTATCCTTGCTAGTCCTGGTTTTCCTCTAGAGGCTCCATGTACATTAAATTTGAAAGTGCCCTGCACTAGGCGGATCCACTTTTCCTTCCTAATCTCCTTTCTATTTCTACCCATAATGCAACCCTTCTAGGACCTATAATAATCACCTTGAGGTCAAAAGTAGCTTTTTAGTGAACCTCTGAAACATTGACTTAAGGGATTGTCCAATCATGGATGGATCTTTGTAAATCTTCTTAACTTGGTTTTTCACTAGTTTTAAAGGACATATGATACATATAAGGAGTAAAGACTTGATATAGATTCATCTACAATGCTAGATGATGCAGGTGTATTCGTTTATGATGCTTAAACAGAGACTTAAGAAATCTCTTCATCTATTTTTTATCCATTTGATGACCAATTATTGCTTGAGAAATTAGAGTGGCTTGTCAACAGTATTTAGCCTAGAGAAATCAGAGCGTTGTATTCAAGAAGGGAAAATTTCTTTTGTGGCGGTCAGGAGAGATGCAAACGGGGTCGTAGATTTCTTTGCCAAGAACGGGGTGGATTCCATTGCTACTGGCGTTTTTTATCTATGAGATTGCTTAGGAGATGGAGCTTTAATTTTGATTGAGGGGTGTATTTGATTTTTGTACTATGACCTTTTCTTTTTGCTCAATTTGGGTTTATACCTCTTAGACCCATTGATGTCATCCTTTGTATCTTTTTATCATTAATATAATTTTTATTTGTTACCGCTTAAAAAAAAACAGCATTTAGTCTAAGATTGTGCCTTCAACCATTATGGGCTATTAAAGACAAACTGCGACAAGGGAACCTCGGATTTATAACTTTTTTACCTTAAAAGATCATTAAACTTCTAAGTCACAAATTCAAAATTTCTTTTGTACCAAAACACAACAGCTGGGAAAGTGAAAGAAGGTAGAACAACTTACATATTAATCTCTAAAATATTGCAACTAGAATTTCAGAATTACAAGATGAAGCTAGCATTTCCGAATATTGTAACGACACTTAGTTTACAAAACACATATTCAAACTAGAGACTCTTAAGACTTCAAACTTTGGATGCCTTAAGGCCAACACAAAAAGGCTATTTATAATACAATTTTACAGAACTGTTCGGACTTGAAATCTTTGGAGTCCGGAAAATAATCTCATGTTTTGGATTAGTGGTGCAGTCGTCCCATCTTCTTTTTAAAGTAGCTTTATTAAAGGCACTTTAATAAAATAGCTTTATTTTCTTGAGAAGCTTGAAGGAATCTTCAACAATCATCATGAATGACATCATATGGAGACATGCAGGCCTTTGGCTCTGATGCCAAAACTCAGGATCACAGTATAGAGATAGAATCCACAAAATCTTTGTTGATAATTTAAGCATCAATTAGACATGCTTAGGCTTAACAAAGCGAATTTTATAATCTTTTCAGAGCCAGGGGCAAGATAACCGGCGCCTTTCTTTTTTTCGGTTGCAGTTGTTGCGTAATTGGAATGAAAACACTTTAAATAAAAACACACAGAAAGAGAAAAAAAATAATTCAGCTTTTGAGACGCATCACTATTACTGTCATTAAAAAGGATAATCTATTATATTGACTCTATGCTTGACATAATGAATCTTGAAGTACTTAAGATTTTCTTTTTAAAATTTTATCATAATTTTTAAATTTTTATATTTTTAAAATTGCAGAAAATAAAAAATAATAATTTTAATTGCGAAAGAACTATGCGTGAAAATGAAGTTAAACATGAATCATATTACTTGGATTAACAATATTATATTTTTTAAGTTCTACAAAATTTGATAGTTTGAAATTATGCTTAATCCAAAACTTTTCATGTTAATGTAGGGTTTGCTTTGCTTCAAATGATAGGTCTAAGGGCAGATCAAGGGGAACAAAGGGGGGCCATGGTTAATCCAATTTTTTTTAAACCCCCTTTATGTATATAATATGTAGAGTATTTTGGAAAAATTAGACTTTGTCCCACCTACAATCTTGCAATTTTCCTAACTGCCATGGTCATGTTAAATATGGAGGGCTTCCTTAATGGTGCTTGATCTTGTCCCCATTTCTGCCAGCACAGGCTTCATCAATCCTTGTATAATCCTTTGTCCATCCTTGAAGAAATTGTATGCGTTTGCTTTCAGCTCATTCACTAACCTTTGTAACCTATTTGTGATTGAAGTCCAATTCTTTGCCATATTTTTCCTAATGATAATTCCATGGTAATCGTATTAACACATCAATGATATAAATGTTGAGATATATTTAGCAGTTTTTTTGATTTATCAGTTACTATTATTGTATTTTCTAATTTAGTCTTTTCCTTAATTGGTGCTTACCAATATTGTACGTACCAACTTTAGGGTTTTCCTCTTTTAATTTACCTTCCTTATTTGTATTTATTTTACTTTCCTTATTTGTATTCTGTTTTCTCTATATATATAAATCACAGGTCTCTCATTGATTAAGGAAGAAACACCATATTATCAGTGCCTTATTTTACATGGTATCAGACAGAACACGATTCTATTGAATGAGCCTTCAATTCATTAGCCTCTTCTTCTCTCCCTCTGCCAGAGGAGCTACATCGGCAGAGGGAGGGAGGGACATCTGGTTCTTTGCAACCAATCAGATCTTATTGTTCTAGATCTGTAATGCTGCCCCTGCAACCTTGGCTCTGTTTCAGCCTCAGCTCCGCCCGGTTTCTACACTGCATGAGGACGCCATCTCAGATTTTTTTGATTGCAGAGATTTGGAAGGCAAAACTGAGATCTCAGTTCGAGCCCCAATCGCTGCTGCAGATTCGAAGTCGTTTTTTGTTCGTTTTTGGACTCTGATTGTCGTCTTCATAACTGACGGGCTGTCATTCCTTCATTGCTGCAACGACCGTGGGCTAAGGATCCCACCTGTTTCTTTTTCAGATCTGGGTTATTGTCTGGTTCACCAGTGCCTCATCAGATCTCAGATCTGTTCCTGCTCACTGTTTGCTGCCTTCTGCACATCACCGATCTTAGCCCAAGCAGTTTTCTATCCCTTCCCACCAGAGCCGTTGCTCGAGAAGAAGGTGACCCCTTTTTTCAGTGATTCTATCAACATATTGCAGAATACAGAGACCCCTGATCTGATAACTTCAGACACTGCTGCTGCACAGTGTTTTTTTTTTACAGGCCCTTCTTGCCTGTGCACATCCCCTTTTTTGAAGCCTCTCAGCATGGTTCTTGGAGTTTTTTGTTTAGCGGAGACTTACTTTCTGCCTTAGCAGAAGAAATCTTGAAGATCTGCAATTACTGCAGTGTTTGAACAGAACTACTCTGCTCGTCTAGGTTGCCCATCCCCTGCATCTTGTTCCATTGTTTTCAGATCTGCCCCTATCTTCTTCTTGTTGCAATTTGGAGGTCAGATCTGATTTGATGCACTTTAGCTGCCCTCTCTTCTTCCTTCATCAGTGGGGTTTCTGACCACATATCTGCAGGCATTTTTAGATCTGTTCCCGGCATCCTTTGGGTTCACATACCAACATTAGATCTGATTTTCTGGAATCACAGACTTCACACCAAGAGCTCTCTCAGAATGCCAAGTCTTCTAGTTTTGGTGGAACATCTAAATCTGAAGAATCCAGCATGACCCAAATCTGAGTTTGAATGTGGCAATATGAAGTGCAAATATGATGCAAATGTCTTGCATCTACACAGCTTTCTCCTCGGTTTATGCTTCGTGGGGTCCACTTTTGGCTGTCTTCTCAGATTTGCTGTAGAACCTTCAAGCTTGGGTATGTTTTGGACCTATATCTGCGTCTGCATGCCTCTGATTTAGCTGCTGCCTTCCCTATGGTCATTGACCCTCTCTTTATCTTGCATCTGTGTGGATTTTGCTCCATAATGTGTTTCGTGGGACCCACTGTTGTAGTTTTTTTTTCTCCCTGATCATTGTATGAATAAATAAAATCCTCACTCCCTTCCTTTTGTTTGTCGAACGATCCACCATTTGCCTCCCTGATCTGATTCTCCAGCCCTTAGACCTCTCATTGTAGTGGATTTTTATGCTTACCAGCGGTTCTTCCCTTTGCAGGTAGCACTTTCTGGCATTAGATCCGGCCACGGGAACATTTTCAATTGGCGGGATCCCTTATTTTCCATGCCGTTCTTTGGAGACCTATACATCTGTATGGTGAAGTTACAGTCTTGTTGTTTCCAGCACTGAGTTTCCACAGTTCTTTCTCTAGTATTTGTTTCGGTACTGCTGCTGCGGGACGTCAACTGGTCCCAGGCTTCGACCAGGCTTCTGTTTTTGGAGATTTTTGTTGATCTGCTTTCACTCCAATCAGATGACATCATCATTGGATCGTCAAGTTCAATATGTTTAACCGCAAGTGGGGCCCGCTTGAGTTTGTTGGGGGGTGTTGAGATATATTTAGCAGTTTCTTTGATTTATCAATTACTATTATTTTATTTTCTAATTTAGTCTTTTCCTTAATTGGTGCTTACCAATATTGTACTTACCAACTTTAGGGTTTTCCTCTTTTAATTTACCTTCCTTATTTGTATTTATTTTACTTTTCTTATTTGTATTATGTTTTCCCTATAAATATAAATTACAGGTCTCTCCATGATTAAGGAAGAAACACCATATTATCAGTGTCTCATTCTACAATACAACCCATGCAATGATGTGCCTGTGCATATTTTAAAATGTGTCCATATAAGGGCAAACTCATAGATGTATTACTTCTAATAAGAAATCATATGCTGTGAATCGATAAGGGATACATGAAGCAGTCATAGAACCAATGATCTAAGTGCTTTCCATCAAATCTTAGAATTAATGGCAATGGCTTCTTACCTGCTATGATGGGTGAAATAAGGATCATGATGTGAAATCACTCCAAATAAAACCAATCAGCATGTATCCATGCTACCTAAATAGATGGTGCAGATCTAACACCCCCACAATGATGAGATCTTATGATAGTAATTTGTTGAATTCGATTAACACAAGGGTTTAACAAAATCCAAGAATAGGAACAAGAGAGGCAAATGTCTTTACCCTTTCTCTCTCAATATTTTATTCATATAAAGCTGACCAATGTCAACAACAATTCCATGTCTCATTCATGACATTCATATGTAAAAGAGAAAAATGAACACCTAACGTGCCTTATTGGATGTACATCCAAGTGGGGCCCATGCCTGTGTGGATTGCTTGGTTGGAAAGGTCTTAGCTTGAGTGAGGTTCCTATAAATCACTTTGATCTGATAAGAAAACCATGTTTTTTAAGGTCCAAAAGATTCAATTTTATCCAACGATGTAAACTTCTTGGGGTTAGATCAGTGGCCCATCTAACTCGGAATGGAGTCAAATTATATAAGTATCAAATTCATGGGGGTTGGAGATTATAAGGTTGGGAGGGGTGTGATTGGGGCCAAGGTGGGCGTCTCCCAAGGCCGTCACCCTAAGAGTGGTTCATGAGGTGACCATCTCATGGGAAAACTTGAACATAAAAGAATATAACTAAGATCTAAGCCCTACCCAAGAAAAAAGACTTCTATTACTAAAGTACTTAATGTAGAAATAAATTAAAGAAATATTCTCATAAAATCTCAAAATAAAGATACCCCTGAAAATGAAGTTGGTTAACTAATGGATCTCGCTAGTTTTTGGACACCAGACCTTGGGCTTGGTCTTGCATTTAGATAGGTTAGAATCATTTGGTGGATGCACTTCTAGGCTTAAAATGATGTCCACTTACTTGAAGATTTTGATGCAGATTGTTTAGTTGGATGGTGGTGTGCATGGAATTTGTTGGGATTTCAATATTGGATATGTGTAAATGGTGGAAAGAGTGTTTACTAGGAAGATCTAAAAAATTGAGGGCGGTGGAAAGAGAGACGGCTCCTCTTGCAGCGTATAAGTTTAATGTAGATGGAATGACAAGGGGTAAATTGGGCCTAGCAGGAGTAGGACTATTGCATGATACCAAGGGAATTATGATGATGGCCTTCTTAGCTCCAATTGGCATCAAAGACTCAAATGAAGTGGAGTTGTTGGGCATTAGGCCTACACTGTGTTTTAGGCTGATATATATTGGGAAGTTGATAATTGAGGGGATTTGGCTAATGCAATTGTTTGGGTTAAAAACAAGAAGAGGCCACTATGGAGGCTGATAATGATCACTAGGGATATACGAAGAATATGTGTGGGAAAGGATGTTATCTTCAAACACACTACAAGGATAACAAATGGTGTAGCAGACTTGGCAAAGACAAGAGTGTATTTCTTTTGACTTTTTATCCTCTCTTGTATTTTCTCTTGGGGTGGAAGTTGATGATTGTATAGTTGTAAATGTTTACTTTTTTCTTTGATAAAATTTTAGAGTAACGACACATAGAATGGGTTTGAGGAGAATGAAAAAGGAGAATGGGCGTAAAAAGTGATTATTGAGTATATGATTGGGTGGGATGTGTAATTTCATGCTTATCGAATCATACCACCTCATCAAATGAGATATGTAAAATCAACGACTTTTGGCACTGCAACTTTTAAGGATCAAGATGGCTCAAATGATTAAATAGAGGTATAATTTCACGCACATCCTATTCATGCGGTCTCTTGCACATTTCATCCGATGATGTGGCCCTGTTATAATTTTTTAGTGACATTCTCCATATAGTTTATAAAAATTTATGCTTACTGCTTCCAAAAAGAAAAAAACATGATGCACATTTGCGTCAAAATAAAAAAATTTGGGTTGGACTATCATCGTCATCAATTGTTTCTCATTTATTTTGGGCTAGCCTTTTGAGTTATTTGTTTCCATTTTGCCTTATTGAAAATCGTAGTATGTCACTCCATAATCTATCATGTCTTTCTTACCCCATTGATCCAAGTTTTTAAATGTTTCCCTTTTTCCTAGTACTTTCCACTTGCAACCTTTCAATTCTCCATAGTGGGGTTGTTTTGGGGTGTCAATTTAGTTTGCCAACCATCTTAAATGACATTCCCTCATCTTCGCATCTTATTGGGGTGAAATTCTTTTAATGTAACCATTTCTTGTTCTATCTTATAATGTCGCTCTATCATCCATCTTAATTGTATTTGTCTTAGTTGCCATTACTTTCATTACTTGTCTATTGTACCATTGCTCATTCCAGCTGGAATGTATCGGAATTGACAACTGAGGTTTACGTGGTTGGACAATCATGTTTGATTTGTGAAAAGTAATGGAGAACTATAGAAAAAATTGACTAATCATCCATGTTCTTTTTCATCCCTTTTGAAATGGAGGGCGAAAAGTCCATTTTAGATGATTAGATGACTTGATGGTGGAGTAGGGTTCCATTTGCTAGCTTCACTTGGTTGTCAAGAGTGTAGTTTAGATGTTCGGAGGGATGCAAGTAGGCATGGCACATTTTACTCTACAATGCCATTGTCAGTTGCACGCTTTCATAAAATGATGATATATAAGGTTTAAATTTTTATGATGTTTTCTTCACAGAAACACAGTCTTATTCTCATCCTTTTGGTGTGACAAGCCTGTAGAACAATTGGCAAGTGCTTGCTACTGCAGCCTTTATGATTTTTATTTTGGATCACGTAACCATTTGGAAAAAAAATTCTCATTATGCTATTATTGTTTCAAGTTGCTTGTTTTATGAAAATTGTTTTTGCTTTCATTTAGCAGGGTGCACCTATAGAGGACCATCAACAGGAAAAAAGGAGTAAATATATGGCAAGGAGAGCAATAATGGCCCCACTGTCTTCTGAACTGTCCAAGCCCATTTCCAATTTCTCTACAAGGAGCAAGTCAACACAAAATTTGAGTGAGGTAGTGATGATAACAAATGTCGGTCATCTGAAAAAAAATTATTTGCTATTACTTAATGCTCAAAATTTATGCTCATAGGTCGAGAAGGAAGCAAAGAGACTACGCAGGGTCTTAGCAAACAGAGAGTCTGCTAGGCAGACCATACTTCGGCGGCAGGTAAAATAGTTTGTTTAGACTAAGGCCAACCACTTCTTGAAAGCTTTCCACCCCATCCATTATGTGTCTATGTGAAGTTTCAAAATCTTAGATAGATGTCACAAGAAGCTTCACAATGATGATAATGAAGTGGCAAAAGCTTGAGGAGCTATATCATCAACATCATTCTTTTGGGGTAATTGAATACCATTTACTATTGGTGCCTTCCAGCATTTTCTGACTTCATAATCTAATCTATCTTGGATATGATGACAGGGTATGTACAGGAAGTGATGTCAGATGTGACTCAGTCTTTCCCTAACTACCTATACTAGAAACTTTACGAGAATTGTAAGAGTTACAAAGTTTCAGTTAGAAAATACAATATAAATGTTACATATATAGTGATGTCCATTAACTTGAATTTTGTAGCTCATGCAAGTCGGTTATGTGGATTTGTCTTGTAGAAGTTTCAAGGCAATGGAGATATAGAAACTTTGTGTCTGTTTAGATTTGTAGAATATGGGAAAGTCTAGCCTCTAGCGGTAACCCCAAGTGCAATTTGTTTGATAATATTTTTGCAAGGGGCATTGTAACAGATGATCGCATGCCTCATCATTGAATTCCTCGACTTTTTAGTCACCTAAATTCTACCACCTTCTAGGTGGAATTTTATTCCCCTACTTTTTCTAAGTAGAACCTCTCACTTAGGAGGATTGCCGATATAGGAGGTTCCCTTAAAAGTATTCTTGCAATCCAAACGCACCCTTCATCTTGCTGATGTGTTGATTGTAAGATACTTGTTTTCAAATATCTATCGTGGCAAATCTCACTCTACCAGTATGGATTTCTTGATATTTGGGAGATACTTGACTATCCAAGTGTTCTCCAGAATGTAACATACTTCTTGAAGAGACTTTAACTTTGATATAGTTTATTTTAAGGGGCCTCTGGTTGCCATCATCATCATCATCATCAATGTCCGTTACCACCTATCTATGGTTGGCATAAATTGTTAGATATGACAAACTGTATTACAAGGGAGAACTGTCTATCTGGGACCTACATAACTAGAACTTGCAATCTTTAGGGTTGCAACAATGAGCTCTTATCAACTGTGCTATAGAGGTTTCCCCCCTCCCTTCCCCCTTTGTTTCTCTATCGAAGGGGAAAATACCAAGACTAATATTGAAACTGTTGGGTAACTCATATATCTGTCAATGTGTACATTTTCTTTTTATGATTTATAATTGACAGTTCTTTTGGAACCTGTATCTTTTATTGTTGTAATAAGGCCTTCTGCGAGGAGTTGACAAAAAAGGCTGCTGACCTCACATGTGATAATGAACGTATGAAGCAGGTATGAATATTTCCTTCATCAGTTTGTTGACAGTTGTATCAGTATTTTATTGTTTGCTTTCTCTGCTTAAGAGAACATCTCTGGTTAAATAACCCTATGCTAAATATTCCAAGTTTTCCAAAAATACTTTGGTTGTCTTCTTTCATCCATCCAATTCTTGAGGACAAAAGAACTCCCATCAGCATGATTCTTTGTATCTACCAGGGTGCAAATAGTCTCTGAGGGTTCCTCTGATTTTTTTTTTTATATGGTTTTGTTTGACCCCTTCAGCTGATTTTGAAGGCCAGAGGGCTCAGTCCTATCCAGAGATTAAACCTGAGCCAAATAGTCCCACGAGCAAAGCAATTCACAACTAATACGAGTATGTTATTAAGTATCTTAAATTGGAATATTCTGACTCTTAGATGATCAACGAACAGATTATCATAAATATATGGATAATGGTAATCTAGAATAATAAGGCCAAAGAGAGTGGCTAGGATCTACTAAGGGATGTAACTGATGTCCATCATGGTAGCCTCCA
The DNA here is from genome assembly GCA_013350335.1 of Chimonanthus salicifolius. NCBI lineage: Eukaryota > Viridiplantae > Streptophyta > Magnoliopsida > Laurales > Calycanthaceae > Chimonanthus > Chimonanthus salicifolius. Next base: position 26,892,310 of record CM023539.1, on the reverse strand, counting down.
CTAGAGCATTGATCTTGATCACCAAAAGATGGGACCTTCATATAAAAATGATTTATTTCGTGTACCTGCTCTCTATAGTGCTTTTCTTGTTTCTCAATTTCAATCATATTCGTTGATGTTACTGATACAAACAAACTTCAAGATTTACTGAGTTTATTACACTGATGTTTCTTGCCTAGAGTAGGAAAAGGAGTTGGTCATGAAAGAATATCAGTCTCTGAAGGACAGAAATGAACATCTAAAAGCACAGGTAATATCTCAGCCATCAAAGATGGTGATTCCCATTTAAATTAGAGAGTTTTATTTTGATCTTAAACCTAGCAATATGCACACATGTAGTCTTTGAGTCTGTATGTGCAAGTTCCATGGCTTGTTCCTCTAGAATATTTTTTTAGAGGCCCTCCTTGATGAGCCATCATTGAATTATCATCCTACTTGGAAGGATACTAGAATTTTGAAAAGCTACAGCATGAGGAAAGATGACTAAAAGAATTTCCCCTATTCAGCCAGGCTTTCTCAATTTGGTTTGCTTTTTCGTAGATGGTCAATCCATTCTGTGGTGATGAGCAGAAACATAGGGCTGCTGAATGTTGGATCCTATGTGCACAAATCAAGGGTGACAACTGTATATACCATTGCGTTGAGGATCAAGGATTTTCTTCTGAGAAGAGAATTCACATGAACTATCTCGTAGTAACTCCCTCTTTCACCATCGCCAGAATGATTTATCCCATCTGTCAGGGGTTGACACTCAAAATTTGATTTGGTAATTCTTTTGTGTGGGCCAAATTCCAATTAAACACCCATTCCGGCGTTGAGGTCATAACCATGAGCACTTACCAGCTGCACTAGAGGTTTTTGTTTACAAATGTAAGATGATCTTTAATGTTAATATGCTAAAAGAATGTAGAACACACCCTTAATAGAGGTGTCATGTATGTCCTTTCTCCAAAATACAAGTGTTCAAAAGAGTCAAAACATGTGCTAGTTAGACTGGTTTGAGTCAATATGGTGTACAAATGATACTGCTGTTTGGCATTGGACACATGTACAAGAGATGATTGAACATGAACAGGGACAAATGAAATGACTAATGACTAATTTTTAAGTATTAAAAAATTCATTTATCTTAGATCGGCACTGGTTCAAGTATTATTGCAGTGAGGCACAAAACTCTTAAGGATCCAGTTTTCTAACAAATGGGATGCCGCTTGTAGTGCTTGAGTAGCCAACTTTTTTTTTTAAGAAAAAAACTCGTGGCATCTCAACTAGAATGTTAAATTAGAAACTGAGAAAGAATTTTCCTTTATCAGATAAAGTTGGTAAAAGACTTGCTAAAAACAAAAAAAAAAATGTTTAGAAGCTTTTATAGTCATGACTTCCATCCAAACTATGACTTACAAATTAAAAATAAAAATAAAAAAGAAGAAACCCATCTATGTATCATGTTAACTTCTTTCATGTCCTAACTTCTTTCCAAGTCAATTCTACTAAAAATCATGTTCCTTGCTAGATCAAATCTTTCATGTCCCAAATTACCACATCATTAGGAAGGTATCGTACTTCTAGTACCTTCTACTTATAAGTCTTTTACTTCTTTATGATTGAGATCTTTACAGTCTTCTACATGTGTGGGCAACAATCTTAAATGATGTTTCCTGAGTTTTGGGGTTTCCTCCAATGCACTCATTTCTGAAACCTTATCCCATGTGGTACAGGTTGCTAAGACAATCACAGGGGAAAATGTGATCAAGGTCGTGCCACAAATTGAGTGTGAGGTGGAGGGAACTCCAGAAGCTTTCTCCATCCGTATGGAGGCACCATCATCTTCATCTATGCAGTTGCCATCGCTTGTGTACAACAGACCCCCATTAACACCTTTTGTCTGGCCTCCTTTCTATCCTTTCCATACAATGCCCCTCCCTCAAAATATGATTGATTCAAAAGATTCTGCAAGCGCATGTATTGCAAATCCATATCATCACTGGGCAAATTCAGGATTTGGTGCAAATTGGCCAAGAATTCCCTTCTATGTACCCCCCTGCCCATGGTTCTACCCTCCACCCTACCATTGGCTTGGTTCCTGCTCCTTTCATTCGCAAGCATCTGGAGAAAGAGATGCAAATGAAATTCATCAACACCATGAGATAGGATTGTTTTCAAAAGCAAAGGGAAACACAAAAAGAGCCTCTCATCTGAACAAGTGTAGAGATAATGCTTCTGGACTGACAGAGGTCATTTGTATAAGGAAGAATGCTTCAAAGGTTTCGGCAAGAACCCCAACAGATAGTGGAAGTCAAATGTCAGAACCTTGTACTAAAGACATGACCCCTTCACCAACCCCTCCTAGGACATTGCGACCCACTTTCGATGTTAAAAGTGAGAATGTCCCAGAAGTGGATTTGGATTCTGAAGAAACAATTTCTTCAACAGCAGATTGCACCATCTCTTCTATTGAAAAAATTCAGGGAACAGGCATATCAAGCAAGAAATTGATTGACGTGGCCACTACAGCCAAATCTAGGAAGAGACGGAAAGAACTCTCAAAGCTCAAAAACCTCCATATTCGGCAACTCCGACTGCCATGCTGAGCTTCAAAACCAGTTTTGGTAGATTCAGGATTGTGTCGTATCTCTAGCCCAACTACAACCAGCTTTAGCATTTTGGCGAATGGATGGTTTTCGCTGTGCCATTTTCTTGGGATGAATGGAAGCTGGAATTCCCATTACATGGGATTTTTTTTGGACTTATCCCCCAAATCATTATCTGCAACTGGCACTGGTAATGCTGTGAATTAAATATCAAAGTTGAGAAATCATATCCCACATAATGGGGTTTTGTTCCAATCTCTTGCTATTAGCAGTTCATGGTGAAACACAATATGAATGACTACCTGATTCACTGAACTGCGCACAACTGTCCGGTGTTGAAATGTACCATGAAGTTGTTTCTTGCGCTCTGAATCATATCCATTAGATTAACAATGGTCTGAGTTTCATGTAAAAGCCATACAAAGAATGTAGCAGCTCATCAGTACTTCGCATCTTTTGATAGCAAGCTTGTACACTATTATGAGGTTCTGGAGCAGTTGAAATGTTATCGAGAGGGGTGGCGTCACGGTGGCGCTGATGTTCTATTTTGATTTTGTAACAGGGTTGAGAAGGATTGAAGTAAACCCATCAGCAGCTTAAGTAACTTGTATATTCTAAAGAACTACATATAAGCTCTTTGGTATTTCCGAACCAAGTAGTTCTCTGCCATGTGGGTTAGCGATCAGTTGGTATTCTAAATACTAGTGTTATGTTAAAATATTCAACTAAGAATATCATATTTTCGTCTTATATATTATATATCATTCAATTCAGATTATGATACAGGCATCATACAAACTTTTACTAACCAATATCTAAAATATTTGTTGGCTGATATTTTGAAAATATCCTAGAAAAGTGTCAGTTTTGGTCTATATTTAAAGTGCACGGTATTACCTTGCACACCTAGGCTTATAGGGTACAGGATAGTGATACATTTTGAAAATGTGTTTCGCTAAAAATCACTTTAATTAAATCAATCAAACCACATTTTTAAGTTTTTAAAATTTTAATAGTCTAAATTATTTTTAATCTTTAATTTATTCAATTTTCAAATATATGGTTTGATTAATTTATTCAAGTTAATGTCTATTAAAGTTCTATCTTCTTTAGCATGAGAAGTAAAGGAGAGGCTCACTATTATGAATATTGGAGCTGATTATGTTGATCCAGTAACATGGATTAAATAATAGATTGTTTCTCTGTAAGAATTTGCGAATTTGTATTGTAAGTGGCATGGTAACATCTCCTAATTTTTGATGCATTGTTTTTAGTAGTGATAATGGCATAGATAAATGTTATTGCAGACTTAAATGCCGGAGAAAATTGAAAGGGACCGACCATAAATCTAGTACGTAGGATGCCGTGGAGACCGTGATGTTCCCGAGGAAGGAACATCTCTTCTAGCCCACCGTAACATGGTAGTTTATCAGAGTTGGCTCAACTTGGATTCCAATAGCTGGACATTTAGACTATGCATTTTACTACGAGGAGACTGATTTTTCAAAATAGTGAAATTACAATTTTACCCTTCCGCTTTAAGTTGTATCTACAGACAATGTATTATATCTACTCTAAAATTTATGAGCTATGACACTGATTTTAAATGAAAAATGTATAGTTTTAGATTTCAAAAATCGTACGCAAAGAATTAAGGAAAAATCAGTCCCAGAGTTCATAAAATTCAAACTAGATGAATTTTCATACTTTATTTGTAGAAATTAGTTGAGAAACCGCCTCGTTTGAAAATCCGACCCAAATGCGCAAAGGTTACATTTTGCAAGGAGGCGGCTTCTCTACCGATTTCTACAAATAAGGTATCAAAATTCATTTAATCAAAATTCATCTATTCTAAATTTTATGAAATCTAGGATTGATTTTAAGTGAAAATAGTATAGTTTTAAGCTTAAAAAATCATACCCAAAGAATTAAAAAGAAATGCTATCTTTTTTTAATTCTTTAGGTACGATTTTTAAAGTCAAAACTATACCCTTTTCACTTAAAATCAGTACTGGAGTTCATAAAATTCAGAGTGATGAATTTTGATAATTTCTTTGTAGAAATTAGTTGAGAAACCGCCTCGTTTGAAAACTCGAGCTAAATGAGCAAAAGTTATAGTTGGTAGGGAGGTGGTTTCTCGATCGATTTATACAAACAAGGTATTAAAATTCATCTACTCTGAATTTTATAAACTCCGGGATTGATTTTAAGTGAAAAGGGTATAGTTTTAGGATTCAAAAATCTTACCTAAAGAATTAAGAGAGAAATGTCATTTTCCCTTAATTCTCTGGGTACGATTTTTGAAGTCCAAAGTTATACCATTTTCACTTAAAATCAATTTTCGAGTTCATAAAATTCAGAGTAGATGAATTTTTGTACCTTGTTTGTAGAAATCGGTTAAGAAACAAGCTCGGTTAAAAATCCCTCTCTACAGGAGAGAAAACCGTCTGAACGAATGCATTTTACACTGAAGCATTCGTTTAGACGGTTTTAACGTCCGAACGAACACATTTTACACTTTTGTGTTCGTTCGGACGATTTAAAGCGGAAGGGCAAAATCATAATTTGACACTATTTTTGGAAAATCGGTGTCTCCTGACAGAAAACGGTGGTGGTGTCTAAATGGCCAAGCATGATCTAATTTGGAAATACAAAGATTATTAGATGGCTAAGGAGATGTGAGATTCACTTTGCCTCATGCACATGCCTTAACCACTACGTTGTCCGCAATGACGCTATTATTTGAGAGACACAAGAAGATTTGTGATAAAGGCCTATGGTTGAAACTGTAAAAGTTTGCAGTTTTCTACAAGTCTCAAGTAAAATAAAAGTTTAGATCTAGCTTTTACAAACCAAGCCTAGGAATTTCAGATCTTGAATTTTCGATTTCACCAACAACATTGCAACGTCTAGTGTTACGAGAAAAATTTGAAACTATGATGGTTAGCTAAACCAATTTCACTCAAAGAAAAGGTGTTAGGCTCAAATCCCACTAGGAAATTTTTTTTTCTTTTTAAATGATGGGTCAGTTATTCATTCAAAAGGAGGAATGTCTGATACATAAAGATAAGAAGCGCAAAGGCCAGGCTAGGCAAAAGATCTGAAACACAGGAGAAGACAACTGAGCACGACCCAAATAATATTGGGCCACCTACAACTTGGGCCAAGTAACTCAAACAATACACAACAAGCAAGCCCACATCCTAGGTTAAGAATGCAGAAGATCAGGCCAAGAAAAGATCAAAGGAACCCAGTATGCCAAGCCCAACAAACGGAAGGAAAACCAAAATCCCACAACCCGACTACCAGCAAAATTGACATAATGTAAGATTCATTAATGAAATAAAAATTCGATTGAGATCTAGTCAAATTATGGAATTAAAATAAAAATTTGACTATGGTCGAATCCAACAATTTGATAATCAAATTAAAAAGCAAAATTCACACCATATGTCTTGTAATGGCCCCGAATTTGTAAATAAATATATATGTGGCTATTATTTATTTTAATGGTGGAAATTGGAAATTTGATGGAATAAATGGTGAATGGATCAAAATATGGACAAAGGCCCAAGTATGGCCCAATGGACCATGGATTGGATTTAAAATCATTTAAGTGGTCAATGATGGTCAATTGGGCCAAGGATGGTCAAATTGGGCCCAATACCCATTTGGGACCCAATGGGTCAAGATAATGTAAGTTCTAAGGTAAATGGGTAAGGGTGAATGTAATTGGGCCATAGGCCCAATGGTGATCCAATAAGTGGGAATGGATTGGATGTGTTTAAATCACCTAAGTTAATGTTAATTAGACCAAGGTGACATGGCCGATTGGGACACACCCCCACCTCACCAAGTGAGGTGGCGTGTGGACCAAGGATTGGTGGGGCCGGCCACCATGGTTGAATTAGGTCAACCATGGGTGGATATATGGAGGGAATTTGAGGGAATGTAATTAGGTTAAGTGGGGATTAATTAACTTAAGTAATGATCTAATTAATTAAAGAATTAAACTAGTTAAAAGGTGGTCAAATGGTCAAAATTGGATAACCAAACCACCTCATTTCAAAGGCTAAAACCGTTGGCTAGCAGTGGTTTATCCCAACCACCCCCATAAAGCATGAAAAGCCCATGCTTGGTTGGTGGGAGGAGTTAATGTTGGAGTGTATCTTAAGCAACCAAGGGATAAGATGACTTTTCATCTCATTCTCTCCATCCCACTCTCATTTCACTCTCTCCCTCTCTTGTTCTCTCATGGCCGTCCCTCACATCCTAAGGAAAGAAGAAGAAAATTAAGAAGAGAAGAAGAGAAGAAAGAAGTGCAAGCATTAGCCACCACTCCAAGATCAAGACCTAGTATCTTCTTTCTCACCATCTCCTCCTTTCCCTCTCTCAAATCTACTCCATCTTCGCCGACCCAAGCTTTGATGTTTTTCATTTGATCAAGTTCATCTTGGCCGACCAATTAAAGAGAAGAAGAAGAGAAAGGGCTAAGGAAATCAAGAGGAGAAAAAAAAGCCGGAGGAGTCGTCAGATTGTAAGTAATTCCTAAATAAGAATTTTACATTTTAAGGGTTAAGAGGTAGTTATAGAACCCATTTCTTGGATTGGTTGGTGGCCAAATTGTCATGGGCCTTGGATCTTAAATCCATCCAATGAAATGAGGAAGAATGGGCAAACCCTAATGAGTAAATTAGGTTAAAAAAATGAAGGATGCATTAAGGATTTTATGTATTAAAATTTACTTAAGCATGAAGGTATGTAATGTTGGAAGAAATTATGGGCCATAGGGTTCGGCCATGTAGTATGGCCGAACCCCATGGTAAGTGATTAAGTGATTTATTAGGGTTTTAAAGAATGAAAGCCATGGAAAGATGGTTATGATTTTTAGGGTTTAGATGATTAAATGTAGTGATGTTAAATGAGGAAATCCATGGGAGATGTGAATGGTGTTTATGGCCTCAAAAGGCATGAATGGATAATGGACCATGAACCATGGGTTCGGCCATGGTGTATGGCCGAACCCTATGGTGATGTAATGGAGGTTTTAAATGGGTTTAAAAGGATAGAAAATATGGAGTAATGTGTTAATGAATTGGAGGCTTAAAAGGGTCAAATGTTTGTAATTTTTTTAAGGGATCTTAGTGAAGAAAATCATGGAAGGTACTAATGAATTCTAATGGCCTCAAAAATGGTAGATGGGAATGAAACATGAACCATGGGTTCGGCCATAGTGTTTGGCCGAACCCTAGGGTGATGTGTTTGTAAATTTAAAGGGTGTAAGAAGAGGGAAGAATGATTAAGAATGTTGATGGGTTGAATGGATTTTAAAGCATAGTTTATAAGGTTTTAAAGGGGTGGAAATAATGTTTTAAAAATAAAACCATGGAGAGATTTTATGGAGGAAATGCTTCTGAGCACTATGGTGATGTATGTGTAATGATGATGAGTGTAAAAGATGGAAAAATAATGGGGGATGTGTTGGTGGTTTTGATAGACCAAAATGTACCAAATTGATGATCAAAGATTGGTGATTTAAATGCATGATGGAAACTACCTCAAGGAAGGACTTATGGTGGAGCCAAATGGTATATATAAACCCAAGTAAAAATGGGGAAAAAGACATCATGGTTCGGCCATGGTGTATGGCCGAACCCATGACCTATTCGTGGGTCAATTTATGGGTTGAATTTGGTATTATATATGTGAATAATGAATGGGGATTAAGGTAATCAAGTGACTAATTTGTGATGATGTTATGTCATGGCTAAGGAGTCATTAAGGGATCTAAGTCTATGGATCAATTAATGGGCTAAGTATGGGATTATGTATGTGTTTAAATGAATAAGAATTACGGTTAATTAAATGGTTAATTTTAATAATCTTATGACATGGTTAATGGGTCAATTATAAACAAAAATGTACGTGGTTAAGTGAATGATTAACAATGGAAGGGTAGTGGCAAAATCGTAAATAATGGCCAAATTCAAGAACCATGGGTTCGGCCATGGTGTATGGCCGAACCCCATGGAAGATGATCGTGGACTTAGGGGCTCTAAGTAAATAACTTATGTGTGATTGATAAAGCCTAGGGTGCTGATTTTAGACTCGCAAAATTAAGAAAATTAATGGATTAAGATGGGACCCACAAACCTAATTAGTAAGGTTCGGCCATGGTGTATGACCGAACCCCACTAAGGCTTGGATAATGGACTTGGACATGATTAAAACATGAGTCTAATTGATAATGTATAATAAGGTACCGGACATCGCAAGCTGTGCGCGATCGGCGACCGGGTTTGTGGACGGAGAAACGCAAAGGAACGTTAGTTGGTATTCAGTAGGATTCCTACCTTTTTGTAAGCCATGGATTATGTGTTATGTATGGGTTTTTCCTTGATTTATTTTGGTAAGCATATGATTGTTTTAAGATGGGTTTTAAGACTATGATGTGTATATTGATGCTTTGCTTGATCTATTTTTGATAATCAAATTATATGTTTTATTGATGGGATTTTAAATGCCATGGTTTGTGCTATCATATATATTACATGGCATATGGCATTTACATCTCACGCATGACATGGGAGGGATATGGCATGGGAAGGATGAAATGAAACCAGAGTCCATGCTCCGTTTGGGAGACCGATAAACAAATATGGGGATATTTTGATGTGTTTGATTTATCAGGGAGGTTACTATGGGCTCTATGATATGTTGATAAGGTTATTCAAACAAGAATGTTACTATGTGTTTATTATACCCTGATGATGGTTCTTCCATCAAGGGGGATGTTGTATTTATTATTATACCTTGATGATGGTTCTTCCATCAAGGGGATGTTGTATTTATTATTATACCTTGATGATGGTTTTTCCATCAAGGAGGATGTTGTATTTATTATTATACCTTGATGATAGTTCTTCCATCAAGGGGGATATTCGTATTTGTAGTTATATCTTGAGGAGGCTTTGACATCAAAGGGGACATTATGTATAGTTGAAAAAGGGACATTGTACAATAATGGTATGGATGATGGGTGGGACACATGACATAAAACACCCATGGCATGGCATTCATTTTATGGTTTTCATTATATTATACCTATGTACTTGTTATCACTAATCCATGTGTTAGCCCTACTCGGAGTCCTACTGGGCGCGTTGTCTAACGCCCTACTTCTACACTAGCTGATGACGCAGGAGATGGCGGTAACGAAGGAAAAGGACGAGACGGGAGCCAAGCTTAGGAGCTTGGGGAAGCGAGCTACTTAGTTTATTAAGATTTATTTTGGAAATGTAATTTGTGTAATGTAGCTCGTCGGACTGTAATAATGTAGATTTCTTACTATGGCTTGGTCTTTACTTTGCACATTATCATTTTGAGATATAATTATGAATTTAGGGGTATTTTAGTAATTTAAGCATCATACTTCCTTGCTATCTAAAACTGGTAGGATAGTCTCTATTATAATATTCCTCATTAAGTTATATTCCGCGAGCTTACGTCTACGTGTGAACCGTTCTCGTGGACTTCGTTCCACGCGCACGTAGAGTTGGCCAGTTAAGGGTTGGGCTTTAGAAGCTCGGACTTAACTCGCGTCGTGACGTCTCGCGCCCTTTGTCACTCTTTACTTCAAAAAAAAAAAAATAGATTCTGATTTCGGTGAAAAGGGGCGGGCGTTACATGTCTAAAGTAAAATTAATTCAACATAAATTTAAAGTAGAAATCAAAAGAACAAAACTTACTTGCTATAGGTAAAAGAGATTGTTTTCTTGAATTTTATTGTAACGACCCGCCTCGAACTAGTATGATATTGTTCGTTTTGGACCCTACAGACCCGTATGAATTTGCATTGGCCTCAAACGTTACTCTTGGGCCCAAAAGGCCTCATGCTTAGATGGGAGGGATCACCCTTTTTAATCCCACTTGAAATCCAACTCCCTAGGCGATGTGGGACTTTTCCCACATGCCCAGGTGCTTGGTATTATATTTATTGAACTTTAACGGGATGTGCTTATAATCGATGTCCAAGCCTCAATTTATAGATTAGCTTAGACTAAGAAAAAAATAGAAGAAAATTGGATCTAAGGAGAATATGCCCATGATAATTGCATCTAAGTGAAATTCGCATATGATCCTAAACAATAGGATCTACTAAATGATAGCATGTTTTGCCATGTGACTTTCTTACATCATGAAATCTTCGAGCTTGTATTCCAACCAAAAAAAGTTGGATCTAGAGATCATTTTATCGTGGATGACCACTGTTAGTACCTCAGCTTGCCGAGTTACATATTTGTCGATTCTGTGACTTAGGTGAAGTATTGCCTTGAAGAGAAACTCAAGACTCAAGATCTCAAGTGTTGGTTGAAGTTTAAAAGACTTAATGGATCAACAGTGTATGGAAATCACAGATGGTAAATGGCCATAGATCCTTAGGTGGAACCCAAACCTTAGGTTGACCTTGCCTAGGCTTAGAGATCACATCTAGATAATTAATCAAGCTTAACATGTTTTTGACATCAAATCAGAACCAAATGACATAAAGCTCAAACATTTGAAATTGCTGTCACGACGACACAACAGTGTCTGCAATCATTCGCCATTGACAGCAGACGATCAATCGTGGCTTTGCGATCAATTGTTTAGAAAATCGAAGGCTTTGGTTGGAATGGATTGTCAAACACAAGTGGTCTCAGGACGATACATTCGTGGCAATGATCAATCCTATGGTACCTTGACAATACAATCGTATAGGCGATATATCAGCTGAGACAGGACAATGGCCGGACTTAAAAAAGGCATGAAATCTTGATCACATACGATTAATCGGTTGCACGATCAGTCGTATGTACAGGGCTGGAACACATCGGCATCACAATCAATCGCCCTGGGTATGGATAAGGCTTGTCTTGACAAAGCTCTATCAAAACAGGATAGCCTCAGGCCGATTCATTCGCCAACCCACGATCTGTCGCTAGTAAACACAGACGATCAATCGTAGGTTACCGTTTTTGTGCCGTTACTGTGTATTCAATGCACAACGGTCGGGTTGGTGGAAAGTATTTCAAACACGGACGATTCATAGCTTAGGACACGATCAATCGTGTGTTTGAGAGACTCAAAAAAAATTCTATTTGCCTATACATGTCATGCCCTAAACCCAAATGTGGGCCTGGAACACGAATGCGATTAACTTTTTTCCCCCCTAACAACCATCATTATCCATTAACCCTCAAAGAACGTGAGAAACTATATATTAAGCATACCATCACACCAATATAATGTATACCCACATTAAAACTTACAGACATAAGTTTTCTATGCCACATGAGGCATATTTATAATTAAAACACACAAAATATCCAAAGGTATGCTTAGTTTCCACGTGCGGGAAACCACAGACAATTCCTGAGTTCTGACTCCCAACGAGGCACCATTGGTTCATCCATTTCATCTTCCAGTTCATATCCTGCATTGGACGTGAGCTCCTAGCCTTGGTGAGGAGAACTCAAATAAATCAGAAACCATGGTATGCATGTATCAATGCAAATGAACATGTAACTTACCAACCTTTGATCCATTTTTACCTTTAGGACACTGTTTACCCTTATGGTCCTATACCAATATTTTCCACTTGGGTAATCATTCACCTAGTCATATCCCATTTATCCACTGGGGTAATCATTCACCTAGTCATATCCCATTTATCCATCCACCGGGGTAATCATTCACCTAGTCATATCTCATTTATCTACTGGGGAAATCATTCACCTAGTCATATCCCATTTATCTATTGGGGTAATCATTCACATAGTCATATCTCAGTAATCAACAAGAAATCACTAAGATACATCTCGTTGTTCAATACAGCAACTTGCATCGGCTCGAGTCTCATCACCTTTACCCGTAGTGATTATCATAGAAATCTGTAAGAATAAAATAATAATATAAATTTCAAGACATTCATGAATTATCTACCCAATCCCATGTATTTTCCAACAAAAAACGTGATAAGCGTAATGAGTCACCTAACTCTTTCTACTTTTTTAAATTATGTCAGAGAATTAGATGTTAGCCATCCAAAACACAACAATAAAATAAAAATGCAAAGTACTTAGTGCCCCGTCTCATATTCTTTATCAGTTAAGGAAACATATTGAGACAGTACCCAGAGAGTACAGAGAAAGTAAAGTAAATAAAATACTCAGTGCCCAACCCTTTTACCACCGAGCGGCGTTTCCACTATGCTACTGATGGGGGATTCTGGCCCAGAGGGATACAGTGCGAGAAATGTAAATAAAGTACTCAAATGCTCCACTTCAAGACCACCGGGTGACTAAACGCCTCTTCAGATGATATCATCGTGCGACTAAGCGCCACTACTGATGATCCACCGGGTGACTATGCGCCACCTCAAATGATATCATCGAGCGACTAGTGTAACACTTCGAATTCAATGTTATCAATATTTACGGAATTTGCCATTTTAATTGTGAATTAATGGATATGGACCTTAGATGGATAAGGTGTTGGGTCAATGGCCCAATTAAGACCCAACGGTTATGGTATAAGGTTCAATTTAAAATAAATGGGTAAGACACATTTAATTGGGTCAATGTTGCTATTTGGGTCAAAATGCCCAATTTGGATCCAATGGGTCATGGCTAACTTGGTTAACCACCAAGTGAGTTCAATTTAAATTAAATGGGGCTGAATTAAAATATTAATGCAATATATCTATTAATAAGGGATCTAGATTAATTGTCATGCGCATAAAGAGACTTGGAATGAAAGGTATTGATGGAAAGATTTTAGGATTGTCCTAAGATGACACACACGCATGGATAAGTTGGGATTAGGCAATGACTATCTCATTGCCTCATCCAAATAAAGAAGATGTCTAAGAAAAATTAAATAGAGGTTGCATGGCCGTGTGTGTGGGATTTGCAGCTCCATGAGGATGCGCATAAGATCATTTAAAAAGGGGTCCTTTCCTTGTTAAGAGCAACACTAAGGCAATTGCTAAATTGAAGGGGCGCATGGCATCTTCTAAATATAGGATCTATTGGAAGTTTTATAAAGGAGAGACAAGAGGGGCTGCACGGCACCTTCTAAATTAGGACCAATTGGAAATTTTATAAAGAAAACGCAGCAAGAGCGCACGGTTTACACAAATTAAGAGAGGGGCGCACGGCATACACAAAGGAAGAGAGGGCAGCCAGCTTTGTGAAAGATCAAGGAGGAGAGGAAGTTAAAGAAGGAGAAGATTGGAAGAGCAAGAACAAGCGAAGGAAAACCAAAGGAGTCGCGGAACCGGTAAGTAATTTTGATAATTTTGCTTAAAGAAAGGAACCATAGGGTTCTGCCATGGTGGCTAGCCGAACCCCATGGAAGAAAATTGAGGGAATGATATAGAAATTTAATGGAATGATGAACCATAGGGTTCGGCCATGTTGTATGGCCGAACCCCATGAAAGAACATTGGTTAATGATTATGGGGTTTTTGAAGGATGAACTCCATGGAAGGTTATTCATATTTTTAAAAAGTTTTACATGGAGAAATATAGAATTGGATACATGTATTTAGATCATGGAAGATCAAGGATTAACGATTTTTAAAGAGAAGGTTATGAACCATAGGGTTCGGCCATGGTGTATGGCTGAACCCCATGGAAGATGGTTATTAATTTAGAAGTTTTTAATGAGGTAGGTTTGTGGATCATTGGTGGATCCATGTATGTAATATTGTGGACCTAAGATTATAAGTCATTTAAATGGAATTTAGATATCACCATGGCCGAACTCCATGAATCAATTTTTATGGATCATGTATGGACTTAATATAGTGATTGGATTAATGGAGAGACAATGATGGAGGTACTGGCAATATTGTAATATAGGCTAAAAATGAAAGATGCCATGGTGTAGGGCCGAACCTCATCAACCATGTTAGTGGGTTATTATTAGCCTAAGTATGTTTTAAAGAATTAAATGGACAGCCATAGATAGAACAATGGCAATGAAGTAAATAAGAGTGAAAATGATAGACCATGGATTCGGCCATAGTGTATGGCCGAACCCCATGGGGAATGATTTATGGTTTTAATGTATGAAGGGTTAGAGTAATGGAATGATAGCCATGGATGGCAATATGGTAATTATGTAGAAATAATGGACCATGGGTTCGGCCATGGTGTATGGCCGAACTCCATGAGGAATGTTTTGATAGACTTAAGGTTAATGTATGTTAGATGATTAATTTGTTTATGATGAGATTAATGAATAAAAGGGGTATGATCTTGGACTTAAGTTGAGAGATCAAAGGACTCAAAAAGGGATTAAAACCTAGTAAGTGAGGTTCGGCCATGATGTATGGCCGAACCCCACAAGTTGGGTTTATGGACTTGGACATTATTGTAAATCAAATGGGACATGGTTTTAATTGATTGCTATATTATAAGGTAACGGGACCTCACAAGGTTTGTACAATCGTGAGCGGTTACTGGATGAAAGCGCAAGGACACGTTAGTGGTCTTTGGTAGGATTCCACCTATTTAAAACCATGGGTTTATGTACAATGTTTTTTTATCTTATTTTGATGAATTTATGTTGTAAAGGATATGTTTTCAATCGTGAGGTTTTAATGCTATGTTTACATTATGAAATAACATGTGTTTCATTAGCATCTCATGCATGGCATGGGGTGAAGGATATGTAACCAGAGGGGCCACACTCCGTCGGGGGTCCGAAAAACCGATGTGGGATACCTTGATGTGCTTTTCCATCAGGAAGAAACCGGAGGGGCCACACTCCGTCAGGGGCGTCCGAAAGACCTATGTGGGGGTACTTATATGTACTTGTGATGGGTGGGATTCATTGCATTTGATATCATGACATGGCATTGTTTATATATTTTTTTGACATTATGATGTTATTATATATGTTTTGTACTAACCATATGTTAGCCCTAATTGGAATACCCACTGGGCGCGTTGTTCTAACGCCCTACTTCTACCCTAGTGGATGATACAGGAAACAAAGGGAACAAAGAACGCGAGGAGGGCCAAGCGTAGGAGCTTGGATGCTTTTAGTTTATATTTTGATTAAGATACTCATGGACTTGTATTTTGAATATCTAGAATTCGGAATGTAATAAGTTAGATAATATTTGCTATGGTTGGATGTTTATTTGGATAATTATGTTATGTTAATTATGGATAAAGACTTGACGCACTTTGCTATCTAAAATGGAATAGAACTAGGTTCTATTATAATTCTGCAGTTATGATTTTAATCCGCATGTTTACATTACTATGTGTGATTCGTTTCCACGCACACATAGGGTTGGCCAGTTAAGCGTCGGACTTTAGAAGTTCGGACTTAGGTCGCATCATGACGCCCGCTCTCTATCACTCTTTGTTTATAAAAAAAAAAAATAGATTCTGATGTTCGAAAAGCGTAGAGTGAAAAAGGGCAGGGCGTTACAACTAGGGCCACTATGGATGATAGTGTGGCCCAGAGGATACATTACTGGAATTTAAACACATAAGACAGAAAAGTAAACACACAATAGTCATCTCGAGTTAATCTTTTCTCCGATTTTACTTAGGGTCGAAAATAGAATTTTAAATGTAAAAAATAAAACTGATTTTAAAGGGTATAATTTAAAATTTAAGAGGGAGTCTATTTTTTCCTCCATTTAAAAAAAAAACCCATTTTTAGAGCCCACAGCTAATCTGTACTACTTTTAACTTGCTCTATAATTAATATAAACGAGAAAAGGATCAGTTTGATGCCTTATTTGCAAAATTCTGTTAAAGTTTGTTTGCTTTTGAAAATCCCGAAAAAAAACCCGAACGTCTCAAGCTACTGGACGTTGGATGAAGAAAGAGGAGGAAAGGACGAGAGCAGCTCTCTTCCCTTCTTTTTCTCTGAAGATCTTCCTCTGCTGCTGTTAAACGAAGGAAGAGGAAAGGAAGGAAAAAAAAGAGAAGAAGAAAGGAAGAGACGGTGTGGGTGAGCTTCCCTTCAATCCATTTTATAATTTGAAACTTGGAGCACGCGTAAGAATCGTTGAAGATTTCAAATGAAATCTTTTGCAGATTCTTTTATTATTATTTTATTAAGAATTTTTTTAACAATACCTCTTATGTCCTTTTACATATTCAGGTATTTTTGGGTCCCACTCGACTGATTTGATCAGTCCATTAGGTCAGGTATTAAAAATCAAGCACGGTATTAAAATTTGGAGAGAAACCGACGTCGAAAACTCAGTGTTTTAGCCAAAAATCACCGTTTTATCAAAATTTCATATTTTGAAGTATCTCTTCGGAAAAATCTAACTTCATAGTTAGATAGAGTAAAATAATCTGATAAAAGTATTCTAAAGTTCCAAAGTGGTTTGAAGTCAAAAACCATTCCATTCGAGTGAAAGAGTGTTTTTAGTTTAAAAGCCTGCCCATGTTTCTCGATATAAAATAAATGTCAAAATCTCGATATTTTAAAAACCTGAGGATACATGAGGCTTATCTCTCCGTATATTTTTAGAATTTTGTCTTCACTATAAAATTGGGACTTTGCCGCCTAAGAAAATATAGGTAGTAAAAATACGTAAAATTAGGTTGAGATTGGCATTCTGTTAAGTTCGGAATTTAAAAATAATGCATAATCTAAAATTTAGAGTTTTAACTAGGTGAAATAACTGAGTTTCTAGAGCAGCCAAGTTTTAACCCTAAAATAATATTATTATATTCGTAACTTACCCTTGTACCTTTGAAACTTAATTAAAAGAGCTATCAGACTCGGATCGGATCAAACTCGGATCCGTTGGAAACCTCATTCCGTAATCTTCACGATTGGAGGAACACAATTCATAATCAACGGCTAAAATTTATTTAATTAATCCTAAGTAATCCAAATTAACCTCTAAATTGGACTGGGGTATTACAATACATACAACACTACTTGGTGTATTTGGAGACATCCCTTCAGAGCATTTATGATTTGCATCTATCAGTGTTAACCTCCAATCTCATAGGCAAAATCAGTGGTTTACTCTCTCTTGGCTAAATATTTGAAATTCATTCAAGAATCCAATCGGTTTAGATTGAGATTAAGAGAAAAGGATTAAGCCATCTTCTAAGATAGAAATTGTTAATCCAATTTTCTAGAAGCCCTCTCAAGGACTGTGATTGCTCAACACGACGGGTCTACATTTTCATCGACATCACATTGGGAGAGACATTTCAGAAGCACTACTCATTTGCAAAGCTCTACAAGGCAAGTCTTCTAGTTTAGATCTTTACTTTAAAAATCAATTTATCATTGTGAAGTGGATTAAATAGGTTGTTTCTCTTGAACCACTATAAAAAATAGAGGGATAAGAATTGGGTGAAACTCCCAATCAATTAGGATAGGTGGAAGTCCTATTCTATTGTGTTGGTGTAATTCCAACGCTTAATGAATTTGAAGATAGCCTAAGGTTCAGTGAGTCTCATCAATGGATGTAGCTTTGTTTAAACTGAACAACTATAAATCTTGTGTTCATAGTGTTAGAGCTTATTGTGTGATTTAGCTTAATTGTGCATTCTCTTGTTCACACACATACACTTGATTAACTTAACTTAATTCCGCACTTTATATTGCTTAATCAAGTAAAACTTGAACTGAACACATATTTCGAGATTATTCTATTCACTCCCCCCCCTCCTCGTTTTAAGCACTAGGGTACTATCAACCACATTCAAATTGTTTCTTAGTTTGTTTATGGATCTAGATCTAAGTGCCCATCTTTGCTTCATTCATTGATATTTTGTTAACTTGAATTTTGGAGAGATAAGAATGCCATGTCAAGCACATGTTGAGCTTTATCCTGTATTCTTTCTTCATTTTGTCAGTTTAGGTTATCCCATGAAAATAGACCTTCAACTATGGGCTTTGGAGCCCCAAAACATGGTGGATCAAGACCAAATCTGCCATATATTGGAGAGCTCTTGTTATCTATCAAAAGTGTTCAGAAATAGTGACAATATTATGATTAGATAGAGCATTCAAAGAGATTCCTAAAAAGTTCAAGAACACCCAAATCCAAGTTGTATGGCACAAGTTATGAGCACTTTAAAAGGGGTACAAAACAGGGCAAAACAATTAGGTTATGAAATTGACCTTCACTTAGAGAGCTCGTTTGAACTATCAAATAAACTTAAAACTTTATAAAAAAAATTGAGTGGATAGAATATTCAAATAGATTTCCAAGAAGTCCAAGATCACCCAAATCTGAGTTGTGTAGCTCAAGTTATGAGCATTTTACTAAAATGGTGCAAACAAGGCAAAACAGGGAGATTCTTAGGTTGGATAAAATTTACCCTCACTTGGAATGCTTATTTCAACTATCAAATGAAGTCCAAAATTGCTAAAAATTTAGGAGTAGATAGATCATTTGAAGATTCTTCCAATGAGCATATGCCCAAAATCGAACTTCGTAGCTCAAGTATAGTCATTTTAGTGAAAAGGTACAAAACTGCCTACAATAAGTCGATTGATTGTCTAACAATATGAAAATTTTAGTCTCTGATGCCAATCAGTCGACTGATTGAATGTATTGGTCAACTGACCTTTTTATAGTCAAATACATTCAGTCTCTGATGACAATCAGTCGACTAATACTTAGGATCAGTGGTCTGATAGTGCAAACGGCTAGTTCTTTAGTGGTTCTCTTTGACCTCCAATGACAATATTTTTTAGAGGGTTTTAAATGCAAGACTAAGGGGCATTATATAGATGATTTACACCAAGAAACATGAGAGAAGATTAGACAAGTGAAATAAAAAGAAATCCCCTTCATCCCAAGGATTTTAGAGCTTTTCTCTCAACTTAGGAAAATCAATCTTTAGATCTTGTAAATCTTTCTCATTTACATTTCAAGATTTCATAGGCATATCTTGAACATCTAAAGCTCACTTTGAATGTGATTTGAGAAATTCCTCTATGGATAAATTTATTTTCATAGGAATACCTATCATCTTCCCTAAACCCGAAATTCTTAATTTTGAAGAGCGCATAAGGAAATTCACTTAGCTCATCAAAATCATTCCCTTTCACATTCCAAATTTATTATTGGGATATCTTGAGCATTTATTGCTCTATTTGAATGTGATTTGGGAAAATAATTTTTTATAGGGTTAAGACCTTTCCATAGGAAAATCTTCATCTCCCTAGAACCTCATCTCCTATCATCTTGGTTGGACATCTCTTGGAGCATCTACACTTCATCAAAGAAGCCAAGAAGGAGAGCAACTTTAAGAATGTGCCAAGGCTACTCCAAACATCAAGACGAAAGCGTTGTTGTTATTTTTCTATGAACAAATTATTTTATCTTTGTGTAATTTGTAAAAGGTTGGTGTAGTCCTTACAAGGAGAGAATAGTATCTTCTCCCTTGTGTCTTAAAGGTTCGATCTCCACACGTGAAAGAGATCAAGAGTCAAAGATTCGATCTCTACTCGTGAAAGAGATTAAGGTCGTAAATGGTTTGATCTTCACCCTTGAAGAAGATCTTAGTGGAATCTTCAAGTGGTGTTTAAGGCGTGGATGTAGGTAAGGTTGCCAAACCACATAATCTGTGTTCGATTTCTCCATCGCTTATTATCTCCTCTCATTATTGTTGCATTTTTATTTGCCCTTGATTGTGATTAATTTTTTGATCTTCAAATTGACATTTAATTTGATAAATTATGAAGAGACCAATCATTAATTGACCAATATTTTAGAGAAATTAAAAATTCTACATCAATCATATTCATCCTCCTCTAGGACTGGACCTGGACATTGACCTAGCTTGACTAACATCACCCACCCCTTCAACTAAGGAAAATACATCAACATAATTGTCAATTTCCCCATTGTCACCAAATTTTGGTGTCAGAAGATCCAATTGTTCCTCATCTGCTTGATTGTTAATTTATTCAAGATACCCCATGTTCCTTTTCGATGACTTTTCCACCTGCAAAGGTCCAAGTGTGATTTTCATGCCATCTTTGTAGAATTTATACACATTTCTATTCCGTTCATGCACAATCTCTATAAAATTACGAAGGCCTTCGAAATAACAACAAATAAGCTTCCATTGGTGTCATGTCACACCATACATCATCAATCTGTCAACCACCTCCTTTGATACCATATTAGTGCAACTGCTACCATCATTGATCATATTACAAACCTTGCCTTTGACCGTACAAGGGATGCAAAATATTTTTGTTCGCAACCAATCCTCTTTGATGTCCTGCTTAGAAACAACAAGTGTCAGTGTAATCATAAAAGATTCACTAGAAATACCATAAAGTACCTTGTCTGCATCGATGGATTCTGATTCACTGTGTGGTTCCTCTTCTGAATCTACATTATCTGCTTAGTCAACATCCTGTAAGAATTTACTCTATAATGTGGCCCACACATTTTGAATTTGAAATGAAGGGACTCACATTTACACCTCTGCATGTAACGGTTTGGAGAGTTAAAAGAAAGGGTCAATTACCTCTTTGATGGGAAGAGGGATTGATGTATTTGAAACTGCCAATGGGTCCTCCTCTCTACTCCTAAGATTTCTCTCTGCATTGAGACATACCATCACCTAAGGAAAAGGACAGCAAAGGGACTAAGGAAGAGGAAGAGAGATACTCAAAGACAATCATCTCTTTGTTTCTTCTCTTGGACTGTGTTGTAGGCTTTTGGATTAGAGACTGTAGAAGAATACAATACAGCTGAGGAACATAAAGCATCTACAAGCTAATCACAGATTCACAGACCGATCAACTTGCTAAATGGATTTGGGTATGTTTGGTTTATTTATTTATGATGTTATTCCGCCTAATGTTTATGATATTGTAAAACACCAATGATTTAGATCTTGAGGGTTAACGACAGTGGATTGAATATCATGCACAAGAGGAAATGTAAGAATGTAAACTGTATGATTTATTCCCAAACATTCAATCCCATTATGTAAATATTCTATCAATTGGTATTAGAGCCACAAGATTTCTTTGAATCATTGATGTTTTCTCTAAGGATTTATGTTAATGGATTTTGTAATTATCTGTAGAATATTGATAATGAAATTCATATTAAAAAAAAACAAGTATCAGATAAATATCAGATGACGTTGTTGAGCTTGTTTTTCTTATTATGGACCACCCATTCGTTGCTTGCCAACATTAAGTACTTGTTCCTTCTGGTGATTGTGGTGCACTCAAAATCCAAAGCATCAGCTAGCTATTTTTGTATAAGGTTGGCCACCTCACAGCTAGACCTTCCACCTGTGCAAGTTTGCACTTTAGGCACCTTGTCAAGAAATTGACCATTTGATATGCCTTGACTTGATCCGACACCTTATTGTAAGATACTTCTCAGTATATTAGTTATATGTAGATTATCAAATAAATGTTTCATATTAAATTTTTTTATGAATTAAATGTGACTGAAATTATCGTCATCTGTTGGGCATAGTCAGTGCGGTCAAACCGACAACCAGTAACAAAAGTTTCTCAATATATTCATTATGTTTAGAATATAAATTATATATTTTATATGAAAGATTTTATGAATTAAATATAAACATTATTTAATTCCATTATGTGGTAAGATCATTGTTCATGCCTTAAAATCACATAAAGATATGATTTGGTTGTCACCAAAGTGGCCCAGTTGGAATGAGTCGAATTTCAAATCTTATAACCAAGATTCAGTACTCCTCCCACGTATTGGATAATGATGGCCTTACAAATCGTAATCCCTAGCCATAAAGATAATAGGTTGGCCCAAAGGTGCACCGCTCTTAGTGGTTAACGGATTGAGATAGGATAATTGATGAGTACTTGTGGTTAGTATTAGTATGGACACCCAAAGATGACTACGGTATTTAGTCACTTGTACTTAGTTGATTAGTTATATCGGTGATTGGGAATCACAATAATGTTTGAATAGTGTATCATAAGATTACCTAAAGGTAGATCTAATAATATTGTTCACTAAAGTTAAATTATTTATGTGTTTCATATAATGTTTAAAACTCATAGCATAATATAGTGATCATGAAATTATATACATTTTGCAGCTTCATTATCTGTCCCATTGTATGCGGGTTCCTCATCTGTTCCCATGCTTAATGTGTCAAACTTCTCTAAATGGAAAGAACAAGTTGAGCTTCACTTAGGTGTACTCGATCTTGATAAGGTATTGATTGATGATCAGCCTACCATTACTAATGAGAGTACGACTGAAGAGAAGGCATCACATGGAGTGTGGGTTAAGTGAAATAAACTTAGCCTCAAATTTATGTGCATGACAATGGCCAACAACATCAAGTCTTCCCTACCTGCTTCTGAAAATGCCAAAGAGTTCCTCAAAAGTGTAGAAGATAAGTTCAAGACTACTGATAAGTCCCTAACCGGGACACTTATGGCCAGACTTACCACCATGAAGTTCGATGGGAATCGTGGCATGTATGAGCATGTGATTGAGATGACAACATCGCTGCTCAATCGAAGAAATTAGAGATGATTGTGGATGACTCTTTTCTTGTTCAGTTTATTTTGAACTCATTACCTCTTCAATAAGGGCCATTTCAAATTAACTATAACACCATGAAAAATAAATGGCAAGTTAGTGAATTGTTCAGTATGTTAATCCAAGAGGAGACCAAAAGGGAATTTAAGCCCAAAAAGTTCAAGAAAGCCAACACCAAGTCCTATGAGCCTAGTACGAGTTCCCGGGCTAATGAAAAGGGGAAAACTGGTGGTGTGAGGTGTCACTTCTGCAAGAAGCAAGGACACCTCCAAAAATATTGCAATAAACGAAAGGCATGGTTCGAAAAGAAAGACATACATTACATTTCAGTATGTTTCGAATATAATTTAACTGAAGTTTCCTCTAACACTTGGTGGCTTGATTCTGGGGCAACAACTCATATTTCTAATACGATACAGGGATTCCTTATAATCCAGAACACCGATCCAACTGAAGTCTCTCTCTACATGGGCAATCGGGAAAGGGTGCCAGTTGAACCCATAGGAACCTATCGTCTCTTTCTTGACACTGGCTACCATTTGGATTTTTTTAATTGTCTTTTTGTTTCTACTATTACTAAAAACTTGATTTCAATTTCTAAATTAGATCTTGATGGCTTTCATTGTATGTTTGGACAAAACACTTTTAGTTTATTTAAGTCATCTTCTTTTATTGGATCTAGGTTGTTGATTGATGGTCTTTATCGTTTGAAACTTGATGATATCTTTGCAAATTATGTCCTAACTCTGCATCATAATGTTGGTATTAAACGTGGATTAATAAATGAAAATTCCTCAATTTGTGGCATAAGAGATTAGGACATATATTTCATAATAGAATTGAACGATTAGTAAAGGAAGAGATTCTACCGAGTCTCAACTTTACTAACTTAGGTGTGCGTGTAGAATGCATTAAGGGTAAGCAAACCAAACACACTAAGAATGGTGCCACTAGAAGTAAATGGCTACTTGAATTGATTCACACTGATATATGTGGCCCATTTGATGTTCCATCTTTTTATGGAGAATCTTATTTTATCACCTTTATAGATGATTTTTCACGTTATGGTTACATTTATCTATTGCACGATAAATCTTAAGCGGTTAATTCCGTAGAGATATTTATCACTGAGTTAGAAAGACAATTAGATAGGAAGGTGAAGATCATAAGATCTGATAAGGGTGGTGAATATTATGGAAGATATGATGAAACGGGTCAACACGTGGGGCCATTTGCTAGATTACTAGAAAGTCATGGTATTGTAGTACAATACACAATGCCTGGTACTCCTCAGTAGAATGGTGTTACTGAAAGGCGTAACCTTACGCTTATAAATATGGTTAGGAACATGCAATGTAATAGCATTGTACCTATTATGTCGATAATGTATGCATTAAGGACCGCAATGTACATATTAAAGAGGGTTCCTAGTAAGTCAATTCCGAAGACACCTTTTAAACTGTGGACAGGAAGGAAACCCAATTTAAGACACCTGCATGTATGGGATTGTCCAGCGGAAGCAAGTATATATAATCCACATGAGAAGAAGCAATGAGAGGACAATCAGTGGTTATCCTGAGAAGTCCAAAGGGTATAGATTTTACTGTCCAAACCATAGACTGAGGATTGTAGAGACCTGAAATGCAAGTTTCATAGAGAATAGTGAGGTTTGTGGGAGTGATATAGTAAGAAGTGTGAATGTAAAAGAAGTGAGGGTACAAGTCCTTATGCCCGTAACTTCAAAGACTGTTGTCGTTGTTCCTAATATCATTGAACAACATAATGAAACAGAACACTTGAATGATCAATCACTCCCTGAGGAAACTATCATCACTGATGACCCGATTGTAGAACAACCACTACAAATAGCCTTAAGAAGGTCCCACAGACAAAGGAGACCTGCTATTTCGAATGATTATGTGGTTTACATAGAAGAATCAGATTATGGTTTGGGGACTGTTAAGGATCCAGTCACTTATGAAGAAGCCATAGAATGTGAAAATGTAACGCCCCGCCCTTTTCCACCATTCCGAAAATCAGAATCTGAAAATTTCTTTTGAAAGAAACACAGAGTGAAAGAGAGCGGGGGCGCCACGACGCGAGTTAAGTTCAGACTACTCAAATCTGAACCTTAACTGGCCACCCATGTGTACATGGACTAGACCATGATAATGAATCACACATGGAACTAACAACAACATGCGGAATAAACTAGATTAACTGTGGAAATAATATGAAAAGATAGCAAGTAACAGTCCCAAATGATAATTAAGATAAACAACCATCCATAGTTAATAGTCTAATCAAACCATAGCAAGTAATAACTTATTACATGTCCATCAAAATATAATTCAAATGACAGTAGATAAGTAATCCTGTTCATCATTCAAGCACTTAGGCTTGGCTTCCCTCCCAGTCATCGACCTTCTCTTTTCCCTTCCTCGTTCCTGTGTTATCCTCTAAGGATAGAATTAGGGCATTAGATCAACGCGCCCAGTAGGTTCCCGATCAGGGCTACCACATGGTTAGCATATAAAAACATGCACATATATTATAATATCTGATTATCAAAAACATATGAAAACATGCTATGTATGTATGCAAATGTAATGAGTCCCACCCCATCACACATAAATATAGCCTTTACTTGCCGTGTCTCATATCAACCTGTTAGATTCTCCTGGCGTGACATTTCACCGCTGAAGGACGCCCCACAGTTGCATCTCGGACATTCCGACGGAGTGCGGGCTCCGGTTTCCATAACCACCTGTCAATTCTCCTGGGGTGACTTTCACCGCCGAAGGAGGCCCCACAGTTGCATCTCGGATATTCCGGCGGAGTGTGGGCTCCAGTTTCCATAATCATCATCCCATGCCATGCATGAGATGTCTATGCATTGTATGTCATTTGTAAATACTTAACTCATCATTCAAAACCACATTTTTAACGTAACTCAAATACAACATATCTCATAAGAACATAATAAAACCAAATCATAAATTGTGGTTACAAGTAGGTAGGAAACCTACCGAAGATTAGCTTTGGTGATTGTTCTTTCTTAAAGCGTCACTTGTTCACGACTTGCACGTCGTTCAACTTCCGATACATTGACCATATGACAATCAGTAAATCATACTATCATTTACTTGTTCATTCACGTCTAAGACCCAACCACATCATGTACTACAAAAATACCTTGGTAGGGTTCGGCCATACTACATGGCCGAATCATACCACTTTGGTTCGTGTCCGTACATCCAACCCTGTGATCATTTCCATCATTGATCATTCCATCAATAATTACTTTTATGCCATTTAGGCTAACCTTTAGTTTAACCATATCTAAACCAACTTAGTGGGGTTCGGCCATACAACTTGGCCGAACCTCATCTTTTTAATTTGGGTTCTTCATTCATCACCTCTAATCCCATTTATTACTTAACCCAATTCTATCAAATAATCATGGATGGGGTTAGGCCATGCCACATGGCCGAACCACATCCTATAGATTTTCATCCACAATCCATCATCATCAATGGTTGATTATTTTCTTACACATAGTCCATTTATCCCTAAAACAGCCCCATGGGGTTCGGCCATACTCATAGCCAAACCCTAGGATTCACTTGATCCAATAATCACCATGATTACTCATGGTTTAATCATGATAACTCAACATCAATTATACATGGTTCAGCCGCATAAAAATCCACCAAAACAGTAAACATGTTAATCCATTAATTGCCATAAGAACACCATAACTTTATATAGTTTTTAACTCACCAAAACCATCTAATATTTTCATGGGTTTCGGCCATCCAAAGTGGCCGAACCCTATGTCCATGTTTTGGTCTTTCAAACATGTTTTAGGTGTCATATTAACATATAATATCAGTATAACATGCCGCATTTTTACCTCTCAAAACCATCCAAATAAGTTCATCAACTTGTCCAAATGACCATCATACTTCATGGGATTCGGCCATCCAAGATGGCCGATCCTAATGGTCCATTTCATCAATTTTAATCCACTGTTTAAACCCATGATACCTTCAGTCCTTATGTCATTCAGATCCATGTTTTTAACCTCTTTGAAAACATGCATTTGAATCTTAAAGACACCTCAAAAAAAGTCCATAAAACCTCCATGGTTTCTATGTGTCAAAACATCAAACCAACCTATCTTTTACATGGGGTTCGGCCCTCCATGGTGGCCGAACCCAATGGTCATCTCTACCATTTTAAAACCTCCATTATTCAAGGTTAAAAACCTTGGTGCAATCGGCCCTAACCATGGCCCAATGCACACCCTTTTCTTACAACTTATTTGGCTTAAACACTTAAGAAATCTTACCAAACTTTCCAAACTTTCTTCTTGCCTTTGATCCTTGGTTTCTCCTCTCTTGTTTCCTTCTTTCTTTCTTTAATTCTTTGCTGGTTTATGCTTGAATAACCGGTGCCAAAACCTCTGCTGTTCAGCCAAGAAAAAGAACTAGAAGAGAGGGAGAGAGAGATGGGAATTTCTTGGATACTCTATGTAAAAATCGGCCAAGAAAGGTAACATTCTCCTTTTGTAGTTTCAGCCCCCAACTCCCATTCATCCTCCCTCTTTACTCTTGCCAAAAACGAAGGGATGTTGGGTGTCAACCAAGACACCCCTTGGTGCCAAACATTGCATCTCTTTGAAAATGAACCAATGCATCCATTCATGAATGGGTGCCGCCCAACCTTGGTGTCCCTTGGCTTTGCCAAGGCACCTCTTCACACTCAATGGCTGAGATTGATTCTCCAAGAGTGATGTGTGATTAACAATGCCTTTCCACTTCCTTTTGACTCACTTAACTCAAGATATTTTTATTCTAACCCAACTCATCCAACTCATCACATTTAATGCTCCATATTTGAGTCAACTCTTTTCTTAATTTAGACTCACTCCAAATCAGTCCTACTCAAGCTGAATTAGCTCACACTTGAGTTCAATTGAGGGCCCACACGGTCATCCGTAGTCAACCTAGTCAACTCGACTCATTGGGTCCCCAATCAACCCCTTGACCCGTTTTGACAACATGACCCATTCATGGGCTGATTTTTGCCATTTTAATTGGTTTTCACGTATGCATCAAACCTACCCATTTTTGCTCTACCTGATTTCCTATCAGTTCAGCTTGACCCCATTTAATTTGAGCTTACACAATGGTCAAATCATCCATTATGACCCATTGGGTCCAATTGGGCCATTTGACCCATTTAGCCATTTTCGACCCAATTGATGTTCATTACCCATCCAATCAAACTTGACCTTTATAATGTGCTCATATGATCTTAATTTGAGCAATGGGCCCCACCATTTCCTTATTTGACATCACAAAATAATTAATTTAACAAACCAGGGGCATTTTCGTAATTATCCACTTCATTGAGAAATCGGGGTGTCACGGAAAATTCTGATAAATGAAAAGATGCTATGAAAGATGAGTTAAACTCCATGGACCAGAATGAAGTCTGGGATTTAGTAGAATTGCCCTAAGGATATAAGAAAGTCGGATGTAAATGGGTTTTTAAGACTAAATGAGACTCGAAGACAATATCGAACGGTATAAAGCCAGACTTATAGCCAAGGGTTTCACTCAAAAGAATGACAATGATTATAAAGAGACCTTCTCTCTTGTATCCAGGAAGGATTCTTTCGGAATTGTTATGGCTCTTGTGGCTCGTTATGATTTGGAGTTACACCAGATGGATGTCAAAACTGCGGTTTTGAATGGTAATCTAGATGAGGATGTGTATATGGATCAACCTAAAGGTTTCTCCATAGAGGGAAAGAAACACATGGCATGCAAACTTAAGAAATCAATTTATGGTCTTAAGCAAGCTTCCCGACAATGGCATCTTAAGTTCAATGATACTGTTACTTCTTTCGGTTTTAAGAAAAACACCATTGATCAGTGTATATACCTGAAGGTTAGTGGGAGCAAATATATCTTCTTGATATTGTACGTTGACAATATCTTGCTTGCCACTAATGATCTTGGTATGATATTTGAAACCAAGAGGTTTCTCTCCATTCAGTTTGAAATGAAAGATATGGGAGAGGCAGCCTACGTAATTGGAATAGAAATATTCCGTGATAGAACACGTGGGATTTTGGGACTGTCTCAGAAAGGCTATATAGAAAGAGTATTGGAGAGATTCGGAATGCAAAATTGTTCCCCTCAGGATGCTCCTATTCAAAAAGGAAATAAATTTAGTCTCATGTAATGTCTGCAAAATGAACTAGAAAGAAAACATGTGGAGGAAATGCCTTATGCTTCAGCGGTAGGTAGTCTCATGTATGCACAGACTTGCACCAGACAGGACATCAGCTTTGTTGTTGGTATGCTGGGTAGATATCAAAGTAATCCTGGATTAGATGACTGGAAAGCTGCAAAGAAAGTTATGAGGTACTTAAAAGTTACCAAAGACTTCATGCCCACATATAGGAGGTCTGAGAATCTCGAGGTCATTGGCTACTCGGATACAGACTTTGGTGGATGCGTTGATAGAAGGAAGTCTATTTTTGGCTACTTGTTCCTTATGGCTAACAGAGCAATTTCTTGGAAAAGCACCAAACAGACTATCACTGCAACATCCACTATGGAAGCAAAATTTGTGGCATGCTATGAGGCCACTGTTCAAGGAGTGTGGCTGCGGAACTTTATCTCTGTAACGCCTCGCCCTTTTTCACCCGTTTTCTGAAAATCAGAGTCTATTTTTTTTTTTTTTGAAATAGAAGAGTGAGAGAGGGCACGGACGCCACGACGCGAGTTAAGTCCGAGCTTCTAAAGCCCGACCCCTTAACTGGCCAACCCCACGCGTGCGCGGAGCTAAGTCCATGAGAACGGTTCACGCGTAGGAAGTAAGCTCGTGGATTATGATTATTGCGGAACATGATAATAGAGTCTATCCTACCAGTTTTTAGATAGAAGGGAAGATACAACATTGAATTACCAAAATGCCCCTATGTTCATATTTATATCACAAAATATAATCGTCCATAAGTAACGTCCAAACCATCGCAAGAAATGTAAACTTATACAACCCGACAAGCTAAGTTACTTTAAAATTACATCTCCAAAATGTAAACGTAAATAAACTAAGACTGCGCTGCCCAAGCTCCTAAGCTTGGCTCCTGTCATGTCCACCGCTTCCGCCATCCCCTGCGTCATCAGCTAGGGTAGAAGTAGGGCGTTAGTCAACGCACCCAGTAGGACTCCGAGTAGGGCTAGCACATGGATTAGTGATAACACATATACCGATAAAATAACATATAACAAAGTAAGCATGTGATGAATGTTATGCCATGGGTGCCTATGTCATGTGTCCCACCCATCATCCGTATGATCATACAATGTATTATCCCCATGTTTGCTTCTCGGTCGCCCCGACGGAGCATGGACTCCGGTTATAGCCCTCAGGCTATCCCCATGTCTGATTCTCGGTCGCCTCGACGGAGCATGGACTCCGGTTATGGCCCCTCAGATATCCCCATGTTTGCTTCTCGGTCGCCCCGACAGAGCATGGACTCCGGTTTGTTTATTTTTTTCCGCCCATGCCATGCATGAGATGTAGTGCATTATGCTATGTAATATATATGTAATCCATATACTCAACATATCATACATAGCCATATAATGCATAATATTAAAATATAATCCATATGATTCATAACTTAAAACTCATTATAAGATAAATCATAATCATAAATCTATCATAAGCCAAATCAAAATAATTTAAAATACCATCACATATACATTGCTTACAAAAAGGTAGGAATCCCACCGAATACCGTGTAGCGTTCCGTTACGTTTTCCTCTCGATAATCCGGTTGCCGATCGCGTACCGTTTGCGACGTCCGATACCTTATTACATTTACCGAATTAGTCCATACGTTATCCATGATTGAGTTCCTAACTAATCATAACCCTAGATCCATTCAATGATCTTTAAATACATTATAAGTTTGTCGAAAATCGGCCCTTAACTTAGCCCATTATCCATTGGTTTAAATCACATACATAAATCCGATTTTGACCATTTCGAATGTTCAAATGGGCGAGCCTAAAACGCAGCATCTATACATTCCTTTTCGTCATTCATATTGCATCAAATTTTACTTCTAATCCACATAGGGTTCGGCCATGTACCATGGCCGAACCCATGGTTCTTCAAAGTGGCTATAAATTACGGTTTTGCCACTCCTCTTCCATGTACATTTTGAATTCGTATTTGACCCATAAACTTGGGCTCATTTGTGATTCCCTAACCATGACATCATGTACCTAAAATCAGCCACTTATCCAATTAATTTTGCAAAACATTTAGTCCCATATATTATTCCATATTTGGCCCTCAAGGTGGCCCACAAAGGGATCATGGGTTCGGCCATATACCATGGCCGAACCCATGGTACCCTATCTTCATTTTCTTGGGTCCATTTTACTCCTTTTAATCCAATCTCCAATGAATTTAAATTTTTTCATTCAAGTCTCCATTTTCATCCCATTTAAAACATCACATATTTACTCATAAATCCATTTAAATTTATCATCTCTTTCCATCATTTTCCATTCCTTTTACCTTCATTAAAAAAATCACCAAATTATCACCATAGGGTTCGGCCATACACCATGGCCGAACCCATGGTTCATGGCTCACCTTCATGGGTGCTATTTAAGACCATTATTTTGTCCCAAAAATAATTCATTTTAAAATCACTTACCTTCATTCCTTTTGGCCCTTTAAAACCATATCATACACTTTGATCACCTCTTTTCAATCAACACTAACTACACTTAAAGTCTATTAAGATCACCAACATTTCCTCATGATTTTCTCATTTTAACAATCCTTTAAAATCACCCATTTTTAATCATTTGAAACCTAACTTTCATTAACTACTCTCCATACTTCCATTCTTATAAAACACAAAAATTCAAAATCACTAACCATGGGGTTCGGCCACCTTGTATGGCCGAACCCTATAGTCCATGATTTCCTAAAAACGTCATGCCTCCATCATTTTTGAGGTTACTTGAAATCATTTACATATCTCATAATTTTTCTTATTTAAATACTCCTTTAAAAAATCATCAACTTCTAATCATTTTAAAACCTTAACATCATTTAACCATTCTCCATAATTTTTAAACCTTTCCATCTTAATAAATTCATCACCATTTACCATGGGGTTTGGCCATGCTACATGGCCGAACCCTATGGTCCATTCAATCATTAAAAATTCCATACTCTCCATGCTTTCATTCTTATAAAACACTAAAATTTCATCCATGGATTCCATCATAAATTTTTTTTCCAAAAGTTGCCTACATTTAACCCTTTAAACCCTTGAAACCCTAAACCATTCTCCATCT
The DNA here is from genome assembly GCA_013350335.1 of Chimonanthus salicifolius. Classification (NCBI taxonomy): domain Eukaryota; kingdom Viridiplantae; phylum Streptophyta; class Magnoliopsida; order Laurales; family Calycanthaceae; genus Chimonanthus; species Chimonanthus salicifolius. The sequence goes on along the minus strand of CM023539.1, from coordinate 26,859,740 downwards.
TTTTATTCTTATAAAAACCCTAATTAAAATGCATTCATCATCTAATCACACACCATGGGGTTCGGCCATGCTACATGTAACACCCCGCCCTTTTCACTCTAAAATCAGAGTATATTTTTTTATATATATATATAAACAAGTGTGATAAGAGTGGGATGTCACGACGCGAGTTAAGTCCGGACTTCTAAAATCCGACCCTTAACTGGCCAAACCCATATGTGCATGGACTAAGTCCATGTGAAACATTTCACATACGGTACTAAATAAAACTTGCGGAATATTATTAAATCTAACTGCGGAATTATAATGGAACCTACGACTATTCCATTTTATTAGATAGCAAAGTACATTATCACTTTTCCAAAGTTATCTTAACTTAATCAATCATTCCAAACCATACCAAACCATAGCAATTATTAACTAAGTTATTACATGTCCATGTAAACTTAAATAAAAAGATCCATAAATAAATTCAATCAAAAACCCAAGCTCCTATGCTTAGCTTTCCTCGTAATCCCCAGCTTTTGCCTTTCCCTTTCCTTTTCCTGCATCATCCTCTAAGGATAGAAATAGGGCGTTAGATCAACGCGCCCAGTAGGTCTTCCGATTAGGGCTACCACAAAGTTAGAGTATAAAACATGCAAATAATATAAAAATACGTGTCATCAAAATCTTACAAAAAGAATGCTATGTATGTGATGCAAATGTAATGAGTCCCACCCATCACAAATATACACAGCCACCCTCCACATTGGTTGTTCGGACGCCCCGACGGAGTGTGGACCCTCCGGTTTCCCTTAATGGGAATTCTTATTATCAAGATACCACCACACAGGTTTTTCGGACGCCCCGACGGAGTGTGGACCCTCCGGCTACATAACTACCACCCCATGCCATGCATGAGATGTCAATGAATACATGATACATGCCATTTGGAAATATATTCTAACATTTCATAATCCCATTTTGAACATAATACATTAACATAAACTACTCATAAAAATCATGATAAACATCACATATGAGAATGGTTACAAAGAGGTAGGAAAACCTACTTAAAAATCACTTTGAAAGTCCGCTCTTCTTAAACCGTCACCCGCTCACGAATGCGCACCGTTTAAGAGATTCCGTCACCTTGTTACATAATAATAAATTAAACTTAAATCCCATTTGATTTCCATTTTAATCCTAAGACCACAAACACCAACTTGTGGGGTTCGGCCATACTCCATGGCCGAACCTCACCCTTTTTAATTTTGGTCCCATTTATTTTCAAGTCCATTAATCTCATCATTTAAACAGCAGTCCTCTATTATTTGTAATAACCCAAGTCCATAAAAAATATTACCCATTTAATCCCTTCCATGTCCATGGCAACCTATCATGTTTCCCCCACCCCATATTACTTTTATACCATGTAGAATGACTAATATTCTTCCCTTAAAAGGTCCTTTAAACTCTTAAACATGCATCCACCAATTCCATGTTTTGAAAACCTTATAATAAAATTAGTGCACAAAATAATCCTAGTGGGGTTCGGCCATACAACATGGCCGAACCTCACCTATTCATCCTTGGTCCTTCTTTTAACATCTTAGCCATAATAACCCCATGGTTCGGCCATGAAATGGCCGACCCATGTCTTGTCCATATGATCATTTAAAAATCCTTTTCATGCCATTCATCATGTTCCATGATCTTTAAGTTTTGAAATCCTTTAAATTTAATAAAACAATCCACATGATTCAAAGTCTAAGAAATTCTAATTCTATGAATATATTGGGTGGGGTTCGCCCATACTCCATGGCCGAACCTTACCCCTTCTTTTCCATTCTTTTGGTCCATAATAACATCTTAGAAATTAATTTAAACATCACCCTTGTTCTTCCATTGGACTGATTTAATCAACATCTAAGTTTTCATCCATTTAAAAAAATCCTTTTAAGATTATCATAATGTCCCATAATCTTCAGTCCTCAAAATGACAAAGTCTTTCCATGGGGTTCGGCCATACATATGGCTGAACCCTATGGTTCATCTACTCCTCCTAGACATACTCATTCGGTCCTTAGTTTTTATCCATGGGGTTCGGCCATACCCTTGGCCGAACCATATAGTTCTTTTAAACAAAATTTAAATAAATAACACTCACCAGTTCCGCGACTCCTCCGGTCTTTCTTTGCTCTTTCTTGCTTCCTTTCTTCCTTAGCCCTTTTTTTTTTTCTCCTTTCTCTTGCTTCTTTGGCCGAGGCTGATCTTGATCAATACCACTCCTCCAAAAATGGTTCGGTCAAGAGGGTCTGTTCTTAAGAGAATCTGCTTGAGTGCAATGTAACCTCTAATTCCTTTTTCTCTCTTGTCTTGTGAGTGATCGGCTAAGAGAGAGTGTGAGGGAGAGAGATAACCAAATGGGATTATCTTCCCTATCTCACATGAGATAGAAATCTCAATCCTCCAATGTGTAGGCATTTGAATTTGAATATATTTTTTTAAAGATAATACCATCTCCTTCATCTCTTCATGAATATCCATGTTTTGATTTTTAAACCACAAACCTCTACTCCCCTCCTTCCAACGTGTATGCCACATTTGAATTGAAAAACAAACCAAAATCCTCATTATCTCTCATTATCTTTCTTATCTCTTCACAAGATGAAAACTCCAAGACTTCCACATGTGCCTTTGAATTTGAATTTTGAGATGTCAAACCGTCCCCTTGGTTTGAATTTGAAAAATTAGACCATATCCATCTCCATCGTGTGTCATCATTTTGAATTTTAAACATAGCTTCCTCCATCTCTTCTATGTTTAAATTTTGAAACAAACCAATCTCCTCCATCTTCTCCAACATTTGAATTTTGAAATAAAATAACTCCTTTATCTCTTTTGAATTTAAAATCCAAAACCGTCCAATTCATTCATCTCATTTGAATTTGAACTTTAAATATATTCTATTTGCTTAAATTTCAAATATTAATCCCATCTCATTTGTTTGAATTTCGAATATAGAACCATCCACCATTTTGAATTTAAATTCAAAATGTGAAGGCCGTCCAATCCACTTATTTGAATTTAACTCAACTCACTTGGTGGTCAACCAAGTCAAACACGCCCCAATGGGTCCCAATTGGACATTTTGACCCAATTGAATACATCTTACCCAATTGTTCCAATTGTAACCTTATCCAATAAATGACAAATTTCATAAATATAAGTAATATAAAATTCCAAGGTGTTACACTACATGGCCGAACCCTATGGTTCACAATTCTCCCAATTTTTATACAATCCCATGCTTAAAAATTTGAATATAAAGCATCCCTAATCCATTTCTTAGCCTTCCATTTGATGGATTTTAGATCCATTCCATAGCCTAAAATAATTTGGCCACCATCATATGGCAAGGATGGATTCCAAAACTTAAACCCTAAATAATAAATTTCTTGTTTAGAGCATACTTACGATCCGACGACTCCTCCGGTCTTTGTTGCTCCCGTCAACTTTCTTGGCCTCTTTTCTCCTTCCTCTCCTTGTTTGATCGGCTATATGAGCTTGATCAATGGTGGGACATGCTTGGATCGGCTAAGGTAGAGTTAGGTTTGGGAGGGGGGAAGAGGAGATGATGATGAGCAACAAGATCTAAGCCTTTGATCTTGAGGGGATGGACCAAGACTTGTTCTCTCCTTCTCTTTTCTTCTCTTCTTCTTCTAAGTTCTCTTCTCTTTTCTTTTGGCAAGGTGGAGAGACGTTTTTTCTTGGTGTGTGAGGTGAAGAGGGAGAGAGGGGAATGAGATCAAAAGTTCACCTCCTTTGGCTGACCCAACCATACTCCATCATCATCATTTCCCCCCACCAACCCAAGTATGGCCTCCCTTGACCTTGATGGTGGTGGTTGAGACCCAACCATCAAGCATGGCTCCCTTGTCCTCTTTGACTTGTCTTTGTTGACCCTAATTAACCAACCTAATTAATTAAGTTAAGTCCTCACTTAGGTTAATTAATTTCCATCCAATTTAATCCCATTAAATTATCTATCTAATAAATCCACCCATGGTTGACCAAGTCAACCATGGTGGACGGCCCCCACCTATACCTACCCCATCCGCCACCTCACTTGATGAGGTGGAGGTGGGCCCCACTTGGCCATGTTATTTTAATTCCCTTGATTTTAACTTAGATAATTTTACAATAATTTTAATCAATTTAATTTACCTTAATCCACCTTAGTCTTTTAAATTTATCCATGGTTGACCAAGTCAACCATGATGGTTGGCCCCACTTTTTTCCTTGGTCCACACGCCACCTCAATGGGTGAGGTGGAGGTGGGCCCCATTTGGCCATATCACTTAATCTTGATACATCTTAACTTAGATAATTTTATAATTATCTGATCCATTTAATTTATCTTAATTGGATCACCATTGGGTCCATGGCCCAATTATATTTTGTCTTTCTCATTTATTTTAGGGCTTACCTACTTTGGCCCATTGGGTCCCATATGGCCCTTTTGACCCAAATTGACTATCTTGACCCAATTACTTACCATTGACCAATTAATTGTATTAATTCCAATTCATGGTTTATTGGTTAAACATTGGGCCCATGGCCCAATTAAATTCCCTCCTTACCTTAGGCTTACCTCAATTGGGTCCATTGGGTCCCAAATGAGTATTGGGCCCAATTTGACCATCCTTGACCCGATTAGTCCTCATTGACCCACTAAATGGATTTCATCCAATCCATGGCCCATTGGACCATTCTTGGACCCTTGTCCCAACTTTTGATCCATTTGGTATTCCATCATGTCAAAATTCAAATTAAAATCAATAAATGCCAAATATATATTGATTCGAAAATTCGGGCTATTACAATCTCAGGGCTTAGGATTGTCGATAGCATTGCCAGGCCGCTGAGAATTTATTGTGATAACACCGCAGCAGTTTTCTTCTCAAAAAATGACAAGTACTCCAATGGATCGAAATACATGGAACTGAAGTATTTTGTCGTAAAAGAAGAGGTTCAGAAACAGACGGCGTCTGTTGCGCATATTAGCACTCAGCTCATGATAGCAGATCCGTTGACAAAAGGGTTACCTATAAAGACCTTCAAAGAACATGCCAATAGAATGGGTCTTAAACGTAACTCATCTTGATGTAATTGACGTTATTGATGTATTTTCTTTTTTTGGACTGCCATATGTATTTATGTGATATTTGACACTTGAGTACTCTTGATAGTGTTTCTGATATTTTCTTGTTTATCTTATTTTATTTGTATATATTATGTGTGATTGCTTATCACTAACATGAATAGTATTTGTAACAAGACACTTATGTGGACCATTATGAAATCTCTCACTTAAGAGTTATGCTGAGTGAGTCACTTATGTTATAGTGATGGAAGGGAACATGATGTGGGTTGTTTAGTATTAACATTATGATGATAACCGTATTATGATTATTTGAATGTGAATTACGCGTGCGCCTTATGTTAACCTTATTTTAGATTCAATGATGATGATGATGTGGCCAAGTGGGAGAGTGTAAGAATTTACTCTATGATGTGGCCCACACATTTTGAATTTGAAATGAAGGGACTCACATTTACACCTCTGCATGTAACGGTTTGGGAGAGTTAAAAGAAAGGGTCAGTTACCTCTTTGATGGGAAGAGGGATTAATGTATTTGAAACTGCCAATGGGTCCTCCTCTCTACTCCTAAGGTTTCTCTCTGCATTGAGACATACCATCACCTAAGGAAAAGACAGCAAAGGGACTAAGGAAGAGGAAGAGAGAGATACTCAAAGGCAATCATCTCTTTGTTTCTTCTATTGGACTGTGTTGTAGGCTTTGGATTACAGACTGTAGAAGAATACAATACAGCTGAGGAACAAAAAGCGTCAACACGCTGATTACAGATTCACGGACCAATCAACTTGCTAAATGGATTCGGGCATGTTTGGTTTATTTATTTATGATGTTATTCCACCTAATGTTTATGATATTGTAAAACACCAATGATTTAGATCTTGAGGGTTAACGACAGTGGATTGAATATCATGCACAAAAGGAAATATAAGAATGTAAACCGTATGATTTATTCCCAAACATTCAATCCCATTATGTAAATATTCTATCACATCCCTCTTAAGATATTCAAACGCAAGATGCCCTTCACCATTGTACTTGAAAAACTTCACTTTCCTCTTCCTTTCACATCTGAAGTAGAAGGTTCATCTTCCACCTTCTACGGTTGCTTGGTCTATGTATTTCAATCGTCAATAGACTTGTTAGGTAATTAGATTTATTAGAAGATGAAGCTTTATTGACATGTTTCTATATTTTTTCGAACTAGGTGGCTTTTTATATGCGTCCTCAAGATAAAAAAAGAAAAAGAAAATGAAAAGATACCATAGTCTTTGCATTGGATGGCCACAGTCCATTTTTCTGTATCGGAAAGATCGTCGTTTGAAAGTAGAAGATTAAATTCCTTTGCATACTCCGCCACAAATCACTCTCTCTATCTCAACCTATACAATCTATAAAATAAATAATGTGCATAGTTATTGGGAATAAAAACCTTTTAATCATCTTTTTTAATTTGTCCCAAGATCTAATCTTGTCTCTCTCTATTTTTCCTATCCACCTTAAGCTTTTGGTACCATGCCAAAATTCGACCCTTCAATTTAATCGCTACAAGGTTCTTGGGATCGGGTACATTCTTGTAATAAAAAACATTCTCAATGGTTTCTTGTCAGTCAACAAAATCTTCACCGTACAGACCTGTAAAGAATTCTAAAATTCTTAGCTTTATTCTGAAGAATCTCTCGTCAACATCCTAGCAATGTTGTCTTTAATTTTCTAGCCTCCTGAATCCCTATTTGCTTCTTGCCCTCGGTCAATGCTATCCGGGGTTTCAAGCAAAAGGACTCCAAATCTCCTTCTAAAGGAAATCCAGACTCATTTTCTTTGTGGGATTGGAATTTTAGGAAGCACTCTTGGATCTATGACTCTAGGTCCATCTCTCTGCTGTCTGCTAATCTCTACAAAAGCCTGAGGCTTGTAATAATTTGGCCTTTATTTTCTTTGGGTATTTGCAGTGTCCCGACTCATCCTCGTTCTCTCCATTGACGTATGGAAGCCGCCTTCTGTACATAAGTGCCCAAGAAGTCTACCAGAACAAAATCGTATCGCCTTGAAAAAAAAAAACCCCACTCCCAAAAATAGAAGTTCTAAAAAATTATGTTACTAAAATTAGAGCTTAGCAAATTTAGCAAGTCACCAGATAATTAGACAAAGTCCAAATACAATGACTTCCCAAAAATAATAGGTTTTCTAAATTACCAAATCTGCACAAGATCTAGGCTCTAACACCAAATGTTGAAGGGCTATGATTGAAACTTCAAAAATTTGCACTCTTCCACAGGTCTTCAGTAAAATAAAAGTTTAGATTTAGTTTTTACAAACTGTTCAAGGAAATTCAGATCTAGAATTGTCGATTTTATCAATGTCGGAACAATTGTGTTAGGAGAAAATTATAGGCTCAGATGGATTACCCAAATCAATTTCACTCATAAAAAAATGAATTACGCTCAAATCTCACTAGGAAAATTGACACCATGTAAGATTCATTAATGAAATTAAAATTCAATTGAGATCTAATTGATCATGGAATTAAAATTAAAATATGATTTGGTCAATGCAACAATTTGTCAATCAAATTAAAATGAAAAATTCGAACGCACCATATGCATAAATTCAAATTAATTCAATAAATTCTAATTATGAATCAAAAGAACTGAACTTACTTGCCCTAGGTAAAAGGGACTATTCTCTTCAATTTTATTGAACCTCATTTGGACGTTCTTTCAAAGGGCGTCCGATTCTCAATTTATAGATGTGCTTAGACTAAGAAAAAAATAGAAGAAAATTGGATCTTAGGAAAATTCGCCCATGATAATTGGATCTAAGGAAATTTGCCCATGATCTTAAAGATCCGTTCTTCCAAATTCTAGAAACCAATCTTGTCTAGCCCTGTAACTTTATTACATCACAAAGAAAATAAAGAAAAAAAAATGAGAATTACATCATAATCCCAATTATAGTTTGGACAATTTGCGTGATCTTCTTTCTTGATTTGCAACAAAAAGATTTGGATCTAGAGATCCTTGTACCCTGGACGACTACACTTTCCAATTGCTTCTAAGTTTGTTGATTACAACAAATTTGGATCTGGATCTAGGTGATCTTGATTTGTTGCTATCTTGCTAACTTGAATTTTAGAGAGATAAGGATACCGTATCATGCACATGTGGAGCTTTATTCAATATTCTCTTCTTTTCTTCAATTCAACTTATCCCTAGCAAAGAGACCTTCAAAATGTGGTTTGGAGGTCCAAAACATGTTGGATTGGACCCTAACCCATTTAGCTGCTATATGGGCTCAATTTGAAGTGTTTCTAGGTCCATTTTGACCCTTAGAAAATCCTATCTTTCCAGCATCAAATTTATCCTTGAATTTGAGAATCATTTCCACAATTTGAGAATCTTTGAATTTATCTGTTAGTGCCCCGGCTTGCCTATTCACCTATTTGTCAATTCCATGACTTAGATGAATCATTGTCTCGGAAGGTTCAAGCTATGAACAAGATTTAAGGTGTGATGGAGATTGAATCAAAAGCCTCAAAGAAGGAAGATCAAATGCAAGATTCAAGCATCAATATGTGTATGACAATCACAAAGGTAAAATAAGCATAGATGACTTTAGGTGATACCCAACACCATAGGATGCCCATGCCTAGGCTTAGAAAACACATTTGGATAATTAACAAAGCCTTGGGTGTTTGACACCAATTGAAACCGAACTTGGAAATATGTAAAACCATTGAATTTACTGTCTAGCAGACACATCATGCCCAGCGACATATCACCAATGACAAGGACGATCAATCGTGGTACAACGATGCATCGTTTGGGTCCTAGTTGGAAAGGTTTGTCAAACATAAGTTGTCTCAGGATATGACCAATTGTACAAACACGATCAATCACTGAGACCGGATACCGACCCAATGGGCATCACTATCAACCGGGTGCAAGACCCATCGCCAAGACAGAGTAGAAACATATCGGGCACACCACCCATCGCCCTGGGTTTAAGTTGAGGGTTTGTTTGACAATACTGTCAAAACAGGATAGCCTAAGGCCAATTGGATCGCCACCCCACAATCAATCACCTATGGACTCGTACGACCAATCGTGTAGGGACGATCAATCGTCCGTGTCCAGGATGCTACTGTTAAAGCCCAACGGTCATATTACAACAACTATATTTGCCACACGACCGATCAACGGTTGTAAAGTCCGGATTTTCTGGTTTTCCTATTTAAACACCAAACCTTATTATGTTTTGGTTGGACACCCGTGTGAGAAAATGTAATGCCCCACCCTTTTTCACTCGCTTCTTCCCGTAAATTCAGAGTCTATTTTTTTTTTATAACAGAGTAGAGTGATAGAGGGCGGGACGTCATGACGCGAGCTAAGTCCGAACTTCCAAATTCCAATCCTTAACTGGCCAACCCTATGTGTGCATGGACTAAGTCTACGAAAATGGTTCACACATAGCAATATAAACCTGCGGAATATTAACATCAAAATTGCGGAATCATAATAGAACCAAGTTCTATTCCATTCAGATAGCAAGTACGTCAAGTCCTTAATTATTATTCAAATACCATAATTATTAAAATTAACATCCATCCATCTAAGTTATTACATTTCGAAATCTAGATACTCAAATACAAGTCCATGAGTAACTTTTATTAAAAATAATAAACTAAATCATCCAAGCTCCTATGCCTGGCCCATCTTGCGTTCATTGTTCTCCTGATTTCCTGTATCATCAACTAGGGTAGAAGTAGGGCGCTAGAACAACGCGCCCAGTAGGTATTCCAGTTACGGCTAACACATGGTTAGTACAAAACATATATTATAACATAATATCCAAAACCATGTAAAACCATGCCATGCAATGATGACAAATGCAATGAGTCCCACTCATCACATGTACATCAAAGTACCCACCACATAAGTCTTTCGGACGCCCCGAAGGAGTGTGGACCCTCCAGATTCTTCCTGATAGAAAAACACATCAAGGTACCGCACATAGGTTTTTCGGATGCCCCAACGGAGTGTAACCCCTTCGGTTACAAATCCTCCACCCCATGCCATGCATGAGATGCCAATGAAACACATGCTATTTTATAACATAAACATAGCATTTAAAATCACCTTTCGAAACATATCCAACACATGCTATTTATACAAATAAACATAATATTTAAAATTCAATATAAAGCATATCCTTTGAAACATAATTTCATCAAAATAAGATAAAACAAATGTACATAAACCCATGGTTTCAAAGAGGTGGAATCCTACCAAAAACCATTACGTGTCCTTGTGTCTTTCGTCCGGTAACCGCTCACGATCGTAAACACCTTGTGAGATCCCGTTACCTTATAATATAATAATAAATCAAAACCAAGTCCCACTTGATTTACAACATTTAAAGTCCATTAACCAATCCCCATATTTACAAGATTACCATTAATGGCCAACCTTCCATCTTAGCATGTATTTACAACTTTGCCCTTGGTTTAATCATTTCAAACCTTCCACTCCTTAACACAAACACAATAGACCCATAACTGATTCATAATCATAGATTCATGATTCATAAATAAGACTATAATCCTTCCCTTCATTTAATCATATTAGGTCCATGTAAATTCCATAACCACTCAAATCCATAAAAGAGACCTCATGGGGTCAGCCATACATCATGGCCGAACCCATGATCTTTCGGTTATAATTACAACTTTGCCATTGGTCTCATTCATAGTTAACATTTCATTCAATTACAACCACCTAATCCATTCCACTTGATTCATGGGGTTCAGCCACACACCATGGCCGAACCCTATGACATCTTCATTCCATCTTAGGTCCAACAACCTAAGTTTATACTTAGAAAGTCCACATTTAGAAACTTTCTAATTTCATTATTCAACTTCCATACTTGGAAATTCCCTAAAACGGAAACTTTCTAAATTTATTACTTCCTATTCTTGGATCCATAATTCCAAGTTCTTTCCATAAATAAATAGTTTCCAAAATTAGATTCTATAATTAGAAAGTTCTTAATTGAAACTTTCTAATTTAGTCTCCACTTTCCAAAAATAGAAACTCTCCCATTTTAATCTCCTCCTTCTATTTTTAGAAGCTTTCTTAATAAACAACCTTCCATAAATAAACCCTAGTGGGGTTCGGCCATACAACATGGCCGAACCTCACCCAATTGAGACAATCTATTCACTTTCTAATTTAATATAACTTCCATAAATAAAAGCTTCCTAATTTAATCACTTCCTCCATAAAATAAATCCTAGTGGGGTTCGGCCATGTACCATGGGCGAACCTCACTCATAGAAATAATCCATACATTAATTTCTTTTTAACATGGGGTTCGGACCATGCATTGTGGCCGAACCCTATGGTTCATGCTTCCATTTAATTTTTTTCCAAATTACATAACATTAACATCAAACTATTATTTAAAAATTAACCAATCCAACTCCATGGGGTTCGGCCATACACCATGGCTGAACCCTATGGTTCTTTAATTTCTTTGGAAATCATACATTCCCATTCATCCATTAATTTGTCCTTCCATGGATCTAAAACTATCAACCATACATCCATTAATCAATCAATGTTCCTCCATGGTTTTCAATATTAATAACCCAATAAAATAAACCATAAATTTCCATGGGGTTCGGCCATGCACTATGGCCGAACCCTATGGTTCTTTCTTTCCATTAAAATCATAAAATCCATCCCCCAATCTTCTTCCATTTAACAATTCTCTTCCATGGTGTTCGGCCATACACCTTGGCTGAACCCTATGGTTCTTTTCTTTTAAACAACAATATAAAATCAAACTACTAACCGTTTACGCGACTCCTTCTTGCTCTTCCAATCTTTCTCTTCCTTACCCTCTTTCCACTTCTTCTTCTTGATCTTTCACAAAACCAAACTGATCTTGAAGTTGAATGTATTGCCGTGAATTAGACTTGTAAGAGAGAAAGAAACTTCGGCTATGGTGTATAAACCGTGAGCCCCTCAATGTCTCCCCTTTTATCACTTCCTCTTGATCTTAGTTTAGAAGGTGCTTTAGATGCAATTTCCCCTTAGGGCCGTGCACCCCTTGCATCTCTCCTTTTAAGATAGTACTTGCCGACCTTGGCTTCCCACTTTGGAAGGTGTCATGCGCATATCCCTTTGTTTAGCAATTGCTTAATGTCGTGCGCCCATGCTTGAGATAGCCATTGTCGAGTTTAGACTTCCCACTTTGGGAGAGTCCTAATTTAATTTTAGACACTTCCCTAATGCCATTTTTAAATCAAGGGAAATACCCCCTTTAAAATGATCTATGCGCATCACATATAGATTGCACATCTCCCACATGGCCATGCACAATCTTATTAAATCTTAAATATCTTCTCAAGATATTGTAGCATATTATTTAATTCAAGTCCCATTTAATTTTATGAAAACAATTCCAAAACCGTTGGGTCCTAATTGGGCCAATGACCCAACTCTTTACCCAATATAAGATCCATAACAGATATTCACAAATTAAATGGATAATTTTCATACAAAATAATAAATTGAAAATTCGGGGTGTTACAGAAAATTCCCAAGTCATTTCCAGAGATCCCACCTCCTCTCTATACACCTTATTGAGGAAAATCATTTGAAATCCAATCATCTTGATTGGATTAGAGAGAGAAAATTGTTCAAGGATAATTATTGACAAATTTTAAATCCTAGAGACCTTATCCATAGATTGTGATTGAGCTTACACAAGGCATATCTTCGACAACATCGATATCACATTGGGAAAGACATCTCAAGGAGCACATCATTTACAAGGTTGAGCTAACAAAAGGCAAATTGCTTCTTAGTTTGATTTAACTTTTAAATATCTTCATTGTACAGTGGAGTAGATCAAGGTGATCGAACCACTCTAAAAAATAGAGGGATAAGGACGTAAACCGAGATTTGGTCGAACCTTTCAAAACCTTAGGCGGTTGAGTGAATTCCCAATCAATTGGATAGGTGAAAGTCTTATTCTATTCGTGAGGGCGTAATTCCCCACATAGTTTATTTGGGATAACCTAAGGTTGAGTGAGTCCAACAATGGATGTAGGTTGTTTAACCGAACCACTATAAATCTTGATCTTATGGTGTTAGAGCCTATTGTATGATTGTACTTTTATTGACACACTATCTTATCACACACTTGATTAATCTAATTAATCCACTGCAAATCATTTGATTAATCAAGAAATTTTTAAAGACCATTAAAATTGGTGATTGCCCTATTCACCCCCTTCTTGGAACAATCTAGCACCATTTTCTAGCACACTTTGGGAACTTTCAATTGGTATCAGAGCGTCGTGTTCTTCATAAGGATCTAACCATCCGAGTAGATCTTACTGTTAGAACAATGTCTTGTGATAGAGGATCATTTATGTCCGGTCTATCCATCTTTTGACAATCAATTTGTTCTCCTTCGGAAGACAAAACAGAGAATGATGATTGGTCCTCTATCCAAGATGAATTTATTGAAAATATTTGTAATTCTTTGGATAGTTTAATGGAAGGCTTCACCTCTCATAACCCAATGAAGAATCATGAGAGACGTGCAAATTTGAAATGTTTTATTGCCTCCATTGCACCCAACTAAGAGGGATCCTCAAGTGAGGAAGATGATGATGATGTGGATCTTGAAGAGGAAGATGACCTCCAAGAATCCTTTAATTCCTTGTACATAGAGAGTATGAGATTGGCTAAGGACCTTGACAAGGTGAAAATTGAGAATGTCAAACTCTCTAGCCAACTTCAATACGCTAATATGTAAAATGATATTCTTTCATCAAATTTGAAAAATGCAAATGATGAAATCTTGAATTTAAGAGAAAAATAAAAATTTGCTTCGAGAAAAATTAAAAGGTTTTGAAAATGAAAGCTTGAAGTTAAATGAAGTTGGAAAATGTCTTTAGAGATGAAAATTTGAAATTGAGCTCAAATTTGGAAAATCTTAAGAAATCTCAAGACATGATTACCCAATGTGAACTAAAATTAAAAGAACCTATTTGGGTAAGCCTCATAATGATTGGCATGGTCTTGGTAATTCTCAATCAAACCCAAAGAGACCCATGAGCCAATCCGAACTTGTCAAAAGCCACACCACACATACATCAAATATAAAATGCTTTTATTGTGGATTAACCGGGCATTTCAAGCATGAGTGCAAGACAAGGATAATGCAGGTTAAGTCAAATGTGGCTAATGGTCTTCCTCAAAGAGAAAGGAAGAGAAAGAATTAGGTGGTTGCAAATTCACATTATGCTGAGAAGAACAAGGTAAATCATAGGAAACACTTTGCACCTCACACTTCACATTATCCCTACACTGGTACATCTATTAGGGATAAGTTGAGTGAGACATCCTCATTCTATGAATAGGAACATCAAAAGGAGGGTTTTGTCACAATAAATTGGAATTGGGCCAAATGTTCAAAATGAAAGAATTAAATTGCCCAAGTTCCAAGGATTTGTGAGGAAAGATCCAGATCAAAAATTAATATGGATACCTAAGGGATATGACCTTGCTCATGCCCTACATTGGTCTACGAATTGTGCATCATTGGAGTATCTATAAGCCAAATGTAGTTGAACTTCATTTTCATATAAGTGAGTTCAAACAACCAAGTGTTGTGGCATGGCACATTTGACTCTTTCAAGCACATGATTGTATTTGTCCTGGATATAGTATCAGTCTTGCTTGAAGTGTCATAGATATGTAGACTTAGATTCCAACTCCTAAAGTATGTAACTCAAATGTGTTCTGTTTTCAATATGGTTGACACATTTGTATCATGTTTGGAATCTTAGTGGTATCTTGCATTTAATCCCATTTTCAATATTGGTATATGTTTTGGGGATTGAATGTGTGCAAGATACTTGTGTGGCATATATGCTTTTATTGGTAGAATCACTATATCTCATGTGTCATGCCCCGACCCAATAGGCAGGTGAGAAACATGATTTTTTATTTTTTTTAACTCTCAAGCATGCATAACCCATAGTCTAAACACGTGACACCCACATGTGTAACAAGATCCCTGCGGATCGTAGGACTTATTGGACCCTTGGGTTGATCGAACTGAATCATTAGCTGCCTACATACTCCATTGGAGATCAGATCTTACGTAGTTCTAATTTCACTTATTTTATAGCATTAACACAATGCTATTCATGATGCCACACCAGAACATTCTGGTGCCCATCTGTGGGCCTCATTCATCACCGGTCAAGCCAATCACAGGTCTATACCAACCATGAGAACACCGTCAACCATGGAGTTTATGTCACTCATGGGATAAACATCAACCATGGGACCTATACATGAACATAAGTACTACATCCCTCCTCGGCGACAATACTCTAAATATGAGTCCAATCACCTATGGAATATCGATCCACAGTAATAATTTACATCCATGGTCACAATGCCCTTTATGAGGATAACCATCCATGGGAATGACCCGTCATGGGAATAATATCTATCTATGGAACCATCAAGTCCACCATGAGACCAATACATCTACCATGGGACCAAATGTCTATCATGGGGCCAATATGCCTACCATATAACCAATATATGGGCATGAATCCAATATGTCTACCAGGGGAACAACATCCATGTGACTAATCATCCATCCCTCTTAACACTCTATCAGTGAGTATCATCTATCAATGGGTATAAATCATCCATGAATATAATCCCTCTATGGGCATAATCCATCCATGTGCATAACTCATCCAGGGAACACATCATCTACCATGAGATCTTTTATCGGTAAGAACAACATTTACATGAATTACTACGTGACTGTGGCAACAATATCAAATCATAAACATACCACGATCTCTACCAAGACTTAGGCCCCATGACTTATTAAGCGGGACACTCAAGACTGGCGTGATCAAGTCTACCTTGTCGTGTATCCCCTCACCTCATGGTTGATTTAGTAAAGCTTTAAGGCAGTCGGACCACGCCTTACAAAGATAGTACCATCCCCATGGGGTAAACGAGTATCTAGCCCTGTGCATCAATGCACATCAAATGTGTTATATAGTCGAGTGAGCGCCCTAAGCACAGAGCATGTGAGTGACTCACTCCTCCACGGCAACCATACGGGACCAATCCTCCATAGTTGAGGCATCGTCCAGAATACCTCTTTGGAACGGTCAGTCATAAATCATAATCACGTGAGGAACGTACCCATACCACATCTCAATATCAATATCACGTGAAGGATGCATCCACATAATAATAATGTATGAAATGGAATATAAATCATGCTATGCAACACTATCCCACTATCAACCTCATCAATGTAAACACAATGTACCCTCAAGGACACCTCTATGGAACGGGTTGTCAAAACATCATGATCCCTTGAGAGACATAGGACATGACTTACAATTTGGGAGATCTACAGGAAACACATCCAATCTACCACGCTCTGCGTCCCTTCACCACTCTGGTGATTAAGTCAACTCTGATACGACTTACCAAATTAGTACCGCCTAAGTAGGGCCCACAAGTATCTAACCCTATGCAATCCGTCTTATTAACAAGTACCACCCACATAGGCTCATGAGTATCTAACTCTGTACATTACGTCTTACTAAGTTAGTACTGCCCGCATAGGCTCATGAGTATCTGACCCTAAGTGAAATGTACACCAAGTGTACAAAATAGTCGTGAGAGCGACCTGCAACGCGAAGCATGTGAGGGGCTATACTCCTCAACGAAAACCACAAACAACTGTGAGAGAGATCTATAACGCGAAGCATGATAGGAGCTATAATCCTCGATGGCAACCCTACATGACCAAGTCCCATAGCCGATGCCACCGTTCCAATAGGGTTCTTTAAACAAATCACCATCCTGCCACACCAATCTCCTCATGGGAGTGGGGACTATTACTAATGGGGCCCAAACAAGAGAAATGTACATCTTCAAGTCCTATATACTGTTTGTGTCTCATCCCAACACTAGTAATTCTCAATCTCATCATGCCCATTACCACATCCCATATTCACCTCCTAGATAATCTCCTATGCACACATCAGTGAGTATTGCAAAATGGATCATATTCATGATTACATGGGCAACATATATGGCATAATAATATCATGACCATAATTTCACAAGGATAGCAACACAACACATTCCATTATGTTTCATACATTCAACATATTCATCACGTTGGTTATTTTAAGGACATGGACTACAATTATGAGATACACACATTGGGTTTATTTAACATATTCTTAGTTCTTGTAATTCATTCAACCCGTCTCATAGTGGTGTATCATCCTAAGTCCAATTACTCATTTTTTCACAACATTAACCCAATTAAATTCAACAATAATTCATCTTAACCCTTCCCAAGGATTTTCAACAATTAACACAATTTGTTCATCATCCTTAATATAAACGGATGACACACAATGCATCTTTTAATCGAGTTGAGGCACAATGCTCTCAGTTACCTACGTACCACATAGTAGATCAGATTAACCGTAGTTCATTATTTTCACGTTTGGGTTGATATTGGGGAGTGATCATACTTTTACTTTGGAGAAATCAAATAAGACTTTATTAGCATTTACATTGCATTCAATGCATTCTCAATCATGCTAGCTCATTCCCATTGTAGCACAAGTTAAACCCCCTAGGGTTATAAGATACTTGACCTTAACTCACCCATTTCACTTAGTCTAACCCTTCATCAAGTTCTTCTTAAAATCATGGAAATTCATTTTACACATGGTTAAGTTGATCCACACAACTATTATCAACATATGTACTCACTAGTGATGTAATATAATCACAAAAATCCAAGAATGGCATGAAAACGCATTCATCACACTATTATATGAATTACACATCTATGAATTCCAATCACAATCGTAGAATTCATTTGAGGCATACATTACTCATAACCATACATAAGTATGAGAAGTTATCAAGGTCTTACATTACACATCTTGGGTAATCTTGATTTATCATACATATTATCATACTCCAACACATCAAAATCTATGAACTCTTAACTATAGTAAACATCTAATCATAGGGAACTTGGAAAACTCATACATATGTATTCGATACAATATATTCACATCAGTTACACATAAGCATAGGGAGGTCAAGGCATAACTTTATCCAACTATGGATTGGAATATACACAAAGCAAAATCTAGTCAAACATATTATCAAACTCCTTGTAAGCATGGAATTTTACAATTATTCTCTCCAAGTGTATGACATTCCTTAATTTGGGTTTCCAATGGGTTTTCTCATTCAACTCGGGTTTACTGAGTCCGGAATTTGGGATAATTAGGCACTAATCATCTCAAACTCTTGAATTAGACCATTCAAGCTTCCAATAGCCAAAACCCCCCATTTTATCAAATGTTGTCAAACTCTAATCGTATCAGAAATTGGTCTAGGGGTGTGAATCGTATAAAACTCGAGAATTTCAGTCCAGTAAATCAATATAATTTCCTTTAATGATGAGGAATGAATAGGGTTGATACTATGTATTAGGTCAAATGAGAAAATAAATAATTAAGTAAGAATGTGAGATTAGAGGATTGATGGAGTAATTAAGCGAGATTTAAGAAAAACTAAATTAAGGATGATTTAGTTAAATAGTTTTGAAAGTGGAGTGGAATATAATTAATTAAATTAATTGATGGAAATTTTGGTGATTAGTTAATTAAGAGGGATTAAGGATGATGTAATTTCATAATACTCGATGGAATGGCTTTTAATTAATAGAAACTAATTAATGATGTGGTGGGCGTGTTGTGAGGTGGCATGCCACATGACAAGATAAGGATGAAAGCAACATCACCACCCCACCTTTAGTTTGGACAAATAAGTGATATTCACCTCACCATCCCACATTTAGTTTGGACCAATAAATCCTCTCCACCTCACCACATTTAGCTTTTGTTTTTTGACTAAAAAGCAAAAGGACGATAAGGTAGAGGAAAAAATAAAAAGGGGAGGAGGAAAAGCTAGGGCTCCATCTCTACCTCTTTTCCAAATGGACCTTAGTGTCATGATTATTGTGATAAGGTATAGTCAACTAACCAAAGTGCCAAATGTCCGGATGGGCTTTGGTATTGTATTTATGAAAAGTGAATTGACGAATCAAAGTGCTGAATTGACCCGGACAGGCTTTGATGTCGTACGTGTATGACCAATGAATAAATGCTTTACTGATGGATCCAGTTGAAATTATGATGATATATTATGACACCCAAAAAGATGAGTATGAAATGAGTATATGAGAAGATAAAATGCCCCATTGTCTTAAATGAGTTGTTGAAATACCTATGCATGGGGCATGATGAGGGTATGCATGAATCATGGCACCCATGGCATAATACATTGCACATTGATGAGCACTTACACGATTGGCATATGGTATTTTGAAAGACAAGTGAATATGATTCCATTATAAATATTGGTTGACATCATTATGATAATGAAATTATGAGACAAGTTAGGTATGAGTATGATACCTTATAATGAAATATGTATTATGTTTTCAAATATAAGTTTTCCATGATAAGTTGAACATGAGATTCTTAGTATGATAAGTATCTTGAGGAAAAGTATTGAAATACTATACTATTATGATATGACTAAGATATGAGAAAGGTTTTGAGAAAATTATTATTCATGATTTCAATTATGAGATTTCTAGTATGAAAAGAAGTATGACGTGAGTATATAGCTTTGATATTATAAGTAAATGAGTTTTGAGAAATGCTTGGAGGTTTACATATAAGGTATACAATATGCAAGTGTTTGATTTTCAAAGTACAAGTATGTATAATGTCTTAGTATGACATACCGTAGTGCATATTATGTGATCAGAATTCCTAATGGGTGCATTAACTAAGTCCATAAATTCCCCCGTTAGATTGTGTATGCAGGTTTGAAGTAAGTAGATAAAATTGGACCAAGTGATGCCCGAATGTAGACAAGATGAAGAACTAAGAAGGAAGCTTGGACTAGTGAAGCAGACTCACATATTTTGGGAATAGTAGGACTGATGTTATGTATTAAAATTGTTATGGCAATATGTCTTAGAACTTTGTAATTAAGTATTTTGTATTTGACTCATGTATGATTATATTGGGAATTTCCTTATATTTGCTTTGAGATGTGTTTGGTTGTTCATGCAATGAAATAAATGTTTAAATTTCTACAGGTTTATGTTAGTGTGTGCAAATATTATCACGCACACACTAGTTGGGCCAGTCAAGGGTCGGGTCTTCGGACTCGGACTTCGCGCTCTGTCGTGACGCTTGCCTCCCTCTCCACTAAAATATTCGTAGGTTGCGTTTGGATGAGGGGTAATTTTTATAGGGGTTACTCCTGAGTAGGGGTCACCCTTTAGTAGGAGTCACCCTTGAAACGGAGTTATCCTTATCTTTTTTGGTAATTGCAGTGGCAAAGTAAGAACTTACTCTAAGGATAAAAACTTTTGTTTGGTACCTATAAGGAGGGGTAACCTGATATATTAACAATTTTGTGAGAAATTTTGTAAAATATAAGATTCTTTTTCATAATTATAATTTAAAATGAACACTTTCATTCTAATCGTAAAAAAATAAATAAAGAAAAAATAGATATTATTAATTTAAATTCCAATAAATGAATAAAAAAATGTCAACATATCTCTTCATAAAAAATTATAATTTGTTCCTTGGTAACATGAAATATATAATATAATAAACCATTATAATAGTTTAATAAAGCACAACAAAGATAAAATTAATATTAAAAATTGTCACGGGCTGAACTCCGAGACACATGACTAAATTATTCTTTTTTTACAAATTTCCGATCATAGGTGTCCAACATGTGTAGAAGATTAATTTTTTTGCTACAAAGAGATTATCATGAACCTCAAAATCTTTCGGATTTCAGAGGCCCTATCGAAATTTCGACATAATCACCCCTTAAAAATATGACATTTTGACAATTTCCCTGTATCTAATGTCTCACTACCACATACATTTCTCATGCATTCACAAACACTTCAAAGTTCTTTCTAAATACGAATTCATAACAAGATTTCATTCACAAGACCCATTTCAACAAGCTCAAAAGTGTTTAACTACCACCAGTTTACCCAAGTTCATAAAGAAAAAGTCTATAAACATGCAACTTCCAAATATAAACTTCTAAGGCCTAGCATAAATACATTTCCATTACAAAATACAAAAACATTTAAACATCTTCATTCCTTCTATAATCTCGTCCATGGGATCCTATGAACCTCTCCTTCGAGAAGTATCTTGCATCTACGAAGAGTCAGTACCAATAGAAAATAAATAAACAAATCAATATACACATGTTTACATACCCAAAATTTTAATCTAACATGCTCTAGCATCAGGGCCGGCTAGGCACAAGTTGAGGCCTAAGGCAAAAAATCTAAATGGGGACCTCTTGCTGGCCAATTTTAGGTATGGTAACATGTGTTCTATTATGTTAAAATCATTGGAAGCAACCATGGTAAGTGGTGATTTGTAGATTGCTTTAAGCAGTCTGGTACTCAATGGGGTGCACTGATTAAGAAGAACTTAGCAGTAACAGTTTGTAAAAGAATCACCAAGTAGCAACACCAACAAGAAAAGACAGAGGAAACCCCAATAAAAACAATTTTGATTAAGAAGAAACTGCATTAACGGTATCTGGAGAAGCAAGAGAATAAAAGGGGACAAACAAGCAAAACAACATGATTCTATGATACAAATTGTTTATTCTCTGTCCTTTGTTACTAAGATGTTTATCATGAGCAATCCACTAGTCGAGCATGATTCTAGTTGTTGGATTCAACCTTATTCTTGTTAAAAAACTATGATTTTGGTTATTATTTGTTCTAAGTTATTAGTGACTATGGACACATGTGGATGTTGTTAGTGCCCTTTGCTGAATCCCTGTTTGTCAATTCCATGACTCAGGAAGAAGTACTTGCTAAGAAGCTTGAAGACCCAAGATAATCAAGAATGAAGATCGTGCTCCACCAGGTTCAAAGCTCATCGTCATGGCAATCACCAAAACATGTATTTGGCCATAGATCATTTTAGGTGGTATCCACACCTTAAAGAGGACCACTCCTAGGTTTAGTTGAACAAATAGTAAAGCCATAAAGAAGCCTAGAGAGGAAACTTGACAATAAATTGAAACCCAACTTGGAAATATGTATTTGGTTTCACTGTCAGCTCGACTAGTTGTACTCACTGACCCCTCGGTGGAGACAGGATCGACCCATCGTGGTCAAGAACTGCACGGCCAGTTCGATAGAGGTTCTGGATCAAAGAATTATCATTCTGGGAAAGCCTCTGATCGAGGGTCTTCTATGTACCGACCCCTCGGTGATGAACTTAAACAAGCCCTCGTGGTCGATGACTTGCCGATAAAAAGACTTGTGAGTTCTGGACTGTGAACTCAAATAGACTCTCGAAGAAACAAACATATTGGTAGATCAAGATTGATCGAGAGTATCAAGACCGACCCCTCGGCAAAGGGCGACAGGTCGTTCTAGGTAGGACAAGTTTGGGGACATGAAACTCTGTTAGCATGGTATTGCCTCAGACTGAGCCTCTCGTATGAACCGACCCCTCGATGCCATATCTGTCGATCCATCGGCGATACCAACCTATCGACCGGGAAGTAATAAAATTGTTGGGAGTGCATTTAATGCACAACGGTCGGGTGGTTGAATAGTAATAAATATGAATACTGACCCATCGGTACCACTGACCTGTCGGTTCTGGACAGTCATAGAAACCGTTAAGGCTCCTCTATAAATAAGAGTGTTGGGCGATCATTTTTCTATCTTCCTTGAGTTGAGAAGAGTTAATTACTCTAAGGAACGATCAACACTCTTGTGAGAAAAATCATAAGTAACGAATCTATTGATTGTGTTTGAAAGTGAGAAAGAGAGGAGGAAAATCATAAACAACCATTCTGTTGATTGAGTTTGAAAGTGAGAAAGATAGAAGAAACATAAATTAAGAAACTGGAAACCAGTTTCCTTGTCACCCTAAGATTGTGATTGCTTTACGACGGCTACGAGGAGGAGCGTCAGAACACATTGGGTGGGATCTTCAAGAAGCACACATCAGTGAGAAAGAGCTTCAATGTAAGTGCTTCTTGGTTTTAATTTTGTTTTTAAAACTTTGACCCGAAAGTGGATTAAGGAAGCTTGGTTCTGGAACCACTATAAAAAACTCTATAGCATCGTCTCTGACACATGTGGTGGGTGGAATTTCCAGCCGATTGAGTGAGGTGGAATTCCTACTATAATTGTGACGGGTGTAAGTTCCCACTTAGTGAATTTGGGGATAGCTCAAGGTTGAGCTAGTCTTAATAGTGGAGTAGGTTGGCGAACCGAACCACTCTATATTTTGTGCCCTTGTGCTTGTGGTGTTAGAGTTTATTTTTGTGTTGGTTGCTTAATCACATTTGATAATACATGCTTGTGGTGTTAGAGCTAATTTCTTATGTTGATTGCTTAATCACATTTGCTAATACACACATACTTGATTGTTGTATCCACTACACTTAATTAATCAATCAAGTTAATCTTAAAAAGGACCAACAAATTTGGATTGACCTATTCACCCCCCGTTATAGGGTCAATCGTGTTGTTCTAGCACCCAAGGGAACTCTCAAATGTGATTATTCTTTTGATATTCAACCTTTCATACTCAAACTTTTAGCCTAAAATTTCATTTTAACTTCTAAGGAGAAGAAAGTCTATGGCCAATGAAATTTTGGTACATTTTTCATTACCAACCATTTCCCTTTGCTAAGTTAGAATATGAGACATCAGTTCTCTGTCTCATAAGTTGCATGCTTCACCTTCCTTACATAAAGCTAGATCCAGTTTACTCCACTAAAATTTCATAAATGTAAATACCCCATATTTGTAATTTCTATTCATCAAACTTAGCTTTTCAACATGGGTATAACAAGCTCCATAAACATCATGTTCTTGCATTTAGTGTTAACTACTTTACACACAGAAAAGAAATAATCTAACTCAACTAGCATATTACACATTCCATCTCTCATTGCAACATTTTCTTCTCCTACTCAATCATGTTGAACATTATGTTTAACAAACCATAATCTCGTATTTGTAGATCAAGCATTTGACATGCAAGTTAGAGTGGAGTAAAACATATCCAAGAAAGTCCATAATAAGGAAGCATCCATAAGAAAAAAAACTTACATGGCTACGATTAGTTGAACTGGAGATTCATTCCAAATATGGTAGTTGATGGAGTGGTTGTAGTCGATGAAGCAACAATAGAGCAACAGTTGGAGTAGAGGTAAATGGCTGAAAATTAGATGAGTTAGTAGATCCGATATTTGCAATGATTTTGGAAAGATGATGTTGTAACCATCTTTGTCGTATGTGAGGTTCCAGTCCCAAAAACACAGATGTCCTCATATCATCAGCTATTATGAAATCAATAGTAGGGTAGATCAAATGAGGAAGAATATTTGGGATATCAGATACATTTTTACAAACTCTATTCGTTCTTTCCTCATCTGCTCTACCTTTAGTTTTATATTTAGAAGCCATTACCTCAACATGAGATCCCATTTTCTCCACAATGTTGGTCATTTTTCCCAAAGAAATCGCCAAGCAATCCCCGGTCCCATGTTTCCTCACCTTACTTCTCTGCCCAAACTCATCTAAAGATGGTCGAACTTCTATACGGTCTGTATGATGTTGATCTTTGTTCATCCACAAATGTTTCACTCTCGATGTTCTCCAACACCTCATCCTCATTGAGATCGATGGGATGAGAATCCAACAAATCTTCCCCATCACTAGGTGTTCGAAGACCAGTTGTGCCAGGAGTGTATGCATCAAAAGCATCTATGTTAATATCGCATATATCACCACCAGTTATAGCACCACTTCTGGTGGCAACATCTTTCCCAAATATGATGAGAATTTTTTCATAAAGTGGGAATTTATGATTTTTATATGGTGCTAAGTGATGATGTTTCTAGAAAAAAAAAAGGGAAGTTATATCATATAACATAATAAATGTATTCAATGTTCAATTACATAAATTTTTTTTAACATGCATAAAAAAAATTGTGAAATAAATTATACCTCATAGAATGCATCCATAGCATCATCCTCTCCCGTAAAACATTCCGCTATTGGATTCCATCCGACGCCAGACTTATTCGATATTTGTGACAATGCACTATATGTTTTTCGCCATGTTATTATTCGACTTTTGAATTTTTCTCGATTCATATTAGTTTTTTGTGATGTAGTAAAATTATCCCTCACTTGGTTCCATACATTTGTAGTAAATTTTCCATCAACTCGACCTCCTTGATGTATTTGATCAATTAGGAGGTTGCATAGACAACCATCCATGTCCATCGTCCAATGAACATGCTTTGATGTATTTGATGCAACTCCTTTTCCACCTTGTCTTTCCATCTCCAATAAATACAACAAAAATGATGAATAACAAAAAATATAAAAACATATGCAAAAAGTATACATTATGTGAATTCCATGTATAACTCATATAAGATCATGCAACATCCCATGTGCACATCAAAATATTCCAAAATGATAAAATATTTACTAAAATCCCAACATTATCACTCAATTGAAATAGGATAAAATGACAAAACAACTCTTAACAATATCATTCTGAACATGCACACCAATCATTCCACAAAGAATTAGCCATAACATCTCATTTTTTAGCCCAATTAATTTGCATTTGCCTACTAGACGTGGATGTCGAAGTTTTATTTTGAGTTGTAACAACCTCTCACCCAAAGTCCATTTCTTCATTCATTTCTCGTTCATTAGAAAAATAGTAATCGTCTTTGTCTACTATATTTATAAAGTTGTGAAGAACACAACACACTATGACAATCTTCACTTGAGTTTTGTAATCATAAGTTGTAGCCCACTCCAGAATATGAACCATTCTTTAAGAACCCCAAAGGAGCGTTCAACAACACTCCTTAAACCAGAATGTCTCAAATTAAAGAGCTTTTCTTTATTATTCGGAATAGATTATTCGTTATCCGTAAATTATCTAAGATGATGACGCCCTCCATGATATGGAACCAAGAAACCAAGATAGTTACCATATCCAGCATCACAAAGATAGTATTTACCTAAACATAGCAAAAAAAAAAACAATAAATAAAATTTATATATATTTTCATATATTAAAGTAATAGTGCAATGCCTCGTCCCGCTACAGGCGCGTTATCTCCGAAATAACTCAAATCAACACAAAAAGACAAATATTGGACATTTTTTTTTTTTTGAAACGGGGTAACTATCTCTCGCTCAACAATTTGATAAAGGCCAAAACCAACATGATAAACTATAACAAATAACCATCAATACAGTTTTACAATAATCCAAACAAAACATTTGATAACGACTCTACATAAACAAAAGTCTCTCAAAATTATAGCATAAGTATAATATGGGATCTTAACTGTTGCTACTCCTCTCAGGGTACCTCTTCAAGGGACCCGCCTGGCCCCTCCACAACCGGGGTACCTGAAAGGTAAGGGGTGAGCTAACCAACCCAGTGAAGGGCATAATCATATCACATGTCAGCGACAACATATATCACATGTGTACGGAATAATGGACATCGTAACAAAATGAATGTCTACGTACAAGAGTGCTCACCTATACAACTAATTAGATGTCCCACCGGCTAATCCGAAACGTCATTCCCATAACTCACAACTATCATCCTCCAACACTTGTCTCCCTACCAATACACCAGGGGTCAAAATATCGGCCGATACTGTGCGTATCGGCCGATATATATCGGATTTTCGACCACCGAATTATATCGGCTGATAAGTATAGTATCGGTCGTACCAAAAAAAATTCGGCTGATATGAACGAATTTTTTACTAAATTATCGTTCATGATATCGGCCGAATTTTACAAATTCAGGTTTTTTTTTTAAGAATTTTTTTTTAAAAAATATTGGTCGAGATGACCGATATATCGGTCAAAATCTCGGCCGAATCTAGGGCCGAATCTACCTTTTTTTCAAGAAAAAATAGTAAAAGTCGAGCCTAGGCCCAACTCAAGTCCGACGATATTTTTCCGATATATCGGATGATATCTCATGTCCGATATATCGGACGAGATCTCACTTGTCAACCAATTTCTCCCAGTCAAATCTCTATGTACGGCGGACTACAGGATTCGGCTGGTCCGCCATGCGTGAATATTTTATTTTATTTTTTAAATCTGAGAAAGCGACCCGGCCCAATTTTTTTCTATAAATACCATTCACCAACACTTCAAATTTCATGCACTTACTTTCAAGGAAAAAACAAGATTTTACCATTTCTCTTCCAAAAAAAATTTCACTGTTCATTACTTGATCTAACTAAGTTCTAAAGGACTCGAATTTGGTTGAAACTGAACGATCCAGACCGTTCAAAGTTTTGTTCATTTATAGATCTACTTGATCTTGTAAGTTTTGTAATTTATTTCGATTTATCTATGTTTTATTTTAATTTTTTTCAGCAAAAAATAACATAAAAGTGTTATAATTTGTTAAAAAACGTATGAACTTAAATAACATATGTAGTAAATAAAAGCTTTATAAAGTTGTTATAATTTTTTTCCATCTGAATGTATCTATAGTTAAATAACATATGTAGTAAATAAAAGCTTTATTATTTTTTCATTTATTTATTCTTTTTTGTTAACTATTTCAACGTAAAATAGCATAAATAAAAAAAGTTAGAAAATGATAAAACCTATGAAATAATAGATGAACATTTTTCATTTGCTCTTAGTTACTGTTACTAACATGTCAAAATTTACAGCAACATTTTTTACTTTCATTTACTCTTTATTTTAATTATTTCATTATGAAATATGGATTATGACTTATAAATGTTAGAAAATGGTAAAACCTATAAAATAATACATGAATTTTTTTTATTTGCTGCTATTCACTGTATACTAACTTATTTTATAGGGATGCAATTTTTTCCTTTTATTTTCTTTCTTTTTGTAATTATTTCATCATTAGCTATGGATTATGACATATAAATGTTAGAAAATGATAAAACCTATAAAATAATAAATGAAATTTTTTTATTTGCTTTTATTTACTGTATACTAACTTATTTTATAGGGATACAATTTTTTCCTTTTTTTTCTTTATTTTTGTAATTATTTCATCATTAACTATGGATTATGACATATAAATGTTAGAAAATGGTAAAGCCTATAAAATAATACATGAAATTTTTTTATTTACTGTTATTAAATGTATGCTAACTTCTTTTATAGGGATACAATTTTTTCCTTTTATTTTTTGTCGTTTTCTAATTATTTCATCATTAACTATGGATTATGACATATAAATGTTAGTAAATGGTATAACCTATAAAATAATAAATGAAATTTTTTTATTTACTTTTATTTACTGTATACTAACTTCTTTTACAGGGATGCAATTTTTTCCTTTTATTTTCTTTCTTTTTCTAATTATTTCATCATTAACTATGGATTATGACATATAAATGTTAGAAAATGGTAAAACCTATAAAATAATACATGAAACTTTTTTATTTGCTGTTATTTACTGTATACTAACTTCTTTTACAGGGATACAATTTTTTCCTTTTATTTTCTGTCGTTTTCTAGTTATTTTATCATTAACTATGGATTATGACATATAAATGTTAGTAAATGGTAAACCTTATAAAATAATACATGAATTTTTTTATTTACTGTTATTTACTATATACTAATGTCTCGCATAGGGATGCAATTTTTTCCTTTTATTTTCTGTCGTTTTCTAATTATTTCATCATTAACTATGGATTATGACATATAAGTGTTGGTAAATGGTAAAACCTATAAAATCATAAAAATTTATGACATTTGTATGACATTTGTGTGCTTATCATTTCAAGTAATTAGGAACCCATTAGTTTCATTTTCTAATATTTTCTACATTATTATGTAATTTTCAATCATTTTATTATTTATTTATTTTTATTTCTATAATTTCATAACTTAAAATAACACTTTTTTACTAAGAAAAGAAATTATGAAATTATTTCTATAAATTTTCCTCATTTATATCCTTTTCCTTGTAATTTTCACCATTTTATTACTAATTATATAATTTCCCACTATCGCAACTTCAAAAATATATTAGAAGATGTAAATGTCCGATATTTTATGAAAAAATTACATATTCAATAAGCCCATAATTATCTGCATTTACTGTAATTTTTTTGGAATTCTTTTATTTAAAAAAAAAATTCCAGGCAGGAGAGAGAGAAAAAGTTTGGCCGATATATCGGCTGATATGAAACCGGGCGATTTTTCTACCACTGTAATACACAATTGTCTCAACCGCCGGAATGCAACGGGGAAACTCACATCTCCCTATGGGGGTCTCGACTTCCGGAGCATAACGGGGAGGCCAATCTCAAGGGCAGGCACCTCAACTGCCGGAACGCAACGGGGAAACCCGCTTCTCCCTATGGGGGTCTCGACTGTCGAGGCGTAACGGGGAAGTCCTCCCAACAACCAAACTCATCACATCATCATAAACATATACACATGTCAATAGTTCCTCCATCTCAACACCCAACGGCGCGTTGTCCGTTGTGGGTTACTCCCCCATGCATGCGCATGATATTATGATCATATATAACAACATAAGTATATAATCAAAACACAAGTCCACATACTCATCATGATCTCATTCACATATTATAAGTAATCACCTATCATGTTGTCAACAAGTCTCAAGCATCATATCCAAAAATCCAAACGCATATCTCACTTCCAACATAAATGTATTCACACGTTATAATTAAATGCACAACACGTCATCATTAAGTCCCTAACACCATGTTTGACATCCAACGCATGTCTTATTCTCATCATAAATTCATTCACATGTTATAACTAAATACACATGTTATGAAAGTTTTAAGTATCATGATCAAAATTTTCCATTTAGTAGCATATAGTTGACATGAGTGTACTCGAACGGATCCCTTGCCATAGATTCATTCAACATTTCCCTTACCGAGTGGTTTAATAAACGAAGGGCCCCACTCAAGTCACTCCATGTCCAAGGTTAAAGGTTAAATAAATGTGAGTGCACGCTAAAACAGTGATAAGTCCCCTCACAGTGTGTGCGGAGTCGAAAATCTGAAGCGAGCAAGCTACTTGAAAGGTTGTATGAAGCTCAGTCTGTTGAAAAAAGGAAGAATGAATAAGTAAATAAGGTAAAAAAAGACTAAAAAGATATCGGACTGAAAACGGGCCTAAGAATGGTTGGGCCAGAAAACGGGCCAAACTGGGTCGGGCTTGAGAACGGGCCGAGTCGAAGAGCTGGGTTCGCCGGAACTGGGCCGAGTCAAGTCTGGGTAGGCTGAGTCCTAGGACTGGACCCAAGGTTGGGCTGGACCCAATAGAACTCGAGACTGGGTCTAGTTCTGGACCTAGACTGGTTCAGGTAGCTGGGCATGACCAAGTCTGACCTGGCTAGGCCAGACTGAACTTGGGCCTGGGTTCCAGACCAAAAGGTGAACCGAGTCAGCTCGAGTACACCACTGAACTGACTCAACGATGCGACCGAGTCAACCCATTGCAAGACCGAGTGAAGTGAAAAGAAAGGGAGAAGGGGAAAGCAGGGAAATAAGGGAAATTTGATAAATCCGAGAAAACGAGGGAAAACGAGGGAGAACTCAGTAAAAATCAAGGAAAACTGAGAGAAAATTTGACGAAAACCGTTGAAATCAAGGAAAACTACTGAAATCAAGGAAAGGCATAGAGAAATAGAGGAAATCCCGAGAGGGTTAACGGCGGAGAAGAAAAGGGGAGGACAAAGCGAAGAGGGGGGAGGAAAAGAGAGAGAAGGCATGCCTGGAGTTGGCTACCACGACGAGAAGGAGCAGAAACGACATCCCGAGAGGAGAAAGAGGGGGTGTTGGGCTCCAATCGATCAGAGAGAGAGAGAGAGAGAGGAGAAGATGAGTTGCGGCGGCACTGTAGCAAATCGCTACAATGCTGCAAAAGGGGAATTTAAGAGAGTTGGGTTGTCTAGTTTTAGGGAAGGGTAAGGGTTTAAATGTTTTAAATCCTTTTTTTTTTCTATTTTTTTAATAGTTCTTAAAGGAATTATTTTCAAAGAAATAAAAAGACATTGGAATCGAAAACCCGAAGAAATCTCGAATGTTGAAAGTCGAGCGGGAAAAATGTGTGATTTTCAACAATTTTTTCATGACTATACATAAAAATTATGAAATTACTAAGATGCCTTTCGAGTTTTCAAATTCGAAATCAGATAAATGGGGCCCACCACGGAGCCCACACTCTCCTCACTGCTACTACGGTCCCGAAAATAACTCTGAGGTCTAAAATCTCTCCAAAGAAAATCGGGAAAACTCAGAACGGGTCGTTACAAATAGGGTATCATGTGTTACCATCAGGGACAACAAGGGGACGACTCCTCGTTAATGCATCTTGCAAAACACGAGCATCATGTGCTGTGTCTTCCCATCCAGCAAGTATGTATGTCCAATTCATATCAAAATCACATGCTGCTAGAACATTTTGTGTCGGAATATTTGTTCTTTTATTGGCACAGTGATTGGAACATTAGTCCCGTCCAAGGCTCCAACACAATACTAAAATAGAGGGATAAAGCTAGTTGCATCATTAACTAAGAGATAAGATAGTTGACATTATATATAGTTTTAAAATATTTTACCTTAAAATAAGGCCAATGCTTTCGGTTGAATTTGATTTGTGGTAGAGTTGGGGCAATAGCACTTGGTTGCTTCACATAGTCCTTATACAATGAGCATACAACACGTAATACTCTATGGAAATGTCAACTCACTATTTCTCCAGATCTGTAGAACTTACTACCAATAGCTCGGTTTCGAACATTTTGTCCCAAAGTGTGTAAAAACATCACTAGTTGCTCCTCTAAAGAAACACCCAATGTATCCTTTAATAGACCTTTCGTATCACATTCCTCAATTGTGCAAATGCATCCTTACTCATTGGTATTTGTTCTCGACAAATTGATTCACAATTTAGAATCCTGTCTACATAAATATGTTGCCCTCTATGTGACTCACTAAAGCAGCGAGGCCTTCTTACTCTTTGTGTGTCATAGTAATAATTTGCAGTCGTTGCCGCAGCTAATGCAACGATGCATGCTGAAAGTTCCCATTTTTAATGTGCTAGAACATCGTGATTGACCCTAGAGATTTTTTTTTGGGGGGGGGGGGGGGGGGGGGGGGGGTGAATAGGTCAATCCCATTTTTATGGTGTTTAAAAATTTCTTGATTTAAAGTGCAGCGGAATGTTTATCAAGAGATTTGTTTAGTGTGATACTTTCATTAAGTGATCATACTAAGATTATGACCCTTTACATAAACTTTGATTGTCGATGCTTGTGCGCAATGTGTATAATGAGATAATCAATATGCAAAGTGATGTGTATTAAGAAGAGTACTTAAATACTAAATACAAACACACATAGATCAAACACCACAAGACCAATTTAAAGTGGTTTGGTTAGCCAACATACATCCACTGTTAGGACTCGCTCAACCTTGAGCTATGCCCAAAATCCACTAAATGGGGACTTACACCCTCACAATTAGAGTAGGAATTCCACCTCACTCAATTGGCTGAGAATTTCACCCACCACTGCCTAATAGGAATTCCACCTATCCATTTAGCCGGGAGTTCCACCCACCTCTGTGCCGGAGACACCGCTCCAGAATTTTTTTTAGTGCTTCCGGGGTACATCCCCTTAATCCACTTTGGAACAAAGGTTCTAAATAAAATTAAAACCAAGAAGCACTTGCCTTTGAAGCTGTTCCTTATGATGTGTGCATTTTCGAGATCCCACCCATGTATAACAACGCACCCCCTTTTAGCCTCCGTTTAGTAATCACAGTCCAGGTTGTCAAGGAAAATGGTTCTACCAAAGGTTTCCTAGTTTATGGTTCTCTCTTTCTCACTTTCAAACTCAATCCTTAGATTGGTTGTTTATGAGTTTTCATCATTCCTCTCACTCTCACAACTCAATCCATTTGATTGGTAGTATTTGATTCCCCTAGTGTAATCACGAGAGAGAGAGTGATCCTTCTGTTGGCCCTCGTTAAGCTCACTAAAAAAGATGAGGGTCCAACTGAACTGTCCGAAGGATACAACTGGTTGCATATAGGTTGGTTTATATAGCGATGGCAACCAGTTGAAGCAACGGTAATGTACTGATAGGTCGGTCGCACCGAGGGGTCGGTGACTACAAATGTTACCGCTACAATTCCGACCGTTGTGCACTAAGTGCAGTCCCAACGATAATATTCTTTCTCGGTCAACATGTCGTTTGTCGTCGATGGGTCAGTCCATATGAGAGGCTCGTTCTGGTGCAAAGTATGCTTGACTATAGCTTCAACTTAAAAACCTGTTACCCAGAACGACATGTCGCCCATTACCGAGGGGTCAGTCCTGGTACTCTCGATCGGTCTTTGAATGACGATATGTCTATTTCTTCGAGAGTCCACATGAGTTCAAAGTTTCAGAACTCAAGATCTTGATCGAGGAGTCGTTGACCATGAGGGGTCGTTTCAGCCTTTCACAGAGGGGTGGGTGCATACGAGGCTCTCGATTAGAGGCATACTCAGAATGACAATTCATTGTTTCAGAACCTATGTCATTCAGGTCGACGAGTCTTTGACCACAATGGGTCCATCCTGATTGCACCGAGGGGTTAGTGAGATACGACTGGTCATGTTGACAGTGAAACCAAATACATATTTCCAAGTTTGGTTCCAATTCACTGTCAACCTTCCTCACTAGGCTTCATATGTTTTAACCATTTGTTTTTCTAAGCCTAGGGATAGTCCTCTCTAAGGTGTGGGTACCACCTATAGTCATCTATGACATTTTACCTATTTTGTGATTGCCATAATGATGAGGTTCAATCCTGTGGAGCATGATCTTTTTTCTTGATCATGTTGGATCTTTAAGCTTCCAGCAAATGGTTCTTTTCGAGTCATGGAATTGACAAATGTAGGGGCTTGGCCAAGCCGAGGTATTAACAATCTCCCCTTTTGTCAATTTCATGAGAAAACCTAAAAGCTAACCCATTTACAAACCCACCCTATTACATCTCATTTGAATACAAAATATTATATTAATTACATGTACATATTCAAATGGAAAACAAGACAATGGTCTTCGCATATTCTTATTCAGCTTCCTTCATTTCATTTTCCTGTTAAGTACATAAGTAAGTAACATTAGAAAATCATTAGAGGGGTTAGTTCCAAAACATAAAAATTCATTGATGGACTAAATAAGATTTGTTTTTAAGCTCCCCCATACTTCCTGATTTCTTAGTGACCAACATTCCCCATAGCTTATCTAAGCTATCTGTGTTGAGAAAATTTCTCTCCCAATCTTCTTTGAGTTTGATCTTTCAAACTCCAAGCATGGACATTCTCTCTATATCCATTGGTTTTGATGTCTTCTAGTTTTTACTAATTTCTCCCCCATTTTGTCATTCAATTGACAAAGATTAGTAGGCCGACATCGAGATTTAAGCACTCCCCCATGCTTCTTGCATTTAGTGTTTAACTAGGTTCTCCTCTAACTCATGGTTCTTCCTTATAGTTCAATGCACATTTCTCGTGTGACAAGATTAGTTTATCCCTGCACAAACTAAGATATCAGTTTGCTGATGTCTTCCATGAGTGGAGCTATTGTCCTAGCATTCCTAGAGTCTTCTCCCCCATTTTCCAAGCTGTCTCCCTCAGCTTTCTTGACCTAGTTCCCCCATAAACTTAGCTGCCTCTAAGTTTATTTTTCTCCAATATTTCTGTTAAAGCTCTCATTAATCATCCTCCTCATACTGTCATGACCAGTGACAAGTTCTAATTAGCACATATTTTGTGCTCCCCCATTGTCCATAGTATGTGTAATTTCACAGCCAGATTTCTATCTCCCTAACAGCTTGCATGTTAGTCTGTTTTACAAAATCCATGTAAACAATAGACATGAGATAGACGGCAAAAATGCATCAAATTAACATACATACTAAAATAAACCATATCATTTTATTGATTAGAATGTTCATTACATATGGTTCAGAAAGGGGGAGGGGCATCAAATATCAAAAGTATAGTTTTTCAAGGTGCATAAACACAGGACAAGAAAAACTATCTTAAGCAAATTCGTCTGAGGAAGATGTTCAATAAAATTTACGAACAATCTTCTTTTTGTGGAGTTTCTCGACAACCACCTTGATTTCGTGTACCCAATCTTCAAGGTCATCCATCCTCCATTCAAGTGAGGAGACTCTGTCATCAAGAGTGATATTCCTTTGTTGAGGTGATTGCAACTCTCTCAAATATACCTTATACATACGTTCTGCTTCTTCTTCGAGATCCTCGTTTATTATCAATTTTACTTCAGCTTTGTAGTTTGGTATAA
The DNA here is from genome assembly GCA_013350335.1 of Chimonanthus salicifolius. Classification (NCBI taxonomy): domain Eukaryota; kingdom Viridiplantae; phylum Streptophyta; class Magnoliopsida; order Laurales; family Calycanthaceae; genus Chimonanthus; species Chimonanthus salicifolius. The sequence continues at coordinate 26,823,961 of CM023539.1, read as the reverse complement.
TATTTGAAGCAGAGCTCTTTCTGTGAGGGGTACTCTTCTAAGTAGAGCTGGCGGCGCTAAATTCGAGAACATCCCATGCGAACCTAGGAGATCTCCTGAGGAAATGGGGTTTGGACTCGGTGATTTTTCTGGTGTTCGCAGACTGAGATTTAGCTATCTCATTTTTCGGCATAGTTGCTAGGGAAGCTCTAACAAAGGCTTTTCCAAACACTAAATCTCACAAACACCGTGACACCCTTGCTTCTAGAGTGAAGGAAACAAAAACCCTATGGTTTTTCGGTGAGATTTTGCTCTAGAAGGTTCTAATGGCTGGCCTAGGGCACGGGAGGGGAGAGGGAAATCGCCAGAGCACAGTGGAAGAAGAAAAGATGATTTTTGAATTGATCTATCATTTTCGCAGAAAGAGACCTTATTAACTTACTCTTTCTGTGTAACGCCCCGCCCTTTTTTACTCGCCGAAAATCAGAATCTATTTTTTTTTTTTTAAAGTAAAGAGTGAAAGAAAGCGGAAACATCACGACGCGAGCTAAGTCCGAGCTTCCAAAGCTTGACCCTTAACTGGCCAACCATGCGTGTGCGTGGACAAGTCCACTAAAACATTTCACACGTACTCAAGTTAAACATGCGGAATAAATCATAGATACGGAATTATAATAGACTAACTATCTTATTCCATTTTAGATTAGCAATGAGTCCATCACTCAACAATAATTATCTTAGGTTAACATATCCAAAATTAACATTCAAACCATAGCAAATAATCTAAGTTATTATAGTCCCAAATGCTAGCTACTCAAATTATATTGTCCACGAGCAACTTAAATAAAGTGAAACTAAATTATCCAAGCTCCTAAGCTTGGTTCCGATCGTGTCCTTCTTTCCGTCCATTTCCTGTGTCATCATCTAATATAGAAGTAGGGCGTTAGACAACGCGCCCAGTAGGTACTCCAAGTAGGGTCAAACACATGGATTAGTATAAAAATCCAGATATAATACATCATGCTGTACTTGTAAAACATCGTATCCAAAACAGTGTATGATAATGGAGATCCAATCATACAAATAAAACCAGAAACAGTGCATGATAATAGAGATCATAATCATGCTGATTCAATGCCATGCCATGGGTGTCATATGCCATGAGTCCCACCCATCACCCATATCACAATCACATAGTAGTCCTCTTGATGGAAATCCTCATCAAGGATCCCCACGAATGCCTTACGGATGCCCCGACGGAGCGTGGATCTCCGGTTACAAATCAATCATACATCCCTCTTGATGGATAATGCACATCAAGGTACCCCTACGAATGCCTTACGGACGCCCTGACGGAGCGTGGATCTTCGGTTGCATTTGATCCCTCCCATGCCATGCATGTGTAAGTGCCCCGGTTCGTCCGAGTCACCCTTATTGTCAACTACGTGACTCAGTTGGACTTGCCTTAGATGGATAAGAAGATCTACTATGAAGTTGAAGTGTCTATACTAAATACGGTATTGGCACACAGGTAAGTGAACTGTAGGAGACCCTAGGCTAAGTCGAATACCTTAAAAGTCAATTGAAAAATAAAGTGAATAAGTCACTTTCAGCCTCGAGGGCACATGCAATCTCCCGAGGCCTCGCAGCTAGTTATGCTGAGCTGAGCTGAGTCAAGCTGACCCTGTCTTTTGCTGACTCAGTCTCCTACAGATTTAGAAAGTTAAAATCTGTGTTTGTTTAATTGAGAGTTAATTATGGTAAATAAATTTATCCACATGGTGAGATGCTGCCACCTCACTTAAATTTGAATTTGAATACAGTTAGGGAGTTGTCCATGACAAGTATGGAAATGCTCTTCCATGAGTTGTAAACCATCTTGCATTCTTCCCATCTAATCCTTAATTGATGGATATGATAAATCGATTGCAAATCATGCACGGTGGATATGAACTGGCTGGTTTCTGACTGGACAGATTACCTTGCACATATGTGCACGAAAGGAAAGGGGATTTTTGGGGCTTTCTACTTTCGGTCATCATCTTCTCTTTTAGAGTCTTGATCCTTCGATTTTTGGTTTCAGGTACTCTTGCATCTCTGATTTAACCCTCTTTTGTCTGTTCTTTGTTTCGATTTTATTGGTAAAAATACCTAGGAAATCTACGGTTGTCAAAAGACATCATACCCACAGATCCTTGAGGAGTAATGATGCTTCATCGTCAGCCCCCACTCGGTCTCCTCCTCCACCGCCTAGAGAAAAGAGAGTCCGGGCGTATAAAAACCCTGATTGGGTTCTTCCATCTGTTTCTATGACGGTCTCCTCTTCCGATGAAGAACCAGAGGTTGGTCCTTGGGAAACCCTTGTCCCTGCTTCTTCACCCTCTACTTGTCCCTTTCCCAGCTCATCCAGACACTCCCATTCGTCGGAAATCCATATTGAAGGGTCTGATGCCTCCTCACCCCCTTCTAATCCCCCAGTGCTCGGCTTTTCAGGTCTATGCCGAAGGAACACTCCTTCAAAAATTTCAATGTCGAGCGTACATGCTATATTCCAGACCTTGAAAAATACAATACCTTCAAAGTCCTTCAGAATGTTGGCTGGGAAAACATTCTGAGTTGGGGCGGCAATGCCTAACCCTCTATGGTCAAGGGCATGTATTCTTCAATCCATAAATCCCTCGATGGTCCCTCTCATTCCTTCATTGTCAAATTCTCCAATCGAGAAAAATTCACTGTCACACCTGAGCTGGTCTCTCAGCTCATGAACATCCCTTTATTTAAAGGTGGGGACATCTTTGCAACCCGACATGAGGTCGCTCCAGAAGACTATCGTAAAATTATTAGTAAACTCTGTGGTGGTGATATAGATAGAGAAGGAAAACTCCAAATTCACTCATGTTCTCTCCTTCCCAAGTACAAGATCCTCCATCTGATCTTTACTTTCAATGTGTATCCCCGTCTGATGAACAAGTCACAGCTGAGCGACTACATGATTAATATCTTGTATGCTGTGGCTATGGGGAGAAAAATCTATCTTCCTTCATTGATTTGTGAACATACTAAACGTTTCTGAAAGTCTTCTGCCCAAAGTGTTGTACCCTTCTGCTATCTCATTACACGTCTTGGTACTCATTCGGAATGGTACCTTATCCTGGAGAAGTTCCTCTCATTGTACGACCCCTGGACAAAACCGGCATTGAGAGAAGTATCGGCTCATTTCGTCCATCATCTGGAGGCTCACCCAGTTCCGCTCTCTATACTGAACGCCGGACTCGTAAGGGTGCTACCAGTCCTTCGCATTCCATTGATCGTAAGTATTTCGAGGAGCGTTTCGCCGAGATGGAAAAGCGTCAGGAATCATTTCTTTCTGATTTGAGCAAGCGTCAAGATCGCCTCCTATATCAACATCAAGAGCTCTCCGTCTATGTAAGAACATCCATGCGGCGCATCTTCCACTCTCTCAAGCAGATTACAGATTCGTACCGCCAACATGATGCAGAATTTCCTCCCTCATCTCCTTAGGATTGAAGATTCTTTTATGGACCTCTATTTATTTTGTCTATCTTCAAACTACATTTGGGTCTGTAATATTTAAACTAGCTCTTACTATGTTGTTTATGCTTGACTACTGTGCATTATAACTCCTCCTATGCTCTCTATTATGTTCATGTCAGATTTCATGTGCTCCATATTTGCATATCTTCTATTTTTTGTTTGACTTACCTTTATCAATTTTCTTGACAAAAAAGGAGAGTAAAATAATGTGCTAATGTTGAGGGGGAGCATACAAGTCCCACTAGTATCTATTCTTTTTGTATGTAGGAAAATGGGGAAATTGATTTCGTCTTCGTAGGCACAATTTAAGGGGGAGATATTTGTGATATTAGAGGATTTAATATCATTGTAATTTCATTTGTTAAGGAGTGGTCTTATGTGCTTATGTAATTTTGGGAAATTGGTTTAATGGGTAGATTATAGGTTTTTGTCACGTAATTGACAAAGGGGGAGATTGTAAGTGCCCTGGTTCGTCTGAATCACCTTTATTGTCAACTATGTGACTCAGTTGGACTTGCCTCGGATGGATAAGAAGATCTACTATGAAGTTGAAACGTCTACACCAAATAAGGTATTGACACACAGGTAAGTGAACCGTATGAGACCCTAGGCTAAGTCGAATACCTTAGAAGTCAATTGAAAAATAAAGTGAATAAGTGACTTTCAACCTCGAGGCCTCATACAGTCTGCTGAGGCCTCGCAGCTAGTTATGCTGAGCTGAGCTGAGTTGAGTCGAGTTGACCCTGTGTTTTGTTGACTCAGTCTCCTACAGATTTAGAAATTTAAAATATGTTTCTGTTTAATTGAGAGTTAATTATGGTAAACTGATTGGAAGATAATTATGGTGAATAAATTTATCCACATGGTGAGATGCTACCACATCACTTAAATTTGAATTTGAATACAGTTGGGGAGCTGTCCATGACAAGTATGGAAAGGCTCCTCCATGAGTTGTAAACCATCTTGCAATCTTCCCATCTAATCCTTGATTGATGGATAAGATAAATCGATTGCAAATCATGCACGGTGGATATGAGCTAGCTGGTTTCTGACTGGACAGATTACCTTGCACATATGTGTTGTCCTTACAGAATTACCGCCAGCGAGGCCTCATTGGATGCCACGAGGCCTTGCAGGCGTGACTTACTGCAAAACTTAAACTGTCTTATAAAATAAACAGTAAGCCTTTGTTAGAGTGACCGAATACACAGAGAAAACAAGGAACAAGATTACAGTGTGTGACATTCGGCCTTCCCTCTAGACACCTTCTTCATCATCCTCCTTAGTGGATGTTTGGGTAATCAAAACCCCAATCCTGATGAAGAGTAAGGTGTTCATATAGGACTAAAACCATTCATACCCAAGTCCTACTGCTGTGCCGATAAATAAGTTGATGATGCTGATTTGATGGAAAGGAGCACACAGGTTCAGTAAAGAAGAAAGAGCTTAAAGGAAAACGGTTAAGGCCCAAGGCAAGTTTTCTTCTTCGATTTATTTTAAATATTGTAAAGTGGATTAGAACAGTGTGTTCGAACCACTCTAAAAAATAGGTGTAGAGGATTAGACTAATTGGGTTGAACCTCTGTAAAAAACTAGGTTGTACTATTTGGGGATGAGACCCTTACATAATATATTTGGGACAATCCTAGAGTTGGTAAGTCTGAGAGTGGATGTAGGTTTGTTGAAACTGAACCACTATAAAATATTTATGTTATATGTGATTGAATGCATGGATTGAATATTTTATTTACTTAAAGTATAAATCGGTTGAGAAAATTTAAATGGGAATTAAAATTGAAAACCGACCTATTCACCCCCCTCTAGGTCATGCATTACTCTAGTAACGGAATTTCAAGCATGAGATGTAAGTGCAAACATGCTATGCAATAACACATATCATAGCATTAAAAATTCCATAATTGAAACATAACATTTGATAGCAAAATACCTCATAAAAACATGAATTAAAATCATCATATATACATATTCCATGGTTTTCAATAAGGTAGGAATCCTACGAACTTCCAATTATCGGGTCCTTGTGTTTCCGTCCAAAAATCGATCACCGATTGCATCAAGCCGATCGTACGCCGTTTGTGAAATCCCGTTACCTTATTACATTTAACACATACATACATTAATTTGGTGATCCATTTAATCCCATAAAAACCAAATTAATTATTCCAATTGATTTAAACCTTCTCTTCATCCTTCCAATTTAACCTAACCATTTGGAAAATCATATAAATATTTCATTTCTAAAATCAGCCGGTTACCCACTGTCCACTACCCACTGTCCACTGTCCATTGTCCACCAAAACTCACTTGTGGGGTTCGGCCATACAACATGGCCGAACCTCACTCTTTGGTTTTGACCCCCTTTTTACACAACATGGGTCCAACACCATCCATTCTTTGATTTATTAATCCCATCACTTAAGTTAATCAGTTAACTTGATAAAAACGACACCTAACCATCAAATATTATCCATGGGATTCGGCCATATTGGTTTTTTCATTCCATCTTCTTTCCATTTTAAGCCCTCCTTTCTTAACTTGGTCATTCAATCACTTATCATGTATAAATCTACCAAAATGACTCATCAAAATAATTCATGGGGTTCAGCCATGGTCCTTTGTTTCTATTTTCCCATGGTCTAACCATCTTTGAAACCATCAACATTTCTCCATGGGGTTTATCATACACCCATGTTCATGAAAAGCCCTTCATGGTGTTTAATCATACACTTAGGTCCATCATTTTAAAACCCAAAGATCCATATTAAATTCATTAATACTTCTTCATGGGGTTCGGTCATACAACATGGCTAAACCCATGGTCCTTGGTTCTTCCTTATTTCCTCTTTTCAAGTTTATCATTTACAACATGTAAACCTTATTTAAAATCACTAACATATTTGCATGATTTTCATTCTTTACCACTCATTAACATTTACCAACATCCTTCATCATTTTCACGATCTAAATATATGTAAATAATTCAATATTTCTCCATGGGGTTTGGCCATACTACACGGCCGAACCCATGGTCCATGGTTCTTCACCTTTTACCACATTTGAGACCATTTAAAATGATTAACAATTCTCCATTATTTCCCTCCTTTAAAACCCTTTAAAATCATTGACATACATCCATTTTAAAACATTTTAAAATCCTTAACACCTTTCCGTGGGGTTCGGCCATACAACATGGCCGAATCCTATGGTTCATCACTTTCTCTTAAAAATCATATAGCCAAGATTTGATCTTTTGATGGGGTTCGGCCATACATCATCGCCGAACCTCATCCAACCCCTTTTTGTCCTTGATGGTTCTCATACATAAAACCTAGGGTTTGGCCATGCAAGGTCCTGTAATACCCTAGATTTTTCAATATATCAATATTTACGAAAATGCCCTTGGATTTATAAATTGAAGGGTTATGATCATAGATGAGAAAAATGGTGGGACCCATTGCTGAATGTACTTGTATAAGGTTTAAATTAAGTTAAATGGGCAAGGTACACTTATTTGGGTCAAAGAGGTTAAATGGGTCAAAGGACCCAAATGGGACCCAATGGGTCATGTATGTCATGATTGATCATGGAGTGAACTCAAAGCTTAATTGGTTTAAGTTCATTAAATATTTGAGTTGGTTTGAGTTGAAATAAATAATGGAGTTTAGTTGAGTTGAATTTATTAGTTGAGTTACATTAAATGAATGAGTTGAGTTCGGTGAGTTAAATAAATGGGTTGGATGGAATGTTTATTTTAAGTAAGTGATGTGTGTGAATGGGAGTGTAATGGATTGATTTCAAGTGAAAAACAAAGAAAAACGTGGGCTGCATGGGGAAGTTATCTTATGCATGTAACTCCTAGTTAAGTGTTAAATGTTGGTGGAGGTTTTGGGAGTTACATGTGGTGAGGAGTTGCAAAGTGAAAAGATTCATAAAACACGTTGGATTGCATGAGAATTATTCTTTGCATGAGAATTAAAGGGGAGTTGGAAGGTTGAGTTGGTCCAAGTGAATCAAATGGGTGAAGTTTTATTTAATTGGGTCAAAGTTTGTGAAATGGGTCAAAATGGCCAATTTGGACCCAATGGGTCGGGTTTGACTTTGTTGACCATTAAGTGAGTCCAAGATTGATTAAATTGGGGCTGTTTGGAGTTGGAAATAAAATCATATAGTTGAGTTAAATAAGTGAGCTGATTTACATAATTATAGTGAATGAGTTGGATGGAATATTTATTTTTAAGTGAGTGAGGTGTGTAGATAAAAGGTTTGTGGGTTGTTTCAAATTCAAAACTACCCTACACGTTGGTTGCATGGGGGTGTACCACATGCATGAAACTCCTAAGATATTGATGAATGAAATGATGGTTTTGGGAGTTACAACCTTGGGGAGTTGTATTTCAAAGTTTAATCCATAAACACGTTGGAATCTTATGGGAGGATTATGTCTTGCATGAAACTCCAAATGGAGTGTTTATGTTGCAAAATTAAAAGTATTATGCACGTTGGATACTATGGAGGCTTTATTCCATGCATGAAACCCCCCACATGGGGTATTGGTGAGAATCAAGGGAGGTGGAGTTACATAAGGGTTATGACATTTCAAATTCAAAATTATAGGCTACAACGTTGGGGCTCATGGGTGTTTCACATTTTGGTTGAAACTTCTAGTTGGGAAATGAATGGGATTTGAGGAGGTTACACCAACAACCATGCAAGGAGACGTTGGTTGCTTGGGGTGTTTCATTTCATAGATGAAACCCCCAAGTAACATAAAGAACTTTGATTAAAGATGGGAGTTACACAAGGGCTGAATTAACCTTGGGCTGATTTTGGCTAAACAAAGGGCTTTTCATTTTACTCTCTCTATCCCTCTTTTCCTTGGACTGTTATCATCTCTCCAAAACCAAGAGCAGCAGCTGGTTGCTTAATCAGTCTTTGGATTGATCTCTTTTCATCAAGACAAGTTCAGCCAAAGGGTTTTGGCATCAAGACTTAGCACGTACATCCAAGGCCAAAGTTTTCTCTCTTTCTCCCTCAAATCCATATCATTTGGCTGAATTATCCCAAGGAGCTTGCAGCAAGATCAGTCTCAGCCCAGAGAATAGTAAGAGGGAAGGAGAGGTCAAGGAAATAAAGGGTCAAGAAAGGAGTCAAAAGAACCGAAGGAGATGCGGTGTTCGTAAGTGCATTTTGAACCCTTGTTTAATAGATTGGTTAAGAAAATGAGATCTGCCCATCGTATGGCCAGATCCATCAATGATTTAAATATAGGAATGTGATGTTTAAAAGTGGAAAAAATATGGACCACAGGGTTCGGCCCTTTGGATGGCCGAACCCCATGGGAAAACTTGGTGATTTTTATGGTGTTTGAGAGATGAAATTCATATTATGTATTGAAGTTCTTTTAAAGGATTTTAAAGGGAGATAAGGTCACTGATTTTGACCAGTTATTACATGGCTGAATTATGTGTTTATTAAGCTAAGTACTGATCAAAAAATATGGACAAATATTGGAGGGTTTACATCAAGGAAACCTTGGGGTTCGGCCATGTGTATGGCCCAAACCCATGGACTGTTTTTGATGGTTATTTGGGTCAAGTGTAGGATGGATTTTTATGTAAACATAATGTGCTTTGATTTAAGAATAAACCAAGTTTATAAATGGATAAATGGATCTAAACCATAGGCCATGAGGTTCAGCCAATTGGGTGGGCCGAACCCCATGAAATGGTATGACATTTCATGGAAGTATTAAATGGTTTTGTGAGATTTTAAAGGATTTAAAGTGAAGATAAGCTTACTGATTTTAGGTAACTATGGCTTGGCTGAACCATATTAATACTATGGTTAAATTATGGATTAAAACCATGGACAATGGTTGGATTAATTACACCAAGAACCATAGGGTTCGGCCATATGTATGGCCGAACCCCATGGACTGTTATGTGGATATTTGGATTGAGTTTTATAAAATGGAAATCATACAAAGTGATGGGCTTATTGGATACTTTTGAAAGGTAAAAACATGATAACATTATACTGTTATCCTATGTCTAAATGAGACCAAAAACATGTTTAAAAGGACCAAAACTATGGGGTTCTATGGCTAAGATAGGACATGGAAGTTTAAGTGGATTTTTGGGACTTAGACTAAGTTAGAATCACATAAATGAATGCTTAACTTGCTGTTATGTAAATAAGGTTTTGGGATTTCTAGAACGGTGTACAAGCTGTGATCGGAAGACGGTTCAAAGGAAGGGTCAAACAAAGTAAACAAGTGTAGGTTTCCTACCTTTATAGTAACCACTATTCCATATGTTGTTTTATATTGATTTCAATAACTTGTATGTTTGTAAAGCTATGTTTCTAAATGACATGTTTGCATAGACATCTCATGCATGGCATGGGATGATGGTGTTGTAACCGGAGGCCACACTCCGTCGGGGCGTCCGAAAGACCACTGTGGGGTACCCTGATGATGAGAATCCCATCAGGAGGAATCCGGAGGCCATACTCCGTCGGGGCGTCCGAAAGACCACTGTGGGTTACCTTGACGATGAGAATCCCGTCAAGTGATGGCTATGTTGAATGGTGATGGGTGGGACTCATTACATGTTCATTTCATACATAGCATGTTTTTATGGAATTTTGTCACACATGTGTTATTATTATATTATTTGCATGTTTTTGACTAACCATGTGGTAGCCCTATTCGGAAACACTACTGGGCGCGTTGATCTAACGACCTAATTCTATCCTCAGAGGAGATTGCAGGTACGAGCAAAGGGAAAGGAAAGGTCGTTGACCGGGAGGGGAGCCAAGCCTAAGCGCTTGGATGATGGATTGGATTACTTTATATTACTGTCATTTGAATACCTTAGTGGATGACGCAGGGAAAGGGAAGAACGTGGATCGAGAAGAGGACCAAGCATGGAAACTTGGGCGGTTTGAATGATTTTGAATGGACTATTCATGGATGTGCTATTTGAATTATGTGGACACTATAATTTAGTAACTAGATTTGTTGGCATGTAATAAGTAGTTAAGATAGATGCTATGGTTTGTTTTAAGTCGGATGGTTTGATTGAACGATTAGTTAAGATTGATTAGTAATTTTGGAGAATAAGTTATGTACTTTGCTATCTTAAGTTAAAAATGGATTTGTCTTCGGATCTATTATAACCTCAGTTAGTTTAAGACTAAGTTAATTCCGCAAGTTATATATGTACCATGTGCGGATCAGTTTTATGGACTTAGTTCATACGCATATGGGCTTGGCCAGTTAAGGGTCGGATTTAGAGATCCGAACTTAACTCGCGTCGTGACACTCCGCCCCGATCACATGATTATTATATTTAAAAAAAAATAATAAACTCTGAAAATTAAAGTGAAAAGGGCGGGGTGTTACAGTTGGTATCAGAGCGAAAAGGGAAGTTGAATCTTCCGAAGTAAGATTAAGACGGTTTCATGTCTCACTGACGGATAAGAATCCCAACTGACCGACTCTTCGGAGTCCGCTGACTGGGGGCCGGATTAATTTACTTCGTAGACTCAGACTGAACAATCAATCTGAGAACAACAAAGATAGCAAAGGAAGTACAGTCAACATAAATGGATATACCAAACATAGCAACATAGGAAACACTTCCCCGATATCCCCAAATGGAGAAATAAACACATGATACGTAGGGAGGTTTTCCTCGAGAACAGGAGAACATAAAGATTTCCCCAAATTGAGAAATGATACTTGATACTTAGGAAGTTTCCCCAAAAAACAAAGAAATACAAAGAGTGCTTATTTGGCAATTTTCCCCAAGGACAAGAAACACAAGATGTTTATTTGGTAAAATTCCCCAAACACGAGACTTTATATGATACATAGGAAGAATCCCCAAACAAGAAGTACAAGATGTTGATTAGGGAAAATTCCCCAAAACAATGATTAGTTTGATTTGATTTATGGTTGTTATTGATATGTTTTTGTTGCTGTGATACAGATATGACGAGCAACATAGAGTACACCGAGTTGTGGGACAGAGGGACACCTAGCTATCCGATAGATCTAGTTTCTTCTTCCGACGATGCTAGCATACCAAATTTCATCAATGAAGTTGAAATCAGTCAGGACATGGAGGTAAGATCGCCCGAGTACAATGTTGGGGCCTTTGTACTCGAAGAGGATGATGAATATGTCCCAAACTTAAGAGAATTTGTAGGGGAGATAGAGCCCGGGTATATGTGCGAGTTGTGCAATCAGGAGGGGCACAACTGTACTTACTGCCCCTACTTCCTTGAGGTTATTTGCCTTGTATGTGGACTTCACGGGCATGGGAAGGAAATGACTAATTGTCCATACATCGGGGGACTGGGAATAATACCCTGTATGACTTGTGGAGTGTTGGGGCATACGTCGACGACATGCCTTGACAACTTGCTCGATTTTTATGATGATGCAGGGTCATCAACGGAAGATTAGGCTAAGAAAGGGTAAGAAAATGTCGGGGAAAAGAAAAAGATTTTGTAAAGGGTTGTGGGTACGTTTTGAAGGGTTTGTTCTAACCCTACCAAACCTTGTATGGTGATGGAAGTTTAAATGATTTTCAATAAAGTATGCAACTTTAGGAGTTCATGAGGACTTTGACACTGAGATGTATGTGAATAAGTTATTGGAGTATATTGAGACGTGGTATGGGTGCGTCCCTCACGTGATATTGATGATTGAGACTGTGGGAAACTAGATACGAATTACGGAGACTTGGTCCCGTAGGGTTACCGTTCAGGGGTGGGTCCCTCGCATGCTATGCGCTGGAGGGCGCTCTCACGGCTAGTTCACACGCTTAGTGTGCGTGGATGCGCAGAGCTAGGTACCATGTTACCCCATGGGGGTGGTGCTAGCTTAGTAAGACGCGGATTGACCGCTTTAGAACTTGACTGAATCACCTTTGAGTTGAAGGGATGCAGGGCGGGGTAGACCGGATCACGTTGGACGTGGGTCTTCTGCTTAGTAAGTCATGAGCCCTAACTCTTGCAAGGGGTCGGGGTATATTTGTGAGTTGATATGGTTACCACAGTCGGGTAGTGACTCATTTGAGTGTTGTTTCCATGGATAGAATATCTCATGATGGATGTTGTGCTTAGATTAGTATGCCCATGAATGGATTATACCCAGAGGAGGTTTATATTCATGGATGGTTATTAACCATGGATGATGGTTCCCATGGTAGTTTAGATTGATGCCGGGTATCGATAAAAGGTGTTAGTCACATAATGACTTATGTACAAATGAAGATGTGAAAAATTTTGGAGATGTATTTAATGGAAAAGATAAAAGTCTAGTAAAACTTGAATGGGAAGCTTTGAGCAACTGTCGAGTTAGTCTAACTAGCTAACTCTGTAGTTAGCTGATGGAATTCCAGGAGGGTGAAGCTAGAAACTAAGTTAAAGTGGAATCAGCGGAAAATTTGGAACCCTACTTCGTTCGATTTTCGGGACGAAAATTTTAAAAAGAGGATTGTATTGTAATACCCTAGATTTTTTAATATATCAATATTTACGAAAATGTCCTTGGATTTATAAATTGAAGGGTTATGATCATAGATGAGAAAAATGGTGGGACCCATTGCTGAATGTACTTGTATAAGGTTTAAATTAAGTTAAATGGGCAAGGTACATTTATTTGGGTCAAAGAGGTTAAATGGGTCAAAGGACCCAAATGGGACCCAATGGGTCGTGTATGTCATGATTGATCATGGAGTGAGCTCAAAGCTTAATTGGTTTAAGTTCATTAAATATTTGAATTGGTTTGAGTTGAAATAAATAATGGAGTTTAGTTGAGTTGAATTTATTAGTTGAGTTATATTAAATGAATGAGTTGAGTTCGGTGAGTTAAATAAATGGGTTGGATGGAATGTTTATTTTAAGTAAGTGATGTGTGTGAATGGGAGTGGAATGGATTGATTTCAAGTGAAAAACAAAGAAAAACATGGGCTGCATGGGGAAGTTATCTTATGCATGTAACTCCTAGTTAAGTGTTAAATGTTGGTGGAGGTTTTGGGAGTTACATGTGGTGAGGAGTTGCAAAGTTAAAAGATTCATAAAACACGTTGGATTGCATGAGAATTATTCTTTGCATGAGAATTAAAGGGGAGTTGGAAGGTTGAGTTGGTCCAAGTGAATCAAATGGGTGAAGTTTTATTTAATTGGGTCAAAGTTTGTGAAATGGGTCAAAATGGCCAATTTGGACCCAATGGGTCAGGTTTGACTTTGTTGACCAGTATGTGAGTCCAAGATTGATTAAATTGGGGCTGTTTGGAGTTGGAAATAAAATCATATAGTTGAGTTAAATAAGTGAGCTGATTTACATAATTATAGTGAATGAGTTGGATGGAATATTTATTTTTAAGTGAGTGAGGTGTGTAGATAAAAGGTTTGTGGGTTGTTTCAAATTCAAAACTACCCTACACGTTGGTTGCATGGGGGTGTACCACATGCATGAAACTCCTAAGATATTGATGAATGAAATGATGGTTTTGGGAGTTACAACCTTGGGGAGTTGTATTTCAAAGTTTAATCCATAAACACATTGGAATCTTATGGGAGGATTATGTCTTGCATGAAACTCCAAATGGAGTGTTTATGTTGCAAAATTAAAAGTATTATGCACGTTGGATACTATGGAGGCTTTATTCCATGCATGAAACCCCCTACATGGGGTATTGGTGAGAATCAAGGGAGGTGGAGTTACATAAGGGTTATGGCATTTCAAATTCAAAATTATAGGCTACAATGTTGGGGCTCATGGGTATTTCACATTTTGGTTGAAACTTCTAGTTGGGAAATGAATGGGATTTGAGGAGGTTACACCAACAACCATGCAAGGAGACATTGGTTGCTTGGGGTGTTTCATTTCATAGATGAAACCCCCAAGTAACATAAAGAACTTTGATTAAAGATGGGAGTTACACAAGGGCTGAATTAACCTTGGGCTGATTTTGGTTAAACAAAGGGCTTTTCATTTTACTCTCTCTAACCCTCTTTTCCTTGGACTGTTATCATCTCTCCAAAACCAAGAGCAGCAGCTGGTTGCTTAATCAGTCTTTGGATTGATCTCTTTTCATCAAGACAAGTTCAGCCAAAGGGTTTTGGCATCAAGACTTAGCACGTACATCCAAGGCCAAAGTTTTCTTTCTTTCTCCCTCAAATCCATATCATTTGGCTGAATTATCCCAAGGAGCTTGCAGCAAGATCAGTCTCAGCCCAGAGAATAGTAAGAGGGAAGGAGAGGTCAAGGAAATAAAGGGTCAAGAAAGGAGTCAAAAGAACCGAAGGAGACGCGGTGTTCGTAAGTGCATTCTGAACCCTTGTTTAATAGATTGGTTAAGAAAATGAGATCTGGCCATCGTATGGCCAGATCCATTAATGGTTTAAATATAGGAATGTGATGTTTAAAAGTGGAAAAAATATGGACCACAGGGTTCTGCCCTTTGGATGGCCGAACCCCATGGGAAAACTTGGTGATTTTTATGGTGTTTGAGAGATGAAATTCATATTATGTATTGAAGTTCTTTTAAAGGATTTTAAAGGGAGATAAGGTCACTGATTTTGCCCAGTTATTACATGGCTGAATTATGTGTTTATTAAGCTAAGTACTGATCAAAAAATATGGACAAATATTGGAGGGTTTACATCAAGGAAACCATGGGGTTCGGCCATGTGTATGGCCCAACCCCATGGACTGTTTTTGATGGTTATTTGGGTCAAGTGTAGGATGGATTTTTATGTAAACATAATGTGCTTTGATTTAAGAATAAACCAAGTTTATAAATGGATAAATGGATCTAAACCATAGGCCATGAGGTTCAGCCAATTGGGTGGGCCGAACCCCATGAAATGGTATGACATTTCATGGAAGTATTAAATGGTTTTGTGAGATTTTAAAGGATTTAAAGTGAAGATAAGCTTACTGATTTTAGGTAACTATGGCTTGGCTGAACCATATTAATACTATGGTTAAATTATGTATTAAAACCATGGACAATGGTTGGATTAATTACACCAAGAACCATAGGGTTCGGCCATATGTATGGCCGAACCCCATGGACTGTTATGTGGATATTTGGATTGAGTTTTACAAAATGGAAATCATACAAAGTGATGGACTTATTGGATGCTTTTGAAAGGTAAAAACATGATAACATTATACTGTTATCCTATGTCTAAAGGAGACCAAAAACATGTTTAAAAGGACCAAAACTATGGGGTTCTATGGCTAAGATAGGACATGGAAGTTTAAGTGGATTTTTGGGACTTAGACTAAGTTAGAATCACATAAATGAATGCTTAACTTGCTGTTATGTAAATAAGGTTTTGGGATTTCTAGAACGGTGTACAAGCCGTGATCGGAAGACGGTTCAAAGGAAGGGTCAAACAAAGTAAACAAGTGTAGGTTTCCTACCTTTATTGTAACCACTATTCCATATGTTGTTTTATATTGATTTCAATAACTTGCATGTTGTAAAGCTATGTTTCTAAATGACATGTTTGCATAGACATCTCATGCATGGCATGGGATGATGGTGTTGTAACTGGAGGCCACACTCCGTCGGGGCGTCCGAAAGACCACTGTGGGGTACCCTGATGATGAGAATCCCATCAGGAGGAATCCGGAGGCCACACTCCGTCGGGGCGTCCGAAAGACCACTGTGGGTTACCTTGACGATGAGAATCCCGTCAAGTGATGGCTATGTTGAATGGTGATGGGTGGGACTCATTACATGTTCATTTCATACATAGCATGTTTTTATGGAATTTTGTCACACATGTGTTATTATTATATTATTTGCATGTTTTTGACTAACCATGTGGTAGCCCTATTCAGAAACACTACTGGGCACGTTGATCTAACGACCTAATTCTATCCTCAGAGGAGATTGCAGGTACGAGCAAAGGGAAAGGAAAGGTCGTTGATCGGGAGGGGAGCCAAGCCTAAGCGCTTGGATGATGGATTGGATTACTTTATATTACTGTCATTTGAATACCTTTGTTGGACATGTAATAATTCATTACATGCTATGGCTTGATTAGGTTAATAACCTTTGGATCGTTGATTTATCTTAATTAATGGTTGAGACTGTTACTTGCTATCTAGTCTTTCTATTCCGCAATTAATCTAGGTTATTCCGCATGTTGATGTTAGTTCCATGTGTGATTCATAATCATGGTCTATTCCATGTACACATGGGTGGCCAGTTAAGGTTCAGACTTGGGTAGTCTGAACTTAACTCGCGTCGTGACGCCGCCCGCTCACTTTCGATGTTTTATGATTACTTTTTTTAAAAAAAAAATTAGACTCTGAAATTCTCGAAAAGGGCGGGGCATTACAGGTCCAAACCATGATCCTTGATCATTCACCATTTCCTACACGGGACATGCATAAGGTCCTTAGCCATAACAAGATTAGGGTTCGGCCATACAATTGCCGAACTATGTTCCTTGACCATCTTTTCTTACTTATAACATCTTATCAAGTACTTACCGATTCCGCGACTCCTCTATAGAAGACAGCCTTCAAGATGCGATATGGACTATTTGAGTTTGTAGTCATGCCGTTTGGACTCACCAATGCACCAGCTGTGTTCATGGATCTAATGAACAGGATCTTTTGACCCTACCTGGACCAGTTTGTGATTGTGTTTATTGATGATATCTTGATCTTTTCCAAAAGTAAGGAAGAACATGCTGAGCATCTACGAATAGTTTTGGACACCTTGAGGAAGAACAAGTTGTATGCCAAAGCAAACAAATGTGAATTTTGGCTATCTGAGGTCAAATTCTTGGGGCACGTCATAACAGCAGATGGTATAGCCGTGGATCCGGTTAAAGTGGCGGCAGTGAGTGAATGGAAAGCGCCAAAGAATGTAACCGAGATCCGTAGTTTCTTGGGATTAGCTGGTTATTATAGGAAGTTCATCATGGACTTCTCCAAAATTGCATCTCCATTGACTCGACTCACTCAGAAAGGAGTCAAATATGAGTGGACAGATCTGTGCAATCAGAGGTCCGAGGAGCTGAAAGACAGACTAACAATTGCTCCCATCTTAATTTTTGCCAGAAAAAGGCAAGGGATATGAAGTAGAATGCAACTCTTCAAGAGAGGGACTGGGGTGTGCTCTCAGTCAACGTCATCGTGTGGTGGCTTATGGTTCAAGACAATTAAAAATTCATGAACGCCTTTATCCCACACATGATCTGGAATTAGTTGCAGTGGTCTTCGCTCTTAAAAGCTGGAGACACTATCTATATGGTGAGAAGTTTGAAGTCTTTTCAGATCACAAGAGCTTGAAGTAATTATTTGATCAAAAAGAGCTCAACCTGAGGCAGCGTAGATGGATGGAATATCTAGTGGATTATGAGTTCGCACTCCGATATCATCTGGGTAACGCAAATAAGGTGGCGGATGCACTCAGCCGCATATCACATGCATCAGTGGCATGTTTGATCATAACAGAATGGGAAATGTTGAATACCATTTGAGAGTTCAATCTATATATCACAAACCATGGGAGTATGTACAATTTAATTATACGGTCCAACATGGTTACCAAGATTGAACAAGAGCAACAAGCAGATCCGGAAGTGGAGGAGATATGGGCCAAGATGTCTACTGGCGTGGTCATACCAGAATGGGAATTACGACCAGGACAGGGTCTTGTATTCCGGGGTAGAATATATGTGCCAAAAAGCTGCAGAAAAGAGTTGTTGATTGAGGCACATCAGACCAAACTCTCCATACATCCGGGCAGCACCAAGATGTACCACAACCTGAAGAGGCATTACTGGTGACATGGACTCAAAAGAGATGTTACAGAATTTGTGGCACACTGCTTAACTTGTCAGCAGGTTAAGACAGAACATCAGAAGCCACCAGAGTTACTCAAACCCTTATCAGTGCCAGAATGGAAATGGGAGCACATTTCCATGGGCTTTGTAACGGGGTTACCGAGGTCCTCAAAGGGCAATGATGCTATATGGATTTTGGTAGACCGACTGACCAAGTCTGCACATTTTATTCCTATCAAGATGACAGACTCATCTGAGACTTTAGGTTGGCGTTATATCAAGGATATCATTAGATTACATGGTATTCCTCGGACTATAGTGTCCGACAGAGATGGTCGATTCACCGGCAGAGTGTGGCAGAGCATGCAGTCGGCCATGGGGACCGATCTACTGACTAGCACAGCATTCCATCCACAGACTGATAGACATTCGGAAAGGACAATACAAACACTGGAGGATATGTTGAGAGCGTGCATGCTAGACTTCAAGGGTGGATGGGAGGATCACCTGCCATTGGTAGAGTTCTCATATAACAATAGCTACCAAGTAAGTCTTCAGATGGCTCCATTTGAGGCTTTATATAGGAGACATGCAGGTCACCAGTGTGCTAGACCAAGGCCGGTGAGCCTGCACTGATTGGACCCGAGCTAGTCGCGGAGACTACAACACAAATTCAGTTGATACGTCAGCACTTGTTGACTGCACAGAATCGACAAAAGAGCTATGCTGAAAAAAAGAAGGAGGTTTCTCGAATTTGAAGTGGGGGACATGGTATTCTTGAAGGTCTTGCCACGAAAAGGGCACATGAGATTTGGGAAGAAAAGGAAAATTGTCGCCAAGATATGTGGGACCGTTTTCAATTATAAGAAGGATGGGGGATCTAGCTTATCAGTTAGCACTTCCTTCACACTTGGCATCTCTACGCGATGTGTTTCATGTACCGATGCTAAGGAAGTACAATCCCGATCCGTCTCATGTTTTGAATGTGCAAGACATAGATGTGCACAGCGACACCACTTACATCGAGAAGCCTGTCAGAATAATAGAGTTTGAGCAAAGGGTGCTACGAAATAGAGCGATTCAGTTCGTCAAGGTGGTATGGGATTGACATGGTATTGAGGAAGCCACTTGGGAACTCGAATCGGAGATGGGATCAGCTCACCCTGAATTATTCATGTAATTTATTTTGGAATCCTACTTCGTTCAATTTTCGGGACGAAAATTTTAAAAAGAGGATTGTATTGTAATACCTCAGTTTTTTCAATATATCAATATTTACGAAAATGCCATTGGATTTATGAATTAAAGGGTTATGGTCGTAAATGAGAAAATAGTGGGACCTATTGTTCAAGTAAGAACCAATGTACTTGGTATAGGGTTCAAATTAATTTAAATGGGTAATGTACAATTATTTGGGTCAAAGTGGTTAAATGGGTCAAAGGACCCAATTGGGACCCAATGGGTCGTTGTGGATATGTTTAATCATTGGGTGAGCTCAAAGCTTAATTGGTTTAAGTTTAATTAAATGTTTGAGTTTGGTTTGAGTTGAAATAAATGATGGAGTTTAGTTGAGTTGAATTTATGGATTGAGTTGCATTAAATTGATGAGTTAAATGGGTGAGTTATGTCATATGAGTTAGGTGGGAAATTATAGAGATAATTATCTCAAAGGAGTGAAATGTGAAGTTGAAGAGTGGTGGTTTCAAGTTTGAACATCACATCACACGTTGGAATGCATGGGAAGTTTCTTCCATGCATGAAACTCCTAGTTAATAAATGATGGTGGCGGTTTTGTGGAGTTACATAGGTGAGGAGCTTATTTTCAAATCCTTGTATACGTTGGCTGCATGGAGAGGTAATCTCATGCATGTAACCCCTAGATAAGTAATGAATGGGGTGGCTGTTTTTAGGAGTTACATATGTGAGGAGTAATGTTTCAAATTCAAATGCTTGTACACGTTGGAATTGCATGGGAGTTTCATGGTTTAAGACCAAACCGTTGGCAAGTAGGAGTTTCATCTCTTGGATGAAAACTTCCACATGGGTAAATTATGGAAGATGAATAGACTTGTGGAGGTTACACAAGGTTAACCAAAAGCTAGCCGTTGGAGCCTATGGGAGTTTCATTTCAAAATGAAACTCTCACATGCAAGGTTGATGGAGATGAATGATGAGAGGAAATGATACTCCAAAACACCATTGGAAGCCATTGGGTACCTTAGGAGTTTCATCTCAAGGATGAAACCCCAAGGGAGGCATTAAGCAAATGGGAGTTACAAGTAGGGTTCACACTTGAAGAAGGTTGCATCTAGGGCAACCAAGAGCCAAAAACCGTTGGAGTTGAGATGAAACCCCCAAAAGAAATAAGTGATGGAAATGAATGGGAGGGGAGTTACATGTGGTGCCAACCTTAGGCTGAAGTTGGTTAACCCAAAGATAGAATTTTATCTCCATTCACTCTCACTCTCTCTCTCTCTCTATTTTGGCCGTTCTCCATCCCTCAAGACCAAAGGCATTGGCTGATTGTCTTTCGTACCAATCAGTCCTTGGCCGATCCTTCCACCAAGATAGAATACACATAGAGCAAAGGAGTTTGGCATCAAGGTTATCACTCTCATCCAAGGCCAAATTTCTATCTCCCTCTATCTCAAACCAATATCTTGGCTAAACAACTTCAAGGAGTCTCCAAGCAAGATCAGTCTCAGCTAAAGGAGAAGGAAGGAAGGACTAAGAAAGGAACGGAAGAGTAAACCAGAGAAAAGATCAAGTAGTCAAAGAACCGAAGGAGTCGCGGTATTGGTAAGTGCTCCATAAGCCCTTATTAGATAAATTGGTTAAGGGAATATGATCCAGCCATTGTATGGCCGAATCTATCAAGGGCTTAGATCATGGATAATGTTGTTTTAAAAGGGAAGAAATTGGACCATAGGGTTCGGCCACTTTGGATGGCCGAACCCCATGAAAGGATGTGGTAATTTTTATGGTTTTTGAGGGATAAAAACCATACTATGTAATGAAGGTTTTAAAGGGTTTTGATTGGAGATAAGTTTAATATTTTGGGTTGGCCATTGGATGGCTGAACCATATGGTTATCATGGCTAAAGTGTTGAGCCTAAACTATATATAAATAATGGAATAAATGAGTCAAGAGAACCATACATGGCCGAACCCCATGGATTGTTTTTATGGGTTACTTAGAGTAAGAACATGGTTGGAAATTATGGATGATGATATGCTTTTGATTTAAGAATCACATATGTTTATCTATGGACTTGGTATATGTAAATAACCAGCCACCATAGATGATGGAAAGAGGGACAAAAATCAGTATGGTGAGGTTTGGCCATGTGGTATGGCCGAACCCCACTAATGGTCATTTGATGGACTTAATGGTTAACATATAATATAGTTAGGCAAAATCAAAATGGAGATGTATGTATGAAAGATTTAAAGGATCAAAAATTAATTGGTGAGGTTCGGCCATGTTGTATGGCCGAACCCCACTAAGGTGGATTGGTTATGGACTTTGGTTTTTAAGAAAAATTAAACAAGGGTTAGTCTAATGGCACAATTGTAATTATGAAATAAAATGACCAAAGGATTGGAAAGATGGGCCAAAACCAAAGTGGTAAGGTTCGGCCATGTTGTATGGCCGAACCCTACCAAGGTACATTTGGAAGATTAAGTTGTTTGGATGGTTTTGGGATTAAATAAAAAAGGAGATCAAAATTTAAGTGGGAGAGGTTCGGCCATGGGGTGTGGCCGAACCCCACAAAGTGGTTTTGGGACTTAGACTAAGTTGGAAATTATATGGACATATGTTTGACTTGCTGTTATATAAATAGGGTAATGGGACTTCTTGAACGGTATACAAGTCGAGAACGAGTGACGGTTTAAAAGAGCGATCGATCTAAGTGAACTTTGAGTAGGTTTCCTACCTTTTTGTAACCACACTTATATTTGATGTTTTAACTTAATTTTGATGAAATATGTGCTAAGTTATTATGTTTCAAAGTGGTTTTGTATGTTAAGATGTATTTGCAAATGGCATGAATATCATGGACATCTCATGCATGGCATGGGGTGATGATTATGGAAATCGGAGGCCACACTCCATCGGGGCGTCCGAAAGACCACTGTGGGGTACCTTGATTATAAGAATCCCATCAAGAGGAAACCAGAGGCCACACTCCGTCGGGGTGTCCGAAAGACCATTGTGGGGTACCTTGACGATGAGAATCCCTTCAAGGGGAGGCTATGTATATTTGTGATGGGTGGGACTCATTACATGTGCATAACATACATGGCATTATTTTATGAGATTTTGATGAACATGTATTATCATATTATTTGCATGTTTTTATACTAACCTTGTGGTAGCCCTAATCGGAAACGCCTATTGGGTGCGTTGGTCTAACGCCCTATCTCTATCCTTAGTGGATGATGCAAGAAAGGGAAAGAACGAGGATTGTGAAGAAAACCAAGCATAGGAGCTTGGACTTTTGAATGGACTTTAATTTATGGATTCATTTATGGACTTTATATTTGGACAATGTAATTTGATAGTTAGTTGATGTTGGCATGTAATAATTTAGTTAACTATATGTTATGGTTTGGAATGGTTTGAATGGACTTTATTTTAAGGAAATTAAAGTAATTTTGGATATATGACTTGTACTTGCTATCTAATAAAATGGAGTAGTCTTAGATTCTATTATAACCCTCAGTTAAATTAAGTATATTCTGCAATATTTATTTGTACCATGTGTGTATCGGTTCTTATGGACTTAGTCCATACGTACATGGGCTTGGCCAGTTAAGGGTCGGACTTTAGAAGTCCGAACTTAACTCGCGTCGTGACATCCCGCCCCGATCACATGTTTATTATTATTAAAAAATAAAAAATAAACTCTGATTTTTAGAATGAAAAGGGCAGGGTGGTACAACAACTATACCTCTTCACCTCCCTCATTAATCTTTCTTTGGGGGTTTCATCACATGAGATGAAACTCCAACCGTGTGCCCCTTGGGTTTCATCATGTGATGGAAATCCTCCATCTCCCCAACGAGTAGCCTTGGGTATGGCTTGTGTAACAACAACAACCCTTGACGTCCCTCATTAATGATCCCTTTGGAGTTTCATCCCATGAGATGAAACTCTCACCTCTCCAACGTGTGCACACCTTGATTTGGTCTTGTGAGATGCAACTCTTCATCTACTCTCCTAACTCACTTAAAATGAAAGTCCCATTATCTTTCCATCCAACTCACCTTAACTCAAATATTTTTAATTCTTTTAAACTCAAGACTTGTACTCATTCATTAACTCAAATCCTTGATTCCATTTCCAATTTAATTCAGCCACACCTTAATTGAGCTTGAACTCATTTGGCGGTCGACCAAGTCAACCATGACCCATTGGGTCCCAATTGGGCATTTGACCCAATTAAATCACACTTATCCGCTTATCTTCATTCAAACTCTATCCATGACCCGTCGGGTCTTAATTGATCTAATTAAATATATTCTAATCGTATCCACTATCTATTGGATCCTAATTGGGCCATTGACCCAATTAAATTTATCCTCTACTCAATTACATTCCAAACCCATTTACCTTGACTCATCTTAATAAATTAATCACCCTTTAATTTCACTCTTAAGAGAGAATTTCCTTTATTTCCTAGTTTAAGATCTCGGGGTGTTACACTATGATTTTTAAGAGAAAGTGATGAGCCATAGGGTTCAGCCATGTTGTATGGCCGAACCCCATGGAAAGGTGTTAAGGATTTTAAAAGGTTTTAAAATGTATGTATGTCAATGATTTTAAAGGGTTTTAAAGGAGGGAAATAATGGAGAATTGTTAGTCATTTTAAGATGGTCTCAAATGTGGTAAATGGTGAAGAACCATGGACCATGGGTTCTGCCATGTGGTATGGCCGAACCCCATGGAGAAATATTGAATTATTTACATATATTTAGATCATGAAAATGATGAAGGATGTTGGTAAATGTTAATGAGTGGTAAAGGATGAAAATCATGCAAATATGTTAGTGATTTTAAATAAGGTTTACATGTTGTAAATGATAAACTTGAAATGAGGAAATAAGGAAGAACCAAGGACCATGGGTTCGGCCATGTTGTATGGCCGAACCCCATGAAGAAATATTAATGGATTTAATATGGATCTTTGGGTTTTAAAATGATGGACCTAAGTGTATGATTAAATCCCATGAAGGGCTTTTCATGAACATGGGTGTATGATGAACCCCATGGAGAAATGTTGATGGTTTTAAAGATGGTTAGACCATGGGAAAATGGAAACAAAGGACCATGGGTTCGGCCATGTGTATGGCGGAATCCCATGAATTATTTTGATGAGTCATTTTGGTAGATCTATACATGATAAGTGATTGAATGACCAAGTTAAGAAAGGAGGGTTAAAATGGAAAGAAGATGGAATGAAAGAACAATAGGTTCGGCCATGTTGTATGGCCGAAGCCCATGGATAATACTTGATGGTTAGGTGTTGTTTTTATCAAGTTAAATGATTAACTTAAGTGATGGGATTAATAAATCAAAGAATGGATGGTGTTGGACCCATGTTGTGTAAAATAAAACAAGGGTTAAAAAGGGGGTCAAAACCAAAGAGTGAGGTTCGGCCATGTAACACCCCAATTTCTCAATGAAGTGGAAAATTACCAAAATGCCCCTGAGTTGTTAAATTAATTATTTTGTGATGTTAAGTAAGGAAATAGTGGGGCTCATTGCTCAAAATAAAATCATATGAGCACATTATGAATGTTAAGTTTGATTGGTTGGGTAATTTTCATCATTTGGGTCAAAAATGGCTAAATGGGTCAAAGGGCCCAAATGGGGCCCATCAGGTCTTGCTGGGTTATTTGACCGTTTTGTGATTTTAAATTAAAAGGGGTTAAGCCTATTTGATTGGAAATCAAGTGGAGGAAAAATGGGTAGGCTTGATCCATATGTAAAAACCAATTAGAAATGACCAAAATACCATAAATGGGTCATGTTGTCAAAACGGGTCAAGGAGCTAAAAGTGGACCCAACGGGTCGAGTTGACTATTGTTGACCGCGTGAACCCTCAAGGGAGCTCAAACACGATTCAAATCAGTTGAGTGGGATTGAGGTGAGTTGGAACTAAATCAAAAGGTGAGTTAACTCATGTGCATTAAATGAAATGCATTAAATGTGATGAGTTGGGTTGGAATAAACATACCTTGAGTTGGGTGAGTTGAAATGGAAATTCAAGGGACTGTAAATCAGTGAGTTTAAGGCTAAGTTGAAGAGGTTGGCTGGCCTCAACCCAACCAAAACAAGTCCCACACGTTGGGGACTTGTTTTGGTGAGTTCCATGGTAGAAATTAAATGCAAATGCATGGATTTGAGGTGAGTTGGTTGGGAAGCTGTATGGTTGCATGGGTAGCTGCCAAGGGGTGCCTTGGATGGCACCCAATACCCATTGGTTTGTGCATGAATTGATGAGGGAGTGGAGGAGTCTTGGTGGCTGAAAATACAAAGGCAAACAACACCATGCTTGGCCGAATTTCTTGTGCAAAAGCTTTAGAATTCAGCTCTCTCTCCCTCACTCAAGAACACACTCTCTTGGCCGAATTGTAACTTGGTGATTTCACCATTGGTTCAAGCAAATAATCAGTAAAGGAAGGGAGGCTAAGAAAGAAAGGAAACAAGGATCAAAAGGCAAGACAAGAGCTTGGAAATTGGTAAGTGTTTCATGGATTTTTGGTTAAAAAAATGGGTGTGTGTTGGGCCATGGTGATGGCCGATTACACCAGGGTTTTAACCTTGATTAGTGGAGGATTTAAAATGGTAAAAATAACCATTGGGTTCGGCCACCATGAAGGGCCGAACCCCATGTGAGAGATGGCTTGGTTTTCATGTTTTGAAACATGAAAACCATGGGTTTTATGAACTGTTTTTGGGTTTGATTTAAGATTCAAATGCATGTTTTAGAAAGGTTTAAAACATGGATTCGGATGTCATGAATGGCTGAATGTATCATGGGTCTAAGACCTTGGGTATCAAATGATGAAAGGGTTCATTGGGTTCGGCCATCTTGGATGGCCGAACACCATGAATTGATGTTGAAATCTTGATGATTTTTGTAAGATAAAACCATGCAAATGTCTTACTGTTTTGGATGATTAGATTAGACACAAGATGACATGTTTAAGTGGTTCAAACCAAAGGCCATAGGGTTCAGCCAATGAGCATGACCGAACCCCATGAAATGGTGTGATCATTTTATGGTTAATGGTGATGGTTTTGAGAGATAAAAACCATACATTACCATGGGGTTTTTATGTGATTTACATGAAGATTATTTACTGATTTTGGTTGGCCAATATATGGCTGAATCATGGTAATGTTATGGTTAAGTTACTGATCTAAAACAGTGGATTAAAACTGGAAAAATGGACCATGGGGATTGGCCATCTTGGATGGCCGAATCCCATGAGGTGCTATGGTTATTTGGACAAAATAATGAATTTATTAGATGGTTTTGAGAGGTTAAAGTGCAGCAATGATGTGCTGATTTTTATATGAATAAGTGACACCAAAAATATGTATGAAAGACCAAAACATGGACCTAGGGTTCGGCCACCTTGGATGGCCGAACCCCATGTAAGTCTTTCATGTTTCTGGTGAGTTAAAAATCATATGAAGATATGGTGTTCTTATGGTAATAAATGGATTAATATGTTACTGTTTTGGTGGGTTAATATGCGGCTGAACCATGTTTAATTCATGGTTGAGTTAGCATGATTAAACCATGAGTGATCATGGTGTTGATTGGATCAAGTGAACGCTAGGGTTCGGCTATGAGTATGGCCGAACCCCATGGGGCTGTTTTGATAATTAATGGGCTGTTTTAAATGGGAGCTTATGACTGTTTTAATTAGGGGATCATTCATGATAATTATGGACCATGGCATGGGTTAAATAGGCTAAGCTTATGAGTCGTAATTGTTAATGGTTCCATGTTGAATTAAAAGGTTTAAAAAGATCCTAATGGAGAACCATATGGTAATGGGTAATAGAACCCCACTATGGTGGAATGGTTATGAATGTTGGTTTCAATATGGTTTATGGTCAATGGCAAAAACTGTAAATACCAGTCGAATGATCAATGATGGAAATGATCATAGGGTTGGATGTACGGACACGAACCCCACATGATGTGGATGGGTCTATAATGTGATTAAATAAGTGAATGATGTTATGACTTATTGATTGATATATGGATAAGGTACCGGAAGTTGAACGACGAGCGAGTCGTGAGCAGGTGAAGCTCAAAAAGGAACGGACACTTAAGCCAAGTTTAAGTAGGTTTCCTACCTACTTGTAACCACGGTTTTACCCAGTATTTCTTATGATACTCTTGTTTTAATATATGTGTTTCAAATGATATATTATGCATTAACAAATGGCATACAGGCATTGGCATCTCATGCATAGTCATGGGATAATGAATGAAGTTCTACAGTGATGGCTACAATTGTACATGATGGGGGTTGCCCATTGCATGTACATATTGTATAGAAGAGATGAATGTTGTTGTAATTTACCTTGCCGGTGCAAGGCACGTCAAGTGATGGCTACGATGGTACATGATGGGGGTTGCTCATTACATGTACATCGCTTATAGAAGAGATGAAGGTGTGATGTAATTTACCTTGTCGGTGCAAGGCACGTCAAGTGATGGCTATGAAAGTACATGATGGGGGATGCTCATTGCATGTGCATATTTCATAGCATTGTTTTACCTGTTTTGATGATCATGTATTATGATATGTATATGCATGTTTTATATGCTAACATGTGGTAGCCCTGATTCGGGAACCTACTGGGCGCGTTGATCTAACGCCCTAATTCTATCATCAGAGGAGATTGCAGGTACAAGCAAGGGGAAAGGAAAGGTCATTGACCGAGAGGGGAGCTGAGCCTAGGTGCTTTAATGATGGATTTGGATTACGTTATATTACTGTCATTTGAATAATATTGTTGGACATGTAATAATTCGTTATTTGCTATGGTTTGATTAGGATAATAACCTATGGATGGTTGATCTATGTTATTTAATATTTAAGACTGTTACTTGCTATCTCGTCTTTCTATTCCGCAATTATCTAGATTATTCCGCATGTTGATGTTAGTTCCATGTGTGATTCACTATCATGGTCTATTCCATGTACACATGGGTGGCCAGTTAAGGTTCAGACTTGGGTAGTCTGAACTTAACTCGCGTCGTGACGCCGCCCGCTCTCTTCCGATGTTTATTTAAAAAAAAAAAATTAGACTCTGAAATTCTCGGAAAGGGCGGGGCGTTACAGTTGGTATCAGAGCGAAACGGGAAGTTGAATCATTGAAGTAAGATTAAGACGGTTTAATGTCTCACTGATGGATAAGAATCCCAACTGACCGACTCTTCGGAGTCCGCTGCCTGGGGGACGGATTAATTTACTTCGAGTGACTCGGACTGAACAATCAATCTGAGAACGACAATGAATGATAGCAAAGTAAAGTACAATCATCATAATTGGACAAATCAAACGTAGCAAGGTAGGATGAAGTCCCCTGAAATCCCTACACTGAGAAACAGACAATAGGAAATTAGAGATTTCCCCAGAAACAGAAGAAAACAAAGAATGTTGATTTGGTAATCTTTCCAAAACAAAGTACATGACATTATGCATGATCAGATTCCCCTGAAAACCAAGGTTGGTTTATTTAGAATTGTTGTTAAATATTCTTGTGTTCTATTGATATGATACAGATATGTCGAGTAATGTGGCGTACTCGGAATGGCACAGCGGAACTCCTAGCCATCCCATAGATTTGGTGTCTGTTTCTAACAACACCAACGTGGAAGAAAATGTGGACCTTCAGGAGGGACCTCCTGAAGAAGATGAGATGGACTTAGCACCTGTTGCAGAGGATTTGATGGATGATATTCCTGGGATGGTGGAACCTCCTGAGGAAGAAGAGGAGGAGGATCTGGGATTTTTCTTTTATGAGGATCCAATGGAAGACTTTCCTATAATACTGGAATCGGCGGGGGAAGTAGATCCCTATGATACCTGTGAGTTGTGTAATTAGGACAACCACGACAGATTGTATTGTCCTCATCCATTGGGAGTTGTATGTCCGGTTTGTGGACTACACGGGCATGGAGAGGCGAGGACTAATTGTCCTTGTATTGGAGGACCTGGAATAATCCCCTGCACGACATGTGAAGTATTGGGGCACACGGCGATGACATGTCCTGATAACCGATTCAAGTTCGCTTTTGATGCGGAGTCTTCTACGGAAGACTAGGATACGAAGTAATAGTAGGGGTATTAAAAAGAGGGTTATTTTTGTAAGGGGGTATATTTTGTTATACATAGGGTTTGTTTCACCCTACCCACCTTTGTACAAAGATGCAGTTTGAATTTATATAAATATGTGATTTCATGTTTTTATGAGGATTCATGGCATGTGTTGCATATTGTTAATGGAAACTAAGTCTATGATGTTTCCATGAATTAGGACTAAATGGCGCCACAGAAAAAGGTGGTAAAAGATCTGAAGGGAAAAAAGAAAGTTTTACAGATCGAACTAGGTGAGGGGGTGTCAAAGAGAAGGACTCGTCAGGACGATAAAAAGAAGGACGATGTGCTCATTATCACACCACAAGGGAAGGTGGTACCCCGACGCAAGAAGGCGTCATCGGAACCTGAAAGAGAGCCGTCCGTTCATGACAAAGAGAGATCTGTTCATGAACGATCTCACAGTGAGGAAGAGTCTCACCACTCTCGGCGGGAAGAAGAAGGGAGTGACCCTACGTATCAACAGGACGACGAGGAGGAATATGACTCGTCATATCGACGCGAGGAGGAGGAGAATAGTAACATGACTGTACCCTTTGTGCCTCCTGAACTGCACAGCTTGGTGCAAGCCGTGGTTACATCTGTCCTCCAACAACATTTGAACGGAGGGGGAAACACGAGCGAAAATAATGACCGAAACATGGTCAGAGATTTTCACCAACAGCGTCCACCTTACTTCAAGGGCAGAGAAGGGCCTATTGGGGCCGAGAATTGGTTGGAGAAGATTTCACATATATTGACTCTTTTGAACATCAAGAGTCATGCCTATAAAATATTATTGGCCACGTCACAGCTGGTGGATGACGCTGCCAAATGGTGGAAGGTGGTGGAGAAACAGCAGGCACTTGTGCCAAGAAGAGAAAGAGTTGCTATGACCTGGGAGCAATTCTCCGCGACATTTCTAGAGCGCTACTTTCCAGAGGAAGAAAGAGAACGTCAAATTCAGGCCTTTATGATGTTAGTACATGGTTCAATGACGGTGGCTGAGTATCACCAAGAATTGCTCAGCCTGTCAATCTATGCATACTATATTGTGGACACGGAATATCGAAAGGCTCGCAAGTTCGAGCGTGGGTTACGGCCAAACATTAGGGCCAAGGTAACTGTGTTCAAAGCAGCCACGCTGGCGGAAGTGGTCAGCAGGGCCACCATTGTGGAACAGGAGATGGCGGAATTTGCCAGAGTGGACAACCGCCGAGCTCCGAGTGGGAGAGGTGTGTACCAACCCAACAAAAAGTTCAGATCGAACTTCAGCAGACCATCACCGTCTGTTGGATCAAGTGGGGGCTTTCGCCCCAACCAGCCCACTCAATCTGTTCCGGTCACTCAAGCATCTCGAGGAGTGAATACTTGCTTTCACTGTGATCAACCTGGTCACTACAAAAAGGACTGCCCAAAGCTCAACAGGCTGTCTAACTCAAGAGGATCATTTCGTCCTCCAGCTAGACCGGCATACTCCAGAGGAGGCAGAATGCAGGGCGGGGGAGGTCGAAGGTCTAACCTTACTGGAGCGGGAAGATTATTCACTCTAACTTCTCCAGAGGAAGATGAGGAAGATCATCCTGTGATACAAGGTATGACGGTAGTGAGTAGCTCATATGCATATGCACTATTTGATTTCGGAGCATCACACTCCTTTATAGCTGCATCGTTTATTACTGCTACTGGTACATTAGTTCAAAGATTAGCCACAGAACTTACTATTGTATCCCCTGTCGGAGATTCGGCATTGGGACTTATTTGTACTGCGGTTAACACCGAATTAGCTGGACTCAGATTTGAGTTCAATTATTTAGTGTTGGACATGTCGGAATATGATATTATATTCGGAATGGATTGGTTGGCAAAGTTTCATGCCAACATCGACTGTTATGGTCGAAGAGTGACATTTAAGTCACCCGAGGGCAAGCAATATGTAGTTCGTGCAGATAAACAAAGTGGATTACAGGAAGGGTTAAACCACGTGGTATTGAATAATATCACCATAAACAAAGCTCCAGTTACTGAACTTCCGGAAATTGTACAAGAATTTGGGGATGTGTTCCCAAAGGAACTCCCTAGTTTACCACCTATGAGAGAGATTAACTTCGAGATCAGGCTGTACCCTGGCACAGCACCAGTGTCGTTACCACACTATCGGATGGCACCAACGGAGATGTCGGAGCTAAAGAAGCAGATTGATGAACTGCTTAGGTTGGGTTGCATCCGGAACAGTACGTCATCATGGGGAGCACCAGTGTTGTTTGTGAAGAAGAAGGACGGTTCACTACGGATGTGCGTGGACTACCGGAAGCTGAATCAGTTAACAGTCCGGAACAAATACCCTTTGCCCAGGATTGACGATTTATTTGATCAATTGAGGGGTTCTAGTCATTTTTCGAAGATCGATTTGATGTCTGGTTATCATCAAATCCGAGTTAGAGAGGAAGATATAGAAAAGACAGCTTTTCGGACGCGATATGGACTGTTTGAGTTCGTGGTCATGCCATTTGGACTCAGAAATGCGCCGGCTGTGTTCATGGATTTAATGAACATAATCTTCCGTCCCTATCTGGATCAGTTTGTAATTGTATTCATTGATGATATCCTAATCTATTCTAAGAGTCAGGAAGAACATGCAAAGCATCTACGGATAGTTTTGAATATTTTGAGGCAGAATAAACTGTATGCCAAGGCCAGTAAGTGTGAATTCTGGCTATCTCAAGTGAATTTCTCAGGACATGTTATATCCGAGGAAGGAATAGCCGTGGATCCGGCTAAGGTGACGGCCGTGAAAGACTGGAAAGCGCCAAAGAACGTAACCGAGATCCGCAGTTTCTTAGGATTGGCGCATTATTATCGGAAATTTATTATGGATTTTTCCAAATTGGCGTCTCCATTGACTCGACTCACTCAGAAAGGAGTCAAGTATGAGTGGTCAGATCTGTGCAATCAAAGGTTTGAAGAGCTAAAAGACAGACTTACAACCGCTCCTATTTTGATTTTGCCGGAAAAGGGCAAGGGTTATGAAGTAGAATGCGACGCTTCGGGAGAAGGACTGGGGTGTGTCCTCAGTCAAGATCATCGTGTGGTGGCTTATGGTTCAAGACAACTAAAAATACATGAACGCCTCTATCCTACGCATGATCTTGAACTAGCCGCGGTGGTCTTCGCTCTAAAAAGCTGGAGACATTATCTTTATGGCGAGAAGTTTGAAGTGTATTCTGATCATAAGAGTTTGAAATATTTATTTGATCAGAAGGAGCTTAATCTAAGGCAGCGTAGATGGATGGAGTATCTGGCGGATTATGAGTTCGAGCTTCGATACCATCCAAGCAAGGCGAACAAGGTGGCTGATGCTCTTAGCCGCATATCACATGCATCCGTGGCATGTCAGATCAGAACCGAGTGGGAGATGTTGAATACCATTCGAGAGTTCAATCTATACATTACAAACCGTGGAGTTTTGCACAATTTAATCATACGGTCCAATATAGTCACCAAGATTGAACAAGAACAAAGTGCAGACCCGGAAGTGGAGGACATATGGGCCAAGATGTCTACTGGCACCATTGTACCGGAATGGGAACTACGACCGGGTCAAGGTCTTTTATTCCGGGGAAGAACGTACGTGCCACAGAGTTGCAGAAAAGAGCTACTGATTGAGGCACATCAGTCCAAGCTCTCTATTCATCCGGGTAGCACCAAAATGTATCACCATCTAAAGAGGCATTATTTGTGGCATGGACTAAAAAAGGATGTGGCGGAATTCGTGGCACATTGTCTAACTTGTCAACAAGTTAAGACTGAATACTAAAAGCCACCAGGGTTGCTCAAACCCTTAGCCGTGCCAGAATGGAAATGGGAACATATTTCCATGGACTTTGTATCTGGGTTGCCGAGGTCTTCAAAGGGTAATGACGCCATTTGGGTCGT
The DNA here is from genome assembly GCA_013350335.1 of Chimonanthus salicifolius. NCBI lineage: Eukaryota > Viridiplantae > Streptophyta > Magnoliopsida > Laurales > Calycanthaceae > Chimonanthus > Chimonanthus salicifolius. Next base: position 26,790,238 of record CM023539.1, on the reverse strand, counting down.
AGTCGACCGGCTGACCAAGTCCGCACATTTCATTCCTATCAAGATGACGGATTCGTCTGAGACGTTGGGTCGGCGTTATATTAAAGAGATCATTCGACTACATGGTATTCCCCGAACGATAGTATCAGACAGAGATGGCCGTTTTACTGGCAGAGTATGGCAAAGTGTAACGTCCCGCCCTTTTTCACCCGTTTTCCGAAAATCAGAGTCGATTTTTTTTTTTTTTTTTTTTTTTTTAAATAGAAGAGTGAGAGAGGGCGCGGACGCCACGACGCGAGTTAAGTCCGAGCTTCTGAAGCCCGACCCTTAACTGGCCAACCCCACGCGTGCGCGGAACCAAGTCCACGAGAATGGTTCACGCGTGGGAAGTAAGCTCGCGGATTATAGTTATTGCGGAACATGATAATAGAGTCTATCCTACCGGTTTTTAGATAGAAGGGAAGATATAACATTGAATTTACCAAAATGCCCCTACGTTCATGATTATATTACAAAATGCATCATCCATAAGTAACGTCCAAACCATCGCAGGAAATGTAAAATTATACAACCCGACAAGCTAAGCTACTTTAAAATTACATCACCAAAATGTAAAACATAATATAAACTAGGACTCCGCTTTCCAAGCTCCTAAACTTGGCCTCCGGTAGGTCCACCACTTCCTGCCTCTCCTGCGTCATCAGCTAGGGTAGAAGTAGGGCGTTAGTCAACGCGCCCAGTAGGACTCCGAGTAGGGCTAGCACATGGATTAGTGATACACACATACCGATAAAATAAAGTACAACAAAATAAGCATGGGATGAATGCTATGTCATGGGTGCTTATGTCATGTGTCCCACCCATTATCCGTATGATCATACAATATCATGTTCCCCATGTCTGCTTCTCGGTCGCCCCGACGGAGCATGGACTCCGGTTATAGCCCTCAGGCTATCCCCATGTCTGATTCTCGGTCGCCCCGACAGAGCATGGACTCCGGTTATAACCCTTAGGCAATCCCCATGTCTGATTCTCGGTCGCCCCGACGGAGCATGGACTCCGGTTTGTTTATTTTTTTTCTGCCCATGCCATGCATGAGATGTAGTGCATTATGCTATGTAGTATATATGTATCCCATATACTTGACATATCATACATAGTCATATAATGCATAATATTAATATATAAACCATATGCTTCATAACTTAAAATTCATCATAAGATAAATCAAAATAATTTAAAAACACCATCACATATCCATCGCTTACAAAGAGGTAGGAATCCTACCGAATACCGTGTCGCGTTCCGTTATGCTTCCCGTTCGATAATCCGGTCGCCGATCGCGTACCGTTTGCGACGCCCGATACCTTATTACATTTACCGAATTAGTCCATACATCGTCTATGATTAAGTCCCTAACTTAGCCCATTATCCATTGGTTCTAGACTCATACATAGATCCAATTTTTGGCCAAATTTAAAATTCCGATTTTGTGAGCCTAAAACGCAGCAACTAATCGCTTTACTTAACCATTCATAATATTTCCATTTTCATGTCCAACCCCCATAGGGTTTGGCCATGTACCATGGTCAAACCCATGGTCCTTCAATGTGGCCACAAATTACGGTTTTGCCATTCTCCTTCCATGGTAAATCATTCATTCATTTATGTGCATTCTATGGCCAAGATTCATTCATACTTAGGTCTATTCAATCATGACCTTACATCATAAAATCAACCACCTAATATTTAATTTTGAAAAATAATTACTCCCACAACTAATTCCACATTTTGGCCTAAGGTGTGGCCCACATATCATTTTTATAAATCCATCAAAATCTAGTATTCTTCTACATTATTTTCCATTTATTTAAGCCACTAATCACTACCCTAAGGTTCACCTTTATGGATACCACTTTCAAAGACTAAGTTTTGTCCCAAAATAATCCAATTTAAAATCACAAAACTTTAATCATTTTGGCCCCTTTAAATCAAACTCCTAAGCATTGATACATGCATTTAACCTTAGCCTAAAATTGATCAAAATTTGGGTCATGGGTTCGGCCATACACCATGGCCGAACCCATGATGTTTCTTTCCCCATTTTTCTTGGTTTCAATTACCCATTTAAACATACCTCCAATGAAAATTAAATCATCCATTTAGACCACCATCTTTATTCCATTTAAACATCACATATCATACTTGTGACACCCATACAATCTATCCATTTTTCTTAACCAATTTCTTTACTTTCCCATCATTAAAAATTATTAATTACCACCATAGGGTTCGGCCATACACCATGGCCGAACCCATGGTTCATGGCTCATCATCCATTGATGCCATTCTTAGACCAATGTTTTTGTCCAAAAGACATCCATTTTTTAAAATCAATAATCCTCATTCATTTTGGCCCTCTAAAAAAAATATCATACACTTTGTAAATCCATTTAAATTTCATCATTAATCTAACCTAATTTCTATTTTGTTTAACCACATATATAAACCATACTTAGCCCATGAATGACCTAAAAACATGGGTCCTAATCCTCATAGATCACTAATCATCACCATTTAAAACTTACCAACTTTTCAATCATTTTAAAATCTTGAAATCCTCATAACAACCATTAAGCATTCTCCAACATTTTAAACCATATAATCTAAATTAAATTATCCATCATTCACCATGGGGTTCGGCCATGCTACATGGCCGAACCCTATGGTCATCCATTCATCAAAATTTCTATTTTTCCTATGCTTAATAAAGACTTATAACAATTCCATTTAAAATTTCCATGCTTCCATTCCTTAATCCATTCCTCCATTTTTCATCCATTTCTTATCTTATCTTTTGATGGATCTTAGATCCATGGCCCACAACATTTTTGGCCATGTTTAGTCTAAGAAATGGATTCCACATGCTATCTTTAAAAAAAAACATAAACTCTTGTTTTAAGAAAATCTTACCGCACCGACGACTCCTCCGGTCCTTCTTTCTTTTTCCTTAGCCCTTTCTCCTTCTTTCTCTTCTTGATGATCGGCTAGATGAGCTTGATCAATGGTGGGACATGCTTGGGTTGGCTAAGATAGGGTTAGGTTGAGAGGGAAAGAGTATGGAAATGGGGAAGAAAATTCTTCAAGGATCTTGATCTTGGGGTGGCCCAAGACTTAATCTTTTCCTTCTCTTTTCTTCTTCTTTCTTTCTAAGTTTTTCTTTTAAGCTTTGTTCTCTTTTCCTTAGTGCAAGGGACGTTTTTTTTTTTTGAGAGTGCAAGAGAGAGGGAGAGAGAGAGATGGAAAGGAGATGAGAATGAGATCAAACACATCTCATTTTGGTTGACCAAACTACACTCCACCATTATGGCTCCACCAACCAAAGTATGGGCTCCCTTGACCTTGGTGGTGGTGGTTGAGACCAAACCACCACCAAGCCAATGGTTTTGGTGTTTGCACAAGGGGGGTTTGAGTCTTTCAACCTTGACCATTTGACCCACTCATGGCTAGGTATGGGTCACCATGTTTGGAGTGGTGGTGGTTGGGATAAAACCACCACCCTAAATCCATGGTAATTTTGTGTTTTTTCTTAGGTGGTTTGTGTTTCTTAGAGTGGTTTTGGTTTAGATAAAACCATCATTTGACTTCTTCCATTGACCCAAAATTGACCAATCTAATTAGTTTAATTAATTGGATCCTTTAGGTTAAATTAATTCTTATCTAATTTAATTTCATTAATTTATTTCTCTAAGAAATCCACCCATGGTTGACCAAGTCAACCATGGTGGACGGCCCCCACCTATACCTACCCCACCCGCCACCTCACCTGATGAGGTGGAGGTGGGCCCCACTTGGCCATGTTATTGATTTTAACTTAAATCCTTTTCCAATAATTTTAATCAATTTAATTCGCCTTAGTACACCTTAGTCCTCTCAATTTATCCATGGTTGACCAAGTCAACCATGGTTGGCCCCACTTTTCCTTGGTCCACACGCCACCTCAACGAGTGAGGTGGAGGTGGGCCCCATTGGCCATGTTGCCTTGGTCCATTGGGTCCCACATGGCTCTTTGACCCAAATTGACTATCTTGACTCAATTACTTACCATTGACCAATTAAATGAATTAATTCTAATTCATGGTTTATTGGGTAATCATTGGGCCCATGGCCCAATTAGATTCTCTCTTTGCCCACTTACTTTAGGGTTGGAACCGATTATTTTGATCCATTGGGCCCCACATGGCTATCGGCCCACTTTGACCATCGTTGACCCGATTAGTCCTCATTGACCCATTAAATGGGTTTCATCTAATCCATGGCCCAATTGAGCTATCCTTGGGCCATTGTCCCAAAATTTGGTCCATTTGGCATTCCATTATGTTAAAATTCAATTTAAAGTCAATAAATGTCAAATATATATTAATTAGAAAATTCGGGCTATTACAATAGAATCCTCTTTTGAAATTTTCGTCCCGAAAATTCGAGCGAAGTAGGGGTCCAAAATAACTCATGCGAAGAGCTCCGGATAGGCGGTTTTCATTTCCGACTCAAGTTCCCAGGTGGTTTCTTCACTGCCATGTCGTTCCCATACCACCTTGACGAACTGGATGGCGCGGTTCCGTAACACCCTTTGTTCGCTTTCAATAACTCTGACCGGCTTCTCCACATATGTCACGTCGCTTTGTACATCGATGTCTTGAACATTTATCACATGAGAAGGATCAGGATTGTACTTTCTCAGCATGGACACATGAAACACATCATGTAGAGATGACAGCTGTGGAGGGAGCGCTAACTGATAAGCTACCCCTCCCACCCTCTTCAGTATTGGAAACGGCCCCACAAATCTAGGCGACAGTTTCCCTTTCTTTCCGAACCTCATGTGCCCTTTCCGTGGCGAGACTTTTAAGAACACTAAGTCTCCCACCTCAAACTCAAGGAACCTTCTCCTCTTGTCGGCATAGCTCTTCTGACGGCTCTGTGCAGTGAGTAAATGTTGCCGTATCAGCTTAATCTGTGCTGTAGTCTCTGCAACCAAATCTGGCCCAATCAACGCAGGCTCACCGGCCTCCGTCCAACACACTGGTGATCTACACGGTCTACCATACAAGGCCTCAAACGGAGCCATCTGGAGACTTGCCTGGTAACTGTTATTGTAAGAGAACTCCACCAGTGGCAGATGATCCTCCCATCCGCCCTTGAAGTCTAGCATGCATGCTCTCAGCATATCTTCCAGCGTCTGTATCGTCCTCTCTGACTGTCCATCAGTCTGTGGATGAAATGCTGTGCTAGTTAATACATCGGTCCCCATAGCCGACTGTAGGCCTTGCCATACTCTGCCGGTAAATCGGCCATCCCTGTCGGATACAATAGACCGGGGAATACCATGTAGCCTGATGATCTCTCGGATGTACCGTCGACCCAAAGTCTCTGATGAATCTGTCATTTTGATGGGAAGGAAATGTGCAGACTTGGTCAACCGGTCCACTATGACCCATATTGCATCGTTGCCCTTAGATGACCTTGGCAACCCTGTTACAAAGTCCATGGATATGTGTTCCCATTTCCATTCTGGTACTGGTAAGGGTGCAAGTAAGCCTGGCGGTTTCCGATGTTCTGCCTTAACCTGTTGACATGTTAAGCAACGAGCAACAAACTCTGCCACGTCTTTCTTAAGTCCATGCCACCAATAGTGCCTCTTAAGATCATGGTACATCTTCGTGCTGCCCGGGTGGATGGAGAGTTTGGTTTGGTGTGCTTCAATCAGCAACTCTCTTCTACAATTCTTAGGTACGTATGTCCTGCCTCGGAACATAAGACCCTGTCCTGGTCGTAATTCCCACTCCGGTACAACCTCACCGGTAGACATTTTTGCCCAAATCTCCTCCACTTCCGGATCTGTCCGTTGTTCCCGTTCAATCTCGGAGACCATGTGGGATCGTATGATCAGATTATATATGGTCCCATGATTATTGAGGTAGAGTTTAAACTCTCTGATGGTATTCAGTACCTCCCATTCCGTCCTGATCATGTTGGCTACTGTCGCATGAGACAAGCGGCTGAGGGCATCCGCCACTTTGTTCGCCTTGCCAGGATGATATCGAAGTGCGAACTCATAATCCGCCAGATATTCCATCCATCTGCGCTGTCTCATGTTGAGTTCCTTCTGATCAAATAAATATTTCAGACTCTTGTGATCCGAGAATACCTCAAACTTTTCACCATAAAGGTAGTGTCTCCAACTTTTGAGAGCGAAGACCACCGCTGCTAGTTCCAGATCATGGGTGGGGTAGTGGCGTTCATGAATTTTCAACTGTCTTGATCCGTACGCCACTGCACGATTACCTTGACTGAGTGTGCACCCCAATCCCTCACCGGAGGCATCACAGTATACTTCATAATTTTTGCCTCTTTCCGGTAAGATCAGAATAGGAGCGGTCGTAAGCCTTTCCTTAAGCTCCTCAAATCTTTGATTGTACAGATTGGACCACTCAAACTTGACTCCTTTCTGAGTGAGTCGGGTAAGTGGAGCCGCAATCTTGGAGAAGTCCATGATGAATTTCCGATAGTAACCGGCCAATCCCAGAAAACTGCGGATTTCGGTCACATTTGTCGGCACTTTCCATTCCTTGACTGCTGCCACCTTAGCCGGGTCCACGGCTATACCTTCCTCTGATATGATGTGCCCCAAGAAGTTGACTTCAGATAACCAAAATTCACATTTGCTGGCTTTGGCATACAATTGGTTCTTCCGCAAGGTGTCTAGGACTATCCGCAGGTGCTCGGCATGTTCGTTCTGACTTTTGGAGTAGATCAGAATATCATCGATGAACACGATCACAAACTGATCTAAGTATGGACGGAATATTCTATTCATCAAGTCCATGAACACTGCCGGTGCATTAGTAAGTCCAAACGGCATGACTACATATTCATATAGACCATACCGTGTCCTGAAGGCTGTCTTCTCTATGTCCTCTTCTCTAACCCGAATTTGATGGTATCCGGACATCAGGTCAATCTTAGAGAAATGAGAGGAACCCCTAAGTTGATCAAACAGATCATCAATCCGGGGTAGGGGATACTTGTTCCTGACAGTCAACTGATTTAATTTCCTATAGTCCACACACATTCGTAGGGTACCGTCTTTCTTTTTCACAAATAACACTGGGGCTCCCCATGCGGATGTACTGTTCCGAATGAAGCCTAGTCTGAGCAGTTCATCAATTTGCTTTTTCAGTTCGGTCATCTCAGCTGGCGCCATCCTATAATGGGGTAATGATACTGGAGCGGCGCCGGGGTATAATTTTATTTCAAAGTCTATCTCCCTCTTGGGTGGCAAACCAGGGAGTTCTATTGGGAATACCTCGGCAAAATCTGCTACTACCGCCGGAAGTTCACCCGTTGGTGCCTTATCTAATCTGAGGCTGTTCAAGGCAAGATGGTTCAATTCCTCTTGCAGTCTTCTAGAGATTCCCTGTCTGTCAGCGTGTACCATGTACCGCTTTCCCTCGGGTGACCAAAATGTTACCCTACGAAGATGGCAGTCAATATGGGCCTGATACGTGGTCAACCAATCCATGCCAAATATGACATCATATTCCGCCATATCGATTACTAAATAATCAAACTCAAATCTGAATCCCGCGAGTTCCGTGTTCAATGCCGTACATATTAGTCCTAATGATGTGTCTCCGACGGGGGATACAATAGTGAGTGATGTGGACAGGTTTTGTACTAGTGTACCCGTGGCAGATATGAATGCAGCAGATATGAATGAATGTGATGCTCCAGAGTCAAATAAAGTAACAGCATAGGAACTACCAATTACAGCCATACCTTGCATCACTGAACGGTCCACTGCTATTGGAGATGGTATGGTGAAGAGTCGTCCAGATCCCGCAGGTTTTGGTGCCCGCCCCGCCTGATTATGTGTTCTGCCTCCCCGCGACTGCGTTGGTCTAGTTGGAGGGCGGAAAGGGCCCCTGAAGTTGGAGGGTCGGCTAGTCTGTGGACACTCTCTCTTGTAGTGGCCCTGTTGGCCACACTGATAACAGGTGTTCCCACCCCGGGGAACCTGTGTGACTGATGCTGATGTAGAAGGCTGACTAGGGCGAAAGCTCCCGGTAGATCCTGTGGAGGGTGAGGGCCTGCTATGATTTGGGCGGAACTTCTTGTTGGGTTGGAATGTTCCCCGCCCACCCTGCCCTCGCCGGTTGTCAAACCGTACTATCTCATTTAGTTCCTTTTCTGCAATGGTGGCCCTGCTAACCACCCCTGCTAGTGTGGGCTCTTTGAAAATGGTTACTCTATTCTTGATGCTTGGCCGAAGGCCCCGTTCAAACTTACGGGCCCTTCGGTGTTCAGTATCCACCATATAGAACCCATAGATAGACAGTTTAAGAAATTCTCTGTGATACTCCGCCACTGTCATGTTGCCCTGTACCAGTGAGATGAAAGCTTCAGTCTGGCTCTCTCTTTCTTCCTCCGGAAAGAATTGTTCTAGGAAGGTGGCCGAGAACCACTCCCATGTCATGGGTATCCTTTCTCCTTCCGGTATCAATGCTTGTTGCTTTTCTACCACTTCCCACCAACTACCGGCATCCTCGATCAGTTGGGATGTGGCTAATAAGATCTTATCAGAAGTATTGGAAATCTGGAGCAAATTCAAGATTTGGTTGATCCTTTTTAACCAGTGTTCCGCTCCCACAGCCCCTTCCTTTCCCTTGAAGTAGGGAGGGCGCTGTTGTTGGAAGTCCTTGACCATCTTTCGTTTATTGGAGTCGCTAGCGGTCGCATTGCCGCTTGAATGTTGTTGTAGAGCAGAAGCGATTGCCGCTTGAACTATGTCCTTCAACTCGGGAGGTACACCTTCTACGTTGATACTATTTTGTCCCTCGGCTGTATGAGGTGGTGGTACCTCTTCTTCCTGTCGAGGGGGTGTTACCTCTCTCTCCACTTGGGGGTTACGACGGGTTCTTCTCTTTGGCGGCATCTTTTTCCTAAGTCATCGAAACATATTGACTTAGTTCTTTCACAATCATTGTCATGTTCATAGTTTGGAATAATTTTCCTAAGTATCAAATGTTCCTTCAATTTGGGGGAGAATTATTGATTTAGTATACTTCATTTTTTGGGGGAAATTCCTAAGTATTGAATATTGTTTCTTTCATTTGGGGAAGGTTGCCAAATAAGCATACTTGGTTTGGGGAAAACTTCCCATCTAGCTATGTTTGTCGTTTTTGTGAAATTGGGGGAAATTTTCCTACGTTTGATAAATCTATCAATGTTATGTTTATTGCACTTCCCTTACTATCATTTTCTTACGTCAAATGTGGTGCTCAGATTGAATGTTTCAGTCTGAGTCAATCGAAGTAGATTAATCCGGCCCCCGTGCAGCGGACTCCGAAGAGTCGGTCAGTTGGGATTCTTAGCTGTCAGTGAGACATGCAACCGTCTTAATCATACTTCGAGAGATTCATTCTTTCGATTTCGCTCTGATACCAACTGTAACGTCCCGCCCTTTTTCACCCGTTTTCCGAAAATCAGAGTCGATTTTTTTTTTTTTTTTTTTAAATAGAAGAGTGAGAGAGGGCGCGGACGCCACGACGCGAGTTAAGTCCGAGCTTCTGAAGCCCGACCCTTAACTGGCCAACCCCACGCGTGCGCGGAACCAAGTCCACGAGAATGGTTCACGCGTGGGAAGTAAGCTCGCGGATTATAGTTATTGCGGAACATGATAATAGAGTCTATCCTACCGGTTTTTAGATAGAAGGGAAGATATAACATTGAATTTACCAAAATGCCCCTACGTTCATGATTATATTACAAAATGCATCATCCATAAGTAACGTCCAAACCATCGCAGGAAATGTAAAATTATACAACCCGACAAGCTAAGCTACTTTAAAATTACATCACCAAAATGTAAAACATAATATAAACTAGGACTCCGCTTTCCAAGCTCCTAAACTTGGCCTCCGGTAGGTCCACCACTTCCTGCCTCTCCTGCGTCATCAGCTAGGGTAGAAGTAGGGCGTTAGTCAACGCGCCCAGTAGGACTCCGAGTAGGGCTAGCACATGGATTAGTGATACACACATACCGATAAAATAAAGTACAACAAAATAAGCATGGGATGAATGCTATGTCATGGGTGCTTATGTCATGTGTCCCACCCATTATCCGTATGATCATACAATATCATGTTCCCCATGTCTGCTTCTCGGTCGCCCCGACGGAGCATGGACTCCGGTTATAGCCCTCAGGCTATCCCCATGTCTGATTCTCGGTCGCCCCGACAGAGCATGGACTCCGGTTATAACCCTTAGGCAATCCCCATGTCTGATTCTCGGTCGCCCCGACGGAGCATGGACTCCGGTTTGTTTATTTTTTTTCTGCCCATGCCATGCATGAGATGTAGTGCATTATGCTATGTAGTATATATGTATCCCATATACTTGACATATCATACATAGTCATATAATGCATAATATTAATATATAAACCATATGCTTCATAACTTAAAATTCATCATAAGATAAATCAAAATAATTTAAAAACACCATCACATATCCATCGCTTACAAAGAGGTAGGAATCCTACCGAATACCGTGTCGCGTTCCGTTATGCTTCCCGTTCGATAATCCGGTCGCCGATCGCGTACCGTTTGCGACGCCCGATACCTTATTACATTTACCGAATTAGTCCATACATCGTCTATGATTAAGTCCCTAACTTAGCCCATTATCCATTGGTTCTAGACTCATACATAGATCCAATTTTTGGCCAAATTTAAAATTCCGATTTTGTGAGCCTAAAACGCAGCAACTAATCGCTTTACTTAACCATTCATAATATTTCCATTTTCATGTCCAACCCCCATAGGGTTTGGCCATGTACCATGGTCAAACCCATGGTCCTTCAATGTGGCCACAAATTACGGTTTTGCCATTCTCCTTCCATGGTAAATCATTCATTCATTTATGTGCATTCTATGGCCAAGATTCATTCATACTTAGGTCTATTCAATCATGACCTTACATCATAAAATCAACCACCTAATATTTAATTTTGAAAAATAATTACTCCCACAACTAATTCCACATTTTGGCCTAAGGTGTGGCCCACATATCATTTTTATAAATCCATCAAAATCTAGTATTCTTCTACATTATTTTCCATTTATTTAAGCCACTAATCACTACCCTAAGGTTCACCTTTATGGATACCACTTTCAAAGACTAAGTTTTGTCCCAAAATAATCCAATTTAAAATCACAAAACTTTAATCATTTTGGCCCCTTTAAATCAAACTCCTAAGCATTGATACATGCATTTAACCTTAGCCTAAAATTGATCAAAATTTGGGTCATGGGTTCGGCCATACACCATGGCCGAACCCATGATGTTTCTTTCCCCATTTTTCTTGGTTTCAATTACCCATTTAAACATACCTCCAATGAAAATTAAATCATCCATTTAGACCACCATCTTTATTCCATTTAAACATCACATATCATACTTGTGACACCCATACAATCTATCCATTTTTCTTAACCAATTTCTTTACTTTCCCATCATTAAAAATTATTAATTACCACCATAGGGTTCGGCCATACACCATGGCCGAACCCATGGTTCATGGCTCATCATCCATTGATGCCATTCTTAGACCAATGTTTTTGTCCAAAAGACATCCATTTTTTAAAATCAATAATCCTCATTCATTTTGGCCCTCTAAAAAAAATATCATACACTTTGTAAATCCATTTAAATTTCATCATTAATCTAACCTAATTTCTATTTTGTTTAACCACATATATAAACCATACTTAGCCCATGAATGACCTAAAAACATGGGTCCTAATCCTCATAGATCACTAATCATCACCATTTAAAACTTACCAACTTTTCAATCATTTTAAAATCTTGAAATCCTCATAACAACCATTAAGCATTCTCCAACATTTTAAACCATATAATCTAAATTAAATTATCCATCATTCACCATGGGGTTCGGCCATGCTACATGGCCGAACCCTATGGTCATCCATTCATCAAAATTTCTATTTTTCCTATGCTTAATAAAGACTTATAACAATTCCATTTAAAATTTCCATGCTTCCATTCCTTAATCCATTCCTCCATTTTTCATCCATTTCTTATCTTATCTTTTGATGGATCTTAGATCCATGGCCCACAACATTTTTGGCCATGTTTAGTCTAAGAAATGGATTCCACATGCTATCTTTAAAAAAAAACATAAACTCTTGTTTTAAGAAAATCTTACCGCACCGACGACTCCTCCGGTCCTTCTTTCTTTTTCCTTAGCCCTTTCTCCTTCTTTCTCTTCTTGATGATCGGCTAGATGAGCTTGATCAATGGTGGGACATGCTTGGGTTGGCTAAGATAGGGTTAGGTTGAGAGGGAAAGAGTATGGAAATGGGGAAGAAAATTCTTCAAGGATCTTGATCTTGGGGTGGCCCAAGACTTAATCTTTTCCTTCTCTTTTCTTCTTCTTTCTTTCTAAGTTTTTCTTTTAAGCTTTGTTCTCTTTTCCTTAGTGCAAGGGACGTTTTTTTTTTTTGAGAGTGCAAGAGAGAGGGAGAGAGAGAGATGGAAAGGAGATGAGAATGAGATCAAACACATCTCATTTTGGTTGACCAAACTACACTCCACCATTATGGCTCCACCAACCAAAGTATGGGCTCCCTTGACCTTGGTGGTGGTGGTTGAGACCAAACCACCACCAAGCCAATGGTTTTGGTGTTTGCACAAGGGGGGTTTGAGTCTTTCAACCTTGACCATTTGACCCACTCATGGCTAGGTATGGGTCACCATGTTTGGAGTGGTGGTGGTTGGGATAAAACCACCACCCTAAATCCATGGTAATTTTGTGTTTTTTCTTAGGTGGTTTGTGTTTCTTAGAGTGGTTTTGGTTTAGATAAAACCATCATTTGACTTCTTCCATTGACCCAAAATTGACCAATCTAATTAGTTTAATTAATTGGATCCTTTAGGTTAAATTAATTCTTATCTAATTTAATTTCATTAATTTATTTCTCTAAGAAATCCACCCATGGTTGACCAAGTCAACCATGGTGGACGGCCCCCACCTATACCTACCCCACCCGCCACCTCACCTGATGAGGTGGAGGTGGGCCCCACTTGGCCATGTTATTGATTTTAACTTAAATCCTTTTCCAATAATTTTAATCAATTTAATTCGCCTTAGTACACCTTAGTCCTCTCAATTTATCCATGGTTGACCAAGTCAACCATGGTTGGCCCCACTTTTCCTTGGTCCACACGCCACCTCAACGAGTGAGGTGGAGGTGGGCCCCATTGGCCATGTTGCCTTGGTCCATTGGGTCCCACATGGCTCTTTGACCCAAATTGACTATCTTGACTCAATTACTTACCATTGACCAATTAAATGAATTAATTCTAATTCATGGTTTATTGGGTAATCATTGGGCCCATGGCCCAATTAGATTCTCTCTTTGCCCACTTACTTTAGGGTTGGAACCGATTATTTTGATCCATTGGGCCCCACATGGCTATCGGCCCACTTTGACCATCGTTGACCCGATTAGTCCTCATTGACCCATTAAATGGGTTTCATCCAATCCATGGCCCAATTGAGCTATCCTTGGGCCATTGTCCCAAAATTTGGTCCATTTGGCATTCCATTATGTTAAAATTCAATTTAAAGTCAATAAATGTCAAATATATATTAATTAGAAAATTCGGGCTATTACACAAAGCATGCAGACAGCCATGGGGACTGAGCTATTGACTAGCACCGCATTCCATCCACAGACTGATGGTCAGTCTGAAAGAACAATACAAACCTTGGAAGACATGCTGAGAGCGTGTATGTTACATTTCAAAGGAGGATGGGAGGACCACTTACCATTGGTGGAGTTCTCCTATAATAACAGCTATCAGGCAAGCCTTCAAATGGCTCCTTATGAGGCTTTATATGGTAGACCGTGTAGGTCACCGGTATGTTAGACAGAGGCAGGTGAGCCTGCATTGATTGGACCGGAACTAGTCCCAGAAACTACTGCACAAATTAAGTTGATACGTCAACACTTGTTGACTGCACAGAGTCGGCAGAAGAGCTATGCTGATAAAAGGAGACGGTTTCTGGAATTTGAAGTGGGAGACTTGGTGTTTCTAAAAGTCTCACCACGGAAGGGACATATGAGGTTTGGTAAGAAAGGAAAACTGTCGCCAAGATATGTGGGACCGTTTTCCATCATAAGAAGGATGGGGGATGTAGCTTACCAATTAGTACTTCCATCGCAATTAGCAGCTCTACACGATATGTTCCACGTGTCGATGCTAAGGAAATACAATCCGGATCCGTCCCATGTTTTAAATGTTCAAGATATTGAAGTACAAAGCGACGTGACGTACGTCGAAAAGCCGGTCAGGATAGTGGAGACCGAACAAAGGTTGTTGCGAAACAGAGCGATTCAGTTCGTAAAAGTGGTATGGGACCGTCATGGTGATGAAGAGGCCACATGGGAACTTGAATCGGAGATGAGAACAACTCACCCCGAATTGTTTGTGTAATTTAATTTGAGAACCCTACTTCACTCAATTTTCGGGACGAAAATTTTAAAAAGAGGGTTATATTGTAACACCCCAATTTCTCAATGAAGTGAAAAATTACCAAAATGCCCCTGAGTTGTTAAATTAATTATTTTGTGATGTTAAGTAAGGACATAGTGGGGCCCATTGCTCAAAATAAAATCATATGAGCACATTATGAATGTTAAGTTTGATTGGTTGGGTAATTTTCATCATTTGGGTCAAAAATGGCTAAATGGGTCAAAAGGCACAAATGGGGCCCATCGGGTCTTGCTGGGTTATTTGACCGTTTTGTGATTTTAAATTAAAAGGGGTTAAGCCTATTTGATTGGAAATCAAGTGGAGGAAAAATGGGTAGGCTTGATCCATATGTAAAAACCAATTAGAAATGACCAAAATACCATAAATGGGTCATGTTGTCAAAACGGGTCAAGGAGCTAAAAGTGGACCCAACGGGTCGAGTTGACTATTGTTGACCGTGTGAACCCTCAAGGGAGCTCAAACACGATTCAAATCAGTTGAGTGGGATTGAGGTGAGTTGGAATTAAATCAAAAGGTGAGTTAACTCATGTGCATTAAATGAAATGCATTAAATGTGATGAGTTGGGTTGGAATAAACATACCTTGAGTTGGGTGAGTTGAAATGGAAATTCAAGGGACTGTAAATCAATGAGTTTAAGGGTAAGTTGAAGAGGTTGGCTGGCCTCAACCCAACCAAAACAAGTCCCACACGTTGGGGACTTGTTTTGGTGAGTTCCATGGTAGAAATTAAATGCAAATGCATGGATTTGAGGTGAGTTGGTTGGGAAGCTGTATGGTTGCATGGGTAGCTGCCAAGGGGTGCCTTGGATGGCACCCAATACCCATTGGTTTGTGCATGAATTGATGAGGGAGTGGAGGAGTCTTGGTGGCTGAAAATACAAAGGCAAACAACACCATGCTTGACCGAATTTCTTGTGCAAAAGTTTTAGAATTCATCTCTCTCTCTCCCTCACTCAAGAACACCCTCTCTTGGCCGAATTGTAACTTGGTGATTTCACCATTGGTTCAAGCAAATAATCAGTAAAGGAAGGGAGGCTAAGAAAGAAAAGAAACAAGGATCAAAAGGCAAGACAAGAGCTTGGAAATTGGTAAGTGTTTCATGGATTTTTGGTTAAAAAAATGGGTGTGTGTTGGTCCATGGTGATGGCCGATTACACCAGGGTTTTAACCTTGATTAGTGGAGGATTTAAAATGGTAAAAATAACCATTGGTTCGGCCACCATGAAGGGCCGAACCCCATGTGAGAGATGGCTTGGTTTTCATGTTTTGAAACATGAAAACCATGGGTTTTATGAACTGTTTTTGGGTTTGATTTAAGATTCAAATGCATGTTTTAGAAAGGTTTAAAACATGGATTCAGATGTCATGAATGGCTGAATGTATCATGGGTCTAAGACCTTGGGTATCAAATGATGAAAGGGTTCATTGGGTTCGGCCATCTTGGATGGCCGAACACCATGAATTGATGTTGAAATCTTGATGATTTTTGTAAGATAAAACCATGCAAATGTCTTACTGTTTTGGATGATTAGATTAGACATAAGATGACATGTTTAAGTGGTTCAAAGCAAAGGCTATAGGGTTCAGCCAATGAGCATGACCGAACCCCATGAAATGGTGTGATCATTTTATGGTTAATGGTGATGGTTTTGAGAGATAAAAACCATACATTACCATGGGGTTTTTATGTGATTTACATGAAGATTATTTACTGATTTTGGTTGGCCAATATATGGCTGAACCATGGTAATGTTATGGTTAAGTTACTGATCTAAAACAGTGGATTAAAACTGGAAAAATGGACCATGGGGATTGGCCATCTTGGATGGCCGAATCCCATGAGGTGCTATGGTTATTTGGACAAAATAATGAATTTATTAGATGGTTTTGAGAGGTTAAAGTGCAGCAATGATGTGCTGATTTTTATATGAATAAGTGACACCAAAAATATGTATGAAAGACCAAAACATGGACCTAGGGTTCGGCCACCTTGGATGGCCGAACCCCATGTAAGTCTTTCATGTTTTTGGTGAGTTAAAAACCATGTGAAGATATGGTGTTCTTATGGTAATAAATGGATTAATATGTTACTGTTTTGGTGGGTTAATATGCGGCTGAACCATGTTTAATTCATGGTTGAGTTAGCATGATTAAACCATGAGTGATCATGGTGTTGATTGGATCAAGTGAACGCTAGGGTTCGGCTATGAGTATGGCCGAACCCCATGGGGCTGTTTTGATAATTAATGGGCTGTTTTAAATGGGAGTTTATGACTGTTTTAAGTAGGGGATCATTCATGATAATTATGGACCATGGCATGGGTTAAATAGGCTAAGCTTATGAGTCGTAATTGTTAATGGTTCCATGTTGAATTAAAAGGTTTAAAAAGATCCTAATGGAGAACCATATGGTAATGGGTAATAGAACCCCACTATGGTGGAATGGTTATGAATGTTGGTTTCAATATGGTTTAAGGTCAATGGCAAAAACTGTAAATACCAGTCGAATGATCAATGATGGAAATGATCATAGGGTTGGGTGTACGGACACGAACCCCACATGATGTGGATGGGTCTATAATGTGATTAAATAAGTGAATGATGTTATGACTTATTGATTGATATATGGATAAGGTACCGGAAGTTGAACGATGAGCGAGTCGTGAGCAGGTGAAGCTCAAAAAGGAACGAACACTTAAGCCAAGTTTAAGTAGGTTTCGTACCTACTTGTAACCACGGTTTTACCCAGTATTTCTTATGATACTCTTGTTTTAATATATGTGTTTCAAATGATATATTATGCATTAACAAATGGCATACAGGCATTGGCATCTCATGCATAGTCATGGGATAATGAATGAAGTTCTACAGTGATGGCTACGATTGTACATGATGGGGGTTGCCCATTGCATGTACATATTGTATAGAAGAGATGAATGTTGTTGTAATTAACCTTGCCGGTGCAAGGCACGTCAAGTGATGGCTACGATGGTACATGATGGGGGTTGCTCATTACATGTACATCGCTTATAGAAGAGATGAAGGTGTGATGTAATTTACCTTGTCGGTGCAAGGCACGTCAAGTGATGGCTATGAAAGTACATGATGGGGGATGCTCATTGCATGTGCATATTTCATAGCATTGTTTTACCTGTTTTGATGATCATGTATTATGATATGTATATGCATGTTTTATATGCTAACATGTGGTAGCCCTGATTCGGGAACCTACTGGGCGCGTTGATCTAACGCCCTAATTCTATCCTCAGAGGAGATTGCAGGTACAAGCAAGGGGAAAGGAAAGGTCATTGACCGAGAGGGGAGCTAAGCCTAGGTGCTTTAATGATGGATTTGGATTACGTTATATTACTGTCATTTGAATACTATTGTTGGACATGTAATAATTCGTTATTTGCTATGGTTTGATTAGGATCATAACCTATGGATGGTTGATCTATGTTATTTAATATTTAAGACTGTTACTTGCTATCTCGTCTTTCTATTCCGCAATTATCTAGATTATTCCGCATGTTGATGTTAGTTCCATGTGTGATTCACTATCATGGTCTATTCCATGTACACATGGGTGGCCAGTTAAGGTTCAGACTTGGGTAGTCTGAACTTAACTCGCGTCGTGACGCCGCCCGCTCTCTTCCGATGTTTATTTTAAAAAAAAAAAATTAGACTCTGAAATTCTTGGAAAGGGCGGGGCGTTACAGGCCATGTTGTATGGCCGAACCCTACTAGTGAGTTTTGGTGCACAGTGGACAGTGGGCAGTGGGTAGTGGACAGTGGACAGTGGGCAATGGACGGCGGGTAAACGGCTGATTTTAAAAATGAAATATTTATATGATTTCCAAATGGTTAGGTTAAATTGGAAGGATGAAGGGAATGGTTTAAATCCATTGGAATAATTAATTTGGTTATTTTATGGGATTAAATGGATCACCAAATTAATGTATGTATGTGTTAAATGTAATAAGGTAACAGGATTTCACAAACGGTGTACGATCGGCTTGACGAAATCGGTGATCGGTTTTTGGACGGAAACACAAGGACCCAATAATTGGACGTTGGTAGGATTCCTACCTTATTGAAAACCATGGAAATTGTATATATGATGATTTTAATTCATGTTTTGATGAGTTATTTTGGTATCAAATGATATGTTTCAATTATGGAATTTTTAATGCTATGAAATGTGTTATTGCATAGCATGTTTGCATTTGCATCTCATGCATGGCATGGGAGGGATAAAATGTAACCAGAGACAACGCTCTGTCGGGGCGTCCGTAAGGCATTCGTGGGGGTACCTTGATGTGCATTATCCATCAAGAGAGATGTATGATTGATTTGTAACCGGAGATCCACGCTCCGTCAGAGCGTCCGTAAGGCATTCGTGGGGATACCTTGATGAGGATTTTCCATCAAGAGGAATACTATGTGATTGTGATATGGGTGATGGGTGGGACTCATGGCCTATGACACCCATGGCATGGCATTGAATCAGCATGATTATGATCTCTATTATCATGCACTGTTTCTAGTTTTATCTATATGATTGGATCTTTATTATCATACACTGTTTTGGATATGATGTTTTACAAGTACAGCATGATGTATTATATCTGGATTTTCATACTAATCCATGTGTTTGACCCTACTTGGAGTACCTACTGGGCGCGTTGTCTAACGCCCTATTTATACCTTAGATGATGACACATGAAATGAACGGAATGAAGGACGCGATCGAAACCAAGCTTAGGAACTTGGATAATTTAGTTTCACTTTATTTAAGTTACTCATGGACAATATAATTTGAGTAGCTAGCATTTGGGACTGTAATAACTTAGACTATTTGCTATGGTTTGAATGTTAATTTTGGATATGTTAACGTAAGATAATTATTGTTAAGTGATGGACTCCTTGCTATCTAAAATTGAATAGGATAGTTATTCTATTATAATTCCTCATCTACGATTTATTTCGCATGTTTAACTTGAGTACGTGTGAAATGTTTTAGTGGACTTGTCCACGCACACGCATGGTTGGCCAGCTAAGGGTCGGGTTTTGGAAACTCGGACTTAGCTCGCGTAGTGACGTTTCCGCCCTCTTTCACTCTTTACTTTAAAAAAAAATTGACTCTGATTTTCGGCAAGTGAAAAAGGGCGGGGCGTCATAGTTGGTATCAGAGCGAAACAGGAAGGAAGAATCTTTCAAAGTAACATTAAAACAGTATCATATCTCACTGACAAGATAAGAATCCCAACTGAACGACTCTTCGGAGTCCGCTGCACGGGGGCCAGATTAATTTACTTTGATTAGACTCAGACTGAAGCATTCAATCTAAGGGAAACAATTGATGAAAAAGGAATAATAGCAAGGGAAGGACAATCACTATAAATATGGATTTATCAAACATAACAAAATAGGACATATTTCCCCGAAAATGAGAAACATCCAGATTTTTCCCCAAATTGAGAAACAACACTTGATACTTAGGAAGTTTCCCCAAAAATGAGAAATACAAGATGTTGATTTGGCAATTTCCCCAAAACAAGGAACATCAAGATTTTCCCCAAAATAAGCAAAATTATGTGATACATAGGGAAATTCCCCAAAACAAAGATTAGTTTGATTAGAACTGCGGTTGTCATTGATATGCTTCTGTTGTTGTGATACAGATATGTCGAGCAACATAAAGTATACAGAGTTGTGGGACAGAGGAACCCCTAGCTGTCCTATAGATCTGGTTTCTTTTTTCAACAACTCCAGCAGGCCAGACCGCGCTATGGGAGTTAATGTAGACGTCCAAGTAGGATCACCCGAGGATGTCGAAGTAATTCCAGCCCCTTTTCCAGAAGAGAATATGGGAGATATCCCAATCATAAGAGAATCCGTAGGGGAGATAGGTTCGCCCGGGTATATGTGTGAATTGTGCAACCAAGAGGGGCACAACTGTAGTTTCTGCCCCCTACCCCCTTGAGGTTATTTGCCCTGTTTATGGACTTCACGGGCACGGGAAGGAGAGGACTAATTGTCCTTACATTGGGGGACCGGGAATAATACCCTGTCTGACTTGTGGAGTGTTGGGGCACACGTCGACGACATGCCCTGACAACTTCTTCGATTTTGGTGATGATGCAGGGTCTTCAACGGAAGGTTAGGCTAAGAAATGGTAAGAAAATGTCGGGGAAAGGGGAGACTTTGTAAGGGTTGTGGGTACGTTTTGTTCTTTGAAGGGTTTTTGTTTTTTCTAACCCTACCAACCCTTGTATTGTGATGGAAGATTGAATGATTTTTAATAAAGTATGCAAACTTAAGAGTTTATGAGAACTTTGGCACTGAGATGTATGTGACGAGGTCACTTGATTATATTGAGACATGGTATGGGTGCGTCCCTCACGTGATATTGATGATTGAGACGTAGTGTGGATATGTCCCTCACCTGATATTGATAACGTTATGCCTTAGTCCGTTAGAAAAAGGAGATTGTCTGATTAGTAGATCATTGCGTCTCACCTTTGTGTAGTTAAAATGATGAGATAAGTATATAGATTCCATGAGTAAGGCATAGAGTAGCCGTGAGACCGTGGGAGCCTCGATATGAACATATAGAGACTTGGTCCCGTAGGGTTGCCGTTGAGGAGTGGGTCCCTCACAAGCTACGCACTGGAGGGCACTCTCATGGCTATTTTGCACACTTGATGTGCGTTGATGCGCAGAGCTAGATACTATTTTACCCCATGGGGGTGGTGCTAGCTTCGTTAGACGCAGTTCGACCGCCTTAGAGCTTGACTGAATCATCCTTGGGGTGAAGGGATGCAAGGTGAGGTAGACTTGATCATGTTGGACGTTGGTCTTCCGCTTAGTAAGTCATGGGCCTTAAGTCTCACTAGGGGTCGGAATATATTTATGATTTGATATTGTTGCCACAGTCACGTAGTGATTCATTCGAGTGTTGTTCCTACGGATAGAATATCTCATGGTAGATGATGTGCCGTGGATTAATTATGCTCAAGGATGGATTATGCCCATGGAAGGATTATATTCATGGATGGTTATTAACTATGGATAGATGAAACTCACTGATAGAGTGAAACCAGTGATGGATGTGTATAACCGTGGATGATGGTTCCCATGGTGGTTTGGATTGATGCCGGTTATCGGTACCATGGTAGACATGTTGGTAGTGTGATGGACCTGTTAGTCCCATAGATGACGTATTATTCTAATGATTGGGACATGTTTCGATCTACATCCAACGTTATAAGAAAAAAGTGTTAGTCGTATTACGACTTGTATCACAGGAAGGTTAGTGTTGAGAGATACTCGGTATCGTAGAAGTTTTGAACAAAAAGTGTTAGTCACATAGTGATTTATGTGCAAATGAAGATATACTTAATTTTGGAGATGTACTTAGTGGAAAAGATAAGAGTCTAGTGAAACTTGAATGGGAAACTATGGGTGACTGCTGAGTTAGACTGGCCAGCTGATTTTGTAGTTAGCCGATGGAGTTCCAGGAGAGTGCAGCTAGAAACCTAGTTAAAATGGAATCAGCGAAAGCCTTGAGCATAGGCTCGCATTGGCAGGCTACTTCACTAACAAATTTTCAATGAGGGGCAAGGTCATCACTAACCTCACACAGAGAGTAGACGAATGAACGTATTGAGCGAGTACGTATAAAAAATATTTTGGTAGCAGGTAAAGTGAAACAGAGTACATTGATCTACATGAGATTGCAAATGGGCTCACGAGAAAAAGAGATAACATGAGACAGAGTAAATTCTGCGAGAATGAAACTCATAGGTTGATATGAGTGATTTTGATGTAATTAAGTGGTGTGGACTGTAATAGCCTGAAATTTTAAATCAATATATATTTGGCATTTATTTACTTTAATTTGAATTTTGATGTGATGGAATACCAAATGGATCAAATTTTGGGACAAAGGCCCAAGAAGGACCCAATTGACCATAGAGTGAATGGAATTCGTCAGAAGGGTCAACGATGGTCAAAGTGGGCCCGATCACCATGTGGGACCCCATGGATCAAAATTGGTCCAAACTCTAAGGTAAAGGGTAGAAAATAATTTGGTTGGGCCGTGGGCCCAATGGTGGCCCAATTGATTTAAAAAGGGTGAATTGGAATTAAACCCTCTAAGTTAGTAATGAAATGAAATGGCATGACCAAGTGGGGCCCACCTTCACCTCACCAATTGAGGTGGCGTGTGGACCCAAGGGTGGTGGGGCCGACCACCATGGTTGACTTGGTCAACCATGGGTGGATTTCATAGAGGGAAATTAATGGGATTAAAATTAAGTAGGAATTAATTAATTAACTTAACCTAAGGATCAATTGAATTAGATTGATTAAGTTAATTATGGTCAAATGGTCAAAACCATTCCAACAAACACAAACCACCCCAAACAAACACAAACCACTTTGAAGAAACACAAGACTGAAACCATGGGCTTAAATGGTGGTTTTACCCCAACCACCACCATTAATGCCATGTTGGTTGGTGGGAGGAATGAATGACAACCAAAAAAAAAGATGAGATGACTTCCCATCTCATTTCCATCTAACCACTACACTCTCTCCATCTCTTTGCACTCTCAAAACCGTCCCCTACCTTCACAAGAGGAAGAAAGAAGAAAACTTAGAAGAAAAAGAGAAGAAAATAGAAGAAAAGAAAAGGAAAAGGCTAAGTGTTGACCCACCACCTCAAGGTAAACACTTGAGACACCTTTCTCATCACCTTCCCCTCTCCCTCTCTCAAGCAAACCCACTCAATCTTGGCTGATCCTAAGCTTGGAGAGCCTCACCATTGATCAAGCTCATCTTGACCGTACATCAAGGAGAAGAAGAGAAGAGAAGGCTAAGGAGAGCAAAGAGGAAGAAGGACCGGAGGAGTCGTCGGGTGATAAGATTTTCTTAAAAAAAGGATATGGAATCCATTTCTTAGATTTAATATGGCCAAAAAGTTGTGGGCCATGGATCTAAGATCCATCAAATGGTAGGATAAGAAATAAATAAAAATGGAGGAATGGATTAAGAAATGGATGAAATGGAAGAATGGAATTTTTAATGGAATTTCAAGTCTTTATTAAGCATAGAGAATTTGGATTTTTAATGGATTCATGGGCCATAGGGTTTGGCCATGTAGCATGGCCGAACCCCATGGTAAATGATGGATGATTTTTAATTAGGGTTTGAGGTCTAAAATTATGGAGAAGGGTTAATGATGTTAAGGTTTTAAGTGATAGAAAAGTTGTTGATTTTTAAGGAGTTTTAATGAGAAAACCATGAGGAATGTAAATAGGTATTTTAGTTTTAAAGATGGCATGGATAAGATGGACCATGAACCCTATGGTGTTGAAAAGTGATTTTTTTTAAATGGCTTTAAAGGATGGAAATGATGGATTAATATGTTAATATTTTGAAAGTTTTTAAAGGGCCAAAATGAATGAAGGTTATTGATTTTAAAAATGGATTGTTTTTGGACAAAACATTGGTCTTAAAAGGGCACCCATGAAGGTGAGACATGAACCATGGGTTCGGCCATGGTGAATGGCCGAACCCTATGGTGATGATTTAGTGATTTTTAATGAAGGTAAAAAGAATGGAAAATGATGGAAAGAGATGATAAATTTAAATGGGGATTTAAATGAATGATTTAATTTCATTGGAGGTGGGATTAAAAGGGGATAAAATGAACCCATGACCCCTTCCTTATGTGGGCCACATCTTAGGCCAAATGTGGAATGAATTATGGGATTAAATGTTTTCAAATTTAATCAAAGTAGGTGGCTATTTTTATGGATATTAGGGCATAGTCAATGAATGCCTAATGGATCTAAGTTATGGATGAATTTTTGACTTAAAAATATGCATGAATGAGGAAATATTAAACCATAGAGGTCTAGTGGCAAAATCGTAATTAGTGGCCACATTGAAGAACCATGGGTTCGGCCATGATGCATGGCCGAACCCTATGTATGTTAGACATAAAATTGGATACATTGCGAATGATTAAATGAAACAGATAGATGTTACGTCTTAGGCTCGCAAATCGGAATATTTAAAATGGCCAAAATTGGATTTATGGATGTGTTTTAAACCACGGAAAACGAGGCTAAGTTAGGGGCTGATTTTGGTAAACGATAATGTAATTAAGAGCCTAAGGTTGTAATAAGTTAAGGACTTAATCATGGATAACATATGGACTAATTCGGTAAATATGTAATAAGGTACCGGGACGTCGCAAACAGTACGCAATCGGCGACCGGATTATCGAACGGAAAGGTAACGGGACGCTAAAAAGTATTCGGTAGGATTCCTACCTTTTTGTAAGCCTTGGATATGTGATGGTTCTTTAATTTGATAATTATATGATTTATCTTATGATGGGATTTCGAATTATGAATTATATGTTTAAGTACTATGGATTATGATTTAATGCTATGGATAATATTTTTTTAAGACTATGGACTATACTTAGATGCTATGGATTTTATATGGATTATATATATATTACATAGCATAATGTACTTACATCTCATGCATGGCATGGGCGGGAAAATAATGAAATCGGAGTCCATGCTCCATCGGGGCGACCGAGAAGCAAACATGGGGATAGCCTGAGGGGCTATAACCGGAGTCCATGCTCCGTCGGGGCGACCGAGAATCAGACATGGGGATAGCTCTTATGCTATAACCGGAGTCCATGCTCCGTCGGGGCGACCGAGAAGCAAACATGGGGACACCTTGACAAGGCTTTGCCGTCAAGGGGGATACGATATTTTATGATGATACGGTGGATGGGTGGGACACATGACATAGGAACCCATGGCATGACATTCATCATATGTTTACTTTATTATTATTTGGTATGTATGTTATCACTAATCCATGTGCTAACCCTACTCGGAGTCCTACTGGGCGCGTTGACTAACGCCCTACTTCTACCCTAGTTGATGACGCAGGAGATGGCAGAAATGGTGGACACGCCGGGAGCCAAGCTTAGGAGCTTGGGAAGTGGATATCTAGTTTTATTTAAGTTTCATTTTGGAGATGTAATTTAAAGTAGCTTAGCTAGTCAGACTGTATAATTTATATTTCTTGCTATGATTTGCACTGCATTATGGACAATATCGTTTTGAGGCATAAATGTGAATATAGGGGTATTTTTGGTAATTCAATGTTGTATCTTCCCTTCTATCTAAAACCGGTAGGATAGTCTCTATTATAATGTTCTGCACGTAATTATATTTCGCAAGCTTACTTCCTACGCGTGAACCGTTCCCGTGGACTTAGTTTCGCGCACGCGTGGGGTTGGCCAGTTAAAGGTCGGGCTTTAGAAGCTCGGACTTAACTCTCGTCGTGACGTCCGCGCCCGTTGTCACTTCTACTTCAAAAAAAAAAAAATAGACTCTAATTTCGGTGAAAATGGGGCGGGCGTTACATGGACCACGACAAGCTGTATAATATTATGGGCACTTGTGAAAGATATAATGGATTACCAGAATGCCGGTTAGCAAATGCATTGGAAATTTAAATTCCAGATGTTGTATTGTAGTGTATAGGTCCTGTGATGGTTGCACTGTATATCCGTGTATAACAGATGGTATGAATGGCATTGGGTAATCAACTTTAGAAAGTATAACATGTGGCTTGTGGGAATAAGACCCCATATGTGGGTGAACGTGATATGAATGTGTAAAGATGTCCTTGAAATACATTAGTTGATGAGAGACCGTAGTAAACATAAAGGTATGATAGAAAATAATGATAGCATAAATGCATGGACTTGTGTTCGGTGTATTGTCCTGAAGGGAGTACAATGTCCATATTAGAGATAAAACATAATGAAGAGGTAAATACTAGACAATGTTGGTATAGGAAGTGACTATACGGAGATGGAAGGAAACAACGAACACCACTGATATGATGGTTAGCAGGGAAGCGATATGACGATGAAGGAACGAACATGAGAATATGGAAAGAAGATAAGAGTGTTTTATCTGAGATGATTGGAATGGCAATAATTAGAACCAAAGCCCTGTCGAAGTTTTTCGGGACGAAAATTCTAAAAGGTGTTAGTATGAGCATGATGATTTTAATTCATGTTTTGATGAGTTATTTTGGTATCAAATGATATGTTTAAATTATGGAAATTTTAATGCTATGATATGTGTTATTGCATAGCATGTTTACACTTGCATCCCATGCATGGCATGGGAGGGATAAAATGTAACCGAAGATCCACGCTCCGTCGGGGCGTCCGTAAGACATTTGTGGGGGTACCTTGATGTGCATTATCCATCAAGAGGGATGTATGATTGATTTGTAACCGGAGATCCACGCTCCGTTGGGGCGTCCATAAGGCATTCGTCTAGGATACCTTGATGAGGATTTTCCATCAAGAGGAATACTATGTGCTTGTGATATGGGTGATGGGTGGGACTCATGGCATATGACACCCATGGCATGGCATTGAATCAGCATGATTATGATCTCTATTATCATGCATTGTTTCTAGTTTTATCTGTATGATTGGATCTCTATTATCATACACTGTTTTTGATACAATATTTTACAAGTACGGCTATGATGTATTATATCTGGATTTTCATACTAATCCATGTGTTTGACCTTACTTGGAGTACGTACTGGGCGTGTTGTCTAACGCCCTACTTATACCTTAGATGATGACACAGGAAATGAACGGAACGAAGGACGCGATCGGAACCAAGCTTAGGAGCTTGGATAATTTAGTTTCACTTTATTTAAGTTACTCATGGACAATGTAATTTGACTAGCTAGCATTTGGGATTATAATAACTTAGATTATTTACTATGGTTTGAATGTTAATTTTGGATATGTTAACGTAAGATAATTATTGTTAAGTGATGGAATCCTTGCTATCTAAAATTGAATAGGATAGTTATTCTATTATAATTCTGCATCTTTGATTTATTATGCATGTTTAACTTGAGTACGTGTGAAATGTTTTAGTGGACTTGTCCACGCACATGCATGGTTGGCCAGTTAAGGGTCGGGCTTTGGAAGCTCAGACGTAGCTTGCGTCATGACGTTTCCGCTCTCTTTCTCTCTTTACTTTAAAAAAAAATAGACTCTGATTTTCGGCGAGTGAAAAAGGGTGGGGCGTTACATTCTGACACACCGACCAATCGTGACCAACGACCTGTCTGTGTCGATATGCCGATAAATATCAAGTTGTCTCCCTTTACGATTTTTTTTCAAACAATGTTCTGAAATCCACTAGTACCGATCTGTCTGCACCTCCGACTAATCTATCCTTCGACCTGGGATTTATAATGAAGGTAGACTAGGTATGTGTGTGTGTGTGCTTGTGATGTCCATAATTCTTCAAGCTTTGCTTATACACCTTTTAATGCAAGTGATGATACATACATTCACATCGCATCTGTGCTATTTGAAGATTCGATTCACCCTTCTGAAAATAGGCACAGACCATGGATTACAGATCTCTTTTCCGAGATCCAAATCAATCCAAAATTCTTGGGCACATTTAAGTCACCGATTCAAGTATATTGCCCAAGTGTGTGATATCATGTGATGCGGCATTTCTGGGCTTTAGCAATGAGAAGGTGTCTATGAACATGAGTCATTCCACATAATGTACAAACTTAGTGAATATTGGAATGAGACACAAAGCACACTGATCATACATTCATTTCCTGTTTTTGAATATGGTCACTGAGCATATGGAAATGAATTATGATGCTACACATATAGCTCTTATGCCTATTATCATGTTATTACCCAAGACATGATCAACACAATTACCATTCTTTCAATTATACTCTAATTCCTTGAAAGAGCTAGTACATAAATTGAAGCACTTTTGGTAGGTCGCACCAAAGATAATCCATTTAAGGGCATAGAGTATGTTTCATTCCATGTGGGATTCACAAGTTTATGAACTTGGAATGAAACGACATTGTGAATGAATACCATACACATCCTATACATGAGGTAATGCACATACTACATTCATTTCCTAAAGATGCAAAAATTACATGGCATATGAAATGAAATGAGACAAGTATAATCCAATACTAGAGTGCGAACCTACATGTACATACAAGTATCTTACATAAGATTAATCCAACAATAAAAAAAGAACATGGATTGAAGGCAAGATACAAGGTGATTCCAAAAATATGTTTCAAATGTGAGTTCCTTTACACATTTGAACACGATCATTGTGAGACTTAGAATCTAAGTTCACAATCCAGTGTTGGCACTTTCTTTAATCTGGTTTTAATTTTGGGTGCCTTCTCATTTGATCCTATGGTTCCATATTCCAGATTTTGTACCATGATGTTGGTCTCTAAAACATCTCGGTACATGGCCTTATAGTGTAACGCCCTGCCCTTTTTTCACTCACCACAAATCAGAGTATAATTCTTTTTTTAAATGAGTGAGAGAGAGAGAGGGAACGTCACGAAGCGAGTTAAGTCCGAGATTCCAAAACCCCACCCTTAACTGGCCACCTTTACGTGTACGTGGACTAAGACCAAACATTTCAGACGCTTTTCCGAAAACATTGCGGAATTAAATATATGACTAATACACTATTCATATACATGACATTATAAGGCAAGGAAAGCCAATCACCATAAACTTAACTGAAACTTAAATATCATCAAACCATAGCAAAATAATTCTAAGTTATTACAGTCCAAACATCAGTCCTCCCAATACATCATAAACATTCAAAGACAAGTAAAAATAAACTTCATTGATTCCAAGCTCCTACACTTGGCTCCTTCATGTCTCATGTCCGTTTCCTTGTCATTCCCTGTTCCATCATCTATAGGGTAGAAGTAGTGTAACGCCCCGCCCTTTTTCACCCGTTTTCCGAAAATCAGATCTATTTTTTCTTTTAAATAGAAGAGTAAGAGAGGGTGCGGACGCCACGACGCGAGTTAAGTCCGAGCTTCTAAAGCCCTGCCCTTAACTGGCCAACCCCACGCATGCGCGGAGCTAAGTCCACGAGAATGGTTCACGCGTAGGAAGTAAGCTCGCGGATTATAGTTATTGCGGAACATGATAATAGAGTCTATCCTACCGGTTTTTAGATAGAAGGGAAGATACAGCATTGAATTACCAAAATGCCCCTATGTTCATATTTATATCACAAAATATAATCGTCCATAAGTAACGTCCAAAACATCGCAAGAAATGTAAACTTATACAACCCGACAAGCGAAGTTACTTTAAAATTACATCTCCAAAATGTAAACGTAATTAAACTAAGACTGCACTACCCAAGCCCCTAAGCTTGGCTCCTGTCATGTCCACCGCTTCCAGCCATCCCCTGCGTCATCAGCTAGGGTAGAAGTAGGGCGTTAGTCAACGCGCCCAGTAGGACTCCGAGTAGGGCTAGCACATGGATTAGTGATAACACATATACCGATAAAATAACATATAACAAAATAAGCATGTGATGAATGCTATGCCATGGGTGCCTATGTCATGTGTCCCACCCATCATCCGTATGATCATACAATGTATTATCCCCATGTTTGCTTCTCGGTCGCTCCGACGGAGCATGGACTCCGGTTATAGTCCTTAGGCTATCCCCATGTCTGATTCTTGGTCGTCCCGACGGAGCATGGACTCCGGTTATAGCCCTCAGGCTATTCCCATGTTTGATTCTCGGTCGCCCCGACAGAGCATGGACTTCGGTTATGGCCCCTCAGATATCCCCATGTTTGCTTCTCGGTCTCCCCGACGGAGCATGGACTCCGGTTTGTTTATTTTTTTCCGCCCATGCCATGCATGAGATGTAGTGCATTATGCTATGTAATATATATATGTAATCCATATACTCAACATATTATACATAGCCATATAATGCATAATATTAAAATATAATCCATATGATTCATAACTTAAAACTCATCATAAGATAAATCATAATCATAAATCTATCATAAACCAAATCAAAATAATTTAAAACACCATCACATATCCATCGCTTACAAAGAGGTAGGAATCCCACCGAATACCGTGTCGCGTTCCATTACGCTTCCCGTTCGATAATCCGGTCGCCGATCGCGTACCGTTTGCGATGTCCGATACCTTATTACATTTACCGAATTAGTCCCTACGTTATCCACGATTAAGTTCATAATTGATCCATCTACTTAGACTCAATAATAGTCATTAATTTAGGTTACAAATTTATCGAAAATCAGCCCTTTAACTTAGACTCATTTTTTTCGTGGTTTAAAACACAAACCTAAACTCGATTTTTGGCCAATTTAGATATTCCAATTTAGCGGCCTACAACGCAGTAACTAATCGCTTCACTTAACCATTCACAAAATATCCGATTTTTATGTCTAATCCCTATAGGGTTCTTCAATGTGGCACTTATTTACCGTTTTGCCACTTTCTCTTCCATGTTTAATATTTCACCCCTTCATGTATATTTTGAGTCTAGATTTCATCCCTAACTTAGACCTATTTATGATTCCATATCATATCCAAATTCAGCCACCCATTACTTAATTTTTGAAAAACATTTAACCCCATATAACCTTTCACATTTGGCCTTAAAGGTGGCCCACAATCATGACCTCCAAATGGGTCATGGGTTCGGCCATACACCATGGCCGAACCCATGATGCTTATTTTCCATTCCCTTGGGTCCATATTACTCCCTTCAATCCAATCTCCAATGAATTTTAAACTATCCATTCAAGTCCCCATTTTCATTCCATTTAAACCCTCACATATCATTTTTATAAATCCATTAAAATCTAGCATTCTTCTACATTATTTTCCATTTATTAAATCCACTAATCACTACCCTAAGGCTCACCTTTATGGATACCATTTTCAAAGACTAAGTTTTGTCCCAAAATAATCCAATTTAAAATCACAAAACTTTAATCATTTTGGCCCTTTAAATCAAACTCCTAAGCATTGATACATGCATTTAACCTTAGCCTAAAATTGATCAAAATTTGGGTCATGGGTTCGGCCATACACCATGGCCGAACCCATGATGTTTCCTTCCCCATTTTTCTTGGTTTCATTTACCCTTTTAAACATACCTCTATTTAAATCATCCATTTAAATCACCAACATCACATATCATACTTGAAACATCCATACAATCCATCCATTTTTCTTAACCATTTTCTATACTTTTCCATCATAAAGAGAATTATTAAATACCACCAAGGGTTCGGCCATACACCATGGCCGAACCCATGGTTCATGGCTCATCATCCATTGATGCCATCCTTAGACCAATGTTTTAGTCCAAAAGAAATCCCTTTTTAAAATCAATAATCCTCATTCATTTTGGCCCTCTAAAATATATCATTCACTTTGTAAATCCATTTAAATTTCATCATTAACTTAACCTAATTTCTTCATTATCTTCAAACCTAATAATCTTAATAAATCACTCATTATTCATCATGGGGTTCGGCCATGCTACATGGCCGAACCCTATGATCATTCATCCATTCCATTCTATGCCTTTAAATCCTCTTTAAAATCACTATTAAAATCACTTGAAAACTAATTATCATACATCATTCTCCACCATTTCAAACCTTCAAACCTTAATTAAAAATCATCCCACATTGGCCATGGGGTTCGGCCATGCTACATGGCCGAACCCTAAGGTCCATTCAATCCATTAAAACTTCCATCTTTTCCATACTTAATACATTCATTTCATTTTTTTCCTTAGACCATCTCTTCCATTTCTTTGCCTTCCATTTGATGGATTTTAGATCCATTCCATAGCCTAAAATAATTTGGCCACCATCATATGGCAAGGATGGATTTCAAAATTTAAAAACCCTAAATAATAAATTTCTTGTTTAGAACATACTTACTATCCGACGACTCCTCCGCTCTTTGTCGCTCCCGTCAACTTCCTTGGCCTCTTTTTTCCTTCCTTCCCTTGTTTGATTGGCTAGATGAGCTTGATCAATGGTGGGACATGCTTGGATTGGCTAAGGTAAATGAGGTTAGGTTAAGAGAGAAAGAGAGTATGGAGATGAGGGAGAGATCTTCAAGGTTCTTGATCTTGGGGTGGCCCAAGACTTATCTTTTTCTTCTCTTTTCTTCCTCTTTCTTTCTAAGTTTTTCTTCTAAGTTTTCTTTTTTTTTTCCTCTCTTGCAAGGTGAGGGACGAATTTCATGTGTGTGTGGGGAGAGAGAGTGAAATTGGTTAGCTTGGAAATGGGAGGGAGGTGGTTGGAGTAGCCTTTCACTCAAGCATTAACTTTCTCACCAACCAAGCATGGGTTGGCTTGACTTTGGTGGGGGTGGTTGAGCCCAATCCACCATTTAAGCCCATGGTTTTATTTTGTATTTCTTAAGAGTGGTTTGTGTTTGTTGGAGTGGTTTTGACCATTTGACCAATTTAGATTAGGTTAATTAACTTAGATCCATTTGATTTTTAGGTTAAGTTAATTAAACCCCATATTTCATTTAATTCCATTAAATTTCTTCTATAAGATCCACCCATGGTTGACCAAGTCAACCATGGTGGTCGGCCCCACTATCCTTGGGTCCACACGCCACCTCCATGGGTGAGGTGGAGGTGGGCCCCATTTGGTCATACCATTTAATCTTGATACATCTTAACTTAGATAATTTTATAATTATCTAATCCATTTAATTTATTTTAATTGGATTACAATTGGGTCCATGACCCAATTATATTCTTGTCTTACCCATTTATCTTAGGGCTTACCTACCTTGGCCCATTGGGTCCCATATGGCTCTTTGACTCAAATTGACCATCTTTGACCCGATTACTTACCATTGACCAATTACATGTATTAATTCTAATTCATGGTTTATTGGGTAAACATTGGGCCCACGGCCCAATTAAATTCTCTCCTTACCTTAGGCTTACCTCAATTGGGTCCATTGGGTCCCAAATGAGTATTGGGTCCAATTTGACCATCCTTGACCCGATTAGTCCTCATTGACCCATTAAATGGATTTCATCCAATACATGGCCCATTGGACCATTCTTGGACCCTTGTCCCAACTTTTGATCCATTTGGTATTCCATCATGTTAAAATTCAAATTAAAATCAATAAATGCCAAATATATATTGATTCGAAAATTCGGGCTATTACAAGTAGGGCATCAGTCAACATGCTCAGTAGGAATTCCAAGTAGGGTTACGGTACATAGGATTAAGATATAACAAGATAGATTCACCATATCATATTTGTAAAACATCTCATAGGTAGTAAAAACAATGCATGATATCCATATCATAATCATGCTTACTTATGCATCATGTCATGGGTGTCAATTCCAAATGATTACTAACCCAATCTCCATATCCAATTCCATCATATATAAATAGTTTCCTTGATAAATCACCATATCAAGGTGTTCCCTTGGCCAACTACGTCTGCAGTTTTTTGTGATGGCACCACTAGGTCACTGTTATACCTCCCCACATATGTTAATCGGAATTACCGATGGAGTGTGGACTCCTCCCTCTGCGCAGGGTTTCGGGACTATATACCCAGGAGCTCTTTGGTCCAAATTATGTCGTACCCATTCCTAGCAATCCCATACAAGGCCAACATATCAATAGTTCACATAGCTTCATACAAGCTAGTTTCAAGCCCAAATTATGTCCGGACCGCTCATAACTTGGCTTGCTGGTCCCATGTATTTCCTCCCATGCCATGCATGAGATAATGAATGCAAGAATGCCATTTCATATCAAATTACGTAACATCATTGAAATTCAGTTCATAACATATATCATTTGTTTAATCAAAGTAAAACATCATATTTGGAAATAAAACCAGTCATATTTAATCCATAGTGCCTCAATAAGGTAGGAATCTTACCAACGTCCAGTATACTATCCTTGCTGTATTGTGAAGATAACATTAACGATCACGTCGAAACGAATCGCAAACCCTTTTGTGAATCTCTTTACCTTATTAAATTCAATCACATATATAAATCAATTTGATTATCCATTTTAATTTCATCACTCCTTACACCCTACCAGATAAACAGAAGCATCTGGAAAAATCATACAAAAATCCAATTTTTCAATTCAGTCGACTGAATCACATCCAGGTACGATCTTTTTTTTAGCCGAAAACATTTAGTCGGCTGAAAACACGACTATACACTATATAAACTTGACCAGTAACCTTTCAGTCTGTTGAATCACAGATTCAGTCAGCTGACTCTAGATCAAATCTTCTGTGTTCTCGGCCAGCACACTTTCAGTCAACTAAATCACAAATTCAGTCGGCCGACTTTGGATCAGATTATTTGTGTGCTCGGCAAATATACATTCAGTCGGCTGAATTATCAATAAACCCTTTACGTGTTCGATAAGCATACCTTCAGTCTACTGAATCACAAGATTCAGTCAGCTGAAACACACCAACTCACTTACTTATTTGGTACGTCTATGTTCAGTCGGCTGAATCAGAGATTCAGTCTGCTGAAACACCCAGGTATCCCTTATGTTGTTTGGTCAGCACACTTTCAGTCGACTGAATCATAAGATTCAGTCGGCTGAAACACCCAGAATACACTTGTGTGCTCGGCCAGCCCCCTTTCAGTCGACTGAATCCTGTCTTCTAGTCGACTGACTTTTTGTCAGTCTTCTCTGTTTGCATGCCTTATTAGGCCCTTCTCCATGAAATCCATCTTTATTCATATCTAAACATGGATTTCATATTCAACCCTTCGTTTACTAAGTTTATCTAACCCATTAGTCAAGGTTAGAGTCTTTTTCATAATCCCTTCATTCATAGCATAAATTCGGTTTTTAATCTTATTTTGTTCCAACCCATAACCATTCCTTTGAATGGATTTCCAATTCCATGGCCTTATAACCATTTGGCCATCCATTCCAACTACCATGGAACATATGGGTTCGGCCACACCACGGCCAAACCTATGGTTTCCTTAGTCTTAATCCCATATTACTAAACCTTAAATATACCTTCTTTCCCAACTCCTCCTTTTCTTTAGGTCTGTCGTTCCTTCCTTAATCATTCTTCTTCTTTCCTTGCTCTTCAATAATTCACCAAGTATAGAAGTGTAGGTGGGAGAGAAAAAGAGAGAAGAGGAGAAGAAAAGTCCTTGTGTGTAAGGGAAGGAGTGATCGACCAAGGGGTGTGTACAGCCCCTTTGGTTGTGTCATTTTGTATAACAGCTCCAACTATTCATTCCCTCTCTTAATGATTTTATCTAACCAAGGTGTCCCTTGGTTTAACCAAGGAGACCCTTGGCTTAAACTAAGGAGACTCTTTGACTGCCATCGAGTCCATTAGTTCATGACCATTGAGATGATGACTCTCCATATTCTCAACTCAAGCAATAACTTAATTCAGTTGAACTCACTTGGTGGTTGACCAAGTCAACATGTCATATCGGCCATGCATGTGTGATTTGGTCAGCACATGGCACGTGGGTCCCATCTTGGCCATGTCACTTGATGATGTGGCCTCCTTGTCTACTAAGCTTTCATGTGATGACATGCATGCCACATGGCAATGCCACATCACTCACATGCCACCTCACTTGATGAGGTGAATTTAATGCATTGGGTAGTTGACCCATTTACTTGTCCGTACCCAATTACCTTAAAATTAAGTTCACTATGACCCATTGGGTCCTAATTGGGTAATTGACTCAATTACTTCAAACTTATCCAATTACTTTAAAATTAAGTTCACCCATGATCCGTTGGGTCTTAATTGGGTAATTGACCCATTTCTTGCCCATCTAATGTCAATTTCCACTTTTTAAATCTCACATTCCATTAATTCGTAATTCAAATGGACTACTCCAATATATTCAGAAGTAAAGAAAATCCAGGGTGTTACGTATAGGATACTTGGAGGTTACTACCTTCTTCAAGTTCCTTCCTTGGTCCTCTTTTTCTCTTAGAGGGTACAACTTGGACTTTTTCAATAGATGAAATTAACCAATCACCTATATTTTTCAGCTCACAAATTTATTGATAGGTGATGATATCCATTGGGCTACAAGAGGCAATTTTCAGTGGATTCTTTCAGCCACTTTTGCAGTTTCATGTCTTTTAAATATTTTGACTGCGTGTCATCAAGCAACACTGATGAATGCTACATATGTTTGGTTTTTATGCATAGCCTATTCATCACTTGTCCAAGCAGTTTTGGTCTTTGGGTTGAGTGGTCATTGAAGTTGAAAGTTTACCCAATACTTCTTCCATAGGCACAGACCAATTTCTATTCACATATTTCCAACTATGTTTTATAATGAAAACATTTATACTTTTTCATTCCATTTTCATCAAACACAGAGACTTGGAAATATCATGGCTTTTCTCATATAGCCATTGTTCTAGCACGGATCAACTCAGACGGTTAGATCCTTTCTCAAAAGCACCAGGCTCTGATACCAATTAAAAGTTCCCATTTTCAATGTGCTATAACATCGTGATTGACCTAGAGTTGGGGTGAATAGGTCAATCCCATTTTTCATGGTGTTTAAAAAAATTTTGATTTAAAGTGCAGCGGAATGTTTATCAGAGATTTGTTTAGTGTGATAATTTCATTTAGTGATCACACTAAGATTACGACCCTTTATATAAACTTTGATTATCGATGCTTGTGCGCAATGTGTATAATGAGATAATCAATATACAAAGTGATGTGTGTTAAGAAGAGTACTTAAATACTAAATACAAACACACATAGATCAAACACCACAAGACCAATTTTAAATGGTTCGGTTAGCCAACCTAGATCCACTGTTAGGACTCGCTCAACCTTGAGCTATCCCCAAATTTCACTAAGTGGAGACTTACATCCTCACAATTAGAGAAGGAATTCCACCTCACTCAATCAGCTGGGAC
Organism: Chimonanthus salicifolius; assembly: GCA_013350335.1. Taxonomy (NCBI): domain Eukaryota; kingdom Viridiplantae; phylum Streptophyta; class Magnoliopsida; order Laurales; family Calycanthaceae; genus Chimonanthus; species Chimonanthus salicifolius. The sequence continues at coordinate 26,752,681 of CM023539.1, read as the reverse complement.
TTTCACCCACCACTGTCGAATAGGAATTGCATCTATCTATTTGTCCAGGAGTTCCACCCACCTTTGTGCCAGAGACACCGCTCCAAAATTTTTTATAGTGGTTCCAAGGTACCTCCCCTTAATCCACTTCAAAACAAAGGTTTTAAATAAAATTAAAACCAAGAAGCACTTGCCTTTGAAGCTCTTCCTTATGATGTGTGCTTCTTCGAGATCCCACCGATGTATGCCGACGCTCCCCTTTATACGGTCATTTATCAATCACAGTTTAGGGTGTCAAGGAAATTGGTTATACAAAAGGTTTCCTAGTTTATGGTTTTCTCCTTCTCACTTTCAAACTCAATCTCAGATTGGTTGTTTATGAGTTTTCATCCTTCCTCTCTCTCTCACAACTCAATCCATTTGATTGGTTGTATTTGATTCCCCTAGTGTAAGCACGAGAGAGAGAGTGATCCTTTTGTTGGCCCTTCTTAAGCTCACTGATAAAGATGAGGGTCTAACTGATCTGTCCGAAGGATACCAACTAGTTGCATAAAGGTTGGTTTATATAGAGAAGACAACCAGTTTTAATAACGGTAATGTACCGATAGGTCGGTCGCACTGAGGAGTCGGTGGCTTGAAATGTTACCATTACAATTCTGACCGTTGTGCATTAAGTGCACTCCTAACGGTAATATTCTTTCTCGGTTGACATGTCATTTTTCACCGATGGGTCGATACTTATGGTACCGAGGGATCGGTCCATACTAGAGGTTCGTTCTGGTGTAAAACATGTTTGACAGTAGTTTCAACTTAGAAACCTGTTACCCAGAACGACCTGTCGCCCATTACAGAGGGGTCGGTCCTGGTACTCTCAATCGATCTTTGAATGCCGATATGTTTGTTTCTTCGAGAGTCCACATGAGTTCAAAGTTTCTAAACTCAACATCTTGATCGAGGAGTCGTTGATCACGAATGGTCGTTTCAGCCTTTCACCGAGGGGTCAGTGCAGACGAGACTCTCGATCAGAGGCATACCCAGAATGACAGTTCAGTGTTCCAGAACCTATGTCATTTGTGCCGACCAATCTTTGACCATGATGGGTCAATCCTGACTACACCGAGGGGTCAGTGAGATACGACTGGTCGTGCTGACAGTGAAACCAAATACATATTTCCTTGTAAGGTTCCAATTCACTGTCAATCTTCCTCACTAGGCTTCATATGTTTTAACCATTTGTTTTTCTAAGCTTAGGGATAATCCTCTTTAAGGTGTGGGTATCATCTATAGTTGTAACGCCCCGCCCTTTCCGAGAATTTCAAAGTCTAATTCTTTTTTTTTTATAAACATCGGAAGAGAGCGGGCGGCGTCACGACGCGAGTTAAGTTCAGACTACCCAAGTCTGAACCTTAACTGGCCACCCATGTGTACATGGAATAGACCATGATAGTGAATCACACATGGAACTAACATCAACATGCGGAATAATCTAGATAATTGCGGAATAGAAAGACGAGATAGCAAGTAACAGTCTTAAATATTAAATAACATAGATCAACCATCCACAAGTTATTATCCTAATCAAACCATAGCAAATAACGAATTATTACATGTCCAACAATAGTACTCAAATGACAGTAATATAACGTAATCCAAATCCATCATTAAAGCACTTAGGCTCAGCTCCCCTCCCGGTCAATGACCTTTCCTTTCCCCTTGCTTGTACCTGCAATCTCCTCTGAGGATAGAATTAGGGCGTTAGATCAACGCGCCCAGTAGGTTCCCGAATCAGGGCTACCACATGTTAGCATATAAAACATGCATATACATATCATAATACATGATCATCAAAACAGGTAAAACAATGCTATGAAATATGCACATGCAATGAGCATCCCCCATCATGTACTTTCATAGCCATCACTTGACGTGCCTTGCACCGACAAGGTAAATTACAACACACCTTATCTCTTCTATAAGCGATGTACATGTAATGAGCAACCCCCATCATGTACCATCGTAGCCATCACTTGACGTGCCTTGCACCGACAAGGTAAATTACAACAACATTCATCTCTTCTATACAATATGTACATGCAATGGGCAACCCCCATCATGTACAATCGTAGCCATCACTGTAGAACTTCATTCATTATCCCATGACTATGCATGAGATGCCAATGCCTGTATGCCATTTGTTAATGCATAATATATCATTTGAAACACATATATTAAAACAAGAGTATCATAAGAAAACTGGGGTAAAACTGTGGTTACAAGTAGGTAGGAAACCTACTCAAACTTTGCTTAAGTGTCTGTTCCTTTTTGAGCTTCACCTGGTCACGACTCGCTCGTCGTTCAACTTCCGGTACCTTATCCATATATCAATCAATAAGTCATAACATCATTTACTTATTTAATCACATCATAGACCCATCCACATCAGGTGGGGTTCGTGTCCGTACATCCAACCCTATGATCATTTCAATCATTGATCATTCGACTAGTATTTACAGTTTTTGCCATTGTCCATAATTATCATGAATGATCCCCTAATTAAAAACAACCATAAGCTCCCATTTAAAACAGCCCATTAATTATCAAAACAGCCCCATGGGGTTCGGCCATACTCATAGCCGAACCCTAGGGTTCACTTGATCCAATCATCACCATGATCACTCATGGTTTAGTCATGCTAATTCAACCATGATCAATACATGGTTCAGCCATCCAAAGGCTGACCCAAATCAGTAACCATAACCCTAAGTAAACCAAATAAAAACCATAAAGCAACCCATGGGGTTCGGCCATTCACATGGCCGAACCTCATGGCTCTTTGGGATTCAATTCTTCTAATAATCTTTCATCATTTATCCTGTATCTTAGGCATAAAAAAAAAATTAGACTTTGAAATTCTCGGAAAGGGCGGGGCGTTACAGTTGGTATCAGAGCGAAACGGGAAGTTGAATCTTCCGAAGTAGGATTAAGACGGTTTCATGTCTCACTGACGGATAAGAATCCCAACTGACCGACTCTTCGGAGTCCGCTGACTGGGGGCCGGATTAATTTACTTCGTAGACTCAGACTGAACAATCAATCTGAGAACAATAAAGATAGCAAAGGAAGTACAGTCAACATAAATGGATATACCAAACATAGCAACATAGGAAACACTTCCCCGATATGCCCAAATGGAGAAACAAACACATGATACTTAGGGAGGTTTTCCCCGAGAACAAGAGAACATAAAGACTTCCCCAAATTGACAAATGATACTTGATACTTAGGAAGTTTCCCCAAAAACAAATTTTCCCCAAGGACAAGAAACACAAGATGTTTATTTGGTAAAATTCCCCAAACACGTGACATTATATGATACATAGGAAGAATCCCCAAATAAGAAGTACAAGATGTTGATTAGGAAAAATTCCCCAAAACAATGATTTGTTTGATTTGATTTATGGTTGTTATTGATATGTTTTTGTTGCTGTTATACAGATATGACGAGCAACATAGAGTACACCAAGTTGTGGAACAGAGGGACACCTAGCTATCCGATAGACCTAGTTTCTTCTTCCGACGATGCTAGCATACCAAACTTCATCAATGAACTTGAAAACAGTCAGGACATGGAGGTAAGATCGCCCGAGTACAATGTTGGGGCCTTTGTACCCGAAGAGGATGAGGAATATGTCCCAAACATAAGAGAATTTATAGGGGAGATAGAACCCGGGTATATGTGCGAGTTGTGCAATCAGGAGGGGCACAATTGTACTTACTGCCCCTACCTCCTTGAGGTCATTTGCCCTGTTTGTGGACTGCACGGGCACGGGAAGGAGAGGACTAATTGTCCTTACATTGGAGGACCGGGAATAATACCTTGTTTGACGTGCGGAGTGTTGGGGCACGTGTTGATGACATGCCCTGACAATTTCTTTGACGATGATGCAGGGTCTTCTACGGAAGACTAGGTTAAGAGGTAGAAAGAAAGGTTAGGGAAATGGAAATATTTTGTAAGGGTGTATTTTGTGATTCTAAGGGTTTGTTTTACCCTATCAACCCTTGTATGGTGATGGTGTTGTAACCGGAGGCCACACTCCGTCGGGGCGTCCGAAAGACCACTGTGGGGTACCCTGATGATGAGAATCCCATCAGGAGGAATCCGGAGGCCACACTCCGTCGGGGCGTCCGAAAGACCACTGTGGGTTACCTTGATGATGAGAATCCCGTCAAGTGATGGCTATGTTGAATGGTGATGGGTGGGACTCATTACATGTTCATTTCATACATAGCATGTTTTTATGGAATTTTGTCTCACATGTATTATTATTATATTATTTGTATGTTTTGACTAACCATGTGGTAGCCCTATTCGGAAACACTACTGGGCGCGTTGATCTAACGCCCTATCTATATCCTTAGTGGATGATGCAGGGAAAGGGAAAAACGTGGAGCGAGAAGAGGACCAAGTATGGAAACTTGGGCGGTTTGAATGATTTTGAATGGACTTGAATGGACTATTCATGGATGTGTTATTTGAATTATGTGGACACTGTAATTTGGTAACTAGATTTGTTGGTTTTAATAAGTAGTTAAGATAGATGCTATGGTTTGTTTTAAGTTGGATGGTTTGATTGAACGATTAGTTAAGATTGATTAGTAATTTTGGAGAATAAGTTATGTACTTTGCTATCTAAGAATGGAAAATTGGAATAGTCATAGGTTCTATTATAACCTCAGTTAGATTAAAACTAAGTTAATTCCGCAAGTTATATATGTACCATGTGCGGATCAGTTTTATGGACTTAGTTCATACGCACATGGGCTTGGCCAGTTAAGGGCGGATTTAGAGATCCGAACTTAACTCGCGTCGTGACACTCCGCCCTGATCACATGATTATTATACTAAAAAAAAAAATAAACTCTGAAAATTAGAGTGAAAAGGGCGGGGCGTTACAATAGTCATCTATGACATTTTACCTATTTTGTGATTGCCATAATGAGGTTCAATCTAGTGGAGCGTGATCTTTTCTATTGATCATGTTGGGTCTTCAAGCTTCCAGCAAGTGCTTTTTTCCGAGTCATGGAATTGACAAACATAGGGGCTTGGCCAAGCCGAGGCACTAACAGCTACTACCTCAGTCACTATATTAACTAAAAAAGCAATTTCCTTGTTATTCACCTCATCCTCCATACCTAAACCTATTATAACCCAATATATTATAGAGGATGTCATAATCTCTATATACTTTATAAGTATAAAATTGAAAATAAGTCTAATATCAAGTACCCAGATCATACATTAGCAAATACTTACGTCACACATAAAAAAAACGGCCCGCCCTTTTTTCGCTCGCTTAGCTTTCCGAAAATCAGAGTCTATTTCTTTTTTATAAACAAAGAGTGATAGAGAGCGGGATGTCACGACGTGAGTTAAGTTCAAGCTTCTAAAGTCCTACCCTTAACCGGCCAACCCTATGTGTGCATGGACTAAGTCCATGAAAACGGTTCACACATAACAATATAAACATATAGATTAAAATCATAACTGTGGAATTATAATAGAACATAAGTCTACTCCATTTTTAGATAGCAAAGTACGTCAAGTCCTTAATCATAATTAACATAACATAATTATCCAAATAAACATCCAACCATAGCAAATATTATCTAACTTATTACATTCCGAATTCTAGATACTCAAAATACAAGTCCATGAGTATCTTAAATCAAAGTATAACTGAAATCATCCAAGCTCCTATTCATGGCCCTATTTCGCGTTTATCGTTCTCCTTGTTTCCTGTATCATCCACTAGGGTAGAAGTAGGGCGTTAGATCAACGCGTCCAGTAGGTATTCCAATTAGGGCTAACACATGGTTAGTACAAAACATATATAATAACATCATAATGTCGAAAACCATATAAACCATGCCATGTCATGATGTAACGCCCGCCCCATTTTCACCGAAATCAAAGTCTATTAATTTTTTTTTTTTTGAAATAAAAGTGACAACGGGCGCGGACGTCACGACGCTAGTTAAGTCCGAGTTTCTAAAGCCCGACCCTTAACTGGCCAACCCCACGCGTGCGCGGAACTAAGTCCACGAGAACTGGTTCACAGCGTAGAAAGTAAGCTCGCGGAAACTAACTGAATGCGTAACATGATAATAGAGTCTATCCTACCGGTTTTTAGATAGATGGGAAGATACAACATTAACTTACCAAAATATCCCTATGTTCACATTTATACCTCAAAACGATATTGTCCATAATGCAGTCCAAACCATAGCAAGAAATATAAATTATACAGTCCGACGAGCTAAGCTACTTTAAATTACATCTCCAAAATGAAACTTAAATAAAACTAGATATCCGCTTCCCAAGCTCCTAAGCTTGGCTCCCGTCGTGTCCACTGTTTCCACCATCTCCTACGTCATCAACTAGGGTAGAAGTAGGGCGTTAGTCAACGCGCCTAGTAGGATTCCGAGTAGGGCTAGCACATGGGTTAGTGATAACATGCATACCGACAATAATATAATAAACATATGATGAATGCCATGCCATGGGTGCCTATGTCATGTGTCCCACCCATCCACCGTATCATCATAAAATATCGTATTCCCCTTGATGGCAAAGCCCCGTCAAGGTGTCCCCATGTTTGCTTCTCGGTCACCCCGACGGAGCGTGGACTCCGGTTATAGTATAAGAGCTATCCCCATGTCTGATTCTTGGTCGCCCCGACGGAGCATGGACTCCGGTTATAGCATAAGAGCTATCCCCATGTCTGATTCTCGGTCGCCCCGACGGAGCATGGACTCCGGTTTCATTATTTTCCCGCCCATGCCATGCATGAGATGTAAGTGCATTATGCTATGTAATATATATATAAACCATAACATAATATATATCATACATAGCCATCTAATGCATAATATCAAAATATATAAACCATAGTATGAACATATAATTCATAATAAAAAATCCATCATAAACCAAATCACATAATCATCAAAATAATTTAAAATCACCATCACATATCCACGGCTTACAAAGAGGTAGGAATCCTACCGAATACCGCTTAGCGTCTCGTTACGTTTCAGTTCGATAATCCGGTCGCCGATCGCGTACCGTTTGCGACGTCCCGATGCCTTATTACATATTTACCGAATTAGTCCGTATTTTATTTCATGATTAAATCCCTAACTGATCACACCCTTAGATCCATTAATGATCCCTAAATACATTACAAGTTTATCAAGATCAACTCTTAACTTAGCCACATTTCTCATTGGCTTAACCATATGCATAATTCCCATTTTGCCCATTTTAAATATTCCGATTTGCGAGCCTAAAACGCAGCAACTATCCGTTTCATTTATTCATTCATAATATATCCATTTTCGTGTCCAAACCACATAGCGTTTGGCCATGTACCATGGTCGAACCCATGGTTCTTCAATGTGGCTAATAATTACCATTTTGCCACTCTCTCTTCCATGTTTAATCATTCACCCATTCATGTATATTTTAAGTCTAAAATTCATCCATAACTTAGATCCATTAAGGATTCATTAACCATGACCTAGCATGCAACAAAATCAGCCACCTAATTTAATAAAATTTGAAATCGTTTAATCTCATACGGCATTCCATATTTGGCCCAAAATGTGGCCCATAAAGGGGTCATGGGTTCGGCCATAACCATGGCCGAACCCATGATACCTAAATTCCATTTTATTGGGTTCATTTTATCCCCTTTTAATCCTATCTCTAATGAAATTAAATCATCCATTTAAATCTCCATTTTTCATCCCATTTAAGACATCACATACCTTACTCATAAATCTATTAAAATTTTCATCTCTCTCCATAATTTTCCACTCTTTTTACTTTCATCAAAATCACCAACCCTCACCATAGGGTTCGGCCATATACCATGGCCGAACCCATGGTTCATGGTTCACTTTCATGGGTGCCATTTTAAGGCCATTATCTCACCCATGTTTGTCCATGGTTATTCTTCACTAAAAATCCATTTTTAAAATCAATAACCCCCATTCATTTTGGCCCTTTTAAAACTTCCAAAATATTAATATATTAATCCATCATTTCCAATCCTTTAAACCCATTTAAAAAATCACTTTTCAACACCATAGGGTTCGGCCATACACCATGGCCGAACCCATGGTTCATGGTCCATCTTATCCATGTCATTTTATTTTTCCTTAAACCATCTCATCCATTTCTTATCCTACCGTTGGATGGATCTTAGATCCATGGCCCACAACATTTTTGGCCACATTTAGTCTAAGAAATGGATTCCATATCCTATCTTAAAAAAATATATATAAACTCTTGTTTTAAGAATTCTTACCACCCGACGACTCCTCTGGTCCTTCATTCCTCTTTGCTCTCCTTAGCCTTCTCTTCTCTTCTTCTCCTTGATGTACGGTCAAGATGAGCTTGATCAAATGGTGAGGCCCTCTAAGCTTAGGATCGGCCAAGATTGAGTGGTTTTCTTGAGAGAGGGAGAGGGGAAGGTGATGAGGAAATCACCCCAAACTTTGGTCTTGGTGGTGTTTTTCCAACACTTAGTTTCTTTCCTTTCTTTTCTTCTTCTCGTCTAAATTTTCTTCTTTTCTTCTCTATGGAAGTGAGTGACGGTTTTGGTGAGTGAGGGAGAGAGTGAGATGGAATGGAAAGGCTAAGGTAAAACTCATTTTATTTCTTTGGTCTTACTTGGACCATACTCCCCCATTATGGCTCCACCAACCAAGCATGGGCTACCTTGACTTTGGTGGTGGTGGTTGAGACAAAACCACCACTAGCCAATGGTCTTGTTGTTTGAAAATGGGTGGTTTGGGTCTTCCCCCCTTTGACTACTTGACCAACATCATTTGGGTATGGGTCACCATGTTTGGAGTGGTGGTGGTTGAGATAAAACTACCACCCTAAGTCCATGGTAATTTTGTGTTTTCTTAGGTGGTTTCAATGAGATGAAACCACCATTGACATGTCCCCTTTGACTTAGCCATATTGACCCAAATTGACCAATCTAATTAATTTAATTAATTGGATCCTTTAGGTTAATTATTTCCCATCTAATTTAATTTCATTAATCTATCTCTTTAAGAAATCCACCCATGGTTGACCAAGTCAACCATGGTGGACGGCCCCCACCTATACCTACCCCACTCGCCACCTCACTTGATGAGGTGGAGGTGGGCCCCACTTGGCCATGTCACTTTAATTCCATTAATTTTAACTTAGATAATTTTACAATAATTTAAATCAATTTAATTCTCCTTAATCCACCTTAGTCCTCTCAATTTATCCATGATTGACCAAGTCAATCATGATGGTTGGCCCCAGGTCCACACGCCACCTCACTTGGTGAGGTGGAGGTGGGCCCCACTTGGTCATGCCATTTCATTTCATTTCATTACTAACTTAGAGGGTTTAATTCCAATTCACCCTTTTTAAATCAATTGGGCCACCATTGGGCCCACGGCCCAGTTAAATTATTTTCTACTATTTACCTTAGAGTTTTGAATAAACTTTGATCCATTGGGTCCCACATGATTTTCGGGCCCACTTTGACCATTATTGACCCCTTTTAAATGAGTTCTATTCACCCCATGGTCCATTGGACCATACTTGGGCCTTTGCCCCAAAATTTGATCCATTTAACATCCATGATATCAAAATTTCCAATTTTTCCATTATAAAAATAAATAAATGCCATATATATACTGATTTAAAAATTCCGGCTATTACACATGATGTCAAATGCAATAAGTCCCACCCATCACAAGTACATATAAGTACACCCACATAGGTCTTTCGGATGCCCCGACGGAGTGTGGCCCCTTCTGTTTTTTCCTGATAGGAAAAGCACATCAAGGTATCCCACATAGGTTTTTCGGACGCCCCGACGGAGTGTGGTCCCTCCGGTTACATATCCTTCACCCCATGCCATGCATGAGATGCTAATGAAACACATGCTATTTTATATTGTAAACATAGCATTAAAACTCACAATTGGAAACATATCTTTTGCAACGCAAATTCATCAAAATAATTAAAAGACATTATACATAAACCCATGGTTTCAAAGAGGCGGAATCCTACCAAAGACCACTAACGTGTACCTTGCGCTTTTGTCCGGTAACCGCTCATGATCGTACACACCTTGTGAGGTCCCGTTACCTTATAATATATCAATCAATTAAAACCATGTCCCATTTGATTTACAATAATGTTTAAGTCCATAAACCCAACCTTGTTAACAGCAAAGTCCACAAAACAATCCCCATGGTGTATGGCCGAACCCATGGTCCATTATTTCTACTTAATTAGCATATTGCCATCCATGGCTATCATTCCATTAACCTAACCCTTCATACATTAAAACCATAAATCATTCCCCATGGGGTTCGGCCATACACCATGGCCGAACCCATGGTCTATCATTTTCACACTTATTTTGCATCATTGCCATTGTTCAAATCCATAACCAAAACATTCCTCATGGGGTTCGGCCATACACCATGGCCGAACCCTTGATCTTTGATTTTTATCCTATATTACAATATTGCCATTACCTCCAACAACTTATGTTTAGGTTCCAAAACATAGGTCCATTCATTTATTTAAACATGTATAACACTCCAAATAACCCTTTAAAATGATCCATAACCGATTCCTTAATCCAAATATGATCCAGCAATGAGGGACCTATTAAAAATTACTTCATGGGGTTCGGCCATACACCATGGCCGAACCCTATGATGTCTAACTTTCTAATTATATCAATTCCCATTCTTAAATCCATAAATCAAGGTTCCTTCCTTTTTTTAATCCAAAAGTCCCTTATTAAAACCTTTCTAAATTAATAACCATCCTCCATGGGGTTCAGCCATAGACCATGGCCGAACCCTATGGTTCATGGTCTTCTCTTTAAAAAAAATCATTGATATTCCTTCCATGGTTTTCATGATCTAATTGCATCTAAAACCATCAAACCTTCCATCCATTTAAAATAATTCATAAGTAACATTTCCCATCATTTTCCATAATCTAAATACATGAACATAATTCCATAATTATTTATGGGGTTCGGCCATACTCCATGGCCGAACCCGTGGTCTAATTCTTTACCAAAAACATTCATTAAAACCCTTTAATATCTTTATTACATTGCATGGTTTTCATCCCTCAAAACCTATAAATTGAACCATGTCTTTCCATTAAATTACCATAATCGTTCCCTCAATTTTCTTTCATAGGGTTCGGTCATACACCATGGCCGAACCTTATGGTTCCTTTCTTTAAACAAAATTATTAAACTACTTGCAGGTTTCGCGACTCCTCCGGTTTTCCTTCGCTTGTTCTTGCTCTTCTAATCTTCTCCGTTCTTCTTGATCTTTCACACAGCCGAGAAGACTTCCTGCTAAAGCACACCAGCGTCAAGACCCTTATTGATTTGGATGTGCCGTGCGCCCCTTGTGTCTCTCCTTTTATTACTTCCAATTGGTCCTCTATTTAGAAGGTGCCATGTGCCCCCTTGTGTCTTAATTAGAAGATGTCGACCCTTCAATTTAGCACTCGCCTTGTACCGTTTTTAATCAAGGAGAAAAGACACCATTGAGCGCATCCTCATGGATATGGATATCTCCTATACACGACTAAGACATCTTCTATATTTAGCAATTCCCCTAGTATCACTCTTGATCAAGGGAAAGACCCCTTTTTTTAAAAAGTATCCTTGTGCATAATCATGGGTATGGATATCTAATATTCGGTCAAGCAAATCCTAAAATCTTTCCATCCATACATTCCATTCGTATGCACATTATCCCCATACACTTCACACGCATATCCTTACCTTGGCTTCCAATCCATGTGCATGTCACTTAATCCAGATAGATATGTTACATTACCATTTTAATTCAGCCCCATTTAATTTAAATTGAACTCACTTGGTGGTCAACCAAGTTAACCATGACCCATTGGGTCCCAATTGGGCATTTTGACCCAAATAACAACATTGATCCAATTAAATGCACCATACCCATTTATTTCTGTTGAAACCATTTCCACAATCCGTTGGGTCTTATTGGGCAATGACCCAACACTTTACCCATCTAAGGTCCATATCTAAAATTCACAATAGAAATGGCAAATTCCGTAATTATTAATAACGTGGAATTCCGAGGTGTTACAGAACTTCTAAAGTTCGACCCCTAACTGGCCAACCCTATGTGTGCATGGACTAAGTCCATGAAAACGGTTCACACATAACAATATGCACATGCGGATTAAAATCATAATTACGGAATTATAATAGAACCTAATTCTATTCCATTTTAAATAGCAAAGTACTTCGAGTCTTTAATCAATAATTCACATAACATAATTATCCAACTAATTATCCAACCATAGCAAATTATCTAAATTATTACATGTCCGAAGTCTAGTTACTCAAATTACAAATTCATAAGTAACTTAATCAAAATAAAAACTAAAAGCATCCAAGCTCCTATTGTAACACCCCATCCCGAAACGGGCGTATTACTACCGATACTAAACCGAGATATCACACATTCCAAACTACCGGCATATTTTTTTTTTTTTTTTGACTAAACATCAATCACCATAAGAGAAAAGAGATGCCATAAGTCCAGTTAACACAACAGTGCAGTAGGTAGCTAGTACAGTCATCCACAACGATAGACAATATCCAAAATAGACACAAGGTTCTTTCTAATTAATAAAAGGAAAGTAATTAAGCAATTCGAAAGCATCAACGCCTAAGCCTGGTCTTGGGACCCGCTGGATCCCGCATCGATCGAGCCACCTGAAAGGCAAGGGGGTGAATACTTCATACTCAGCAAGGGAACACATGCATAATCACACAACATACATCACACACTGCATATCTACCACTAAGGAATAACAAAGATCCACGTACATGGTTCCCACACAACACGCACTCGACCCACCGTACGGGCCATTCGGTAGGTACTCAACATGGCCCACGACCGCCTTACCTAGACCACCTCAATCCCTTAACCAATGAGCAGGAGAGCACATCCTCAGCCTATTCGGTCACACAGGGATCACAACCCATGCCAGCGGGAGCTGCCCCTCACCGCTTCATCCCTCGACCTAGGCGAGCACCTCCTCAGCCTACTCGCTCACACAGGGATCACAACCCATGCCAGCGGGAGCTGCCCCTCACCGTTTCGTCCCTCGACCTAGGCGAGCACCTCCTCAACCGACTCGGTCACGCAGGGATCACAACCCATGCCAGCGGGAGCTGCCCCTCACCGCTTCGTCCCTCGACCTAGGCGAGCACCTCCTCAGCCTACTCGCTCACACAGGGATCACAACCCATGCCAGCGGGAGCTGCCCCTCACCGCTTCGTCCCTCGACCTAGGCGAGCACCTCCTCAGCCTACTCGGTCACACAGGGATCACAACCCATGCCAGCGGGAGCTGCCCCTCACCGCTTCGTCCCTCGACCTAGGCGAGCACTTCCTCAGCCTACTCGGTCACACAGGGATCATCTCATCTGATCGAACAAATCATCGATCCACGGCAGTGGATACTTGTTCTTTATGGTCACGCAATTCATCTATCGGTAATCTATGCAAAGTCTCATACTCCCGTCCTTCTTAGCGAACAAGGTTGGAGCACCCCATGGCGACGTACTAGGACGGATAAAACCAACCGACTGCAGCATTGTCAGTTGCTTCCCTAACTCCAACATCTCAGCTAGTGCCAACCGATAGGGAGTGACAGAAATTGGGGCGGTGCCGGGGAGCAAGTCTATGACGAACTCCACCTCCCTACGTGGCGGTAATTCAGTGAGCTTTTCTGGAAAGACATCCTCGAACTCACACACCACACGGGGCATCTCAGCACCTGCTGGCCCCGAACCCTCCCAACTCAGACTGGCCACAAGTCCACCTAACTCATCTGCACTTGGACAAAAGGCAGTGTTGAACCGCTCAACAAAGGCCTCGCCTGAAATAGTACTACCTGAAACCCTCCTGCGATAGCAGTCAATGACGACCCGGTGGGAACACAACCAGTCCATCCCAAGAATAACATCAAACTCTGACATATCCATGATCTGTAGATCAAACTTAAGATGCAAGCCACCCATCGATAAAACACAACCCCGACAAATCTGATCTACAACTACCTCACTACCCAGAGGAGATCTGATATGTAAAGGTGTCTTAGCCTTTACCACATTCAAACCAGAACTAAGAGCAAAATCTAAAGCAATATAAGAGTGCGAAGCACCCGAATCAAATAAAACACGGGCCAAGGAACCATGAAGAACCAACATACCCTGCATGACTGATGGTGGCAAGAACTCCTCTGGCTGTTGCATTAGGGCGTACATCTTGCTCTGAGCTGACTGATTGGGCCTACCTCGGCCTCTGCCCTTCTGCGATGGTGCTGCTCTCGGTGCGGTAGGTCGAGTCGATGCCATCCGACCGTATCCATCAACGGGAACCATCGCCTGGGTGGGCGCCACCACAACACCTCGGCCACCCCTCTGGGGACAGTCCCGCGAGATATGTCCAGCCTCCCCACAAGTGTAGCAATGAATGGCCCTAGGCTGCTGCTGAAATTGGGGGCAGTCCCTCCGAATGTGGCCGATCTGGCCGCAGTCAAAACACTTAACTGGCTCGGGCTGACCACCCACTACTGGCACAATCGAACCTGAATGTGGTCTCCCGGGAATAACCCCTCGGGTCTGATAAGGCGCTGGTCGCCTTTTCTTCCTGTCATGGCCTCTGCTCAGCTTATAAGTATTCACTGATGCTGGCTGGTAAACCGCGCCGCTGGATCTCATGATGGCGCCCTCTGCTATCAGTGCTCGCTGTACCACCTCTGCATAGGTAACGCACCTCAAAGGCATAACCATACACTGTAGAGTCGGGTGTAGGCCCTCCTCAAACTTACGGGCCTTATCCTCTTCTTTCGCCACCAAATGTGGAGCATAGCGTGATAATTCCACAAAACGGGCATCATACTCCCGCACTGTAAAGTTACCCTGCTCCAGTTTAATGAACTCACTGATTTTTGTTTGCCTCACTACCGATGGAAAGAACCTGGCTAAGAAGAGCTCCTTGAACTTGCCCCAGTCAGCTCGTCCCAACTCTCGGAGGGGCTCCTCAAGCCACCAACTAGAAGCCTCTCCCTGAAGGTGATGTGTCGCTAGAGTGACTCTCAGATCAGACTCTACAATGCCCAATGAATCCAGTAGGTGGTCCATCTCACCCAACCACCTCTCAGCCTCCAAGGGGTTCGTACCCCCATGATATATAGACGGAAAATAGCGCTTGAACTCTCTGAGTGCCACCATCTGTCTAGTTTCAAACTGTCCAACTACACGTGGGGGATTAACGGGCTGGTCGACATGCTGAACTATCAGATCTTCTTGTCTTTTCATATTCCTTTCATATGTCTCGATCATCCTCTCGTACCTGGCGAACATCGCCTCAGGGTCTCGGTGTCCTTGAGCAGGACCCTCAACTGGCACAGGGACCACTGGAGGCTGTTCTACCGATCCCTCGGGCACTACCACTGGTGTGTTCTCCACCTCAGCTTGTGGAGTCTCTAATACCTCTGTGATCTCAGGCATCCCATACGGCCCCGGACGGCCTGCCCTATTGGAACGAGTGCTTACCATCGCCTGTTCACAAATCAAGCACCGATCAGCCTTTAAGTCAAATAAGGAACTAAAACCAAACACAGCTCAAGCGTCAAAATTTAACCATTCTACCAACATACAACAACAAAATCAGCGTGCCTAGTCTCCACCTCAAACTCGGTCTCATCTACCATACTTTGCGGGGGACGAACTTAGTCGTCAATCATTAACAACTCTCAATTTAGCCCAACAGCACAGTCCGAGAGTAGAACCGCGCTCTGATACCAAATGTAACACCCCATCCCGAAACGGGCGTATTACTACCGATACTAAACCGAGATATCACACATTCCAAACTACCGGCATATTTTTTTTTTGACTAAACATCAATCACCATAAGAGAAAAGAGATGCCATAAGTCCAGTTAACACAACAGTGCAGTAGGTAGCTAGTACAGTCATCCACAACGATAGACAATATCCAAAATAGACACAAGGTTCTTTCTAATTAATAAAAGGAAAGTAATTAAGCAATCCGAAAGCATCAACGCCTAAGCCTGGTATTGGGACCCGCTGGATCCCGCATAGATCGAGCCACATGAAAGGCAAGGGGGTGAGTACTTCATACTCAGCAAGGGAACACATGCATATAATCACACAACATACATCACACACTGCATATCTACCACTAAGGAATAACAAAGATCCACGTACATGGTTCCCACACAACACGCACTCGACCCACCGTACGGGCCATTCGGTAGGTACTCAACATGGCCCACGACCGCCTTACCTAGACCACCTCAATCCCTTAACCAATGATCAGGCGAGCACATCCTCAGCCTATTCGGTCACACAGGGATCACAACCCATGCCAGCGGGAGCTGCCCCTCACCGCTTCATCCCTCGACCTAGGCGAGCACCTCCTCAGCCTACTCGTTCACACAAGGATCACAACCCATGCCAGCGGGAGCTGCCCCTCACCACTTCGTCCCTCGACCTAGGCGAGCACCTCCTCAGCCTACTCGCTCACACAGGGATCACAACCCATGCCAACGGGAGCTGCCCCTCACCGCTTCGTCCCTCGACCTAGGCGAGTACCTCCTCAGCCTACTCGGTCACACATGGATCACAACCCATGCCAGCAGGAGCTGCCCCTCACCGCTTCGTCCCTCGACCTAGGCGAGCACCTCCTCAGCCTACTCGGTCACACAGGGATCATCTCATCCGTCCCACCTTCGGGTATCGGAACTATGAGAGGCTTCTAAGGTTACCTTGGGTGAACCAACATTCAGCCTGATGGCCTATCTAGGATTGACACGACTACTTCCCCAAAGGATCCCTATTGGGAACTTCCAAGCACCTTGTTCCCCAAGTTAGGTTACACCTCCCTCAAAGGTGTATTTGGTGACCACAAGATAGACCGACCATTTTATTCAAGCTAGGGGCACGACTACCCATATACAATCACAAGGCAATACACATCCCACCACGCATCCGTCGCGTGGCCCCACATAACCCTAATGTTACTTAACGCCCAAGCCCCCTCGACATTCTACACATCCGACAAATGCATGTACGATTAACAATAGGTATGTGCAGGTACAAATAATAATAGACATGTTCTCAATGAAGCAACATCAAATCCTAGACAATCATGTATACCACAGTCTACCACATACTAGCATGTTGATATTTCATTATATTATCATTCAATCACATCCAAATTACTTAATCATGCACAACTGGTATAACATCAAGTCCATCTATCATCCTCACATCGTTACCGGACGTGGATACACAGAGTGGTCCCCTCACCGCATACTTATCTGAACGGTTCCCTTGCCGAGCGGTAGAACTAGATATAAGGGGTCCCATTCTGCGCATTCCGCATCCACATAATTCGAAGATAAATAAATGCAGAAATGTGTATGCTAAAAGTGTGTTAGTTCCCTCACCGGTGTGCGTTTGAAAATCAATCGTGAGAAGGCGGGTCTGTTGGTTTGAAGGGGGCTCGATTTGAAGAGACAAGAGTACAGAATAAGTAAAGGGGATAAAACAGGCTAAACTAAGCTTGAACTGAAAATGGGCCCGAAATGGGCCGGGCCTAAAACTGGGCCCGAAATGGGCCAGGCCTGAAACTGGGCCGGGCCCAAAGCTGGGCTGGGCCTGAAACTGGGACCGAGCCCAAAACTGGACTGGGCCGAGCTGGGTCAAGGGCGAGCCGAGCAAGGCCCGGCTCAGCGGGGCCCACACCCAAACTCAGCTGAGCCAACTCGGCTGCTCAGCTGAGCCAACTCGGTTACTCAGCCGAGTTGACTCGGCTGCCCAGCCGAAGGGGGGAAAGAGAAAGAGGAGAAAAACGCAGGAAGGAGAGGAAGAAGAAGAAAGAAGGAAAAACCAGAGGGGGGTTGGGAAAACCCATCGGAAAACTGGGTAAAATTAGAGGGAAATCGGAGAAAAGGGAAGGGAAAAAAAGGGAAAATCGGTGAAAACCGAGGAAGGGGGAGGAACCGACGGAAAAGAAGAGGAGGGGAAGAAGATTGTTCGGTCGGGCGGTGATGGCGGCTCCGAGACGCCGGTTGTCGGGGCGAAGGGGAAAGAGGGCCGGAGGACGAGAGGAGAAGAACCAGGGAGAGAGAAAAGACGGACGGCCGAGAGGGAAAAGGAGAAGGCAGCGGCAAGGGCGCCGCGGCACTGTAGATGCGTGCTACAGTACGCGGTGAAGAGGATGGTTTATAAGGGGAGGGTTTAGGGTTTAGGGTTTCTCTTTTTTTTTTTTTTTTAATTATTATTATTATTATTTTTTTTTACAAAAACAGTGTTTCAAAATCAGAAGAAAAATTGGATGTTAAACCTTGGGTGAGGAAAAGTGTGTGATTTTCAATTATTTTGGTATGACAAAGTATTAAATAATTTAAATTACTAAAATACTCTTCGAGCTCCTGAGCTCGGGATCGGGCGAGACAAGGCCTATAACGGGGTCCATCCCATCCCTACTGCTACTGAGACCCTAAAATCCCGAAAAATCGGGTCGGGTCGCTACACCTATGCTTGGCCCTTTTCACATTCATTGTTTCCCTCGTTTCCTTTATCATCGACGAGGGTAGAAATAGTGTAACGCCCCTCCCTTTTTCACTTACTTTCCAAAAATCAGAGTCTATATTTTTTTTTTAAAAGTGATAGAGAGCGGGACGTCACCACTCGAGCTAAGTCCGAACTTCTAAAGTCCGACCCTTAACTGGCCAACCCTATGTGTGCATGGATTAAGTCCATGAAAACGGTTCACACATAATATGTTAGCTTTGCTGAAAATAACATAAACTGTGGATTATAATAGAACCTAACTCTAGTTCATTTCTTTTAGATAGTAAAGTACTTAGTCACTTAACCAAATACATTAAATTAAATATCCATACCAAACCATTCATAAAGCATAACAAATATCTAAATTATTACATGCCGAAGTCTAACTACTCAAATTACATGTTCTTGAGTAACTTAATAAAATAACAATAAACATTCCCAAGTTCTTATGCTTGGCTCCGTTCACGATCATCATTTCCTTCATTTCCTGTTTCATTTACTAGGGTAGAAGTAGGGCGTTAGAACAACGTGCCCAGTAGGAATTTTAAGTAAGGCTACCAAATGGTTAGTATAAAACATGCATATAAATAATGTAACATCAAAATCTTCTAAAATCATGCCATGCCATGTATGCAATGAGTCCCACCCATCACAATCAAATGTATCCTCTTGATGGGATTCTCATCATCAAGGTACCCCACATAGGTCTTTCGAACGTCCCAACGGAGTGTGACCCCTCCGGTTATCTCTTGATGGGATTCTCATCATCAAGGTACCCCACATAGGTCTTTCGAACGTCCCAACGGAGTGTGACCCCTCCGGTTATCTCTTGATGGGATTCTCATCATCAAGGTACCCCCACATAGTTTTTTCGGACGCCCCGACGAAGTGTGGCCCCTCCGGTCACATAACCTTCACCCCATGCCATGCATGAGTTGCTAATGAATCACATGCTATTTTATATGATATACATAGCATTAAATCGTCATATTTGCAACATATTATCTTACAACATAACTCATCAAAATAAGATAAAACCATCACACATAAACCACGGTTTCAAAGAGGTAGAATCCTACCCAAGACAACTAAGGTGTCACTGAGCTTTAAGCTAGCAACTGTTCACGATCGTGCCCTCTTTGTGAAATCCCGTTACCTTATAACATATCCATGAGTCAAACCAACAACCCATTTGATTTGTAATAGTGTCTAAGTCCAAAAACACAACTTGTGGGGTTCGGCCATATACTATGGCCGAACCTCACCTATTTGATTTTAATCCTTCCTTTGATCCATTACTCCCTTATTTCTTAGTTAATCACTTAACAATTAATCATCCACCATTGGTAACCACCTAATCCATAAAAACCTTCCTCATGGGGTTCGGCCATACACCATGGCCGAACCCTATGATATCTAAATCCATAAATAGTACTTGGTGGGGTTCGGCCATACACCATGGCTGAACCTCACCCTTCGGTTTTGGTGCTCCTCTTTTCCATTCTTTTTGATCCAACAGCCCAACACTTTTCTAAATTATTAACCATCTTAAAAATTAATTACACCTAACCACACTATCCATCATTGTCTCTCCATGGGGTTCGGCCATACACATGGCCGAACCCTATGGTTCCTTATTTCCATTAAAACCTATTATACATCTATGATTGGTTCTCATACCTCTATCCATTTAAATCCTTTTAAACCTTTTAAAAAAAAATCATACACATACATTTATGATTTCCTTCCTTCAAATCCATTAAAATCAAACCAATGTCTTTTGGCCATACCAAATGGCCGAACCCTATGGTCCATCATCTTCTAGTTTAAAATCACGTTAAACCCATAAAACTTCCTTAACTCTTTCCATGGTGGTTCGGCCATAGACATGGCCGAACCCTATGGTTCATCATTGGTTCTTTCATCCATAATAAAAATTAGGGTTCGGCCATGCTGTAACACCCTGGAATTTCAAAGATAACAATTTACATGAATTTTTCCATATTTACGGAATTGCCAATGTGATATATTTGATTTGAATTTAATTAGGTCAATGGTTCAATCAAGACCCAAAGGATGGTAGTTTTGTTTACAAGACAAATAACTGGATGAGATGTACTCAAACGGGTCAAGATTGATAATTGGGTCAAATTTTGTTAAATGGGTCAAAATGGTCAAATTGGACCCAATGGGTCGAGGTGGATATGATTAATCAATTTGTGAGTTCAAAACTTAATTAGGTTAAGGTTAGTTAATGTTTGGTGGGATTGAGATAAATTAAATGATGGGTAATAGTTGAGTTGAATTTATGGGTTGAGTTGCATTAAAATTAATGAGTTGAGTTGGGGAGTTAATTAAATAAATTGGATCGAATATTTATTTCAAATAGGTGAGGTGTGTGAATGAGAATATAGTGTTTTAAATTCCAATTGATAAGAAACGTTGGCTGCATGGGAAGCTTTATATGCATGTAACTCCCACTCAAGTGAAGAATGAAATGGTGTTACATGGGAGTTACTTGGGTGAGAGTTGAATTTCAAATCAATATGCACGTTGGAGATGGTATGGGGTTTATGCCATGCTTGAGTCTTCAAAGGATAGCCAATAGATGGATTGATAGTTCATGCATGTAACTCCAAGGATGGAGAATAAATGGAGTTGCTGTTTGGTGGAGTTACACATAATAGATTAGGGCATTTCAAATTCAAAATTATAGGCTACAACGTTGGGAGCATGGGGATTGTGGCTTATGCATGAAGCTCCAAATGGAGAGGTAGTGATTACTTAAGCTAAAACAATGGCAGTTTGAGAGTTACAAATACAAGGTTAACCAAGGGGCTAGTCGTTGGAACATGGAGAGTTTTATTTAAAAGTTGAAACTTCAAAATAGATATTAAACCAATGGGAGTTAAAAAGTGTGTTCACACTTGGAGGAGGGGAGTTTCATTTCAATGATGAAACTCCCACATGGGACGTTGATTAGGATCAAATGGAGTTGAATGGAGCTGCTGTTTTGTGGAGTTACACATTAGAGAGGTGGTTGTTACACAAGCCAAAACAAAGAGGCAACCAATGGAGGGACGGTGCAGCACATGGGAGTTTCATCTCAAAATGAAACCGCCATGTGAGGCCTTAAGGAAAGGGGAGGTTACAGAAACACCATCCATGGGAGACGTTGAGAGCTTGGGGAGGTTTCATTTCATAGATGAAACCCCCAAGTAACATAAAAGACTTTGGGTTAAGACAATGGGAGTTACACATGGGTTTAATCAAAACCCATTCCTTTAGCCGATCACCCCATTTGGAATCAAGAATTGGATATCTCTCTCTCTTCCTTGGACGGTTTTCATCTTTCAAAACCAAGAGCAACAGCTGGTTGCTTAATCAGTCCTTGGATTGATCTCTTTTCATCAAGACAAGTTCAGCCAAAGGGTTTTGGCATCAAGGTTTAGCACATTCATCCAAGGCCAAAGTTCTCTTTCCTTCTCTCTCATTTTCTCTCTCAAATTCATATCACCTGGCTGAAGTATTCCAAGGAGGTTACAGCAAGGTTTGTCTCAGCCAAAAGAACAAGAAGAAAGAAAGAGAGGCTAGGGAAGTAAAGGACCAAGGAAGGAGTCAAAGAACCGAAGGAGACACGGTATTGGTAAGTGCACTTTGAGCCATTGATAAATAAAAGTTGGTTAAGGGAATGAGATCTGGCCATCATATGGCCAGATCCATCAATGGTTTAGATATAGGATTATGATGTTTAAAAATGGTAAAATATGGACCATAGGGTTCGGCTCCTTTGGATGGCCGAACCCCATTGGAAAACTTGGTGATTTTTATGGTGTATGAGAGACAAAATCCATATTATGAAATGGAGGTTTTAAAGGATTTAAAAGGTAGATAAGTTTACTGTTTTGGGGTAGCTATGACATGGCTGAACCATGTCAATATGATGGTTAATTTACTGATCAACATCATAGATAAATATTGGAGGGTTTTCATTAAGAGAACCATAGGGTTCGGCCATGTGTATGGCCGAACCCCATAGACTGTTTTTGATGGATAATTGGATCAAGTGTGGGATGGAAATTATGTAATCATTATGTGCTTTGATTTAAGAATAAGATAGGTTTGTCTATGGACTTAATATAGGTATATAATCAGCCATCATGGATGATGGAAAGAGGAACAAAAATCAGATTGGTGAGGTTCGGCCATGTAGTATGGCCAAACCCCACTAATGATGATTGATGGACTTAGTGATTAATTTGTATGAATGAGTGAAGGATTTAAAAGATCAGAAACTAAGTGGTGAGGTTTGGCCATGTGTGGCCAAACCCCACTAAAATGGTTTGGTGATGGACTTTGTTTAAGATAAATTAAACCAAAGGATAAGCTAAATGGCATGATGGTAATTATGATGAAATGATCCAAGATGGAAAGATCATAGGAATGGACATGTGAGCCAAAACCCAAGATGGTCAGGTTCGGCCAAACAGTATGGCCGAACCCTACCAAGGTTCATTTGGGAGTTTTGGATTAATCAAAATGGTTTAGATAAATAAGGGTGACCAAAGTTTTAATGGGTGAGGTTCGGCCATGGCTATGGCCGAACCCCACTAAGTGGTTCTTGGAACATTAAGCTTTGCTGGAAATTAGGTAGATAAATGATTAACTTGCTGCAATGTACATAAGGTATTTGGATTTCTAGAACGGTGTACAAACCGTGATCGGAAGATGGTTCAAAGGAAGGGTCGAACAAAGTAACATAGTGTAGGTTTCCTACCTTGTTGTAACCACATATGTTATTTGCTGTTTTATGTTTATTTGAATAAGTTATTTCAATGAAATGTTATATTTACAAATGGCATGTTTGCATAGACATCTCATGCATGGCATGAGATGATGGTGTTGTAACCGAAGGCCACACTCCGTCGAGGCGTCCGAAAGACCACTATGAGGTACCTTGATGATGAGAATCCCATCAAGAGGAATCCAGAGGCCACACTCCGTCGGGGCTTCCGAAAGACCACTGTGGGGTACCTTGACGAAGAGAATCCCGTCAAGAGGATGCTATGTAGAATGGTGATGAGTGGGACTCATTACATTTTCATTTTATACATAGCATGTTTTTATGGAATTTTGACACACATGTATTATTATATTATTTGCATATTTTATACTAACCTTGTGGTAGCCCTATTCGGAAACACTACTGGGCGCTTTGATCTAACGCCCTATCTCTACCCTTAGTGATGACGCAGGAAAGACAAAGAATGAGGATCGAGAAGGGGACCAAGCAAAGAAGCTTGGGCGATTTGAATGATTTAAATGGACTTTGAATGGACTATTTATGGACTTGTTATTTGTTTTATTTGGACAATGTAATTTGGTAATTAGATTTGTTGGCATGTAATAAGTAGTTAAGTAGATGCTATGGTTTGATTTATTTTGGATAGTTTGATTGAACGATTAGTTAAGATTGCTAGTAATTTTTGGAGATTATGATTAAGTACTTTGCTATCTAAGAATGAAAATTGGAGTAGTCATAGGTTCCATTATCAGTTAGTTTAGATTTAAGTATTTTCCGCAATTCTATTAGTATCATGTGTGGATCAATTCTTATGGACTTAGTCCATACGCACATGGGCTTGGCCAGTTAAGGGTCGGATTTTAGAAGTCCGAACTTAACTCGCGTCGTGACACTCCGTCCCGATCACTTGGTTGATTATTATATTTAAAAAAAAATAAACTCTGATTATTAGAGTGAAAATGGCGGGGTGTTACAGTTGGTATCAGAGGGAAACGGGAAGTTGAATCTTCCGAAGTAAGATTAAAACGGTTTCATGTCTCACTGACGGATAAGAATCCCAACTGACCGACTCTTCGGAGTCCGCTGACTGGGGGCCGGATTAATTTACTTCGTGGACTCAGACTGAACAATCAATCTGAGAACAACAAAGATAGCAAAAGTACAGTCATTATAATGGATTTATCAAACATAGCAACATAGGATATACTTCCCCAATTTTCCCCCAAATTGAGAAAAACAAACAAATAGGGATTTAGAAATTTTCCCCAAAAACAAAAAAAAAAAAAAGTTTACTTATTTGGAAATGTTCCCAAAATTGTGAAAATACAAACTGTAAGAGGAAACTAAGTCAATAATGTTTTCGTGACTTAGGGAAATGGCTCCAAAGAAATAGATCTCTCAGAACCAGAAAGGGAAGGGAAAGGTGTTGCAAATCACGCAACATGAGAAGGTGGTATCGCAACACGAAAAATCTGTGCATAAAAAGGAGCGGTCTATACATGAGAATGAGGTAACCCAACCTGATGAGGAGCGATCTGTCCATGAAAAATCACACAATGAGGAAGAATCACCGCACTCTTGGAGGGAAGAAAAGGGGAGTGAGAATTCATCACGGAAGGAGGGAGAAGGGACCAGTGGTGTACATATACCACATGTGCCGCCTGAACTTCAGAGCTTAGTTCAAGCAGTGGTAACCTCTGTACTCCAGCAACATATGAATGGAAGTGAAAGTTCCAAGTATGCCAGTGACAGGAGTATGGCTCGGGAATTCCAGCAATAGCGTCCTCCCTACTTCAAAGGGAAGGAAGGGGTTGTCGGAGCCGAGCATTGGCTGAAGAAAATCACTCAGATCTTATATTTACTTAAGATCTCGAGTCATGCTGACAGGATTCTACTGGCTACTTCACAACTGATAGAAGATGCCGGTAAATGGTGGGAGGTGGTGGAGAAGCAGAGGGCACTCATACCAGTTAGGGAGAGGACGGCCATGACATGGGATGAGTTTTCAGCAACCTTTCTAGAACACTACTTTCCGGAGGAGGAGAAAGAGCGACAGACGCAAGCCTTTCTGTCCTTGGTACAGGGCTCTATGACTGTGGCAGAGTATCACCGGGAATTTCCCAGTTTATCCATCTATGCATTCTATATGGTGGACACAGAACATCGCAGAGCAAGGAAGTTTGAGGGGGGTCTACAGCCAAATATCAGGGCCAAAGTGACCATATTCAAGTGCATCACATTGGCTGAGGTGGTCAGCAAGGCCACAATAGCAGAACAGGAGTTGAATGCAATGGTGCGGTTTGACAACCGCCGAGCTCCAAGTGGGAGGGGTGGGTTCCAACCCAACAAGAGGTTCCGACCAAACTTCAGCAGACCCACAACATTTGCAGGGTCCACGGGGGCCTTTCGTCCAAATCAGCCCTCCCCATCTGCATCAGTCACCCAGTCATTCAGAGGGGTGAACAACTGTTTCCACTGTGATCAGCCGGGTCACTTCAAGAGAGACTGTCCAAAGCTCAATAAGCTCTCATATTCCAGAGGATCTTTCCGTCCACCAGCTAGGCCAGCTAACTCCCAGGGAGGCAAAACTTATAATCAGGCGGGTCAGGCTCCTAATCCTACCGGATCTGGACGACTATTTGCTCTGGCACCTCCTGAGGATGTGGATCATTCTGTGATTCAAGGTATGGCCGTTGTCAATAGTTCTTATGCTTATGCATTGTTTGATTCTAGAGCTTCGCACTCTTTTATAACTGCATCCTTTATAACTGCTACTGGTACACTAGTTCAAAAGCTGTCCACCACACTCACAGTAGTATCCCCTATCGGAGACACGTCTTTGGGACTCATATGCACGGCCGTAAATACAGAACTCGCTGGACTCAGATTTGAGTTCAATTATCTGGTAATCGACATGATTGAGTATGATATTATATTCGGCATGGACTCGTTGGCTGATTATGAAGCCAATATTGATTGTTATTGCCGAAGAGTGACATTTTGGTCACCCGAGGGAAAGCAGTGTATAGTTCGTGCCGACAAGCAAAGTAGACTGCAGGAAGGGTTGCACCATTTGGTGTTGAACAATATTGTCATCAACAAAGCACCAGTCAGAAATGTCTGAGTTGAAGAAGCAGCTTGATGAGCTACTCAGACTGGGTTGCATTTGGAACAACACATCATCATGGGGAGCTCCAGTGTTGTTTGTGAAAAAGAAAGACGGTTCACTCAGAATGTTTGTGGACTACTGGAAGTTGAATCAGCTAATTGTCCGGAACAAGTATCCTCTACCTAGGATCGATGATTTATTCGATCAGTTGAGGGGTTCCAGTCACTTTTCCAAGATTGACCTGATGTCCGGTTATCATCAAATTCGGGTCAGGGAGGAAGATATAGAAAAGACAGCTTTCAGGACACGGTATGGACTATTTGAATTTGTAGTCATGCCTTTTGGACTTACCAACGCACAGGCTGTGTTCATGGGCTTAATGAACAGAATCTTCCGTCCATATCTGGATCAGTTTGTTATAGTGTTCATTGACGATATCCTGATCTATTCCAAGAGTCAGGAGGATCATGCTGAGCATCTACGAATAGTATTGAACACCTTGAGACAGAACAAGTTGTATGCCAAAGCAAGCAAATGCAAATTGTGGCTACCTGAGGTCAAATTCTTAGGGCATGTTATAACAGCTGATGGCATAGCCGTTGATCAGGGAAAGGTGGCAGCAGTGAGGGAGTGGAAAGCACCGAAGAATGTCACTGAGATCCGTAGCTTCCTAGGTTTGGCTGGATATTATAGGAAGTTCATCATGGATTTCTCTAAAATAGCATCTCCATTGACTCGACTCACTCAGAAAGGGGTCAAATATGAGTGGTCAGAGTTGTGCAATCAGAGGTTTAAGGAGCTGAAAGAGAGTCTTACAACTACTCCTATTTTAGTTTTGCCGGAAAGAGGCAAAGGTTATGAAGTACAATGCGATGCATCAGGAGAGGGACTAGGATGTTCACTCATGCAACGTGATCGTGTGGTGGCATATGGTTCAAGACAACTAAAGATACATGAGCGCCTCTACCCCACACATGATCTGGAATTAGGTGCGGTGGTCTTCGCTCTCAAAAGCTGGAGGCACTATCTATATGGTGAGAAGTTTGAAGTATTTTCAGATCACAAGAGCTTGAAGTATATATTTGATCAGAAAGAGCTCAACTTGAGGCAGCACAGATGGATGGAATACTTGGCAGATTATGAATTTGCGCTTCGGTATCATCCGGGGAAGGTTAACAAGGTGGTGGATGCTCTCAGCCGCATATCTCATGCATCAGTGGCATGTCTGATCAGGACCGAATGGGAGATGTTAAATACCATTCGAGAGTTAAATCTATACATCACAAACCATGGGAGTATGTACAATTTGATCATACGATCCAACATGGTTACAAAGATTGAACAGGAGCAGCGAGCAGATCTGGAAATGGCAGAGATATGGGCCAAGATGTCTACTGGCGAGGTTATACCGGATTGGGAATTACGACCAGGACAGGGTCTTATGTACCGAGGTAGAATTTATGTGCCAAGAAGCTGAAGAAAAGAAATACTGATAGAGGCACATCAGACTAAGCTCTCCATTCATCCGGGTAGCACAAAAATGTATCATGACTTAAAAAGACATTATTGGTGGCATGGACTCAAGAAGGATGTTGCAGAGTTTGTGGCTCATTGTTTAACTTGTCACCAAGTTAAGACGGAACACCAGAAACCACCAGGGTTACTCAAACCCTTGTCAGTGCTAGAATGGAAATGGGAGCACATTTCCATGGACTTTGTGACGGGATTACCGAGGTCCTCAAAGGGCAATGACGCTACATGGGTCGTGGTAGACCGACTGACCAAGTCCGCACATTTTATTCCTATCAAGATGTCGGATTCATCTGAGACATTGGGTCGGCGGTATATCAACGACATCATCAGATTACATGGTATTCCTCGGACAATCGTATCTGATAGAGATGGCCGATTCACCGGCAGGGTATGGCAGAGTATGCAGTTAGACATGGGGACTGATCTACTAACTAGCATAGCGTTCCATCCATAGACTGATGGACAGTCGGAAAGGACAATACAAACATTGGAGGACATGCTGAGGGCGTGCATGCTAGACTTCAAAGGTGGATGGGAGGATCATTTGCCACTGGTGGAGTTTTCTTATAACAATAGCTACCAAGCAAGCGTGCAGATGGCACCATTTGAGGCTTTGTATGGTAGACCATGCAGGTCACCAGTGTGCTGGACCGAGGTCGGCGAGCCTGTGCTGACTGGACCCGAGCTAGTTGCAGAAACTACTGCACAGATTCAGTTGATACGTCAACATTTATTGATGCACAGAGTTGGCAAAAGAGCTATGCTGATAAAAGAAGGAGGTTTTTCGAATTTGAAGTGGGAGATATGGTATTCATGAAGGTCTCACCACGAAAAGGGCACATGAGATTTGGGAAGAAAGGAAAACTGTTGCCAAGATATGTGGGACCGTTTTCAATTATAAGAAGGATGGGGGATGTAGCCTATCAGTTGGCACTTCCTTCGCAATTGGTGTCTCTACATGATGTATTCCATGTGTCGATGCTGAGGAAGTACAACGCCGATCCGTCTCATGTTTTGAATGTGCAAGAAATAGATGTGAAAAGCGACGCCACTTACATCGAGAAGCCGGTCAGAATAATAGAGACTGAGCAAAGGGTGTTGCGGAACCGAGCAATTCAGTTCGTCAAGGTAGTATGGGATCGACATGGGGTTGAGGAAGCCACTTGGGAATTAGAATCAGAGATGAGAAATGCTCACCCTGAGTTGTTTGTGTAATGTATGTCGGAATCCTACTTCGTTCGATTTTCGGGACGAAAATTGTAAAAAGAGGATTGTATTGTGACACCCTGGAATTTCAAAGATAACAATTTACATGAATTTATCCATATTTATGGAATTGCCATTGTGATATATTTGATTTGAATTTAATTGGGTCAATGGTTCAATCAAGACCCAAAGGATGGTAGTTTTGTTCACAAGACAAATAAATGGATGAGATGTACTCAAACGGGTCAAGATTGGTAATTGGGTCAAATTTTGTTAAATGGGTCAAAATGGTCAAATTGGACCCAATGGGTCGAGGTGGATATGATTAATCAATTTGTGAGTTCAAAACTTAATTGGGTTAAGTTTAGTTAATGTTTGAGTGGGATTGAGATAAATTAAATGATGGGTAATAGTTGAGTTGAATTTATGGGTTGAGTTGCATTAAAATTAATGAGTTGAGTTGGGAAGTTAATTAAATAAATTGGATGGAATATTATTTCAAATAGGTGAGGTGTGTGAATGAGAATATAGTGTTTTAACTTCCAATTAATAAAATAAGAAACGTTGGCTGCATGGGAAGCTTTATATGCATGTAACTCCCACTCAAGTGAAGAATGAAATGGCGTTACATGGGAGTTACTTGGGTGAGAGTTGAATTTCAAATCAATATGCACGTTGGAGATGGTATAGGGTTTATACCATGCTTGAGTCTTCAAAGGACAGCCAATAAATGGATTGATAGTTCATGCATGTAACTCCAAGGATGGAGAATAAATGGAGTTGCTGTTTGGTGGAGTTACACATAATAGATTATGGCATTTCAAATTCAAAAGTATAGGCTACAACGTTGGGAGCATGGGGATTGTGGCTTATGCATGAAGCTCCAAATGGAGAGGTAGTGATTACTTAAGCTAAAACAATGGCTGTTTGAGAGTTACAAATACAAGGTTAACCAAGGGACTAGTCGTTGGAACATGGAGAGTTTTATTTAAAAGTTGAAACTTCAAAATAGATATTAAACCAATGGGAGTTACAAAGTGTGTTCACACTTGGAGGAGGGGAGTTTCATTTCAATGATGAAACTCCCAATTGGGACGTTGATGAGGATCAAATGGAGCTGAATGGAGCTGCTATTTTTTGGAGTTACACATTAGAGAGGTGGTTGTTACACAAGCCAAAACAAAGAGGCAACCAATGGAGGGACGGTGCAGCACATGGGAGTTTCATCTCAAAATGAAACCCCCATATGAGGCCTTAAGGAAAGGGGAGGTTACAGAAACACCATCCATGGGAGACGTTGAGAGCTTGGATAGGTTTCATTTCATAGATGAAACCCCCAAGTAACATAAAAGAATTTGGGTTAAGACAATGGGAGTTACACATGGGTTTAATCAAAACCCATCTCTTTGGCCGATCACCCCATTTGGAATCAAGAATTGGATATCTCTCTCTCTTCCTTGGATGGTTTTCATCTTTCAAAACCAAAACCAGCAGCTGGTTGCTTAATCAGTCCTTGGATTGATCTCTTTTCATCAAGACAAGTTCAGCCAAAGGGTTTTGGCATCAAGGTTTAGCACATTCATCCAAGGCCAAAGTTCTCTTTCTTTCTCTCTCATTTTCTCTCTCAAATTCATATCATCTGGCTGAAGTATTCCAAGGAGGTTGTTTGTCTCAGCCAAAAGAACAAGAAGAAAGAAGGAGAGGAAAGGGAAGTAAAGGACCAAGGAAGGAGTCAAAGAACCGAAGGAGACGCGGTATTGGTAAGTTGCACTTTGAGCCATTGATAAATAAAAGTTGGTTAAGGGAATGAGATCTGGCCATCGTATGGCCAGACCCATCAATGGTTTAGATATAGGATTATGATGTTTAAAAATGGTAAAATATGGACCATAGAGTTCGGCTCCTTTGGATGGCCGAACCCCATGGGAAAACTTGGTGATTTTTATGGTGTATGAGAGACAAAATCCATATTATGAAATGGAGGTTTTAAAGGATTTAAAAGGTAGATAAGCTTACTGTTTTGGAGTAGCTATGACATGGCTGAACCATGTCAATATTATGGTAAATTTACTGATCAACATCATAGATAAATATTGGAGGGTTTTCATTAAGAGAACCATAGGGTTCGGCCATGTGTATGGCCGAACCCCATGAACTGTTTTTGATGGATAATTGGATCAAGTGTAGGATGGAAATTATGCAATTATTATGTGCTTTGATTTAAGAATAAGATAGGTTTGTATATGGACTTAGTATAGGTATATAATCAGCCATCATAGATGATGGAAA
Organism: Chimonanthus salicifolius; assembly: GCA_013350335.1. Taxonomy (NCBI): domain Eukaryota; kingdom Viridiplantae; phylum Streptophyta; class Magnoliopsida; order Laurales; family Calycanthaceae; genus Chimonanthus; species Chimonanthus salicifolius. The sequence continues at coordinate 26,721,002 of CM023539.1, read as the reverse complement.
GAGGAACAAAAATTAGATTGGTGAGGTTTGGCCATGTAGTATGGCCGAACCCCACTATTGATGATTGATGGACTTAGTGATTAATTTGTATGAATGAGTGAAGGATTTAAAAGATCAAAAACTAAGTGGTGAGGTTTGGCCATGTGTATGGCCGAACCCCACTAAAATGGTTTGGTGATGGACTTTGTTTAAGATAAATTAAACCAAAGGCTAAGCTAAATGGCATGATGGTAATTATGATGAAATGATCCAAGATGAAAAGATCATAGGAATGGACATGTGAGCGAAAACCCAAGATGGTAAGGTTCGGCCAAACAGTATGGCCGAACCCTACCAAGGTTCATTTGGGAGTTTTGGGTTAATCAAAATGGTTTAGATAAATAAGGGTGACCAAAGTTTTAATGGGTGAGGTTCGGCCATGGCTATGGCCGAACCCCACTAAGTGGTTCTTGGAACATTGAGCTTTGCTGGAAATTAGGTAGATAAATGATTAACTTGCTGCTATGTACATAAGGTATTTGGATTTCTAGAACGGTGTACAAGCCGTGATCGGAAGACGGTTCAAAGGAAGGGTCGAACAAAGTAACATAGTGTAGGTTTCCTACCTTGTTGTAACCACATATGTTATTTGCTGTTTTATGTTTATTTGAATAAGTTATTTGAATGAAATGTTATATTTACAAATGGCATGTTTGCATAGACATCTCATGCATGGCATGGGATGATGGTGTTGTAACCGGAGGCCACACTCCGTCGGAGCGTCCGAAAGACCACTGTGGGGTACCTTGATGATTAGAATCCCATCAAGAGGAATCCGGAGGCCACACTCTGTCGGGGCATCCGAAAGACCATTGTGGGGTACCTTGACGATGAGAATCCCGTCAAGAGGAGGCTATGTAGAATGGTGATGGGTGGGACTCATTACATGTTCATTTCATACATAGCATGTTTTTATGGAATTTTGACACATGTATTATTATATTATTTGCATGTTTGATACTAACCTTGTTGTAGCCCTATTCGGAAACACTATTGGGCGCGTTGATCTAACGCCCTATCTCTACCCTTAGTGGATGATGCAGGAAAGACAGAATGAGGATCGAGAAGGGGACCAAGCAAAGAAGCTTGGACGGTTTGAATGATTTAAATGGACTTTGAATGGACTATTTATGGACTTGTTATTTGGACAATGTAATTTGGTAATTAGATGTGTTGGCATGTAATAAGTAGTTAAGTAGATGCTATGGTTTGATTTATTTTGGATGGTTTGATTGAACGATTAGTTAAGATTGCTAGTAATTTTTGGAGATTATGATTAAGTACTTTGCTATCTAAGAATGGAAATTGGAGTAGTCATAGGTTCCATTATAGCCATCAGTTAGTTTAGATTTAAGTATTTTCCGCAATTCTATTAGTATCATGTGTGGATCGATTTTTATGGATTTAGTCCATACGCACATGGGCTTGGCCAGTTAAGGGTCGGATTTTAGAAGTCCGAACTTAACTCACGTCGTGACACTCTGCCCCGATCACTTGGTTGATTATTATATTTAAAAAAAAAAATCTGATTATTAGAGTGGAAAGGGCGGGGTGTTACACATGCAATGGCCGAACCATGTCCTTGACCATTTTTTTTCTTATTGTTTGCAATTTATCGAGCACTTACCGATTCCGCGTCTCCTCCAGTTTTCTTTCACTCCTTCTTGCTCCTTTCCTTCCTCAGCCTCTCCTTCCTCCCTTCTTGATCTTTAGCCGAGACTGACCTTGCTGAAAACCCCTTGGAGTGGTTCGGCCTAGTGATAGAATTGAGAGAGAGAAGCTTGAGATCAAATTATTCGAAGTCCTTTTTGGTCTTGAGAGGAAAATCAGCCTTGAGAGGGAGGGAGAGAACATGATAAAATTTTCTAAGTGTTTGGTCTTCTTTCTCCTAGAGTGCTAGTCCACCAATAAATGTTTTGAGGGAAAGATATCAGCCAAGAGGGAGAGAGAGAATTGAAAAATTAGCCTCTTCCTTGATTACTAGGGTCGGCCCAAAGGTGATGACTTTGGTCCTCCCAATGTGTAACTCCCATTCCTTAATGCTTCCCTCTTTAATGCTTCCCTTGGGGGTTTCATCCATGAGATGAAACTCCCAAGGCTCCAACGGCCACCAAAGGTTGCCTTGGTGTAGCCTCCCCCTATCTTCCTCCTCTCATTAATGCTTTATGTGGGGGTTTCATCTTAAGATGAAACTTTCCCCCCCTCCAACGTGTGCCCTTGAAGTTTTGAATTTGAAATGAACCACCACTCCTCACCTCTCCATTACTTCTCCATGTGGGGGTTTCATCTTTGAGATGAAACTCCCATGCCAACGTGTACCCCTTGATTTGGTGTTTGAAACAACAATCCTTCACCTTCACACTTCACTCACTTTTAATTTAACCCACGACTTTGATTTAAATCATTTCAAATCAACTCACTCATTTAACTAATCACTTCAAAACCAACTCACTCACTTGATTGTCTTTCCATTTTAATTCAGCCCAACATAAATTAAACTTGGACTCACTTGGTGATCTACATGGCCTACCATATAAAGCCTCAAATGGAGCCATCTGGAGGCTTGCCTGGTAACTGTTGTTGTATGAGAATTCTACTAACGACAAGTGATCCTCCCATCTACCCTTGAAATCTAGCATACATGCTCTCAGCATATCCTCCAACGTTTGTATTGTCCTTTTAGACTATGCATCAGTCTGTGGATGGAATGATGTACTTGTCAGTAAATCTATTCCCATGGCCGACTGCATACTTTGCCATACTCTGCCTGTGAATCGGCCATCTCTGTCGGACACTATAGTCCGGGGAATACCATGTAATCGGATGATATCCTTGATATACCGCTGTCTCAACATCTCAGATAAGTCTATCATCTTACTAGGAATGAAATCTGCAGACTGGTCAGTCGGTCTACCTTGGCAACCCTGTCACAAAATCCATGGAAATGTGTTCCCAGTTCCACTCCGGCACTGGTAAGGTTTTGAGTAGCCCTGGTGGCTTATGATGTTTCGTTTTAACCTGCTGACACGTTAATCAATGAGCCACAAATTCTGCCGCATCCCTTTTGAGTCCGTGCCACCAATAATGTCTCTTCAGGTCGTGATACATCTTGGTGCTACCCGGATGAATTGAAAGTTTGGTCTGATGTACCTCAATCAGTAACTCTTTTCTGCAGCTCTTAGGCACATATATCCTTCTTCAGAATACAAGACCCTGTCCTGGTCGTAACTCCCATTCCGGTATGACTTCACCAGTACACATCTTGGCCCATATCTCCTCTACTTCCGCGTCTGTCCGCTGTTCCTGTTCAATCTTGGTAACCATGTTGGACCGTATGATCGAGTTGTACATACTCCCATGGTTATTGATATATAAATTGAACTCTCGAATGGTATTCAGCATCTCCCATTCTGTCCTTATCAAACATGCCACTGATGCATGTGATATATGGCTGAGGGCATCGCCACCTTGTTCGCCTTGCCAGGGTGATAACGAAGTACGAACTCATAATCTTGCAGATATTCCATCCATCTGCGTTGCCTCAGATTGAGCTCTTTCTGATCAAACAAGTATTTCAAGCTCTTATGATCAGAAAACACTTCAAACTTCTCGCCATATAAATAATGTCTCCAGCTTTTGTGAGTGAAGACCACTGCAGCCAGTTCCAGATCATGCGTGGGATAAAGGCGTTCATGAATTTTTAACTGTCTTGATCCATAAGCCACCACACGATGAGTTTGACTGAGGACACACCCGAGTCCTTCTCCTGAAGCATCACATTGTACTCCATAACCCTTGCCCCTTTTAGCAAAATTAAGATAGGTATAGTTGTAAGTCTCTTCTTCAGCTCTTCAAATCTCAAGTGACACACGTCTGACCACTCAAATTTGACTCCTTTCTGAGTGAGTCGGATCAGGGGAGATGCAATCTTGGAGAAGTCCATAATAAACTTCCTATAATAACCAACGAATCCCAACAAGCTGCGGATCTCGGTTACATTCTTTTGTGCTTTCCATTCACTCACTGCCATCACCTTAGTCGGGTCCACGGCTATACCTTCTGCTAATATAACATGCCCCAAGAAGTTAACCTTAGGTAGCCAGAATTCACACTTGCTGGCTTTAGCATATAATTTGTTCTTCCTCAATGTGTCCAGAATTATCCTCAGGTGTTCAGCATGTTCTTCCTGAGTTTTGGAATAGATCAAGATGTCATTAATAAATACAATGACAAACTGGTCCAAGTGAGAGCGGAAGATCCTATTCATCAGATCCATGAACACTGCCGGTGCATTGGTGAGTCCAAACGGCATGACGACAAACTCATATAGTCCATACCACATTCTGAAGGCTGTCTTCTCTATATCTTGCTCCCTAACTCTGATTTGATGGTATCCAGACATCAGATCAATATTTGAAAAATGGCTGGAACCCCTCAGTTGGTCGAATAGATCAACGATCCTGGGTAGAGGGTATTTGTTCCGGACCGTCAGCTGATTCAGTTTTCGATAATCTACGCACATACGGAGTGAACCATCCTTCTTCGTCACAAATAAAACTGGGGCTCCCCAAGTTCCGAATGCACCCGAGTCTGAGCAGTTCATCAATCTGTTTCTTTAACTCAGACATCTCCGCTGGTGCCATCCGGTAGTGTGGTAATGACACAGGTGAAGTGCCAGGCTACAACTTGATTTCAAAACTAATCTCCCTCATGGGAGGCAAGCTAGGGAGTTCTTTTGGAAATACATCTGCATAGTCCTTTACTATTGCCGAAAGTTCAGCCACCTGTGCCTTGTTGATTCTGATACTGTTCAATACCAGATGATTCAACCCTTCATGCAGTATGCTTTGTTTGTCAGTTCGCACCACATGTTGTTTTCCCTTGGGTGACCAAAATGTCACCCTACAGCGATAGCAGTCAATGTTGGCCTGAAAGCTAGCCAACCAGTCCATGCCAAAGATTATATCGCACTCGGTCATAGTGAGTACCAAATAATTGAACTCAAATCTGAGTCCAGCAAGTTCAGTATTCACTGCTGTGCATATATGCCCCAATGATGTGTCTCCGATGGGGGATACAATGGTGAGTGATGTGGACAATTTTTGTACCAATGTACTAGTAGCAGTTATAAATGCAGCAGATATGAAAGAGTGGGATGCTCCAGAGTCAAATAAAGCAAAGGCATAGGAACTACTGACTACATCCATACCTTGAATCACAGAGTGATCCACTATTGTTGGAGGAGCTAGAGTAAATAACCGTCCAGATCCGGTAGGGTTAGGAGCCCGTCCTGCCTGATCATATGTCCTGCCTCCTCGTGAATTAGCTGGCCTAGCTGGTGGACGAAATGAACCTCTGGAATAAGAGGGTCTGCTGAGCTGCGGGTATTCCCTCTTGAAGTGACCCGACTCGTCACAATGGAAGCAGTTGTTCACCCCTCGGGGAACCTGAGTAACTGATGCTGATAGGGAGGGATGATTGGGACGAAAGCCCCCCATTGACCTAGTGGATGGTGAAAGTCTGCTAAAGTTCGGTCGAAACTTCTTGTTGTGCTGAAATGTACCCCTCCCACTCTGAGCTAGATGGTTGTCAAAACTCACGAACTCAACCATCTCTTGCTCTGCTATAGTGGCCCTACTGACCACCTCTGCCAGTGTAGCTGCCTTGATTATGGTTGCTTTGGCCCTAATACTTGGCCAAAGGCCCTCTCAAACTTGCATGCCCTTCGATACTCTGTATCCACCATATAGAATGCATAGCAAGAAAAACTGAGAAATTCCTGGTGGTATTCTGCCACCGATATGGTACCTTGTACCAAAGATAAAAAGGCTTGAGTCTGGCACTCCTTCTCCTCCTCAGGAAAATAATGATCCAGGAAAGTAGCTGGGAATTGCTCCCAAGTCATTGTATTCATTTCCCTTTCCGGCAGAAGTCTCGCTGTTTCTCTATTACCTCCCACCATTTACTGGCATCATTAACTAGTTGTGACGTGGCCAGTAAAATCCTGTCAGCATGACTCGTGATCTTCAATAGAGTCAAGATCTGTGTAATCGTCTTTAGCCAGTTTTCCGCTCCGAGCGCCCCTTCTTTCCCTTTGAAATAAGGAGGTGTTGTTGCTGAAAATCTTGGACCATGCTCCGGTCATTGGCATCGCTGGTGTTTCCATTTCCGTTCAGATGTTGTTGGAGAACAGAAGTAACTACTGCTTGAACCAAGCTTTGTAATTCAGGAGGCAGCACTGGTATATTCGCACTGCTTTGCCCCTCCTCCTCTTGATGGGATGGTTGTTCATCATGTTGAGATGGTTGTTCTTCCTCTTCGTGCCGTGAGTGTCGTTCCTGCTCTTCATGTTGAGATTTTTCTACCTCCTTTTCATGTTGGGAGATTTGTATCTCTTTTTCTTTCCCTTTCTGATTTTGTCGGGTCTTTCTCTTTGGAGGCATTTTCCCTAAGTCATGAAAACATCATTGACTTAGTTTCCTCATACAGTTTATATTTTCACAATTTTGGGGAAATTTCCAAATAAGCACTCTTGGTTTTTCTTTGTTTTCGGGGAAATTTCCTAAGTATCTATTGTTTGTTTCTCAATTTGGGGATATCGGGGAAATATATCCTAATTTGCTATGTTTGGTATATCCAATTATTTTGACTGTACTTCCTTTGCTATCATTCATTGTTGTTCTCAGATTGAATGTTCAGCCTAAGTCAAACAAAGTAAATTAATCCGATCCCCGTGCAGCAGACTCCGAAGAGTTGGTCAGTTGGGATTCTTATCTGTCAGTGAGACATGAAACCGTCTTAATCTTACTTCGAAAGATTCAATCTTCCCATTTCGTTCTGATACCAACTGTAACGCCCCGCCCTTTTTCATTTACTTTCCGAAAATCAGAGTCTATTTTCTATTTAAAAACTGATAGAGAGCGGGACGTCACGACGCGAGTTAAGTCCGAACTTCTAGAGTCCGACCCTTAACTGGCCAACCCTATGTGTGCATGGACTAAGTCCATGAAAACGGTTCACACATAATATGTTAGCTTTACGGAAAATAACATAAACTGCGGATTATAATAGAACCTAACTCTAGTTCATTTCTTTTAGATAGCAAAGTACTTAGTCACTTAACCAAATATATTAAATTAAATATCCATACCAAACCATTCACAAAGCATAACAAATATCTAAATTATTACATGCCGAAGTCTAACTACTCAAATTACATGTTCTTGAGTAACTTAATAAAATAACAATAAACATTCCCAAGTTCTTATGCTTGGCTCCGTTCATGATCATCATTTCCTTCATGTAACACCCCAATTTCTCAATAAGATGAATATTTACGAAAATGCCCCTGGGTTGGTGAATTCAATAAATGTAATTGTAAGTAAGGAAATAGTGGGGCCCATTGTTCAAATTAAGACCCCTATAAGCATATTATAAATGTCAAATTTGATTGGATGGGTAATGTACATCAATTGGGTCAAAATGGTTAATTGGGTCAAAGGACCCAATGGGGACCCAATGGGTCATAATGGACTTATTAGGCCATTGGCTGAGCCCAAATTTGATGGGGTTAAGTTGATTTGATTGGAAATTAAGTGGAGCATAAATAGGTAGGCATGATGCACATGTGAAAACCAAATGCAAATGGCTAAAACAACCCATAAATGGGTCATGGCATCAAAACGGGTCAACAAGCTAAATGGGGACCCAATGGGTCGGGTTGGCCATGTTGACCATGGCTGACCGTGTGGGCCCTCAAATGAGCTCAATGGTGAGTTAAATCAGGTTGAGTGGGACTGAATTGAGTTCGTTTTGAATTAAGAAATGAGTTGACTCAAGTGCATTAAATGAAATGCATTAAGTGTAGTGAGTTGGGTGAGTTGAGTTGGAAATCTAAGGGGCCTTGAGTTTAAGTGAGTCAAGTGGTATATGAATGGTTTCTTGATCTTAAAACACACACCACTCCACACATTGGAGGGCAGCAGAGAAGGGGGGGGGGGGGGGGGGGGGGGGGGGGGGGGGGGGGGGGGAGAGGGGAAGGTTCATCTCAATGATGAAACCCCCACTTAGGTATTAATGAGGAACCATGGGGAGTTGGACGGTCACATTGTACTTCGACAAGGTTGCAGCTGATTGGACTTGGAAGCTTGAGGGTTTCCAATCTTAGATGGAAACGCAAGGGTCACAACCGTTGGGTGGGTTTCATCTCAAGGATGAAAACCCCCCAAAGGGAATAAATGAAAGACATGATGGGGAGGGGAGTTCCCAAGGGGGTGCCATCAAGGGTCACCACCTTTGGTTAACTCCCAACACTTAAGCACATCCATCTTATCTCTCTCTCTTCTTTGATCATTCTTTCACCTTCCAAGAGACAAAACCGTGGCTGCTGGTTCTCTCCCACAAATCACTCATTTGGTCGATCGCATCACCAAGGTTAGTGGACTTAGAACAAAGAAGTTGCACCTCAAAGTGGTGATCATTCACATCAAGGCTGAAATTCTGTTTGTCTCTCAATCAAAACCTCATTTGGTTGAATCACTCCAAGGGATTCCAGCAAGGTCAATCTCGGCCAAAGAAGCAAGAGAAAGGAGGAAAAGAGGCTAAGGAAGAAAGGAAACAAGGAAGAGCAAAGAAAGACCGAAGGAGCCGCGGAACTGGTGAGTGTTATTGTTAAATTTTATTTACAAGAGCCATAGGGTTTGGCCAAGGTTAATGGCTGAACTTGTAATGACCCGGAATTTGTGAATCAGTATATCTTTGGTTATTATTTATTTTAGTGATGGAAACTGAGAATTTTAATGGAATAAATGTTAAGTGAATCAAAATTTGGGCAAAGGCCCAAGTATGGTCCAATGGACCATGGGTTGGATGAAATTTATTTAGTTGGTCAATAATGATTAATGTAATGGCTCAGAATTTGTAAATCAAAATATATGTGGTTATTGTTTGTTTTAATGGTGGAAATTGGAAATCTAATGGAATAGAGGGTAAATGGATCAAGATATGGACAAAGGCCCAACTAGGGTCCAATGGACTATGGATTGGATTTAAGTTAACTTAAGGGGTCAAAGATGGTCAAATGGGCCAAGGATAGTCAAATTGGGCCCAATACCCATTTGGGACCCAATGGATCAAGATAATGTAAGCTTTAAGGTAAATGAGTAAGATGAAAATGTAATTGGGCCATGGGCCCAATGGTGATCCAATTGGAATGAATTGAATGGGTTCAATTCACCTAAGTCAATTTGAAGTTGATCAAGGTGATATGGTCCAATGGGACCCACCTCCACCTCATCAAGTGAGGTGGCGTGTGGACCCAAGGTTTGGTGGGGCCGACCTCCATGGTTGACTTGGTCAACCATGGGTGGATACATAGAGGGAAGTTAATAAATGGAATTAAATTAGGTGGGAATTAATTAACCTAAGGTAATTAGTTAATTTATTAAATGATTAAAATAATCAAATGAGGTGGTCAAATGGTCAAATGGTTAAATAAAGACCAAAAGCCATCTCATTTGTAAACACAAAGAAAAAAAAAACGTTGGGTGGTGGTTTATCTCAACCACCACCATGAATCTTAAAGCATAAAGCATAAACCATTAAATTATGAAAAATATCTTAAGGCATCAAAAAAAAAAAAGGAAATGTTGGCTAGTTGTCTTGGGTCATAAAGCATGAGAAATATCTCATGTGGGGTGGTTGGGAGAGTTAATGTAAAGTATAACTAAAGCAACCCAAAGAGATAAGATAAGTTTTTATCTTATTCTCTCAATTTCACCCTCATCTCATTCACTCCATCTCTTCCACTCTCTCATGGCCGTTCCTCATCTCTAAGGAAGAAAAAAGAAAAAAAGAAGGAAAATTTGGAAGAGAAGAAAAGAAAAAAAGAAGAAGAGAAGAAAGGGTTAAGCTTGGGCCCTTCATCTCAAGGCCAAGGAAGCTAGACACCTCTTTATCCTCTCCTCCCTTCTCTCTCTCAAATCAAACCCTATCATGGCCAAACCCAAGCTTGGGGGTTTTCACCATTGATCAAGCATCCTAGCCGATCAAACAAGGAGAGGAAGGAGAAAGGAGGCTAAGGAAGCCGACGGGAGTGGCAAAAGTCGGAGGAGGCGTCGGATTGTAAGTATCTTCTTAAATAAGAAATTTTGGATTTTTAGGATTTAAGATTTGGGATTCATTTTGAAAATTTAATGGTGGCCAAATGATTTTATGCCATGGATTTTAAATCCATCAATTTGAAGGATGGAAAGTGGACAAAACCCTAATGGGTAAATTAGGGTTAGGTTAAGGAAAAATAAATGGATTGAGTGCATTGTGTAATTAGGTATTAATCAAGCATGGAGAATGTTTATAATTTTTAGGGTTGTAAATAATTGAATGTGGTGAATTTTGTAAAGAGGTTTTAAATGAGAGAATCATAGGAGATGGAAGATAATTTTAATGACCTCAAAAAGAATGGTTTAGGGTTTTAAGTGCTTAATGATTAGATGTAGGTAATGTATGATTTTTTTTAGGGTTTTAAGGAATGGAGGTTATGGAAGGTAATTTGGACATTTTTAATGGATTTAGTTAGGGTTTTGTAAGAATGGAAGTATGGAGAATGTAGGATTTTTAAGTGCTTAATGAATAAATGTAAAGTGTCTTTGTGATAAAAAAGGGCACCAATGGACTAATGGACCATGAACCATGGGTTCGGCCATGGTGTATGGCCGAACCCTATGGTGGTGTAATGGTGGTCAAGTGGTGGATTTAATGTTTATGAAAAAAAAAAAAATGGGGAATGTTAATAATGTATGATGAAATCCCGACATGGAGGGACTTGTGATGGGTTATATTGAAATGTGAATGATGTTTATGGCCTCCAAAGGGCATGAATGGATAATGGACTCAATGTGGTTTAAATGCATAAGGTAAACCCCATGGGAAGACTTGATGGATTGGGTATTTTGAACCCATGAACTAATTTTATGAACCACTTAATGTGGCTAAGTTTATGGATTTGAATGTGATCAAGGATGATGATTTAAATGTGTGAATAGGCCAAAGAAAAATAGGATAAAGACATCATGGGTTCGGCCATGGTGTATGGCCGAACTGTAACACCCTGGAATTTCAAAGTTAGCAATTTATATGAAATTATTCATATTTACGGAATTGCCATTGTGATAAAATTGATTTGAATTTAAATGGGTCAATGGCTCAATCAAGACCCAAAGGATGGTAGTTTGTTTACAAAACAAATAAATGTTTAAGATATACTTAAACGGGTCAAAAATCATAATTGGGTCAAATTTTGTTAAATGGGTCAAAATGGCCAAATTGGACCCAATGGGTCGTAGTTGACATATTTGATTATTTGGTGAGCTCAAAGCTCAATTGGGTTAACATGAGTTAAATGTTTAAGTTGGGTTTGAGTTGAAATAAATGTTGGAGTTGAGTTGAGTGGAATTTATTAGTTGAGTTACATTAAATGAATAAGTTGAGTTGAGGGAGTTAAATTTATTGTAAGTGAGTGAAGTGTGTGAATGAGAGTGGAAGTGTTTTAATTCCAAATTTTAAGCAAGGAAAACGTTGGTGCATGGGAGGCATTACCATGCATGTAACTCCCATCTATGTGATGAATAAAATGGGAGTTACATTTTGAATGGGAGTTACATTTTGAAGTTACAAGGGTTGCAAGGGACGTTGGTTACATGAGACATTTCATGCATGTAACGGCTACTAAGGAGATATGAGGGGTGGTGGTTTTGAGAGTTACAAATGCATGAATAAAGGAGAGAATGCAAACAATTACAAAGATATGCATAGGCACGTTGGAAATGGTTGGGTGTACATGGTTTGGGTCTTCAAAGGACAGCCAATAGATAAGTTTATAATTCATGCATGTGACTTCAAGGTTGGAGAATAAATGAGTTGCTGATTGGAGGAGTGACACAATAGTTTATGGCTTTTTAAAAATTCAAATTTTAGTCTAAACACGTTGGAGAAGGGGAAGAGTTTCATCTTAAGATGAAACCCCCATATGAGTTGTTAATGAGAGTAGGAGGTTACACCAATGCATACAGCAAGAGGCCGTTGGGTACCCTTGGAGGTTCATCTCAAAGATGAAACCCCCAAGGAAGGTATTAAGAAATAAAAGTTACACAAATGTTTCATATTCAAAATTGTTACATACGTTGGAACCATGAGGATTAACCACCTTAGATGGAAGGTCAAGGGTTAAAAACGTTGGAGGGTTTCATCTCAAGGATGAGACCCCCAAATGAAATAAGAGTTAAAGATAAATGCAATAGGAGTTACAATTTTTGGTACCAAAGAGATCACATGGGCTGAATGAAATTTAGCCAAAGAAGTTTCATTTTTACTCTCCCTATCTCTCTCTCTTGGCCGTTCTCTATCTTCCCAAACACTAAGAGCAGCAGCTGATTGTTTAATCAGTCCTTGGATTGATCCCTTTTCATCAAGACAAGTTCAGCAAAAGGGAAGGAACAAGCGGGAGTGAAGATCAAGTGGAGGAGTCGCGGAAACGGTAGGTTTTCGATAAACTATCTTTAATTAAGAATTATGATCCGGCCATTGGATGGCCGAATCTAACAAGGTTAGATATTTGATGGAAGTTTATGAATGAGATAAAAAAAATATGGACCATAGGGTTCGGCCCTTTGGATGGCCAAACCCCATGAGAAAATTGGTGGATTCTATGGTGTTTGAAAGTCAAAATCCATATTTTGGGTGGGGCTTTTAAAAGATTTTTATATGGAATTAAGCTTACTGTTTTGGAGTAGATATGACATGACTGGACCATATTTATCTTATGTTAACTTGCTGATTAATTTCATAGATAAATATTGGTGGATTTCCATTAAGAGAACCATAGGGTTCGGCCATGTGTATGGCCGAACCCCATGGACTGTTTTGAGGATGGATTTGGGTTTTGATTTAAGATGTAAATACATGTTTTAGAATGGTTAAAAACATGGATCTGAATGACATAGGGACTGAAGTTTGTATGGTCTAAAATCAGTGGATTAAAAGATGGAAATGGACCATTTGGTTCGGCCACTTAGCATGGCCGAACCCCATGGAAACAAATGGTTGTTTTTGATAGTTTTGGAAATTAAAACCATATGATTTGGGACTGATATTAGATGTTATTGTTGGATTTGGAATGCATGTTTTAAGGAGGTTAAAACATGGATTTGGGTGTTGGTTTCAGACCCAAGATAAAGGGTTAAATGTTCAAAACCAATTTCATGGTGTTCGGCCAATGAGCATGGCCGAACCCTATGAAATTGGGCTAATTTTTGGATGTTTGTTTGAATGGTAAAACCTGATTTTAATATACTGCTATTACATGATTATTTGAGGTTTAAAAACAGTAAACATAACGATTGGGTTCAGCCATCATAGAGGGCCGAACTCCATGTAAAAGGATGTTGGTTTTCATGTTGTGAAACATGGAAACCATGGACCCCATGGACTGTTATGTGGATATTTGGATTGAGTTTTACAAAATGGAAATCATACAAAGTGATGGGCTTATTGGATGGTTTTGAAAGGTAAAAACATGGTAACATTATACTGTTATCCTATGTCTAAATGAGACCAAAAACATGTTTAAAAGGACCAAAACTATGGGGTTTTATGACTAAGATAGGACATGGAAGTTTAAGTGGATTTTTGGGTTTTAGATCAAATTAGAATCATATGGTCAAATGATTAACTTGCTGCCATGTACATAGGGTATTCGGATTTCTAGAACGGTGAACAAGCCATGATCGGAAGACAGTTCAAAGGAAAGGTCAAACAAAGTAATCTAAAGTAGGTTTCCTACCTTTGTTGTAACCACTATTTCATATGCTGTTTTATGTTGATTTTGATATCTTATATGATTGTAAAGTTATGTTTCTAAATGACATGTTTGCATAGACATCTCATGCATGGCATGGGATGATGGTGTTGTAACCGGAGGCCACACTCTGTCGGGGCGTCCGAAAGACCACTGTGGGGTACCCTGATGATGAGAATCCCATCAGGAGGAATCCGGAGGCCACACTCCGTCGGGGCGTCCGAAAGACCACTGTGGGTTACCTTGACTATGAGAATCCCGTCAAGTGATGGCTATGTTGAATGGTGATGGGTGGGACTCATTACATGTTCATTTCATACATAGCATGTTTTATGGAATTTTGACACACATGTATTATTATTATATTATTTGCATGATTTTGACTAACCATGTGGTAGCCCTATTCGGAAACACTACTGGGCGCGTTGATCTAACGCCCTATCTATATCCTTAGTGGATGATGCAGGGAAAGGAAAGAACGTGGTTGGAGAAGAGGACCAAGCACGGAAACTTGGGCGGTTTGAATGATTTTGAATGGACTATTCATGGATGTGTTATTTGAATTATTTGGACAATGTAATTTGGTAACTAGATTTGTTGGCATGTAATAAGTAGATAAGTAGATACTGTGGATTGGTTTATTTTGGATGGTTGGATTGAATGGTAGACTAATATTAGTTAGTAATTTTGGAGGATAAGATTATGGACTTTGCTATCTAATATTGGAAAAATTGGAATAGTCATAGGTTCTATTATAACCTCAGTTAGAATAAGACTAAGATAATTCCGCAAGTTATATATGTACCATGTGCGGATCAGTTTTATGGACTTAGTTCATACGCACATGGGCTTGGCCAGTTAAGGGTCGGATTTAGAGATCCGAACTTAACTCGCGTCGTGACACTCCGCCCCGATCACATAACTATTATATTTTAAAAAAAAATAAACTCTGAAAATTAGAGTGAAAAGGGCGGGGTGTTACACGAACCCATGACCCATTTGTGGGTAAACTTATGGATTAAGTTTGGTGTTATGTATATGAGAAATGAATGAGGGTTAGAGTATTTAAAGGGCTGATTTTTAATAACTCAATTGTAGATCATTATGGCCTAAGGTTAATGTGTTTGTATATGATTAAATTAATGGACTTTAGGTTAAATTAAGTGGCTAATTTTAATGATTTTTAAGATATGTGTGATGGGTCATTAATGGATCCAAATCTATGAATCAATTATGGACTTTATCATGTATGGATGAATGAGTGATTAGCCATGGAGGAAGGGGTAGTGGCAAAATCGTAAATAATGGCTAAAATGAAGAACTCCATGGGAGATGATCATGGGTTTAGGGATTCTAAGTAATAGCATTATGTATGGCTAAATAAAGCTTAGGATGGCTAGTTGGTTTTAAACTCACAAATTAAAGGGGTTAATGGATTAAATGGGTCCCGCAAAACCTAAATGGTGACCGATTATTCATGTGGACTTGGAAATGATTAATGGGCTTAGAAATAGTTAAAATATGGACTGATTATGTGTATGTAATAAGGTATTGGACATCGTAAGCGGTGCATGATAGGCGACCGGGTCTGTCGGACGGAAACGGAAGAAAGAACGCTAGTCGGTATTCGGTAGGATTCTAACCTTTTTGTAAGCCATGGATTGAGTGATGGTTTCTTTGAATTATTTTGAAAATTATATGGGTTGTTCTAAGATTGGTTTTGAATTATGTATTATGTAGGGGTTTTTACTTGATTTATTCTGGTAAGCATATGATTGGTTTAAAATGGGTTTTAAAGCTATGATGTGTTTATTGAAGCTTTACTTGATCTACTTTTGATAATCAAGTTATATGTTTGATTGATGGCATTTTTTAAATGTCATGGTTGTTATTATATTCATTACATGGTATATGGCATCTACATCTCATGCATGGCATGGGAGGGATATGACAGGGGAAGGATGGAATGAAACCGGAGTCCATGCTCCTTCGGGGCGACCGATAAACAACCATGGGGATATTCTGATGTGTTTGATTCATCAGGGAGGTTACTATGGGCTCTATGATATGTTGATACGGTTATTCAAACAAGAATGTTACTATGTGTTATTATACCGTGATGATGGTTCTTCCATCAAGGGGGATGCCTAGTGTGGATCACATCTTGATGAGGTTTTTCCATCAAGAGGGTCATGGCACAATGATGGTATGGATTATATTTTGAACATTATGTATGGATGAAAAAGGGGCATTGTACAATGATGATGAGATTGATAGGTGGGATTCATGACATAAAACACCCATTGCATTACATTGTACCAAATGGCATGATTTTGATATAATATTTTCTATATGCTTTGTTATCACTAATCCATGTGTTAGCCCTACTCGGAGTCCTACTGGGCGCGTTGTCTAACGCCCTACTTCTACCCTAGCTGATGACGCAGGAAATGCCGGAGCAGAAGGACGAGACGGGAGCCAAGCTTAGGAGCTTGGGGAGGAAGACTGTTTGCTTTAATTAAGTTTATTTTGGGAAATGTGTATTTGTATAGTTTAGCTTGTCGGATTGTATAATTACTTGTTATATTCTAGTTTTATTTTGGATACGGTGATGTTGAGATGTTTTATTAGTTAGATGAATGTAATCTTCCCTGCTATCTAAAATTTATAGGTTAGCCTCTATTATCATTCCGCGTTTTATGTAACATTCCACAAGCTTACTTATACGTGTGAACTGTTCCTCGTGGACTTCGTTCCACGCACACGTAGGGTTGGCCAGTTAAGGGCCGGGCTTTAGAAGCTCGGACTTAACTCGCATCGTGACGTTCGTGCCCTTTGTCACTTTAAAAAAAAAAATAAACTCTGATTTTCGGTGAAAAGGGGCGGGCGTTACAGAACCCCATGGTTAAAAATTAAGGATATATTGATATAGCTAAGAGGAGTATATGAACCATAGGGTTCGGCCATGGAAAGACTTTGTCATTTTAAGGGTTGAAAATCATGGGACATTTTGAAGGTCTTAAAAGGATTTTTAAATGGGATAAATGGAATATGATTTGGCCATGGGTTGGCCGAATCTACCAAGGGTATGAAGTATATAAATTGATGTTTAAAAGATAGAAAAATATGGACATAGGGTTCGGCCACCTTGGTTGGCCGAACCCCATGAAATGTGATGGTCATATTGATGGTTTTTATAAAGTGAAAACCATGCAAAGTGGTGGACTGATTTGGATGTTTTATTTAGACCTAAGATGCATGATTTGAAAAGAATTTAGTGTCATATTTTGGGCCATGGAATGGCCGAATGTATCAAGGAATTTAACCTTGGGTAAAGGTGTTATAGATTGATAAAATGCATCATAAAGTGGCCGAACCCCATGAAATAATATGGTTTTGAGTGATGGTTTTTGTAAGTTTAAATCCATGTAAGACCATGGAGGTTGGTACATGTTTGATGAAACAAGTAGTTGTTAAAAAAGGGTTTGAATTATAGGCCATAGGGTTCGGCCAATGAGTATGGCCGAACCCCATGAAATCATATGATTATTGTATGGTGATTTTGATGGTTTTGAGAGATTAAAACCATATAAGATTATGGTGTTTTTATGGGAATTAAATGAATATAAGTTTGCTGTTTTGGGTTGGCCATTGGATGGCTGAACCATGTGGTTAACATGGATAAAGGGTAGAGTTCAATTGGTATATAAATAATGGAATCATTGAGCAAAAGAACCATAAGGGTTCGGCCATGTGTATGGCCGAACCCCATGGACTGTTTTGATGGGAGATTTGGATTAAAATCATGTTGGAAGCTAAGGTTTGTTTTATGCTTTTGTTCTAAGAAACACCTATGCTTAGTTATGGATCTAATATTACTTTGATCAATCATGATAATGATGGAAAGTAGAACAAAAATCAGATTGGTGAGGTTCGGCCATGAAGTATGGCTGAACCCCACTAATGGTCATTGGTGATCCTAGTGTGTAGTTACTAATGTTGATGGATGGACTTAGTAGTTAATTTATATGTATGTATCAATGATGTAAAGGACCAAACTAAGGTGGTTTGGATATGGACCTTGGTGTTTAAGGAAAATTAAACAAAAGGTTAGCCTAAACGGCATAAAGGTAATTATAGATGAAATGATCATAGGATTGGATATATGAACCCCACAAGATGGTATATGAGACTAAACTTGATTAGAAATCAAGTAGATTAAGTATTGATTTACTGTTAAATAACAAGGTAACAGAACGTGAACGGCGTGCGAGTCGTGATCAAGTGAAAAAGAACAAACACCGAAGCTAATCTTCCGTAGGTTTCCTACCTACTTGTAACCACTGTTATATTGGTTTTATCATGGTTTTTATAAGTTATGTTGTTATTGATATTATGTTTCAAATTGGTTTTGAATGATGAGATATGTATTTACAAATGACATGCATATACATTGACATCTCATGCATGGCATGGGGAGATGATTATGGATTACCTTGACTTGAGAGTCCCAATGAAAGAACACTGTGAAATAACTCAATATGAGATTTTTTCCACAGGAAATGAGGATTTCTGTGGATTACCTTATCGTGAGAGCCCCAATGAAAGAAAACTGTGAAACAACTCAATGATGAGAGTCTTTCCATAGGAAATGAGGATTACTGTGGATTACCTTATTGTGAGTCCCAATGAAAGAACACTGTGAAAGAACTTGATGGCTATGTATACTGGTAATGGGTGGGACTCATTACATATGCACTTACATACATAGCATTATTTTCAGATGTTTTATTAATAATCATGTACTATGATATATATGCATGTTTTATATGCTAGCTACCACATCATGTACTATGATATATATGCATGTTTTATATGCTAACCATGTGGTAGCCCTGATTGGAAAACCTACTGGGCACGTTGATCTAACACCCTAATTCTATCCTTAGAGGATAATACAGGAACAAGGAAGGGGAAAGAGAATGTTGAGGATCAGCAGGTGTGCCAAGCTTAAGAGCTTGATGTTGGAATGATTTTTATAATTTACTGTTATTTGGATTTCGTTTATGGACATGTAATAAGTTGATACCTTTGCTATGGTTTGTTTATGATATTGACATTGTTTAGTTCCATGTGTGGTTTGTTATCGTGGGTTTAGTCCATGCACACATGGGTGGCCAGTTAAGGGTTGGACTTAGGAAGTCCGAACTTAGCTCGCGTCGTGACGCCGCCCGCTCTCTTCCGGTGTTATTCTATTATTATTAAAAAAAAAAATTTGGACTCTGATTTCACGAAGAGGGCGGGGCTTTACAGTTAGCATCAGAGTGAAACGGGAAGTTGAATCATCGAATTAAGATTAAGACGGTTTCATGTCTCACTGACAGATAAGAATCCCAACTGACCGACTCTTCGGAGTCTGCTGACTGGGGGCCGGATTAATTTACTTCGAGTGACTCAGACTGAACAATCAATCTGAGAACGACAATGAAAGATAGCAAAGTAAAGTACAGTCATCATAAATGGATATATCAAACATAGCAAAGTAGGACACACTTCCCTAATATCCCCAAATTGAGAAGTAACACTTGATACTTAGGGAGGTTTTCCCCGAGAACAGGAGAACATCAAGATTTCCCCAAATTGAAAATGATACATGATACGTAGGAAGTTTCCCTAAAAACAAAGAAATACAAAGAGTGCTGATTTGGTAATTTTCCCCAATTATGAAGAACACAAAACTTCACTTAGAAGCTAAGTCAACTGATGTTTCCATGACTTAGGAAAAATGTCTCCAAAGGAAGAAGAACATAACAGAGAGGATTGGAATGGTACAAACATTCCTGAAGTACCTCCGAAATTATGGAACCTAGTACAGGCGGTGGTCACTTCCGTTCTACAACAACTCGTGAGCGGAAATGGAGACACAAACCCGAATAAAACACAGGACCAAAAAGGTCGAGGTGGGGGAAATACTTTTTGGCCTCGCAAAAGACTCAGACCCTACTTATGGAGATCTTCAGCCTTTACTGGTTCCACTAGAAGTACCTGTTTCCAATGTGATCAGCCGGGTCATTTCAAAAGAGTGTGTCCGCAGAATGGTGAATCTCCTATTCCTGTTACCGATGTGGTCAGAAGGGCCATTTCAAAAGAGAGTGTCCACAGAACAAAAGATCTCCTCAATTCAGGGGTTCTCTCCGTCGTTTGGCTCGACTAACTCAGTTACAAGAATCTGGACGAATGAATACTTCGATTTCTCCTCTAGAGACGATGGATCATTTGGTAATTCAAGGTATGGCAGTAATTTGTAGTTCATATGCTTATGCGTTATTTGATCTACTACATTCGCATCTGTTACTAGCATTGTAGTACAACAAATGCCCACTACACTTACTATAGTATTCCTTATTGATAAACGATGACGACTATTGGTGGATATGTAGATTCAACAATAGATACAGTAGTTCCATGGTAAAGGTGACGAGGTCACTTGATTACATTGAGACGTGGTATGGGTGCGTCCCTCACGTGATGTGGATGATTGAGATGTGGTGTGGGTGCGTCCCTCACATGGTATTGATGAGATAAGAATATAGACGTCATGAGTATGGCTTAGAGTAGCTATGAGACTGTGGAACCTTGATACGAAATACGGAGACTTGGTCCCGTAGGGCTACCGTTGAGGAGTGGGTCCCTCGTATACTACGCGCTGGAGGGTGCTCTCACGGCTATTTTGCACACCGGATGTGCCTGGATACGCAGAGCTAGGTACTATTTTACCCCGTGGGGGTGGTACTAGTCTCGTCAGACGCGGATTGACAGCCTTAGAGCTTGACTGAATCACCTATGAGGTGAAGGGATGCAGGGCGAGGTAGACCGGATCACGTTGGACGTGGGTCTTCTGCTTGGTAAGTCATGAGCACTAAGTCTTGCAAAGGGTCGGGATATATTTGTGATTTGATATGGTTGCCACAGTCATATAGTGATTCATTCGAGTGTAGCTCCTATGAATATTAATCATGGATAGATGATACTCATGGACAGAATGATACCAAGGATGGATTGTTTCCATGAATGGATTATACCCATAAGTGGGTTATTTCATGGATGGTTATTAATCATGCATAAATGATACTCATGGACAGGGTGATACCAAGGATGAATGGTTTCCATGAATGGATTATACCCATAGGTGGGTTATATTCATGGTGGTTATTAACCCTGGATAGATGATACTCATTGGTAGATGAGATGCTCAAGGATGAATTATTTCCATGAATAGATTATACCCATGGGAGGGTTATATTCATGGGTGATTATTAAACAAGGATAGATGATATTTAATGAAAGAGAGATACCAGGGATGGATGAGAATAACCATGGATGATTATTCCCAGTGGTGGTTTGGATTGATGCCGGGTATGTGCAAATGAAGATCTGTAAAATTTTGGAGACGTATTTAACGGGAAAGATAAGAGTCTAGTGAAACTTGAATGGGAAACTATGGGTGACTGTCGAGTTAGATTGATCACCTGACTCTATAGTTAGCCGATGGAGTTTCAGGAGAGTGCAACTAGAAACATAGTTAAAATGGAATCAGAAAAAGCTCTGAGCATAGGCTCGCATTGACAGACTACCTCACACAGAGAGTAGATGAAAGAACATGTTGAACATGTATGTATGGAAAATACTGTGAAAGCAGGTAAAGTGAAACAGAGTAGATTGATCTATGTGAGATCACAAATGGCTCACGAGAAAAACATATAACATGAGACAGAACAAAAGGTGTTATAGGAACCGAGTGATTCAATTTGTCAAAGTGGTGTGGACCGGCGTGGTAATGAAGAAGTCACTTGGGAACTTGAAATCGGAAATAAGAATAGCACACTCTAAGATATTTATGTAATCATTTAGAACCCTACTTCGCTCGATTTTCGGGACGAAAATTTTAAAAAAAGGGTTATATTTTAACACCCCAATTTCTCAATAAGATGAATATTTACGAAAATGCCCCTGGATTGGTGAATTCAATAAATGTGATTGTAAATAAGGAAATAGTGGGGCCCTTTGTTCAAATTAAGACCCTATGAGCATATTATAAATGTCAAATTTGATTGGATGGGTAATGTACATCAATTGGGTCAAAATGGCTAATTGGGTCAAAGGACCCAATTGGGACCCAATGGGTCATAACGGACTTATTAGACCATTAGGTGAGCCCAAATTTAATGGGGTTAAGCTGATTTGATTGGAAATTAAGTGGAGCATAAATGGGTACGCTTGATGCACACGTGAAAACCAAATGCAAATGGCTAAAACAACCCATAAATGGGTCATGGCGTCAAAACTGGTCAACAAGCTAAATGGGGACCCAATGGGTCGGGTTGACCATGTTGACCATGACTGACCGTGTGGGCCCTCAAATGAGCTCAATGGTGAGTTAAATCAGGTTGAGTGGGACTGAATTGAGTTCGTTTTGAATTAATAAATGAGTTGACTCAAGTGCATTAAATGAAATGCATTAAGTGTAGTGAGTTGGGTGAGTTGAGTTGGAAATCTAAGGGGCCTTGAGTTTAAGTGAGTCAAGTGGTATATGAATGGTTTCTTGATCTTAAACACACACCACTCCGCACGTTGGAGGGCAGCAAGAGAGGGGGGGAAGTTTCATCTCAATGATGAAACCCCCACCAAGGTATTAATGAGGAACCATGGGGATTTGGACGGTCACATTGTACTTCGACAAGGTTGCAGCTGATTGGACTTGGAAGCTTGAGGGTTTCCAATCTTAGATGGAAACCCAATGGTCACAACCATTGGGGGTTTCATCTCAAGGATGAAACCCCCCCAAAGGGAATAAATGAAAGACATGATGGGGAGGGGAGTTCCCAAGGGGGTGCCATCAAGGTCACCACCTTTGGTTAACTCCCAACACTTAAGCACATCCATCTTATCTCTCTCTCTCTCCTTTGATCATTCTTTCACCTTCCAAGAGACAAAACTGTGGCTGCTGGTTCTCTCCCACAAATCACTCATTTGGCCGATCACACCACCAAGGTTAGTGGACTTAGAACAAAGAAGTTGCGCCTCAAAGTGGTGATCATTCACATCAACGCTGAAATTCTGTTTTTCTCTCAATCAAAAGTGGTTGAATCACTCCAAGGGATTCCAGCAAGGTCAATCTCAGCCAAAGAAGCAAGAGAAAGGAGGAAAAGAGGCTAAGGAAGAAAGGAAACAAGGAAGAGCAAAGAAAGACCGAAGGAGCCGCGGAACCGGTGAGTGTTATTGTTAAATTTTATTTACAAAAACCATAGGGTTCGGCCAAGGTTTATGGCCGAACCCTATGGTTAACAATTAAGGATATATTGATATAGTTAAGAGGAGTATATGAACCATAGGGTTCGGCCATATGTATGGCCGAACCCCATGGAAAGACTTTGTCGTTTTAAGGGTTGAAAATCATGGGACATTTTGATGGTCTTAAAAGGATTTTTAAATGGGATAAACAGAATATGATTTGGCCATGGGTTGGCCGAATCTACCAGGGGTATGAAGTATATAAATTGATGTTTAAAAGATAGAAAAACATGGACATAAGTTGGCCGAACCCCATGAAATGTGATGGTCATGTTGATGGTTTTTATAAAGTGAAAACCATGCAAAGTGGTGGGCTGATTTGGATGTTTTATTTAGACCTTTGATGCATGATTTGAAAAGAATTGAGTGTCATGTTTTGCAACATGGAATGGCCGAATGTATCAAGGAATTTAACCTTGGGTAAAGGTGTTATAGATTGATAAAATGCATCATTAGGTTCGGCCACTTTGGATGGCCGAACCCCATGAAATAATATGGTTTTGAGTGATGGTTTTTGTAAGTTTAAATCCATGTAAGACCATGGAGGTTGGTACATGTTTGATGAAGCAAGTAGTTGTTAAAAAAGGGTTTGAATTATAGGCCATCGGGTTCGGCCTAATGAGTATGGCCGAACCCCATGAAATCATATGATTATTGTATGGTGATTTTGATGGTTTTGAGAGATAAAATCCATACAAGATTATGGTGTTTTTATGGGAATTAGATGAATATAAGTTTGTTGTTTTGGGTTGGCCATTGGATGGCTGAACCATGTGGTTAACATGGCTAAAGGGTAGAGTCCAATTGGTATATAAATAATGGAATCATTGAGCAAAAGAGCCACACATGGCCGAACCCCATGGACTGTTTTGATGGGAGATTTGGATTAAAATCATGTTGGAAGCTAAGGTTTGTTTTATGCTTTTGTTCTAAGAAACACCTATGCTTAGTTATGGATCTAATATTAATTTGATCAATCATGATAATGACGGAAAGTAGAACAAAAATCAGATTGGTGAGGTTCGGCCATGAAGTATGGCCGAACCCCACTAATGGTCATTGGTGATCCTAGTGTGTAGTTACTAATGTTGATGGATGGGCTTAGTGGTTAATTTATATGTATGTAGCAATGATGTAAAGGACCAAACTAAGGTGGTTTGGATATGGACCTTGGTGTTTAAGGAAAATTAAACAAAAGGTTAGCCTAATTGGCATAAAGGTAATTATAGATGAAATGATCATAGGATTGGATATATGAACCCCACAAGATGGTATATGAGACCTAAACTTGATTAGAAATCAAGTAGATTAAGTATTGATTTGCTGTTATATAATAAGGTAACGGAATGTGAACGGCGTGCGAGTCGTGATCAAGTGAAAAAGAACAAATACCGAAGCTAATCTTCGGTAGGTTTCCTACCTACTTGTAACCACTGTTATATTGGTTTTATCATGGTTTTTATAAGTTATGTTGTTATTGATATTATGTTTCAAATTGGTTTTGAATGATGAGATATGTATTTACAAATGACATGCATATACATTGACATCTCATGCATGGCATGGGGTGATGATTATGGATTACCTTGACTTGAGAGTCCCAATGAAAGAACACTGTGAAATAACTCAATGATGAGATTTTTTTCCACATGAAATGAGGATTTCTGTGGATTACCTTATCGTGAGAGTCCCAATGAAAGAAAACTGTGAAACAACTCAATGATGAGAGTCTTTCCACAGGAAATGAGGATTACTGTGGATTACCTTATCGTGTGAGTCCCAATGAAAGAACACTGTGAAAGAACTTGATGGCTATATATACTGGTAATGGGTGAGACTCATTACATATACACTTACATACATAGCATTATTTTCAGATGTTTTATTAATAATCATGTACTATGATATATATGCATGTTTTATATGCTAACCATGTGGTAGCCCTGATCGGAAAACCTACTAGGCACGTTGATCTAATGCCCTAATTCTATCCTTAGAGGATAATACAGGAACAAGGAAGGGGAAAGAGAAGGTTGAGGACCAGGCAGGGAGCCAAGATTAAGAGCTTGATGTTGGAATGATTTTTGCAATTTACTGTTATTTGGATTTCATTTATGGACATGTAATGAGTTGATACCTTTGCTATGGTTTGTTTATGATATTGACATTGTTTAGTTCCATGTGTGGTTTGTTATCGTGGGTGGGTTTAGTCCATGCACACATGGGTGGCCAGTTAAGGGTCGGACTTAGAAAGTCCGAACTTAGCTTTCGTCGTGACGCTGCCCACTCTCTTCCGGTGTTATTCTATTATTATAAAAAAAAAAATTTACACTCTGATTTCTCGGAGAGGGTTGGGCGTTACACTTCATTTTCTGTTTCATTCACTAGGGTAGAAGTAGGGCGTTAGAACAACGCGCCCTGTAGGAATTCTAGGTAAGGCTAACACATGGTTAGTATAAACATGCATATAAATAATATAACATCAAAATCTTCTAAAATCATGCCATGCTATGTATGCAATGAGTCCCACCCATCACAATCAAATGTATCCTCTTGATGGGATTCTCATCATCAAGGTACCCCCACATAGGTCTTTCGGACGCCCCGACGGAGTGTGGCCCCTCCGGTTATCTCTTGATGGGATTCTCATCATCAAGGTACCCCCATATAGGTTTTTTGGATGCCTCGACTGAGTGTGGCCCTTCCGGTCACATAACCTTCACCCCATGCCATGCATGAGATGCTAATGAATCACATGCTATTTTATATGATATACATAACATTAAATCCTCATATTTGCAACATATTATCTTACAACATAACTCATCAAAATAAGATAAAACCATCACACATAACCACGGTTTCAAAGAGGTAGAATCCTACCCAAGACAACTAAGGTGTCCTTGAGCTTTAAACAGGCAACCGTTCACGATCATGTCCCCTTTGTGAAGTCCCGTTACCTTATAACATATCCATGAGTCAAACCAACAACCCATTTGATTTGTAATAATGTCTAAGTCCAAAAACACAACTTGTGGGGTTCGGCTATACACTATGGCCGAACCTCACCTATTTGATTTTAATCATTCCTTTGATCCATTACTCCCTCATTTCTTAGTTAATAACTTAACAATCAATCATCCACCATTGGTAACCGCCTAATCCATAAAATCCGTCCTCATGGGTTCGGCCATACACCATGGCCGAACCTCACCCTTCGGTTTTGGTGCTCCTCTTTTCCATTCTTTTTTATCCCACAGCCCAACACCTTTCTAAATTATTAACCACTTAAAAATTAATTATACATGACCACACTATACATCATTGTCTCTCGATGGGTTTCGACCATACACATGGCCGAACCCTATGGTTCCTTATTTCCATTTAAACCCTATTATACATCTATGATTGGTTCTCATACCTCCATCCATTTAAATCCTTTTAAACCTTTTAAAAAAAATCATACACATACATTTATGATTTCCCTCCTTCAAATCCATTAAAATCAAACCAATGTCTTTTCATGGGGTTCGGCCATACAAAATGGCCGAACCCTATGGTCCATCATCTTCCCTTTTAAAATCACGTTAAACCCATAAAACTTCCTTAACTCTTTCCATGGGGTTCGGCCATGTTGGTTCATCATTGGTTCTTTCATCCATAATAAAAATTAGGGTTCGGCCATTCTTGACCACTTTTTTTTTCTTATTTTTTGCAATTTATCGAGCACTTACCGATTCCGCGTCTCCTCCGGTTTTCATTAACTCCTTCTTGCTCCTTTCCTTCCTTAGCCTCTCCTTCCTCCCTTCTTGATCTTTAGCCGAGACTGACCTTGCTGAAAACCCCTTGGAGTGGTTCAGCCAAGTGATATGGATTGAGAGAGAGAAGCTTGAGATCAAATTATTCTAAGTCCTTTTTGGTCTTGAGAGGAGAATCGGCCTAGAGAGGGAGGGAGAGAACATGATAAAATTTTCTAAGTGTGTGGTCTTCTTTCTCCTGGAGTGCTGGTCCACCAATAAATGTTTTGAGGGAAAGATATCAGCCAAGAGAGAGAGAGAGAGAATTGAAAAATTAGTCTTTTCCTTGATTACTAGGGTCGGTCCCAAAGGTGATGACTTTGGTGCTCCCAATGTGTAACTCTCATTCCTTAATGCTTCCCTCCTTAATGCTTCCTTTGGGGGTTTCATCCATGAGATGAAACTCCCAAGGCTCCAACGGCCACCAAGGGTTGCCTTGGTGTAGGTTCCCCCCATCTTCATCCTCTCATTAATGCTTTATGTGGGGGTTTCATCTTGAGATGAAACTTTCCCCCCCTCCAACGCATGCCCTTGAATTTTTGAATTTGAAATGAACCACCACTCTTCACTTCTCCATTACTTCTCCATGTGGGGGTTTCATCTTTGAGATGAAACTCCCATGCCAATGTGTACCCCTTGATTTGGTGTTTGAAACAACAATCCTTCACCTTCACACTTCACTCACTTTTAATTTAACCCACGACTTTGATTTAACTCATTTCAAATCAACTCACCCATTTAACTAATCACTTCAAAACCAACTCACTCACTTGATTGTCTTTCCATTTTAATTTAGCCCAACATAAATTAAGCTTGGACTCACTTGGTGGTCAACCAAGTCAACCATGACCCATTGGGTCCCAATTGGACCTTTTGACCCAAATAGCCACCTTGACCCAATTAAATGTATCATACCCATTTACCATACATTGAACACTCATTCCATAACCATTGGGTCTTAATTGGGCCATTGCCCAACACCTTACCTATCTAAGGTCCATGTCCATTAATTCATGATTTAAATGGACAAAATTCATGTAAATTGATATCTTGAAAATCCGGGGTGTTACAAGTAGGGCATTAGAACAACGCGTCCAGTAGGTATTCCATTTAGGGCTAACACATGGTTAGTACAAAACATATATAATAATATCATAATGCCAAAAACCACATAAACCATGCCATGTCATGATGTCAAATGCAATGAGTCCCGCCCATCACAAGTAGATATAAGTATCCCCACATAGGTCTTTCGGATGCCCCGACGGAGTGTGGCCCCTCCGGTTTCTTCCTGATGGAAATGCACATCAAGGTATCCCACATAGGTTTTTCGGACGCCCCGACGGAGTGTGGCCCCTTCGGTTATATATCCTTCACCCCATGCCATGCATGAGATGCTAATGAAACACATGCTATTTTATATTGTAAACATAGCATTAAAACTCACATTTGAAACATATATTTTATAACGTAAATTCATTAAAAATAAGATAAAACATTGTAACTAAACCCATGGTTTCAAATAGGTGGAATCCTACCAAAGACCACTAATGTCTCCTTGCGTTTTCATCCTGTAACCGCTCACGATAGTAGACACCTTGTGAGGTCCCGTTACCTTATAATATATCAATCAATTAAAACCATGTCCCATTTGATTTACAATAATGTCTAAGTCCATAAACCAAACTTGTTCTTCCGATCCTTTCCTTCCTTAGCCTCTTTCTTCTTGATCTTTCACACAGCTGGTTGCCCTCTCCTTCTCTGCACACTGCCAAGAACACCTTATTGCTAGAGCACCAGCGACAAGCCCTCCTTGCTTTGTGTATGCTGGGCGCCCCTGTCTTATGCTACCTTTCTTTTATAAAACTTCCACTCGGTCTTATCTTTAGAAGATGCCGAGCGCTCCTTCAATTTAGCAATTGCCGAGTGTCGTTTTTAACCAAGGAAAAGACTCTTTTTGAAGATACACTAGCGCATTAATGTGGATATGCATATCTCATGCACGGCCTAAGCAATCTATATTTATCTTTAGACATCTTCTTTATTTGGATTAGGCAATCAGATGTCATTGCCTAATCCCAACCCATCTACACGTGTTGCCCATTTTAGGATAATCCTTGATCGACTAAACTCCTTGATTTTCTGAGAGAAAATCTAGCCATAGTGGTGTATGCGTGTGTGTGTCATCCTCATCCAGACAATCCCTTATTTATAGACATATTGCATTACCATTTTAATTCAGGCCCATTTAATTTAAATTGGACCTTATAATATAACCGGTGGGTCCTAATTGGACCATTGACCCAACATCTTACCCATCTAAGGTTCATATCCGTTAATTCACAATCAAAATAGCAAATTCCGTAAATATTGATAATATGAAATTCCGAAGTGTTACAATACAACCATCTTTTTAAAATTTTCTTCCCGAAAATCGAGCGAAGTAAGGTTTCAAACATTTACATAAATAGTTCAGGATGAGCTGTTCTCATTTCTGACTCGAGTTCCCAAGTGGCTTCCTCAATGCCATGTCGATCCCATACCACCTTGACAAACTGGATCGCTCAGTTCCGTAATACCCTTTGTTCTGTGTCCACCACTCGGACAGGCTTTTCGACGTATGTCATGTCGCTTTGGACATCTATGTCTTGTATATTCAGTACATGAGAGGGGTCAGGATTGTACTTCCTCAACATCGATATATGGAACACATCGTGTAAAGGTGCCAACTGTGACGGAAGTGTCAATTGATAAGCCATGTCCCCCATCCTTCTTTTGATTGAAAACGGTTCCACATATCTTGGCGACAATTTCCTCTTCTTTCCAAATCTCATGTGTCCTTTTCGTGGCGAGACTTTCAAGAACACCATGTCCCCCACTTCAAATTCAAGGAACCTCTTCCTCTTGTCATTATAGCTCTCCTGATGACTCTGCATAGCCAATAGATGCTGCCGTATCAACTGTATCTGCGTTGTGGTCTCTGAAATCAAATCAGGTCCAATCAGTGCAGGCTCACTGACCCCTGTCCAGCACACGGATGATCTACATGGTCTACCATATAAAGCCTCAAATGGAGCCATCTAGAGGCTTGCCTGGTAACTGTTGTTGTATGAGAATTCTACCAACGGCAAGTGATCCTCCCATCCACCCTTGAAATCTAGCATGCATGCTCTCAGCATATCCTCCAATGTTTGTATTGTCCTCTCAGACTGCCCATCAGTCTGTGGATGGAATGCTATGCTAGTCAGTAGGTCTGTTCCCATGGCTGACTGCATAATCGACCATCTCTGTCGGACACAATAGTCAGAGGAATACCATACAATCTAATGATATCCTTGATATACCGCCGACCCAAAGTCTCAGATGAGTCTATCATCTTAATAGGAAGAAAATGTCCAGACTTGGTTAGTCGGTCTACCACGTCCCATATTGCATCGTTGCCCTTTGAAAACCTTGGTAATCCTGTCACAAAATCCATGGAGATGTGCTCCCATTTCCATTCCGGCACTGGTAAGGGTTTGAGTAACCCTAGTGGCTTCTGGCGTTCCGTCTTAACTTGCTGACACGTTAAGCGATGAGCCACAAATTCTGCCACATCCCTCTTGAGTCCGTGCCACCACTAATATCTCTTCAGGTCATGATACATCTTGGTTCTGCCCTAATGAATAGAGAGTTTGGTCTGATGTGCCTCAATCAGTAACTCTTTTCTACAGCTCTTAGGTACATATATCCTTCCTAGGAATACAAGGCCTTGTCGGTCGTAACTCCCATTTCGGTATGACTACACCAGTAGACATCTTGGCCCATATCTCCTCCACTTCTGGGTCTATCCGCTGTTCCTATTCAATCCTTTTAACCATGTTGGACCGTATGATCAAATTGTACATACTCCCATGGTTATTGATATATAAATTGAACTCTCGTATGGTATTCAGCATTTCCCATTCTGTCCTGATCAAACATGCCACTGATGCATGTGATATGCGGCTGAGGGCATCTGCCACCTTGTTCGCCTTACCAGAGTGATAACGAAGTGCGAACTCATAATCTTGTAGATATTCCATCCATCTGCACTGCTCAGGTTGAGCTCTTTCTGATCAAACAAGTACTCCAAGCTCTTATGATCTGAAAATACTTCAAATTTCTCACCATATAGATAGCGTCTCCAGCTTTTAAGAGTGAAGACCATTGCGGCTAGTTCAAGATCGTGCGTAGGGTAGAGACGTTCATGTATTTTTAATTGTCTTGAACCATAAGCCACCACACGATGAGTTTGACTGAGGACGCACCCAAGTCCCTCTCCTGAAGCGTCGCATTGTACTTCATAACCCTTGCCTCTTTCTGGGAAAAATCAAAATAGGAGCCGTTGTAAGTCTATCTTTCAGCTCCTCAAATCTCCGGTTGCACACATCTGACCACTCAAACTTGACTCCTTTCTGAGTGAGCCGGGTAAGTGGAGATGCTATCTTGGAGAAGTCCATGATAAACTTCCTGTAGTGACCATCCAATCCCAAGAAGCTACGAATCTCAGTTACATTCTTTGGCGCTTTCCATTCTCCCATTGCCGCCACTTTAGCCAGGTCCACGGCTATACCTTCTGCTGATATGACATGTCCCAAGAAATTAACCTTGGGTAGCCAGAATTCACACTTGCTGGCTTTGGCATATAACTCGTTCTTCCTCAAAGTGTCCAGAACTATCCTCAGGTGCTCAGCGTGTTCTTCCTGAGTTTTGGAATAAATCAAAATCTCATCAATAAATATAATGACAAATTGGTCAAAGTAAGGACAGAAAATCCTGTTCATTAGATCCATGAACACAGCTGGTGCATTGGTGAATCCAAACGGCATGACTACAAACTCATATAGTCCATACCGCGTTCTAAAGGCTGTCTTTTCTATGTCCTCCTCCCTAACCCGGATTTGATGGTATCCGGACATCAGGTCAATCTTAGAGAAATGAATGGAACCTCTAAGTTGATCAAATAGATCATCGATCCTGGGTAGCGGGTACTTGTTTCTGACAGTCAGCTGGTTCAGTTTTCGGTAATCCACACACATACGGAGTGAACCATCCTTCTTCTTCACAAATAAAACTGGAGCTCCCCAAGCCGATGTACTGTTCCGGATGCAACCTAGTCTGAGCAGTTCATCAATCTGCTTCTTTAGCTCTGATAACTTTGCTGGTGCCATCCGGTAGTGTGGTAATGACACTGGTGCAGTGCCAGGGTACAGCTTGATTTCAAAATTAATCTCCCTCATGGGAGGCAAGCTAGGTAGTTCTTTTGGAAATACGTCCGCATAGTCCTTTACTATTGCCGGAAGTTCAGCCACCGGTACCTTGTTGATTCTGATACTGTTCAATACCAGATGACTCAACCCTTCATGCAGTCTGCTTTGTTTGTTAGTACGCACCACATGTTATTTTCCCTCAGGTGACCAAAATGTTACCCTGCGGCGATAGCAATCAATGTTGGACTGAAAGCTAGCCAACTAGTCCATGCCAAAGATAATATCGTACTCTGTCATATCGAGTACCAAATAGTTGAACTCAAATTTGAGTCCAGCGAGTTCAATATTCACTGTTGTGCATATAAGCCCCAATGACGTGTCTCCGACGAGGGATACAATGGTGAGTAATGTGACAGTTTTTGTACTAAAGTTCCAGTTGCAGATATGAATGCAGCAGATATGAAATAGTGGGATGCTCCAGAATCAAATAAATGAAAGGCGTAGGAACTACTGACTACAGCCATACCTTGAATCACTGAGTGATCCACTATTGCTAGAGGAGCTGAGGTAAACAACCGTCCAGATCCTGTAGGCGCCCGTTCCGCCTGATTAAATGTTCTGCCTCCTCGTGAATTAACTGGTCTAGTTGGTGGACGAGATGAACCTCTGGAATAAGAGGGTTTGCTGAGTTGTGGGCATTCCCTTTTAAAATGGCCCAGTTGATCACAATGAAAGCAGTTGTTCACCCCTCTGGGAGCCTGAGTAACTGATGCAGATGGGGAGGGATGATTGGGACGAAAGCTCCCTGTTGACCCAGTAGATGGTGAGGATCTGCTAAAGTTCGGTCGGAACTTCTTGTTGGGCTGAAATGTACCCCTCCCACTCTGAGCTCGGCGGTTGTCAAAACGCACTAACTCAGCCATCTCTTGTTCTGCTATAGTGGCCCTGCTGACCACCTCTGCCAATGTAGCTGCTTTGAATATGGTTACCTTGGCCCTTATACTTGGCCGAAGGCCCCGCGCAAGCTTGCGTGCCCTTCGATACTCTATATCCACCATATAGAATGCATAGCAAGACAAATTGAGAAACTCCTGGTGGTACTCTGCCACCGTCATGGTACCTTGTCCCAAAGATAATTGGGTCTAGCGCTCCTTCTCTTCCTCAAGGAAATAATGGTCCAAGAAGGTAGCCGAGAACTGATCCCAAGTCATTGCAGTCCTTTCCCTTTCCGGAAGAAGTGTTCGCTGTTTCTCTACCACCTCCCACCATTTACCGGCATCATCGATCAGTTGTGACGTGGCTAGTAAAATCTTGTCAGCATGACACGTGATCTTGAGTAGGGTCAAGATCTGAGCGATCTTCTTCAGCCAATTTTCTGCTCTGATAGCCCCTTCTCTCCCTTTGAAGTAAGGAGGGCGTTGTTGTTGGAAGTCCCTGACCATGCTCCTGTCATTGGTCTCGTTGGTGGTTCCATTCCAATTCAAGTGTTGTTGAAGCACTGAAGTGACCACCGCTTGAACCAAGTTTTGTAGTTCAGGAGGTACCATCGGTATATTCACGCTGCTTTGTTCCTCCCCCTCTTGGTGGGATGGTTGTTCTTCCTCTTCATGTAGAGATTGTTGTTTCTCCTCTTCATGTTGAGATTTTTCTACCTCCTTTTCCTTCCCTTTCCAGTTTTGTTGGGTATTTCTCTTTAGAGTCATTTTTCCCTAAGCCATTGAAAAATATAATGACTTAGTTTTCATCGTAAAATTTTTGTTTTCCTACTTTTGGGGAAATTTCCAAATAAGCACTCTTGATTTTTCTTTGTTTTTGGGGCATTCCCTAAGTATCTATTGTTTGTTTCTCAATTCGGGTATATTGGGGAAATATATCCTATTTTACTATGTTTGATAAATCCATTTATTTTGACTGTACTTCATTTGCTATCATTCATTGTTGTTCTCAGATTGAATGTTCCGTCAAAGTTTAACGAAGTAAATTAATCTGGCCCCTGTGTAGCGGGCTCCGAAGAGTCTGTCAGTTGGGATTCTTATCTATCAGTGAGACATGATACCGTCTTAATGTTACTTCGAAAGATTCAACTTTTATGTTTTCACTAAATGCTTTCCAAAAATCAGAGTCTATTTTTTTTTTTTAAATGAGTGATAGAGAGCGGGACGTCATGACGCGAGCTAAGTCCGAACTTCTAAAGTCCGACCCTTAACTGGCCAACCCTATGTGTGCATGGACTAAGTCCATGAAAATAGTTCATACATAACAATATACATATACGGATTAAAATCATAACTGCGGAATTATAATAGAACCTAATTCTATTTCATTTTAGATAGCAAAGTACTTCGAATCTTTAATCAATAATTAATATAACATAGTTATCCAACTAAACATCCAACCATAGCAAATTATCTAAATTATTACATGCCCGAAGTCTAGTTACTCAAATTACAAATTCATAAGTAACTTAATAAAAATAAAAACTAAAAGCATCCAACTCCTATGCTTGGCCCTTTTCGTGTTCATTGTTTCCCTCGTTTCCTTTATCATCGACTAGGGTAGAACTAGGGCGTTAGAGCAACGCGCTCAGTAGATATTCCATTTAGGGCTAACACATGGTTAGTACAAAACATATATAACAATATCATAATGTCAAAAACCATATAGACCATACCACGTCATGATGTCAAAT
This sequence comes from Chimonanthus salicifolius, assembly GCA_013350335.1. Classification (NCBI taxonomy): domain Eukaryota; kingdom Viridiplantae; phylum Streptophyta; class Magnoliopsida; order Laurales; family Calycanthaceae; genus Chimonanthus; species Chimonanthus salicifolius. Next base: position 26,686,043 of record CM023539.1, on the reverse strand, counting down.
GCAATGAGTCCCACCCATCACAAATACATATAAGTACCCCACATAGGTCTTTCGGACGCCCCGACAGAGTGTGGCCCCTCCGGTTTCTACCTGATAGAAATGCACATCAAGGTATCCCACATAGGTTTTTCGGACCCCCCCGACGGAGTGTGACCCCTCCGGTTACATATCCTTCACCCCATGCCATGCATGAGATGCTAATGAAACACATGCTATTTTTTATTGTAAATATAGCATTGAAACTCACATTTGAAACATATCTTTTACAACGTAAGTTCATCAAAAATAAGATAAAACATTGTAACTAAACCCATGGTTTCAAAGAGGTGGAATCCTACCAAAGACCACTAACGTGTCCTTGCGCTTTCGTCCAATAAGTGCTCACGATCGTACACACCTTGTGAGGTCCCGTTACCTTATAATATATCAATCAATTAAAACCATGTCCCATTTGATTTACAATAATGTCTAAGTCCATAAACCCAACTTGTTCATCCGATCCTTTCCTTCCTTAGCCTCTTTCTTCTTGATCTTTCACACAACTGGTTGCCCTCTCCTTCTCTGTACATTGCCGAGAACACCTTATTGCCAGAGCACCAGCGACAAGCCCTCCTTGCTTTGTGTATGCCGTGCGCCCCTGTCTTATGCTGCCTTTCTTTTATAAAACTTCCACTCGGTCCTATCTTTAGAAGATGTCCAACGCCCCTTCAATTTAGCAATTGCCTAGTGCCGTTTTTAACCAAGGAAAGGACTCATTTTAAAGATACACTAGCGCATTAACGTGGACATGCATATCTCATGCACGGTCTAAGCAATCTGTATTTATCTTTAGACATCTTCTTTATTTGGATTAGGAAATCAGATGTCATTGCCTAATCCCAACCCATCTACACGTGTTGCCCATTTTAGGACAATCCTTGATCGACTAAACTCCTTGATTTTCTGAGAGAAAATCTAGCCATAGTGGTGTATGCATGTGTGTGTCATCCTCATCCAGACAATCCCTTATTTATAGACATATTGCATTACCATTTTAATTCAGCCCATTTATTTAAATTCGACCTTATAATATAACTGTTGGGTCCTAATTGGGCCATTGACCGAACATCTTACCCATCTAAGGTTCATATCCATTAATTCACAATTAAAATGGCAAATTCCGTAAATATTGATAATATGAAATTCCGAAGTGTTACAATATAGGTCTACAACTGATGCACCATACAACTTCTCGGAGCGAATCAAATTCATTGGAAAATGGGGGAACGGGGGGTAATAAGGGGTTACCCCCCATCCAGGGGTTACCCCCTATCCAGTGGTTACCCCCATCAAGGGAGTTACCCCCCATCTAGGGGGTTACCCCCCATCAAGGGGTTACCCCGCCATCCAGTGGATTACCCCCCGTCCATTGGGTTACCCCCCATTACCATTGTTTGGTAATGGGTACAAACGATGCGTGCCGTCTCCCCTCCCTGATTAAAAACCCTTGCACCTCATTACCCCTCTTTGCACCTAAGAGCAAAAATATTTTAAAATATTTTTTAATTGATGAATATTATTTAATAATTATGTTTCACAAAATTCTATTTTATTTTTTATATTATATGAATTTAATAAAAATTATTAATTCTCGTAAAATTGTTCTACTCAAGCGTAACCCTGGGTAACCCACATTTTGTCAACAGACAAATCCATGAATGAAGAGGACATGCAAATCCATTTAATCACATATCCTAGATTAGAAATCATTCCCTAACAAGGTGACTTCTTTAAAATAAACTTCTAAAAGAATAAATTGTTATATATATATATATATGTTTTAACAAAGGCAAGTTTGACTAACCTTATAACTCATATTAGAGCTAATTCTAGTATCCTACAACTCAAGTTATCAATTCATGCAATATTAGAGCTTAAAATTGTGCAGCATTTCTATATTTCCGTCATGATTTTCTATTTGAATCATGTACTTAGCTTAAGATTTACATTAACTGGCCTTTTGAAACTCTGGTCTATAAACAATGAGCCCATTTAATAGAAAGCCTGAAGCACCTAATCGTCGTCAACTCTTGTACACTGAAGGACTGCAATAATATGGATATCCCTAGGTCAATGAACATTTATTCCTCCCATTTTGAAATAAATATACTCCTGAGCATGATGAATGGACCCAATAATCTTGTACTCCAAACATATGGAGAGAATAAAGAGATTTGTGCATCTTATGGAACATGAAATTTGAGATTTTGCTCTTCTCACAAAAATTTAATCTAATGCAGATCATGCAATCACAATTGCAAGACTAGTTGGATATGTACTGGAAATTTTTTGTAACTTACATCAATTGCTTCAGAGTGATGCCTCTAATGTTTGAGTTCTGGTAATTTTTAAAAAAACTATTCATTGACCTTAACAATGCAATAAAATTTTGTGAACAGATAAAAAAGGCAGCAGGATTCATCCTCAAAACAAAAAGTAGGTTGGTAGCCTAGATCCAGTGGAAGAGGATATTCCATGGAAGGAAAATGGAAGAGACTGAGAACAAAAAGTATTAGAGCTTCATGTATGCCTATAACTCAAACAAAAAGTATGTTTTTCAAACTTAGAACTAACCATACCTACTACATAGGAATTAGGGAAAAATAAATAAAAAATAAAGTATATGGTTCTCTATGTCCTCAAAGAAAATGAAGTGTTTAAGACATAAGTTCTAAATTTAGCTTTCATTTAAATAATAAACAAAACTCTAAAACTTTCCCATTAGCAGTTTTGACTCTTTGCCAATTGTCCATTCCAAAAAATGGTATATAGTTTGCCTATACTCAGGTTAATAAAACAAAGGGGTTCATGGTCAAAGGTTGGTCTAAGGTGATATGGGTTTTAATTAAAGAATCAAAGGGGAAAGTTGGGTAGTGGAGACATTCCTGGAAACAGAGGGGTGACAGCTTGGGTTAGGCGATGGTGTGCTGGGCAGATGGTGGTTGTTTGCATATGGCAAGGTTACTGGCTTGGTATAGGCTTCAGGAAAGGTGTTGGGACAGAGGTGGAGCATATCTAGGAAGTGTGGAGAATGGAGTTAAGGTTGACGATGGTAGGGCAGCTAGGATAAAAGTTGGTGAAACTGAGAAGGATAAAAAGACCATGGGCTAGGTTATTCTCTAAAGTAATCAAATAAAATTGAAATCAGATAGAAGTTGAAGCGAGGCTTACTATCTTTTGTAGAAAATCGGAGAAGGGTTGACTGCAGACTCAACTAAAGGACGAACAACGATGGTTGTTGTGGCGAAACAACTACAACGACGCCGGCTGTTGTGGCAAAACAACTACAAAGGCGGTGAAATGAAGGTGGAGAAGGAGATAAGAAAGAACGGGAGATGGAGGGAGAGACTGGGAACGAGAGAGAGGGAGGGAGCATTGAGAGTGGAAGAAAAATGAGGGAGAATGGAGGTTTATCGATGAGTAGAAGGAGGGTTTGGTGAGAATGTCATTCGCGGGAAGAAATTAGGGCTTCGCGGGAAAAATAGAGGAAGGCGCAGGGTAAAGAGGGCTAGGGATTTGTGAATACCCAAGCTCCATCGGGATATTACGAAATGAGATGAGAGGGGTAAATTTTAGATTTTTTTATCCTCACCCCCTTGTTACCAAACAAGGGTAATGAGGGGTAACGGGGGGTTACCCCTCTTACCCCCAATCCAAACGCAACCCTAATATATTACTCTGATAACGGTGGTTAGAGGGAGGGGCGTTACAAATTGTGAATAAAAAATGGTACAATCGTAAGATTCATACTATTTATTATTATCCCCCTATTCCCAGTACCATTGTAATACTCTGCCCCCAAAAGTCCTACATTGCTAGTGGCATTGAAAATTCCCTGGTATATAAGTAGTAGCCTTCCTCCTTCTAGCACAAGGCCTTGTGGGAGCAACAATGGGTTGGCTCGCCAAAGCAAAGCCTGTGTGGGTCCGTGTGTAGGCCCAAAATGGACAATATTGTGCTAGCAGGATGGGTCGTTACAAATGGTATTAGAGCATGATTCAACTCTCAGCCTGAGGGTGTGAGCTTGGTTGTTGTGTGTGCAAAGCTGGGGACGGCTCAGGATTTAAGGGGGTAGATTGTAATACTCTACCCCGAAAAGTCCCGCATTGCTATTGGCATTGGAAATTCCCTAGTATATAAGTAGTAGCCTTCCTCCTTCTCGCACAAGGCCTTTTGGGAGTAATAATGGGTTGGCTCGCCAAAGCAAATCTGTGCGGGTCCGTGTGTAGGCCCAAAGAGGACAATATTGTGCTAGTGGGATAGGGTTGTTACGACCATTTTGTTGACTTGGACCATTACATTCCACCTCTTTTAAAAGAATTTCTCCCCTGAAATTCTATCATTCTAGGGCTCCATGCAAAGTCTCAACACTCACAAGTCTCATAGAGCTTCATCCAAAGGATCCTCCAAATATAGTCACTGAACACAAATCATTCTGAACTCGACAACAATGCCATCAACAGGCTCATGTCACACGTGGACGATGCAATAGGGCTTACACGAGGGCTCTCATATTGCAGCTCAACACGTGGCAAAAAAATCAACAATATGGTAGGCGATGCCGTCCACAACATACTTCACATGTGGACAGGACGGAGCGGCTCATCACTCAAATACATGTCCCTCTTCCGTGGCTCACACAGGAAGTAGAGTCTCATCACACTTAAGATCGACATCTCGAACCAAAACTAACATTCACAAGTGCCATCATGATCCCACAATCTAACAAAGGGTATACAAAATCTAGGTATATCTCATCAAGGTACTCTACTGAACTAGGAGTCTCAAAGATCTCCATGCAACAACATCGAAGAGTCTGAGATACCCATAATCTAATCCCAAGCATGAGAGATCACTAACTCTCGGTGCTTTACGATCAATAATCTGGAGACTAATATTTCTCCAACAAATCACGTCTGGACCATACACAAAATCGTGCTTGCTAGCAGCGGTGGTCACAAAACTTCAAAAGTGTGCCATGGCTTCACAGGTACTCATACAACCCAAGCCACCATTGCGGCACATGAACTGTTTATCACCACTAAGCACATGTCATCTGTGCTCAAAAATGATCCTAGGCTTTTCTTCGTCAGGTTTTAACTCCAACCTGTAACCGGCTCGCCATAGACAATCACCAATATCGAATGCACAGAAGCTCATTGGCTCAAAGACGTGGCCTACGCAAAGCAACTCAACACGTATCGAACATGGACAATGCTATGCTGCTTAAGACAAAAATGTAGAAAGGGCTACAATATTCTTATAGTTGTCCATCAATGGAAGGGGACTAATCCCTCAAATGGCCAATTGGACCTTGTTTCCCCACTCCAATCACGATATAATACACCACTAAAGAAAAATCACAACCATGTCTACTCGTACCACATGGTTCTACATGGAATGGGATATAAGGAAGGCTATGCAAATCATGTACGCTATCATCTCTTGATAAGGGGAATACAACTCTTTCTCAGGCACCTATATAAAAGGTGGCAATAAATCATCAAATAACACATCTCTAGCAAGAGGGTATACTCCTCCTCAAGTGTTATCACATATCAAACTCCAACAATGAATTCATCATCTACACTAGGGAGTTCCAATGGGGAAGGTATTATACTCATATCCACTCTACCCATTTGACAACCAATCCACTTTAGTGCTAAAATATCCAAATGTTCAATGTACGCACCCTCTTATTCATTTCAAAGTTGATCGACTCTAAGTCCAACCTCAAAAGTGATGTAGATGGAATGCCATGGTACATAAAATGAGCAATTGATCAAACAAATGCTAGATTTCTAAGCTAGCATGCATAACAATTTCCACATATTCACAGGTATGATTTCAATTTCCATATGAGCTTGACATTAGGAGATATACCTCAATTGCCTTCGGAATTTCATTTAGGGCTTGGCTTTTGCATTTCGTAATGCTCCTTGCTATTCAATTCCATGCCAACTAATTCCCATATGGCAAATTATTTCTAGCCACTCTATTCCTTTCATGTCAAATCAAAGCCCTCTCATTTAACATAAATTTCTTCATCATACTTGAGAATCATATCTCTCAAATCATCATAAGGTAATTCCACATACCTTTCACTGTAACGCCCCGTCCTTTTTCACTCGTTTCTTTCCGTAAATCAGAGTCTATTTTTTTCTAAACATAGAGTGATAGAGAGCGGGACATCACGACGTGAGCTAAGTCAGAACTTCCAACGTCCGACCCTTAACTGGCCAACCCTATGTGTGCATGGACTAAGTCCATGAAAACAGTTCACACATAACAATACCAACATGGGGAATAAAATCATAACATGCGGAATTATAATCATAACATGCGGAATTAAGATCATAATTATGGAATTATAATAGAACCTAGTTCCATTCCATTTCAGATAGCAAAGTACGTCAAAACCTTAATCATAATCATAATTATCCAGTAAAACATCCAACCATAGCAAATTCATCTAAGTTATTACATCCGAATTCTAGATACTCAAATTACAAGCCCATGAGTATCTTAAACAAAAATATAAATTAAAAGCATCCAAGCTCCTATGCTTGACCCGTTTCGCGTTCATCGTTCTCCTTCTTTCATGTATCATCCACTAGGGTAGAAGTAGGGCGTTAGAACAACGCGCCCAGTAGGTATTCCAATTAGGGCTGACACATGGGTTAGTACCAAACATTCAGATATAATATATATCAAATCCAGTTATAATAAATCATACCATACTTATAACGTGGAAAATCAACACTAACTTTCCTGTGATACAAGTCGTAATACGACTAACACTTTTTTCTTATAACGTGGGACGTAAATCGAAACATGTCCCAATCATTAGATCTAGATGTCATCCATGAGACCAACAAGTCATCATACTACCGATATGTCTACCATGGTACCGATACCTGACATTAATCCAAACCACCATGGGAATCCATTCATGGGCATAACTAATCCATCCTTGATCATAATTAAACCAGGTACATCTTCCACCATGAGATATTTTATCCATAGAAACAACACTCGAATGAGTCACTACCTGACTGTGGCAACCATATCAACTCACAAATATACCCCGACCCCTAGCAAGACTTAATGTCCATGACTTACTAAGCGGAAGACCCACGTCCAACGTGATCAAGTTTACCCCGCCCTGCATCCCTTCACCCCAAGGGTGATTCTATCAAGCTCAAAGGCGGTCAGACCGCATCTAACGAAGCTAGCACCACCCCCACGGTGTAAAATAATACCTAGCTTTGGGCATCCACGCACATCAAGTGTGCAAAATAGCCATGAGAGCGTCCTCCAGCGCGAAGCCTGCGAGCGACCCACCCTCAACGACAACCCTACGGGACCAAGTCTCCGTATTTCATATCGAGGTTCCCACAGTTTCATAGCTACTCTAAGCGATACTCATGGAATCTATATACTTATCTCATCAATATCACGTGAGGGATGCACCCGTACTTTAACACCCCAGATTTTTAAGATATCAATTTACATGAATTTTGTCTATTTAAATTATAAATTAATGGACATGGACCTTAGATGGGTAAGATGTTGGGCAATGGCTCAATTAAGACCCAACGGGGATCGAATGAATGTTCAATGTAGGGTAAATGGGTAAGTTACACTTAATTGGGTCAAGGTGGTTATTTGGGTCAAAATGCCCAATTGGGACTCAATGGATCATGTTTGACTTGGTTGACCACCAAGTGAGTCCAAGATTAATTAAGTTGGGACTGGTTTAAGTTGGAAAGGAAATCAAATAATTAAGTTGAGTCAAGTGAATTTAAATGGATGAGTTAAGTAAGTGAGTTGAGTAAATGAGTTGGAATGAGAGTTTCATCTCATGGACCCCACTTGAATCATAAATGGAGAAGTGGGGGTTTTACTCATGTCAAATCTAAACTAAGGTCTGCACGTTAGAGGGAAGGAAGGGGGGAGTTTCATCTCAAAGATGAAACCCCCACATGGGTCATTAATGGAGAGGAGGAAGCTTGAGGAAGGATACACCAAGATTTCAAATTCAAACCATACCACACATTGGAGAGGGGGGAAAGTTTCATCTTAAGGTGAAACTCCCACATGAAACGTTAATGAGAGGAGGAAGATGGGGGGGAGGTTACACCAAGGCAACCTATGGGAGCCGTTGGGTGCCTTGGAAGTTTTATCCCATGGATGAAACCCCCAGGAGAACATTGAGGAGAATAGTCAATGAAAATGGGAGTTACAAGTTTTGCCACCAAGCGACACCACCTTGGGGCTAAATTTGATTAACCAAAGGAGTAGTTTCATTTCCATTCACTCTCTCCCTCTCTCCCTCTCTTAGCCGACCAGCACTCTAAGGAAAAAAGACCAAACACTTTGAGAATTTTATCTCATTCTCTCCCTCCCTCTCAAGGCCGATTCTCCTCTCAAAGACCAAAAAGGACTTAGCATGATTTGATCTCAAGTTTCTCTCTCAATCCACACCTCTCTTGGCCGAACCATTTTTGGAGAGTTTTGTTATTGATCCAGGCCACACTCGGCCAAAGAAGCAAGAGAAAGAAGGAAAAGAGGCTAAGGAAGAAAGGAAGCAAGAAGGAGCAAAAGAAAACTGGAGGAGTCGCGGAACCGGTAGGTTTTTCTTCATGGATTGTATTTAAAGTAAAAAAACCATAGGGTTCGGCCATGGGGTATGGCTGAACCCCATGGAAGAAAGATTAAGAGATATTTATGATTTTTAATGGAAAAGAGGAACCATAGGGTTCGGCCAAGCATGAAGGATCATTGGTTTTATTTTAAGGGATCTTGAGGGATAAAAATCATGGACATATGAGTATGAGTTAAAAGGTTTTCAAAGGGTTAAAATGGAAGATGTTTAATAATGTAGAAAGGTTTTAATGTTGGAGGTTTTGATCAAAAAGAATGGAAAAGAAGGGCACCAAAACCAAAAGGTGAGGTTCGGCCATGGTGTATGGCTGACCCCCACCAAATATATTAAGGAGTTAGGGTTTCTTAGACTTTTAATCATGTGGACTGGTTTATGAATTTTAAAGGGTTTCAAAACATGAAAACCATGGAACGTGTGAATACCTTAAAAGGGTTTTTAAAATGGATATATGTTTAAGGCATGGTTCGGCCATGGGATTTGGTCGTACCCATGGCCGAACCTCACTCATTTAACTTTTGTCCCCCTTTAACATCTTAACCATAATAACACTATGGTTCGGCCATGATGTATGGCCGAACCCCATGGGTAATATTTTTATGGACCTAGATTATTATAAATGATAAATGACTGCTGTATAAGTAATGAGATTAATGGACTTGAAGAAGGGATTAAAATCAAGATAGTGCAGTTCGGCCATGTAGTATGGCCAAACCCCACCAAGGTGTATCTGGTGGACTTGGATCTAATGTTAAATCAAAAGGGATATGGGCTTGACTTGTCGATATATAACAAGGTGGCGGGGCCTCTTAAACGGTGCGCGATCGTGAGCGGTTGCCGGATAAAGGAGCAAGGACATTTAGTGATCTTGGGTAGGATTCTACCTCATTGGAACATGGTTATGTAATATGTTTTTATCTTTATTTTGCTGATTTATGTTGTAAATATATTATGTTTCAAATGTGGAGTTTTTAATGCTATGGTTACTTATATTACATAGCATATGGACATGTACATTCCATGCATGCCATGGGAGGGAAGTTGTAACCGGAGGCCACGCTCCGTCGGGGCGTCCGTAAGGCAATCGTGGGAAGACCTTGATGTGTATAATCCCATCAAGAAGAATCCAGAGGCCACACTCTGTCGGGGCGTCCGAAAGACCACTGTGGGGATACCTTGATGAGGAGAATTCCATCAAGAGGTTACAAGTATTGTGATGGGTGGGACTCATTGCAAAAGTCATATGGCATGGCATGATTTCATAAGGTTTTGATGATATGATATTATATATGATTTCCATGTGTTAGCCCTATTTAGAATTCCTATTGGGCGCGTTGATCTAACACCCTACTTCTACCCTAGTGAATGAAACAGGAAATGAATAAAATGATGATCGTGAACGGAGTCAAGCATGAGGACTTTGGGAATGTTTAGTGTTATTTTATTAAGTTACTCAAGGACATGTAAATTGAGTAGTTAGACTTCGGCATGTAATAATTTAGATATTTTCTATAGTTTGTGAATGGTTTGGTATGGATATTTAATTTAAGTTAATTTGGTTAAGTGACTAAGTACTTTGCTACCTAAAATGGAGTAGCCTTAGGTTATATTATAATCCGCAATCAGTTTATGTTATATTTCGCAATTATAAACTTAATACGTGTGAACCATCTCAGTGGACTTAGTCTACGCACATGTATGGTTGGCCAGCTAAGGGTCGGGTTGTTGAAGCTCGGACTTAACTTGCATCGTGACTTCCCGCTCTCTATCACTTTTAAACAAAAAAAATAGACTCTGATTTTCAGAAAGTAAGTGAAACAGGGCGGGGCGTTACACGTACCACATCTCGATAAAATCAAGTGACCCCGTCACATGCATCTCAATGCCCAAGTCCCCATAAACTCTTAAATTTGCATACTTTATTGAAAATTATTCGAACTTTCATCATATTACAAGGGTTGGTAGGGTTAGAACAACCCTTCAAAATATACCCACAACCTTTACAAAATCTTTCCCTTTTTCCCCGACATTTTCTTACCCTTTCTTAGCCTAAGCTTCCGTAGAAGACCCTGCATCATCACCAAAATTGAAGAAGTTGCCAGGGCATGTAGTCGATGTGTGTCCCAACACTCCACAAGTCAGACATGGTATTAGTCCTGGTGCCCCAATGTATGGACAGTTAGTCCTCTCATTCCCGTGCCCATGAAGTCCACAAACAGGGCAAATAACCTCAATAGGGTGGGGGCAATAAGTACCGTTGTGCCCCTCCTGATTGCATAATTCGCACTTATAATCTGTCAACTCATCCAAAGTCGGAGTAGCCGAAGCATACTCAGGCGAGCCTATCTCCCCTACAGATTCCTCTAAGTTTGGGACATCTTCCTCGTCCTCTTTGGGTACAAAGGTTGGATCAACCCCAACATTGTATTCGGGTGATTCTACTTCCATGTCCTGACTGATGTCAACTTCATTGTTGAAGTTTAGTACGCTCGAATCGTCAGAAGAAGAAACCAGAGCTATCGGACAGCTAGGTGTCCCTCTGTCCCACAACTTTGTATATTCTGTGTTGCCTGACATATCTGTATCACAACAACCGAAGTATGTCAATACCAATATCAGTTCTAATCAAACTAAATCTTTGTTTGGAGAATTTCTCTATGTATCACATAATGTCTCCTGTTTGGGGAAAATTGCCAAATAAACATCTTGTGTTTCTTTTCCTTGGGGAAAATTTTCCAAATAAACACTCTTTGATTTTTCTTTGTTTCCGGGGAAGATATCCTATTTTGCTATGTTGGATAATTCCAATTATTTTGACTGTACTTCCTTTGCTATCATCCGTTGAGTCTAACGAAGTAAATTAATGCACGAGACCCTGATTAATTTACTCCGAATATTCAATGTTTCGGGTTCGCTCTGATACCAACTGTAACGCCCCGCCCTTTTTCACTCGCTTCTTCCCGTAAATCAGAGTCTATTTTTTTTTTTATAACAGAGTAGAGTGATAGAGAGCGGGACGTCACGAAGCGAGCTAAGTCCGAACTACTAAAGTCTGACCCTTAACTGGCCAACCCAATGTGTGCATGGACTAAGTCCATGAAAACGGTTCACACATAACAATATCAACATGAGGAATAAAAATCATAACATGCGGAATTATAATTCTAACATGCAAAATCATTATAGAACCCAGTTCTATTCCATTTCAGATAGCAAAGTGCGTCAAGTCTTTATTCATAATTAATTATCCAATAAAACATCCAACCATAGCAAATTCATCTAAGTTATTACATCCGAATTCTAGATACTCAAATACATGTCCGTAAGTAACTTTATTCGAAATATAAACTAAATCATCCAAGCTCCTATGCCTGGCCCTCCTTACGTTCATCGTTCCCCTGATTTCCTGTGTCATCCTCTAGGGTAGAAGTAGGGTGTTAGAACAACGCACCCAGTAGGTATTCCAATTAGGTTAACACATGGTTAGTAGAAAACATATATAATATCATAATGTCCAAAACCATATAACACGATGTCATGCAATGATGACAAATGCAATGAGTCTCACCCATCACATGTACATAAAAGTACCCACCACATAGGTCTTTCGGACGCCCCTACGGAGTGTGGACCCTCCAGTTTCTTCCTGATGGAAAAACACATCACGGTATCCGACATAGGTTTTTCGGACGCCCTAACGGAGTGTGGACCCTCCAGTTACAAATCCTTCACCCCATGCCATGCATGAGATGCCAATGAAACACATGCTATTTTATCATATAAACATAGCATTAAAAATCACATTTTGAAACATATCCAACACATGCTATTTTATCATATAAACATAGCATTTAAAATTAACAATTTGAAACCTATCATTTGCAATATAAATTCATCAAAAGTAAGATAAAAACAATGTGCGTAAACCCATGGTTTCAAAGAGGTGGAATCCTACTAAAGACCGCTAACGTGTCCTTACGTCTTTCGTCCGGTAACCGCTCACTATCGTAAATACCTTGTGAGGTCCCGTTACCTTATAATATAATAACCAACCAAAACCATGTCCCACTTGATTTACAATATTTTAAGTCCATTAACCAATCCCATGGTCCCTTATTTTCGCTTAATTACCAAATTGCCATTGTTCAAAATCATACCCAAAACATTCCTCACGTTTAGCTTCGAAACATAGATTCATAGACATCTAAGTTCACCAAATAATTCCCATGGGGTTCGGCCATACACCAGGGCCGAACCCATGGTCTAGCACTTTCACTCTTATTTACCACTTTGCCATTGCCTCCACCAACTTATGCTTTGGTTCCAACACATACTATTTTATTTAAACATTCATAACACTCCCAATTACCCTTTAAAATAACTCATAACCGATTCCTTTAAACATATTAGGTCCATACATGACCCATAAAAATTCCTTAACCACTTAAGTCAGTAAAGAACCTGATGGGGTTCGGCCATACACCATGGCCGAACCCATGATCTTTCATTTTAGCCTTTAATTACAACTTTGCCATTTTCATCAACTTCCATTATTAGCAAATCCATAATTAGAAGGTCCATATTTAGAAACTTTCTAAATTCAATATCCACCTTCATAATTAGAAAGTCCTTAAATATAAACTTTCTAAATTTAATATACAACTTCCATAAATAAACCCTAGTGGGGTTCGGCCATACACCATGGCCGAACCTCACCCATAGAGACAATCCAAACATTTCTATATACTTTCTAAATTAATAACGACTTCCATGGGGTTCGGCCATACACCATGGCCGAACCCTATGGTTCAAGATCCTCTCTTTAAAAATTACTAATCATTGATCTTCCATTTAATCAATCACCATATTAAGTCCATCTATATTTTTCCATGGTCTCCATTTAATCCCTTCAAAAATCATATACATTATCAACAAACTCCCATGGGGTTCGGCCATACAACTTTGGCCGAACCCTGTGGTCCATTAATTCCTTTTTAAATCACATATCTAAGATTTCATCATTCAAACTTCCATAAAAATTCACCAAAGTCCTTCCATGGTTTCCAACCCAAAAACCCATAATTTAAACCATGACTTTCCATGGTTTTCATCCCTTAAAAACACATAATTTAAACTATGTCTTTCCATGGTTTTCATCCCTTAAAATATAACCAATAACCTTCCATTAAAAATCACCAAAAGCATCCATTAAAACCATATAAATTTATTAACCAACTCCCATGGTTTTCCTCATTAAAAATCCATACATTAACCATGTCTTTCCATGGGGTTCGGCCATGGTGGTCCATTCTTTCCATTAAAATTACCAAATCATCCATCAATTCTCTTCCATGGGGTTCGGCCCTACACCATGGCCAAACCCTATGGTTCCTTCCCTTTAATCAGAAACATCAAATCACTTACCGGTTCCGCGACTCCTCCGGTTTTCCTTCGGTTGATCTTGCTCTTCCAATCTTCTTCTTTCCTTAGCCTCCTTGATCTTTCAGTTGCTGGTGTGTATTATGAAAGCCGAGAGTGAGACTTGGGAGAAAGAGAGAATTCGGCCTTGGAGTGTATGTGTTGCCGTGAGCCCCCTGTCTTTCTCTCTTATAAAAACCTTCCAATTAATCCCATCTTAGACAATGACATGTGCCCCTTTCTTATTTTGGAAAGTCCTCTATTTAGCATATGCCCATGCACCCCTTGTAATTTTATGTAAGCCATGCGCCCTTGCTTCCTTTTAGACATTGTCTTAATTAATCTCCTTCCAATTAATCATATCTTAGATTAGAAGGTGCTATGCGTCCCTTCTTGTTGCCTTAATTATATGTTGCCGACCTTCCAATTAGTAGTTGCCTCTCTTGTATCAACCTTCCAAACAGTCCTATCTACAATTAGAAGGTGCCATGTGCCCCTTGTTCTCTTGATTTAGAAAATGCCATGACTCTCTAAATTAGCCATTCTTAATGCCGTGTATCCCTTGCTAAAATAACCATTGCCGTGTGCACTACCCTTGTTTTATAGAAATTCCAATTGATCCCAACTTAGAAGGTGCCATGCGCCCCTCCTTGCCTTTCCTTTATTATTTCCAATTGATCCCAACTTAGAAGATGGTGTGCACCCCTTCTTTCTTAGAAATTGCCTTAGTGCTATTTTTTTAATCTTAGATATCTTTTATATTTAGCAATATGACATGCGCCCCTTCCATTTATCAAATCCCTAGTATCATTCTTAACCAAGGAAAATACTCCGTTTTAAAATATTCTAATACATCATGCGCATATCTCATACATGTGCAAATCCTTCATACACGGCCAATTTAATCTTAAAATCTTTCCATCAATACTTTTCATGCGCATGCAATTAATCCAAATCCCTTAATTATATAAATTGCATTACTAATTAAATTCAGCCCATTTAATTGATTTGAAACCATTTCCACAATCCGTTGGGTCTTAATTGGGCAAAGACCCAACACTTTACCCATATAAGATTCATATCTAAAAATTCACAAATTAAATAAGTAATTTCCGTAAATATTTATAACTTGAAAATCCAGGGTGTTACAATACAACCCTCTTTTTAAAATTTTCGTCCTGAAAATCGAGTGAAGTATGGTTTCAAATATTTACATAAATAGTTCAGGATGAGCTCTCCTTATTTCCGACTCGAGTTCCTATGTGGCTTCCTCAATGCCATGTCGATCCCATACCACTTTGACAAACTGGATCGCTCGGTTCGATAATACCCTTTGTTCTGTGTCCTCCACTCGGATAGGTTTTTCGACGTATGTCACGTCGCTTTGGATTTCTATGTTTGTACATGAGAATTTTATCAACGGCAAGTGATCTTCCCATCCACCTTTGAAATCTAGCATACATGCTCTCGACATATCCTCCAACGTTTGTATTGCCCTCTCAGACTGTCCATCAGTCTGTGGATGGAATGTTGTACTTGTTAGTAAGTTTGTTCCCATGGCCAACTGCATGCTCTGCCATACTCTGTCGGTGAATCGACCATCTCTGCCGGACACAATAGTCCGAGGAATACCATGCAATCTGATGATATCCTTGATATACCGCCAACCCAAAGTCTCAGATGAGTCTGTCATCTTAATAAGAATGAAATGTGCAGACTTGGTGAGTCGGTCTACCACGACCCATATCGCATTGTTGCCCTTTAAAGACCTTGGCAACCCTGTCACAAAATCCATGGAGATGTGCTCCCATTTCCATTCCGTCATTGGTAAGGATTTGAGTAACCCTGGTGGCTTCTGATGTTCTGTCTTAACCTGCTGACACGTTAAGTAATGAGCCACAAATTCTGCCACATCCCTTTTAAGTCCGTGCCACTAGTAATGTCTCTTCAGGTCGTGATACCTCTTAGTGCTGCCTGGATGAATGGAGAGTTTGGTCTGATGTGCCTCAATCAGTAACTCTCTTCTGCAGCTCTTAGGCACATATATCATTTCTCGGAATACAAGACCCTGTCCTAGTCGTAACTCCCATTCCGGTAGGGCCTTGCCAGTAAACATCTTGGCCCATATCTCCTCCATTTCCGAATCTATCCTTTGTTCCAGTTCAATCTTGTCAAGTACCACTTAATTACATCAAAATCACTCATATCAACCTATGAGTTTCATTCTCGTAGAATTTACTCTGTCTCATGTTATCTCTTTTTCTCGTGAACCCATTTACGATCTTCTGTAGATCAAGGTATTCTGTTTCACTTTACCTGCTACCAAAATATTTTCCATACGTACTCGCTCAATACATTCATTCGTCTACTCTCTGCGTGAGGTAGCCTGCCAATACGAGCCTATGCTCAAAGTTTTTTCTGATTCCATTTTAACTAGGTTTCTAGCTGCACTCTCTTGGAACTCCATCGTCTAACTATAGAGTCAGGTGGCCAGTCTAACTCGGTAGTCGCACATAGGTTCCCATTCGAGTTTCACTAGACTTTTAACTTTTCCCTTAAGTACATCTCCAAAAGTAAACACATCTTCATCTGCACATAAGTTACTATGTGACTAACACCTTTTGTTCAAAACTTCTATGATACCGAGTATCTCTCGACACTACCTTTCTTGTGATACAAGTCGTAATACGACTAACACCTTTTTCTTATAACGTGGGACGTAAATCGAAACATGTCCCAATCCTTAGTTCTATATGTCATCTATGAGACCAATAGGTCCATTATACTTCCGGCATGTCTACCATGGTACCGATACCTAAAATTAATCCAAACCACCACGGGAATCACCATCCGCAGTTATACACATCCACCCCTGGTATCACTATATCAGTGAGTATCATCTACCCCTGGTTAATAACCGTCCATGAATATAACCCTTCTTTGGGTATAATCCATTTATGGGCATAACTAATCCATCGTTGGGCATAATTAATCCAGGACACATCCTCTACCATGAGATATTCTATCCATAGAAACAACACTCAAATGAGTCACTACCTGACTGTGGCAACCATTTCAAAACATAAACACACCCCGACCCTTAACAAGACTTAATGTCCATGACTTACTTAGCGGAAGACCCATATCCAACGTGATCAAGTCTACCCCGCCCTACATCCCTTCACCCCAAGGGTGATTCAGTCAAGCTCAAAGGCGGTTGGACCACGTCTAACGAAGCTAGCACCACCCCCACGGGGTAAAATAGTACCTAGCTCTGTGCATCCACGCACATCAAGTGTGCAAAATAGTCGTGAGCCCGTCCTCCATCGCGAAGCCTGCGAGCGACCCACCCTCAACGGCAACACTACGGGACTAAGTCTCCATATTTCATATCTAGTTACCCACAGCTTTCATAGCTACTCTAAGCCATACTCATGGAATCTATATACTTATCTCATCAATATCACGTGAGGGATGCACCCGTACCACGTCTCGATAAAATCAAGTGACCCTGTCACATGCATCTCAATGCCCAAGTCCCCATAAACTCTTAAATTTGCATACTTTATTGAAAATTATTCGAACTTTCATCATATTACAAGGGTTGGTAGGGTTAGAACAACCCTTCAAAATATGCCCACAACCCTTACAAAATATTTCCCTTTTTCTCCGACATTTCCTTACCCTTTCTTAGCCTAATCTTCCGTAGAAGACCCTGTATCATCACCAAAATTGAAGAAGTTGTCAGGGCATGTCGTTGACGCGTGCCCCAACACTCTACAAGTCAGACAGGGTATTATTCTTGGTCCCCCAATGTAAGGACAGTTAGTTCTCTCCTTCCCATGCCCGTGAAGTCCACAAACAGGGCAAATAACCTCAATAGGATGGAGACAATAAATACCGTTGTGCCCCTCCTGATTGCATAATTCTCACATATAATCTGTCAACTCATCCGAAGTCGGAGTAGCCGGAGTATACTCAGGCGAGCCTATCTCCCCTACAGATTCTTTTAAGTTTGGGACATCTTCCTCGTCCTCTTCATATACAAAGGCTGGATCAACCCCAACATTGTACTCGGGTGATTCTACTTCCATGTCCTGACTGATTTCAACTTCATTGTTGAATTTTGGTACGCTCGAATCGTCGGAAGAAGAAACTAGATCTATCGAACAGCTAGGTGTCCCTCTGTCCCACAACTCTGTATACTCTGTGTTGCCTGATATATCTGTATCACAGCAACCGAGGTATGTCAATGCCAATATTAGTTCTAATCAAACTAAATCTTTGTTTGGGGAATTTCTCTATGTATCACATAATGTCTATTGTTTGGGGGAAATTGCCAAATAAACATCTTGTGTTTCTTGTCCTTATGGAAAATTTTCCAAATAAGCACTCTTTGATTTTTCTTTGTTTATGGGGAATATATCCTATTTTGCTATGTTGGATAATTCCAATTATTTTGACTGTACTTCCTTTGCTATCATCATTTGAGTCTAACGAAGTAAATTAATGCACGAGACTCGGATTAATTTACTCCGAAAGATTCAATGTTTCGGGTTTGCTTTGATCATAGGAAAGTTAGTGTAGAGAGATATCTCAGCTTTCATAATACACAAAGGAAGAGAAGGCAACCCGCAAGTGAAAGATCAAGGAGGCTAAGGAAAGAAGAAGATTGGAAGAGCAAGATCAACCGAAGGAAAATCAGAGGAGTCGCGGAACCGGTAAATGATTTGATGTTTTTGATTAAAGGAAAGGAACCATAGGGTTCGGCCATGGTGTATGGCCGAACCCCTTGGAAGAGAATTGATGGATGATTTGGTAATTTTAATGGAAAGAATGGACCATAGGATTTGGCCATGCATTGTTAATGAGGAAAACCATGGGAGTTGGTTAATAAATTTATGGGTTTTTGGGTTGGAAACCATGGAAGGACTTTGGTGAATTTTTATGGAAGTTTGAATGATGAAATCTTATATATGTGATTTAAAAAGGAATTAATGAACCATAGGATTCGGCCAAAGTTGCATGGCCGAACCCCATGGGAATTTGTTGATAATGTTATATGATTTTTGAAGGGATTAAATGGAGACCATGGAAAACTATAGATGGACTTAATATGGTGATTGATTAAATGGAAGATCAATGATTAGTAATTTTTAAAGAGAGGATCTTAAACCATAGGGTTCGGCCATGGTGTATAGCTGAACCCCATGGAAGTTGTTATTAATCTAGAAAGTATATAGAAATGTTTGGATTGTCTCTATGGGTGAGGTTCGGCCATGGTGTATGACCGAACCCCACTAGGGTTTATTTATGGAAGTTGTATATTAAATTTAGAAAGTTTCTATTTAAGGACTTTTTAATTATGGAAAGTGGAGATTAAATTGAAAAGTTTCTAATTATGGAAGGAACCTTGAATTATGGATTCAAGAATAGAATTGCTAAAATTAGAAAGTTTCTAATTATGGATCAAAAAGGAAAGAACTTTGATTTATGGATCCAAGTATGGAAATTAATATAATTGGAAAGTTTACATCATAGGGTTCGGCCATGGTGTTTGGCCGAACCCCTATGAATCAAGTCTTTAGTTCAATTATGGATTCATTATTATTAAATAAATTTAGAAGGAGGATGGAACCATAATATCATGGGTTCGGATGAGATAAGGTCGAACCCCATGAACCAATTTGTATGGGTCTTGAATGGACCTAATATGATTAAAGGAATGGAAGGTTTTATTTATGGTTCTATGGTTGTGGATCATTGGTGGATCCATGTATGTAATATTATGGACCTATGTGTGGAACTTAAAAATAAGGAGAATGAAGCAATGGCAATGTTGTAAATAGGTGAAAATAATGGACATAGGGTTCGGCCATGGGATAAGGCCGAACCCCATGAATTATATGATGGATCATGTGTTGGAATATTTTAAGGGACACTTAGAGTGGTTATACATGTTTAAGGTAATGAGGGATTTAATTACATATAGACCTATGTTCATGGTTTATGTAATTGGTTATATTATTAGGTATAATGGCAATTTGGTAATTAAGTGAAATAAATGAACCATGGCTTCGGCCATGGTGTGTGACCGAACCCCATAGGGAAGGTTTACTGGACTTAGATGTTTATGGATCTATGTTTTGAATCTAAACATGAATAAATATATGATGGTGATTAACCATGGAGGGAATAATGGCATAAATGTAATTATGGTAAAAAATAAGGGACCATGGGTTCGGCCATGGTGTATGGCCAAACCCCATGAGGATTGTGTTTATGGACTTAAACATTATTGTAAATCAAGTGAGACTTGGTTTTAATTGATTGTTATATTATAAGGTAATGGGACCTCACAAGGTGTGTAAGATCGTGAGCGGTTACCGGACGAAAGACGCAAGGACACGTTAGCAGTCTATGGGAGGATTCCACCTCTTTGAAACCATGGGTTTAATGTACATTGTTTTTATCTTGATTTGATGAATTTATATTGCAAATGATATGTTTCAAAATGTGAGTTTTAAATGCTATGTTTATATTAGCATGTGTTGTATATTTTTCAGATATGAGCTTTTAAATGCTATGATTTGTATAATTGCATAGCATGTGGACATTTGCATCTCATGCATGGCATGGGAGGGATGAACGGAAACCGGAGGGGCCACACTCCGTCGGGGCGTCCGAAAAACCTATGTGGGATACCTTGATGAGGAGTTTCCATCAAGAGGATACTATGGATGATATGTAACCAGAGATCCACACTCCGTCGGAGCATCCGAAAAACCTATGTGGAATACCTTGATGGTGAGAATCCCATCAAGAAGAAACTGGAGGGGCCACACTCCGTCGGGGCGTCCGAAAGACCTATGTGGAGGTACCTTGATGATGAGAATTCCATCAAGAGGATACTATGTATGAAATGTAACGGAGATCCACACTCCGGCGGGGCGTCCATAATACAATCGTGGGGGATACCTTGATGAGGAGCTTTCCATCAAGAGGTACTAGGTGTTTGTGATGGGTGGGACTCATTGCATATGATAGCATGGCATGGCATTGAATCGGCATGATTATGATCTTTATTATCATGCAAGGTTTCTGGTTTTTATCGGTATGATTGGATCTCTATTATCATACACTATTTTGGATGCGATGCTTTATAAGTATGGTATGATTTATTATAACTGGATTTGATATATATTATATCTGGATTTTTGGTACTAACCCATGTGTTAGCCCTAATTGGAATGACCTACTGGGCGCGTTGTTCTAACGCCCTACTTCTACCCTAGTGGATGATACAGGAAACAAGGAGAACGATGAACGAGAAACGGGTCAAGCATAGGAGCTTGGATGCTTTTAATTTATATTTTTGTTTAAGATACTCATGGGCTTGTAATTTGAGTATCTAGAATTCAGATGTAATAACTTAGATGAATTTGCTATGGTTGGATGTTTTACTGGATAATTATGATTAAGGTTTTGACGTACTTTACTATCTAAAATGGAATAGAACTGGGTTCTATTATAATTCCGCAATTATGATTTTAATTCCGCATGTTATGATTATATTCCACATGTTGATATTGTTATGTGTGAACCGTTTTCATGGACTTAGTCCATGCACACATAGGGTTGGCCAGTTAAGGGTCAGACTTTGGAAGTTCGGACTTAGCTCGCATTGTGATGTCCCCTCTCTATCACTCTACTCTGTTAGAAAAAATAAAATAGACTCTGATTTACAGGAAGAAGCGAGTGAAAAAGGGTGGGGCGTTACATTCACTTCATAATTACCATAGATAAATCATCAAACAAAATAGAATCCATATTCAACACATAATTTCATTCATAAACCATGAACTAACAAATAATCATGCAATTGTGCACATAAAGAATCCAAGGAATTCAATTTAACATACTAGCATACATCCATCTATACAAGGTGTTAGTGTTTCTCACACGAACATCTCAGTTCCATTCACTTATTCACTACATGAGGGGAATTTAAGCCACTTTCACCCAAGTGCATTACATCGAGCCTCGGAGTACAAACATCACACTGCCTGATCATCGCTATCGACGATGTCATGGGCCAACGTATTCCATTCACATGTTTTAAGCTATTCCATGTTTAGAGGCTTAGGGAAACAATCCCTCTCAACATAGGACAACTCTCCTCAGAATAAATTTATACATGTCTAGCCTCTCGGACCCACTAATCATTACCTCAGGGAACACCCTTGGAAGCTTTACCTACCTCTCCCAAGTCCTTCGAGTCCACAATCCTTGGCTCAGACTTTGTAGAGTCATAAATCAAATCAGACTCATATCTCAAAGATGCCTTGGTTATCCAAGACCGCCTCTAAAAAAAATTGGTGGTCTACCATAACACTCCTTATAGCCAACTAGAGGCCTCAACCTCTTGGTCTAGGCTGAAAGTGGCATTCCAAGAAATTCTAGATTACAGTGCCATACATTCCCAACCAATGCCACAAATACATGTGTCCCTCTAGTATTCCTCTAATGTGGAGTCAGTGACGACCTCACCTGACCGATGTCCGTGGAGTGGTTACTTACTGGCATATCATCGCTCGGTCTATCAAACCCTCTATCATAGGACTCTCGGTCTAATGGTCTCACACACACTTTCCAGGAAGACAATGTCATCTACACCTCACAAAGTGTTTTGCAAACGGTTCTAATTTTTTTTTTTTAGAGTATCCCACTCAAAGAATCCAACCATTCCTAGAGAGTTTTCCAAGCCTAACCAGATCCAGCACCTCTCAACTCGGGGTTCACGTGAGCTAACCCTCATGGGTCCAACTCATACTGTAATATCACTCAGGTCACCCCGTCTGAGGTACAGTCTAAACATTAGTCACTTAAATCTGGTGGCAAGAGGAGGTCCCAGCCTCACTCAAGATCCTACTCACCTTTTTACGACCCAAAACAATCTCATGCTTCCATTAGATTTTCAAACCCCATACACACAATCCTCGGGGAAATTGAGCCTAAGCTCTGATATCAACTGTCACGCCTCGACTCAACAGACACGTGAGAAACATGATTTTTTTTTTTAACTCTGAAGCATGCATAGCTTATAATCCAAACACGTGTAACAAGATCCCTGCGGATCCTAGGACTTACGTACTTCATTGGAGATCAAATCTTGCGTAGTTCTAATTTCACTTATTTCACAGCAATATCACAGTGTTATTCATGATCCCACACCAGGACATTTTAGGGTCCATCTATGGGCCTCATTAGTAAAATAGGTTTCACCCATCACGGGTCTAGCCAATCACAGGTCTATACCAACTATGGGAACACTGTCTGTAACACCCCGCCCTTTTCACCATAATAATCAGAGTTTATTTATTTTTTAAATATAATAATCAACCAAGTGATCTGTGCGGAGTGTCACGACGCGAGTTAAGTTCGGACTTCTAAAATCCGACCCTTAACTGGCCAAGCCCATGTGCGTATGGACTAAGTCCATAAAACTGATCCACACATGGTACAAATACAACTTGTGGAATTAACTTAGTCTTAATCTGACTGAGGTTATAATAGATCCTATGACTATTCCAATTTTTCCATTCTTAGATAGCAAAGTACATAATTTATTCTCCAAAATTACTATATAACCTTAGTCTACCATTCATTCCAAACCATCCAAATAAACCAAATCATAGTAGCTACTTAACTACATTATTTCATGCCAACATCATCTAGCTATCAAATTACATTGTCCAATAACTTAAATAAAAATCCATAAGCCAATCCATAAATCAAAGTCCATTAAAAATCCATTCACAACCAAGCTCCTATGCCTGATTTCCTTCACGATCCTCATTTTTTGCCTTTCTTGCGTCATCCACTATGGATAGAGATAGGGACGTTAGATCAACACGCCCAGTAGTGTTTCCGAATAGGGCTACCACAAGGTTAGTATAAAAACATGCAACTAATATAATAATACATGTGTGTCAAAATTCCATAAAACATGCTATGTATGAAATGAACATGTAATGAGTCCCACCCATCACCATTCTACATAGCCTCCTCTTGACAGGATTCTCATCGTCAAGGTACCCCACAGTGGTATTTCGGACGCCCCGACGGAGTGTGGCCTCCGGATTCCTCTTTATGGGACTCTCATCATCAAGGTACCCCACAGTGGTCTTTCGGACGCCCTGACGGAGTGTGGCATGGGATGATGGTGTTGTAACCGGAGGCCACACTCCGTCGGGGCGTCCGAAAGACCACTGTGGGGTACCTTGATGATGAGAATCCCATCAAGAGGAATCCTGAAGCCACACTCCGTCGAGGCGTCCAAAAGATCACTGTGGGGTACCTTGACGATGAGAATCCCATCAAGAGGAGGCTATGTAGAATGGTGATGGGTGGGACTCATTACATGTTCATTTCATACATAGCATGTTTTTATGGAACTTTGACACACACATATTATTATATTATTTGCATGTTTTATACTAACCTTGTGGTAGCCCTATTCGGAAACACTACTGGGCGTGTTGATCTAACGCCCTATCTCTACCCTTAGTGGATGACGCAGGAAAGACAAGGAATGAGGATCGAGAAGGGGACCAAGCAAAGGAGCTTGGGCGGTTTGAATGATTTGAATGCACTATTATGGACTTGTTATTTGATTTATTTGAACAATGTAATTTGGTAATTAGATGTGTCGGCATGTAATAATGTAGTTAACTAGTTACTATGGTTTGATTTATTTGGATGGTTTGGAATGAATGGTAGACTAAGGTTATATAGTAATTTTGGAGAATAAATTATGTACTTTGCTATCTAAGAATGGAAAATTTGAATAGCCATAGGATCTATTATAACCTCAGTTAGATTAAGACTAAGTTAATTCCGCAAGTTGTATTTGTACCATGTGTGGATCAATTTTATGGACTTAGTTCATACGCACATGGGTTTGGCCAGTTAAGGGTCGAATTTAGAGATCTGAACTTAACTCGCGTCGTGACACTCCGCCCTGATCACTTGGTTGATTATTATATTTAAAAAAATAAATAAACTCTGATTATTAGAATGAAAAGGGCGGGGTGTTACACTGTCAACCATGGAGTGTATGTCACTCATGGGATAAACATCAATCATGGGACCTATACACGAACATAAGTACTACATCACTCCTCGGTGACAATACGCTAAATATGGGTCCAATCACCTATGGAGTCACTGCTCTCCGTGAGAATATTCATCCACGGTAATAATATACATCATGGTCACAATGCCCTATATGAGGATAATCATCCATGAGAATGACCCTTTATGGGAATAATATCTATCTATGGAACCATCAAGTCTACCATGAGACCAATACGTCTACCATGGGACCAACATGTCTATCATGTTGCCAATATGCCTACTATATAAGCAATATCTGGACATGAATCCAATATGTCTACCATGGGAACAACATCCATGTGACTAATCATCCATCCCTGGTAACACTCCATCAGTGAGTATCATCTATCAATGAGTATAAATCATCCATGGGTATAATCCATCCATGGGCATAACTCATCTAGGGAACACATCATCTACCATGAGATCTTCTATCCGTAGGAACAATGCTCGCATTAATCACTACGTGACTGTGGCAACAATATCAAATCATAAACATACAACGACCCACAGCAAGACTTATGACCCATGACTTATTAAGCGGGAGACTCACGACTCGCGTGATCAAGTCTACCCCTCCCTGCATCCCTTCACCTCATGGGTGATTCAGTCAACCTATAAGGCGGTAGGACCACGCCTTACAAGTTAGTACCATCCCCATAGGGTAATCGAGTATCTAGCCCTGCGCATCAATGCACATCAAATGTGTTATATAGCCGAGAGAGCGCCCTACAGCTCGTACCATGTGAGGGACTCACTCCTTGACGGCAACCATATAGGACCAAGTCTCCGTTGCCTAGCCACCGTTGAGAATACCTCTCTAGAACGGGCAGTTAAACATCATAATCACGTGAGAGACGTACCCATACCACGTCTCAATATCAATATCACATGAGGGACGCACCCACATAATAATAATGTATGAAATTGAATATAAATCATGCTATGCGACACTGTCCTGCTATCAACCTCATCAATGTGAATATAATGTCCACTCAAGGATACCTCTAGGGAACGGGCTGTTAAAACAACATGATCCCTTGAGAGACATAGGCCATATTTACAACATGGGAGACCTACAAGAAACACATCCAATCTGCCACACCATGTGTCCCTTCACCACTCTGGTGATTAAGTCAACTCTACAATGATTGATATACAACTTACCAAATTAATACCGGCCAAGTAGGGCTTACAAGTATTTAACCCTGAGTAATTCGTCTTACAAAGTCAGTACCGCCGGCATAGGCTTACGAGTATCTAACCCTGTGCATTGCCTCTTACTAAGTTAGTACCTCTCGTATAGGCTCAAGAGTATTTGACACTACAAGAACTGTATGCAAAGTGTACAAAAAGGTCGTGAGAGCGACCTACAGCGCGAACCATGTGAGGGGCTATACTCCGCAATGACAACCACAAACAGCCGTGAGAGCGACCTTCAGCCCGAAGCATGATAGGAGCTATGTAACGCCCCGCCCTTTTTCACTCGCCAAAAATCAAAGTCTATTTTTTTTTAAAAAATAAACAGTGATAGAGAGCAGGACGTCACAACGCTAGTTAAGTCCAAGCTTCCAAAGCCCGACCTTAACTGGCCCCCAATGCGTGTGCATGGACCGAGTCCACTAAAACAATTCACACGCATTAAAGTTATGCTTGCAGGATAAACACATTGCAGAATTATCATATGATTAGAATTACTATCCCTATCCATTAATTAGCAAGGAAGTCAATAACCATATAATAAACTAAACTTAATTATCCAAATGTAACGTCACACCATAGCAAAATAATATCTAAGTTATTACAGTCCCAAAATACAATTATCTCAAATTACATTGTCCAAAATAAAACTTAAAAAAAATAAGCATCAACTATCCAAGCTCCTAAGCTTGGCTTTTTCACGTCCATCGCCCGTTCTGTTCCCTGTATCATCTAAGGTAGAAGTATGGCGTTAGTCAACGTGCCCAGAAGGAGTTCCAAGTAGGGTCATACATGGGATTAGCATAAAATCAATATAGAAAAACATATCATACTTATAAAACCTTTTGTAGTATTAAAACAGTGCATGATACTCATATCAAATCATGCCAATGTAATGCCATGTCATGGATCATATGCCAATGATCTCCCACCCACTTCCTTTTTAAACATCATGCATTTCTCCCCACGTGTGTTAATCGGTCCCATCGAATGAAGCGTGGACTCCTTTTACATTTCAAACATCATACATCTCTCCCCACGTATGTTAATCGGTCCCACCGAATGGAGAGTGGACTCCTCTTTCATTCCAAACATCATATATCATTTCCCATATGTCAATCGGAATCAGTGTTGATCCCTCCCCAGGTTTGTTTATCGGATACCTCGAATGGAGCGTGGACTCCTCTCATATGTTCCCTCCCATGCCATGCATGAGATGCTGCGTGCAAAGATGCCATTTCTTTCAAATTACAATATGCCACTGGAAACAGTTCATATACATATATATTTCATAATTCAGAGTAATCATCATGTTGAAATGTACAAAACCATATAAAATCCACATGTATTTCAATAAGGTAGGAATCCTACCCAAGTCCGATCTATTGTCCTTATCTTATTTTTCACGAACAGTCACTAACCATCACGTGAAAGAGAATCACGCCTCTTTACCTTAGCAATTTAAACATAAACATATATTAATTTAAAAACCAACTTTTCATTTCAGTCGCATTTACGCATCATATTCCTTTAAACCGGTTAAGACCCTCAACAGGGTTTCGGTCATATGATGTGGCTGAAATGTGTTCATGTCTACCAAGACCCATCAATGGGGTTCAGCCATACAGCATGGCTAAACCTCACTCTTTGGTGTTTGACCCTCTTTTTAATCCTTTTTTATTTTAAACAATGCGGTCAACCACCATTCCTTTCTTTTTATTTCTTAACCTGATAACCCATAGTTAATCAATTATCTTTTAAATCTTCATGGATCATAAAAACATTCATCGACTCATAACATCATTCATGGGTTCCCGTCCACCACCCATCTTGCAGATGATAAAAACCCGTCCGCAACCATGTAACCCGTCCGCAGCCAATATCACATTCATGTCTGTTACCCCTCCGCGGACGGTCGAAACCAGTCCCGCGGACGGCAGAAAAATATCCTACAGTCATACCACTTGTCTGCTGACAACATAAACTTTCTTGTCTGTTACCCATCCTCGAACTGTCGAAACCCATCCCACGGATGGTAGAAACCCATCCTACAGTCATACCACCCGTCCGTAAACAACATAAACTTTCCTGTCTATTACCTGTCCGCGGAAGGTAGAAACTCGTCCCGCGGACAGCAGAAACCCTTCCGCGGACGGTGATACCCGTCCAGCAGACAACAACCCTTGGATAGTCCTCTTTTATTTGATGTTTGGCTTGACCCTTCCTTATGGAATTTTCTTATCATTTTTAAAAAAACTATATAATGTCATCCATATTTTAAAATTAGTGAGTATACTCTACTCACTAACCAAACTAGGGTCTTGTCCATTAACTTTTCAATCTCTAGAACCATATTTCGGATTTGAACAATACCTTACTTTTATGTTCATCTCATTATTATTCCTTGAATGGATTTTTACATTCCATGGCCCATAACACTTTGGCTATTTTTTTCAATCCAATATGGAACCCCATGGTTTCGGCCATTCCATAGCCGATGTAATGGCCCAGAATTTTTAAATCAATGTATATGTGGCTATTATTTAATTTTAATGTTGGAAATTGGGAAATATGGTGGAATAAATGTTAAGTGGATCAAAATTTGGGCAAAGGCCAAGTATGGTCCAATGGGCCATGAATTGGAATGAGTTCACTTAATTGGGCCAAGGATGGTCAAATTGGGCCCAATACCCATTTGGGACCCAATGGGTCAAAATGATTTAAGCTCAAAGGTAAGTAGGTAGGAAATAAATTTAATTGGGCCATGGGCCCAATGGAGATCCAATTAGTTGGAAGGGATTGAATTAATTAATGTGAAAATCACCTAAGTTAATTTTAATTAAACCAAGGTGAATGGCCGAATGGGAACCACCTCTACCTCACCAAGTGAGGTGGCGTGTGGACCAAGGATTGGTGGGGCCGGCCACCATGGTTGAATTGGTCAACCATGGGTGGACACATGGAGGGAATTTAAGGGAATGGAATTAAATTAAATGGGAATTAATTAATCTAATGATCCAGTTAATTAATTAATTAAGCAAATCAAGGGATGGTCAAATGGTCAAATGGAAGACCAAACCACCTCATTTCCAAGCTCAAAACCGTTGGCTTGAGTGGTGGTTTACCCCAACTACCACCACTAAGCACATTAGCCCATGTTGGTAGGTGGGAGGAATTAATGGTTGAGTGTAGTCTAAGAAACCAAAAGGAGATGGTTTTCATCTCTTCTCTCAAATCCCTCTCTTATCTCACTCTCTTCCTCTCTTTCCCCCTCTCATTACTATCCCTCATGCCCAAGGAGAAAATAAGAGGACAACTAAGAAGAGAAGAATAGAAGAAAGGAGAGAGAAGTGCAAGCATAAGGCACCACTCCAAAATCAAGACCTAGTATCTTCTTTCACACCATCTCCTCCTTTCCCTCTCTCAAACACACCCCATGTTGGCCGAACCCACACTTTGATGTTTTCACCTTGATGAAACACATCTTGAGCAAAGATCAAGGAGAAGAAGAGAAGAGAAAGGCTAAGGGTTCAAGTGGAGAAAAAGAAAAGTCGGAGGAGCAGTCGGATTGTAAGTATCTCTAAACAAGATATTAGGTTTTTATGGTTTAAAAATGGAATCCATTTCTTAGATGGTGGCCAAAAATATCATGGGCCTTGGATCTCAAATCCATCCAAGGAAAGGATTAGGAATGCACAAACCCTAATGGGTAAATTAGGTTAAGAAAAATAAAGGAGGTATTAAGGACATTATGTATTTAAATTAATTAAGCATGGATGTATGTAAATTTTGGAAGGAATCATAGGCCATAGGGTTCGGCCATGTAGTATGGCCGAACCCCATGGTAGGTAATTAGGGGATTTTAATGGGGTTCAAAGGTTTAAAACCATGGAAGAATGGTTAAGGTTATTGAGGCTCAAATTGATTAAGTGAAGTGATTTTTGAAAGGATTTTAAATGAGGAAATCATGGGACATGAAAATGAATTTTAATGGCCTCAAAAATGGTAGATGGGAATGAAACATGAACCATGAGTTCGGCCATGGTGTATGGCCGAACCCTAGGGCGATGTGTTTGTAGATTTAAAAGGGAGTAAAAAGAGGGAAAATGATTAAGAATGTTGATGGTTTGAATGGATTTTTAAGCATAGTTTATAAGGTTTTAAAGGGGTGGAAATAATGTTTTAAAAATAAAACCATGGAGAGATTTTATGGAGGGAATGCTTTTGAACCCTATGGTGATGTATGTGTAATGTTGATGAGTGTAAAAGATGGAAAAAATAATGCAGGATGTGTTGGTAGTTTTGATGGACCAAAATGTACCAAATTGATGATCAAAGATTGGTGATTTAAATGCATGGTGTGGACCTCTTCATGGTGGAGCTTATGGTAGAGCTAAATGAGGGAAATGGGTCCATGGAAAAATAAGAAAGAGACATCATGGGTTCAGCCATGGTGTATGGCCGAACCCATGACCCAATTTATGAGCCATGTGATGGGCTAAGTATGGGGTTATGTATGTGTCTTAATTAATGAGGATCAAGTTAAGAAAAAGGGTTGTTTTTAATGATTTTGTGGCATGATTAAATGAGGCACTAAGGGATCTAAGTTTAATGATCAATTATAGACTTAAGTGTGCATGGATGAAATGAGGATTAAAACCATGGAAGAGTAGTGGCAAAACCGTAAATATTGGCCAAAATGAAGAACCATGGGTTCGGTACATGGCCGAACCCCATGGGGGATGATCATGGACTTGAATGTGTTTAAAGATGACCTTATGTATGGTTAAATGAAGCCTAGGGTGGCTGGTCTTTAGACTCATGGGATTTAAATATTTGATAAATTAAATGGGACCCACAGAACTACATAGTGAGGTTCGGCCATGGTATGCCGAACCCCACTAAGGCTTGGATAATGGACTTAGATATGATAAAACATGGACTGATTATTAATATGTAATAAGGTATCGGACGTTGCAAGCGGTGCGCGTATCGGTGACCTGGATTACAGGATGGAAACAAAAAAGGACGCTAGTCGGTATTCGGTAGGATTCCAACTTTTTTATAAGCCGTGGATTATGTGTGTATGAATGTTTTATTAATTTAATGTAGTAATCATGTGATATGTTTATGATGGATTTTTAGACTATGATTTATATATAATATATGGCATATTGCAAGGCAATGAATTATATGTTAAGGTTATGAATTCTATATTAAGGCTATGATTTATATATATTACATAGCATAATGCATCTACATCTCATGCATGGCATGGGCGGGAAAATAATGAAACTGGAGTCCATGCTCCATCGGGGCGATCGAGAAGCAAACATGGGGATAGCCTGATGCGCTATAACCGGAGTCCATGCTCCGTCGGGGCGACCGAGAAGCAAACATGGGGATAGCCTGATGCACTATAACCGGAGTCCATGCTCTGTCGGGGAGACCGAGAAGCAGAGATAGGGATATCTTGATATGTGGAGATATAACCGGAGTCCATGCTCCGTCGAGGAGACCCAAAAGCAAACATGGGGATATCTTGATGAGGTTTTTCCATCAAGGGGGATATGGCATCATGATGGTATGGGTGATGGGTGGGACACATGACATAAGACACCCATGGCATGGCATTCATTTTATAGTTTTCATTATATGATTACTTATGTGCTTGTTATCACTAATCCATGTGTTAGCCCTACTCGGAGTCCTACTGGGCGCATTTTCTAACGCCCTACTTCTACCCTAGCTGATGACGCAGGAGATGGCGGAATCGAAGGACGCGACGGGAGCCAAGCGTAGGAGCTTGGGAAAGCGAGCTACTTAGTTTATTTAAATTATTTTGGAAATGTAATTCGAGTAGCTTAGCTCGTCGGATTGTAATATTTTCTATTTCTTGCTATGGTTTGGACTTTACTTTTGGATGTCATTAATTTTGAGGTATTTTGGTAATTAAATGAATGTATCTTCCCTGCTATCTAAAAATTGGTAGGATAATAGTCTCTATTATAATTCTGCACTTAGTTTAATATTCTTCAAGCTTAGTTCTACATGTGAAATGTTCTTCGTGGACTTAGTTCCACGCACACCTAGGGTTGGCCAATTAAGGGCCGGGCTTTAGAAGCTCGGGCTTAACTCGCGTCGTGACGTCTCGCGCCCTTTGTCACTCTTTAATTTAAAAAAAAAAAAAAATAGACTCTGATTTTAATGAAAAGGGGCGGGTGTTACAGTCGAGACCATGGTTCCCTTAGCTTATTTTATTCATTTAATCCTCGTTAAACATTACATACCTTTTCCGCGTCCCCTTCGTTTCTTTAACGTTTGAATTTCTTCCTTGGTCCTTCTCCTTCCTTTCTTGTTCCTTGCTGGTTTCTCCAATTGTGAAGCCGAAAATGGGAGGGAGAGAGATGAAAACCTCGTTGTTTTTCAATGGAGCATTCGGCCAAGGGGTATTAAGTGCCCCTTGGTGATGTTTTTTTGATATCAGCCCCAACTCCTTCCAATTCTTCCTTAATTCTCCTATTTCCTTGACGCTTTGCTGGTCCTTTAAGTGTTACGACCAAATATGGGAGAGAGAGGGAGAGGGAGAGAATGAGATGGAAAATTATCTATGGAAGGGTCGGACAAAGGGGTGTAGGTTGAGGGAGGGAAAGAGATGAGAGATAGAAGTAGAGATGAGGATCTTTTGCTGAAGAGAGGGGGAGAGAGGATTGGCCAAGGGTTTGGTGGATGCCCTTTGTAGTTAGCCCTCTACCTTCCCAAGTCCCTCATTATGATTTGGTCTTTCCCATGTGTCCCTTGGTTTAACCAAGGAGACACATGGCTTGAGCTTGGGGCTTTCCCCCCCTTTCCCAACGTTGGTGCCTAGGGTTTCTTCCAATTCCATGCAACTTGGCTCACTCCAAACTCACTTTAACTCACTTGATTTTTCTTGAACTCATTTCCATATGACTCAAGTGATTTTTAATTTCCAACCCAATGTAATTCAGCTCACCACATTTGAACTCACCCATGGTTGACCAAGTTAACCATGGTTAACCGACCTTGCAAGTTACATTAAACCACTCACCACCTGACTTGATGAGGTGGATTTGGGTCCCACTTGGCCATGTCACTCACATGCCACTTCATACACATGCCACCTCACTTGATGAGGTGGATCCCATGCCTTGGATCTTAATTGGGTATATGACCCAATTAAATTAATCCTTTATCCATTTACTTTCAAAATCCATTCACCTTGACCCATTGGGTCCCAATTGGGTAATTGACCCAATTAATTTCATTTACCCAATTACTTGTAATCAAACCCTATCCATGATCCATTGGATCATAATTGGGCCATTGACCCAATTCTTACCCATCTAAAATCCATTCCATCCATAAATCTTAAATTCAACAAATTTAATAATTTAAATAGACAAAATCCAATATAATAATGCATTGAAAAATCCTGGGTGTTACAATATTACCCTCTTTGAAATTTTCATCCTGAAAATGGAGCGAAGTAGGGTATTCAAAACAACTTATACAAAAACCTCAGGATGAACTGCTCTCATTTCTGATTCAAATTCCCAGGTGGCTTCCTCATTACCATGTCAATCCCATACCACCTTGACAAACTGAATTGCTTGGTTCCGTAATGCCCTTTGTTCTTTCTCGATCACTCTAACCGGCCTTTCAACATAAGTTACGTCGCATTGTACATCAACATCTTGCATATTCAGCACGTGCGAAGGATCATGATTGTATTTCTTCAACATAGAAACATGGAATACATCGTGCAAAGATGACAAATGTTAAGGAAGTATCAATTGATAAGCCACTTCCCCCACCCTCTTTTGGATTGGAAACGGTCCCACAAATCTAGGCGACAGTTTCCCTTTCTTCCCAAATCGTATGTGTCCTTTTCGTGGCGAGACTTTCAAGAATACTAAATCTCCCACTTCAAACTCAAAGAACCTCCTTCTCTTATCAGTGTAGTTCTTCTGACGACTCTATACAATGAGTAGATGTTGTCTTATCATCTTAATCTATTCTGTGGTCTCTGCAACTAGTTCCGGTCGAATAAGTACAGGTTCACCGGCCTCTATCCAACACACTGGTGATCTATAGGGTCTACCGTACAACGCCTCGAATGGAGCCATCTAGAGGCTTGCCTGGTAGCTGTTGTTGTAGGAGAACTCAACCAATGGTAAGTGATCCTCCCATCCACCTTTGAAGTCTAACATACATGCTCTTAGCATGTCCTCCAGTGTCTGTATTGTTCTTTCTGACTGTCCATCAATTTGTGGATGGAAAGCTGTACTGATCAACAAGTTGGTCCCCATAGCCTACTGCATGCTCTGCCACACCTTACTGGTGAATCGGCCATCTCTGTCGGACACTATGGTTCTGGGTATACCATGTAGCTTGATGATATCCTTGATGTATCGTCGTCCCAAAGTTTCATATGAATCCGTCATCTTGATTGGAAGAAAGTGTGCGGACTTGGTCAATCGATCTACCATGACCCATATTGCATCGTTGCCATTTGATGACCTTGGCAACCCCGTCACAAAATCCATGGAAATATGTTCCCATTTCCACTCTGTCACTGGTAAGAGTTTGAGTAATCCTGGTGGCTTCTGATGTTCAGTCTTGACCTGCTGACAAGTCAGGCAGTGAGCAACAAACTCTGCCACATCTCTTTTAAGTCCATGCCACCAATAGTGTCTCTTCAAATCATGATACATCTTCGTACTACCCGGATGAATAGATAGTTTGGTTTGGTGTGCCTCCATCAATAGCTCCCTTCTGCAGCTTTGAGGCACATATGTCCTGCCTCGAAACAAAAGACATTGTCCCGGTCTTAATTCCCATTCTAGTATATAACCTCAACAGTAGACATTTTAGCCCATATCTCTTCCACTTCCGGATTCGTTGTTCCTGCTCAATCTTGGAAAACATGTTGGACCGTACGATCAGATTATACATACTCCCATGATTCTTGATGTACAAATTGAACTCTCGAATGGTATTCAACATTTCCCATTCCTTCATAATCAAGCTGGCCACTGTTGCATGTGACATGCGACTGAGGGCATCCGTCACTTTGTTTTCCTTGCCAGGATGATATCGAAGAGCAAACTCATAGTCTTGCAGATATTCCATCCATCTGCGCTGTCTCATATTGAGTTCCTTCTGATCAAACAAATATTTCAAACTTTTGTGATCTGAAAATACCTCAAATTTCTCGCCATAAAGATAGTGTCTCCAGCTTTTGAGAGCGAAGACCGCTGCGGCTAATTCCAGATCATGTGTGGGATAGTGGCGTTCATGAATTTTTAACTGCCTTGAACCATAAGCCACTATGTGTTGACTTTGAGTAAGAGAACACCCAAGTCCTTCTCCTGAAGCATCACAATATACTTCATAGCTCTTGCCGCTTTCCGGCAAAATCAGAATAGGAGCAGTCGTAAGCCTCTCATTCCGGTCTTTGAATCTTCGGTTGCACACCTCAGACCATTTAAATTTGGCTCCTTTCTGAGTGAACGGGTGAGTGGAGATGCAATCTTGGAGAAGTCCATAATAAACTTCCGATAATAACCAGCCAATCCCAGAAAGCTGCGGATTTCGATCACATTCCTTGGAGCTTTCTAGTCTTTGACTGCTGCCACTTTAGCCGGGTCCACGACTATTCCTTCAGATATGACATGTCCTAAGAAGTTAACCTCAGATAGCCAGAATTCGCACTTGCTTGCTTTGGCATACAACTGATTCTTCTTCAGGGTGTCCAGAGCTATCCGTAAATGTTCAGCATGCTCCTCCCAACTTTTAGAATAAATCAGGATGTCGTCAATGAAAACAATTACAAACTTGTCCAAGTAAGGACGAAAGATCCTGTTCGTCAGATCCATGAACGCAGCTAGTGCATTGGTGAGTCCAAACGTCATGACCACATACTCATATAGTCCATACCGAATTCTGAAAGCCGTCTTCTCTATGTCTTCATCCCTGGCACGAATTTGATGGTAGCCCGACATCAGATCAATCTTGGAGAAATGCTGGAGCCCCTGAGTTGATTGAATAGATCATCAATTATGGGTAGAGGGTACTTGTTTATGACTGTCAGCTGATTCAACTTTCTGTAATCTATCACATTTGAAGCGTACCATCCTTCTTCTTCACAAATAATATCGGTGCTCCCCAAGACGATGTGTTGTTTCGGATGCATCCTAGTCTGAGCAGTTCATCAATTTTCTTCTTTAGCTCCAACATCTCAGCTGGGGCCATCCGGTAATGCAGATGACACTGGAGCAGTACCAGGATATAGCTTAATCTCAAAGTGAATCTCCCTCTTTGGAGGCAAACCAACGAGTTCAATTGGAAATACCTCTGCGTAGTCTTTCACTACCACAGGTAGTTCAGCCACCGGTGGCTTATCTAGTCTGATGCTGCTCAATACAAGGTGGTTCAATTCTTCATGTAGTCTCTTGATCATAGGGATGCTCTGTTTGTCAGCATGTACCACGTATCGTTTTCCCTCGGGTGACAAAAATATCACCCTGCGGAGATGGCAGTCAATGCTGGCCTTGAAGTTAGCCAACCAATCCATGCCAAAAATGGTATCTTACTCTGTCATCTCGAGTACCAGATAATTGAACTCAAATCTGAGCCCAGCATGTTCAGTGTTTACCGATGTGCATATCAGTCCCAGTGATGTGTCTTGAACAGGGGATACAATACTAAGTGCAGTGGGCAGTTGTTGTACTAGAGTGCCAGTAGCAGATATGAAAGCAACAGATACAAAGGAGTGGGATGCTCCTAGATCAAATAATGTACAAGCATAGGAACTACCAACTACTGCAATATCTTGAATCACTGAGTGATCCACCTTCTCTTGAGGAGGAGCGAAAGTATACAGTCGTCTAGATCCTGTCGGAATAGGTGTCCTGTCCTGTCTTGTTATATGCTCTGGATGCTTGTGAATGAGCTGGTCGAGCAGGAGGACGGAATGAACCCCCTGTAGTGAGAAGGTCTACTGTTCTACGGACACTCCCTTTTGAAATGGTCCTGCTGGCCACACTGGAAAATGTGTTAACACTGCGCAGAACTTGAGAGACGGATATTGATGTGGTGGGTTGATTGGGACGAAAACCTCCAGTTGACCCAGTAAAAGGTGAGGTTCTCCCAAAGTTGGGTCTGAATCTCTTATTCGGGAGGAAAACACTTCCCTCGCTTTGACCTCGACGGTTGTCCACAAACCGAACTATCTTTGTCAGCTCTTGCTTAGCTATGGTAGCTCGATTGACCACTTCCGCCAATGTAGGTGACTTGAAAATAGTCATTGTGACCTTGATGCTTGGTCGAAGGCCTCGCTCAAACTTACGAGCCCTTCCTGTATTTAGTGTCCACCATGTATAAAGCATAACATGATAGGCGGAGAAACTCCTGATGATATTCCACCACAGTCATGGTGCCCTAAACCAAAGATATGAACACTTGTGTCTGGCGCTTCTTCTCCTTTTCCAGAAAATAGTGATCCAGGAACATTCCAGAGAATTGGTCCCATGTCATTTCAGACCTTTCCCTTGCTGGAATCTGTGCCCGTTGTTGTTCAATTATTTCCCACCACTTGCCGGCATCATCGATCAATTGTGAAGTAGCCGGCAGTATTCTATCTTCATTACAGGTGATCTTCAGTAATGTCAAGATCTTGGTGATATTTCTCAGCCAATTTTTCCCTCCTGTAGGTCCTTCTTTCCCTTTGAAATGAGGGGGACGCTGCTATTGGAAGTCTCTGACCGTGCTTCGATCCTGTGCCTCATTGGTGGTTGCACTTCCATTACCGTTCATATGTTGCTGTAGAACGGAAGTGACCACAGCTTGTACTAAGTTCTGCAGCTCGGGAGGTACCATAGGAATATTCACGTTGTTCTGCTCCTCTTCATGGTGTGGTTGCTGCACCTCTTCCTCCACATGTGGGTGTTGTCGAGTTCTTCTTCTTCTCGGAGGCATTTTCCTTAGTCATTAAAACATCGTTTGACTTAGCTTTCTCATAAAGGTTTGTGTTTACATAGTTTGGGGAATTGCCAAATCAACATCTTGTATTTCTTGTTTTTGGAGAACTTTCCTATGTATCAAGTATTGTTTTTCAATTTGGGGGAAATCCTGATTTTTTTGTTTCGGGGGAATATGTCCTACTTTGCTTTGTTTGATAAATCCACTTTTATAGTGATTGTCCTTCCCTTGCTGTTATTCCCTTTTTTCATCAACTGTTGCTCTCAGATTGAATGCTTCAGTCTGATTCTCAACAAAATAAATTAATCCGGCCCCCGTGCAGCAGACTCCTAAGAGTCAGTCAGTTGAGATTCTTATCATGTTAGTCAGACATGATACCGTATTAATCTTACTTTGAAAGATTCACAATTTTGGTTTCACTCTGATACCAACTGCAACGCCCCGCCCTTTTTCACTAGCCGAAATCAGAGTCTATTTTTTTTTTTAAAATAAAGAGTGAGAAAGAGCGGGACGCCACGTCGCGAGCTAAGTTCAAGCTTCCAAAGCCCGACCCTTAACTAGCCACCAATGCGTGTGCGTGGACCGAATCCACTAAAACAGTTCACACGCATTAAAGTTATACTTGCGGAGTAAACACATTGCGGAATTATCATATGATTAGAATTACTATCCCTATCCATTAATTAGCAAGGAAGTCAATCACCATATAATAAACTGAATTTAATTATCCAAATGTAACGTAACACTATAGCAAAATAATATCTAAGTTATTACAGTCCAGAAATGCAATTATATCAAATTACATTGTCCAAAATAAAACTTAAATAAAATAAGCATAAACTATTCAAGCTCCTAAGCTTGGCTTCTTTCACGTCCATCGCCCATTCCGTTCCCTGTACCATCATCTAAGGTAGAAGTAGGGCGTTAGTCAACGCGCCTAGTAGGAGTTCCAAGTAGGGTCATACATGAGATTAGTATAAAATCAATATAGAAAAACATATCATGCTTATAAAACCTTTTGTAGTATTAAAACAGTGCATGATGCTCATATCAAATCATGCCAATGTAATGCCATGTCATGGATCATATGCCAATGATCTCCCACCCACTTCCTTTTTAAACATCATGCATTTCTCCCCACGTGTGTTAATCGGTCCCATCGAATGGTGCGTGGGCTCCTTTTACATTTCAAACATCATACATCTCTCCCCACGTATGTTAATCGGTCCCACCGAATGGAGTGTGGACTCCTTTTTCATTTCAAACATCATGTATCATTTCACGTATGTCAATCGGAATCAGTACGGATCCCTCCCCACGTTTGTTTATCGGATACCTCTAATGGAGCGTGGACTCCTCTCATATGTTCCCTCCCATGCCATGCATGAGATGCTGCGTGCAAAGATGCCATTTCTTTCAAATTACAATATGCCATTGGAAACAGTTCATATACATATATATATATATATATATATATATATATATATATATATATATATATTTCATAATTCAAAGTATCATCATGTTGAAACATACAAAACCATATAAAATCACATGTATTTCAATAAGGTAGGAATCCTACCCAAGTCCGATCTACTGTCCTTATCTTATTTCGCATGAACAGTCGCTAACCGTTACGTGAAAGCAAATCACGCCTCTTTACCTTAGCAATTTAATCATAAACATATATCAATTTAAAAACCAACTTTCATTTCAGTCTCATTTACGCATCATATTCCTTTAAACCTGTTAAGACCCTCAACGGGGTTTCGGCCATACGATGTGGCTGAAATGTGTTCATGTCCACCAAGACCCATCAATGGGGTTTAGCCATACAGCATGACTGAACCTCACTCTTCGGTGTTTGACCCTCTTTTTAATCCTTGTTTTATTTTAAACAATGCAGTCAACCATCATTCCTTTCTTTTTATTTCTTAACCTGATAATCCATAGTTAATCAATTACCTTTTAAATCTTCATGGATCATAAAATCATTCATGGGTTCATAAAAACATTAATGGACTCATAACATCATTCATGGGGTTCCCGTCCGCCACACATCTTGCGGATGATAAAAACTCGTTCGCAGACGGTAGAAACCAGTCCGCAACCATGTAACCCGTCCGCAGCCAATATCACATACATGTCTGTTACCCGTCTGCAGACGGTCGAAACCCATCCTACAGTCATACCACCCGTCCACAGACAACATAAACTTTCCTGTCTGTTACCCGTCTGTGGATGGTCGAAACGCGTCCCTCGGACGGCAGAAACCCGTCCTATAGTCATACCACCCATCCGCAGACAACATAAACTTTCTTGTCTGTTACTCGTTCGTGGACGATCGAAACCTTTTGCCGTCCGCGGACGGTGATACCCGTCCAACAGACATACAACCCATGGACAGTCCGCTTTTATTTGATGTTTGGCTTGACCCTTCCTTATGGAATTTTCTTATCATTTTTAAAAAAACTATATAATGTCATCCATATTTTAAAATCAGTGAGTATACTCTACTCATTAACCAAACTAGGGACTTGTCCATTAACTTTTCAACCTCTAGAACCATATTTTGGATTTGAACAATACCTTACTTTTATGTTCATCTCATTGCTATTCCATGAATGGATTTTTACATTCCATGGCCCATAACACTTTGGCTATTTTTGTCAATCCAATATGGAACCCCATGGTTTCAGCCATTCCATAGCCGAAACCATGGATCCCTTAGCTTCTTTTATTCATTTAGTCCTCGTTAAACATTACATACCCTTTCCGCGTCTCCTTTGTTTCTTTAACGTCTGGATTTCTTCCTTGGTCCTTCTCCTTCCTTTCTTGTTCCTCGCTAGTTTCTCTAAGTGTGAAGCCGAAAATGGGAGGGAGAAAGAGATGACAACCTCCTTGTTCTACAATGGAGCATTTGGCCAAGGGGTATGAAGTGCCCCTTGGTGATGTTTCTTTGATATCAGCCCCAACTCCTTCCAATTCTTCCTTAATTATTCTTTTTCCTTGTTGCTTTGCTGGTCCTCTAAATGTTAAGACCAAATGTGGGAGAGAGAGGGAGAGGGAGAGAATGAGATGGAAAATTCTCTATGGCAGGGTCGGCGAAAGGGGTGTAGGTTGAGGGTGTAATAGCCCGAATTTTTAAATCAACATATATATGGCATTTATTTATTTTAATAATGGAAAAAGTGGCATTTTGATATTATGGATATTAAATGGATCAAATTTTGGGGCAAAGACCCAAGTATGGTCCAATGGACCATGGATTGGATGGAATCCATTTAAAGGGTCAATAATGGTCAAAGTGGGCCCGATAATTATGTGGGACCCAATGGATCAAAATTGATTCAAACTCTAAGGTAAATGGTAGAAAATAATTTAATTGGGCCATGGGCCCAATGGTGACCCAATTGATTGGAATTAAACCCCCCTAAGTTAATGATGAGATGATTAAGATGGCATAACCAAGTGGGGCCCACCTCCACCTCACTTGGTGAGGTGGCGTGTGGACCAAGGAAAAGGTGGGGCCGACCATCATGGTTGACTTGGTCAACCATGGATAAGTTAAGGGGACTAAGGTGGATTAAAGTAAATTAAGTTGATTAAATTATATTAAATCATCTAAGTTAAAATTAATGGGGTTTAAGTATATGGCCGAATGGGGCCCACCTCCACCTCATCAAGTGAGGTGGCGGGTAGGGTAGGTGTTGGTGGGGACCGTCCACCATGGTTGACTTGGTCAACCACGGGTGGATTTCTTAGAAAGAGAATTTAATGGAATTAAATTAAATAGGAAATAATTAACCTAAGTAAGGGTCTAATTTAATTAATTGAGTTGGTCAAATTAAGGTCAAATAAATAAGTCAAGAAGGACAAGTCAAAGGGTGGTTTCATCCCATTGAAACCACCCAAAGAAACACAAAAATAGCATGGACTTAGGGTGGTGGTTTCATCTCAACCACCACCACTCAAGGTATGAGAGCCCATACCCCTCTCCATGATGGGTAGTCAATGGACTTGATGGGAAGACCAAACCACCCAACTTAAAGACCCAAAAACCATTGGCATGGTGATGGTTTCATCCCAACCACCACCACCAAGGACATGCAAGCCATACTTACCCATGTTGGTTGGTCAAATGGAATGATGGAGGAGTGTAACCCAAGCCACCAAGATGAGATGGGAATGGGTCTAGGCTGTCATCTCATCTCCATCTCTTCATTCCCTCTCCCAAAACCATCCTCCCTCTCTCTCCCAAGTAAAACACCAAGAAAGAGGAAGAAACTTAGGAGAAAAGAAGGAAAAAACTAGGCTTGGCGGACCACCACTTCAAGACCAAGGTTTGAGCATCTTTTTCCATCCTCATCCCCTCTCCCTCTCTCAAAAATCTAAACCTACCTTAGCCAAACCCTAACCATGGAGACTCCATCTTGATCAAGCACATCTTCACCGAATAACAAAGGGAAGAAGAAGAGAAAGGGCTAAGGAGATCAAAAAGAGGAAGAAAGGCCGGAGGAGTCGTCGGTGTGGTAAGAAATTCTTAGACAAGAATTTATATTTTTTAAAGGTTAAGATATATTTATGTAATCCATTTCTTAGAATGAATGGGGACCACAAAT
The DNA here is from genome assembly GCA_013350335.1 of Chimonanthus salicifolius. NCBI lineage: Eukaryota > Viridiplantae > Streptophyta > Magnoliopsida > Laurales > Calycanthaceae > Chimonanthus > Chimonanthus salicifolius. Next base: position 26,642,918 of record CM023539.1, on the reverse strand, counting down.
GTTATGGGCCTTAGATCTAAGATCTATTCAATGATAAGATGAGAAATGGATGAAAAAGGGGAGAGATAGATTAAGAAAAATAATAAGTAAAAGGATTAAGGAGGTTATGAAATTAAATGGATTTAAGCATGGAAGTAATGGGTTTTTGAATGGATTGATGGACCATAGGGTTCGGCCATGTAGTGTGGCCGAACCCCATTGTAAATGGTTGATGATTTAATTAGGGTTTTAAGGTTTAAAGGCTATGGAGAATGATTATGATTGTAGGCTTGTAAATGATTAAATGTTGGAAAAATTTAAAGGGGGTTTTAAACAAGGAAATCATAGGATATGTAAATGATTTAATGGCCTCCAAAAAAATGGTGAATGAAGGAGAATCATGAACCATGGGTTCGGCCATGGTGTTTAGCCGAACCCTATGGTGATGGAATGATGAATTAAGTGGTTATGAAAGCATGGAAATTAATGGAGGAGATTAATGGTAATTAAGTGGATTTTTGTTATGTATTTTAAACAAGGTTTTAAATGAGTAGAGATGAGGTTTTTAAAATAAAAATTATGAACCACGGGTTCGGCCATGGTACATGGCCGAACCCCATGGAGAGACTTTGAGGAATTTAGTGTTCTTGGAACCATGGAAAATAAATGATGGTTAAATTAAATGGACCAAAGTATATCTTATGATGATTATGAAAGGATGATTTAAATGTATGTTTTAAATTCAATTATGGTGGGACCAAATGAGGTAAAATGGACCCAAGAAAAATGGAAAATAGGCATCATGGGTTCGGCCATGGTGTATGGCCGAACCCATGACCCATTGTAGGTCATGTTATGGGCAATAATTGGAATTTTGTATAGGTTTAGATGATTTGAAATTTAATTAAATTAAGTGGCTGATTTTAGGGATATTGTATCGTGGGCATTAAATCATTAATGGGGCTAAGTATATGGATGAATTATGGACAAAAATGTACATAGATGGAGGAAATATTAAATCATGGAAGCATAGAGGCAAAACCGTAATTATTGGCCACAATGAAGAACCATGGGTTCGGCCATGTACGGGTTCGGCCATGGTACATGGCCGAACCCCATGTAGGTTGGACATGAACTTGGGTGCATTAAATGACATTATGAGTGATTAAATGAAACTTAGGGTTGCTGTGTTTTAGGCTTACAAATTAGAATATTTAATGGGCTAAAATTTGGAATTATGCAATGGAAATGAGGCTAAGTTAAGGGCCGATTAATCTTATAACATGGCTAGGGAGCATTAATGAATCTAGGTTTATGATCAGTTAGGGACTTAATCATGGATAAGATATGGACTAAATTGGAAATGTATAATAAGGTATTGGCACATCGCAAAAGGTACGCGACCGGAGACCGGAATTATCGAACGAAAATGGAAAGGGACGTTATCGGTATTCGGTAGGATTCCTATCTTTTTGTAAGCCGTGGATTATGCGTATGAGATGGTTTCCTCGTTTTATTTCGGTAATTATATGATTTATTTTAAGATGGATTTTAAATGCTATGGTTTATACTTTAATGCTATGGATGGTACTTTAAATGCTATGGATTATATTTTAATGCCATGGATGATATTTTTAAGGCTATGGATTATATTTCAATGCTATGGATTTTATATTAAGGATATGAATTATATATATACTACATAGCATAATGCACTTACATCTTCATGTATGGCATGGGCGGGAAAATAAAGGAACCGGAGTCCATCCTCCGTCGGGGAAGCCGAGAAGCAAACATGGGGATAGCCTGAGGTGCTATAACCGGAGTCCATGCTCCGTCGGGGACGACCGAGAATCAAACATGGGGATAGCTTGATATGCTATAACCGGAGTCCATGTTCCGTCGGGGCGACCGAGAAGCAAACATGGGGACACCTTGACAAGGCTTTGCCATCAAGGGGGATATGACATTTTATGATGATATGGATGATGGGTGGGACACATGACATAGGCACCCATGGCATGGCATTCATCATATGGTTTTATTATATTGTTATCGGTATGCTTGTTATCACTAATCCATGTGCTAGCCCTACTCGAAGTCCTACTGGGCACGTTGTCTAACGCCCTACTTCTACCCTAGCTGATGACGCAGGAGACGACGCAAACGGCGGACGCGACGGGAGCCAAGTGTAGGATGCTTGGGAAAGTGGTTACTTAGTTTTATTTAAATTTTATTTTGGAAGTGTAATTTAAGTAGCTTAGCTTGTCGGATTGTAATAATTACTGTTTCTTGCTATGGTTTGGACTGTACTATGGACGATATCATTTTGAGATATAATTATGAACATAGGCGTATTTTAGTAATTTAATTATGTATCTTCCCTTCTATCTAAAACTGGTAGGATAGTCTCCATTATAATGTTCTATATGTAATTATATTCCGCGAACTTACTTCCTACGCGTGAACCGTTCTCGTGGACTTCGTTCTGCGCACGCGTAGGGTTGGCTAGTTAAGGGCCGGGCTTTAGAAGCTCGGACTTGACTCGCGTCATAATGTCCGCGCCCGTTGTCACCTCTTAATTCAAAAAAAAAATAGACTCTGATTTCAGTGAAAATGGGGCGGGCGTTACAGAGGGAGGGAGAGAGATGAGATATAGAAGTGGAGATAAGGATCTTTTGCTCAAGAGAGAGGGAGAGAGGATCGGCCAAGGGTTTGGTGGGTGCCCTTTGTAATTAGCCCTCTACATTCCCAAGTCCCTCATTATGATTTGGTCTTTCCCATGTGTCCCTTGGTTTAACCAAGGAGACACATGGCTTGAGCTTGGGGCTTTCCCCCCCTTTCCCAACATTGGTGCCTAAAGTTTCCATGAGATGGAAACCCTCCAACTCCCCCTTTGACTCACTATGGGTCTTTTCCAATTCCATGCAACTCGGCTCACTCCAAACTCACTTTAACTCTCTTAATTTTTCTTGAATTCATTTCCATATAACTCAGTGATTTTTAATTTCCAACCCAATGTAATTCAACTCACCACATTTGAACTCACCCATGGTTGACCAAGTCAACCATGGTTAACCGACCTTGCAAGTTACATTAAACCACTCGTCACCTCACTTGATGAGGTGGATTTGGGTCCTACTTGGCCATGTCACTCACATGCCACTTCATACACATGCCACCTCACTTGATGAGGTGGATCCCATGCCTTGGATCTTAATTGGGTACATGACACAATTAAATTAATCCTTTATCCATTTACTTTCAAAATCCATTCACCTTGACCCATTGGTTCCCAATTGGGTAGTTGACCCAATTAATTTCATTTACCCAATTACTTGCAATCAAACCCTATCCATGATCCATTGGATCATAATTGGGCCATTGACCCAATTCTTACCCATCTAAAATCCATTCCATCCATAAATCTTAAATTCAACAAATTTAATAATTTAAATAGACAAAATCCAATATAATAATGCATTGAAAAATCCTGGTGTTACAAGCTATACTTCTCGATGGCAACCCTATAGGACCAAGTCCCATTACTGATGCCACCGTTCCAATAGGGTTCCTTAAACAATTCATCATCCTGTTACACCAATCTCCTCATGGGTGTGGAGGCTAGTAATTCTCAACACTAGTAATTCTCAATCTCATCATGTCCATTACCACAACATCCCATACTCACCTCCTAGATAACCTCCTTGGCACACATTAGTGAGTAATGCAAAAGGGATCATATTCACAATTACATGGGCAACATATATGGCATAATCACATCATGACCATAATTTCACTAGGATAGCAACACAACACATTCTATTACGTTTCATACCTACAACATATTCATCACATTGGGTTATTTTAGGGACATAGACTACACACTAACCGTGAGATACACACATCGAGTTTATTTAACATATTCTTAGTCCTTGTAATTCATTCCACCTATCTCATAATTCTTTATCATCCTAAGTCCAATCACTCTTTTTTTACAACATTAACCCAATTAAATTCAACAATAATTCATGTCAACCTTTTCCAAGTGTTTCCAACAATTAACACAATTTATTCATCATCCTTAATATAAATAGATGAGACACAATACATTTTTTGATCGAGCTGAGGCACAATGCTCTCTGTTGCCTATGTACCACATAGTGAATTAGATGAATCGTAGTTCATTATTTTCACATGTGGGTTGATATTGGGGAGTGGTCATACTTTTACCTTGGGGAAATGAAACAAGGCTTTCTTAGTGTAACTGCCCCGCCCTTTTTTCACTCACCAGAAATCAGAGTATATTTTTTTTTTAAATGAGTGAGAGAGAGAGAGAGAGAGAGAGGCGACGTCACGACGCGAGTCAAGTCTTAGTTTCCAAAACCCGACCCTTAATTGGCCACCAATACGTATACGTGGATTAAGTCCACTTAAACATTTCACACGCTCTAAGAATACTTGCGGAATTAACATATGAATAAAATACAATTCATATACATGGCATTAATAAGCAAAGAAGCCAATCACCATAGAATTAACTAAAACGTAAATATCATCAAACCATAGCAAAATATTACTAAGTTATTACAATCCCAAAAAATCAGTTCTCTCAATACATCACTCCAAAATCAAGCTAAGTAATATAAGAATAAATCTGTCTAAACTCCTACGCTTGGCTCTCATCATGTCCCACGTCCTTGTCATTTCCTGTTCCATCATCTATAGGGTAGAAGTATCAATATAAAAATCAAGATAGAAATATCGTATCATATTTGTAAAAACATCCCATAAATAGTAAAGTAAACCATGCATGATATCCAAATCAAATCATGCTTACTTATGCAACATGCCATGGGTGTCAATGCCAAATGATCACTCACCCACTTCCATATCCATCTATATCATATATAAACAGTTTCCTTGATAAATCATATCAAGGTGTTCCCTTGGCCATTTACGTCCGCAGTGTTTTGTGACGACACCACCGGGTCACTGTTATACCTCCCCACATATGTTAATCGAAATTACCGATGGAGTGTGGAGTCCTCCCTCTGCGCAGGATTTCGGGACTGTTTACTCGTGAGCTCTTTGGCCCAGACTACGCCGTACCCATTACTAGCAATCCCGAACAAGGCCAAAAGTCATGTCCGGACAGCTCATAACTTGGCTTGCTGTCCCATGTATTCCCTTCCATGCCATGCATGAGATAATGAATGCAAGAATGCCATTTCATAGCAAAATACATAATACCATTGAAAATATATTCATAAACATATGCCATTTGATTAACCAAAGTAAATCATCATGTTTGGAAATAAAAACCAGTAACATATATATAATCCACAGTGTCTCAATAAGGTAGGAATCCTACCAACTTTCGATTTATTGTCCTTTTCTTGTTTCGCACAAACAATGCTAACGATTGCGTGAAAACGAATCGAACCTCTTTACCTTATCAAATTCAACCACATACATATATCAATTTGATTATCCATTTAATTTTTTCACTCTTTACATCCCACTAGATAAATTGAAACATCTGGAAATGTATTTAAAATTTAAACCTTTCAATTCAGTCGACTGAATCATTCCCGAATACTATTCTTTGCCTTTTCCCACAGTCTTTCAGACGATTGAATACAATATTCAGTCGGCTGAAACCCAACTCAGTACTGTTTACACTTGACCCGTACCCTTCAGTCGGCTGAATCATAGATTTAGTCGGCTGACTCTGAGTCAAACCCTCTGTATTCTCGGTCAATCCCCTGAATCACAGATTCAGTCGGCTGACTTTGGATCAGAGTAATTGTGTGTTCGGCCAATATACATTCAGTCGACTGAATCAAAGATTTAGCTGAATCATCAAACAACTGTTACGTGTTTGATAAGTATACTTTCAGTCGATAAATTCAATCGGCTGAAACACACCTGATCCCTTACTTATTCGTTACGTATATGTTCAGTTGACTGAATCCTAGATTCAGTCGGCTGAAACTCCAATAAACCTTATATATTTTAATCCAGTCCATGTTCAGTCCACTGAATCTTGTGATTCAGTCGGTTGAAACTCCCAGAAACTCTTTTCTGTTTCGGCCAACACTACTTCAGTCCACCGAATCCCAAATTCAGTCGACTGACTGTTTGTCAGTCTTCTTTGTTTGCATATTTGGCTTGACCCTTCTTCATGAAATTCACTCCTAATATTATTTAAACATAGATTTCATCTTCCATATAGGTCTTAGTGTACTTACTACACCCAGTAGCCAAGGCTAGGGTCTTTTCATAATATATTCCAATCTTGGCACCATTATAATATGGTTTTGGATTCCGTCCTTTGATTGTTTGTTTCAATCCCATTGCCAATCCTTGAATCGATTTCTAACTCCATGGCCCTATGATAGTTTGGCTAGCCCTTTCAATTGAACATAGAACCCATAGGTTCGGCCACACCATGGCAAAACTATGGTTCACCCTTAATCTTAATCTATATTATTAAACTCAAAACCATACCTTCTTTCCCATCTCATTCGTTTCTTTGTTATCTTAATTCCTTCCTTTGTTCTTCAGTAATTCTCCAAGTACAATGGTGTAAGTCAGAGAGAGATAGAAGAGAGGAGAAGAGGAGAGAAAATCTCTTTGCTCAAGAGAGAGAGTGATCAACCAAAGGTGTGAGCAGCCTCTTGAGTTGTGTCCCTTTGTATACCAACCCCAACTCTTTCACTTCCCCTCTTTATTATTTGTCCAACCATGGAGTCCCTTCGCTTAACCAAGGAGACTCTTGGCTTAAGCCAAGAAATCCCTTTAACTTCCATCGAGTCATGGGTTTCATCCCCATGAGATGAAAACTTTCCATATTCCCAACTCAACTCAACTCAAGCATTAGCTTAACTCAATTGAACTCACTCATGGTTGACCAAGTCAACCATGACTTAGCTGACTTTGCATGTACATGGCACATGGGTCCCATCTTAGCCATATCATTTGATGATGTGGCACCTTGCCTAGTTGGCTTCCATGCATGCCACATGGCAACGCCACCTCACATACATGCCACCTCATTTGATGAAGTGGATTCATTCATTGGATCTTAATTGGGTAGCTGACCCAATTAATTTAACCTTACCCTTTTACTTTAAAATCAGTTCATTTATGACCCATTGGGTCCCAATTGGGTAATTGACCCATTTCTTTGCATTTAGCCAATTACTTTAAAATCAGACTTACCCATGATCCATTGGGTCTTAATTGGGTAATTGACCCAACTCCTTACCCATCTAAGGTCCATTTCAACTATTTAAATCTCAAATTCCATTAATTCACAATTTAAATGAACCATTCCAATATATATACAAGTGATGAAAATCCGGGGTGTTACATTTAGCATTTAGATTGTATTCAATGCATTCTCAATCATAGTAGTTCATCCCCATTGTAGTACAAGTTAACCCCCTAGGGTTATAAGATACTTGACCTTAACTCACCCATTTCACTTAGTCTAACCCTTCTCCAATTTCCTCTTCAAATCATGGAAATTCATTCTACATATGATTAGGTTGATCCTCCACAACCATTATCAACATAGGTACTCACTAGTGATGTACATATCATCACAAAAGTCTAAGCATGGCATGAAAACACATTCATCATGCTATTATATGAATTACACATCTAAGAATTTCAATCACAATCGTATAATTCATTTGGTGCATATATTACTGATAAACATACATAAGTATGGGAAGTTATCAAGGTCCTACATTACACATCTTTGGTAATCTTGATTTATCATACATATTATCATACTTCAACACAGCACAAATCTATGAATTCTCAATTATAATAAACATCAAAATATAGGAAACTTGGGAAACTCATACATAGGTATTCAATACAATATATTCACATCAATTACACATAAGCATAGGGAGGTCAAACCATAACTTTACCCAACTATGCATTGGACTATGCATAAAGCAACACTCACTCAAACATATTATCAAACACCTTGTAAGCATGGAATTTTACAAATATTCTCAATGCTCCAAGTGTATGACATTCCCCAATTTGTGTTTCCAATGGGTTTTCTCATTCAACTTGGGTTTACCAAGTTTGGAATTTTGGGTAATTAGGCACTAATCGTTTAAAACTCTTGAATTAGACCATTCAATGCTCAAATAGCCAAAACTCCATTTTTATCAAATGTTGTCAAACTCGAATCGTATCGGAAATTGGTCTAGGGGTGTGAATCGTGAATCGAAAATCAAAGAATCGTAAGATTCATACTATTTATTATTATCCCCTCATTCCCACTACCATTTTGTTGACCTGGGACATTACATCATTCCACATGGTTGTTAAAATCAAGAGGGTGATTTCAAATTGAAAAAGACTTTAAAAGGAAAAATCTGTGTTGTCATGGCGAAAGATCGCAAGATGACGATGCGTCGGCTCTGTGACTGATCACCTTGGCGGTGTATCGACTATGCACAGAAGATTTTGGTTTAAAAACCCCTATTCTGATTTTTTTTTGGTTGCATTCTTTAAGCTTAAACTTGGACATTATTTGTGGAATGTATGATTTCATGGTGGCTTGCACATAAATGCTTTAAATTTGGAGTATATATTGTCTTGTCACATTCCATATTGTTAGTGCTCCGATTTGACCGAGTCCCTTTTTGTCAACTACATGACTCGGGTGGAAGCATTTTCCAAGAAGCTTGAAGACTCAAGATGATCATGGAAGAAAATCATGCTCCACCAAGCTCAAAAGGTCATCATCATGACAATCACAAGAACAGGTATATGGCCATAGATGACCCTAGGTAGGACCTGTAACACCCGCCCCTTTTCACTAAAATCAGAGTCCATATATATATATATATATATATATATATATATATATTTTTTTTTTTTTTGAAATAAAAGGTGACAAAGGGCACGGGACGTCACGACGCGAGTTAAGTCCGAGCTTCTAAAGCCCGGCCCTTAACTGGCCAACCCTATGTGTGCGTGGAACTAAGTCCACGAAGAACGGTTCACACGTAGAAGTAAGCTTGCGGAATATTAAACTAAATGCGGAAATTATAATAGAGTCTATCCTACCGATTTTTAAATAGCAGGGAAGATATATTCATTTAATTACTAAAATACCTCAAAATCACAGTGTCCAAAATAAAATCCAAAACATAGCAAGTAATCTAAATTATTACATTCCGACGAGCTATGCTACTCAAATTACATTTCCAAAATAAATCTTAAATAAACTAAGTAGCTCGTTTCCCCAAGCTCCTATGCCTGGCTCCCGTCTCGTCCTTCGATTCCGCCATCTCATGCGTCATCAGCTAAGGTGGAAGTAGGGCGTTAGACAACGCGCCCAGTAGGACTCCGAGTAGGGCTAACACATGGATTAGTGATAACAAGCCTATCGGTAATAATATAATGAAAACCATAGAATGAATGCCATGCCATGGGTGTCTTATGTCATGAGTCCCACCCATCATCCTTACCAGTATACAATGTCTTTTTTTTTTTTACAATCATATATAAAATCCTCCTTGATGGAAAAACCTCTTCAAGATATCCTCATGTTTACTTCTCGGTCGCCCCGACGAAGCATGGACTCCGGTTATATCTCAACACATCAAGATATCCCCATGTTTGCTTCTCGGTCGCCCCGACAGAGCATGGACTCCTGTTTCATTATTTTCCTGCCCATGACATGCATGAGATGTAAATGCATTATGCTATGTAATATATATATATATATATATATATAATTCATAGCCTTCATATATAATTCATAGCCTAATCATATAATTCATAGCCTTAAAATATAATTCATAGTCTTAGCATATAATTCATATCCTTCGAATCCATCATAAACATATCATAGGATTACCAAAATAATTCAATAAAACATTCATACACACATAGTCCATGGCTTACAATAAGGCTGGAATCCTACCGAATACCGACTAGCGTCCCTTTACGTTTCCGTCCGATAATCCCGTCACCGATACGTGCACTGCTTGCGATGCCCGATACTTATTACATATGAATAAATCAGCCCATGTTTTTAACCATTTCAGTCCATTAATCATACCTTAGCGGGGTTCGGCCATACACATGGCCGAACCTCACTAACTAGGTCTGTGGGTCCCATTTAATCCATTAATTATTTTAATTACATGAGTCTAAAAATCAACCACCCTAGGCTTTATTTAGTCATACATAAGGTCATTTTTAAAACACCTATGTCCATGATTAATCTCCATGGGATTCAGCCATGTACCATAGCCGAACCCATGGTTCTTCCTTTTGGCCCTTATTTACCATTTTGCCACTCTTCCTCCATGGTTAAGTTCTCATTTTATTCCTCCCTTCTTAGGCCCATAATTGATTCATAATTTGGATCCCTTAATGACTCATTATCCATGACACAACATCATTAAAAATCAGCCACTTAATTATCCTAATCCCCATTCATTAATCACATACTTAGCTCCATACTTAGCCCATCAATTGGTTTGTAAAATGGGTCATGTGTTCAGCCATACACCATGGCTGAACCCATGATGTCTTTTTTTCCCATTTTTCTTAGGCCTATTTACCACATTTAGATTCAAAATAAGTCCCTCCATGAGGGGGTTTAAATCATACCTTTAAATCATCAACTTTGATCATCATTTGGTATATTTTGGTCCATCAAAACTACCAACCCTCCCCCAATATTTTCCATATTTTACACCCATTAAATTTATCAATACATCACCATAGGGTTCAAAACATTCCATCCATAAAATCTCACCATGGTTTTCCTCATTTAAAAACCCCTTTAAAAATCACTAACATTCATTCATTTAAAATTTAAAAAATCATTAACCACTTAACATAGCCTCCATTCTCTAAACCCATTAAAATTCTAACACCATCACCATAAGTTTCATGGTCCATCATTCATTCATGCCTTTTAAGGGTACAAAAAAATCATTCACATCTCCCATAAATTTCCTCATTTACAATCCCTTTAAAAATTACCACATTTAATCATTAAAACCCTAACAATCATAAATCATCCTCCATGGCTTCCATTCTTTATAACCTCATTAAAATCACTTAATCACCTACCATGGGGTTCGGCCATACTACATGGCCGAACCCTATGGTCTATGATCCCTTCAAAAATCCACACTTCCATGTTTAAATAAACCTTATTACATAATGTCCTTAATATCTCCATTCATTTTTCTTAATCTCTCCTTCCCATTTTGTCCATTTCTTACTTCATATTTTGGATGGATTTTAAATCCAAGGCCCATGATATTTTTGGCCACATTAAATCCAAGAAATGGACCCATTTTTAAACCTTAAAAACCTAACCTCTTGTTTTAGAAATACTTACAGATCCGACGGCTCCTCCGACTTTTCTTTCTCCTCTTGGATTCCTTGGCCTTCTTTCTTCTTCTTCTCCTTTGTTGGTCGGCCAAGATGTGCTTGACCCAATGAAAAACTCCAATGCTTGGGTCGGCCAATGATGGAGGTATATTGAGAGAGGGAGAGGAGAAGAGGATAAGGGAAATGTTTAAGTCTCCTTGGTCTTGATCTTGGAGTGGTGGCTTATGCTTTGAGTTTCTTCCTTCTCTTCTTCTCTTCTTAGTTTTCTTCTTCTCTTCTCCTTGGTGTGGGACGGTAATGGAGAGAACAAGAGAGGGAGAGAGTGAAAGAGTTAGATGGAAAGAGATGGAGAAATGAGATGAATCTATCCCATTTTTGTTGAGTGACCTACACTCCACCATTTAATTCCTCTCACCAACCAACATGGGCTAATGTGCTTAGTGGTGGTGGTTGGGATAAACCACCACCTTAGCCAACGTTTTTGGTGTCTTGTGATAAGGTGGTTTTGGTCTTCCATTTGACCATTTGACCAATTTAATTAATGCAATTAATTAAATCCTTAACTTAGGTTAATTAATCCCCATTTAGTCTTCTTTCAATCTAATTGATTTCTCTCCATTATTCCACCCATGGTTGATCAAGTCAACCATGGTGGCCGGCTCCACCAATCCTTGATCCACACGCCACCTCACTTGGTGAGGTGGAGATGGGTCCCATTCGGCCATGTCACCTTGATCATATTAACATTAACTTAGGTAATTTAAATTTTATTAAATCCATTCCAACTAATTGGATCACCATTGGGCCCATAGCCCAATTACATTCACCTCCTACCCATTTACCTTAGAGCTTACATCATCTTGATCCATTGGGTCCCAAATGGGTATTGGGCCCAATTTGACCATCCTTGGCCCAATTGACCATTTAAATGAATTTAATCCAATCCATGGTCCATTGGGCCATACTTGGGCCTTTGCCTCAAATTTTGATCCACTTAACATCTATTCCATCAAAATTCTCAATTTCCATCATTAAAATAAATAATAGCCACATATATATTGATTTGAAAATTCTGGGCTATTACAGGACCCACACCAAAGAGAGGACTACTAGGCTTAGTTGCATATGTTGGTAATAAACATAAAAAGCATAGAGAGGAAGCTGAATAGTGAACTTGGAAACATGATTTATGTTCACTGTCAGCACGAGAAGTCTATCTCACCAACCCCTCAGTTTAGTCAGGATCGACCCATCGTGGTAACTACTGGTCGACCAGATTGACATTGGTTCTGGAAATTAGAACTGTCATTCTGGAAATGGCTCTGACCGAGAGTCTCGTATGCACCGACCCCTCGGTGATGAACTTGAACGACCCCTTGTGGTCAACGACTAGGCGATATAAAACTTATAAGTTCTGGACTATGAACTTATAAGGGTCTCGATAAAACAAACACATCAGCAATCAAAGACTGATCGAGAGATATAGGACTGACCCCTCGGCAAAGAGCAACAAGTCATTCTGGGTAATACGTTTCCTAAGGGAAACTACTGTCAAGCATGTTTTGCACTAGAACGAGCCTCTTGTATGGACCAACCCATCGCTGCCATAAGTGTCGGCCTATCGGCGACAACAACATTTCGGCCGAGAAGTAATAATACCGTTGAGGGTGCATTTAATGCGCAACGGTCGGGTAGTTGAACGGTAATAAATATGAATACAGACCCATCGGTGCCACGAATGTGTCGGTCCTGGACAGTCAATATGCCGTTAAAATTCGTCTATAAATATGAGTGTTTGGTGATCGTTTTACCATCTTCCTTGAGCTTAAAAGAGTTATACACTCTAAGGAACGATCAACACTCTTGAGAGGAAGATCATTAACAACCAATCTTCAGATTGTATTTGCGAGTGAGAAAGAGAGGAGGAGAGAAAAATCATAGACAACAAATCTTCGGATTGAGTTACTAAGTGAGAGAGTTATAAACTAGGAAAGCTTTGGTTAAGCTAAGTTTCCTTGTCGCCCACATGATTGTGATTGCTACACGACGACTGCAAGAAGGAGTATCGACACAACTTGGGTGGGATATTCAAGAAACACACATCAGCGAAAAAGAGCTTTAGGACAAGTGCTTCTTGGTTTTTAATTTTCTTTTTAAAAACCTGTAACCTGAAAGTGGAGTAAAGGGAGGTACCCTTGAATCACTATAAAAATTCTAGAGGGTCATCTCTGGCATAGTGGTGGATGGAAGTCCCAACCAATTGAGTGAGGTGGAATTCCTACTTTATTTGTGAGGGTGTAAGTCCCCACATAGTGAATTTGGGGATAGCTCAAGGTTGAGCGAGTCCTAACAGTGGATGCAGGTTAGCGAACTGACCCACTATTATATTGTGCCATTGTGTTTGTGGTGTTATAGACAAAGTTTTGTGTTGATTATTTTAATTACATTTGCTAACACACACACTCTTGATTGGCTGTTTCCTGCTGCATTTAAATTAATTAATCAAGTAAATTAAAAAAGGACCAACGATTTTGGATTGACCTATTTAACCCCCTCTAGGGTGAATGAGGTTATTCTAGCACCCTTGTAAAGGGTACTTTCAATGGTATCAGAGCCTAGTGCTCATTATAAGGATTTAACCATGCGAGTAGTCTAAGCTAGAACAACATGGGGGACAATCATGCAATATCCAAACCTCCCTACTTCAATGGGTGAAACTATGCCTCTTAGAAGGCCAAAATGAGAAGCTTCTTTATCTCCATTGATTCATCGGTTTGGGATATTCTAAAGACTGGGTGGGAAGAACCCATTGAAGAGAAAACCGTAACATCCATCTCAACCACAAAACCAAACCCTTTGCCTCTTGGAACCCTGCTGAGAAATCTACTCAGACAGCAGATGGGAAAGCCATGAATGCCCTTAATTGTGCAGTTTGAGATAGTGAATACAGGCGAATTATGACCTGTAAAACTGCAAAGGACGCATGGGAAGTTCTTAAGAGAACCCATGAGGGCACCTCAATAGTTAAGAGGTCTAAACTTCAAATCCTCCAAAATCAGTTTGACACCACTAAAGTGAGGAGGATGAAGTTTTCATGGATTTTTATTCCAAGGTTAGTGACAATGTTAATCAAATGTTCGCTCTAGGTGAATGAATACCTGAGGACAAGGTATGCACCAAAATTGTCTGGAATCTTGCAGAAAGATTCAAGCCCAAGGTTGTGGCTATGGAGGACAACAGAGATGTGTCCTTGATGAACATTGATGATTTGGTTGGTTCATTGTAAACTTATGAACTACACTTTGAACAACCAAAGGATAAGTCAAATGCCTTGAAATCTTCCCTAAAAGAAAAGAAGACAAAAGAAAAAGAAAATGTTTTGGAAGATGAATTCTTAAATGATGAAATGGCAATGTTTGTCAAAAAGTTTTATTAAAACTTTACAAGAAGAAATAATTTGAGAAGAATGGGTAAGGGTGAACCGAGTAAAAATTACCCAAGAAGGCAAGAAGAAAACAGAGGGAAAGGGAGAGAGAGAGAGAGAGAGAGAGAGGATGTCTAGGAATAGACCTGTTACAACTGTGGGGGGAGATGACATTTCATTAATGAATGTCCCTCAGACAAAGTAAAACAGGCTATGAATGTGGGTGTTGTAATAACCTAGATTTTTCATTATATCAATAATTACAAAAATGCCCTTGGATTTATAAATTGAAGGGTTATGATCATAGATGAGAAAAATGGTGGGACCCATTGCTTAATGTACTTGTATAAGGTTTAAATTAAGTTAAATAGGCAAGGTACATTTATTTGGGTCAAAGAGGTTATATGGGTCAAAGGGACTCAAATGGGACCCAATGGGTCGTGGATGACATGATTAATCATTGATTAAACTTAAAGTTAATTTAGGTTAAGTTTAATTTAATGTTTGAGTGGGATTGAGATAAATTAAATGATGGAGATGAGTTGAGTTGAATTTATAGGTTGAGTTGCATTAAAATGAATGAGTTGAGTTGGGAGCTAAATAAATGAGTTGGATGGAATACTTAATTTTTAAGTGAGTGAGGTGTGGAGATAAAAGGTTGTGGGCTGTTTCAAATTCAAAACCAAGAGAACGTTGGCTGCATGGGAGGCTTTCCATGCATGTAACTCCTAAGTAATGAATGGGGTGGCTGTTTTTAGGAGTTACATAGGTGAGTGTTTGTATTTCAAATTCAAATGCATATATACGTTGGTTGCATGGGGGTGTACCTCATGCATGAAACTGCAAGTTAGGTGATAAATGGAAGTTGCTGTTTTATGGAGTTACAAAAAGGGGTTTTGACTTTTCAAAATCAAAATACTAGACTACACGTTGGAGTTGCATGGGATTGTTATTCCATGTATATAACTCCTACAAAAGAGATAAATGGGGTGGCTGTTTGGGAGTTACAAATGGGGAGGAATTATGTTTTAAATGTAAGATGTAAAACACGTTGGATTGCATGAGAATTATTCTATGCATGAGAATTAAAGGGGAGTTGGAAGGTTGAGTTGGTCCAAGTGAATCAAATGGGTTAAGTTTTATTTAATTGGGTCAAAGTTTGTGAAATGGGTCAAAATGGCCAATTTGGATCCAAGGGGTCGGGTTTGACTTTGTTGACCACTAAGTGAGTCCAAGATTGATTAAATTGGGGCTGGTTGAAGTTTGAAATAAAATCATATAGTTGAGTTAAATAAGTGAGCTGATTTGGAAATAAATTATAAGTGAGTGAGTTGATTTGAAATAAGTTATAAGTGAGTTGTTTTAAATTATAAATGAGTGGAGTATGAAGTTGAAGGGCTGGTTTTCATATTCAAATAAGATGGCCACAACGTTGGAATACATGTGTGTGTTATTTTCATGCATGTAACTCCAATGATGGAGAATGAATGGGTTGCTGTTATGTGGAGTTACAAAAGAAGTTTTGACTTTTCAAATTCAAAAAGGTACACCACATGTTGGAACATGGAAAGGTTTCATCTCAAGATGAAACCCCCATTTGAATTGTTAATGGGAAAAGGAGCTAAGGAGGGGGTTACACAAATTCAATCAACAAAGGACGTTGGGAACATGAAAAGGTTCATTTCATGATGAAAACCCCCAAGTAACATAAGGATTTTGGGTTAAGGCAATGGGAGTTACACAAGGTTAACTTTGGGCTGAATTTGAGTAGCCAAAGAAGTTTCATTTTTTACTCTCTCTATCTCTCTCCCTCTCTTAGACGTTGATCATATTTCCAAAACCAAGAACATCAGCTGGTTACTGATTTGCAATCAGTCCTAAGTTGATTTCTTTCACCAAGACAAAAGCACACATTGAGCAAAGAAGTTTGGCACCAAGGTTTAAGATCAAAGTTTCCCTTCTCTCTCTTTTACTCTCAAATCCTATCACTTGGCTGAAGTATTTCAAGGAGGTGGCAGCAAGGCTAATCTCAATTAGGAGAACAAGAAGGTAGAGGGTAGACTAAGGATCTAAAAGGAGTCAAAGAACCGAAAGAGTCGCGGTGTGGTAAGTGCACTATGAACCTTGTCAAATAAGTTGGTCAAGGAAATGTGATCTGGCCATTGTGTGGCCAGATCCATCAATGGTTTAGATTAGGTAGTATGCTGTCTTTAAATAATAAAATATGGACCATAGGGTTCGGCCCCTTTGGATGGTCAAACCCCATGAGAAAACTTGGTGATTTTTATGGTGTTTGAAAGACAAAATCCATATTATGAAATGGAGGTTTTAAGGGATTTTAAATAGAGATAAGCTCGCTATTTTGGACCAGTTATGGGATGGCTGAATGATGTGGTTTTCATGGTTAAAGTGTGGAGTCTCATATGTATATAATTGATGGAAGTGTTGTGTTAAGAGAACCATAAGGTTCGGCCATGTGTATGGCCGAACCCCATGGACTGTTTTGATGGATGGTTGGATTAAGTTTATGATGGAATTATGCAGTAATTGTATGCTTTGATTTAAGAATTATATATGTTTGTCTATGGACTTAGATTAGGTAAATAATCAGCCATCATGAATGATGGAAAGTGGGGACAAAAATCAGATTGGTGAGGTTCGGCCATGTAGTATGGCCGAACCCCACTAATGGTGATTGATGGACTTAATGATTAATTTGTATGGTTAAGTGAAGGATTTAAAAGGACCAAATTAAGATGGTGAGGTTCGACCATGTGATATGGCCGAACCCCACTAAGATGGTTTTATTTTAGGCTATGGAAGTTAGCAAAAGTAAGCATTGGTTAGACCTAATGGCAAAACTGTAAATACAACATAAATTGTATATGTGAATGGATTGATCAAAAGACTTAAAAAGAAGGGTCCAAAATCAAGTGGTAAGGTTCGGCCATGATGTATGGCCGAACCCTACCAAAGTATGTTTGAGGTGTGAGGTGGATTAAGTATGTTTAATGGTGTTTAACATAAAAGGTTAGTCTCAATGGCACAATCGTAATTATGGGTGAAATGATAAAAAATAAAATGATCATATGATTGGATAAATGGCCTAAAACCAAAGTGGTAAGGTTCAGCCATAATGTATAGCCGAACCCTACCAAGGTTCATTTGGGAGTTTTGGGTTAATCAAAATGGTTTAGATAAATAAGGGTGACCAAAGTTTTAATGGGTGAGGTTCGGCCATAGCCACTAAGTGGTTCTTGGAACATTAAGCTTTGCTGGAAATTAGGTAGATAAATGATTAACTTGCTGCTATGTACATAAGGTATTTGGATTTCTAGAACGGTATACAAGCCGTGATCGGAAGACGGCTCAAAGGAAGGGTCAAACATAGTAACATAGTGTAGGTTTCCTACCTTTTTGTAGCCACATATGATATTTGCTGTTTTATGTTGAGCTTGATAAGTTATTTGAATGAAATGTTATATTTACAAATGGCATGTTTGCATAGACATCTCATGCATGGCATGGGATGACGGTGTTGTAACCGGAGGCCACACTCCGTCGGGGCGTCCGAAAGACCATTGTGGGGTACCTTGATGATGAGAATCTCATCAAGAGGAAGCCGGAGGCCACACTCCATCGGGGCGTCCGAAAGACCACTGTGGGGTACCTTGACGATGAGAATCCCGTCAAGAGGAGGCTATGTAGAATGGTGACGGGTGGGACTCATTACATGTTCATTTCATACATAGCATTGTTTTATGGAATTTTGATAAACATGTATTATTATATTATTTGCATGTTTTTATACTAACCTTGTGGTAGCCCTAAACGGAAACACTACTGGGCGCGTTGATCTAACGCCCTATCTCTATCCTTAGTGGATGATGCAGGAAAGGAAAAGAACGAGGATCTTGAAGGAAACCAAGCCTAGAAGCTTGGGCTTTGAGTGGACTTTTAATGGACTTTGATTTATGGATTGGTTTATGGATTTTTATTGAAGTTATTGGACAATGTAATTTGATAGGTAGATGATGTTGGCATGTAATAATGTAGCTACTATGGTTTGGTTTATTTGGATGGTTTGGAATGAATGGTAGACTAAGGTTATTTAGTAATTTTGGAGAATTTGACTAAGTGCTTTGCTATCTATTGATGTAAAATTGAGTAGTCATAGGATTTATTATAATCTCAGTTAGACTAAGACTAAGTATATTCCGCATGCTGTATTTGGACCATGTGTGGATCGATTCTTATGGACTTAATCCATACGCACATGGGCTTGGCCAGTTAAGGGTCGGACTTTAAAAGTCCGAACTTAACTCGCGTCGTGACACTCCGCCCCGATCACTTGTTTATTATATTTAAAAAAAAAATAAACTCTGATTATTAGAGTGAAAAGGGCAGGGTGTTACAGGTGTGACCCATATAGAAACTTCTGAATCAGAAAGCAATTCGGATGAGGAGAGTCAACAAAAAACTGTTGTTAAAAAGGTCTCATAGCCTCGATCATTGATGATCGTGAAAAACCAACAAGTAACAGAGGAAGATGAGAGTGAAGATGATGAAGATCTTCAAGCTTCCTACAGTGCCTGTTCCTTGAGAGTGAGAGGAATTCTAAAAAACTCAACAAAGTCAAAAATGAAAATTTGAACCTCTCTAATCAAGTGAAAGATTTAAAAAAAAGAAAAATATCTCTTAATATCCAAACTGGAACTCTCTAATTATGAAAACGCAAACCTAAAAGAGAGTAATAAAACTCTTCAAGAAGAGATAACCATTCATTGCAAGGATCTCGAGAATCTGTGGCATCATAATAAACTTCTTGAATAAGATGTTAAAAAACTATCTTTGGAAGTAAGGGAATTAAAAATTGACGAAGAAAAATTCCAAGGAAGGTGTCTAGTAAGACAGTATGGTGATAGGTCTGGTCTTAGTGCCTCATTCACCAAAGAACCTATACATCATAAAGTGTCTAGTAAAACAAATATCTCTCGTTTTTCAATGGGTAAGTGCAATTTCTGTCACACATCTCAAAAGAAATTGCTATCATCTGAGGATATATCTGGAAAAGAAAGCACGAAGGCAAAATCAAGAAAAACCTAAGCTTAAAAGACATCCACCAACACCTAATCCTAAAATAAATCCAAGGAAGGTGGATACAAGGCAAGATTCTTTGCTAAGACAAATGAATCATGTCTTAAGAGAGTTGATGAATCCAAGGTTTGGTCATCAAAGGTACGATTGTAGGGGTATATATGCAACACCAAAATGCCACAACATTTGTACCTAGGAGATAGTCCATGAATCATATTTTGTTGTGGTTTAAGATTCACTTCCATATCTTAGACCACTACAAATGAACTCACAAGAGACCATGTGAGTTCACATAGCAGAAAAATGCTATGACATGAAGAAAGGAATTGGCCACATACAAGTCTAGAATGTACTCTTCCTGGCTATAGTACATATTCTACTTGGAAAGCCATATATTCTATTCAAAGTGTTTCTGAAAATATAATTTTTCAATGAGAATTGCTCTGTGTGTGCATGTTTTGATGAAATTATGCTTGGCACATGTGTGCATGAATATATGTTTTCCGTGCTTAGATTAAGATCTCCATCAAGTTGCACAAATTAAGGATGATTACTCTGCAATCTAAACTTCTCGGTGTTGTCGACATGTTGGTGAATAGACTGTCGGAGTGACAGACATGTTGTTACTGTGCGAAATCAATGCACTATTAAAAAGGGGGAAAGTCAAAAAAGTCGATCTGCCGGTGGAACCGACATATCGGTGAGACAGAAAGTTAAAATAAAAAGGGGTCACTTTCTCTGAAAGCAACAACACTTTCGAATTCATTGTTTTCCCTCCCACGAAGGTCTGTGGTCCCTCTTTCTCCTCCCGTTCCCTAGACCAGTCGATAGGACCTCTCGGAGTGATTTCTTATGGGAAAATCATGGGGCTTTCATTCCTCAAACCTCTATAAGCCTGAAAATCACCATTCTTGGTGCTATCATAGATCGAGTAAAGCTCAGGTTTCATCTCATCACTCCTCGAGCCATTGATTAAGGACCTTCTCTCGGAAAAACCATGCCTACAAAGATGGCAACTCAGTCACGTCCCAAAATTATTGTCGGACGAGGAGAATCCACTCGTGCCAGTCGATGGGCCAAAAGGGCCAAAAGGTCAGCTTCTCATTTCTGCCCTGTCTCGAGCTTTGAAAATCCCACTTATGTTAAAAAAGAACAAGATACACAAATAGACGAGAAAGAAGGGGAGAAGAAACAGAAGAGGGGAATGGTCCTCAAACTGGTCATGAAGAACATGTTGACATTTCTGACGACATCAGTGAGGAGGACAATCATCGATCTGAGGACCTTAGGGGAGATTCTGATGAGGAAAGGGAAAGAGAATATGAATACCCTCGTCGAGTGATGGACAGTCTGAACAAAAAGGTCTTCAGACTGAAAAAAAGGATTGACTGCTTTGTGAGCTCCCTGGATAGAATGAGGATTACAATCCAGGATCTTGTTGCTGCTACCTCCTTCTCTGATCGAGTTCCAGATACTCCTCCTCCTCCTACACCTTTTATAATAACCCGGATTTTTAAATCAAGAAATATATTGGCTATTATTTATTTTAATTGTTGAAACTAAGAATTTTGATGAAATAGATGTTAGATGGATCAAAGTTGGGGCAATGGCCTAAGAATGCTCCAATGGACCATGAATTGGATTATTTCCAATTAATTGGGTCAATGATGGTGAATTGGGTCAAATGCCCAATTGGGACCCAATGGGTCAAGATGGATTGAGCATTAGGGTAAATGGGCAAGAGATGGAATTAATTGGGTCATGGACCCAATTCTGATCAAAGGCATGGGGTTCACCTCATCAAGTGAGGTGGCAAGTGTAGGAGTGGAAATCCAAGTGGCATAGCCAAGTGGGACCCAACTCCACCTCATCAAGTGAGGTGGTGTGTGGGCTAAGGTACAAGTGGGGCCGGCCACCATGGTTGACTTGGTCAACCATGGGTGAGTTAAAGATAAATTAAAGAAGATTAAATGTAGTAAGTGGAATTAAATTATTTAATGGTAATGACCTAAGTTAGATATAAATTCAAATGATTGAGTTGGGAAATGAGTTGCATTTATATGGAGTGAGTCAAGTGGGGAGTGAGTCACATAAGAGACCAAAAGATGGAGTGAGTCAAGAGGGTGGTTTCATCTCATGGAAACCACTCCATCAAAACCGTTGGGGGGTGGTGTATGCCATGTGTAGGGCATGCACCCCCCTTGGCTACACAATGATGCTTAGGTGGAGGGCATACATTGGCCGAAGGAGAGGTGGTGGTTCCTTCTCATGGAAACCACCAAACCACCCAAGAAAACAAGCAAACCAAAGCCATTGGGATGAAGGGTGGTATGCCATGTGGAGGGCATGCACCCCCTTGGCTAGACAAGGAGCTTAAATGAAGGACATGCTAGGCCATGCATTGGTCAAAAGAGAGGTGGTGGTTCCATCTCATGGAAACCACCCAAACCACCAAAGGAACCCAAGCCAAAACCGTGGGAGGAGAGTGGTGTGTGCCATGTCGGAGGGCATGCACCCGCTTATTTGGTCAAAGAGCCCATGGGGAAGACTCCACATTGATGAGGGTGGAGTCTAACCCAAGCAAACCCTATACAAGATGGAATGAAGACTTTGATCTCATTCATCTCATCTCACTCTCTCCCTCTCTCTTAAGGGCGATCCCCCTCTCAAGACAAAGAAATTAGAGTAATTTTGATCTCATCTCACTCTCCCTCTCTCAAGTTGGCCGACCACTCTCATTAAACAAGAAAGACTAAGGGATTTTACATTCTCTCCTCCTCTCCCTCTCTCAAACCTACACTCTTTGGCCGAACCCTCTATTTGGGTTTTCATCCCAAGACCTCTCAAGCAACACACTCTTGGCCGAAGTTCAAGGAGGAAGAAGGAAGAAGAGGCTAAGGAAGGAGAAGAGCGGAGGAACAAGACGGAACGGAAGAAAGCGGAGGAGTCGCGGAATCGGTAAGTATCACTTGACAAGATTTTATTAATTTGAAGGAGTTAAAGGAAACCATGGAATCCCATTTTTGGATTGGACAGTTGGCCAAAATATTATGGGCCATGGATTTAAAATCCATCCAAGAAATGAGATGGAAAATGGACAAACCCTAATGGGTAAGATAGGCTATGTAAATCATGGAATATTAAGGACATTATATATATATGGCTAAGGACCTCTTGCATGAACAATATAAGGATTATGATCAAGGATCATGGGTTGGCCTTGCATGGCCGAACCCTAATCTTATTATGGCTAAGGACCTTATGCATGTCCCATGTAAGAAATGGTGAATGATCAAGGATCATGGTTTGGCCCTTGCATGGCCAAACCCTAGATTTCAATGTATATGAATCATGAGGACTAAAAAGGGATTGGATGAGTTTCGGCCATCGTGTACAGCCGAACCCCATCAAGTGATCTAACCTTTGATATTTGATGAATAAGAGAAAATAATGATTCATAGGGTTCGGCCATGTTGTATGGCCGAATCCCCATGGAAGGGTATTAATGATTTTAAAAGGTTTTAAATGGATATATGTTGGTGATTTTAAAGGGTTTTAAAGGAAGGAAATTGTAACACCCCGGATTTTCAAGTTATAAATATATATAGAAATTGTCCATTTAATTTGTGAATTAATGGATATGGACCTTAGATGGTTAAGGTGTTGGGTCAATTGCCCAATTAAAACCCAACGGATTGTGGATATGGTTCAATTGAAATAAATGGGTGAGTTTTATTTAATTGGGTCAAGGTTGTCAATTGGGTCAAATGCCCAATTGGGACCCAATGGGTCATGATTGACTTGGTTGACCACCAAATGAGTTCAAGTTCAATTAAGGTATAGCTAAATTAAATTGGATTGAGTTCAAAATGGAATCAAGGAATTGAGCTGATTTTAAGTGAGTTAAATGAGTTGAATTAAAGTTATGAGTTGTGTTAAAAATATGAGTTGAATGGGAAGTTAAGGGGACCTTCATTTTAAGTGAGTGGAGTGGGAAGATGAAGAGTTTTTGGTTGTTACACAAAGCATACCATGGGTACACACGTTGGAGACATGGGAGTTTCATCTCACGGGATGAAACACCAAAGGAAGCATTAAATGGGGAGGTGAATGGTTTTGGTTGTTACACAAAGTCATCCGAGGCATACACGTTGGAAGATGGAGGGGTGTTCCATCTCAAGTGGTGTCTTGGCCAAGCCAAGGGACACTTGGGAAGACAACATCATTATGAGGAAGTTGAAAGGTTGGTTGTTACACAAAGTACATACAAGGCTACATGTTGGAAGGGGTGGGAGTTTCATCTCATGGGATGAAACTCCAAAAGGAATATTAATGAGAAATGGAAGGGATTTTGCTTGTTACACAAGGTATGCCCATGCATACACGTTGGAACATGGAAACCCAAGGGTCATATGGTGGGGAGTTTCATCTCATGGGATGAAACCCCCAAAGAAAGTATCAATGGGGAGGAGAAGAGTCATGGGAGTTACAAAAGGGGTATCAATCAATGGATACCACCCTTGGCTGAACTACATTGGGCAGCAAATAGAATTATTTACTTTATCTCACTCTCTCCCTCTCTCACTCAAGGCCGATCCCCCTCTCAACACAAAGGACTTAAGAGTAGTTTTGATCTCAAGCTCCTCTCTCTCTCAAACCTACACCCTTTGGCTGAACCCTCTCTTTGGGTTTTCATCTCAAGACCTCTCAATTTCACACTCGGCCAAGGATCAAGGAGGAGGAAGAGGCTAAGGAAGAAGAAGATCAAAGAAACAAGAAGGAGTGAAAGAAACCGGAGGAGTCGCGGAATCGGTAAGTACCCAATGAGATTTTATTAAGTAAGATGGTCAAGGAACATGGCCGAACCCTAATCTTGTTGTGGCGAAGGACTTATGCATTACCATTGGGAAATGGTGGATGATCAAGGATCATGGTTTGGCCCTTGCATGGCCAAACCCTAAATTGTATGTATAAGAACCATCAAGGACAAAAAGGGGATTGATGAGGTTTGGCCATGGGTATGGCCGAACCCCATCAAAGGATCAATCATAGATGTATCATTTATTTTAATGGAAATGATGAACCATGGGGTTCGGCCATGTTGTATGGCCGAACCCCATGGAAAGGATATTGGTGATTATTAAGGATTTTAAAGGGTTCAAATGGATGTATGTATGAGAACCATCAAAGGATCAAACCATAGATGTATGATTCTTTTTGAAGAAAATGAGGGACCATAGGGTTCGGCCATGTTGTATGGCCGAACCCCATGAAGGGAGGTTATTGATTTTTAAAAGGATTTTTAAGCATGAAAACCATGAAAGTATATGGGTGATGTGAAAGGGTTTTAAAGGATGGAAACCATAGATGTATGTTAGTGTTTTTAAAAGGTTTTAAAGGACCATAATGATGGAACATTATTGGTGATTCTAAGTGGGTTTGAAAGGTTGTAAATGATAACCAAAAGTGAGGAAATGGTGAAGAACCATGGACCATGGGTTCGGCCATGTTGTATAGCCGAACCCCATGGAGAAATATTGAGGTGTTTACATGTATCTAGACCATGAAGATGATGGAGTAATGTTGTAATCTTAATAGGTTTTAAATATTGAAGATAATGTTTTAAAGTGAGAAACCTAAGTGTATGATTAAACCCCATGGAGGGACCTTGGTTCATAGACTTAAATATTGTAATTGATTTAATGGAGAACATGGAAATGAGACATCATGAGTTCGGCCATGGTGTATGGGCGAACCCCATGAACCATTTTAATGGGTTATTTATGAATCTAGGCATGTTTAAATGACTGAAATGGTTAGTCATGGATCTATGTTATGGACTTAAGTATGGGTAAGTAAAGTGATTACCTATGGAAGGAAAGATATGGCCAAACCCCACTGGTGCATAGTGGACAGTGGACAGTGGGCAGCGGGTAACCTACTGATTTTATGAATGAAAATTGATATGAATGTTTTACTTGATTTATGGACCTAAGTATGTATAGATAAAAGGAGTGATTAGCTATGGAAAGAATAGATGGCTAAGATGGATATAGATTTGTATGATTGAATCATGGAAATGAAGGACCATGGGTTCGGCCATGGTGTATGGCCGAACCCCATGAGGAATGTTTTGTGGACTTAGGTTGTTATTATGTTAAATGATTAATTTATAAGTGATTAGATTAATGAATCAAAGATGATATGATCTTGTAATGGCCCGAAATTTTTAAATTAATATAAATGTGGATATTATTTGCTTTAATGATGGAAATTGGAAAATTTATGGAATAGATGGTAAATGGATCAAAGTTTGGGCAAAGGCCCAAGTATGGCCCAATGGACTATGGATTTGATTTAAATTCATTTAAAGGGGCAATGATGGTTAAATGGGTCAAGAATGGTCAAATTGGGTCAAATACCCATTTAGGACCCAATGGGTAAAGATAGTTAAGCTCTAAGGTAAATGGGTAAGATGAAAATGTAATTGGGCCATGGGCCCAACTGGTGATCCAATTAGAATGAATTGAATGGATTTAAATCACCTAAGTTATTTTGAATTAAGCCAAGGTGATGTGGCCAAGTGGGACCCACCTCCACCTCACCAAGTGAGGTGGTGTGTGGGTCAAGGATTGGTGGGGCCGGCTACCATGGTTGAATTAGTCAACCATGGGTGGAGGTATGGAGGTAATTTAAAGAGATGAAATTAGGTTAAGTGGGAATAGATTAACCTAAATTAATAATTAAATTAATTAGTTGATTAGTCTAATCAAAGGTGGGTCAAATAAGTCAAATGGTGGTTTTAAACTAACACAAACCATTTAAACAAAACACAAAACACGTTGGACTTGGGTGATGGTTATCCCAACCATCACCATAAAGCAAAATAAATATCTTATGGTAGGTGGAGGAATTAAATGCCCAACCTAAATGAGATAAGCTTTGTTTTTCTTTCCCATCTCTTATTCTATCTTCATTTTACTCTCCCCATTTTGCATTCTACCATTGCCGTCCCACACCCAAGGTGAAGGAAAGAAAGAAAAGCTAAGGAGAAAAGAAGAGAAGGACAGAAGAACGAAGTGAAATTTTAAGGAAAATCACTCTAAGATCAAGGTTTATTATCTCCCCTTTCATCATCTTTCCCTTTCCCTCTCTCAAACAAACCCTATCATGGCCGATCCTAAGATTGGAGGTTGTCACCATTGATCAAGCGTCTTGGCCTACCTAAAGACCAAAAGGAAGGAGGAAGGAGGCTAAGGAAACCGACGGGAGTGGCGAAGTCGGAGGAGACGACGGATTGTGAGTATTTCTTAAACAAGAAATTTTGGATTTTTAGGGTTTAAGATTTGGGATTTATTTTGTGAATTTAATGGTGGTCAAATGATTTTATGCCTTGGATCTAAAATCTATCAAATGGAAGGAAAGGAAAGTGGGCAAAACCCTAATGGAGAAAAAATTAGGGTTAAGAAAAAATAAAAGGGATTAAGGACATTATATGGTTAATGTGATTAAACATGGATGTATATACATTTTTTGGAGTCAAAGGCCATAGGGTTTGGCCATGTAGCATGGCCGAACCCCATGGTAAGTGATGTATGATTTTTTTAGGGTTTTGAAAAATAGAAGCCATGGAGGATGACTTAGGGTTTTAAGATTTTAATGATAAAATGGGGATAATTTTAAAGGGGTTTTTATGAGAAAAATCATGGGAAATATTGATGATTCTTAATGGCTTAAAAGGCATGGATGGAATGAACCTTGAACCATGGGTTCGGCCATGGTGTATGGCCGAACCCTATGGTGATGTAATGGTGGTTATTAAATGGGTTTAAAGGATAGAAAAGATGGATTAATGTGCTAATGAGTTTAGGGTTTTAAATGAATAAATGTAGTGATTTTGAAAAGGGTAGAAATAATGATTTAAAAAAAATAAAACCATGGAGAGGTTTTTGGTGGATCTAAAAGTATTTGGATCATGAAGACAATAAGGAAATATTGGTGGCTTGAATGAACCTTAAATATAATTAAGGTTGACCAAATGTAATGATCCAAATGGGGTTAAGAGTAATGGTTTGAAAGTGTGATTTAAACCACCTCAAGGAAGGATTTATTTTGGATCTAAATGATGTAAATAGACCCAAGAAAAAATGGGAAAAGGACACCATGGGTTCGGCCATGGTTTATGGCCGAACCCATGGCCCATTTATGAGCCTTTTGATAGGTTAGATTGGAGTATGAATGTGTTTAAATTGATTGGGATTAGGTTAAGTTAAGGACTTATATTTAATGAGTTCATGTTATGGTTAATAGGTCACTAATAGATCTAAGTTATAGATCAATTTTGGACTTAATCATGCATGGATAAATGAGTGATTAATCATGGAAAAGAGGTAGTGGCAAAACCGTAATTAATGGCCAAATTCAAGAATTCCATGGAGATTGATCATGGACTTAGGGGCTGTAATGTAATAACCTTATAAGTGATTAATAAAGCCTAGGGTGGCCGATTTTTAAGACTTATGGGATTAAAAGGTTTAATCGATGAAATGGGACCCACAAAACCTAAATAGTGACCGGTTTTTCATATGGACTTGGAAATAATTAATGGGCTTAAAGATAGTTAAAATATGGACTGATTATGTGTATGTAATAAGGTATTGGATATCGCAAGCGGTACGCGTGTCGGTAGACAAATTATCGGACGAAAACGAAAAAGGACGCTAGTCGGTATTCGGTAGGATTCCTACTATTTGTAAGCCATGGATTAAATGCTATGTAATTGGTTTATTGGTTTATTTTTAGTAATTATATTGATTAGTTGTATGATGGGTTTTAAGATTATGATATGTTTAAGATGGATTATTATGGCTATGATTAAGTATTATATGGAACATGGCTATGAATTACGTTTTAAAGTTATGCATTATAAGTTTAGGCTATGTATGATATGTTAAGGTTATGAGTTATAAATATTACATAGCATAATGCATTACATCTCATGCATGGCATGGGCGGATAAAAATAAACAAACCGGAGTCCATGCTCCGTCGAGGCGACCGAGAACAGGCATTGGGGATAGCCTGATAGGCTATAATCGGAGTCCATGCTCCGTCGGGGAGACCAAGAACAGGCATGGGGATAGCCTGATAGGCTATAACCGGAGTCCATGCTCCGTCGGTGCGACTGAGAACAAGCATGGGGATACCTTGACGAGGTCTTGCTGTCAAGGGGGATATGACATCATGAAGGTAGGGATGATGGGTGGGATTCATAACATAGACAGCCATGACATGGCATTCACTTTATATTTTCATTATATGATGGTTTACCAGTTTTCATTGTGTTATTATCTGTATGCTGTTATTACTAATCCATGTGCTAGCTCTACTCGGAGTACTACTGGGCGCGTGGTCTAACGCCCTACTTCTACCCTAGTTGATGACGCAGAAAATGCCGGAGCAGAAGGACGAGACGGGAGTCAAGCTTAGGAGCTTGGGGAGACGGATTATTTACTTTGTTAAGCTTTATTTTGAAAATGTATATTTGAATAGTTAACTTGTCGGACTGTATATTTTAGACTTATTACTATGTTTTGGATTTTATTGTAGACATATAATGTTATGGCATTTTAGTAATTAAATGATGAAATCTTCCCTGCTATCCAAAAATTGTAGGTTAGTCTCTATTATCATTCCGCATTAAATGTAACATTCTACACACTTACTTCTACGTGTGAACTGTTCTTCATGGACTTCGTTCCACGCACCCGTAGGGTTGGCCAGTTAAGGGCCGGGCTTTAGAAGCTCGGACTTAACTCGCGTCGTGACGTCCGCACCCTTTGTCACTTAATAATTCAAAAAAAAAAATTTAGAGTCTGATTTTCTGTAACACCCCAATTTCTCAATGAAATGGATAATTACGAAAATGCCCCTGGATTTGGTGAATTTAATAATTATGATGTTAAATGAGAAAATGGTGGGGCCCATTGCTAAAATTAAGGTCATATGAACACATTAGGAATGTCAAGTTTGATTGGATGGGCAATTTCTCAATGAAGTGGATAATTACGAAAATGCTCCTGATGTGTTAAATTAATTATTTTATGATGTTAAGTAAGGAAATGGTGGGGTCCATTGCTCAAATTAAGATCATATGAGCACATTATGAATGTCAAGTTTGATTGGATGGGTAATTTACATCAATTGGGTCAAAAATGGCTAAATGGGTCAAAGGGCCCAAATGGGACCCATCGGGTCTTACTGGTGTATTTGACCGCTTTGTGATATTCAATTAAATGGAGTTAATCCTATTTGATTGTAAATCAAGTGGAGAAAAAATGGGTAGGCTTGATCCATATGTAAAAACCAATTAGAAATGACCAAAATACCATAATTGGGTCATGGAGTCAAAAACGGGTCAAGGAGCTAAAAGTGGACCCAACGGGTCGAGTTGACTATAGTTGACCGCGTGGACCCTCAAGGGAGCTAAAATATGAGTTAAATCAGTTGAGTGGGACTGAGGTGAGTTGAAATTAAATCAAGTAGTGAGTCAACTCAAGTGCATTAAATGAAATGCATTAAGTATGGTGAGTAGGACATGTGAGTTGGGTGAGTCAAAATGTAAGTCAAATGGGCTGTAAATTCAGTGAGTTAAGTAGAATATGAGGATGTGTGGTGATCTCAAACAAACCCAAAACAAGTCCCACACGCTGGGGACTTGTTATGGTGAGTTTCATGCAAAACATTAAATTGGAATATGGGGGGTTTCTATTCCATTTGGAAACCCCAAGCCTTCAACGTTGGAATGCCAATGGGTGCACTTGTTGGCAGCAAGTGTCCCATTGGTTTAGGCAACAATTGATGAGGGAGTGGAGGGGTTTGAGGGCTGAATTATTAAAGGAAACAAACACCATCTTGGCCGTTTTTCACCATTGAAAAGCCAAGATTCTCCATCTCTCTCTCCCTCTCTCCAATTCATTTGCTTAAGTGGAACAAGCAGAGGTTTTTGGCATCAATTATTAAGCTTAAACCAGCAAGGAATTAAGGAAGAAAGGAAGAAATAAAAGGAAGAAGGCAAGGAGCAAAGGCAATAGGAAGAGCTTGGAATTTGGTAAGTGTTTCATGGACTTTTGGATTAATAAAGTGGGGTATGTATTGGGCCATGGTCATGGCCGAATACATCAATGTTTAACCTTGATTATGGAGGATTTAAAATGGTAAAAATAACCATTGGGTTCGGCCACCATGGAGGGCCGAACCCCATGCAAGAGATTGCTTGGTTTCATGTTTTGAAACATGAAAACCATGGATTTTGTAGACTGTTTTTACATATTTTATTAGATTCAAAATACATGTTTTAATGAGGGTTAAAACATGGGTTTGGATATCAGAAAAGGCTGAAGTTTATGTGGTCTAAATCAGTGGATTAAAAGATGGAAATGGACCATTCGGTTCGGCCACTTTGCATGGCCGAACCCCATGGAAACAAGTGATTGTTTTTAATAGTTTTTGGAAATTAAAACCATATAGTTTGGGACTGATATTAGATGTTATTATTTGGATTTAAAATGCATGTTTTGAGGAGGTTAAAACATGGATTTGGATGTTGGTTTCAGACCCAAGATAAAGGGTCAAAAGTTCAAAACCAAAGGTCATGGTGTTCGGCCAATGAGCATGGCCGAACCCTATGAAATTGAGCTAATTTTGGATGTTAGTTTGAAAGATAAAAACCTGTTAATAATATACTGTTATTACATGATTATCTGAGGTTTAAAAACAGTAAGAATAACCATTGGGTTCGGCCACCATGGAGGGCCGAACCCCATGTAAAAGAGGGTTGGTTTTCATGTTGGAAAACATGGAAACCATACACCTTTGTGGACTGTTTTTGGGAGATTTTTATGTGATCAGATTACTGATTTTGGGTTGGCCATAGGATGGCTAAACTATGGGTTTAACATGGCTAAGGGATAGAGCCAATTAGTATGTAAATAAAAGGACATTGTTGAGCAAAAGAACCATAAGGGTTCGGCCATGAGTATGGCCGAACCCCATGGATTGTTTTCATGGGTCATTTTATGGATGCATATGTGTTTTTAATTAGAATTATGGTTGCTGTTTTTTATGGCTAAGATGTATGATAAATGATGAGAGATCATTAGGAGAATTGGACTTTATGCTAATTCATAATGAATGGGTTAAATAGCCTAAGCTTATGAGTAGTAGTTGGTAATGGTTCTATGTTGATTTAAAAGGTTTAAAATACCCTAATGGAAAACCATGTAGTAATGGATAAGGGAACCATTGGGTTCGGCCGAAGGTATGGCCGAAACCCCATGGAGTAAGTTTGGTGGATTAAAGATTGGACAGACCAATGGCAAATCTGTGAATACAAGCCAAATGAAGAGATTGATCAAAAGGACTGATAAGATGTTTTAGGTCTCATATGTGAATGGACATGTAAATAAGATTATGATTTACTTATTGTTGCATAATAAGGTACCGAAAGTTGAACGACGAACGAGTCGTGACCGGATAAAGCCTAAGAAAGAACGGACGCTGAAGTGATTCTTTTGTAGGTTTCCTACCTTTATTGTAACCACTATTCCATATGTTGCTTTACGTTGATTTCGATAACTTATATGTTTGTAAAGTTATGTTTCTAAATGACATGTTTGCATAGACATCTCATGCATGGCATGGGATGATGATGCTGTAACCGGAGGCCACACTCCGTCGGGGCGTCGGAAAGACCACTGTGGGTTACCTTGACGATGAGAATCCCGTCAAGTGATGGCTATGTTGAATGGTGATGGGTGGGACTCATTACATGTTCATTTCATACATAGCATGATTTTATGGAATTTTGTCTCACATGTATTATTATTATATTATTTGCATGTTTTTGACTAACCATGTGGTAGCCCTATTCGGAAACACTACTGGGCGCGTTGATCTAACGCCCTATCTATATCCTTAGTGGATGATGCAGGGAAAGGTAAGAACGTGGTTGGAGAAGAGGACCAAGCACGGAAACTTGGGCGGTTTGAATGATTTTGAATGGACTATTCATGGATGTGTTATTTGAATTATGTGGACAATGTAATTTGGTAACTAGATAAGTAGATGTTGTGGATTGGTTTATTTTGGATGGTTGGATTGAATGGTAGATTAATATTAGTTAGTAATTTTGGAGAATAAGATTATGTACTTTGCTATCTAATATTGGAAAAATTGGAATAGTCATAGGTTCTATTACAACCTCAGTTAGAATAAGACTAAGTTAATTCCGCAAGTTATATATATACCATGTGCGGATCAGTTTTATGGACTTAGTTCATACGCACATGGGCTTGGCCAGTTAAGGGTCGGATTTAGAGATCCGAACTTAACTCGCGTCGTGACACTCTGCCCAGATCACATGATTATTATATTTAAAAAAAAAAATTAAACTCTGAAAATTAGAGTGAAAAGGGCGGGGTGTTACATTTTCAGTGAAAAGGGGCGGGCGTTACAGTTGGTATCAGAGTGAATATCGAAAGAATGAATCTCTCGAAGTAAGATTAAGACGGTTGTATGTCTCACTGGCAGCTAAGAATCCCAACTGACCGACTCCTCGGAGTCCGCTGCACGGGGACCAAGTTAATTTACTTCGATTGACTCAAACTGAAGTATTCAATTTGAGAACAACGTTCGACGAAAAGGAATGATAGCAGGGGAAGAAAAATTCATTCTAAGTTGGATTTGTCAAACATAGCAAAATAGGATGCACTTCTCCAGTATCCCCCAAATTGAACAACAAACAATAGGAAGTTAGAGATTCCCCCCCCCCGGAACAAAGGAAAAACCAAGTGTGCATATTTGGCAACTTCCCCCCAAATGGAAAGAAAAACATTTGATACTTAGGGAAATTTCTTCACAAAATATATGAATACAACAACTCTATGAAGGAACTAAATCAGTAAATATTTTCAATGGTTTAGGAAATGCCTCCAAGAAGAAGGACTCGTCGGAATCCCCGGGTAGAGGAGGAGGTACCGCCACCGCATCGAGATGAGGTACCGCCACTGCATCGAGGGGGTACCGCCACCTCATCAAGCAGAGTGGCAGAATAGTGTGAACATACAAGGTGTACCTCCCGAACTAAAAGGCGTAGTTCAAGCGGCAGTAGCTGCTGCTTTTCAGCAACATTTGAGCGAAAATGCGACTACTAGCGACACCAGTAAACGGAAGATGGTCAAAGACTTCCAGCAACAGCGCCCTCCCTACTTCAGAGGAAACAAAGGGGCTGTAGGAGCAGATCATTGGTTAAAGAAGATCACTCAGATCTTAAATCTGCTTCAGATTTCCAGTCTGGCTGACAGAATCTTACTGGCAACATCTCAACTGATTGAGGATGCCGGCAACTGGTGGGAAATGGTGGAAAAACAGCAAGCACTCGTGTCGGAAGGGCTAAGGATTGCTATGACTTGGGAATGGTTCTCAGCCACTTTTCTAGAACAGTATTTTCCGGAAGAAGAAAGAGAGAGCCAGACTCAAGCTTTTATATCATTAGTACAAGGCAATATGACAGTGGCAGAATATCACCGGTAATTCCTTCATCTGTCTTTCTATGCTTTCTACATGGTGGATACCGAGCATCGGAGGGCCCGTAAGTTTGAGCGAGGCCTTTGGCCGAGCATCAGGGCTAAGGTGACCATTTTCAAGGAACCCACACTGGCAGGGGTGGTCAGCAAGGCCATTATCGCAGAACGGGAATTGAATGAGTTGACGCGGCTTGACAACCGCTGGGGGCAGAGTGGGCGGGGCGTATTTCAACCCAACAAGAGGTTCCGCCCAAGTTTCAACAGACCCTCACCCTCCATTGGGTCTACAGGGGGCTTTCACCCCAACCATCCCTCCCCGTCAGCATCAGTCACCCAGGTCCCACGGGGTAGGGGCACTTGCTATTAGTGTGGCCAACAGGGCCACTTCAAGAGGGAGTGTCCACAGCTCAACAGACCCTCTATTTTCAGGGGTTCCTCTTGCCCTCCAGCTAAGCCAGCTCAGTCGCGAGGAGGCAGAACGCACAACCAAGCGGGGCGAGCGACAAACCCTGCAGGATCTGGACAGCTTTTTGCTATACCTTCTCCAATAGCGGTGGATCGCTCGGTGATTCAAGTTATGACTGTAGTTGGTAGTTCTTATGTTGTTGCATTATTTGACTCTGGAGCTTCCCATTCATTTATATCTATTGCATTCATATCTGCTACGGGCACATTAATACAGAACCTGTCCACCTCATTTACCATTGTGTCCCCCGTTGGAGACACATCTTTGGGACTCATATGCACGGCACTGAACACTGAACTCGCTGGATTCATATTCGAGTTCAACTACTTAGTAATCAATATGGTGGAATACGATGTTATATTTGGTATGGACTGGTTGGCTACATATCAGGCCCATATTGATTGCCATCTTCGAAGGGTGATATTTTGGTCACCCGAGGGAAAGCGGTATATAGTGCCCGCTGATAGACAAGGTATTCCTAGAAGACTGCAGGAAGAATTGAACCACCTTGTCTTGAACAGCATTAAGTTAGACAGGGCACCAGGGGCTGAACTTCCGGCAGTGGTAGCAGAATTTGCGGAGGTATTTCCAACAGAGCTCCCTGGTTTGCCACCCAAGAGGGAGATAAACTTTGAGATCAAGTTATATCCCGGCACTGCTCCAGTATCGTTGCCACATTATAGGATGGCACCAGCTGAGATGACCGAGTTGAAGAAGTAGATTGATGAACTGCTCAGATTGGGTTTTATTGGGAATAGCACATCAGCATGGGGAGCCCCGGTATTATTTGTGAAGAAGAAGGACAGTACCCTTCGGATGTGTGTGGATTATAGAAAATTGAACCAGCTGACTGTCAGGAACAAGTATCCCCTACCCAGGATTGACGATCTGTTTGATCAACTTAGGGGTTCCTCTCACTTCTCCAAGATTGATCTGATGTCCGAATTCCATCAAATCCTAGTTAGGGAGGAGGACATAGAGAAGACAGCCTTCAGAACAAGGTATGGTCTATATGAGTATGTAGTCATGCCGTTTGGGCTTACTAATGCACCAGCTGTGTTCATGGACCTGATGAATAGGATATTCCGGCCTTACTTAGATCAGTTTGTGATCGTATTTATTGATGACATCTTGATCTATTCCAAGAGTCAGGAAGAACATGCTGAACACCTGCGGATAGTTCTGGACACCCTGAAGAGGAACAAGTTGTATGCCAAAGCCAGCATGTGTGAGTTCTGGCTATCTAAGGTTAACTTCTTGGGACACGTTATATCGAAGGAAGGTATAGCCGTGGACCCGGCTAAGGTAGCGGCAGTGAAGGAGTGGAAAGTACCGACAAATGTGACCGAGATCCGCAGTTTTCTGGGATTGGCCGGTTACTACAGGAAATTCATCATGGACTTCTCCAAGATTGCAGCTCCACTTACACGACTCACTCAGAAAGGAGTCAAATTTAAATGGTCAGATCTATGCAACCAGAGATTTGAGGAGCTAAAGGAGAAGCTTATAACCGCTCCTATTCTAATCTTGCCGGAAAGAGGCAGAAATTATGAGGTGTACTGTGATGCCTCAGGAGAGGGACTGGGGTGTACACTCAGTCAAGGTAATCGGGCAGTGGCGTACGGATCAAGACAATTGAAAATCCATGAACGCCACTATCCCATACATGATTTGGAGCTAGCTGTAACGCCCGCCCCATTTTCACCATAATTAGAGTCTATTTTTTTTTTTGAATTAAATAAAAGTGACAACAGGCGTGGACGTCACGATGCGAGTTAAGCCCGAGCTTCTAAGACCCGGCCCTTAACTGGCCAACCCCACGCGCCCGCCGAACGAGGTCCACGAGAATGGTTCACGCATAGGAAGTAAGCTCGTGGATTATAATCATTGCGGAACATGATAATAGAGTCTATCCTACCGGTTTTTAGATAGAAGGGAAGATACATCATTGAATTACCAAAATCCCTCATAGTCATAAGATCTACACATGAGATCCATACCATAGCAGGAAATCCAAAGTTATTACAATCCGACAAAACTAGGCTACTAATTACAACTTATCCAAAACAAAACTTTAATAAACAAGTAGCCGCTTTCCCAGGCTCCTAAGCTTGATTCCCGTCTCGTCCACTGTTTCCTCCGTCTCCTGCGTCACCAGCTAGGGTGGAAGTAGGGCGTTAGTCAACGCGCCCAGTAGGACTCCGAGTAGGGCTAGCACATGGATTAGTAATAACAAGCATACTGATAGCAATATAATAAAAAAAACATATGATGAATGCCATGCCATGGGTGTCTATGTCATGTGTCCCACCCATCATCCACATCATCATAAATATCATATCTCCCTTGACGGCAAATCCTCGTCAAGATATAAACATCCCAAATCATTCCCCCTGGACAGCAAAACCTCGTCCAGATATTCACAATCTGTAACGTCCCGCCCTTTTCACTCTAATTTTCAGAGTTTATTTTTTTTTTAAATATAATAATAATCAACAAGTGATCGGGGCGGAATGTCACGACGCGAGTTAAGTTCGGATCTCTAAATCCGACCCTTAACTGGCCAAGCCCATGTGCATATGAACTAAGTCCATAAAACTGATCCGCACATGGTATATTTATAACTTGCGGAATTAACTTAGTCTAGATCTAACTGAGGTTATAATAGAACCTATGATTAATCCAATTTCCATTTTTAGATAGCAAAGTACATAACTTATTTTCCAAATCACTAATCGATCTTAACTAATTGTTTAATCCAAACATCCAGCATAAAACAAACCATAGCATCTAATTAACTACATTATTACATGCCCACACATCTAGCTAACAAATTACATTGTCCAAATAATTAAACTACCAAATCCATCAACAATC
This sequence comes from Chimonanthus salicifolius, assembly GCA_013350335.1. Classification (NCBI taxonomy): domain Eukaryota; kingdom Viridiplantae; phylum Streptophyta; class Magnoliopsida; order Laurales; family Calycanthaceae; genus Chimonanthus; species Chimonanthus salicifolius. The sequence continues at coordinate 26,605,094 of CM023539.1, read as the reverse complement.
CATTCACAGTCCATTCCAATCATTCAAAACATGAGACGGATCAGGGTTGTACTTCCTCAGCATCGACACATGGATTACATCATGTAGAGACGCCAATTGCGAAGGAAGTGCCAACTGATAGGCTACATCTCCCATCCTTCTGATAATTGAAAACGGTCCCACATATCTTGGTGACAATTTTCCTTTCTTCCCAAATCTCATGTGCCCTTTTCGTGGCGAGACCTTCAAGAATACCATGTCTCCCACCTCAAATTCGAGAAACCTCCTCCTCTTATCAGCATAGCTCTTTTGCCGACTCTGTGTGGTCAACAAATGTTGACGTATCAACTGGATCTGTGCAGTAGTTTCTGCAACCATCTCGGGTCCTATCAGTGCATGTTCGCCAACCTCGGTCCAGCACACTGGTGACCTGCATGGTCTACCATACAAAGCTTCGAATGGTGCCATCTGGAGGCTTGCCTGGTAGCTATTGTTATAAGAAAATTCCACCAATGGCAAATGATCCTCCCATCCACCTTTGAAGTCTAGCATGCACGCCCTCAACATGTCCTCCAACGTTTGTATTGTTCTTTCCGATTGTCCATCGGTCTGTGGATGGAATGCTGTGCTAATAAGTAGATTGGTTCCCATGGCCGACTGCATGCTCTGCCATACCCTGCCGGTGAATCGGCCATCTCTATCAAACACTATAGTCTGTGGGATACCATGTAATCTGATGATGTCTTTGATATATCTCCGACCCAATGTCTCTGATGAATCCGTCATCTTGATAGGAATAAAATGCGCGGACTTGGTCAATCGGTCTACCACAACCCATATAGCGTCATTGCCCTTCGAGGACCTCGGCAACCCCGTCACAAAGTCCATGGAAATGTGCTCCCATTTCCATTCCGGCACTGCTAAGGGTTTGAGTAACCCTAGTGGCTTCTGATGTTCCGTCTTAACCTGCTGACAAGTTAAATAATGAGCCACGAACTCAGCAACGTCCTTCTTGAGTCCATGCCACCAATAATGTCTTTTTAAGTCATGATACATTTTTGTGCTACCTGGATGAATGGACAACTTGCTCTGATGTGTCTCTATCAGTAATTCTTTTCTGCAGCTTCTTGGCACATAAATTCTACCTCGGAACATAAGACCCTGTCCTGGTCGTAATTCCCAATCCGGTACAACCTCGCCAATAGACATCTTGGCCCATGTCTCTGCCATTTCCGGATCTGTTCGTTGCTCCTGTTCAATCTTTGTAACCATGTTGGATCGTATGATCAAATTATACATACTCCCATGGTTTGTGATGTATAGATTAAACTCACGAATGGAATTCAACATCTCCCATTCAGTCCTGATCAAACATGCCACTGATGCACGAGACATGCGGCTGAGAGCATCCGCCACTTTGTTGGCCTTTCCCGGATGATATCGGAGCGCAAATTCATAGTCCGCCAGATATTCCATCCATCTGCGCTGCCTCAGGTTGAGCTCTTTCTGATCAAATAAATACTTCAAGCTCTTGTGATCTGAAAATACTTCAAACTTCTCCCCATATAGATAGTGTCTCCAGCTTTTGAGAGCGAAGACCACCGCAGCTAATTCTAGATCATGTGTGGGGTAGAGGCATTCATGTATCTTTAGTTGTCTTGAACCATATGCCACCACCCGATCACGTTGCATGAGTGAACATCGCAGTCCCTCTCCTGATGCATCACATTGTACTTCATAACCTTTGCCTCTTTCCGGCAAAACTAAAATAGGAGCAGTTGTAAGTCTCTCTTTCAGCTCCTCAAATCTCTGATTGCACAACTCTGACCATTCATATTTGACTCCTTTCTGCGTGAGTCGAGTCAATGGAGATGCTATTTTAGAGAAATCCATGATGAACTTCCTATAATATCCAGCCAAACCCAGAAAGCTACGGATTTCAGTGACATTCTTTGGTGCTTTCCACTCACTTACTGCTGCCACCTTAGCCGGATCAACGGCTATACCATCTGCTGTTATAACATGCCCTAAGAATTTGACCTTAGGTAGCCAAAATTCGCATTTGCTTGCTTTGGCATACAACTGGTTCTGTCTCAAGGTGTTCAATACTATTCGAAGATGCTCAGCATGATCCTCCTGACTCTTGGAATAGATCAGGATATCGTCAATGAACACTATAACAAACCGATCCAGATATGGACGGAATATTCTGTTCATTAAGTCCATGAACACAGCCGGTGCGTTGGTAAGCCCAGATGGCATGACTACAAATTCAAATAGTCCATACCGTGTTCTGAAAGCTGTCTTCTTGATATCTTCCTCCCTGACCCGGATTTGATGATAACCGGACATCAGGTCAATCTTGGAAAAATGACTGGATCCCCTCAACTGATCGAATAAATCATCGATCCTGGGTAGAGGATACTTGTTCCGGACAGTTAGCTGATTCAATTTCCGGTAGTCCACACACATTCTGAGTGAACCATCCTTCTTTTTCACGAACAACACTGGAGCTCCCCATGACGATGTGTTGTTCCGAATGCACCCCAGTCTGAGTAATTCGTCAAGTTGCTTCTTCAACTCGGACATTTCTGCTGGTGCCATCCGATAATGGGGTAGAGACACTGGTGAGGTACCAGGATATAGCTTGATCTCAAAATTGAGCTCCCTCATAGGCGGTATACCAGGAAGTTCTTTTGGAAAGACATCAACAAATTCTTTCACAATTGCTGGAAGTTCAGTGACTGGTGCTTTGTTGATGACAATATTGTTCAACACCAAATGATGCAACCCTTCCTGCAGTCTGCTTTGCTTGTCGGCACGAACTATATACTGCTTTCCCTCGGGTGACCAAAATGTCACTCTTCGGCGGTAACAATCAATATTGGCTTCATAACCAGCCAACCAGTCCATGCCAAATATAATATCGTACTCAGTCATGTCGAGTACCAAATAGTTGAACTCAAATATGAGTCCAGCGAGTTCTGTATTTATGGCCGTGCATATGAGTCCCAAAGACGTGTCTCCGACAGGGGATACTACTGTGAGTGTGGTGGACAACTTTTGTACTAGTGTTCCAGTAGCAGTTATAAAGGATGCAGATATAAAAGAGTGCGATGCTCCAGAATCAAACAATGCATAAGCATAAGAACTATTGACAACGGCCATACCTTGAATCACAGAATGATCCACATCCTCTGGAGGTTCCAGAGCAAATAGTCGTCCAGATCCGGTAGGAGTAGGCGCCCGTCCCGCCTGATTATATGTCCTGCCTCCTCGGGAGTTAGCTGGCCTAGCTGGTGGACGGAAAGATCCTCTGGAATATGAGAGCCTATTGAGCTTTGGACAGTCTCTCTTGAAGTGACCCGGCTGATTACAGTGGAAACAGTTGTTCACCCCTTTGAATGACTAGGTGACTGATGCAGATGGGGAGGGCTGGTTGGGACGAAAGCTCCCCGCGGACCCAGTAGATGGTGAGGGTCTACTGAAGTTCGGACGGAACCTCTTGTTGGGCTGAAACCCACCCCTCCCACTTGGAGCTCGACGATTGTCAAACCGTACTATTGTATTCAACTCCTGTTCTGCTATTGTGGCCTTGCTGACCACCTCAGCCAATGTGGTGCACTTAAATATGGTCACTTTGGCCCTGATGTTTGGCTGTAGACCCCTCTCAAACTTTCTTGCCTTGCGAAGTTCTGTGTCCACCATATAGAATGCATAAATGGATAAACTGAGAAATTCACGGTGATACTCTGCCACCGTCATAGAGCCCTGTACCAAGGACAGAAAAAGTTCCGTCTGTCGCTCCTTCTCCTCCTCCGGAAAGTAATGTTCCAGAAAGGTTGCTGAAAACTCATTCCATGTCATGGCCGTCCTCTCCCTAGCTGGTATGAGTTCCCTCTGCTTCTCCACCACCTCCCACCATTTACCGGCATCTTCTATCAATTGTGATGTAGCCAGTAAAATCCTGTCAGCATGACTCGAGATCTTAAGTAATTTTAAGATCTGAGTGATCTTCTTCAACCAGTGCTCGGCTCCGACAGCCCCTTCCTTCCCTTTGAAGTAGGGAGGACGCTGTTGTTGAAATTCTCGTGCCATACTCCGGTCACTGGCATCCCTGGAATTTTCACTCCCATTCATATGTTGCTGGAGTACTGAGGTTACCACTGCTTGGACTAATCCCTGAAGCTCAGGCGGCACATGTGGTATATGTACACCACTGTTTCCTTCTCCCTCCTTCTGTGATGCATTCTCACTCCCCTTTTCTTCCCTCCATGAGTGTTGTGATTCTTCCCTATTGTGAGACTTTTCATGAACAGGTTGCTCCTCATCAGGTTGGGTTACCTCTTTCTCATGTATAGACGGCTCCTTCTCATGCACAGATTTTTCGTGTTGTGGTAACACTTTCTCATGTTGCGTGATTTGCAACACCTTTTCCTTCCCTTTTTGGTTCTGAGGGATCCTTCTCTTTGGAGCCATTTCCCTAAGTCATAAAAACATTATTGACTTAGTTTCCTCGTACAGTTTGTATTTTTCACAATTTTGGGGAGATTTCCAAATAAGTACACTTGATTTTCTATTTGTTTTTGAGGGAAGAGTCTCTAAATTTCCTATGTTTGTTTTTCTCAATTGGGGAGTATTGGGGAATGTATATCCTATTTTGCTACGTTTGATAGATGAATTTATAATAATGTACTTTTGCTATCTTTCACTGTTGTTCTCAGTTTGATTTGTTCAGTCCGAGTCCACGAAGTAAATTAATCCGGCCCCCAGTCAGCGGACTCCGAAGAGTCGGTCAGTTGGGATTCTTATCCGTCAGTGAGACATGAAACCGTCTTAATCTTACTTCGGAAGATTCAACTTCCCGTTTCGCTCTGATACCAACTGTAACGTCCCGCCCTTTTCACTCTAATTTTCAGAGTTTATTTTTTTTTTTTTAAATATAATAATAATCAACAAGTGATCGGGGCGGAATGTCACGACGCGAGTTAAGTTCGGATCTCTAAATCCGACCCTTAACTGGCCAAGCCCATGTGCATATGAACTAAGTCCATAAAACTGATCCGCACATGGTATATTTATAACTTGCGGAATTAACTTAGTCTAGATCTAACTGAGGTTATAATAGAACCTATGATTAATCCAATTTCCATTTTTAGATAGCAAAGTACATAACTTATTTTCCAAATCACTAATCGATCTTAACTAATCGTTTAATCCAAACATCCAACATAAAACAAACCATAGCATCTAATTAGCTACATTATTACATGCCCACACATCTAGCTAACAAATTACATTGTCCAAATAAATAAACTACCAAATCCATCAACAATCCATTCACAGTCCATTCCAATCATTCAAAACGCCCAAGTTTTCGTGCTTGGTCCTCTTCTCCAACCACGTTCTTCCCTTTCCCTGCATCATCCACTAAGGATATAGATAGGGCGTTAGATCAACGCGCCCAGTAGTATTTCCGAATAGGGCTACCACTTGGTTAGTCAAACATACAAATAATATAATGATAGTACATGTGTAACAAAATTCAATAAAAACATGCTATGTATGAAATGAACATGTAATGAGTCCCACCCATCACCATTCTACATAGACATCACTTGACGGGATTCTCATCGTCAAGGTAACCCACAGTGGTCTTTCGGACGCCCCGACGGAGTGTGGCCTCCGGATTCCTCCTGATGGGATTCTCATCATCAGGGTACCCCACAGTGGTCTTTCGGACGCCCCGACGGAGTGTGGCCTCCAGTTACAACACCATTATCCCATGCCATGCATGAGATGTCTATGCAAACATGTCATTGGTAAATATCATTTCATTCAAATAACTTATTCAAATAAACATAAAACAGCGAATAAGATATGTGGTTACAACAAGGTAGGAAACCTACTATAGTTTACTTTGTTCGACCCTTCCTTTGGACCGTCTTTCGATCACGGCTTGCTCACCGTTCTAAAAATCCGAATACCCTATGTACATGGCAGCAAGTTAATCATTTATCCACCTAATTTCCAGCAAAGCTTAATGTTCCAAGAACCACCTATTGGGGTTCGGCCAAAGCCATAGCCGAACCTCATCCATTAAAACTTTGGTCATTAAAACCATCTAATTACCCAAACTTCTAAATGAACCTTGGTAGGGTTCGGCCATACATTATGGCTGAACCTTACCACTTTGGTTTTAGCCCATTTATCCCATCATATGATCATTTTATTTTTGATCATTTCAGCCATAATTACGATTGTGCCATTGAGACCAACCTTTGCTTTAAATTAGCTAACTTCCATCACCTAACATAAAACCATCTTTAGTGGGGTTCGGCCATACACACGGCTGAACCTCACCACTTAATTTGATCCTTCTTAAACCTTCCATATCTTCATATAAACTTACCGTTATGTCCCACAATTACCATTAGTGGGGTTCGGCCATACACATGGCCGAACCTCACCAATGTGATTTTTATCCCCAATTTCCATCATTCATGTTGTCTGATTACTTACCCATACTAACTCCATAAACAACATATATTATTCTTAAATCAAAGCATATAAATAATACCTAATGTCCATCATAAACTTAACCCAATTATTCCACAAAACAGTCCATGGGTTTTCATGGTTTCCATGGGGTTCACAACATGAAAACCAACATCCTTTTACATGGGGTTCGGCCCTCTATGGTGGCCGAACCCAATGGTTATGTTACTGTTTTTAAACCTCAATTAATCATGTAATAACAGTATAATTAAATCAGGTTTTTACCTTTCAAACAACCATCCAAAAATTAGCCCAATTTCATAGGGTTCGGCCATGCTCATTGGCCGAACACCATGAAATTGATTTTGAACATTCAACCCTTTATCTTGGGTCTGAAACCAGCATCCAAATCCATGTTTTTAACCATTCTAAAACATGTATTTACATCTTAAATCAAAACCCAAATCCATCCTCAAAACAGTCCATGGGGTTCGGCCATACACATGGCCGAACCCTATGGTTCTCTTAATGGAAATCCACCCATATTTATCTATGAAATTAATCAGCAAATTAACATAAGATAAATATGATTCAGTCATGTCATATCTACTCCAAAACAGTAAGCTTAATTCCATATAAAAATCTTTTAAAAACCCCACTCCAAAATATGGATTTTAACTTTCAAATACCATAGAATCCACCAATTTTCTCATGGGGTTCGGCCATCCAAAGGGCCGAACCCTATGGTCCATATTTTTTTTATCTCATTCATAAACTTCCATCAAATATCTAACCCTTGTTAGATTCAGCCATCCAATGGCCGGATCATAATTCTTAATTAAAGATAGTTTATCGAAAACCTACCGTTTCCGCGACTCCTCCACTTGATCTTCACTCCCGCTTGTTCCTTCCCTTTTGCTGAACTTGTCTTGATGAAAAGGGATCAAACCAAGGACTGATTAACAACCAGCTGCTGCTCTTAGTGTTTGGGAAGACAGAGAACGGCCAAGAGAAAGAGAGGGAGAGAGAAATGGGCACCCTTTATTTCATCAAAACCAGCCCAAGGTTAACCTTGTGTAACTCCCATTGCCTTAACCCTAAACCTTATGTTACTTGGGGGTTTCATCATGAGATGAAACCTCCCCATGCTCCCAACGTCCCTTGTTGGTTGGACTTGTGTAACCCCCCTTCTTAACTCCTTCTCTCATTACCATTGCATGTGAGAGTTTCATTTGAAAATGAAACTCTCCTAGGCTCCAACGGTTTTAGCCCTAGCTTAATTTGTATCACCTTCATCTTCCATTAGTGAACCGTTTGGGAGTTTCCATCCTTGAGATGAAACTCCATGTCCATTCATTTCTCATGCTTGATTTGAATATTTGAAATAAGTAACTCCTCACCCTTGATGCAGCCCATGTGTAACCGCCACCTCTTAATGCTCATCACCGTCCCATGCGATTCCATTTCATCTTTGAGATGAAACTCTTGCATTTGTAACTCTCCAAACAGCCATCCCACTAACTCCATTGTAGCTGTTACATGCATGCAATATTCTCATGCATCCAACGTCCCTATGCATTCCATGTAATTTCAAAATGTAACTCCCATTCAAAATGTAACTCCCATTTTATTCATCACCTAAATGGGGGTTACTTGCATGGTAATGTCTCCCATGCACCAACGTTTTTCCTTGCTCAAAATTTGGAATTAAAACACTTCCCCTCTCATTCACACACTTCACTCACTTACAATAAAAATACATATTCATCCAACTCATTTATTCAACTCACCCAACCTAAGTCATTCATTTAATTTAACTTAACTAATAAATTCAACTCAACTTAACCCATCATTCATTTCAATTCAAACCAAACTCAAGCAATTAATAAACTTAAATTAACTAAGCTTGAACTCAATCCATGGTTAATCATGCCATTCACGACCCATTGGGTCCCATCTAGCCATTTTGACCCATTTATCAAAATTTGACCCAAATATGATTCTTGACCCATTTAAATTCATCTTATCCATTTATTTGTTTTGTAAACAAACTACCCTCCTTTGGGTCTTCATTGAGCCATTGACCCATTTAAATTCAAATCAATTTTATTACAATGGCAATTCCGTAAATATGAATAATTTCATATAAAATAATAACTTTGAAATTCCAGGGTGTTACAATACAATACTCTTTTTAAAATTTTCGTCCCGAAAATCGAACGAAGTAGGATTTCAAAGTAAATCATACAAACAATTCAGGGTGAGATGTTCTCATCTCCGATTCCAATTCCCAAGTGGCTTCCTCGACACCATGTCGATCCCATACCACCTTTACGAACTGAATCGCTCGGTTACGCAACACCCTTTGCTCACTCTCCAATATTCTGACCGGTTTCTCGACATAAGTGACGTCGCTTTGCACATCTATATCTTGCACATTCAAAACTCTGAAAATTTAGAGTGAAAAAGGCGGGGTGTTACACAATCACACTTCATTCCCCTTGACGACAAAAGCCTCGTCAAGATATAATAATACATACAACATCCCCCTTGATGGAAAACCATCATCAAGGTATCAAAATTATAAGAGTCCCCCCTTGATGGCAAGCCTCATCAAGGTATAATAATACATATGTGAAATGTTCCCATGCTGTTTATCGGTCGCCCCGACGGAGCATGGACTCCGGTTTCATTTCATCCTTCCCCTGTCTTATGCCTCCTATGCCATGCATGAAATGTAGATGCCATATGCCATGTAATATATGAAATTCAATAGTAATAAAACCCATCTTAAAACAATTACAAGATTACCAACTAAATCCAAGGGAAACCATCCCACAATATTTAATCCAAAAACCCATCATAAGCATTCACATAATTTCCAAAATAATTTAGAGTAAAACATCACATGGTACATAGTCCAAAACTTATCTTAAAGATAACCACATGATTTCCAAAATAGATTAAAGAAAACATCACCAAATCCATGGCTTACAAAAAGGTAGGAATCCTACCAAATACTGATAACGTCCTTTTTCGTTTTCGTCCGATAATTCGGGTCGCCGTTCGCGTACCGTTGCGATGTGCCAATACCTTATTATACATTTCCCAAGTCAGTCTATATCTTATCCACGATTAAGTCTCTAACTGATCATAAACCTATGTTCATTAATGATCTTTAACCACATTATAAGATTACCATAATCAGCCCTTATCTTGGCCTCTTTTTCCATTGATTTCAACACATATATAATTCAATCCATAACTGATCTATACACGTAGATCTATTAATAACTTACCAATCATGTCATAGGATCATTAAAATCAGTCCCTTTAATTTAATATCATCTCCATTTATCCTACTGGATTAGTAGTGTCTTAGAAAATATTCAAAAACTGTACATTTCAATTCAGTCGACTGAATCACAGATTCAGTCTGCTGATTTTGAATCAAATCGTCTGTTTGTCTTGCCAGTTCAGTTTCAGTCGGCTGAAATATACATTCAGTCGGCTGAAACATGGTTCATACCCTTTCAGTCGACTGAATCACAGATTCAGTCGGCTGATTTTGAATCAGGTCATCTGTTTGTTCTGCCAGTTCATTTTCAGTCAGCTGAATCATGGATTCAGTCGGCTGAACTATCAACCATCCCTTTTTGTGTTTAATAAGCATCCTTTTATTCGGCTGAAACTTCCAGAAACTCGTTTTGTCATCAACCACCATTAGTTCAGTCGACTGAATTACTCATTCAGTCGGCTGAAACTCCCAGAAACTCGTTCTGTCATCAACCACCATTAGTTCAGTCGACTGAATTACTCATTCAGTCGGCTGAAACTCCCAGAAACTCGTTTCCGATTCGCCTACTATCAGTTCAGTCGACCGAATCTTTGATTCAGTCGACTGACTGTTTTGTCGGTCTTCTCCATGGCATATTTTGTACATCCTTACTTCATGATTTTCCTTAAAACATTACATTTCCATGCTTTATAAATCTTAAATACATAATGCCCTTAATTTATTATCTTTCTTAATCTATCTCTCCTCTTTTCCCCCATTTCCCATCTCATCACTTGATGGATTTTGGGTCTAAAGCCCACTACACTTGTGGCCATCATTCATTCTGAGAAATGGATTCCATTTTTAGACCATTAAAACTTAATCTCTTGTTTAGAGATACTTACAATCCGTGATTCTCCCGGTTGTCTCTTGTTCCTCTTGTTCCTTAGTCTTTCTCCTTTTTCTTCCTCCTTGATACTCGGCCAATGGTGAGCTTGATTAAGGTAAGGTCACCAAGGTTTGGTTCAGCCGAGGTGTAACAGTTTTGAGAGAGAAAAACGGAGGTGGGAATGGGAAAATATCTCAAGTCTTGGGTCTTGAGTGGTCGGTCAACCTTGGATTTTCTTCTTCCCTTCTAAATCTCTTTCTCTTTGGTGTTTTCTTTGTGTTACAAGAGGGAGGACGGTTTGGAGAGGAGAGGGAGAGAGTGATAAGAGAAAAGAGATGAAAAACCATCTCCCATGTAATCTTGGTCTTGTCCCATCGACCAAGAAAATCATAAAGGGGGGGTATGGCCTTGCATGCCCCCAATTTTAGGGTCATTGTCCCCTTAGTGGGGGTGGTTGGAATGGGTTTGAGTCACCACTCATTCCAATGAGTTTGGTGAGTCAAATAAGATGGGAATCATTTTGACTCACCCAATTATAAAATTTGTTATTTAACTTAGCCCCTTTAATTTCATAATTTAATTTATATTTATTCTCCTTCAATTCCTTCATAAATTCACCCATGGTTGACCAAGTCAACCATGGTGGCCGGCCCCACCAATTTCTTAGCCAACCGTCACCTCACTTGATGAGGTGGAGCTGGACCTCACTTGATTATGTCCCTTGGTCTATTCAAGACTAAACTTAGGTGTTTTGTATTAATTAAATTAACTTCATTTACTTGGGTCCTCTTTAATTCCATTCTTGACTCATCCATGGTAGACCAAGTCAACCATGATGGTCGGCCCCACCTTTTTCCTTGGTCTACGTGCCACCTCACTTGATGACGTGGAGGTGGGCCCCACTTGATTATACTATCTTGATTATTTGCTCATTACTTAGGTGATCAATTCAATCCCTTCCCCTTGTTGGGTCATCATTGAACCCATGGCCCAATTACATTTATTTTCTTACCATTTACCTTGGAGCTTGACTCAATTTTGATCCGTTGGGTCCCACATGGTCATTGGCCCTTCTTGCCCATTATTGACCCCTTTAAATGAGTTCTATCCGATCCATGGTCCATTGGACCATACTTGGGCTTTTGCCCAAATTTTGATCCATTTAACATCCATGACATCAAAATTCCCATTTTTCCATTGTTAAAATAAATAATTGCCATATATATATTGATTTAGAAATTCGGGCTATTACACTAGCAGCAGTGGTCTTCGCTCTCAAAAGCTGGAGACACTATCTCTATGGTGAGAAATTTGAGGTGTTTTCCGATCACAAGAGTCTGAAATATTGATTTGATTAGAAGGAACTCAACATGAGACAACGCCGATGGATGGAATATCTGGCAGATTATGATTTTGCACTCGGATATCATCCCGGCAAGGCGAATAAGGTGGCGGATGCCCTCAGCCGCATGTCACATGCGACAGTGGCCAGTTTGATCAGCACAGAATGGAAAGTATTGAATACCATTAGAGAGTTTAAACTCTACCTCAATAATCATGGGACCATATATAGTCTGATCATACGATCTAATATGGTCCCCGAGATTGAACGGGAACAACGGACAGATCTAGAGGTGGAGGAGATATGGGCTAAGATGTCTACTGGTGAGGTTGTACCAGAGTGGGAACTACGACCAGGACAGGGTCTTGTGTTCCGAGGCAGGACATATGTGCCTAAGCGCTGCCGAAGAGAGTTGTTGATTGAAGCACACCAAACCAAGCTCTCTATCCATCCGGGCAGCACCAAGATGTATCATGACCTTAAGAGGCACTATTGGTGGCAGGGACTCAAGAAAGATGTGGCAGAGTTTGTTGCTCGTTGCCTGACTTGCCAGCAGGTTAAGGCGGAACATCAGACACCACCGGGTTTACTCGCACCCTTACCAGTGCCGGAGTGGAAATGGGAGCACATATATATGGATTTCGTATCAGGGTTGCCAAGGTCATCGAAGGGCAACGATGCGATATGAGTCGTAGTGGACCAGTTGACTAAATCTGCGCATTTCTTTCCCATCAAGATGACAGATTCATCGGAGACATTGGGTCGACGGTACATCCGGGATATCATCAGACTACATGGTATTCCTCGGACTATTGTGTCCGACAGGGATGGCCGATTCACCGGCAGAGTATGGCATGGCATGCAGTCGGCTATGGGGACCGACATATTGACTAGCACAGCATTTCATCCACAGACTGATGGACAGTCAGAGAGGACAATACAGACATTGGAGGATATGCTGAGAGCATGTATGCTAGACTTCAAGGGTGGATGGTAGGCCATGTAGATCTCCAGTGTGTTGGACAGAGGCCGGTGAGCCTACTTGGATTGGGCCGGAGTTGGTTGCGGAGACTACGGCGCAGATTAAATTGTTACGGCAATATTTACTCACCGCGCAGAGCCGTCAGAAGAGTTATGCCGACAAGAGGAGAAGGTTCCTCGAGTTTGAGGTGGGAGACTTGGTGTTTTTGAAAGTCTCACCACGGAAGGGGCACATGAGGTTCGGAAAGAAGGGGAAACTGTAGCCTAGATTTGTGGGGCCTGTTTCCGATCCTGAAGAGGGTGGGGGGTAGCTTATCAATTAGCGCTCCCTCCGCAGCTATCCTCTCTACATGATGTATTCCATGTATCCATGTTGAGAAAGTATAACCCCGATCCTTCTCATGTGTTGAATGTTCAAGACATCGATGTACAAAGCGATGTGACATATGTGGAGAAGCCGGTCAGAATAATCAGAAGAGAGCAAAGGGTGTTGCGGAACCGTGCCATTCAGTTCGTCAAGGTGGTATGGGAACGACATGGTAATGAAGAAACCACTTGGGAACTTGAGTCGGAGATGAGAGCCTCTCATCCGGAGCTCTTTCTATGAGATGTTTTGAACCTCTACTTCGCTCGAATTTTCGGGACGAAAATTTCAAAAGAGGATTGTATTGTAATGGCCCGGAATTTTTAAATTAATATAAATGTGGTTATTATTTGTTTTAATGATGGAAATTAGAAAATTTATGGAATAGATGGTAAATGGATCAAAGTTTGGGCAAAGGCCCAAGTATAGCCCAATGGACTATGGATTTGATTTAAATTCATTTAAAGGGGCAATGATGGTTAAATGGGTCAAGAATGGTCAAATTGGTCAAATACCCATTTAGGACCCAATGGGTCAAGATAGTTAAGCACTAAGGTAAATGGGTAAAATGAAAATGTAATTGGGCCATGGGCCCAATGGTGATCCAATTAGAATGAATTGAATGGATTTAAATCACCTAAGTTATTTTGAATTAAGCCAACGTAATGTGGCCAAGTGGGAACCACCTCCACCTCACCAAGTGAGGTGGCCTGTGGGCCAAGGATTGGTGGGGCCGGCCACCATGGTTGAATTAGTCAACCATGGGTGGAGGTATGGAGGTAATTTAAAGAGATGAAATTAGGTTAAGTCGGAATAGATTAACCTAAATTAATAATTAAATTAATTAGTTGATTAGTCTAATCAAAGGTGGGTCAAATCAGTCAAATGGTGGTTTTAAACTAACACAAACCATTTAAGCAAAGAACAAAACACGTTGGACTTGGGTGATGGTTATCCCAACCATCACCATAAAGCAAAATAAATATCTTATGGTAGGTGGAGGAATTAAATGCCCAACCTAAATGAGATAAGCTTTGTTTTTCTTTCCCATCTCTTATTCTATCTTCATTTTACTCTCCCCATTTTGTATTCTACCATTGCCGTCCCACACCCAAGGTGAAGGAAAGAAAGAAAGCTAAGGAGAAAAGAAGAGAAGGAGAGAAGAAAGAAGTGAAATTTTAAGGAAAATCACTCTAAGATCAAGGTCTATTATCTCCCCTTTCATCATCTTTCCCTTTCCCTCTCTCAAACAAACCCTATCATGGCCGATCCTAATATTGGAGGTTATCACCATTGATCAAGCATCTTGGCCTACCAAAGGTCAAAAGGAAGGAGGAAGGAGGCCAAGGAAACCGACGGGAGTGGCGGAAGTCGGAGGAGACGACGGATTGTGAGTATTTCTTAAACAAGAAAGTTTGGATTTTTAGGGTTTATGATTTGGGATTTATTTTGTGAATTTAATAGTGGTCAAATGATTTTATGCCTTGGATCTAAAATCTATCAAATGGAAGGAAAGGAAAGTGGGCAAAACCCTAATGGAGAAAAAATTAGGGCTAAGAAAAAATAAAAGGGATTAAGGACATTATGTGGTTAATGTGATTAAACATGGATGTATATACATTTTTTGGAGTCAAAGGCCATAGGGTTAGGCCATGTAGCATGGCCGAACCCCATGGTAAGTGATGTATGATTTTTTTAGGGTTTTGAAAAATGGAAGCCATGGAGGATGACTTAGGGTTTTAAGATTTTAATGATAAAAATGGGGATAATTTTAAAGGGGTTTTTATGAGAAAAATCATGGGAAATATTGATGATTCTTAATGGCTTAAAAGGCATGGATGGAATGAGCCTTGAACCATGGGTTTGGCCATGGTGTATGGCCGAACCCTATGGTGATGTAATGGTGGTTATTAAATGGGTTTAAAGGATAGAAAAGATGGATTAATGTGTTAATGAGTTTAGGGTTTTAAATGAATAAATGTAGTGATTTTCAAAGGGGTAGAAATAATGATTTAAAAAAAATAAAACCATGGAGAGGTTTTTGGTGGATCTAAAAGTATTTGGATCATGAAGACAATAAGGAAATATTGGTGGCTTGAATGAACCTTAAATATAATAAAGGTTGACCAAATGTAATGATTCAAATGGGGTTAAGAGTAATGGTTTGAAAGTGTGATTTAAACCACCTCAAGGAAGGATTTATTTTGGATCTAAATGATATAAATAGACCCAAGAAAAAATGGGAAAAGGACACCATGGGTTCGGCCATGGTGTATGGCCGAACCCATGGCCCATTTATGAGCCTTTTGATGGGTTAGATTGGAGTATGAATGTGTTTAAATTGATTGGGATTAGGTTAAGTTAAGGACTTATATTTAATGAGTTCATGTTATGGTTGATAGGTCACTAATAGATCTAAGTTATAGATTAATTTTGGACTTAATCATGCATGGATAAATGAGTGATTAATCATGGAAAAGAGGTAGTGGCAAAACCGTAATTAATGGCCAAATTCAAGAATTCCATGGAGATGGATCATGGACTTAGGGGCTCTAATGTAATAACCTTGTAAGTGATTAATAAAGCCTAGGGTGGCCGATTTTTAAGACTTATGGGATTAAAAGGTTTAATCGATGAAATGGGACCCACAAAACCTAAATAGTGACCGGTTTTTCATATGGACTTGGAAATGATTAATGGGCTTAAAGATAGTTAAAATATGGACTGATTATGTGTATGTAATAAGGTATTGGATATCGCCATCGGTACACGTGTCGGTAGACAAATTATTAGACGAAAACGAAAAAGGACGCGAGTCGGTATTCGGTAAGATTCCTACTATTTGTAAGCCATGGATTAAATGCTATGTAATTGGTTTATTGGTTTATTTTTAGTAATTATATTGATTGGTTGTATGATGGGTTTTAAGATTATGATATGTTTAAGATGGATTCTTATGGCTATGATTAAGTATTATATGGAATATGGCTATGAATTACGTTTTAAAGTTATGCATTATAAGTTTAGGCTATGTATGATATGTTAAGGTTATGAGTTATAAATATTACATAGCATAATGCATTACATCTCTTGCATGGCATGGGCGGAAAAAAATAAACAAACCGGAGTCCATGCTCCGTCGGGGCGACCGAGAACAGGCATGGGGATAGCCTGATAGGCTATAACCTGGAGTCCATGCTCCGTCAGGGAGACTGAGAACAGGCATGGGGATAGCCTGATAGGCTATAACAGGAGTCCATGCTCCATCGGGGCGACCGAGAACAGGCATGGGGATACCTTGACGAGGTCTTGCCGTCAAGGGGGATATGACATCATGAGGGTAGGGATGATGGGTGGGATTCATAACATAGACATCCATGACATAGCATTCACTTTATATTTTCATTATATAATGGTTTACCAGTTTTCATTGTGTTATTATCTGTATGCTGTTATTACTAATCCATGTGCTAGCCCTACTCGGAGTCCTACTGGGTGCGTGGTCTAACGCCCTACTTCTACCCTAGCTGATGACGTAGGAAATGCCGGAGCAGAAGGACGAGACGGGAGCCAAGCTTAGGAGCTTGGGGAGACGGATTATTTACCTTGTTTTAAGCTTTATTTTGAAAATGTATATTTGAATAGTTAACTTGTCGGACTGTATATTTTAGACTTATTATTATGTTTTGGATTTTATTGCAGACATATAATGTTATGGCATTTTAGTAATTAAATGATGAAATCTTCCCTGCTATCCAAAAATTATAGGTTAGCCTCTATTATCATTCCGCATTAAATGTAACATTCCGCACACTTACTTCTACGTGTGAACTGTTCTTCGTGGACTTCGTTCCACACACCCGTAGGGTTGGCCAGTTAAGGGCCGGGCTTTAGAAGCTCGGACTTAACTAGAATAATTCCAAAAAAAAAAAATTAGACTCTGATTTTCGGTGAAAAGGGGCGGGCATTACAGATCTTGGACTTAATTTAAAAGATCAAAGGACTAAAAAGGGGGACCCAAACCAAGTGTGTGAGGTTTGGCCATGTTGTATGGCCGAACCCCACTAAGGTGTGTTTATTGACTTAGACATGATAGAACATGGGTTTTGATTTATTGATATGTTTAAGGTAACGGGACCCCACAAGCGGGTACGATCGGTGAGCGGTTTTCGAACAAAAACGCAAAGACATATTAAGTTGATCATTGGTAGGATTCCTACCTCATTGATACCATGGGATATGTATGATGGCTTTAATTCCTATTTTGATGAGTTATTTTGTATAAATGATATGTTTCAAATATGAGATTTTAAATGCTATGATTTGTATTTTTACCTAGCATGTTGGCATTTGCATCTCATGCCTTGCATGGGAGGGATGAAATTTAACTGGAGATCCACACTCCGTCGGGGCGTCCATAAAGCATTTGTGGGGATACCTTGATGAGGAGTTTTCCATCAAGTGGAAGACCTTGGTGTGCATTATCCACCAAGAGGTACCTGGAGTCCACACTCTGTCGGGGCGTCCGTAAGACAATCGTGGGGGATACCTTGATGTGCATTATCCCATCAAGAGGTAACCGGAGACCACACTCTGTCGAGGCGTCCGTAAGACAACTGTGGGGATACCTTGATGATGAGTTTTCCATCAAGAGGATAATATGTTTGAGGATACCTTGATGAGGAGAGTCCATCAAGAGGATGTTTTGGTGATTGTGTTATGGCTGATGGGTGGGACTCATGGCATGGCATTGATTGAGCATGATTAAGATCTCTATTATCATGCACTGTTTATGGTTTTTATCTGTATGATTGGATCTCTATTATCATACACTGCTTTGGATACGATGCTTTACAAGTACAGTATGATGTATTATAACTGGATTTTTACACTAACCCATGTGTTAACCCTACTTGGAATACCTACTGGGCGCATTGTCTAACGCCCTACTTCTACCCTAGTTGATGACACAGGAAATGGACAAAGCGAAGGATGTGATCGGAGCCAAGCTTAGGAGCTTGGATGATTAAGTTTGATTTTGTTTAAGTTACTCATGGATAATGTATTTGAGTAATTAGTTCGTGGGACTGTAATAACGTAGATTATTTGCTATGGTTTGGCATGTTAATTTTGGATATTTTAACGTTTGATAATTATTATTAAGTGATGGACATCCTTGCTGTCTAAAATTGAATAGAATGGTTATTCTATTATAATTCCGAATGTTAACTTGAGTACGTGTGAACCGTTTTAGTGGACTTGGACCATGCACAGGTATGGTTAGCCAAGTTAAGGGTCGGGCTTTGGAAGCTCAGACTTAGCTCGCGTCGTGGTGTCCCGCTCTCTCTCACTCTTTTATTCAAAGAAAAAATAGACTCTGATTTTCTGCATAATGAAAAGGGTAGGGCGTTATAGTTGGTATCAGAGCGAAATACGAAGGTTGAATCTTTCGAAGTAAGATTAAGACGGTATCATGTCTCACTGACAGATAAGAATCCCAACTGACCGACTCTTCAGAGTCTACTGCCTGGGGGCCTGGATTAATTTACTTCGTTAGACTCAGACTGAAACGTTCTATCTGAGAACACTTGACGAATAAGGAATGATAGCGAGGGAAGTACAGTCACTATAAATTTGATTGATCAAACATAGCAAAATAGGAGAATTTCCTCGATTTCCCCAAATTGAGAAATGATACTTGATACTTAGGAAGGTTTTCCCCAAGAACAGGAAAACATCAGGATTTCCCCAAATTGAGAAATGATACTTGATACTTAGGAAAAATTTCCCCAAAGACAAGAAACACAAGATGTTTATTTGGCAATTTCCCCAAACAAAAGACATTATATGATACATAGGAAAGTTCCCCAAACAAGAGACATTATTTGATACATAGGGAAATTCCCTGAAACAAAGATTAGTTTGATTAGAATTACGGTTGTCATTGATATGCTTCTAGTTGTTGTGATACAGATATGTCGAGCAACATAAAGTATACAGAGTTGTGGGACAAGGGAACCCCTAGCTGAACTATAGATCTAATTTCTTATTCCAACGACTCCAGCAGGCCAGATCATGCTGTGGAAGTTAACGTAGACGTACAAGTAGGATCACCTGAGGATGTCGAAGTGATTCCCGTCCCTTTTCCAGAAGAGAATATGGGATATATGCCAATGATAGGAGAATCTGTAGGGGAGATAGGCTCGCCCGGGTATATGTACGAATTGTGCAACCAGGAGGGGCACAACTGTACCTTCTGCCCCTACCCCCTTGAGGTTATTTGCCCGGTTTGTAGACTTCATGGGCACGGAAAGGAGATGACTAATTGTCCTTACATTGGGGGACAGGGAATAATACCCTGTTTGACTTGTGGAGTGTTGGGGCACATGTCGACGACATGCCCTGACAACGTCTTCGATTTTGGTGATGATGCAGGATCTTCTACGGAAGGTTAGGCTAAGAAGTGGTAAGAAAAAGTCAAAAAAAAGGGGGAGATTTTGTAACGGTTGTGGGTACGTTTTGTTCTTTGAATGGCTTGTTCTAACCCTACGAACCCTTGTATTGTGATGGAAGTTTGAATGATTTTTTAATAAAGTATGCAAACTTAAGAGTTTATGAGGACTTTGGCACTAAGATGTAGGTGATGAAGTCACTTGATAATATTGAGACGTGGTATGGGTGCATCCCTCACGTGATATTGATGATTGAGAAGTGGTATGGGTGCGTCCTCACGTGATATTGATGAGATAAGTATATAGAGTAGCTATGAGACTGTGGGAGCCTTGATATGAGATACGGACACTTGGTTCTGTAGGGCTGCCTTTGAGAAGTGGGTCCCTCACGTGCTACGTGCTGGAGAGCGCCCTAACAGCTATTTCACACACTTGATGTGAGTTGATGCGCAAAGCTAGATACTATTTTACCCCATGGGGGTGGTGCTAGCTTCATCGGACGAGGATCGACCTCTTTAGAGCTTGACTGAATCACCCTTGGGGTGAAAGGATGCAGGGCGAGGTAGACTTGATCACGTTGGACGTTGGTCTTTCACTTAATAAGTCATGGGCCCTAAGTCTTGCTAGGGGTCGAGGTATATTTATGATTTGATATTGTTGCCACAGTCACGTAGTTATTCACTCGAGTGTTGTTCATAAGAATAGAATATCTTATGGTAGATGATGTGCCCTGGATTAGTTATGCCCATGAATGGATTATACCCAGAGGGGGGTTATATTCATGGATGGTTATTAACCATGGATAGATGATACTCACTAATAGAGTGATACCAGGGATGGATGTGTATAACCGTGGATGATGGTTCCCATGCTGTTACGGAACCGAGGGATTCAGTTCGTCAAGGTGGTGTGGGATAGACATGGTAATGAGAATACCACTTGGGAGCTTGAATCAGAAATGAGAACAGCTCACCCTAAGCTATTGACGTAATATGTTTGAAACCCTACTTCACTCGATTCTCGGGACGAAAATTTTCAAAAAGAGGGTTGTATTGTAACACCCGGTTTTCAAGTTATAAATATATATAGAAATTGTCCATTTCATTTGTGAATTAATGGATATGGACCTTAGATGGGTAAGGTGTTGGGTCAATTGCCCAATTAAGACCCAACGGATTGTTGATATGGTTCAATTGAAATAAATGGATGAGTTTTATTTAATTGGGTCAAGGTTGTCAATTGGGTCAAATGCCCAATTGGAACCCAATGGGTCATGGTTGACTTGGTTGACCACCAAATGAGTTCAAGTTCAATTAAGGTATAGCTGAATTAAATTGGATTGAGTTCAAAATGGAATCAAGGAATTGAACTGATTTTAAGTGAGTTAAATGAGTTGAATTAAAGTTATGAGTTGTGTTAAAAATATGAGTTGAATGGGAAGTTAAGGGGACCTTCATTTTGAGTGAGTGGAGTGGGAAGATGAAGAGTTTTTGGTTGTTACACAAAGCATACCATGGGTACACACGTTGGAGACATGGGAGTTTCATCTCATAGGATGAAACTCCAAAGGAAGCATTAAATGGGGAGGTGAATGGTTTTGGTCGTTACACAAAGTCATCCAAGGCATACACATTGGAAGATAGAGGGGTGTTCCATCTCAAGTGGTGTCTTGGCCAAGCCAAGGGACACTTGGGAAGACACCATCATTATGAGGAAGTTGAAAAGTTGGTTGTTACACAAAGTACATACAAGGCTACACGTTGGAAAGGGTGGGAGTTTCATCTCATGGGAAGAAACTCCAAAAGGAATATTAATGAGAAGTGGAAGGGATTTTGCTTGTTACACAAGGTATGCCCATGCATACACGTTGGAACATGGAAGCCCAAGGGTCATATGGTGGGGAGTTTCATCTCATGGGATGAAACCCCCAAAGTAAGTATCAATGGGGAGGTGAAGAGTCATGGGAGTTACAAAAGGGGTATCAATCAAAGGATACCACCCTTGGCTAAACTACATTGGGCAGCAAAGAGAATTATTTACTTTATCTCACTCTCTCCCTCTCTCACTCAAGGCCGATCCTCCTCTCAAGACAAAGGACTTAGAGTAGTTTTGATCTCAAGCTCCTCTCTCTCTCAAACCTACACCCTTTGGCCGAACCCTCTCTTTGGGTTTTCATCTCAAGACCTCTCAAGTTCACACTCGGCCAAGGATCAAGGAGGAGGAAGAGGCTAAGGAAGAAGAAGATCAAATGAACAAGAAGGAGTGAAAGAAACCGGAGGAGTCACGGAATCGGTAAGTACCCAATGAGATTTTATTAAGTAAGATGGTCAAGGAACATGGCCGAACCCTAATCTTGTTGTGGCGAAGGACTTATGCATTACCATTGGGAAATGGTGGATGATCAAGGATCATCGTTTGGCCCTTGCATGGCCAAGCCCTAAATTGTATGTATAAGAACCATTAAGGACAAAAAGGGGATTGATGAGGTTCGGCCATGGGTATTGCCGAACCCCATCAAAGGATCAATCATGGATGTATCATTTATTTTAATGGAAATGATGAACCATAGGATTCGGCCACGTTGTATGGCCGAACCCCATGGAAAGGATACTGGTGATTATTAAGGATTTTAAAGGGTTCAAATGGATGTATATATGAGAACCATCAAAGGATCAAACCATAGATGTATGATTCTTTTTAAAGAAAATGAGGAACCATAGGTTCGGCCATATTGTATGGCCGAACCCCATGAAGGGAGGTTATTGATTTTTAAAAGGGTTTTAAGCATGAAAACCATGAAAATATATGGGTGATGTGAAAGGGTTTTAAAGGATGGAAACCATAGATGTATGTTAGTGTTTTTAAAAGGTTTTAAAGGACCATAATGATGGAAGATTATTGGTGATTTTAAGTGGGTTTGAAAGGTTGTAAATGATAACCAAAAGTGAGGAAATGGTGAAATACCATGGACCATGGGTTCGGCCATGTTGTATGGCCGAACCCCATGGATAAATATTGAGGTGTTTACATGTATCTAGACCATGAAGATGATGGAGTAATGTGGTAATCTTAATAGGTTTTAAATATGGAAGATAATGTTTTAAAATGAGAAACCTAAGTGTACGATTAAACCCCATGGAGGGACCTTGGTTCATGGACTTAAATATTGTAATTAATTTAATGGAGAACATGGAAATGAGACATCATGGGTTCGGCCATGGTGATGGCCAAACCCATGAACCATTTTAGTGGGTTATTTATGAATCAAGGCATGTTTAAATGAATGAAATGCTTAGTCATGGATCTATGTTATGGACTTAAGTATGGGTAAGTAAAGTGATTACCTATGGAAGGAAAGATATGGCCAAACCCCACTAGTGGACAGTGGACAATGGACGGTGGACAGTGGACAGTGGATAGTGGACAGTGGACAGCGGGCAGCGGGTAACCTACTGATTTTATAAATGAAACATTTACGTGAATGTTTTACTTGATTTATGGACCTAAGTATCTATAGATAAAAGGAGTGATTAGTTATGGAAAGAATAGATGGCTAAGATGGATATGGATTTGTATGATTGAATCATGGAAATGAAGGGCCATGGGTTCGGCCCTGGTGTATGGCCGAACCCCATGAGGAATGTTTTGTGGACTTAGGTTGTTATTATGTTAAATGATTAATTTATAAGTGATTAGATTAATGAATCAAAGATGATGTGATCTTGGACTTAATTTAAAAGATCAAAGGACTAAAAAGAAGGACCCAAACCAAGTGTGTGAGGTTCGACCATGTTGTATGGCCGAACCCCATTATGGTGTGTTTATGGACTTAGACATGATAGAACATGGGTTTTGATTTATTGATATGCTATAAGGTAACGGGACCTCACAAGCGGGTACTATCGGTGAGCGGTTTTCGGACGAAAACGTAAAGACATTAAGTTGATCATTGGTAGGATTCCTACCTCATTGATACCATAGGATATGTATGATAGTCTTAATTCCTATTTAGATGAGTTATTTTGTATAAATGATATGTTTCAAATATGAGATTTTAAATGCTATGATTTGTATTTTTACATAGCATGTTGGCATTTGCATCTCATGCATGACATGGGAGGGATGAAATTTAATTGGAGATCCGCACTCCGTTGGGGTGTCCGTAAAGCATTCGTGGGGATACCTTTATGAGGAGTTTTCCATCAAGAGGAAGACCTTGGTGTACATTATCCACCAAGACATAACTAGAGTCCACGCTCCGTAGGGGCATCCGTAAGACAATCGTGGGGGATACCTTGATGTGCATTATCCCATCAAGAGGTAACCGGAGACCACACTCCATCGAGGCGTCTGTAATACAACTGTGGGGATACATTGATGATGAGTTTTCCATCAAGAAGATAATATGTTTGAGGATACATTGATGAGGAGATTCCATCAAGAGGATGTCTTGGTGATTGTGTTATGGCTGATGGGTGGGACTCATGGCATGGCATTGATTCAGCATGATTAAGATCTCTAATATCATGCATTGTTTCTGGTTTTATCTGTATGATTGGATCTCTATTATCAGACACTGTTTTGGATATGATGCTTTACAAGTACGGTATGATGTATTATATCTGGATTTTTACACTAACCCATGTGTTAGCCCTACTTGGAATACCTACTGGGCGCGTTGTCTAACGCCCTACTTCTACCCTAGTTGATGACACAGGAAATGGACAAAGCAAAGGATGTGATCGGAGCCAAGCTTAGGAGCTTGGATGATTAAGTTTCATTTTGTTTAAGTTACTCATGGATAATGTATTTGAGTAATTAGTTCGTGGGACTGTAATAACGTAGATTATTTGCTATGATTTGGAGTGTTAATTTTGGATATTTTGACGTTTGATAATTATTATTAAATGATAGACATCCTTGCTATCTAAAATGGAATAGAATGATTATTCTATTATAATTCTGCATTTATGTTTATTCCGCATGTTAACTTGAGTACGTGTAAACTGTTTTAGTGGACTTGGACCACACACACGTATGGTTGGCCAGTTAAGGGTTGGGGTTTGGAAGCTCGGACTTAGCTCGTGTCGTGGCGTCCCGCTCTCTCTCACTCTTTTATTCAAAGAAAAAATAGACTCTGATTTTTGGCATAGTGAAAAGGGCGGGGCGTTACAGAAATAATGGAGCAACGTTAATGATTTTAATGATCTCAAGTGTTGTAAATGGTGAAGAACCATGGACCATGGGTTCGGCCATGTTATATGGCCGAACCCCATGGAGAGATATTGATGGACTTAGATGTTTTTGGACCATGAAGATGATGGGGGAATGTTGGTAGTTTTAAATAGGTTTTAAATATGGTTAATGATGATCTAAAATGATGACCTAAGTGTATGATTAAACCCCCCCGCCCCCCGCGCCCCCCCCCCCCCCCCCCCCCAATGAAGGGACTTGGGCTATGGATCTAATGTGGTGAATGATTTAAGAAAGAGGAGGAAAAATGACATCATGGGTTCGGCCATGTTGTATGGCCGAACCCCGTGAACCATTTTAATGGGTCATTTTTGGATCTATGCATGTTTAAATAAATGGATTACCTAAGGAATGGAGGCATTTGTTAGGGATTTATGTCATGATTAATGAATCATTTATGGATCTATATTTATGGATCATTTGTGGACCCATGCATGTAATGTTTAGCTATAGATCTATGTTTTGGACCTAAGTTATGGGTAAATGAATTAGGTGATCAGCTATGGAAGGAAATAATGGCTAAGATGTCAAAATGGTGAAAACGAAAGGACCATGGGTTCAGCCATGGTGTATGGCCGAACCCCATGGCGAAGGTTTTGTGGACTTAGGCCCTTTTAAATGATTTAACTTATGTAATAAACCAAAAGAGGGAATGATCTTGGACCTACATTGATTAGAATGATCAAGGATCAAAAAGAGGGGCCAAAACCAAGGGAGTGAGGTTCAGCCATGTTGTATGGCCGAACCCCACTAAGGTATTTTGTGGACTTAAGCATGATTAGAAATCAAATGGAACTTTGGTTTGATTTGTTGATATGTAATAAGGTAATGGGATCTCACAAGCGGTGTACGATCGGTGAGTGGTTTTTGGACAAAAAAGCAAGGACACATTAGTTGGTCATTGGTAGGATTCCTACCTTATTGAAGACCATGGAATATGTATATGTGAATATTTTACTTGAATTATTTTGGTATCAAATGATATGCCTTAATGATGGGATTTTAATGCTATGATTTGTATTATTACATAGCATGTTTGCACTTGCATCTCATGCATGGCATGGGAGGGATGAAATGTAACAGGAGACCCACGCTCCGTCGGGGCGTCCGTAAGGTATTTGTGGGGGTACCTTGATGTGCATTATCCATCAAGAGGGATGTATGATTGATTTGTAACTGGAGATCCACACTCCGTCGGGGAGTATTTGTGGGGGTACCTTGATGTGTATTTTTCATCAAGAGGGATACTATGTGCATGAGATACCTTGATGAGAATTTTCCATCAAGAGGGATTTATGTGATGATGATATGGATGATGGATGGGACTCATGGCATATGACACCCATGGCATGGCATTGACTTGCATGATTTTGATATTATTTTTATCTATGTGTTTTGTTATACTAATCCATGTGTTGACCCTACTCTGAATACCTACTAGGCTCGTTGTCCAACGCCCTACTTCCACCTTAGATGATAACGCAGGAAATGGATGAAGCGAAGAACATGATCAGAGCCAAGCTTAAGAGCTTGGAGGAGCTAGATTGATTTATTTAAGTTTTATTTATGGGAATGTAATTTGAGTTATTAGCTCGTTGGACTGTAATAACTTAGACTATTTGCTATGGTTTGGACTTTACTTTTGGATACTCTAAATTAAGGTATTTATTAATTAACTAATGTACTTCCTTATTATTTAATAATTGGTAGGTTAGATTCTATTATAATTCTGCATTAAGTGTACATTCCGCATGCTTAACTTTTTACGTGTGAACTGTTCTCGTGGACTTAGTTCCACGCACGCATAGGGTTGGCCAGTTAAGGGCCGGACTTTGGAAGCCCGGACTTAAGTCATGTTGTGACGTCCCGCTATCTTGTCACTCTTTATTTCAAAAAAAAAAGTAGACTCTGATTTTCGGCATAGTGAAAGAGGGCTGGGTGTTACACCTTCTTAGGATAGCTCTACTTAGGATAGTTTTCTTTGACCTTAGAAAAACTATACTTTTGGTATTTTGTCTAAGCACCCATAGTATCCCCCTTAGCAACCACCATATGTACTCAAATGCACATTTCGTTGTCAAATGCAATGATATGGTTTGGTTTAGTATGATATATGTATTGCTGTGTATGTATGTCATTTGTCTCTTGTGTGTGATATACTAACATGTAGGCTTGAATGAGTTGGGTTTGTATTGGCATGTTAGGGAAATAAGGATTTGAGATGTGATGCTACACATATACTTGGAGTATGGGGGAGCACAAAATTTTTGCTAATTAGCTGTTGTCACTGGCCATGACAGTTTGTGGAGGAAGGTGAATGCAAGCTTGAAGATAAATCAACTTAGGGGCAGCTAAGTTTGTGGGGGAGCAAAGAAGAAAAAGCTAAGAAAAATTGCTTAGTGAATGGGGGAGGAAACTCGAAAAACTTAGGAATATTAGCTTAACCCTTGAAGCAATATGCTGGAAATTAGCTCGTGCAAAGGCATACAAACCTTGTTGCACAAAAAGTGTGCACTGAACCATGGGGGACAAGCATGAGTTGGAATAGACCCCAGTCAAGCACCAATTCCAGAAGCATGGGGGAGTACTTAATCTTGGTGCATGCCTACTAACTCCTTGTCAATTGAATGACAAAATGGAGGAGAAAGTAGTAGAAGCTTGGAGACGGGAAGCTCAAGGATATTGGGGGAATCCTAGCCATTCATTTGTGTATGGGGAAGAAAATCATATTTAGTCTATGGATGTTTTATAGTTTGGACTAACACATCTAATGATTGTCTAGTATTGCTTGCTTTTTGTGCTTAAACAGGAAAATAAGAATGAAGCAAACTAAGCAAGAATATGAAGACCATAGTCTTTTTAATCCATTTGAATATACATGTAACTGATGTAATGTTTTGTATTCAAATATGTTGTAATAAGGGTGGGCATGAAATTGGGTTAGCTTCTAGGTTTTGTCAACTAATTGACAAAGCGGGAGATTGTTAGTGCCCTACATCACTCGGGTAAAAACACTTGCTAAGAAGCTTGAAGACTCAAAATGATTGAGGAAGAAAATCATACTCCACCAATCTCAAAGATCGTCGTCATGGCAACCACAAGAACAGGTATAAGGCCATAGATGACCCTAGGTCGAACCCACACCTGAGAAAGGACCACTAGGCTTAGTTGCATATGTTGGTAATAAACATAACGTGCCTAGAGAGGAAGCTGAACAATGAATTAGAAGTGAACTTGGAATCATAAATTATGTTCAGTGTCAGCACGACCAATCTATCTCACCGATGTCTCAGTTCAGTGAGGATCGACCCATCATGGTCAAAGACTAGTCGGCCAGATTGACATTGGTTTTGGAAATTAGAATTATCATTCTCGTAATACCTCTGACGATAGTCTAGTATGCACCGACCCATCGGTGATGAACTTGATCTACCCCTCGTGGTCAACGACTTGGCGATATAAAACTTATAAGTTCTGGACTATGAACTTATAAGGGCTCTCGATAAAATAGACATATCAGCAAGCAAAGGTTGATTGAGAGATAAAGGACCAACCCCTCGGCAAAGGGCGATAGGTAGTTCTGGATAACAGGTTTCCAAAGTGGAAACTATTGTCAAGCATATTTTTGCACCAGAACGAGCCACTCGTATGGATCGACCCCTCGGTGCCATAAGTCTCGACCAATCGGCGACAACGACATGTCACCGGGAAGTAATAATGTCATTGAGGGTATTTTTAATGCGCAACAGTCGGGTGGTTGAACGGTAACAAATATGAACACTGACCCATCGGTGCCACCGACTTGTCGGTTCTAGACAGTCAATATGACCATTAAAACTTGTCTATAAATATGAGTATTGTGTGATCGAGTTATACACTCTGAGAAACGATCAACACTCTTGAGAGAAAGATCATAAACAAAAAATCTTCAGATTGTGTTTGCAAGTGAGAAAGAGAGGAAGGTGTGCGTACCACCTAAAGTCATCTATGGCCAAATACCTGTTTTTGTGATTGTTATGACGATGAGCATTGAACCTGGTGGAGCACGATCTTCGTTCTTGATCATCTTAGGTCTTCAAGCTTCTTAGCAAATGCTTCTTCCCAAGTCATGGAATTGACAAACTAGGACTCGGCAAAGCCGGGGCACTAATAATCTCCCCCTTTGTCAATTTCATGACAAAACCTAAGAGGTAACCCAATTACAGGCCCACCCTTATTACATTACATTTGAATACAAAATAATACATCAATTACATATTCAAATGGTACAACAAGATTATGGTCTTCATATATTCTTGTTCAGCTTGCTTCAAATCATGATTTTCTGTTTAAACACATAAGCAAGCAACATGAGAGAAATCATTAGAGGAGTTAGTACAAAACATAGATCAAAGGACTAAATGAGATTTCCTAGCCAACAACACTACCCAGTATTGAGAAGATTTTCTCCCCCAATGTTCTTGAGTTTGATCTCCCAAACTCCAAGCATAAACATTCTCCCCATATCTATTTGCTTTATCATATTCCTCTCCTTTATTGCTCTCTCTTTCTAAAGGCCCAAGCAGTTTGGCTTTATCATGCACTCCCCCATGTTGCTTATAGCTTCTACTAAGTACTCCCCCATTTTTTCATACAATTGACAAAGGTTTAGTAGATATCAACAACACTTCCTCTATGCTATTTGCACTTAGTGATTAACTAAGTTCTGCTGCAACTCATGGTTCTCCCCCATGGTTTAATGTACTTCTTTGTGCAACAAGGATTATTTTTCTCCTGCTCAAGCTAAGTTCTAGTTTAGCTAATTTCTTCCATGGGAAAAGCTCATTTACCTACCTTCCCTAGAGTCTTTTCTCTATTCCCCAAGCTATATTTTGCAGCATCTTTGACTCATCTCTCCCATGGAGTAAGCTATATTTTCCAGCTTCTCCAAATTATCTCCCCCATAAACTTAGCTGCCTCTAAGTTTATTTTTAATCAAGCCTTCTTTCAAGCTTGCATCCTTCTTCCTACACTGTCATGACCAGCGACAGGTACTAAACAACACATATTTTGTGCTCTCCCATTCTCTAAGGATGTGTGCCACCTTAGACCGATCCCTATCTTCCTTACATGCCAATACAAAACCAACTCATTTAATCTTGCATGTTAGTCTTATTTAACAAAACCATGTTAACCTTAGATTTAGAGATAGAAGGCATACAAAACATAGTAATACACACATCACACTAAAACAAACCATATCATTTCATTAAAAAAATGTGCATTTAGTACATACGGTTTAGGTGGGGACATCATGGATGCTTAGTCAAAATATCAAAAGTATAGTGTTTCCAAAAACAGAGATCATGAAAAACTACCCTAAGCAGAGCCATCATGAGGAGGTGCTGGAGGAGGAGGAGACGGGGAATCTGAAACGCTGTCCGAGAGGGAGACTGCAGAAGTTAGATCCCGAATAGTCAACAAAAGACTATCTAGATTTCTTTGAAGGTAGTCTATTCTTCTTTCAAGTCTGAAGACTCTCCTGCCCAGATTGAGGTCCTCTTGAGGGGGCTACTGATATTCTTCTTCCTTCTCAGAACTATGACTTTCCTCCTCACTGGTGTCATCAGGGATATCGACATGGTCGTCATTACCAGTTGGAAGACAATTCCTTTCTTCAGCATCTTGTCTCCTTTCGTCACGTCGTTCTTCGACGAAGATGACACCTTTATTAGCGATGGGTTCTTCTTCCACCTCTGGTTGGGTTTTTAGAGCTTGACCCAGGGCAAGACTGAAAGACAGACCTTTTGGTCTGTTTGGCCCATCGACTAGAACGACTGGATTCTCCTTGTTCTACAATGGTCTCAGGACGTGTCTGAGCTGACATCTTCTTAAGCATGGTTTTTCCTAGAGGGGATCCTCAGACAGTAGTTCGAACGAGGATGAGGTGAAGACTGAGCTAACCTGATTTAGGAGAATCACAGAAACACTGGTTTTCTATCTTTTAGGGACTAGAGGAACAAAAACTCTATCGAAAATCACTTCGAGAGGTCCTATTGACTGGTCTACGGCACGGGAGGAGAAGGAGGGACCACAAGGCCTTCACGGGAGAGGGGATGACAGATTCGAATGAATTCTCACTTTTGCAGAAAGGGTCCCCTGTTAATTCAAATTTTATGTCTCACCGACATGTCGGTTCCATCGACCGATCGATCTTTTCAACAATTCCCCTTTTCAACAGTGCTCGATTTGGCATAGTACCGACATGTCTGTCACATAGACAGGTCTATTTACCGACATGTCTTTTACACTGAGAGGTTTAGATTACAGAACACTCAGCCTTGATTTGTGCAACTTGATGAAATCATGTCCTAAGCATGGCATTCGTAGATTCATTCCAATGCATAGATATGTCAAACATAATTCATCAAATCGTTAAACATGCACACAATCGTTCCAAGGCACATACGATTCAAAATACTTTGAATGGAATGTATGGCTTTCCAAGTAGAATATGTACTATAGCTAGGAAGAGTACATTCTAGACTTCTAGTTAGCCAATTTCTCTCCTCATGTCATAGCACTTTTCTGTTATGTGAACTCACATGGTCTCTTGTAAGTCCATTTGTAGTGGACTAAGATATGTAAGTGAATCTTAAGCCAAAACAATGCATGATTAGTGGTCTATCTCCTAGGTACGAAGATTGTGGCATTTGGTGTTGCATACACACCGCTACAATTGTACCTTTGATGACCAACCTTAGGATCCATCAACTCTTTTAAGACAAGATTCATTTGTCTTAACAAAGAGTCGTGCCTTGTGTCCACCTTCCTTAGATTTCTTTTAAAGTAGGGTGTCAGTGGATGATGCACCAAGACCAGACCTATCACCATATTGTTTACCCACCCAAGGAGTCTTTTAAGTCTTTCTTCTCCATGGGTAAACTTATCTTGGAATTTTCCTTTATGAGTTTTTGGTTCCTTAACTTCCACAGACAATTTTTTAACATCCTCTTCAAGAAGTTTATTGTGATGCTATAGATTCTCGACATCCTTGCAATGAATAATTATCTCTTCTTGAAGTCTTTCACCATTCTCTTTAAGTTTTATATTTGCAGTATTAGACAATTCCAACTTAGGGGTTAGAAGAGATTTTAGTTTTTAAATCTCCTACTTGATTAGAGAGGTTCAGGTTTTCGTTCATAACCCTGTTTAGTTTCTTGGCTAACCTCTCACTCTCAAGGAACAAAGTACTGTAGGAGGCTTGAAGATTTTCATCATCTTCACTCTCATCCTCTGGTTACAATTGTGGGATTTTCTTGATCACATATGATCGAGGCTATGAGACCTTTTGATACATCAACTTTTTGTTGAGTCTCATCATCTGAATCACTTTCTAATTCAGAAATTTCCACATGGGTCACACCGACGTTCATAGCCCTTTTTATCTTATCTGAGGGACATTCATTCATGAAGTGTCCCCCCACTATTGAAACAACTCTGCTCCTTGGTGACTTCTCTCTCCTTCCCTTTTCCTCTATTTTCTTCTTGTTTTCTTGGTAATTTTTACTTGTTTCACTTTTACCCGTTCTTCTCAAGTTGTTTCTTTTTACAATTTTTTTGTAAAACTTCTTGGCAAACATTGCTATTTCATCACTTGAGAATTCATCTTCTGATGAATTTTCTTTAATCTTCTTTTGTTTTAGGGAAGGTTTTAAGGCAATGGGTTTATGATTTGGTTGTTCAAAATGTAGCTCATAGGTTTGTAATGAACCAACCAAATCATCAATATTCATTAAGGACACATCTCTGTTGTCCTCCATGGCCACAACCTTGGGTTTGAATCTTCAGCAAGATTCTGGACAATTTTGGTACATACCTTGTCCTTGGGTGTCCTTTCCCCTAAAGCGTACATTTGATTTACAATGTCACTTACCTTGGAATAAAAATCCAAGAAGACTTCATCTTCCCTCATTTTAAGAGTAGTAAACTGATTCTGGAGGATCTGAAGTTTGGACCTCTTGACTATTGAGGTGCCCTCATGGGTTCTCTAAAGAACTTCTCATGCTTCCTTTGCAGTTTTATAGGTCATGATCCACATGTACTCATTATCAGAAACTGCACAGTTTAGGGCATTCATGGTTTTGCCATCAATTTTCTGAGAAGCCTTTTCGTCAAGGGTCCAAGAGGTAAAAGGTTTGGGTGTTAACAACACCATTGTCGTGGACGCTACCATTTTCCCTTCCATGGGTTCCTACCAACCAGTCTTTACAATATCCCATAACGATATATCTATGGAAACAAAGTAGCTTCTCATTTTAGCCTTCCATGAGGCATAGTTTGTTCCATCGAGATAAGGAGGTTTGGATATTGCATAACTGTCTCCCATGGTGTTCTAGCTTGGATCTACTCAGATGGTTAAATCCTTGTAATAAGCACTAGAGTCTGATACCAATTGAAAGTTCCCTTGGGAGCTAGAACAACACAATTGACCCTAGGAGGGGAGAGACCGGGGGAGGGGGGGGTGAATAGGTCAACCTAAAATCGTTGGTCCTTTTTAAATTTACTCGATTGATTAGTTTAAACGCAACCGATATATCAATTAAGTGAGTGTGTGCTAGCAAAAGTGATTAAATAATCAACACAAAAAAATATCTCTAACACCAAAAACAGAAGGACACAAGATACAAAGTGGTTCGGTTCACGAACCAACATCCACTGTTAAGACTCGCTCAACCTTGAGCTATCCCCAAATTCACTATGTGGGGACTTGCACCCTCACAATTAGAGTAGGAATTCCACCTCACACAATCGACTGGAATTTCACCCACCACTATAGAATAGGAATTCCACTTATCCAATCGGCTGGGAATTTCACCCACCACTATGCTAGAGACGACGCTCTATAGTCTTTATAGTGGTTCCGGAGCAAATCCCTCTTAATCCACTTTCGGGACACAGGTTTTAAAATAAAATTAAAACCAAGAAGCACTTGCCTTTGAAGCTCTATCTCACTGATGTGTGCTTCTTGAAGATCCCACCCACTAAGTGCCGATGTTTCTTCTTGTACCCGTCGTAGAGCAATCACAATCTCAGGGGTGAAAATGAAATTCGTTTTACCGCAGGTTTCCTAGTTTATGTCTCTCCTCTCTTTCTCACTTTCAAACTCAATCAACAGATTGGTTGTTTATGATTTTCCTCCTCTCTTTCTCACTTTCAAACACAATAAAAAGATTGGTTGTTTATGGTTCTCAGTACAAGAGTGTTGATCGTTCCTTAGAGTATATTACTTTTCTCAGCTTACGAAAGATAGTAAAATGATTACCCAACACTCATATTTATAGAGGGCTCTTTACAGTTTTTCTGATTGTCTAGAACAGACAGGTCGGTGCCACGACGGGTCGGTGTTCATATCTATTACCGTTCAACCACCCGACCGTTAAGCATTAAATGCACTCCCAACAACTTTATTACTTCCCAGTCGACAAGTCGGTGTCACCGATGGGTCGATAGTTATGGCACCGTGAGGCTAGCCCATACAAGTGTCTCGATCTGGGCAAAACTATGCTGACAGTAGTTTCAAGTCAAAAACTTGTCTTACCCAAAACAACTTGTCGCCTTTTACCGAGGGGTCGGTCCTGGTATTCTCTATCGGTCTTGAACTACCGATATGTCTATTTTCTCAAGAGCCCATTTGGGTTCATAGTCCATAACTCACAAGACCTTTACCGATGAGTCGTCGACCACGAGGGGTCGTTTAAGTTCGTCACCTAGGGGTCGGTGCATACGAGACTCGGTCAAAAACTTTCCCAAAATGACAGTTCTTTGATCCAGAACCTCTGTTAATCTGGCCGACCAGTCCTTGACCACGATGGGTCGATCCTGTCTCCACCGAGGGGTTGGTGAGTACAACTGGTCGAGTTGACAGTGAAACCAATTACATATTTCCATATTGGGTTCCAATTCACTGTCTAGCTTCCTCTCTAGGCTTCTTTATAGTTTTACCATTTGTTTAACTAAGTCTAGGAATGGTCATTTCTTAGGTGTGGGTACCACCTAAAATCATCTATGGCCAAATACCTGTTTTTGTGATTGCCATGACGATGAGCTTTGAACCCGGTGGAGCACGATCTTAATTCTTGATCATCTTGGGTCTTCAAGCTTCTTAGCAAGTGGTTCTTCCGTAGTCATGGAATTGACAAACAGGGACTCGGCAAAGCCGGGGCACTAACATCCCCTATTCACCCCCTCTAGGAACAATCTAGCATCGTGTTCTAGCACATTTTGGGAACTTTCTATATCTACATCTACTTCATTTGGATCACTTGGACCTAATATGTCCTCATTATTTTGGTTGAGAGAAACTCAACCTCGAGATTGCATCTACTGCACTAGACGGGTGAAAAGCAAACCTAACCACTACCACTTCCACTTTTTTCTGGTTATTTTGAACTCGTCTTGAGAATATCAACCCTATCTTGGAATGGAATGTGAATTATTCTTCTTGATAGTCGTTCAACACAATCATACATAATGTTTGTGAATTGGAATCAATTATTACAATTGTGCAGAAAATCATCCCATATAAGGTCTTCATAGGGCCTAAACACACTGTCAATATTCACAATATAATAAGTTGACAGAATAATTGTTAAAGCCACTGTTGAACCAGTGTTCTCAATTGTCAATTTCAGTCAAAAAAATCTATGTTGGGTGTCATCTGTGC
The DNA here is from genome assembly GCA_013350335.1 of Chimonanthus salicifolius. Classification (NCBI taxonomy): domain Eukaryota; kingdom Viridiplantae; phylum Streptophyta; class Magnoliopsida; order Laurales; family Calycanthaceae; genus Chimonanthus; species Chimonanthus salicifolius. The sequence goes on along the minus strand of CM023539.1, from coordinate 26,569,354 downwards.
CTCTTGAAGTGTGAAGACCAGATGGTGAGAAGACCTGGATGGCAAAACAACAACAAGATATGGTGAATCAGCTGGAAGGCCAACCAAGGTAGGTAAAATGATCCTAATAGGCTTAGGATGACCCTAGAGTGATCCCAATATAGGTGTGTCTTGGTCAAGTTAGATAGTCCTAGAGAGGGAGTGAGAAAGACTTTTGTGAAATTTTAACTTTCTTTACAATATTGTTCAATTAATGTTGGTCTTAATGCAATTAACAAATTTTATAGTCCAATTGTTGAGATTTACAATAACTGATGAATATAAAATGAAATCTCAATAAATAGAATTTCAGCGAAAAAATGTGCAAGAAATATGAGAGATAAATACAAATGCAACAAGTAAGGTGAGGAGGTAAGAAAAGATGGAAAAATCTAACACAGATTTTTATGTGATTCCACTAACCTTCTCCTTCACGGGTGGAGAGGAAACCTAGTACAACCTTAGCCTCTTTTAAGGGTAGAGCTTGAACCAATGTTGCATACACCAAGAAAACACCTTTCTTAGATTTCAATAGGGTTACACAAATGCTTCACAACTATGGAAACAAGTTGTTATAGTCCCGGCATGCCGAGACCCTTGTTTGCCAATTCCATGACTTGAGAAAAGCATTCCTAGAAGAATTGATGACTCAAGTGATCCGAAAATTTGAAGATCGATCTCAAAGTTTCCAAGTTCATCATGTATGGCAATCACTTAAAGTATATTGGTCATAGATAACCTTAGGATGGAACCCACACCCTTAGGTGGACTTTCCTAGGCTTAGAGCACATGTTGGTAAGAACATAAGGAAACCCAAGTGCACCCAGGACAGTCTCAGAACCAGATGAACTGAAATTGGAAAATCTGATATACTATCAGGTCGATACATGGAGTCCACCGACCCATTGGTGAGACATGACAGACCCATCGAGGTCTTCGATACATCGACATGAGTGACCAAGGTTCAGTTTCACAAAGCATTGTGAAGTTCACCTTTAAAGCATGTCAAAATTAAAAATCAAAGGGAGATTACTTATGAAATTCGAATTGTGAAAGTGCTTAGCTAGAAGCGAACCTGTCTTTGTCTTTTTCTGAAATGAAGGCAAAATACTTTCCCCCTAAAGTTGACATTATTCTACAAAATGAGATTCCTATAGATGTCTACATTCTAGACTTGGATGCTAAGAATGATGTTCCTAAGGTACAATGTGTCAAATTGATTAAAAACTCATTTGAGGTGAAGGTTGAGAATGTAACACTTCAGAATTTCATGTTATCAATATTTATGGAATTTGCCATTTTAATTGTGAAATTAACAGATACGAACCTTAGATGGGTAAGGTGTTGGGTCAATGGCCCAATTAGGACCCAACAGTTACGGTATAAGGTTCAATTTAAAGTAAATGGGTAAGGCGCATTTAATTGGGTCAATGTTGCTATTTGGGTCAAAATGCCCAATTGGGACCCAATGGGTTGTGGTTAATTTGGTTGACCACCAAGTGAGTTCAAGCCTAATTAAATGGGGCTGAATTAAAATGGTAATACAATATGTCTATAAATAAGGGATCTGGATTAAGTGGCAGGCGCATAGAGGGAACTTGGAAGATTGCATATGGTTGTAGAGACTTGGAGTGGAAGCCAAGGTAAGGATATGCGTATGAGGTGTATGAGGATAAGGTATGAATGGTTTGTTGGATATTGTAAGTTAAGTTTAATTATGATTAAAGACTTGAAGTACTTTGCTATCTAAACAAGAATAGAATTAGGTTCTATTATAATTCCGCAGTTATGATTTTAATCCGCATGTTTATATTGTTATGTGTGAACTGTTTTCATGGACTTAGTCCATGCACAGATAGGGTTGTCCAGTTAAGGGTCGGACTTTAGAAGTTCGGACTTAGCTCGCGACGTGACGTCCCGCTCTCTATCACTCTTTTTTTTAAACAAAAAATGGACTCTGATTTTTTGGAAAGCATAGTGAAAAAGGGCGAGGCGTTACAGTTGGTATCAGAGCGAAACAGAAAGATTGAATCTTTCATAGTAACATTAAGACGGTATCATGTCTCACTGACAGATAAGAATCCCAACTGACCGACTCTTCAGGGTCCATTGCACGGGGGCCGGATTAATTTACTTCGTTAGACTCAGACTGAATATTCAATCTGAGAACAACAATGGATGATAGCAAAGGAAGTACAGTCAAAATAAATGGACTTATCAAACATAGCAAAATAGGATATATTTCCCCAATATACCCGAATTGAGAAACAAACAATAGATACTTAGGGAATTCCCCAAAAACAAAGAAAAATCAAGAGTGCTTATTTGGAAATTTCCCCAAAATAGGAAAATACAAACTTTATGATGAAAACTAAGTCATGATATTTTTCAATGGCTTAGGGAAAAATGCCTCCAAAGAGAAATACCCGACAAAACCAGAAGGGGAAGGAAAAGGAGGTAGAAAAATCTCAACATGAAGAGGAGGAACGACTATCTCGACATGAAGAGGAAGAACAACCATCCCACCGAGAGGAAGAAGAACAAAGCAGTGTGAATATACCGGCGGTGCCTCCTGAACTACAAAGCTTGGTTCAAGCGGTGGTCACTTCGGTGCTTCAACAGCACTTGAACGGGAATGGAACCACCAACGAGACCAATGACAGGAGCATGGTCAGGGACTTCCAACAACAACGCCCTCCTTATTTCAAAGGGAAAGAAGGGGTTGTCGGAGCAGGAAATTGGCTGAAGAAGATCACTTAGATCCTGACCCTGCTCAAGATTTCGAGTCATGCTGACAAGATTTTATTGGCCACGTCACAACTGATCGATGATGCCGGTAAATGGTGGGAGGTGGTAGAGAAGCGGCAAACACTTCTTATGGAAAGGGAAAGGACTGCAATGACTTGGGATCAGTTCTCAGCTACCTTCTTGGACCATTATTTCCCTGAGGAGGAGAAGGAGCGCCAAACCCAAGCTTTTCTATCTTTGGTACAAGGTACCATGACGGTGGCAGAGTACCACCAGGAGTTTCTCAGTTTGTCTTGCTATGCATTCTATATGGTGGATACAGAGTATTGAAGGGCACGCAAGTTTGAGAGGGGCTTTTGGCTAAGCATTAGGGCCAAGGTAACCATATTCAAGGCAGCTACATTGGCAGAGGTGGTCAGCAGGGCCACTATAGCAGAGCAAGAGATGACTGAGTTAGTACGTTTTGACAACCGCTGAGCTCAGAGTGGGAGGGGTACATTTCAGCCCAACAAGAAGTGCCGACCGAACTTTAGCAGACCCTCACCATCCACTGGGTCAACAGGGGGCTTTCGTCCCAATCATCTCTCCCCATCTGCATCAGTCACTCAGACTCCCAGAGGTGTGAACAACTGCTTTCATTGTGATTAGCCGGGCCATTTTAAGAGGGAATGCCCACAACTCAGCAAACCCTCTTATTCCAGAGGTTCATCTCGCCCACCAGCTAGACCAGCTAATTCACGAGGAGGCAGGACATTAACCAGGCGGGACGAGCGCCTACAGGATCTAGACGGTTGTTTACTTTAGCTCCTCCAGCAGCAGTGGATCACTCTGTGATTCAAGGTATGGCTGTAGTCAGTAGTTCCTACGCCTTTACTTTTTTTTATTCTGGAGCATCCCACTCTTTCATATCTGCTGCATTCATATCTACAGCTGGAACTTTAGTACAAAAACTGTCCACGTCACTCACCATTGTATCCCCCGTCGGAGACACATCATTGGGGCTTATATGCACAGTAGTGAATACTATACTCGCTGGACTCAGATTTGAGTTCAACTATTTGGTACTTTATATGACAGAGTACGATATCATCTTCGGCATGGACTGGTTGGCTAGCTTTCAGGCCAACATTGATAGCTATCGCCGCAGGGTGACATTTTGGTCACCCGAAGGAAAACAACATGTGGTGCGCACTGACAAACAAAGCAAACTGCATGAAGGGTTGAGTCATCTGGTATTGAACAGTATCAGAATCAACAAGGCACCGGTGGTTGAATTTCTGGCAATAGTAAAGGACTATGCGGATGTATTCCCAAAAGAACTCCCTAGCTTGCCTCCCATGAGGGAGATTAATTTTGAAATCAAGCTGTACCCTGGTACTGCACCAGTGTCATTACCACACTATCGGATAGCACCAGCAGAGATGTCCGAGCTAAAGAAACAGATTGATGAACTGCTCAGACTAGGTTGCATCCAGAACAGTACATCGGCTTCGGGAGCTCCGGTTTTATTTGTGAAGAAGAAGGATGGTTCACTTCGTATGTGTGTGGATTACCGAAAACTGAACCAGCTGACGGTTAGAAACAAGTACCCTCCACCTGGGATCGATGATCTATTTGATCAACTTAGAGGTTCCAGTCATTTCTCTAAGATTGACCTGATGTCCAGATACCATCAAATTCGGGTTAGGGAGGAGGACATAGAAAAGACAGCCTTTAGAATGCGGTATGGACTATATGAGTTCGTAGTCATACCGTTTGGACTCACCAATGCACCGGTTGTGTTCATGGATCTAATGAACAGGATTTGCCGTCCTTACTTGGACCAATTTGTCATAGTATTTATTGATGACATTTTGATTTATTCCAAAACTCAGGAAGAACACGCTGAGCACCTGGGAATAGTTCTGGACACTTTGAGGAAGAACGAGCTATATGCCAAAGCCAGCAAATGTGAATTTTGGCTACCCAAGGTTAACTTCTTGAGACATGTCATATCATCAAAAGGTATAGCCGTGGACCTAGCTAAAGTGGCGGCAGTGAGAGAATGGAAAGCGCCAAAGAATGTAACCGAGATCCATAGCTTTTTGGGATTGGCTGGTTACTATAGGAAGTTTATCATGGACTTCTCCAAGATAGCATCTCCACTTACCCGGCTCACTCAGAAAGGAGTCAAATTTGAGTGGTCAGATGTGTGCAATCGAAGATTTGAGGACCTGAAAGATAGACTTACAATGGCTCCTATTTTGATTTTGCCAGAAAGAGGCAAGGGTTATGAGGTACAATGCGACGCTTCAGGAGAGGGACTTGGGTGCGTCCTCAGTCAAACTCATCGTGTGGTGGCTTATGGTTCAAGACAATTGAAAATACTTGAACGCCTCTATCCTACACACGATTTTGAACTAGCCGCAGTGGTCTTCGCTCTCAAAAGCTGGAGACATTATCGATATGGCGAGAAATTTGAAGTGTTTTCAGATCATAAGAGCTTGAAGTACTTGTTTGATCAGAAAGAGCTCAACTTGAGGCAGCGCAGATGGATGGAATATCTGCAAGATTATGAGTTCGCACTTCGTTCTCACCCTAGGCAAGGTGACCAAGGTGGCAAATGCCCTTAGCCGCATATCACATGCATCAGTGGCATATTTGATCAGGACAGAATGGGAGATGCTGAATACCATACGAGAGTTCAATTTATATATCAATAACCATGGGAGTATGTACAATTTGATCATACGGTCCAACATGGTTACTAAGATTGAACAGGAACAACGGATAGACCTAGAAGTGGAGGAGATATGGGCCAAGATGTCTACTGCTGAAGTCATACCGGAATGGGAGTTACGACTGGGACAAGGGTCTTGTATTTCGAGGAAGGATATATTTGCCTAAGAGCTGCAGAAAAGAGTTACTGATTGAGGCACATCAGACTAAACTCTCTATTCATCTGAGCAGCACCAAGATGTATCACGATCTGAAGAGACATTACTGGTGGCACAGACTCAAGAGGGATGTGGCAGAATTTGTGACTCATTGTTTAACGTGTCAGCATGTTAAGACGGAACATCAGAAACCACCAGGGTTACTCAAACCCTTACCAGTGTCGGAATGGAAATGGGAGCACATCTCCATGGATTTTGTGACAAGGTTGTCAAGGTCTTCAAAAGGCAACGATGCGATATGGATCGTGGTAGACCGACTGACCAAGTCTGCACATTTTCTTCCTATTAAGATGACAGACTCATCTGAGACTTTGGGTCGGCGATATATCAAGGATATCATCAGATTGCATGGTATTCCTCGGACTATTGTCTCGGACAGAGATGGTCGATTCACCGGCAGAGTATGACAAAGCATGTAGTGGGCCATGGGAACAGACCTACTGACTAGCACAACATTCCATCCACAGACTGATGGGTAGTCTGAGAGGACAATACATACATTGAAGGGTATGCTGAGAGCATGAATGCTAGATTTCAAGGGTGGATGGGACGATCACTTGCCGTTGGTAGAATTCTCATACAACAACAGTTACCAGGCAAGCCTCCAGATGACTCCATTTGAGGCATTATATGGTAGACCATGTAGATCACCTGTGTGCTAGACAGAGGCCGGTGAGCCTGCGCTGATTGGACCCGAATTGGTCGCAGAGACTACAACGCAGATAGAGTTGATATGGTAGCATCTATTGGCTGCGCAGAGTTGTCAGAAGAGCTATGCTGACAAGAGGAGGATGTTCCTTGAATTTGAAGTGGGGGACATGGTGTTCTTGAAAGTCTTGCCACGAAAGGGACACATGGGATTTGGAAAGAAGGGGAAACTGTCACCAAGATATGTGGGACTGTTTTCAATCATAAGAGGGATGGGGGACGTGACTTATCAATTGGAACTCCCTTCACAGTTGGCATCTTTGCACGATGTGTTCCATATATCAATGTTGAGGAAGTACAATCCTGATCCCTCTCATGTACTGAATATACAAGATATAGATGTCCAAAGCGACGTGACATATGTCGAAAAGCCTGTCCAAGTGGTGGACACAGAACAAAGGGTATTACAGAACCGAGCAATCCAGTTTGTCAAGGTGGTATGGGATCGACATGGCATTGAGGAAGCCACTTGGGAACTCGAGTCAGAAATAAGAACAGCTCATCCTGAGCTATTTATGTAAATGTTTGAAACCCTACTTCTCTCGATTTTTAGGACGAAAATTTTAAAAGAGGATTGTATTGTAACACTTCGGAATTTCATGTTAACAATATTTACGAAATTTGCCATTTAATTGTGAAATTAACAGATACGAACCTTAGATGGGTAAGGTGTTGGGTCAATGGCCCAATTAGGACCCAACGGTTATGGTATAAGGTTCAATTTAAAATAAATAGGTACGGCACATTTAATTGGGTCAATGTTGCTATTTGGGTCAAAATGCCCAGTTGGGACCCAATGAGTTGTGGTTAACTTGGTTGACCACCAAGTGAGTTCAAGCCTAATTAAATGGAGCTGAATTAAAATGGTAATACAATATGTCTATAAATAAGGATCTGGATTAAGTGGCAGGCGCATAAAGGGAACTTGGAAGATTGCATACGGTTGTAGAGACTTGGAGTGGAAGCCAAGGTAAGGATATGCGTATGAGGTGTATGAGGATAAGGTATGAATGGTTTGTTGGATATTGTAAGTTAAGTTTAATTATGATTAAAGACTTGAAGTACTTTGCTATCTAAACAGGAATAGAATTAGGTTCTATTATAATTCCACAGTTATGATTTTAATCCGCTTGTTTATATTGTTATGTGTGAACCGTTGTCATGGACTTAGTCCATGCACAGATAGGGTTGGCCAGTTAAGGGTCGGACTTTAGAAGTTCGGACTTAGCTCGGGTCGGGACGTCCCGCTCTCTATCACTCATTTAAAAAAAAAAAAATAGACTCTGATTTTTCGGAAAGCATAGTGAAAAAGGGCAGGGTATTACTGAGAAAATTGGAGATTTGACACCTGTCCAAGACTTTGATGTAAGACTAAACATGACCCACATTAAATTTGGGGTTCTGCACAGAGGATCTTGAATCAGTGAAACTGTGTTTAAATAAAGAAGGTCTGTTTTACGATAGTTCTAAAGGAGGTTAGTTTCTTATTTTGATGGGAAGTAGGAAATGAAAGTTCTAATTGCCTTAGGAGTTCTCCCTTTGCCTAGAAAAGGATCTCTCTCCATTATTATCCATCAACTTAAGACAACTCAGTGTTTTCAAAACATTATTCACGAAATTGGGAGAGTGCATTAAGGAAAGTAGAAACTCCAAGGTGTGTATTTTCTCTTGTTTATGGACTTCAGTAAGTATTGACATATCAAAGGAAATATCAAAGCTCACTCTTCTTCATCAATGGATCTGGGTATGTCTTATTATTATGATGTTTATGATTTCCGCATTAAGATTAATCAGTCCACATCCTGTGGTTATGTTGTTCAGGTATATCAAACATTAAGTTTAATGATGAATGAGTGTATGACTGCTTCTCAATAAATAAACTCTGATATTATGATGAAGTATTACATGTGGCATCAAGAGCTTGGTTCATAAGATCGATTAATTCTTGAAATAAGGAAGAATTAAAGAACGAGAATTTTCGGATCTCAAGGAAGAGGATAACATGTTCCATCACCGACCGATCGACACAACCAATCTATCTATGTTATAAGTTGGCGATCGATTGGTCATGCCGATCTATCGGTCCTGTCGATCGATCAGCCAGAGTCATAACGGCTTGGATATTTTATGGACCTTAAAGTTTATGGATTTGGATGATTTATGGATTTTAAAATTATGTATTCTCCTCTTATGTTTTTGATAAATCTTAATGATTTATGGAGTTTAAAATTTTTATGGACCTTAAGATTATGATTTATGGACTGCGAAATTATGAGGCTTTTTCCTATTATGTTTTTGGAAAACCAATCAACACTAACGTAACACCCCGGATTTTCAAGGGATTAATATATATGAAAATTACCCATTTAATTTGTGAATTATTAGATATGGCCTTAGATGGGTAAAGTGTTAAGTCATTGCCCAATAAAGATCCAACAGATTGTGGATATGGTTCCAATAGAAATAAATGGGTAGGATGTGTTCAATTGGGTCAAGAGTGTTAATTGGGCCAAAATGCTCAAATGGGACCCAATGGGTCGTGGTTGACTTGGTTGACCACCAAGTGAGCTCAAGCCTAATTAGGTTGGGGCTGAATTAAATGGGAATGCAATGAAGTGAGTTGAGTTAAATTGAATTAAAAAGGTGAGTTGAGTTAAATGGATGAGTTGAGTTAAGTGAGTGAAATAGATTTGAATTAAATTATATGAGAGGTGAGTTGGATGAAAAGGTTTTGGGGGTTACACAATTCAAATCCAAGGGTACACGTTGGATGCATGGGAGGTTTATCTCATGCATGAAACTCCAAGATGGATAATGAATGGGAGGTGGCGTTTTTGTGGGAGTTACACAAGGGGTTCACACTTCGAGGTGGGAGTTTCATCTCATGGATGAAACCCCCAAATGAGAACTAAAGGGGAGATGGACGGTTTTGTGGTCTAAGGCAAGGCAAGACCTTTGGCTACATGGGAGTTTCATCTCATGGATGAAACCCCCACATGGACAAATAATGGAGGGGTGGCGGTTACACAAGCCAAGCTATGGCTACACCGTTGGAGCCTTGGGAGTTTCATCTCATGGATGAAACCCCCAAGTAGAGCATTAAGGATAGAGGTTAAGAAAATGGGAGTTACACAAAGGACTTCACCAAGGCCATCACCTTGGCCGACCATCCCATTTGAACAAAACAAATTGGACTTCCATCTCACTCTCTCCCTCTCCCTCTTGGTTGTTTCTCTCCCTCAAACCCTCTCTTTGCCGATCACTCCTCAAGACCAAAAGACTTAGAAAAGTTTTGATCTCAAGCTATCATTCAAGGCCGAATTATATCTCTCTCAAATCTACACCCCTCTTGGCCGAACCACTCTTGGAGATTTTATATTGATCAAGCTCACACTCGGCCAAAGGATCAAGAAGAAGGAGGAAAAGGCAAAGGAAGGAAAGGATCGGAAGAACAAGAAGGAGCAAAGGAAAATCGGAGGAGTCGCAAAACCGGTAGGTGGTTTGATAATTTTGTTTAAAGAAAGGAACCATAGGGTTAGGCCATGATGTATGGCCGAACCCCATGGAAGAAAAATTAGGGGATGAATATAGTAATTTAATGGAAAGATGAACCATAGGGTTCGGCCATATGTATGGCCGAATCCCATAGAAAGACATTGGTTGTTTTATGGGTTTTTGAGGGATGAAAACTGTGGATTAATAAACACTGGTTGCAGCGGAAAGTTGATGATAGCAGTGACCAATATGGAGTAATTTGAACCAAGACCCCTAATAACAGATGTGACAAGATCATCGTTGGTCATAGAGGCATTGATAGCAGCAAGTGAATCGACAAGTGACTTGGCTTGCTGAAGATACTCAGAGATTGATTTGTCGCCTTTGGAAATAGAAAGCAGCTGAATAAGCAAAAGGGTCGCATTGGCTTCGGGGATAGATGTATCCTTTCTCCAGATCTGCCGAGCAGCGAATGGAGTCACAAATTATTTTGCTAAGCTTGGAGTCATCAACATTTTTTCAAATGTTTTCCTTCTTTGAGTTTGGAGGAACATTGGCTCTTGTTTTATTGAATTTTCAGTTCTTTCTAGTCCTTTTCTCTTCTTGTATCAGTTTCTTTTTGGTCTAACTCTTTTACACCTTTTATGACATCCTACATCTGTTATCTTTTTATAATATATTTTCTCTTCACTGCTAAAAAACAATAGAATTAGAAAAAAAAATTGAAGAAGGAAATAATAGGGAACCCACTTTATCCTCTTGTATAATGTAAAAATTATCAAATAATCTTTAAACAAAAAACCATATGACAATTGAAAACTTTAAATCATTAAGGTAGACAAATATAGTGAAAATTGATACCAATAAAAGAATAAAAAATAAGAAAATTGCATGCCCTAGTTTATCATATATATAAAGTATAAATGATCAAGGAGGAAGTGCAAGGTATGGTAATAGCAAATATGGATTGATATTTAAGAATATAACATTAAAAAAATAGGTTTGCATATAAAAGTTTTAATAAAATAAAACAAATTGGTTGAAGTGAGTTTTATTGGAAGTTTCACTCACCTAACAATGTGATTGTTAGGAGTTGACTAATACGTCAAAAGGTTTAAGCCGAAGGAACATGGAAAATCAAGCCCTTTGAACTTATCCCATGCTAGGTTGGCCCACACGTATGCTGGACTCCACATGGCATGTGACAAGTCATCAATGAATCTCAACATTCCCCCTCAACAATAACTCGTTACATAACAGACCACTACCAAACTTCGCTGATGACTTTCTCTGGTGGCCTACTATAAAGGATCTCACTTCGGACTAGGTAGTCCATTCCACCTCATTGGCGTCTTTCAAGCTAACACTTGGTAGCCCTTTCTTTATGTTGCCGTCATGAGGATTCAAACACAGACATGGTGTTGGGATATGTCTCAAATTCACATGTGGACCCAGGTTTACTTAATCACCTAGGAATCTAATTAAGATGGGGACGGTGAGTTTAATACGGCAGTTTCTATAAAGGCATCAATGGAAATTGCTATCCTTGGAGGACACGACAACAAGAATAGCAATTATTGTTAGGGCCACGGTTTGACCGATTCTATATATTGTCAATTCAGTAACCGAGCGTGACCGTGTGTGTTGGACCTTGCCTTGGAAGAATGTGAAGTTGTCAGAATATCTACTATGCATAGAAGAGTCTACACTGAACATGTGATTGACACAGAGGTAAGTGGACTATAGTGGACCTTAGGTCAAGCCTAAACATCCTAGAAATCAATGGTTAATAAATTGGAAATCTGAAAAATGTTTAGTCTCAGCCTCGAGCATTTTGTCGAGGCCTTAAAAACTGTCCATAACTAAGTGAAAATTATGACAACTGGACTTCAGCATATGATCTCAGGGCCATCTGTCCTTTGACAAATTATCTTACAAAATATGGTAAGAAAAATCAAAAAAAGGGGGAAAGGCCTTTCATGATTTTGAAACATCTTATCCCTTCATCATAATTGGCAATCATGGTTCTAATTAGAAACCTTGAGAAGGCTCCTCAATCTAATAAGGGATAAAAGTCTCTTTGATTTGCAATCACATGCAAATCTGGAAATTCCAGAAGTCTACTCAAGTGATTGACAATCTTACAAATCTGGAAAAATTTAAGAGGCTCCTCTTGATTTTAAATTGCGGAAACCTATTTACTATCACATGATTAGTTAATTGAATAATCTGATTGGTAATCATGGACATGTTGCGAATGAGTGAGCTAGTGTCTGCCTAAATATCAGTAAGATTAAAGTTTGAAATTTGAAATTTAAGTGTGCTGTATTTGTAACACCCCGTCCTTTTTCACTCGCCACACATCAGAGTATATATATTTTTTTAAGTGACTAACAGAGAGCGGGAACGTCACGACACGAGTTAAGTCCGTGTAACACCCCGCCCTTTTCACTCTAATAATCAGAGTTTATTTTTTATTTCTAAATATAATAATAATCAACAAGTGATCAGGGCGGAATGTCACGACGCGAGTTAAGTTCGGATCTCTGAATCCGACCCTTAACTGGCCAAGCCCATGTGCGTATAAACTATGTTCATAAAACTGATCCACACATGGTACTAATACAACATGCGGAATACACTTAGTCTTAGTCTAACTGAGGTTATAATAGAACCTACATCTACTCAATTTATAACTTATGATAGCAAAGTACAAGATTTATTCTCCAATATTACTAAATAATCTTAGTCTACCATTCATTCCAAACCATCCAAAATAAACCAAACCATTGCATCTACTTAACTACTTATTACATGCCAACACATCTAATTACCAAATTATATTGTCCAAATAAATCAAATAACAAGTCCATAAATTGTCCATTCAAAGTCCATTTAAATCATTCAAACCGCCCAAGCTTCTTTGCTTGGTCCCCTTCTCGATCCTCATTCTTTGACTTTCCTGCGTCATGCACTAAGGGTAGAGATAGGGCGTTAGATCAACGCGCCCAGTAGTGTTTCCGAATAGGGCTACCACAAGGTTAGTATAAAAACATGCAAATAATATAATAATACATGTGTGTCAAAATTCCATAAAACATGCTATATATGAAATGAACATGTAATGAGTCCCACCCATCACCTTTCTACATAGCGTCCTCTTGACGGGATTCTCATCGTCAAGGTACCTCACAGTGGTCTTTCGGACGCCCCGACGGAGTGTGGCTTCCGGATTCCTCTTGATGGGATTCTCATCATCAAGGTACCCCACAGTGGTCTTTCGGACGCCCCGACGGAGTGTGACCTCTGGTTACAACACCATCATCCCATGCCATGCATGAGATGTCTATGCAAGCATGCCATTTGTAAATATAACATTTCATTCAAATAACTTATTCAAATAAACATAAAACAGCAAATAACATATGTGGTTACAAGAAGATAGGAAACCTACACTAGATCACTTTGTTTGACCCTTCCTTTGAACCGTCTTCCGATCACGGCTTGTACACCGTTCTAGAAATCTAAATACCTTATGTACATAGCAGCAAGTTAATCATTTATCCACCTAATTTCCAGCAAAGCTTAATGTTCCAAGAACCACTTAGTGGGGTTCGGCCAAAGCCATAGCCGAACCTCATCCATTAAAACTTTGGTCATTCTTTTATTTAATTAAAACCATCTAATTAACCCAAACTTCTAAATGAACGTTGGTAGGGTTCGGCCATACATTATGGCTGAACCTTACCACTTTGGTTTTAGCCCATTTATCCAATCATATGATCAATTTATTTTTGATCATTTCAGCCATAATTACGATTGTGCCATTGAGACCAACCTTTGCTTTAAATTAGCTAACTTCCATCGCCTAACATAAAACCATCTTAGTGGGGTTCGGCCATACACATGGCTGAACCTCACCACTTAATTTGATCCTTCTTAAACCCTTCATATCTCCATATAAACTAACCACTATGTCCAACAATTACCATTAGTGGGGTTTGGCCATACACATGGCCGAACCTCACCAATCTGATTTTTATCCCCACTTTCCATCATTCATGTTGGCTGATTATTTACCCATACTAATTCCATAAACAAACATATATTATTCTTAAATCAAAGCATATAAATATTACCTAATGTCCATCATAAACTTAACCCAATTATTCAACAAAACAGTCCATGGGGTTCGGCCATACATATGGCCGAACCCTATGGTTCTCTTTACACAATGCTTCCATTAATTATGTACATGTTAGGCTCCACATCTTAACCATGGAAACTACTTGATTCGGATATCTCATAATTGATCCAAAACAGTAAACTTAATTCCATATAAAAATCCTTTAAAACCCCCACTTCAAAATATGGATTTTTGTCTTTCAAACACCATAGAATTCACCAAATTTTCTCATGGGGTTCGGCCATCCAAAGGGCCGAACCCTATGGTCCATATTTTACCACTTTAAAACATCATATTCCTATATTTAAACCATTGATGGATCTGGCCACACAATGGCCGGATCACATTTTCTTAATCAATCTATTAAACAAGGGTTCAAAATGCACTTACTAATACCGCGTCTCCTTCGATTCTTTTGACTCCTTCCTTGACCCTTTATTTCCTTGACCTCTCCTTCTCTCTTACTGTTCTTTGGGCTGAGACTGATCTTGCTGCAAGCTCCTTGGGATAATTCAGCCAGATGATATGGATTTGAGGGAGAAAGAGAGAGAAAGAGAACTTTGGTCTTGAAATTGATAACCTTGTTGCCAAAACCCTTTTGCTGATTTTTTTGTCCTGATGAAAGAGATCAGCCTAAGACTGATTGAAGCTAATCAACCAGCTGCTGCTCTTGGTTGTGAGAATGGAGAAAACGGCAAAGAGAAAGAGAGAAAGAGAGAGAGAGTGAAATGGGCACCCTTTGTTTAATCAAAACCAGCCCAAGGTTAACCTTGTGTAACTCCCATTGCCTTAACCCTAAACCTTATGTTACTTGGGGGTTTCATCTCCCCATGCTCCCAACGTCCCTTGATGGTTGGACTTGTGTAACCCCCCTTCTTAACTCCTTCTCTCATTACCATTGCATGTGAGAGTTTCATTTGAAAATGAAACTCTCCTAGGCTCCAACGGTTTTAGCCCTAGCTTAATTTGTATCGCCTTCATCTTCCATTAGTGAACCGTTTGGGAGTTTCCATCCTTGAGATGAAACTCCATGTCCATTCATTTCTCATGCTTGATTTTTATATTTGAAATAAGTAACTCCTCATCCTTGATGCAGCCCATGTGTAACCGCCACCTCTTAATGCTCATCAACGTCCCATGTGATTCCATTTCATCTTTGAGATGAAACTCTTGACCTACCTTCAACATGTAAACCAAGAGTTGAATTTGAAATGCCATTATCTCTTTGTGTAACTTCATAAACAGCAGCTCCAATTTTGGGGGTTACTTGCATGAAAATAATGATCCATACTACTCCAACGTGCATCACAATTTGAATTTGAAATGCACCCTCACCTTTGTAACTCCCATGTAACGCCACTCCCATTCATGTCTATCTTAGGAGTTACATACATGAAATCACCTTGCAGCCCACGTTTTTATTGAGTTAAAATTTGCAGCCAGCTCATACCTCCATCTTACACTCACCTCACTCATTAAACAACTATTCCATCTAACTCATTTACTTAACTCACCCAACTCACTCATAAATTCCACTCCACTAAACTCCACAATTTATTCCAACTCAATCTACTCAAATATTTAATGAAACTTAGACCAATTAAGGTTTGAGCTCACTCCATGATTAATCATGCCCATCTCGACCCATTGGGTCCCATTTGGCCATTTTGACCCATTTGACCCAATTACAATTCTTGACCCGTTTGAGTACATTTCATCCATTTATTTGTTTTGTAAACAAAATTACTAACCATTGGGTCTTGATTGAACCATTGACCCCTTTAAATTCAAATCGAATATATCACAATGGCAATTCCGTAAATATGGATAAATTCATGTAAATTGTTATCTTTAAAATTCTAGGGTGTTACAGTCCGAGTTTCCAAAACCCGACCCTTAACTGGCCACCTTTACGTGTGCGTGAACTAAAACCACTTAAACATTTTCACACGCTTTCCTGAACACGTGGAATTATATATATGAATAATATACTATTCATATACATGACATTATAAGGCGAGGAAAGCCAATCACCATATATTAATTGAAACTTAAATATCATCAAACCATAGCAAAATAATTCTAAGTTATTACAGTCCAAAATATCAGTTCTCCCAATACATCATAAATATCAAAGATTATTTGTTGCTCGGCCAGTATACATTCAGTCGAGTTCAGCCGACTGAAAATATATTTCAGTCTACTGAAAGTCTGCGGGTAATGCAGTGAACAGTAATCGGACAAGATTCAGTCGACTGAATTTAAAAGTGAAAAGTTGTGAGTAATTTTTCCAGAAGTTCAGTTATCTGGAATGATGTAGGGAAGAATGGAACATCAAATTGATTTATATATGTGCTTAATGTAATACGGAAAAGGAGATTCGCAAAGTGTTTGCAAAATGGTTTTAACGTGATCGGTGAATGGTATCTTCATGAAACAACAAGGATAGTAAACTGAAATTTGGTAGGATTCCTACCTTGTTGAGACACTTGGATTATGTACATATAATGGTTTTTATTTCCATAATTGATGATCTATTTTTGGTATCAAAATGCTTATGTTTTAAGAATGGCATTTCAAGCCTATTATGTAATTTAATGTGAAATAGCATGTTTGCACTCACATCTCATGCATGGCATGGGAGGGAACATATGAGAGGAGTCCACGCTCCATTCGGGGTATTCGATAAACAAACGTGGGGAGGGATCCGCGCATTGATTCTAACTGAGAAATGGTATATGGTGTTTGAAATGTAACCGGAGTCCACGCTTCGTTCAGTGGGACTGATAAGGCATTCGTGGAGAGAGATATACTATGTTTGAAATGTAACCAGAGTCCATGCTCCGTTCGGTGGGACCGATAAGGCATTCGTGGAGAGTCATGACAAAAATACTTGATGTGGCTTGTTCATCAAGGGGACTACTGATGTGATTTGTGATATGATCGATCGGTGGGATTCATGGCATATGACACCCATGGCATTACATTGGCATGATTTTGTTATGAGTATCATGCACTATTTTGGTTTTATCAGCATGATTATGATCTCTATTATCATGCTCTGTTTTTAGGTATTATGTTTTACAAGTACGATATGATGGTTTGTATCTTGACTTTATACTAATCCTATGTGTATAACCCTAGGCGCATTGACTAACGCCCTACTTCCACCTTAGATGATGATATGGGGAACGGCATGGACGATGGACGCGAAAGGAGCCAAGCTTAGGAGCTTGGGCAACTCATTGCTTACTTTTATGTTTTAGTTTGGACAGCGTATTAGAGTTAATTACATTTTGGGATTGTAATGACTTAGATATTATTCTACTATGGCTTCACGTTACCTCGGATTTTAAGTTCAGTTAAGTTTTGGGTGATTGACTTCCTTGCTAAGTAAAGGTTATGGTTGTTTTATGTAATCAAATGATATTTCCGCAACGGGTTTATTCCGCAAGTATAACTTTAATGCGTGTGAACTGTTTTAGTGGACTCGGTCCATGAACACGTATGGTTGGCTAGTTAAGGGCCGGGCTTTGGAAGCTCGGACTTAGCTCGCGTCGTGACGTCCCCCTCTCTCTCTCACTCTTTATTTCAAAAAAAAAAAAAAATAGACTCTTATTTTCGGCGAGTGAAAAAGGACGGGGCGTTACAGGAACAATATGTGTTTCGTCATACCTTCAAACCATATGTCTTTAAGAAAACATCTTGTATGGTTAAAGCTTTGAACCCATGAACTCCAAGGTTATATCAAAATATAAACTTGGGTTCCTATTATGTTGGTTGTTGTTCTTAACATATGCTAAAGTCACGTAAAAACCATCTGGGACTCAAAAGTCCAAAGGACAATGTTTGTGAAATGAACTTTTATATTTTAACTTCATGATGGGATGATTCTTATCACACTTTATGAGCACTTAAAATAAATGCCTTACTACACTACAATGATTTCATCCTATGCCTTAAAGATTTATATGTGGATGATGATTTCACTCATTTGAAACTTCTTCAAATGTTGTACCTCTTTCTTGAGTAAGCTGTTTAAATGCTTTACTATAAAATCTTCTCCAGTCATGGTTTTATTGTGAAATTTGGTTGTTTGGACATTGTACGTAACTAATAATTATATATGTTCATTCTATTGATAAAGGTCATTGTTGTTTATACCCAAACTATTTTATTCTTTAATCTTATATTGAATAGTTTGGCATAGATGTTAACTGTTTCTTACATCATGTGCTTCACTCATTCTTTTTTTTATGTTAATAAAAGGGGAGATGATTTGTTTGTTGTAAACTTGATTCCTCCTTTCTTTTTGATGAATTTGATGCATTTGCCTTGAATGATTAGATATGGTTTGGCTAAATGCATTGATATATGGGTATGTTGAATGAATATGAATGTCAACCTATAGTTAAGCATTTCTTCCACAATGTTCTCTTTTCACATGTGATGCATATAAAACGGGAGAAGTTTATTTGGCATGTAATATTTACTTTGCATACTCTAACATGCACTTGTTCAAACTCATGCTTTTTATGGGAAAGATATTTTGATATGTTCATGGTAAATTTTGATAATGCTATATGATTTTTTTTTTTACATGTGGTTTGGTCATTGCATGATTGTGTATTTTTGCTCATATGTGCTATGATCCCTTTCCTATGCTCATAATTTGTATCATTTCATGTTAGGATATTGATTTTGATGGTATCAGAATGTAGAAATAGAAGTTAAATCTGTTGTGAATATTGATGATTGTGTGGAAGTAAAGGAGGGGGTGTACATGTGTAGAAAGCAAGGAGAAAGGTAAAATAAATGTGATCATTGAAGTGGGGGGATAAAACCAAAAATTGTTGTAAGAAGATAGAAAAAGGAAAACAATTCTTATGGTTTAAGCTTGTCAAACTGTTTGTGTTAGTGCCTCGGCTTGGCCAAGTTCTTATGTTTGTCAATTCCATGACTCGGAAAGAAGCAATTGCTGGAAGCTTGCAGACCCAAAATGATCAAGAGTAAAGATTATGCTCCACCGGATTGAAGCTCATCGTTATGGCAATCATATAATAGGTACTATGGCCATAGATGACTTTAAGTGGTACCCACACCTTAGAGAGGACTATCCCTAGGCTTAGAGAAACAAATGGTTAAATCATAAAAAGCCTAGTGAGGAAGCTTGATAATGAATTGGAACAGAACTTGGAAATATGTATTTGGTTTCACTGTCAGCATGACCAGTTGTTCTCACCTAGCCTCGGCAGAGACAGGATTGAGCCATCGTGGTCAAGGACTGGTCAGCTAGATTGACATAGGTTCTGGAACGTTGAACTGTCATTTTTGGGTCTGCCTCTGATAGAGAGTCTCGTATGCACTGACCCTCGGCTCAAGGCTAAAACGACCCCTCGTGATAAACGACTCCTCGATCAAGATCTTGAGTTCTGGAATCTTTGAACTGATATGGACTCTCAAAGAAACAAACATATCGGCAATCAAAGACCGATCGAGAGTACCAGGACCGACCCCTTAGTAAAGGCGACAGGTCATTTTGGGTAACAGGTTTCTAGAGATGAAACTATTGTCAAGCATTTTTTGCACCAGAAAGAGCCTCTCGTATGGTTCGACCTCTCGGTACCATAAGTGTCAACCCATCGGCGACAACGACATGTCCACGGGGAAAGAATATCACCGTTGGGAATGCACTTAATGCATAACAGTCGGATTTGTAACGGTAACATTTCTAGTCACCGACCTCTCAGCGCAACCGACCTGTCGGTACATTACCGTTACTACAACTGTTTGCGTTCGCTATATAAATCAATCTTTATGCAACCAGTTGGTATCTTTCGGAAGGATCATTTGGACCCTCATTTTCACCAGTGAGCTTAAACAAGGGCCAAAAGAAGGATCTCTCTCTCTCTCTCTCTCGTGCTTACACTAGGGGAGTCAAATACAACCAATCAGATGAATTAAGTTGTGCTAGAGAGAGGAAGGATGTAAAACTCATAAACAACCAATCTGAGGATTGAGTTCGAAAGTGAGAAGGAGAGAACTATAAACTAGGAAACCTTTGGTAAGACCAGTTTCCTTTACTTGTTGGAGTTAATTGCTAAACGACGGCTACGAGGCGAAGCGTCGACATACATGGGTGGGATTTTGAAGAAGCACACATCAAGAGAAAGAGCTTCAAAGTCAAGTGTTTCTTTGTTTTAGTTTTATGTTAAAATCTTTGTTCCGAAAGTGGATTAAGGAAGCTTGGTTCCAGAACCACTATAAAAAATATGGAGCGTCGTCTCCGACACAGTGGTGGGTGGAATTCCCAGCCAAATGGATAAGTGGAATTCATATTCGACAGTAGTGGGTGAAATTCCCAGCCGATTGAGAGAGGTGGAATTCCTACTCTAATTGTGAGGGTGTAAGTCCTCACTTGGTGGATTTTGGAAATAGCTCAATGTTGAGCGAGTCCTAGCAGTCGATGTAGGTTGGCTAACATAAACACTTTAAATTGGTCTTATGGGTGTTATATCTATGTGTTTTTGTATTTAGTATTTAAGTACTCTTCTTCACACACATCACTTTACATATTGATTATCTTATTCTACACATTATGCACAAGCATCGATAATCAAATCATATGTAAAGGATCATAGTCTTAGTGTGATCGTTCAATGAAATTATCACACTAAACAAATCTTTTGATGAATATTCCGTTGCACTTTAAATAATCAAGAAATTTGTAAACACCATTGAAAATGGGATTGAACTATTCCCCCCCCCCCCCCCCCCCCCCCCCCCCCCGGCCCCCCCCAGGGTCAATCGAGTTGTTCTAGCACCGTGTAAATGGAACTTTCAATTGGTATCAGAGCATCGTGCTCTTGAGAATGGATTTAACCATCCGAGCTGATCCGTGCTAGAACAATGGCTATAAGAGAAAGCCATGATGTTTCCAAGTCTATGTTTTTGATGAAAATTGGAATAAATACTATGAAATGTTTTCATCATTAAACATGTATGGAAATAGGTGAGTAGAAAGTGGTCTGTGCCTATGGAAGAGATATTGGATAAAACCTTCAACTTCCGTGACCACTCAGCCCAAATATCAAAACTGTTTGGACTAGTGATGAATTGGCTATGCACGTAAACCAAACATATGTAGAATTCATCAGTGTTGGTTCATAATATGCTGTCAAATTATTTAAAAGACATGAAATAGCAAAAGAGGCTGAAAGAATCCACTAAAAATCGCCTCTTCTAGCCCAATGGATAACATCACCTAACGATCAATTCGTGCGCTGAAAATATAGGTGATTGATTAAATTCATCCATTGAAAAAGTCCAAGCTATATCCTTTAAGAGAAGAAAAGGATGGAGAAAAGGAACTTGAAGAAGGTGGTTACCTCCAAGTACCTTATAAGGCCATGTACCGAGATGTTTAAAGACAACATAGTGGTACAAAATCTGGAAATTTTGATTCAAAGATCAAATGGGAAGGCACCCAAAATTAAAAACCAGATTTAAGAAAAGGCCAACATTGGATTGTGAACTTATATTCCAAGTCTCATAGTGATCGTGTTCAAATGTGTAAATGAATTCACATTTGAAACATGTTTTTGGATTTACCTTTTATCTTGCCTTCAATCCATGTTATTGTTTGATTGTTGGATTGATCTTATGCAAGATATTTGTTTGTACATGTAGGTTTGCACTCTAGTATTGGATTATACTCGTCTCATCTCATTTCATATGACATGTGATTTGTGCATCTTTAGGAAATGAATGTAGTATGTGCATTACCTTCATGTATAGGGTGTGTATGGTATTCATACACAGTGTCGTTTCATTCCAAGTTCATAAACTTATGAATCCCATGTGGAACGAAACATGCTCTATATCTTTAAATGGATATTTAAGTTAGTGTGACATACCAAAAGTAGTAATAGAATAATCCATTTATGTACTAGCTCTTTTCAAGAAATTAGAACTGTCTTGAAAGAATGGTAAAATTGTTTATCATGTTTTTGGTAATAACATAATAATAAGCATAAGAGTTGTGTGTGTAGTATCATACTTCATTTCTGAATGCTTGATCATCAGGAAATGAAAGTATGGTTAGTGTGCCTTGTATTTCATTCCAATGTTCATTCACTTATACATTATGTGGAATGAATTATGTTCATATAAGCCATGGCTTTGGTAAAATCCTGGAGCCATCTCATGACATCACACACTTGAGCAATATAGTAAATTTGTGAATTAAATGTATCCAAGAATCTTGGATTGATTTGGATCCAAGAAAGAGATCTGTAATACATGGTCTGTGCCTATTTTTAGAAGGGTAAATTTAATCTTCAAATGGCACAGATGTGGTATGAATGTATGTATCATCACTAGCAGTAAAGGGTGTATAAGCAAAGCTTGATGAACTATGAACATCACAAGAGCACACACACACACATACCCAGTTATCCTTCAAATAAAACCAATGTCGAATGATAGACTAGTCGGAGGAACAGACAAGTCGGTACTGATGGATGTCAGAACACTGTCTGAAAGGGAGAAAATCGAAAGGGGTGATAGGTCGTTACATATCAACATGTCGACACAGATAGGTCGTTGGTCACGACCGGTTGGTGAATCAAAAGAGTAAGTTAAAAAGGTCTCTTTCTGCTAAAACGATAGATCATTTCAAAATCATCGTTTCTTCTCCCCCTGAGCTCTAACAATTTCCTCCTCTCCTCCTGTGACCTAGATCAATCATTAGGACCTCCCGGAGCGAAATCTCGCCTGAAAAACCATAGGGTTTTTTCTTCTCTCACTTCCAGAAGCAAGGGTGTCATGGTGTTTTTGAGATTTAATGTTTCAATAAGCCTTGATTAGCTTTTTCGTAGCAACCATGCTGAAAACAGAGCCAATTAAATCTAAGTCCTCAACCACCGGAAAAATCCCTGAAACCAGCTCTCATTTTCCCAGGAGATCACCTACGTTCGTACAGGATGTCCCCGAACCTAGCGTTGCTGTCTCTACTCCGAAGAGTACCCCTCGTAGAAAAACCCCTGCTCCAAATACTAGATCCAGCTGTCAAGGTCTGAATCTGGACAAAACCTGAGAACCGAAAAGGAAGTGATCTCCCAATACATATGTACTAATCAGTTTATCAATGAAATGATATGGTTTGACTTATTATGTGTGATAATTTGTTGGAATGCCTTTTATCTCATGTTTATTGTTAACATTTGTTAAATAAACTAACATGCAGGATCTGATGATTTGATTTCATAGTGGCATGAAAGAGAGATATGTGCTAAATTAGCTGCTGTCACTAGTCATGACAGTATAAGGAGAACGGCTGATGCAAGCTTGAACTGAGAGCTCTGAGAAAAATAAACTTACAAGCAGCTAAGTTTATGGGGGAGATAATCTGGAGAATCTACAAAAGGTAGCTTGGAGAATGGGGGAGAAGACTTTAGGGAAGCTAGGACATTATCTCGACTCATGGAAGAAATCAGCGATGCTGAGTCTTAGTTTGTGCATGGGCAAACTAACCTTGTCAAACGAAAAGTGTGCATTGAACCATAAGGGAAAACCATGAGTTAGAATAGAACCTAGTTAAGCACTAAATGCAAGAAGCATGGGGAAGTGCTTAAAATTCGATATCGGCCTACTAATCTTTGTCAATAAGATGACAAAATGGGGGAGAAATTAGTAGAAGATAAAGACATCAAAGCCAATGGACATAGGGAGAATGTCTATGCTTGGAGTTTGGGAGATCAAACTCAAGAAGATTAGGGGAGAAATCTTCTCAAACACTGATAACTTGGATA
This sequence comes from Chimonanthus salicifolius, assembly GCA_013350335.1. Lineage (NCBI taxonomy): Eukaryota > Viridiplantae > Streptophyta > Magnoliopsida > Laurales > Calycanthaceae > Chimonanthus > Chimonanthus salicifolius. The sequence continues at coordinate 26,545,451 of CM023539.1, read as the reverse complement.
AGCTACGGGTAGTGTTGGTCACTAGGAAATCAGGGAGTATGGGGAGAGCTTGAATACAAATCTTGTTTAGTCCATGAATGAATATTTATGTTTTGGGATTAACCCCTCTAATGATTTTTTAGTGTTGTTTGCTTATGTACTTGAACAGGAAGAATGAAATGAAACAAGCTGAATAAGAATATGCGAAGACCATAGTATTGTTTTCCATTTGAATATGTACATGTAATCAATGTATTATTTTGTATCCAAATGTGTTGTAATAAGGGTGGGATTGTAAATGGGTTAGCTTCTAGGTTTTGTCATGAAATTGACAAAGGGGGAGATTGTTAGTGCCTTGGCTTGGTTAAATTCCTATGTTTGCCAATTCCCATGACAAAGGGGGAGATTGATGTGTGCTTCTCAAAGATCCCACCTAATGTGTGCCAACGCTCCTCCTCGTAGCTGTCGTAAAGCAATCACAATCTCAGGGTGATAAGAAAATTGGTTTTACCAAGTCTTTCCTAGTTTATTCTCATTTCCTCTCTCTCACAAACTCAATCCATATGATTGGTTGTATTAGATTCCCCAAGTATAGGCACGAGAGAGAGAGTGTGATCCTTTTGTTGGCCCTTCTTTAATCTCACTGATAATGATAAGGGTCCAACTGTTTTGCCAAAGGATGCCCACTGGTTACACAAAGATTGGTATTAATAGACACGGCAACCAGTTGCAACAACGGTAGTGTACTGACAGGTTGGGTGCATAGAGTGGTCGGTGACTATATATGTTACCGTTCAACAACCGACCGTTGCACATTAATGCACACCCAACGATATAATTCTTTCCAGGTCGACATGTCGGTGTCGCCAATAGGTCGACAGTCATGGCACCGAGAGGTCGGTCCATACGAAAGGGTTGGTCCGGGGCAACATCATGCTGACAAAGTTTCAAGACAGAAACTAGTCTTACTCAGACCGACCTGTCTCCATTTACCGAGGGGTCGGTCTTGGTACTCTCGATCGGTCTCGAACTACCGATATGTCTGTTTTCTTGAGAGTCCACCTGAGTTCTAAGTTCCAGAACTCACAAGTCATCATCGAAGAGTCGTTGACCACGATGGGTCGTTTTAGCCTTTTACCGAGGGGTCGGTGCATATGAGACTCTCGATCAGAGGCATACCAAGAATGACAATTCTACGTTCTAGAACTTTTGTCAATCTAGCCGAGCAGTCTTTCAACCACGATGGGTCAATCCTGTCTTCACCAAGGGATCTGTGGGAATGACTGGTCAAGCTTACAGTGAACTTAATTCATATTTCCAAGTTGGATTCCAATTCACTGTCAAACTTACTCTCTAGGCTTTTTAAAGATTTTACTATTTGTTTAACTAAGCCTAGGAATGATCCTCTTAAGGTGTGGGTACCACGTAAAGTCGCCTATGACTGTTTACCTGTTATGTGATTACCGTAATGATGAGCTTCAATCCGGTGGAGCATTATTTTCAATCTTAATCATCTTGAGTCTTCAAGCTTCTACCAACTGCTTCTTCCCTAGTCATGAAATTGACAAACTTAGGGACTCGGCAAGCCATGGCACTAACAAGTACTTTTCCATGGAGCACATTTACTCCCCCTTCATGTTGGAGTGTTACAAAGTTTTAGAGGTGCATGTCATAGCATCCCATTATTCATCTAGACAAATATAACTATAAGCATTGGGAAATGGGAGAGGAGAGAGGGAGAGAGAGAGAGGAAAGTCAAGTTTAAGCCAATTCCACATAACATCATGAGGTATATAGATTTAACTATTCAAGCCTATCAATGATACCATGTGAGAAAAAAAAAATGACCACATGTTGCCAAAATGAAAATGAGATGACTATGAAGCACATTGGGACATCTCCATATTTTGATGAGAAGAATCAAAGATATACACCAATCACTTCAAGCCATCATGAAGACATATACAAGATACACCATACTCCATAAACACAATAAATTGATTTAGCATATACAAGAATGAGTATTTATGAAGACCAACTAGCCCATTCAAAACACCACACATCTCATCAATCATCAAGAATTTCGAATATTCCATCACATGAGCATTATGGCAGACATTCAACTCATAAAATATATAGCTATAGCCATTTAGAGTTTGAACAATACCATATTTGCAAAATATTACATGTCGAATAGTTGTAAAGTATATTCCCAAAATTTGACCATAACAGTCAACGAGCCCAAAGTGTATGTACCCATCCCAAAACACAAACACATGTTCCAAAAGACCCTAAGATACAAAGAGATTCCTACTCCTAGTGTTCTATCATGGTATAGTCTGACGAGATGAGGAAGGACTATCGGCATCGAAACGTCTGCATCTTACAATATCCCTGAATTTACTTCAACCATGAGTCGTGCTTTTCTTGAATCCCAATGATTTGATTTAGGCGATTTTCCATAGCACTCATACGTTCTTCAAACAAAGGACGAGTAGATAGAGAGGGTCTGAGTTCTGCATCAGCTTGGGCTTATTCATGGGCATGAACTTCTTCATTCTGCATAGGAACTTCTTGGTTTACTTGATCTACATTTTGTGTAGGTTGAGTTGCTGCAGGAGGTGCATGAATACAAAACATTCGATGTATAGTTTCCAAAGTGAGGATAGGGCTGGATAACATGTCATCATCAGGTTCAGCAGGAACTCCCAGCCTCTAAGCTAATTCAGACATAAGGTACCCAAAAGGTGTTGCACTGTGATCCAGCTTGAACCAGTGGTTGATGATGGTCCAACAAATCGAGGTCGCCAGAAATATTCTTTTTCTTTCATATACTGCCTTCAAGATGTTTATCATATAGGGAGTCATGTCTCCCTGGTTCCCTTTTCGAGGATACACATTGAAGTAGAATATTTTGTGCATGAGACAAAAATGGAGAAGGGCTTTTGAGGCATGAAGTGTATGTTCATTGACCCACTGAACGGGTTCTCCACATAAAAGGATAGGTAGCAGCTCCTCTTTCCTCCATAGGAAGGTCATCACTAACAGTTTTTGGGCCATGATGGGATAATGGAACATTGATGAGTGCAGAGACGTGTGCTAGTGTGACTCGAAAGTCTGACCCATCAGTAAATTTGATAAGTGAAAGAGTAGTCAGTATATGAGACTTCTTTGATTACTCCATACATACCTCTCGCAAGAGATGCGTATGCATGACCTCCGTAATTCAAAATTCTGGACCAGTGGACTTGAGCTAGATAATGGTCAACTTGAAAAGGATAGACTGCAGTGCGAAGAAGCTTAGCAATGATTCCTTTTATGGCCATGTAATCAGTTTTCTATAGACTAACATTCATAAGATATCTCTATGGAGGATTGGATGGGAATAGAGATCTAAAAGTGGCTGCACGACTCCTAAAAATCCTCATAACCGATCGACTAGAGGAGGGTCTACCCATTTTTGTGGAAATTTGAGAAAATGAGGGAAAAAGCGAGAGCACCTTATAAGATCAACACCTAAACCAAGACCAAGGTTATCCAGGTGAGGAACAAATGGAGAAAGGTGGCTTAACCAACAGATATAGTGAATATCTTGCAGTCAATGCAAGAATATTTTCAAGAAAGGAGCTGTTTGGTAGGGAATTTCAGGGAAAAAAGTGGAAAAGGGATTCTTGGGGATGTTTCAACGATGGCTTGAAGGATTTAGATCAACAAACCACTCATACAGTTCAAGACCACATGGAGAGTGAGGTTATCACTAGATGCAAAGAAATCCCAACACTTAGGATTGACTTTGAAGAAGAAATCCCTTTCTGAACAAAAATCCTAACTTAATGAACTTAAAAATAAAAAAAGGGAAAAGGGAAGAGGAAAAAGGCTTACCCAAGAGAGAAGAGTAAAAAAACATTGTTGGAGGTGAAGTGGAGTGAGATTTGAAAGTTCTCAGATGAGAAGACTAAGGAAGAAAGAGAGAGAGACTCACAAGAGAAAAGAAAATGAAGGAGCTGCGAATGGGGTTCTGAAGAGGGCTTCCAGACTGTCTTTACACAAATCGAGTTGTTGTTGTTTCTGCTCCTTCAGAACTTGACTGACATTTTTCGGAAGTTCCGAGATAAGTTGAGAACAGGTTCCGAGAACTCTTGATTTGAAAGGGACTGGATGCAAGCATCTGCTGTTTCTGAAGCTTCAGAACAGGACATTCCCAACCTCGAAAGTTCCGAAGTAAGTTTTCTAGCAGGTTCCGAGAGCAGATTGACTTGAAGGGCAGTCTCAGTACTTCCAAGGTTCTCAGAACCATATCCTTATGTTCTGAGTTCATGTTCCGAGGCATCCCAATTTCAGACAGTCAACAGATGGATTTTCTAGAATTATCAGTCATATTTCCATCTGGTACAGTCATTAGTTGACTGATGGATCGTCTGACTGCTCTGTAAACCATATTTTTTATCCTTGGGCCCTTTCAAAGTGTGTAACACCCCATCCCTGTTAGTGCCTCGGCTCGACCGAGTCACCCATATTGTTAATTACGTGACTCAGTTGAACCTTACCATGGAAGAATGTGAAGATCTACTATGCATTGAAGAGTCTACACCGAATATGTTATTGGCACACAGGTAAGTGAATCTTAGTAGACCTTAGGCTAAGCCCAATAACTTAGAAGTCTATTGTTTAATCATCTGAAAAATTATAAAATGATTGACTTCCAGCCTCGAGGCCTCGTGCAGTTTGTCGAGTCCTAACAGACACTCAAAATGATTGACTTTCAGCCTCGAGACCTCGTACAGTCTGTCGAGGCCTCACAAATAGTCTTTTGCTGAGTAGTATTTGGGACAGTTGTATCTCAACAAGGCCTAGTGTCTTTTGATCGAGTCTCTTACAAATTTAGTTAAATAAATCTGTAATCCATAAATTGGGAGTTTATTATGGAAATAAGGAAGATCTTCTTTTTGAAACTCCAATTGCCACCTCACAGTTTGAAAAAATCTGTTGGGAGCCTAGCAGTTGTCTTATACTAATTTGGAAAGGCTCCTCAATCTGTCTAGAGTATGATTGACAATCATCAAGCACTCTCTATGTAAATCCATGATTGATGGATGAAATAATTTGATGGTCAATCACGTACAAGTGGCATGTTAATTAGCTGGTCATTATCTTAATTGACTAAGCAGAGAAGTTGGGATTATAGAATCTGTTCTCTGTCTTTCCTTTTACCGCCACGAGGCCTCATAGGAAACCTCGAGGCCTCGTAGACGTGACTGGCCACAAAACAGTCTGTCTTATTTATATCTGTGTGCTGAATGAAATATACACACATAACCTTTTGGAAAAATAAGAGTGTGACTAGAGTGATTACCCACCTTCTTCATCATCTTCTTATAAAAATGTTTGGGTAATCAATACCCCAGTTCTGATGAAGTTTAAAGTGTTCTATTAGGACCAGAAAACCAGTTATATATCTGTCTTATACTGCTGTGCCAATAATCACTCTGGTGGATCGAATCTGATGGAAGGAGCACACAGACATTAAGTAAAGAAGAAAACACTTAAAGAAGATTGGATAAGGCCCAAGGCAAGTGTTTCTCCGTTCCTTTATTTTAATCATTGTAAAGTGGTTAGAACATTGTGTTCGAACCACTCAAAAAAATAGGTGTAGAGGATTAGACCATTTGGGTTGAACCTCTATAAAAAACTAGGTTGTACTATTTGGGTGTGAGACCCATACATAGTATATTTGGGACGATCCTACAGTTGGGAAGTCTAACAGTGGACGTAGGTTTGTTGAAACCGAACCATTATAAAATATCTGTGTTTTTATGTAGTTGATGTTTTAATTTGAATGCTTTGATTGAATATTGTGTCACATACACACACATATTGGTTCGGCCATTTTAATTAACAATAGTTAATTTAAAGGTAAAAAGAACTCATTGCATATGTCATACACTTAAAGTGTAATTCGGTTAAGGATTTTTTAAAAGGGAACTAAAATTGAGAACTGACCTATTCACCCCCCTCTAGATCGTGTATTACTCTACTAACGGAATTTCAATCCCAACACGGGCGTGTTATCTCAGAAAAGTCTCTCAAAACGACACGAATACCAAAAAAATAGGGTATTTTTTAGTTTTTTTTTTTAAAAAAAAAGAGGTCTAACCTCTCTAAGCTTCATAACCAACATAAAACAGGAACATAGTCACCATGGCATAGTGAGCACATAGTACAATTTAAATCATCTCCCAACGATATCATCCTATGCATAGCTATTACAATCATCTAAAAATCCACATACAATAATAAACCAATGAAGCACAAATATGGGTTTTTCTCTCGAACTAGAAGTAAAGACAAATCTATGATTACTGCTCTGCTCCCAAGGCCTGCTCGAGGAGCTTGCCTAACCCCTCCAGACAAGAGTGCCTGAAAGGTAAGGGTGTGAGTTAAACAAGCTCAGTGAGGCAAAAGCCAAATATCACATACAATAATAGAAATCATATCCTACATATACATGAACATCATTACCATGAAGATGTCTATACATGATCATCCAACTCCCACCTCAAAAGGGACAAAGGTCCACATACCACAGTAAATCTCCCAACAAAAACTCCAAACATACCCTCATACATATATCATATGGTCATGTAGGCCAAATACAACCACATGGTGCTCTATCCCTCCTTCCAACTCCTAGGCGGCCACATGGGCTCCCATCCGTTTGGCAGTCGGGGACGACAACCACCAAGGCTTAACCATACAGCCGTGTTAGAGGATTCAAAAATCATACAGGACCTCACTCTACGCGGGCCACACTAGGGAATCATCTCCATAGTCTCATACATAAATAATGTATAAATAACTACAACACTATGCCTCCAAAGTCCCATAAATAAAATACAGAGGACCACTCTACTCCCAACATACATACACGAATCATCCTCCCTAACGATAAGCAAACGTTAGTAAACAATCTCCGAATGCATACCATTCACACCATGAATAATACAAAGGTCTCATGCATGATAAACAAATTTTCTCCAACATAAATGATACTACAAATTTGCCATGCAAACCAGAAACATATAACATGTTCATTTGAGGCATATTCTCCCCATTCCAATAATTTGTCATACACATGCCACAAAAATAAACACCAATCATACTTTTAATCAACTCCAATGGTCATGTTAAACATCATTCAAGCTTCCGTTATCAACAATAACATATAGTTGACACAAGTGCAACCGGATAGACCCCTTGCCATATAACATCTCAAAGGTTCCCTTACCGAGTGGCCTAATACAAAAAGGGGTCTCATTCGGGTCACCCTATCTCTAAGGTTAAAAGAATATTATGCAGAGATGCATGCTCAAAATATGTGATAGTCCCCTCACCTAAGTGTGTCGGTGAAATCCGTGAATTGATAAATCAGACCTAGATGGTTTGAAGGGGGCTCCAGCTGTAAAATAATATGTTTGGAGACCCAAACATTAATTAAATTGAGTAAAAAGAAGATAGAATGTGGAAAATCATTCTCATCACTTGCATTTTTAAATACTTCAACAAATAAAAATCAATCTCACAATTTTTTTTTGTAACTTTAAACTAAGAAATAATTCAATTGAATAACATGACATCGAAAAAAATTCAATTAAAGCATTTCTTTGTTTTTAAAGAACTAGGTGCCCAAAACACGGGAGTAAATAAATAAACAAGTATGTAAATAATTTAAACCACTTTAAAATAAATAATTAAAATATTTGGGAAGACTAAGATACCACTGAAACTTGTTTTGATTTGATTTTTTTTTCTTTATAAATGAAAAGAAAATAAATAATTTAGAATATTAAAACAATAGAAATGAGAACGACTTACCTGTATGGTGGTTGTTCGGCTGAAAGGGGTGGATGAAATCACTTGGTCAAAGCATCCAAAGCTTGGTCAACCACCCTTTTTATGGGGTCCAAGGTATTTGGAGATGGTGGCTGCAATTGATGCAACTTGTAGGAAGGTGGAGCGGTGAGGGTACTGTGAGATGATGGGGGTACTGTTAAGCAGCGATAGGAAGGGCTTAAGTTGTAGCGGCGAGAGAGATTGAGGTTCTCTCCAATTTTATTTTCGATTTGGAGAGGAATTAAATGGGAGTATGAGGGAGGAAAAAGGCTTTCCACGTGTATGAGTTGGACATACAGGGTTGGTTATTGGTGATAAAATTGAATTTGGTTTGGGTTGTTTTCAATACCTTTTTTTTTTTTCAAAGAAATTTAAATAAATCGCAATTTAGGTTTTAAATTTGGAACTTGGGTTTAATTTACTTGTTTTTAAAGATAAAAACAATGAGAAATCATATTGGGTTAACTCCAAATTTTAGGATTTTTTTTTAAACACTCCTTTTGAATACTCTAATTTTTTTTTTTTTAATTTGTTAACCAAATCATGACCAATTGTTTAAAGAAAATTCTTTTAAAATATGATTTTCAAATCGCGTCAAACTTAAAAATAAAAATTAAAACATCAAATGGGAGTCGATGCAGATTTCTATGTTTCCAAATGTATCTAAGGAGACAGTGTGTGCACATTGGGGATCTAAATGTTCAAATTCTAAATCTTTCTATGCTTTTCAAATATTTTTCTCACAAAATAATTATAATAATATAAAATTACCAAAATGCCCCTCGAGCTCTTGAGCTCATATTTGAACAAACATGGGCTCGGCAGAGAGCCCACACACTAATTACTTCTATCAAAACCTGAAACCACCTTACAGATCCGCCAATCTCTCTAAAACTCCAAAATATCGGGTCGAGTCATTACAATACTACCCCCATTTTAGGGATTTTGTCCTCGAAATTCACCACATGCTCAGACCTAAGAAGAGAAGACAGTACGAACATTGCTCTTGCACCACCAAAACTCACTTTCAAGTGAATATTCTCCCCACAAGGTTACGCCAAAACACCTGCTTCAAGGAAATGATCCTGCCATGATGCACTTCGAACTGTCAAGTAACCAAGGCGATGGTCTGCACAACCCTCGAGACTAACCACCTCACCTGATCAAACTCATTCATTCAGTAATCCCTCCTACCACCTCCACCATTCCAAAAATTATGCTACTGGTCATCGCCTACTACCAGTGCAATCTGCACCGTCGATCCCACAATGCCTCATAAGAAGTTGTCTGAAAGCGAAACTAACGCATTCGCTGCACTCAAATCCACCATGAGCAAAACAACCATCTCAGCCTTTCATGCTATACAGGATACAAGTATGGAATACACCCTCTAAAAGTCATACAATCTGCCCCAATCAATAGTATATCTACCAATGGACGACTGAACGGAATGACGATCGTGCACCCCAAGTCTCTCTCTGCTGGCTCTGCCAGAACTAAGAGATAAGGCTCGAACCTTGATCCTTTATGAGTGACACTGACACACCATGTTGTTTGACCATCTACTAACACATATTCGGCTCAAAGGCCCCCAGGGAACTAATCGTCCTCACTCAAAGGAAATGGGTCGTCTCTAACAGTCAAACTCTACCACACATTTTGCGGGTCTAGAAAGGCGGGAGTGTCGAAGCACCTCCTTAAGACACTGCTCCAACTGAAACACAAGCAACTTGCCCTGGAACTCTAGGCCACCACTTGGCCTCGCTACCAAAAATCACAGAACCTCGTAACTAGTTGTCCCTGCATCCGAGGGCTGAATCTCCAGAATTCTGCCATACGTCTCTAACTGAGATACCAGTACACGAAGTTGTTACTCTAACCTCGAGCTACCTCGAGCAATAGGCCAGCACCTGCCTCCTCTGCATCTACATACAGTTCATACCTATAACACCCCGGATTTTCTTTAGATTATAAATATATTGGATTGGTCCATTTGAATTGCAAATTAAATGAATTAGAGATTAGATGGTTGAAATGGACATTAGATGGGGAAGGAAATTGGTCAATTACCCAATTAAGACGCAATGAATCATGGGTGAACTTGATTTTAAAGAAATTGGGTAAGTTTTAAGTAAATGGGTCAATTCCTAATTAAGACCCAATGGATCATAGATGAGCTTAATTTTAAAGTAATTGGGTAAGTTTAATTAAATTATTCGAATTGGATAATTAATGTATTTAATACATTAAAATCTACCTCATCAAGTGAGGTGGCATGTGAGTGATGTGGCATGCATGTCATCATATGGAGGCCAATTAAGCAAGGTGCCACATCATCACGTGACATGGCCAAGATGGGACCCAAGTGCCATGTGGTGACGCATGGTCGGCCATGTCATGGTTGACTTGGTCAACCACAAGTGAGTTCAACTGAGTTAAGATGTTGTTGAGTTGAGAAGATGAAAGGTTTTCATCTCAAAGGGCATGAAACCAAGGGACTCATTGGAAGTCAAGAGGTCTCTTTGGTTTAAGCCAAGGGTCTCCTTGGTTAAACCAAGGGACACATTGGTTAAACCAAGCCATGATAAGGGAGAGTGAAGGTCTAAGGTTGTTACAACAAAGCACAAACCAAAGGGGCTGCTCACATCCCTTGGCCGATTCCTCCTCTTGCACACAAGAGTTTTCCTCCTCTCCTCTCCTCTCTCTCTCCCACCTCTACCTCTATACTTGGAGACTTAGAAGTGCAAAGAAAGAAGAAGAAGGATTAAGGAAGAAAAGACAGATCAAAAGGAAAAGAAGGAGACGGAAAGAAGGTATGTTTAAGGCCCAAAAACATAGGAATGAATCCAAGGAAAGCATAGGTTTGGCTATGGTGTGGCCGAACCCATGAGTTCCATAATTGGTTGGAATGGATGGCCAAATTGTTATAAAACCATGGAGTTGGAAATTCATCCAGGAAATGGTAATGGGTTGAAACAAAAATAAGGTGATATTTGAATCCATGATATGATACTAAGAATTGAATGAATTATGGAAAAGACCCAAACCTTGGCTAGTGGGTAGAGTAAATTCACTAAGAGAAGTATGGAAGATGAAATCCATGTTTAAATAATGTTAGGAGTGGATTTCAAGAAGAAAGGCCTAACCATGCATGCAAACAGTGAAAACTGACAAAAAGTCAGTTGACTGAATCTCAGGATTCAGTCGACTGAACTTGCGCTGGCAAAGCAAACAAAGGATATCTGGGTATTTCAGCCGACTGAGTCTTATATTTCAGCCGACTGAATCTTATGATTCAGTCAACTGAAAATGTGCTGGCCGAACACATAAGTGATATTTGGGTGTTTCAGCCGACTGAACCTTATGATTCTGTCGACTGAAAGTTCACTGGCTAAACACAGATGGAGTCTATTGGTATTTCAGCCGACAGAATCGACTGAATCAAAGATTCAGTCGACTGAACGTATACATACCAAACAAGTAAGTGATCTAGTGTGTTTCAGTCGACTGAAGGTATACTTACCAAACACGTAAACGATTTGTTGGTATTTCAGCCGAATGAATTTATATTGGTCTAACATACAAATGATCTAATCCAAAGTCAGCCGACTGAATGTGTACTGACCGAGAACACATAGGATTTGACCCAAAGTCAGCCGGATTCAGTCAACTGAAAGTTTAAGGGTCAAGTTTTTACAGTACATAGTTGTGTTTTCAGCTAACTAAATCTATGATTCAGTTGACTGAATTGAAAAGGTTGATTTTTTTATGATCTTCCAGATACCTCTGTCTATCTGGTTGGATGGAAGGGGTGATGAAATTAAAATGGAAAATCAAATTAATATATGTGATTGAATTTGATAAGGTGATTTAGATTTGCAAGGGGTTGTGATTCGTTTCACGCTAACGTTAACATTATCTTCACAAGACAACAAAGATAGAGTACTGATATTGGTAGGATTCCTACCTTTTTGAGAACACTATGGAATATGATATGATACTGGTTTATTTCCAAATATGATGATTACTTTGGTTAAACAAATTGTATATGTTTATGAACTGATTTTCAATGATATTATAGGATTTTGAAATGAAATGGCATTTTTGCATACATTACCTCATGCATGGCATGAGAGGGAATACATATGACCAGCATGCCAAGTTCTGAGCGGTCCGAACATGACTTGGGCTTGAGACTAGCTTGTATGAAACTATGAGAACTGTTGAGATTTGGCCTTGTCTGGGTTAATAGAAATAGGTACGGCGTAATTTGGGCCAAAGAGCTCCTGGGAAGGTCCTGAAACCCTGCGCAGAGAGAGGAGTCCACACTCCATTGGTAATCATGATTAATTTGTGGATGGGTATACAGTGACTGGTGGTTCCACCACAAAACAATGTGGACGTAATTGGCCAAGTAAACCTTGATATGGCGATTTATCAAGGAAACCATTGATATTTATTTTGATGTGATATGATATGGAAATTAGGTGAGGGGCCATTTGGCATTGACACCCATGACATGACACATAAGTAAACGTGATTATGATATGGACATCATGCATTGTTTTTAATACTTATGAGATATTTTGCTATTATGATATGATATATCTACCTTGATTTATATTATTCCTATGTGTACTATAACCCTACTTGGAATACTTACTAGGCATGTTGACTAATGCCCTACTTCTACCTTATAGATGATGGAATAGGGAATGATAATGAAAAGAGTGATGGACTGGAAGGGAGTCAAGCATAGAAGCTTGGGAAGAATTATGTTTAAATTTTCATCAGTTTTAATTTCAATGATGTATTGGGAGAACTATGTTTTGGATTGTAATAACTTACACTTATTTGCTATGGTTTGATAATATTTAAGTTTCATTTTAAGTATATGGTGATTGGCTTTCCTTGCCTAATAATGTTAAGTATATGAATAGTATCTTATTCATATAAATAATTCTGCAAGTTTTTAGAAAGGCGTGTGAAATATTTTATTGGATTTAGTCCACGCACACGTAATGGTGGCCAGTTAAGGGTCAGGTCTTGGAAACTTAGACTTGACTCGCGTCGTGACGACCTGCTCTCTCTCACTCATTTATAAAAAAAAAAATGTACTCTGAAATTTGTGAAGGTGGGAAAGGGCTAGGCGTTATAATACCACCTCTAGAACAGTCCAATAAACTACAGAACCACAACCTCTCTATCTCTCCAGAACAACCAAAGCTAGAGAGGTCGCCAAGCTTTTCCTCAACACAAGAAAAAAAAAATGTCCTGACGTATCTCTTCCCAGACAAAATATATATCCTTGCTAGTCAATCCCACCACAGTTGTAACTATCTTGAAGAAATCCTGAATGGGTCATAACCTGCTGGACTACGAGCACTACAAAACATGGTCACACAACGCGGTTCCTCCCAGCTCAAAACGTTTTCAACCGGCCGGCTCCATAGTCAAACCATCTACCAAAGCCACGTGTCCCAAGGTCTGGACCTCAGATAGTTAAGATTTGCACTTGCTCACTCCCCAAGTGCTACCCACGCTCTTCCTCTGACGCAGAGTACACCAAAACAACATCAATGATCGTCTCTATCAATCGATCCAGATACAGTTTGGAAATCCAGTCCATGAGAGCCTGGTACGTCGCAGGAGTCTTAGTCACTCCAAACGGCAGCACAAAAATCTCTAAGTGACCGAACGAAAATGAAAAGTTGTCTACTGCATCTCACAACCCCACACTATTTCTTGGTGATAACTCGGACGAAGATCCATTCTTGAAGAACATCGGAATCCTCTCAATCGATCGAACGAATCATCAAACCTTGCCAAAAAGCACTTACTCCTCAAAATGACTCGGTCCAACTGCCACACTCACTACACATCCTCATGGAGCCATCCTTTTTCTTGGCAACAATGCTGACGCATCCCAAAACAAAGTGCTGGGACATATGAAGCCAAGAGTCTCCACTCTACAAGCTGATCCTCCAACTCCAACTCCAACATTACGCCAGACCCCATCCACTAAGAAGAATCTCGAATAGGGTTGCCTTCGAGGGATTATCAATAACGAACTCGACCCCTTTTTATGTGGTAGAAACCCAATGAGCTTCTTCGGAAAGTTATCCGAAAACCAACACACCACATTGGGTATCTCAACATCTGTTGAGCCTAAACTTGACATGGCTCATCTCGACTTTCAACGCAAGGTGCCTACAACCATGTTTTCCTTACCAGGGTGACAAGATAGCTCGAAATCATAATCACCGAGATACTCCATCCAGCGTCTCTGCCTCATGTTCAGTTCCTTCTAGGTAAACAAATACTTGAGGCTAAAGTGATCAGAAAAGACATCAAACCTCTCTCAGTACAGGTAATGTCTCAAGACCTTAAGTGCAAATACCATAACTGTCAACTCCAAGTCATGAGTGGGATAATTCTGTTCATGAATCTTCAGCTGCCTCAAACCATATGCTACCACTCTCCCGTCTTGCATCAAGACACAACCCAAACATTCACTAGAAGCATCATAGTAAATCATATAGCCCCGACATCTCTCTGGTACAAGCAACACTAGAGAATATGTCAAACTCCTATTCAGCCTCTAAAAGGCTGCCTCAGCCTTGGTCAGACCAACAACCATACCCTCAGCTGACACCACGTGTCCCAAAATTTAACCTCAGGCAATCAAAATTTGCACTTGTTGAACTTTGCATATAGTTGATGGTCCCTCGAGGTCGGCAGTACAACCCTCAAGTGCTCCTCATGTTCTTCCTCCAACGCAGAATACACCAGAATGTCATCAATAAATACTTCCACAACCACTCCAAATAGGGCCTGAGAATCCCATTCATGAGAGCCATCAACGTCATTAGTGCATTGGTCATGCCAAATGGCATCACTGCAAACCCAAGGTGACCAAAGCAAGTGCAAAAACTGTTTTCTCAAGATCAATCTTCGAAAACCATCAGGACCCTCTCAACTGGTCAAACAAGTCATCAATCCCTGGCAACGTACTTGTTCTTCACAGTTACCCAGTTCAACTGTCGATAGTCTATACACAGCCTCAATGAGCCATCCGTTTTCTTGGCAAACAACGTTGGTACACCCCAAAGTGAATGCTAAGTCCAATGAAGCCAAGAGTCTCAAACTCTCTGAGTTGATTCTCCAATTGTAGTATCTCTACTAGCGCCACCAGGTAAAATGTAACCGAAATGGACGCTGTACTAGGGAACAGGTCAACAACAAACTCCACCTCTCTGTGTAGTGACTCCAAGGAGCCCTTCAGAAAAAAAATATCCAGGACTCTCAGACCAAGTGAGGCATCTCAGCATCAGTTGACCCCGAACTTTCCCAACTCAAGATGGCTACCAAATCACACAACTCCCCAACATTTGGACTGATAACTGCACAAGTTTGCTCGGTAAAAACATCACCCGCGAGTGAAAGAACCATTATCTGCCTACGGTAATAGTCCAAGGTAACCTGTAAGGAGGACATCCAATCCATCCCCCGAACACGCAAGTCAAACTCTAGTGCTAAACCTCCATCGTTCAGAACACATGCCGGATGGATCTGGTACTACCACTGCTACCCATCCTAGCAAGGTCGAATTGACAAGAGTGTTTTCACCAAATCTACCCTCAAGATAGAACTAGGGCAGGACTCATGGCAACAAAGAGCGAGAAACACCTAACATGCCCCGACTGACCACTTACAGTCTCCACGACTAGTTGTTAGACCTCAGTGATCTCACCCTCAAAACACAAGCCATGACCACATAGAGATCACATCCAAAGCAAGGACTAACATCTAAACAAGCCACATCCATAGGCCAACTCACTCATGAATCGCAACTAGCCCATACACCGGGCCCCGCTAGTGTCTCAAACAATCGACCATGCTGGTCTAACCAACACATGCTTCTACCGAGTCTACTACTACCACAAAAAATAAGCACACCAGACCCGAGGAAGTACTAACTGTCGACTCTACAGCCACAAACCCGACTTCTAGGCAACCCTCGCAGTCCCAAGCCCAATACGGATCGAAATCAAATCTCAACTATGAACAAACCCACTGGCCACTAATGGAATTCCATCGGTTATCTACAAAGTAAACCGGCCAGGCTTACTCGTTAGACACCCATATATTTTCAATGAGTCCACTCTCACTCATCACCCGCATCTGTGAGCCTTGATCCAAGCAAATCTCACAACGAAATCGTAAATCCTGAGTGTTCATACTCACTGTGGGGTGAATAAACCACCCAAGAGCAACCTACTCCTCAAAATCTCTCCATAGGATCAGGGAACCTCTATAGCCTCCTGGTCATCCTTCCCAGCACAAGTTCCTTTACTCAATGAGTGGTCATTCTTACCACTGCCAAGTGAATTTCCAAAATCGGATAAATCACAATCACCCATGCTCTGAGATAACACAAAATACATACATCAACAACCGTAGGGTATCTGAAAACTACCAATGAAACCCGATTCCATCTACCCTACCACGTAGGGGATGAACATAAGCTCTAATCATCAACACCTCTCTCCTCGTCCCATGCATAGTCCAAGAGTCGAACTGTGCTCTGATACCATTTTAATACCCCATCCCGCCATGGGCGTGTTATCTCAGAAAAGTCTCTCAAACAACACGATACCAAAAAAATAGGGAATTTTTTAGTTAAAAAAAAGAGGTCTAACCTCTCTAAGCTTCATCACTAACATAAAACAGGAACATAGTCACCATGGTATAGTGAGCACATAGTACAATCTAAATCATCTCCCAACGATAGAATCCCATGCATAGTTATTACAATCATCTAAAAATCCACATATAATAATAAACCAATGAAACACAAATATGGGTTTTTCACTCAAACTAGAAGTAAAGATAAAAATAAATCTATGACTATTGCTCTGCTCCCAGAGCCTGTTCGATGAGCCCACCTGATCCCTCCTCGACAGGAGCGCATGAAAGGTAAGGGTGCGAGCTAAACAAGCTCAGTGAGGTAAGACAAATATCACATACAATCATAGCAATCGTATCGTACATATACATGAAGATGTCTTTACATGATCACCTGACTCCCACCTCAAAAGGGATAGAGGTCCACATACCACACCAAATCTCCCGACAAAAACTCAAAACATGCCCTCATACATATAATCATATGGTCATGTAGGCTAAATACAATCAAACGGTGCTCTATCCCCCTACCAACTCCTAGACGGTCTCATGGGCTCCCACCCGTTTGGCAGGGGACGACAGGCAGCAAGGTTCAACCATACAGTCATGCCCGAGGAGTCCAAAATCATAAAGGACCTCACTCTACGCTTACACGCTAGGGAATCATCTCATACATAATGTATGAATAACCACAACACTACGCCTCCAAAGTCCCATAAATAAAGTACAGTGGACCACTCTGCTCCCAACATACATACCCCAATCATCCTCCGTAACGGTAAACAATCGTTAGTAAATAATCTCCCAATGCATACCATTAACACCATGAATAATACAAAGATCCCATGCATGATAAACAAATTTGCTCCAACATAAATGATACTACAAATTTGCCATACAAACCAGAAACATATAACATGTTCATTTGAGGTATATTCTCCCCATTCCAATAATTTATCATACATATGCTACAAAAATAAACACCATTCATACTTTTAATCAACTCCAATTGTCATGTTAAACATCATTCAAGGTTCCGTTATCAATATAGTTGACACGAGTGTAACTAGATAGACCCCTTGCCACATAAAATCTCAATGTTTCCCTTACCGAGTAGCCTAACACACAAAGGGGTCTCATTCGGGTCACCCTATGTCGAAGTTTACAATAATATTATCTAGAGATGCATGCTCAAAATATGTGATTATACCCGTCACCTAAGTGTGTTGGTGAAAT
Organism: Chimonanthus salicifolius; assembly: GCA_013350335.1. Lineage (NCBI taxonomy): Eukaryota > Viridiplantae > Streptophyta > Magnoliopsida > Laurales > Calycanthaceae > Chimonanthus > Chimonanthus salicifolius. Next base: position 26,527,658 of record CM023539.1, on the reverse strand, counting down.
CCGTGAATTGGTAAATCAGACCTAGATGGTTTGGAGGGGGCTCCTGCTGTAAAATAATATGTTTGGAAACCCAAACATTAATTAAATTGAGTAAAAAGAAGATAGAATATGGAAAGTCATTCTCATCACTTGCATTATTAACTACTTCAACAAATAAAAATCAATCCGACAATTTATTTTTTTTGTACTTTAGACTATGAAGTAATTCAATTGAATAACATGATATCGAAAAAAAAATCAGTTAAACCATTTCTTTGTTTTTAAAGAACTAGGTGCCCGAAACGCTGAGTAAATAAATAAACAAGTATGTAAATAATTTAAACGATTTTAAAAAGAATAATTAAGATATTTGGGAAGACTAAGATACCTCTGAAACTTGTTTTGATTTATTTTTTTTTATTTATAAATGAAAAGAAAATAAATAATTTAGAATATTAAAACAATAGAAATGAGAAAGGCCTACCTGTGTGGTGGTTGTTCGGCTGAAAGGGGTGGATGAAATCACTTGGTCAAATCATCCAAAGCTTGGTACGGTCAAAGCTTTGTCAACCACCCTTTTTATGGGGTCCAAGGTATTTGGAGATGGTGGCTGCAATTGATGGAACTTGCAGGAAGGTGGAGTGGTGAGGGCAGTGTGAGACGATGGGGGTACTGTTAAGCAGCGATGGAAGGGGCTTAAGTTGTTACAAGGGGAGAGATTAGGGTTCTCTCCAATTTTATTTTCGATTGGGAGAGGAATTAAATGGGAGTATAAGGGGTTTTTGAGGGAGGAAAAAGGCTTTTACACGTGTATGAGTTGGACATACAGGGTCGGTTACTAATGATAAAATTGAATTTGGTTTGGGTTGCTTTCAATACCTTTTTTTTGGTTTGGATTGCTTTCAATACCTTTTTTTTTCAAAAGCTAATTAAATAAATCGTAATTTAGGTTTTAAATTTGGAACTTGGGTTTAATTTACTTGTTTTTAAAAGATAAAAACAATGAGCAATCAGATGGGGTTAACTCCAAATTTTAGAATTTTTTTTTTAAATACTCTTTTTGAATACTCTAAAGTTTTTTTTTTTTTTTTTTTTTGAATTCTTTAGCCAAATCATGACCGCTAAATACAGTCTCGTCAAAAACAAATGTTTAAAGAAAATTCTTTTAAAATGTGGTTTTCAAATCGCATCGAACTTAAAAATAAAAATTAAAACATCAAATGGGAGTCTATGCACGTTTCTATGTTTCCGAATGTATCTAATTAAGGAGACTGTGTGTGAAAATTAGAGATCTAAATGTTCAAATTCTAAATTCTTTGTGTGATTTGAAATGTTTTTCCAACAAAATAATTATAATAATGTAAAATTACCAAAATGCCCCTCGAGCTCCCGAACTCGGATTTGAGCAAACATGGGTTCCTAGAGAGTCCACACACTAATTTCTTCTATCAAAACCTGAAACCACCTTAGAGATCTGCCAATCTCCCTAACACTCCGGAATATCAAGTCGGGTCATTACAAAGTATGTCCATTTGATCTCTTGGATCTTAGTTAATTTCTTAAATACTTATCCAGAATGTTTTTCGATAAGAGATCTAAGCCATATAGTTCAAAGAATCATGCTACAAGGTGCAAGATGCAAGAAATCAAAGATTTTCAAGACAATCAAGGAAGTTGCAAATGATCAATTAATGACTACCGTGACATCCTTTTCCATGTGATGTACCCTCAAAGCATGGAAAAGGAAATAAGTGAAAATAAAGATGATTCAAAATTTAATGTTCATATCACTAGGGTAGCATGATTAATCCCAGCACACAACGATCAATACTTTTGGAACCTTGATAGGTTCAGGTCCACACAGTTGTGACTCTACAAGCATGATATACATCATAGCTAGGAAAAAAATGTTAACAATGCATTAAGAGTCAAGAGTTATATCCCAAAGTATATAAGTCACTCAAACTCGCCAACGGAAGTGATGATCCAGTAATCATAAAATAGGCACGATTTCTATTTTTGATCCAATGATATTACTATTGGCTCCAATTTTGGACCATAATAGAGCATGGGTTCACACACAAACTTCATCAATCAAGATATAGAGCATAAAAAGCATGTATGGACAAAGCAATCAAGATGTATTCCAATTATGATGGATTCTAATTCATATAAATAAAATGGAAACATAGAATCCAGTAAAAGTTCACACCAATAAACGTATCATACTTTAACCCACTCCCCTAACCTTGGGTACCCATATGGTCTTTGGAAGAGATCTCTGGGGTCCACTGGTGTCAAACACATGAACATTTTGTTTTCTTATTTTAGTGTTCTTGTTAGTTTGACAAAATCTTATGAATTCATTTAAGGCTTCAATCAATTTATGAGTTAAGGCATGATTTAGATTTCCATTTAAGTTGTTATGCCTTTATCCATGATTTTGAATTCTTGGTGCATAACTCTTTTGATTTTTATTTCTCTCACCCCTTTTGCATTTTCTTTGTGAACATTCTCTTGGGATTTGTACCTTAGTTTGATTTACACTTTTTTATTGATTTTATTTTCTTATTTTGCATTCAAACATGAGATGCCCGAATTGTCCTCAATGAACGCATTTTATGATTTTTATCGGAGGAGTTGGGTGAGACATACCCTTAACAAAGATAGTTGGGTTCTTGGGTCCTTTATCATTTTTCTTATCATATCCAAGACCCATTTTGTCTCCAAATGGTTTGCTTAGTTTTAGAAGCTTTTCAAGCTTCTCTTCTCCCTTTGTAAATTTTATTTCAAATTTTTCTTTATACCTTTTTAACTCATTAACTTCTTGAGCTAATCTTTGATTTCCATTTTTAGATTTGATTGTGAATTAGGAGTATTAGCTTTAACTTCCTTAAGTTCATTTTTAATTTGAGCATTTTCTTCTTCTTCACAACTTAGCACGATTTTCTAATCTTTGTAATATTCTTTTAACGAGTGAAGTTCATGCTTTAGCTTTCTTAAATCATTTTCAATGTTTACTTTTTCATTAATTTTAATTTTAAACACTCTTCAAGTTTTAAGCACTCTTCTTGAATAGCTTTTAGATTTACTTGATTTGCCAATGTTAAGTCTTTTAGAATTTTTCTTTTTCATCTAATTTTTCATGATTTAGTTCTTTTGTTAGTTTTATATTTTCTTTACCAACTTTCTTAAGTTGTTTATACATTTCATTTAATGTGTCACTTAATTCTTCTACGCTAGGTGTATCATCATTTATTTGTTCTTCATTAGTTTGTTCTTCTTGGGGTTGAAGTGTTTGAATGGGTCCTAGACAGTATACCACTTCTAAGGTATCTTCTTTCCTAGGTTTTTCATAGGTTTCTCCAAAATATCCCATGCCTCCTTTACGATTTCACATGATAAGATATTTTCCAATATGTTTGGTGAAACGGAGCAAAAATATAGCACTGAGGGCATTGGCATTGGCCGAATACATACTCTTTTCCATTTCATTATATGTAAAATACTTCTTAGATGTTTTGGTCCAACCATGTTAGTGCCTCGGCTTGGCCTAAGACCCTATGTTTGTCAATACCATTACTCGGAAGAAGCACTTGCTAAAAGCTTGAAGACCCAATGTGATCAAGAATGAAAATCACGCTCCACCGGATTGAAGCTCATCGCTATGGAAATCACAAAACATGTAATATGACCATTGATGACTTTAGGTGGTACCCACACCTCAGAGAGGACTATTCGTAGGCTTAGAGAAACAAATGGTTAATTTATAAAAAGCCTAAAGAGGATGCTTGACAGCAAATTGGAACCCAACTTGGAAATACGTATTTGGTTTCACTGTACGCACGACCATTCTATCACACCGACCTCTTGGTGTATTCACGATCGAGCCATCGTGGTCAAGGACTGGTCGACAAGATTAACATAGGTTCTAGAATCTTGAACTGTCATTTTGGGTATGCCTCTGATCATAAGTCTCGTATGCACCGACCCCTCAGTGAAAGGTTGAAATGACCCGTCTTGGTCGACGACTCCTTTATCAAGATGAGTTCTGAAACTCTAAACTCATGTGGACTCTCGAAGAAATAGACATATCGGTAATCAAAGACCTATCGAGAGTACCAGGACCGACCCCTCTATAATGGGCGACAGGTCGTTCTGGGTAACATGTTTATAGAGTTGAAACTACTGCCAATCATGTTTTGCACCAGAATGAGCCTCTCGTATGGTCCAACCCCTTGGTACCATAAGTGTCGACCCATCGGCGATAATGACAGGTTGGCCGGCAAAGAATATTACAGTTGAGAGTGCACTTAATGCACAACGGTCGAAATTGTAACGGTAACATTTCTATTCACCGACCCATTGGTGCAACTGACCTGTCGGTAAATTATCGTTACTTCAACTAGTTTCCTTTGCTATAGAGAGCAATCTTCATGCAACCAGTTGGTACCCTTCGGAAGGATCAGTTGGACCCTCATCTTTATCAATGAGATTAACAAGGGCCAATAGAAAGATCACTCTCTCTCGTGCTTACACTAAGGGAATCAAATACAACCAATCAAATGGATTGAGTTGTGAGAAAGAGAGCAAGGAAGTAAACTCTTAAACAACCAATCTGAGGATTGAGTTTGAAAATAAGAAGGGGAGAACCATAAAGTAGGAAACCTTTGGTAGAACCAGTTTCCTTGACACCCTAGACTGTGATTGCTAAACGATGGCTACAAGCAGGAGCGTTGGCATACATTGGGTGGGAAATTGAAGAAGCACATGTAAGGAGAAAGAGCTTCAAAGGCAAGTGCTTCTTGGTTTTAATTTTCTTTAAGACCTTTGTTCTGAAAGTTGATTAAGGGGAGGTACCCCGAAACCACTATAAAAAACTCTAAACTATTGTCTCCGGCACAGAGGTGGGTGGAACTCCAGGCCAAATGGATATGTGGAATTCCTATTCGACAGTGGTGGGTGAAATTCTCAATCGATTGAGTGAGCTGGAATTCGTACTCTAATTGTGAGGGTGTAAGTCCCCACTTAGTAGATTTTGGGGATAACTCAAGGTTGAGCGAGTCCTAACAGTAGATGTGTTTGGCTAACCGAACCATTTTAAAATGTTCTTATGGTGTTTGATCTATGTGTGTTTGTATTTAGTATTTAAGTACTCTTCTTACCACACATCACTTTCCATATTGATTATCTCATTCTACACATTGCGTATAAGCATCGATAATGAAACTATGTAAAGGGTCATAATCTTTGTGTGATCACTTAATGAAATTATCATACTAAACAAATTTCTTGATAAACATTCTGCTGCACTTTAAATAATCAAGAAATTTGTAAACACCATGAAAAATGGGATTGACCTATTCACCCCCCTGCCCCGTCTAGTGTCAATCACGATGTTCTAGCACATTGAAAAGGGGAACTCCCAATTGGTATCGAGCCACGTGCTCTTGAGAAGGGATTTAACCATCTGAGTTTATCCGTGCTAGAACAATGGCTATAAGAGAAAGATATGATGTTTCTAAACCTCTATTTTTTATGGAGAATGAAATGTTTTCATCATTAAACGTGGTTGGAAATAGGTGAATAGAAAGTGGTCTGTGCCTAAGAAAGAAGTATTGGATAAACCTTCAACTTCCATGACCATTCAGCCCAAAGACCAAAACTGCTTGGACTAGTGATGAATTGGCTATGCACATAATCCATACTCTTATAGCATTCCTCAGTGTTGTTTCATAACATGCTCTATACATATTTAAAAGATATGAAACAACAAAAGAGGTTGAAAGAATCCACTGAAAAAATCACCTCTTCTAGCCCAATGGATAACGTCACCTATCAATAAATTTGTGTGCTAAAATTATAGGTGATTGGTTAAATTTATCCATTGAAAAAGTCCAAGCTATATCCTCTATGAGAAGAAGAGGATGAAGCTAAGGAACTTGATAAATGTAGTAGCCTTCAAGTACCCTTTAAAGGCATTGTACCAATGATTTGAAGACCAACATTATGGTACAAAATCTGGAATATGAACCATAAGATCAAATGGGAGGGCACCAAAGGCTAAAACCATATTTGACAAAAGGCCATCACAGAATTGTGAACTTAGATTCCAAGTCTCACGATGTCATGTTCAAATGTGTGAAGGGATACCACTATTGGTACCACATTTGAAACATGTTTTGGAATCAACATCTTACATTCAATCCATGTTCTTGTTTGATTGTTGGATTGATCCATTGTAAGATATGTATTGTACATGTTGGTATGCACTCTTGTATTGGAATCTACTTATCTCATTTCATATGCCATGTGATTTGTACATCTTTAGGAAATGAATGTAGTGTGTGCATTACCTCATGTATAGGAAATGTATGTGATTAAAACTGGTTTAATACACATACACAGTGTCGTTTCATTCCAAGGTCCTAAAACTTGTGAATCCCATGTGGAATGAAACATGCTCTATGTCGATAAATGTATAATTAGTTTGGTGTGACTTACCAGAAGTAATAATTGAATTATTTATTTAAATACCAGTTCTTTTCAAGGAATCGAAGCTCCCTTGAAAGAACGGTAAAAAAAAATTATCATGTTTTGGGTAATAACATGATAATAGGCATAAGAGTTGTGTGTGTAGAGTCATACTTCATTCATGTATGGTTGATTAGTACTCAAATCAGGAAATGAATATATGACTATTGTTCTTTGAATTTCATTCCAATATACATTAATCTATACATTATATGGAATGAATTATGTTTATACATGCCTTGCCTTGCTAAATCCTAGAAATACTGCATTTTATGACATCACACACTTGGACAATGTACTAAATTAAATATGTCCAAGAATCTTGGATTGTTTTGAATCTAGGAAAAGAGATCCGAAATCCATGGTCTGTGCCTATCTTCAGAAGAATGAACTGAATCTTCAAATGACATAGATACGGTGTGAATGTATGTATCATCACTTGCATTAAAAGGTGTATAAGCAAAGCTTGATGAACTATGAACATCACAAACACACACGCAGACACATACCCAGTCTTCATTCATTGTAAAACAAAGGGCGAAGGATAAACTAGTTGATGGTACAGACAAGTCGGTACTGCTGGAATTCAGAACACAATCTGAAAGAGGAAAAAATCATAAATGGAGATAGGTCGATACATATCGACACAGACAGGTTGTTGGCCACGATCGGTCGGTGAATCAAAAAGAGAAAGTTAAAAGGTCTCTTTCTGCGAAAAACAGTAGATCATTTCAAAATATTGTTTCCCCTCCTACTGAGGCTATGCGATTTCTTCCACTCCTCCCGTGCCCTAGGTTAGTTGTAGGACCTCTCGAAATGAAATCTCACTAGGAAAACAAAGGGGTTCCATTCCTTTCGTCTCTAGTATTTGAAAATGACAAGGGATAAGCCCACAGTCATTATCGTCTCCTCTGATTCTGAGAATGATAGTGCCAACCAGTCTAAGACTCCCCCTCCCTCTTTCTTCTCTAACCATATGTACCAATTTTTCATTAATGAAATGATATGGTTTAGTATGATGTGTGCATTATATCTGTTGTCTACATTTAAGATGATATTTGTTAAAAATACTAACACGTAGGTTTGGATGAGTTAGTTTTGTATTGGCATCTGAATGAGATGTGACACACATTCTTGACCTCACGTGAAAAAAGGAGAAAAATAGTAATGCATGAGATATGCATTGGACTATCGGGAAGATCAAAATAAGTTGGAAGAAAAACTTATAAAGCACTACATGCAAGATGCATGGGGGAGTGCTTAAAACTCGATGTCAGCCTACTATTCTTTGTCAATTGAATGACAAAATGGGGGAGAAATTAATAGAAACTAGAAGATATCAAAGTCTATAGACATAGGGAGAATGTCTATACTTCGAGTTTGGAAGATCAAACTCAACGAAGATTGGGGGAGAAGTCTTCTCATCACAGATAGCTTGGATAAGCTATGGGTAGTGTTAGTCACTAGGAAATCAAGAAGTATAGGGGAGCTTGAATATAGATCTTGTTTAGTCCATGAATGTATATGTTTTGGGACTAACTCCTCTAATGATTTCTAGCGTTGCTTGCCTATGTACTTGAACAGGAAAATGAAATGAAGCAAGCTGAACAAGAATATGAGAAGATCATAGTATTGTTTTTCATTTGAATATGTACATATAATCAATGTAATATTTTCATATTCAAATGTGTTGTAATAAAGGTGAGATTATAATTGGGTTAGCTTCTAGGTTTTGTCATGAAATTGACAAAGGGGAGATTGTTAGTGCCTCGGCTTGGCCAAGACCCAATGTTTGTCCATTCCATGACTTGGAAAGAAGCACTTGCTAGAAGTTTGAAGACCCAATGTGATTAAGAATGAAGATTATGCTCCACAGGATTGAAGCTCGTCTCTATGACATTCACAAAATAGGTAATATGGCCATAGCTGACTTTAGGTGGTACCCATAGCTCAGAGAGGACTATTCCTAGGCTTAGAGAAACAAATAGTTAATTCATTAAAAGCCTAGAGAGAATGCTTGACGTTGAATTAGAACCGAACTTGGAAATATGTATTTGATTTCACTGTCAGCACACGACTAGTCTATCTCACCTGACCTCTCAGTGTAGTCAGGATTGACCCATCATGGTCAAGGATTGGTCTGCAAGATTGACATAAGTTCTGGAACATTGAACGTTGATCGAGAATCTCATATGCACTGACCCCTTGGTGAAAGGCTGAAACAACCCCTCGTCGTCAATGACCCCTCGTGGTCAACGACTCCTCGATCAATATCTTGAGTTGTGAAACTCGAAACTCACGTGGACTCTCGAAGAAACATAAATATTAGCTATCAAAGACCAATCCAGAGTACAATAAACGACCCTCGATAATGGGCGACATGTCGTTCTGGGTAACAAGTTTCTAGAGTTGAAACTATTGTCAAGCATGTTTTGAACCAGAACAAGCCACTCGTATGGACCAACCCCTCGGGACCATAAGTGTCGACCGGGAAAAAATATTACCGTTGGGAGTTCACTTAATGCACAACGGTCGAAATTGTAACTGTAACATTTCTAGTCACCGACCCCTCAGTGCAACAGACCTGTCGGTACATTATTGTTACTTCAACTGATTGCCTTCGCTATATAAACCAAGGAGGAGAGTCGGTACACATTGGGTGGGATCTTGAAGAAGCACACATCAAGGGAAAGAGCTTCAAAGTCAAGTTCTTCTTGATTTTAATTTTCTTTAAAACATTTGTTCCGAAAGTTGATTAAGCGGAGGTACCCCGAAATCACTATAAAAACTCTAGAGCGTTGTCTCTGGCACAGAAGTGGGTGGAACTCCCGGCCAAATGGATAGGTGGAATTCTTATTCAACAGTAGTGGGTGAAATTTCCAGTCGATTGAGTGAGGTGGAATTCGTATTCTAATTGTGAGGGTGTAAGTCCCCACTTAGTGGATTTTGGGGATAGCTCAAGGTTGAGCGAGTCCTAACTATCGATGTAGGTTGGCTAACCAAACCACTTTAAATTGGTCTTATGGTGTTTGATCTATGTGTGTTTGTATTTAGTATTTAAGTACTTTTCTTAACACACATCACTTTACATATTGATTATCTCATTCTACACATTGAGCACAAGCATCGATAACCAAAATATGTAAAAGGGTCATAATCTTAGTGTGATCACTTAATAAAATTATCAGATTAAACAAATCTCTTGATAAACATTCCGTTGTACTTTAAATAATCAAGAAATTTGTAAACACCATTTAAAATGGGATTGACCTATTCACCCCCCCTCTAGGGTCGATGACAATTTTCTAGCACATTGAAAATGGGAACTCTCAAACCACATAAGATAATTTCCCCTAGAGCTCCATCCATTATCATGAAGTGCATTTTCATTTTGGCTTTCCAAACACCATAATTGGAGCCATCAAGGATTGGAAGACACATCACAGCTATGGAATCACCCTTAGACATTTCTATCTTCAAGGATCTACTCTTAGACGGTTAAATCTAGTTGCAAGAGTCCTTCCTCTAATACCACTTGTTAGTCAAGCTAGCCAAATGTTTAGAATAGTCCTAGAGGGGGGTGAATAGAACTATTAGGGAATTTTAATTTCTTTTCAAATATTGGGCACTTTAATGATTGGTTACTACAAATTTTCTCAATTATTCTTCCAAATATGATTTACATGCAAGATTAAGTCCACGTAAACTATGTGTGTAATAAGATATGAGATGATGCAATACACTAAGTAAGGTGAAGGAGATGAGAAATGGAAGAAGGTGCCCTAAGTATTTTTAGGTGGTTCTGCAACCTTTCCTACGTCCACACCTCAAGTACACCACTTGACGATTTCACTATCCTTCTCCTTCACGGGTGGAGATAAAACAATTATAACTTTAATCTCTTTAAGGGTAGAGATTCAATCGATGACTTACAAACCACAAGAAAGAACCTTTCTTAGATTTCACTAGGGCTACACCAACCCTTACAAATATCTCAATGATTAATGAAAGTTGTAGAATTTGAGAATTTTACCAAGAACACTAGCCTCTATTTACTTGAAGTAGCCATGGCTTGTCCTTGGATGTCTTTCTCCACTTAGCTCCTTGGTGATGAGAGAGTGCTCCAATGAATTACACACCAAATATTAGGAGAAGCTCTTGGCAGGATTAAAGGTCTTCATATGTGAGTAATCAATCCTTAGTAGTTTTTTCAATAACACATTAAATGTTGAGCCTAGATGCTCAATGATTTGCCTATGATTGCCTTGAGTGTGTTAATATTTGTTTTAGAGCAATGAGAGTCTAACTATGGGGTGTTAGTGCTTTAAGAATGATTGGGATGCTTGGCGAAGAGCTAGAGAAAATTTTACTCAAGGAATCAACCTTTGCCTCTCAAATGGCTTTGGTTTATATAGCCAACAATCTCCCAATGGATCTCTGCTTAGGAAGTTGCTTGATTAGCCTCGAAACTTCCGAAGTCCCAACAGTCAGAATCACAACGGTCACATTTTAACGGATAGTTTGACCTTACAACGGCTAGTTGGACAACCTTCGGAACTAGCCAAGTTCTTCAGAATTTTTGAAGTTAGGTTCTGAAGGTCAGAAGCAGTGCCTCAAGTATGTATATGGGAGGTCTCAGAACCTACAGTATGCATGTAATGCCCCAGATTTTGCAATATATCAATATTTACGAAATTGCCATTGAAATAGTGAATTAAAAGGATATGAACCTTGGATGGGTTAATGTTGGGTCAATTGTCCAAATAAGATCCAACGGATGGTAAATGTGGATCTATGGAAATTAAATGGGTAATGTACAATTATTTGGGTCAAAGTGGTTAATTGGGTCAAAGGACCCAATTGGGACCCAATGGGTCGTTGTGGACATAATTGACCATTGGATGAGCCTAAGATTAAATGGGTTAGGCTGAAGTAAATGGGAGTGCCAACAAGTATTTAGTTAACTCAAATTAAATGGATGAGTTGAGTTTAGAAGTGAGTTGAATTAAAAGAGGTTAAATGTGTAACACCCCAATTTCTCAATGAAGCGGAAAAATTACGAAAATGCCCTTGGATTTGGTGAATTTAATAATTATGATGTTAAATGAGAAAATAGTGGGGTCCATTGCTCAAACTAAGATCCTATGAACATATTATAAGGGTCAAATTATAATGGATGAGAAATGTACATCAAATTGGGTCAAAATAGTTAATTGGGTCAAAGAATCGTCAATGATTGGAATAATTACGAAAATGCCCCTGGATTGGTGAATTCAATAAATGTGATTGTAAATAAGGAAATGGTGGGGCCCATTGCTCAAATTAAGGTCATATGAGCACATTATAAATATCAAGTTTGATTGGTTGGGTAATGAACATCAATTGGGTCGAAAATGGTTAAATGGGTCAAATGGCTCAATTGGACCCAATGGGCCAAATTGGATGATTTGACCATTGTGTAAGCTCAAATTAAATGAGGTCAAGCTGAACTGATAGGAAATCAGGTAGAGTAAAAATGGGTAGGCTTGATCCATATGTAAAAACCAATTGCAAATGACCAAAATACCATAATTGGGTCATGGAGTCAAAAACGGGTCAAGGAGCTAAAGGTGGACCCAACGGGTCGAGTTGACTATGGTTGACCGTGTGGACCCTCAAGGGAGCTAAAACACGAGTTAAATCAGTTGAGTGGGACTGAAGTGAGTTGGAATTAAATCAAGTGGTGAGTTAACTCATGTGCATTAAATGAACTGCATTAAGTATGGTGAGTTGGACATGTGAGTTGGGTGAGTCAAAGTGGAAGTCAAGGGGATTGTAAATCACTGACTTCAGAGGGAATAGGAGGAGTTTGGCTCGGTCATAACCACCAAAACAAGTCCCACACGTTGGGGACTTGTTGGGGTGTTTTTCATGTTAAGTTTTAAATGAAAGACATGGAAATGGGAGGTGTTGCTTGGGGAGTGGAAAGGCTGCATAGGCAGGTACCAAGGGGTGCTTGGAATAGCACCCAAGACCCATCGTTTTTGGTAGGAATTGATGAGGGAATGGAGGGGTCTTGGGGGCTGAATTACTAAAGGAAACAAACACCAAGGTTGGCCATTTTTCACCATTGGTAAGCCAAGAATTTCCATCTCTCTCTCCCTCTCTCAAATTCGTTTTTCCTAGCTGGAACAGCAGAGGTGTTTGCACCAGTAGATCAAGCACAAAACAGCAAAAGAAAAGAAGAAATAAAAGGGAGAAACCAAGGACCAAAGGCAAGAAGAAAGATTGGAAGTTTGGTAAGTATTTATATGTTATTTTGGTTTAATAATATGGAACAAATGGGGTATGTTTTGGGCCATGGTCATGGCTGAATACACCAATGTTAACCTTGATCATGGAGGATTTAAAATGGTAAAAATAACCATTGGGTTCGGCCACCATGGAGGGCCGAACCCCATGTAAGAGATTGCTTGGTTTTCATGTTTTGAAACATGAGAACCATGGATTTTGTGGACTATTTTTGGGTTTTGATTTAAGATTTAAATACATGTTTTAGAATGGGTTAAAAACATGGATTTGAATGACATAGGGACTGAAGGTATTATGGGTATAAAACAACGGTTTAAAACTGATAAGTTGGACCATTGGGTTCGGCCACTTTGCATGGCCGAACCCCATGGAAACAAATGGTTGGTGTTAATGGTTTTTGAAAATTAAAACCATATCAGAGTGGGACTGATATTAGATGTTAGTGTTAGTTTTAAAATCATGTTTTAAGAAGGTTAAAACACGAAGTTGGATGGTTGATTCAGACCTAAGATAAATGATTGAATATTTCAAAACCAAAGGTCATAGTGTTCGGCTAATGAGCATGGCCGAACCCTATGAAATTGGGTTGGTTTTTAGATGATTTTTAAAGGGTTAAACTCGGTGATAATACGCTGGTTATTACATGCTTATTGGAGGTCTAAAAATAGAAAAAAAATAACCATTGGGTTCGGCCACGATGGAGGGCCGAACCCCATGTGAAAGATTGTTGGTTTGCATGTTGTGAAACATGGAAACCATGGACTTGGTGGCCGAACCCCATGTGAAAGATTGTTGGTTTGCATGTTGTGAAACATGGAAACCATGGACTTTTATGGACCATGTTGGATGGATTTAATTAGAGGGTTCTAAGAGGTATAAAGGCAGCAATATGATACTGATATTGCATGATTTAAATAACACCTAATGCATGTTTGAAGGATCAATTCATGGACATAGGGTTCGGCCAACTTGAATGGCCGAACCCCATGAAAGAGATTGATGATTGTTATGAATTTAAAGAGTTAGAAACCATGCAATATCATGGGGTGTCTATGGGTTTTTAAATAGGAATTATGATTGCTGTTTTTATGGCTAAGATGCATGATAAATGATGAAAGATCATTAGGAGAATTGGATTCAAAGAACCATGACGTTCGGCCATGTGAGTGGCCGAACCCCATGGGTTATTTTATGGTTTTTATTTGGTTTACATAGGGTTATGCTTACTGATTGGGTTGTATGATTTTGATTCAAGAATCATGTATGTATCTATGTACATAATATCAGTAAATAACCAAGCATGTTGGTGGACTTTATGCTAATTCATAATGAATGGGTTAAATAGCCTAAGCTTATGAGTAGTAGTTGGTAATGGTTCTATGTTGATTTAAAAGGTTTAAAATACCCTAATGGAGAACCATGTGGTAAAGGATAAAGGAACCATTGGGTTCGGCCAAATGTATGGCCGAACCCCATGGAGTAAGTTTGGTGGATTAAAGATTGGACAGACCAATGGCATGTTTGTAAATAAGGGTCACAACCATGAGTTGGTATTTGTGGACTTAGACTCAAAAATGGGAATCAAATAAAGTAAGGGATTAAAGTTGGTCCATGATTTATGTGAATAAGGTGACGGATCTCTGTGACGGTACACGACTGCGAGCGGTGACCGGATAAAGCCTAAGAAAGAACGGACGCCGAATTGATTCTTCAGTAGGTTTCCTACCTACTTGTAACCACAGTTTTACCCCAGTTTTCTTATGAGACTCTTGTTTTATTATATGTGTTTCAAATGATATATTATGCATTAACAAATGGCATACAGGCATTGGCATCTCATGCATAGACATGGGATTACGAATGAGGTTCTACAGTGTTTCAAGTTATGAGTTACGTCCTCTTTCGGCGGTGCAAGTCACGCCAGGAGGGGTAACATGATGGTGGCTATGAATGTACATGATGGGGGAGGCTCATTGCATGTGCATACTTCATAGCATTGTTTTACCTGTTTTTACTAATCATGTACTATGATATATATGCATGTTTTATATGCTAATCATGTGGTAGCCCTGATTCGGGAACCTACTGGGCGCGCTGATCTAACGCCCTAATTCTATCCTCAGAGGAGATTGCAGGTACAAGTAAAGGAAAAGAAAAGGTCGATGACCGGGAGGGGAGCCAAGCCTAAGCGCTTGAATGTTGGATTGGACTTCTTTATATTATTATCATTTGAACTATATTTTGTCATACATGTAATAAGTCATTACTTGTTATGGTTTGATTAAGTTAATAACTTTGGATGGTTGATTTATGTTAATTAATGTTTGAGACTGTTACTTGCTATTTAGTCTTTCTATTCCGCAATTAATCTAGTTATTCCGCATGTTGTTATTAGTTCCATGTGTGAATCATTATCATGGTCTAGTCCATGTACACATGGGTGGCCAGTTAAGGTTCAGACTTGGGTAGTCTGAACTTAACTCGCGTCGTGACGCTGTCCGCTCTCTTCCGATGTTTTATGATTATTTAAAAAAAAAAATTAGACTCTGAATTCTCGGAAAGGGCGGGGCGTTACAAAATGGGTCAAAGGACCCAAATGGGATCCAAGGAGTCGTGGATGACATGATTAATCATTGAGTAAGCTCAAAGCTAATTTGGGTTAAGTTTAATTTAATGTTTGAGTGGGATTGAGATAAATTAAATGATGGAGATGAGTGAGTTGAATTTATTAGTTGAGTTACATTAAATGAATGAGTTGAGTTGGGTGAGCTACATAAATGAATTGGATGGAATAATTATTTTTAAGTGAGTGAGGTGTGGAGATAAAAGGTTTGTGAGATTGTTTCAAATTCAAAACTATGAAAACGTTGGCTGCATGGGAGGTTTTACATGCATGTAACTCCCATCTAATTGATGAATGAAATGGAGTTACATGGGAGTTACTTGGTTGAGAGTGGTATTTCAAATACAAGTTTATATGCACGTTGGAAATGGTATAGAGTTTATTGTTTGTGTCTTCAAAGAGACAGCCAAAGGGGAGACGGTGAAGCACATGGAGTTTTATTTTAAAAGGAAACCCCCATATAAGATGTGAATGAAGGATGGCGGTTACATTTGGGCAATAAGTAATGAGTGGCGGTTATACAAGGTGAATCAAGGGAAGTAGTAAATAAATGAGAGTTACAATTGGAGTTGCATGGAATGGTTAAAAGATGGAGCATGAATGGGCATGCTATTTGGTGGAGTTACACATAATAGATTATGGCATTTCAAATTCAAAATTATAGGCTACAACATTGGGAGCATGGGGATTGTGGCTTATGCATGAAACTTCAAAAAAATGGAGATGAATGGAGCTGCTATTTTATGGAGTTACAAAAGGGGTTTTGACTTTTCAAATTCAAATATGTTAAGTTACACACTGGAGTGGTGGCTGCTACACAAACCAAAACCATGAGACACCGTTTGGGCTCATGGGTGTTTCACATTTTTGGATGAAACTTCTAGATGGGAAATGAATGGGATTTGAGGAGGTTACTCAAGACCTTGCATGGGAGACGTTGGAGGGTTGGGGAGTTTCATTTCATAGATGAGACTCCCAGGTAACATAAAGGACTTTGGGTTAAGGCAATGGGAGTTACACAAGGGTTGAATCAAGAACCATTACCTTGGCTGACCACAAAATTTGGAACAAAGATTTGGATACCTTTCTCTCTCTCTTCCTTGGACGGTTTTCATCTTTCAAAACCAAGAACAGCAGCTGGTTGCTTAATCAGTCCTTGGATTGATCTCTTTCATCAAGACAAGTTCAGCCAAAGGGTTTTGGCATCAAGGCTTAGCACATTCATCCAAGGCCAAAGTTCTCTTTCTTTCTCTCTCATTTTCTCTCTCAAATTCATATCACCTGGCTGAAGTATTCCAAGGAGGTTGCAGCAAGGTTTGTCTCAGCCAAAAGAACAAGAAGAAAGAAGGAGATGCTAGGGAAGTAAAGGACCAAGGAAGGAGTCAAAGAACCGAAGGAGACGCGGTATTGGTAAGTGCACTTTGAACCATTGATAAATAAAGTTGGTTAAGGGAATGAGATCTGGCCATCGTATGGCCAGATCCATCAATGGTTTAGATTAGGTATTATGTTGTCTTTAAATAACAAAATATGGACCATAGGGTTTGGCCCCTTTGGATGGCTGAACCCCATGAGAAAACTTGGTGATGTTTATGGTGTTTGAAAGACAAAATCCATATTATGAAATGAAGGTTTTAAAGGATTTTAAATGGAGATAAGCTTGTTGTTTTGGACCAGTTATGGGATGGCTGAATCATGTGGCTTCATGGTTAAAGTATGGAGTCTCATATGTATATAATTGATGAAAGTATTGTGTTAAGAAAACCATTGGGTTCGGCCGTGTATATGGCCTAACCCCATGGGCTGTTTTTGATGGATAATTGGATTAAGTTTATGTAGTAATTATGTGCTTTGATTTAAGAATAATATATGTTTGTCTATGGACTTAGTATAGGTATGTAATCAGCCATCATGGATGATGGAAAGTGGAACAAAAACCAGTTTGGTGAGGTTCGGCCATGAAGTATGGCCGAACCCCACTAATGGTGATTGATGGACTTAGTGGTTAATTTATATGGATGTATGAAGGGTTTAAAAAGGACCAAATTAAGTGGTGAGGTTCGGCCATGTGTATGGCCGAACCCCACTAAGATGGTTTTATGTTAGGCGATGGAAGTTAGCAAATTTAAACTTGGTTAGACCAATGGCAAAACTGTAAATACAAGATAAATTGTATATGTGAATGGATTGATTAAAAGACTTGAAAAGAGGGGTCCAAAATCAAGTGGTAAGGTTCGGCCATGTTGTATGGCCGAACCCTACCAAAGTATCTTTGAGGTGTGAGGTGGATTAATTATGACTAATGGTGTTTAAGATAAATTAAACAAAAGGATAGTCTAAATGGCATAATTGTAATTATGGGTGAAATGATCAAATGACCAAAAGAATTGAAGTATGGGCCAAAACCCAAGTGGTAAGGTTCGACCATGTTGTATGGCCGAACCTTACCAAGGATCATTTGGAGGATTTGGTTATTTGGATGCTTATGGGTTAAATAAAAAAGACCAAAGTTTTAAATGGGTGAGGTTCAGCCATGGGTATGGCCGAACCCCACAAAGTGGATTTTTGGGACTTAGATTAAGTTGGAATCTTATGGTTAAAAGCTTGACTTGCTGTTATATAAATAGGGCCACGGATTTGCTTGAACAACGTACAAGTTGTAAACAAAAGACGTTTCAAAAGAAGAGCCAAACTAAGTGATCATTGTGTAGGTTTCCTACCTTTTTGAACCACACTCATACTTGATGTTTTATCATAATTTTGATAAGTTATATGCTAAGTTATTATGTTTCAATGTGGTTTTACATGTTATGTTATGTTTTACAAATGGCATGAAACCATGGACATCTCATGCATGGCATGGGGTGGTGATTATGGAAACCGGAGGCCACACTCCATCGGGGCGTCCAAAAGACCACTGTGGGGTACCTTGATGATGAGAATCCCATCAAGAGGAATCCGGAGGCCACACTCCATCGGGGCGTCCGAAAGATCATACATAGCATTGTTTTATGTGATTTTGATGAACATGTAATATTCTATTATTTGCATGTTTTGTTACTAACCTTGTGGTAGCCCTAAGTTGATCTAACGCCCTATCTCTATCCTTAGTGGATTATGCAGGAAAGCAAAAGAATGAGGATCTTGAAGGAAACCAAGCCTAGAAGCTTGGGTTTTGAGTGGACTTTTAATGGATTGACTTATGGACTTTTATATGGACAGTGTAATTTGATAATTAGTTATGTTAGCATGTAATAATGTAGTTAAGTAGTTGCTATGGTTTGATTTATTTGAATGGTTTGGAATGAATGGTAGACTAAGGCTATTTTAGTAATTTTGGAGAATTTGACTAAGTGCTTTGCTATCTATTGATGTAAAATTGAGTAGTCATAGGATTTATTATAATCTCAGTTAGACTAAGACTAAGTATATTCCGCATGCTGTATTTGGACCATGTGTGGATCGATTCTTATGGACTTAATCCATACGCACATGGGCTTGGCCAGTTAAGGGTCGGACTTTAGAAGTCCGAACTTAACTCCCGTCGTGACAACCCGCCCCGATCACTTGAGTATTATTATTTAAAAAAATAAATAAACTCTAATAATTAGAGTGAAAAGGGCGGGGTGTTACAATGCATCCCTCAAAACTTCTGAGGCAGGTTCCGAGCCTAGTAACAACCTTCGGAACTGTAGAGGGAGGTTTCGATGAAGGTTTCGAGGAACCTGTTAAGCCTCAAATTTCAGTAAGTATCGATGAATTTATAGTTTGTGAAATCCAGAAAAGATACAATTTAACTATAATGAACATTTATTAGATTGCAAAGACACAAGAATATGTTGGGACATTTGGTAGATAGCAAGAGCTCACCATTGGGCAAAGGTACTTAGAATTTCTATTTTAATTAAACCAGTTCTTAGCCGAGGGATTGTAAGGCATCTAGGTCAGTCCTAGGGTCCATATACCTGTGTTGGTTGGCATTCAAGGAGTTCTTCCGGTTTTGGTACGATACTTTCTAAACAACATATTTTTTGGAGGTTCAAGCTTGATTTGACTATTCATGTCTTCCAGAGATGCGGTTTTGGATATGTAGACGGTCACGACTCAGTCAAAGAAATTGACAACTCATGACTCAGTTGGACATAGTCACGAAATTGACAACTCAGTCTGACTCAGGGGAGGCAGATTTAACTTTTAGGATAACACTTGTCGTTCTTAGAGAAGAATACTGCTGCAGAATTATTACAGTAAATTCTTAGCGACTTGCAATGCCGTCGACAATTCCAAGTCTTGAGATAAATTTCCGCAGCCATATTCATTGAACAGTGGTCTCATAGCACGCCACAAATTCTGTTTCTATGGTTGATGTTGCAGTGATGGATTATTTAGCGCTTTTCCATGATATTGCTCTGCTAATCATAAGGAACAAATAGCCAAACATTGACTTTCTACTATCAATGAAACCACCAAAATCCAAATCTGAGTAGCCAATGACATCGAGATTACCGAATGTCTTAAACATGAGCATAAAGTCTTTAGTATCCTGCAAATATCTCATTACTTTCTTTGCAACTTTCTAGTGATATATTCTAGGGTTTCTTTGGTATCTACCCAACATACTGACAACAAAACGAATATCGGGTCTGGTGCAGGTTTGAGCATACAGCTGAGGCATAAGTGATCCCCCCATTTGTTTCTTTTCAAGTTCATTCTGCGGACATTGCTTTAAGCTAAATTTATCTCCCTTCTAAATAAGGGCATCTTGATAGGAACAATTTTGCATACTAAATCTCTCCAAGATTCTTTCTATGTAGTTTTTCTGAGACAACCCCAACATACCACGTGTTTTATCTCAGAATATTTATATTCCAATCACGTAGGCTGCCTCTCTCAGTATCTTTCATTTCAAAATTATATGAGAGAAACTTTTTGGTTTCGAACATTATACCAAGATCATTAGTGGCAAGCAAAATATCATCAACATATAATATCAGGAGGATAAACTTACTCCCACTGACCTTCAGGTATATACACCGACCAATGGTGTTTTCCTTAAAACCGAAGGAGGTAATGGTATGTGTTAGTGCCCCGACTTTCCGATTAACTTATTTGTCAATTCTATGAGTTAGGTGAAGCATTGTCTCGGAAGTTTAAGCAATGATCAAGACTCAAGTGATGAAGATTGAATCAAGAACTCAAGCATGGGAGGATCAAGTACGGATTCATCATCACTATGTATGGCAATCACGAAGGTAATTTGGCCATAGATGACTTTAGGGGGAATCCAACACCTTAGGATGACCTTGCCTAGGCTTAGTTGAATATGTTGGTAATGGACATAAACAAGCTTAGACGTTGCTTGACGGTAAATTGGATCCCAACTTGGAAATATGTATTTGGTTTCATTGTCAGCACGACCAGTCGTTCTCACCGACCCCTCGGTGCAGACAGGATCGACCCATCGTGGTCATAGACTAGTCGGCTAGATTGACAGAGGTTCTGGATCATAGAACTGTCATTCTGGGTATGCCTCTGATCGAGAGTCTCGTATGCACCGCCCCTCAGGTGATGAGCTTATCCACCCATCGTGGTCATTGATTCCTCGATCTGAACAAGGTGAGTTCTGGGTCTTAGAACTCAAAGGGGTGCTCTCGAGAACACAGACCCATCGGTAGATAGACCGGTCGAGAGTACCAAGACCGACCCCTGGATGGAGACGACAGGTCATTCTAGGTAGGACAAGTTTCTTGACTTGAAACTCTGTCAGGATGGTGTTTCCCCAGACCTAGCCTTTCGTAGGGACCGACCCCTCGGTGTCATGACTGTCGGCCTATCGGTGACACAGACCCTCCCTAGGCTTAGAATACTCATTGGTAAATCATAAACATGCCTAGAGGAAATGGACCAAAGACTTGTGGCACCCATGAACAAATCTTGGGAAAAATGTTGAGTGTCAAAATGTCATGACTTGGGAGTCTCTTTCACTCTACCAAATGAAGTAAAAAACCAACATCGTTGGATAGAACATTGAAATAGCATTTCATAGATCCCAAGAACACTCACATCGGAGTCGGAAACCCAAGATATGGTCATTTTAGTGGAGAGCATTTTTCCTGAAAACTGTCCACACGATCCGATCGTGAGAATGACCCATCCTATGGAATTTTGTACGACCAATCGTGAAAATGAAGACTTGTTATTCGTGTCAGTTTTCTAGCCGTTGGGAAACAATTAATGCACAACGATAACATTCCAATGGCTTTTTGGCCACATAACCCATCATTGGGTGGCGATCGATCGCCCGTGTCAGCTCGGGAATGTCTCTTGTTTACCTATTTAAACACCAAACCAAGTTGGGTTTTAGGTGGACACTCCATGGACATTTTCCATAGGTAAATTTTAAAGCAAATCTAGTGCTCCCCACCTCCTCTCCATGCACTACACTTGGTGAATGAAATATCTAATCTTCTTGATTGTGATTAAGAGAAAGAGAGAAAGAAATATAGATCTAGGAATCTATTGGCACATCTAAATCCTAAAGAGCTCCCATAGATTATGATTGTGCATACACAAGGCTCATCTTCAACATCGTTGACATCACATTGGGAGAGCATCCTCAAGAAGCATACATCTACTGTAACACCCCGCCCTTTTTCACTTGCCGAAAATTAGAGCCTATTTTTTTTTTAAATAAAGAATGAGAGAGAGAGGGACGTCACGACGCGAGAAAAGTCCGAGCTTCCAAAGCCCGGCCCTAAATTGGCCAACAATACGTTTGCATGGACTAAGTCCACTAAAACGGTTCATACGCAAATAAGGCGATAATTGCGGAATTATAATAGAGTTATTATTCCTATCCAATTTTAAGCAAGGAAGTCCATCACTTTAAATAGCTTAAATTCCAATGTCCAAAATAAAACAAACCATAGCAAGATAGTTCTAAGTTATTACAATCCCAAAATATGAATAACTCAAATTACATTGTCCGAAATAAAGAACTTAAATAAAATAAATCTAAGTTATCCAAGCTCCTAAGCTTGGCTCCGTTCACGTCCTTCACTTCGTCCATTCTGTGTGTCATCATCTAAGGTAGAAGCAGGGCATTAGTCAACGTGCCCAGTAGGTATTCCGATTAGGGTCAAACACATGGATTAGTATAAAAATCACAATAGATATATAATGTCAAATCATGAATGTCAATGCCATGCCATGGGTGTCATATGCCATGATTCCCACCCATCAATCATATCACAATCACATAAGTAATCCTCTTGATGTACAAGTCACATCAAGGTATACATTGTCATGACTCCCCACATATGCCTTATTGGTCCCACCGAACGGAGCATGGACTCCTCTTTATGTCAAACATCATAATCGGAATCAGTGTGGATCCCTCCTCACGTTTGTTTATCGGATACCCGAATGGAGCGTGGACTGCTCTCATAAGTTCCCTCCCATGCCATGCATGAGATGTAAGTGCATCATGCCATTTCATATTACACATATAACATTGAAAATCCCATTCTTAAAACATAGCATTTGATACCAAAAATAATTCATTGCACATGGAAATAAAATCATCACATATAGATAGTCCAAGGTTTTTCCAATAAGGTAGAAATCCTATCAACGTCCAAATATCTTATCCTTGCATTTTCGCCAAAACCGATCGCCGATCGAGTCAAAGCCCGTACACCGTTTGTGAAATCCCGTCACTTTATTACATTTGACACATAAATAAATCAAATCGATGATCCATTTGATTCCCATCATCCCCTACATCATCCTATGTTCATTTCCATTTACAATCATAGTCTTGTATCCGGCTAAGTCACCCAAGGGGTTTCGGCCATACATTAGGGCTGAAAACATGTTTAAGTCCACAAAGACTCATTAGTGGGGTTCAGCCATACAACATGGCCGAACCCCACCCTTTTGGTTTTGACCACCTTCTTTTAATCCTTGCCTATTTTAAACCATGTGAGTCAATCCTCACTCAATTCTTTTATTTCTTAATCTAATATTCCATAGTTAATCATTTAACTTGATAAAACAACCTAGGTCCATAAAAATGTCATCCATGGGGTTCAGCCATACAACATAGCCGAACCCATGGTTCTTCTTTCCATCATTTTCTCATCTTAGCCATCATTTCTTTCCATAGATAATCACTTAATTTCTTTACACATCCTTAGATCCATAAAATGATTCAAGGGGTTCGGCCATGTTGATTCCTCATTTTCATTTTCTCCTTTCTTAACTTGATAGTCCGTAGTTAAATCATTTATATCATAATAGATCCATAAAAATCCCTCCATGGGGTTCGGCCATACAACATGGCAGAACCCATGGTTCATCATTTTTCATCCTATTTTCCATTTTCATATCACCTTGAGGATGGTATTTACGTTCAACATATTTTAGCACTTGATGGGATTTGGCCATACAACATGGCCGAACCTCATCTTGTCTTTCCTTGAATCCTCCAATGATCCATATATAAAATTAGGGTTCGGCCATGCAAGGACTGAACAATGTTCTTTGATCATTCTTCTATGAACTTCATTTCCTCATATTTAATCATGCATGTTGTCCTACATTTAATCATGTATTACCATATCTTACCCACCAACAAGGTTAGGGTATTTTCATTCCAAATACTTAACCATCTTCTTGGATGGATTTTCCTTCGACATTCCATGGCCCATCACGTTTTGGCCAACACTTTTCACTCCCATATGGAACCCCATGGTTTCGGCCATTCCATAGCCGAAAACATGGTTCCCTTAGCCTCTTTTTAATTAATAAACCTTGTTTAACAATACATACCGATTCAGCGACTCCTCCGTTTCTTTAATTCTGATTTTGCTCCTCCGTCTTTCTCCTTCCTTAGTCCTTTCTTCTTCCTCCTCCGTTCTTCGGTTTCTCCAAGTTTAGTGCCGAAATGAGAGGAAGAGAGATTGAGAGCCTTCTTGATGTATTCGGCCAAAGAGGTTGCTTGAGAGGGAGAGAGATGAGATGAAACTATCTTTTTTTTTCTCAAGGAGAGGGGTCGGCCCTAGGGTTTGAAGGTTGAGAGAGGGAGAGGAGGAGAGGGTGAGATGAAACAATCTCAACTATTTTGTCTAAGGTAGGATTGGCCAAGGGTGTAGAGAAAGGGAGAGAGTGAATGAGATGAAACTTGTCTCATGGATAGTTAGCCCTAGGGTTTTGGTGTGACCCTTTGTTACTAACCCTAATCTCCCCAACCACCCTCATCACTTCTTTGTCTTTCCCATGTGTCCCTTGGCTAACCAAGAGGGCACATGGCTCACACATGGCATTCTCTCCCTTCCCAATGGTTTTTGGTCTAGGGTTTCCATGAGATGGAAACCCTCCACCTCCCCTTTGACTCACTTAGTCTTTTCAACTTCCATGTGACTCACCACCCAATCAACTCACCTCACTTAAATGAAACTCATTCTCCTAACTCAAGCACTTGGATTCATCATTAATTAATTAATTCCTTAACTCCACTCACTTCACTTAACCTTCTTGAACTCACCCATGAACTCGCTCATGGTTGACCAAGTCACCCATGGTGGCCGGCCCTACAAGTGACCTTAGACCACATGCCACCTTACTTGATGAGGTGGACTTGGGTCCCACTTGGCTATGCCACTTCCATGTCACCTCCTACACTTGCCACCTCACTTGATGAGGTGGATCTCATGCCTTAGATTTTAAGTGGGTACATGACCCGATTAAATCAATTCCTTACCCATTTACCCTAAACATCAATTCATCTTGACCTGTTGGGTCCCAATTGGGCATTTGACCCAATTGGCACCATTTACCTAATTAATTAGAATCAACCTTATCCATGATCCATTGGACCATAATTGGGCCATTCTCCCAATTCTTATTCATCTAGCATTTATTCCATCTATTAATCTTAAATTTACCAATTAAAATGGATAATATCCAATAAAATAATTGCATTGAAAATTCGGGATGTTACAATATTACCCTGTTTTTAAATTTTGGTCTCGAAAAGTGAGCGAAGTAGGGTTTCAAAGAACTCATACAAAAAGCTCAAGATGAGCTGCTCTCATTTTTTATTCAAGTTCCCAGGTGGCTTCCTCATTACCATGTAGATCCCATACCACCTTCACTAACTGAATGGCTCGATTCCGTAACACCTTCTATTCTTTCCTGATCACTCTGACCGGTCTTTCAACATAAGTCATGTCGCTTTGCACGTCAACATCTTGCACATTCAACACGTGTGAGGGATCAGGATTGTATTTCCTCAACATAGAAACATGGGACACATCGTGCAAAGATGACAACTGTGGAGGTAGTGCCAATTGATAAGTCACCTCCCCCACCCTCTTTAGGATTGGAAACGACCCCACAAATCTAGGCGACAATTTCCCTTTCTTCCCAAACCGCATGTGTCCTTTTCGTGGCGAGACTTTCAAGAACACTAAGTCTCCCACTTCAAACTCAAGGAACCTCTTTCTCTTGTCAGTGTAGCTCTTCTGACGACTCTGTGCAGTAAGTAGCCCCAGCCTCTGTCCAACACACTGGTGATCTACAGGGCCTACCATACAACGCCTCGAATGGAGCCATCTAGAGGCTTGCCTGGTAACTATTGTAAGAGAACTTAACCAGGGGTAAGTGATTCTCCAATCCACCCTTGAAGTCTAACATACATGCTCTCAGCATATTCTCCAATGTCCGTATTGTTCTCCGTGGCTGTCCATCAGTCTGTGGATGGGACGCTGTGCTAATCAATAAGTCTGTCCCCATAGCCGACTGCATGCTCTGCCACACCCTGCCAGTAAATCGGTCATCTCTGTCGGACACAATAGTCTGAGGAATACCATGTAGTCTGATGATATCCTTGATGTACCGTCGACCTAAAGTCTCAGATGAATCTGTCATCTTGATGGGAAGAAAGTGCACGGACTTGGTCAATCAATCTGCCATGACCCATATTGCATCGTTACCCTTTGATAACCTTGGCAACCCTGTCACAAAATCCATGGAGATATGTTCCCATTTCCACTCCGGCACTGGTAAGGGTTTGAGTAAACCTAGTAGCTTCTGATGTTCAGTCTTAACTTGCTGACAAGTTAGGTAGTGAGCAACAAACTCTGCCACATCTCTTTTGAATCCATGCCACCAATAGTCTCTTCAGATCATTATACATCTTGGTGCTGCCCGGATGAATAGAGAGTTTGGTTTGGTGTGCCTCGATCAATAACTCTCTTCTGCAGTTCTGAGGCACATATGTCCTACCTCGGAATAAAAGACCTTGTCCTGGTCGTAACTTCCATTCCGGTATAACCTCACCACTAGACATTTTAGCCCATATCTCTTCCACTTCTGGATCTGTCCGTTGTTCACATTCATTCTTGGAAACCATGTTGACCGTATGATCAGATTATACATACTCCCACGAATCTTGATGTACAAATTGAACTCTCGAATGGTATTCAACATTTCCCATTCCTTCCTAATCAAACTGGCCACTGTTGCATGTGACATACGACTGAGGGAATCCACCACTTTGTTTGCCTTGCCAGGATGATATCGAAATGCAAACTCATAATCTTGCAGATATTCCGTCCATCTGTGCTGCCTCATGTTGAGTTCCTTTTGATCAAACAAATATTTCAAGCTCTTGTGATCTGAAAATACCTCAAAATTCTGGCCATAAAGATAGTGTCTCCAGCTTTTGTGGACGAAGACCAATGTGGCTAATTCTAGATCATACGTGGGATAGTAGCGTTCATGGATTTTCAACTGTCTTGAACCATAAGCCACCACGTGTTGACTTTGAGTGAGAGGACACCCAAGTCCCTCTCCTGAAGCATCACAATATACTTCATAGCCCTTGCCCCTTTTCGGCAGAATCAGAATAGGAGCAGTCGTAAGCCTCTCCTTCAATTCTTCAAATCTCTGGTTGCATACATCAGACCATTCAAATTTGACTCCTTTCTGAGTGAGTCGGGTAAGTGGAGATGTAATCTTGGAGAAGTCCATAATAAACTTCTTATAATAACCTGCCAATCACAGGAAGCTGCGGATTTCGGTCATATTCTTTGGAGCTTTCCATTCTCTAACTGCTGCCACTTAATCTGGGTCCACGGCTATACCTTCTGCTGACATGACATGCCCCAAGAAGTTAACCTCAGATAGCTAGAATTCTCACTTGCTTGCTTTGGCATACAACTGATTCCTCTTCATGGTGTCTAGGACTAGCCGTAAATGCTCAGCATGTTCCTCCTAACTTTTGGAATAAATCAGGATGTCATCAATGAAAACAATTACAAACTTGTCCAAGTAAGGACAGAAGATCCTATTCATTAGATCCATGAACACAGCTGGTGCATTGGTAAGTCCAAACGGCATGACCACATACTCATATAGTCCATACCGCATTCTGAAAGCAGTTTTCTCTATGTCTTCATCCCTAACTGGGATTTGATGGTAACCTGACATCAGATTGATCTTGGAGAAGTGACTAGAACCCCTGAGTTGATCGAATAGATCATCAATCCTGGGTAGAGGGTACTTGTTTCTAACTGTTAGTTGGTTCAACTTCCGAGAATCTACACACATCCGAAGCGTACCATCCTTCCTCTTTACAAATAATACTGGTACTCCCCAAGATGATGTGTTGTTCCGGATGCATCCTAGTCTGAGCAGTTCATCAATTTGCTTCTTTAACTCTGACATCTTAGCTGGGGCCATCCGGTAATACGGCAATGACACTGGAGTAGTGACATGATACAACTTGATCTCAAAATCAATCTCCCTCTTGGGTGGCAAGCCAGGGAGTTCTGTCGGGAATACCTCCTCATAGTCTTTCACCACCGTAAGAAGTTCAGCCACCGGTGCCTTGTCTAATCTGATGTTGTTCAATACAAGGTGGTTCAATTCTTCATGCAATCTCTTGGTCATAGGGATGCTCTATTTGTCAGCATGTACCACGTATCGCTTTCCCTCAGGTGACCAAAATGTCACCCTGCGGAGATGGCAGTCAATGCTGGCCTGGAAGTTAGCCAACCAGTCCATGCCAAAGATGATGTCGTACTCAGTCATCTCGAGTACCAGATAATTGAATTCAAATCTAAATCCAGCGAGTTCAGTGTTTACCGCTATGCATATAAGTCCCAGTGATGTGTCTCCAATGGGGGATACAATAGTGAGTGCGGTGGACAATTTTTGTACTAGGGTGCTAGTAACAGATACAAAAGAGTGGGATGCTCCGGAATCAAATAATGCAAAAGCATAGGAACTACCAGCTACTGCCATACCTTGAATCACTGAGTGATCCATCATCTAAGGATGAGGAGCCAAAGTGTACAGTCGTCCAGATCCTGTCAGATTAGGTGCTCGTCCGGTCTGGTTATATACCCTGGATACTTGTCAATGAGCTGATCGGGCTGGAGGACGAAATGAACCCCTGGAGTGAGAAGGTCTACTGTTTAACGGACATTCCCTCTTGAAATGGCCTTGTTCGCCACACTAGAAACAAGTGCTCACACCTCGAGGGACCTGAGAGAGGGATACTAATTGGGAGGGCTGATTGGGACGAAAGCCTTCAGTTGACCTAGTGGAAGGTGATGGTCTCCCAAAGTTGGGTCAGAACCTCTTGTTCAGACGAAAAACACTTCCTCCGCTTTGGCCTCGGCGGTTGTCCACAAACCGCACTGTCTCTGTCAGCTCTTGTTCAGCTATGGTAGCTTGGCTGACCACTTCCGCCAATGTAGGTGACTTGAAGATAGTCACTTTCATCATGATGCTTGGTCGAAGGCCCCACTCAAATTTATGAGCCTTCCTGTATTCCGTGTCCACCATGTATAAAGCATAACATGATAGACGGAGGAACTCTTGGTGATACTCAGCCACAGTCATGGTGCCCTACACCAAAAATATGAACGCTTGTGTCTGGCGCTCCTTCTCCTCTTCTAGAAAGTAGTGATCCAGGAACATAGCCGAGAATTGGTCCCACGTCATCTCAGTCCTTTCCCCTTCGGGAATCTGTGTCCGCTGTCGCTCAATCACTTCCCACCACTTGCCGACATCATCGATCAACTGCAAAGTAGCCAGCAATATTCTATCTTCATTACTGGTGATCTTCAGTAATGTCAAGATCTTAGTGATGTTCCTCAGCCAATTCTCCGTTCTGGCAGGTCCTTCTTTCCCTTTGAAATGAGGGGGACACTGCTGTTGGAAATCTCTAACCATACTCCGATCATGTGCCTCATTTGTGGTAGCACTTCCACTGCCGTCCATATGTGGTTGTAGAACGGAAGTGACCACAGCTTGTACCAAGTTTTACAGCTTGGGAGGTACCACGGGAATGTTTACGCTATTTTGCTCCTCTTCTTGATGTGGCTGATGCACCTTTTCATTTACATGTGGGTTTTGTCGAGTTCTTCTTCTCGGAAGCATTTTCCTAAGTCATTGAGATATCATTTGACTTAACTTTTCGTAAAGTTTTGTGTTTTCACAGTTTGGGAAAAATTGCCAAATAAGCATCTTGTATTTCTTGATTTTTGGGCAACTTTCTAAGTATCAAGTATTATTTCTCAACTTGGGGAAATCCTGATGTTTTCTTGTTTTCGGGGAAACTTTCCTATGTATCAAGTGTTGTTTCTCAATTTGGGGAAAAATCTTGATGTTTCTCATTTTCGGGGAAATATCTCATATTTTTCTATGTTTGATAAATCCATTTCATAGTGACTGTCCTTCCATTGCTATCTTTCCTTTTTCATCAAGTGTTGCTTTCAGATTGAATGCTTTAGTTTGAGTCTTAACAAACTAAATTAATCTGGCCCTCGCGTAGCGGACTCCGAAGAGTCGGTCAGTTGGGATTTCTTATCTTGTCAGTACGACATGATACTGTCTTAATCTTACTTCGAAAGATTCATACTTCCGGTTTCGCTCTGATACCAACTGTAGCGCCCTGCCCTTTTTTCACTCGCCGAAAATCAGAGTCTATTTTTTTTTTGAAATAAAGAGTGAGAGAGAGCGGGACGTCACGACTTGATCTAAGTCTAAGCTTCTAAAGCCCGACCCTTAACTGGTCAACCATACGTGTGCGTGGACTAAGTCCACTAAAACGGTTCACACGCATATAAGGATATAATTGCAGAATAAACGTAATGCGGAATTATAAAAGAGTTACTATTCCTATCCAATTTTAAGCAAGGAAGTCCATCACTTTAAATAGCTTAAGTTCCAATGTCCAAAATAAAACAAACCATAGCAAGATAGTTCTAAGTTATTACAGTCCCAAAATACTGAATGACTCAAATTACATTGTTCGAAGTAAAAAACATAAATAAAATAAATCTAAGTTATCCAAGCTCCTAAGCTTGGCTCCGTTCACGTCCTTCGCTCCATCCATTCCCTGTGTCATCATGTAAGGTAGAAGTAGGGCGTTAGTCAATGCGCCCAGTAGGTATTCCGAGTAGGGTCAAACACATGGATTAGTATAAAAATCACAATAAAGATATAATGTCAAATCATGCAAGTCAATGCCATGCCATGGGTGTCATATGCCATGACTCCCACCCATCAACCATATCACGATCACATAGTAATCCTCTTGATGTACAAGCCATATCAAGGAATACATTGTCATGACTCCCCACGTATGCCTTATCAGTCCCACCGAATGGAGCGTGGACTCTTCTTTATGTCAAACATCATAATCGGAATCAGTGCGGATCCCTCCCCACGTTTGTTTATCGGATACCCCAATGGAGCGTGGACTCCTCTCATAAGTTCCCTCCCATGCCATGCATGAGATGTGAGTGGATCATGCCATTTCATATTACACATATAGCATTGAAAATCCCATTCTTAAAACATAGCATTTGATACCAAAAATAATTCATTGCACATGGAAATAAAATCATCACATATACATAGTCCAAGGTTTTTCAATAAGGCAGGAATCCTACTAATGTCCAAATAACGTATCCTTGCGATTTCGTCAAAACCGATCGTAATTGTATCAAAGCCGATCGTACACCCATTTGTGAAATCCCGTTACCTTATTACATTTGACACATAAATAAATCAAATCAGTGATCCATTTGATTCCCATCATTCCCTATATCATCCTATGTTCATTTCCATTTACAATCATAGTCTTGTATCCGGTTAAGTTCCCCAAGGGGTTTCGGCCATACATTAGGGCTGAAACATGTTTAAGTCCACAAAGACTCATTAGTGGGGTTCGGCCATACAACATGGCCGAACCTCACTCTTTTGGTTTTGACCACCTTCTTTTAATCCTTGCTTATTTTAAACCATGTGAGTCAATCCTCACTCATTCTTTTATTTCTTAATCTAATATTCATAGTTAATCATTTAACGTGATAAAACAACCTAGGTCTATAAAAATATCATCCAAGGGGTGCAGCCATACAACATGGCCGAACCCATGGTTCTTCTTTTCATCATTTTCTCATCTTAGCCATCATTTCTTTCCATAGATAATCACTTAATTTATTTGCACATCCTTAGATCCATAAAATGATTCATGGGGTTCGGCCATACAACATGGTCGAACCCATGATTCCTCATTTTCATTTTCTCCTTTCTTAACTTGATAGTCCGTAGTTAAATCATTTAAATCATAATAGATCCATAAAAATCCCTCCATGGGGTTCGGCCATACAACATGGTCGAACCCATGATTCATCATTTTTCATCCTATTTTCCATTTTCATATCACCTTGAGGATGGTATTTACGTTCAACATATTTTAGCACTTGATGGGATTTGGCCATACAACATCTCCGAACCTCATCTTGTCTTTCCTTGAATCCTCCAATGATCCATATATAAAATTAGGGTTCGGCCATGCAAAGGCCGAACCATGTTCTTTGATCATTCTTCTATGAACTTCATTTCCTCATATTAATCATGCATGTTGTCCTACATTTAATCATGTATTACCATATCTTACCCACCAACAAGGTTAGGGTATTTTCATTCCAAATACTTAACCATCTTCTTGGATGGATTTTCCTTCGACATTCCATGGCCCATAATGTTTTGGCCAACACTTTTCACTCCCATATGGAACCCCATGGTTTCGGCCATTCCATAGCCGAAACCATGGTTCCCTTAGCCTCTTTTTAATTAATAAACCTTGTTTAACAGTACATACCGATTCCGCGACTCCTCCGTTTCTTTAATTCTGATTTTGCTCCTCCGTCTTTCTCCTTCCTTAGTCCTTTCTTCTTCCTCCTCCATTCTTCGGTTTCTCCAAGTTTAGTGCCGAAATGAGAGGAAGAGAGATTGAGAGCCTTCTTGATGTATTCGGCCAAAGAGGTTGCTTGAGAGGGAGAGAGATGAGATGAAACTATCTTTTTTTTCTCAAGGAGAGGGGTCGGCCCTAGGGTTTGAAGGTTGAGAGAGGGAGAGGAGGAGAGGGTGAGATGAAACAATCTCAACTATTTTGTCTAAGGTAGGATCGGCCAAGGGTGTAGAGAAAGGGAGAGAGTGAATGAGATGAAACTTGTCTCATGGATAGTTAGCCCTAGGGTTTTGGTGTGAGCCTTTGTTACTAACCCTAATCTCCCCAACCACCCTCATCACTTCTTTGTCTTTCCCATGTGTCCCTTGGCTAACCAAGAGGGCACATGTCTTACACATGGCATTCTCCCCCTTCCCAATGGTTTTTGGTCTAGGGTTTCCATGAGATGGAAACCCTCCACCTCCCCTTTGACTCACTTAGTCTTTTCAACTTCCATGTGACTCACCACCCAATCAACTCACCTCACTTAAATGAAACTCATTCTCCTAACTCAAGCACTTGGATTCATTATTAATTAATTAATTCCTTAACTCCACTCACTTCACTTAACCTTCTTGAACTCACCTATGAACTCGCTCATGGTTGACCAAGTCACCCACTGGTGGCCGGCCCTACAAGTGACCTTAGACCACATGCCACCTTACTTGATGAGGTGGACTTGGGTCCCACTTGGCTATGTCACTTCCATGTCACCTCCTACACTTGCCACCTCACTTGATGAGGTGGATTTCATGCCTTAGATCTTAAGTGGGTACATGACCCGATTAAATCAATTCCTTACCCATTTACCCTAAACATCAATTCATCTTGACCCGTTGGTTCTCAATTGGGTATTTGACCCAATTGGCCACATTTACCCAATTAATTAGAATCAACCTTATCTATGATCCATTGGACCATAATTGGGCCATTGTCTCAATTCTTATTCATCTAGCATTTATTCCATCTATTAATCTTAAATTTACCAATTAAAATGGATAATATCCAATAAAATAATTGCACTTGAAAATTCTGGATGTTACATCTACAAGTGAGCTCATACAAAGGCAAGTGCTTCTTATTGATATTATTTTATAAATCATCTTGTGAAGTGGACTAAGGGAAGAAAGCCGGAACCATTATAAAAAATAGAGGGATAGGGAAGTAGAGCCCTGGGTTGGTCGAACCTTTCAAAATCTAGGGCAAATGGATTAAGGAGGCTTGGATCTGGAACCACTATAAAAAATCTAAAGCATTGTCTTCGGCACATGTGGTGGGTGGAATTCCCAACCAATTGAGTACGGTGGAAGTCCTACTCTATTTGTGAGGATGTAAGTCCCTACATAGTGAATTCGAGATAACACAAGGTTGGGTGAGTCCTTAGAGTGGATGTAGGTTGTTTAACCGAACCACTATAAATTGGTCTTGTGGGTGTTGATATTTACTTGTGTGATTGTTCTTATAATTGTGCACACTTTTGATCACACAGCCCATCTCTCTTGATTAACATTATTAATTCGCTGTAAATTTGTTAATTAATCAAGAAATTTGTGAAGACCATAAAAATTGGGGATTGTCATATTCACCCCCCCTTAGGTACAATCTCGATCCTTGTTCTAGCACCCAAGGGAACTTTCAGAGGGAGGGACACTACAGGGTTCAAAATTTTTCAATCTCTTCAAAATCAAGCATTGATGGAAGGGGCTCCACCAATCTCTTTGCATGCTCAACCGCCTCCAAATCTCGAATTGACTCCACGGCCGATTCTTGATTTGTATATTCTTTTGGATATGGCAGTTCAACTAAGTTGACTGCCTATTTCTCATCCAACAAATTTTCATTGTCGACTATCGTCTCCAACGTCTCATCAACCAATGCCTCTTGTACGTGTTCTAATAATGAAAACACATCTACGAAATCGTCAGTGTCTCCATAATCATCATACACAGGAGTTAGAGGGATCTAAGAAAAATAGATCTTCTTCTACAAGAAGAACAATGGAGAAAGTATTGGAAAGTTCAACCGAGATGTATAGTGACACAGGGTTCATCTGTTAACGAATCCAAAACTTCATCATAAAGGACGGATTCTTCATCAAATTCACGTGAAGAATCTGTAACGCCTCGCCCTTTTCACTCTAATTTTCAGAGTTTATTATTATTTTTTTTTATAATAATCATGTGATCGGGGCGGAGTGTCACGACGCGAGTTAAGTTCGAATCTCTAAATCCGACCCTTAACTGGCCAAGCCCATGTGCGTATGAACTAAGTCCATAAAACTGATCCGCACATGGTACATATATAACTTGCGGAATTAACTTAGTCTTAATCCAACTGAGGTTATAATAGAACCTATGACTATTCCAATTTTCCATTCTTAGATAGCAAAGTACATAACTTATTCTCCAAAATTACTAATCAATCTTAACTAATCGTTCAATCAAACCATCCGACTTAAAACAAACCATAGCATCTATCTTAACTACTTATTACAAGCCAACATAACTAATTACCAAATTACATTATCCAAATTCAAATAACAAATCCATGATTAGTCCATTCATGTCCATTCAAATCCATTCAAAATGCCCAAGCTCCTATGCTTGGTTTTCATCTCGATCCACGTTCTTCCCTTTCCCTGCGTCATCCACTGAGGATATAGATAGGGCGTTAGATCAACGCGCCCAGTAGTGTTTCCGAATAGGGCTACCACATGGTTAGTCAAAAACATGCAAATAATATAATAATAACACATGTGTGACAAAATTCCATAAAAACATGCTATGTATGAAATGAACATGTAATGAGTCCCACCCATCACCATTCAACATAGCCATCACTTGACGGGATTCTCATCGTCAAGGTAACCCATAGTGGTCTTTCGGACGCCCTGACGGAGTGTGGCCTCCGGATTCCTCCTGATGGGATTCTCATCATCAGGGTACCCCACAGTGGTCTTTCGGACGCCCCGACGGAGTGTGGCCTCCGGTTACAACACCATCATCCCATGCCATGCATAAGATGTCTATGCAAACATGTCATTTAGAAACATAACTTTACAATCATATAAGATATCAAAATCAACATAAAACAACATATGGGATAGTGGTTACAATAAAGATAGGAAACCTACAATAGTTTACTTTGTTCGACCCTTCCTTTGGACCGTCTTCCGATCACGGCTTTGTACATCGTTCTAGAAATCCGAATACCCTATGTACATGGCAGCAAGTTAATCATTTGACCATATGATTCTAATTTGATTTAAATCCCAAAAATCCACTTTGTGGGGTTCGGCCATACCCCATGGCCGAACCTCACCCATTTAAACCTTGATAAATCTTTTATTTACTTAATACCATCTAAGTATCCCAAAGCTTTCAAATGACACTTGGTAGGGTTCGGCCATACTACATGGCCGAATCTTACCACCTTAGGTTTTGGCTCATAAGTCCATTCTTTTGATCATTTCAACTTTTCATCCTTATTTACAATAATGCCATTATACTATCCTTTGCCTAATTTTTTCCTTAGACAACAAAGTCCATCAACAAGCCACCTTTGTGGGGTTCGGCCATACAATATGGCCGAATCTCACCATTTATTTTAGTCATATAAACCTTTCAGTCATACATCTCATTTTGCCCAAATTTGTTATGAATAAACCACCAAGTCCATCACATGACAATTGGTGGGGTTCGGCCACATAACATGGCCGAGCCTGACCCTAAAGATTTTAATCCTATATTCCATCATCACCTTAATACTAAGTCCATAATTGATGTGATTTCCATCTTCTTGAAAGCCAAGCCAAACAACCAAATACTTACATGGGGTTCGGCCATCCAAGGTGGCCGAACCCTATGTCCATGTTTTGGTCCTCTAAAACATGTTTTTGGGTCTCATTTGGACATAGGCTAACTGTATAATGTTACCATGTTTTTACCCTTCAAAACCATCCAATAAGTCCATCACCTTGTATGATTTCTATTTTGTAAAACTCAATCCAAAAATCCACAAAACAGTCCATGGGGTTCGGCCATACATATGGCCGAACCCTATGATTCTCTTGGTGTAATTATTCCAACCTTTGTCCATGGTTTTAATCTATAATTTAACCATAGCGTTAGTATGATTCAGCCAAGCCATAGTTACCTAAAAACAGTAAGCTTATCTTCATTTTAAATCCTTTAAAATCTTCATTAACTAATATGGATTTTATCCCTCAAACTCGATTAAGAATCACCAAGTTTTTCCATGGGGTTAGGCCATCCAATGGGGCCGAATCCTATGGTCCATATTTTGTCATTTAAACATCATAATTCTAGATTAATTTCCTTGATGTGTTCGGCCAATCCATAGCCCAACACAGAACACTTAAAACCATAATTTTAAAACTTTTCAAGGCATGTAATCAATCTAATTTAGCATCCAAAAACAGCCCATGATTTTGGTTCAAAAGACCATCCAATTTAACCCAATCTTTTCATGGGGGTTCGGCCATCCCATATGGCCGAACCCTATAATCCATTTTTTTATCTTAATCATGCACTTCCAACCAATATCTAACCTTTGTTAGATTCAGCCATCCAATGGCCGGATCATGATTTAAAAATTGTTTATCGAAAACCTACCGTTTCCACGACTCCTCCAATTGATCTTCCCTCCGACTTGTTCCTTTCCCTTTCTTAGCCTCTCCTTCTTCTTGACTCCTTGATGGTCAGGGACTGATTTAAACAACCAGCTGCTGTTCTTGGTGTTTGGGAGATGATAATACAGTCCAAGAAAGAAAGAGAGATAGAGAGAGTAAAATGAAAATCCCTTGTTTTATCAAAAACAGTCCAAGGTTACCCTTGTGTAACTCCCTCACTTTAATCGAACTTCTTTATGTTACTTGGGGGTTTCATCTATGAAATGAAACACCCCAAGCAACCAACGTCTCTTGTGGTTGGACTAATGTAACCTCCCCTCTCTTTAAGGTCTCACATGGGAGTTTCATTTTGAAATGTAACTCCCATGTGCTGCACCATCCCTTGTGGGTTGCCTCTAAATTTTGGCTTATGTAACAGCCACCACTCTCAAGTGTAACTCCACAAACAGCAGCTCCAATCAGCCCCATTTGGTCCTCATCAACGTCCCATGTGGGAGTTCTATCATTGGAATAAAAACTCCCCTCTTCCAAATGTGAACAAACTTTGTAACTCCCATTGGTTTAGTATCTAATTTGAATTTGGAACGCCATAATCTATTGTGTGTAACTCCTCCAATCAGCTACCCATTTTATTTTCCAACCTTGGAGTTACATGCATGAACCATCAATCCATGTATTGGCTGTCTTTTGAAAACTCAAGCATGGCATAAATCCTATACCATCTCCAACGTGCATAATGATTTGAAAACTCAACTCTCACCCAAGTAACTCCCATGTAACGTCATTTTCATTCTTAACTTGGGTGGGAGTTACAAGCATATAAGTTTCCCATGCAGCCAATAATTCTTGGTGTTTTGAATTTGAAACAACCTACAAACCTTATATCTCTACATCTCACTCACTTAAAAAAAAAATACATATTCATCCAACTTATTTATTCAACTCACCCAACCTAACTCATTCATTTAATTTAACTTAACCAATAAATTCAACTCCACTAAACATATCATTCATTTCAACTCAAATCCAACTCAAATATTTAATAAACTCAAACCAATTAAGCTTTGAGCTCACTCATGATTAGTCATGCTCATTTCGACCCATTGGGTCCCATTTAACCATTTTGACCCATTTAACAAAATTTGACCCAAATATGATTCTTGACCCGTTGAAGTTCATCTTATCCATTTATTTGTTTTATAATTAAAACTACTAACTATTGGGTCTTATTTGAACCACTGACCCATTTAAATTCAACTCAAATATATCACAATGGCAATTCTGTAAATATGAATAAATTCATATAAAATGATAACTTTGAAATTCCAGGGTGTTACAGAATCAACAAAAGGGTCAAGTACTGCATATCTTTCAAAGAAAAAAGAGAATCAAGTTGGAGTGCTCAAACCATTGTCAATGTAGCGCCCTAGTCCACCCAGCATAATATTGTCCATTTTGACAGTTGATCCCGCACTGGCGAGTATATCAAAGAATACTTCCAAAAAGGCATTGTGCTAGATGGAGGAGAGCCTCCAACTTATATACCAATGAGATTCCCGGCTCAATAACGATGTGAGACTTCTCCTAGACACGCTTAGCGCTAGGCACTACTACCTGGCTATTTTTCTCTGGTGGGACGCTATTTGGCCTAGGCACTGGCTCCCTGTTGGGCGGGGTACTACAGTCACCTTTGTATATCTCGATTGAACTTTCCAATACTTTCTCCATTGTTCTTCTTATAGAAGAAGATCTATTTTTCTTAGATCCCTTATCCAATCTTTCCCGTAGTCTTTGGTTTTTTGCTTCAAGCACCTCAATATATTTTTTGAGGACTAGAATCTATCGTGCGAACTCTGCATTCAAACGAGTCCACTCTTCATTATGGCTGGTCAACTATGCATTATGGTGGATCAACTCTGCATTATGGCAAGTCAACTTCGCAATTTGGCGAGTTTTCGGTGTTTCTGCCATGGCGATCGGAATGCGTCGCGTTCTACCCTTCATCATTGTTAAAGTCTCTGTCTCAAAAAGAGATTGCTCAACAAGAAACATTAATGGTCCCAATCCGACGGGTCAGTGTAAGATCCAGGCTCTAATACCACTTGATGTAGGCCAAGTTGCATATGACTTTTTAGACTCGGGATTTTACGTCGAATCAAAGATTTCAATGAAGAAACCTTGTGTTCTCGAGTTCTCGCATGGGATAACTCAAAAAACTTGTAATGAATTATTTTGAAAAGTCGTGGAGTTCAAGTTTAATTAGAATAAATGGAAAAACAATGCATTAAAGAAGATTCAAAAGCAACTAATAAAATCTAATTAGTCTATTTAAAGTAACCCAACACAATTAACAAAATAAAATTCAAGAGATATATCAACTCACTGACCTCGGGAGAATATGGATAAAAGAAAGCTTCAAGCTTCTCTAAATTTTCAAATAATAAAAAATTGTCTGTCTACAACTGAGGCCAACACATTAATTTATAGGCCTCTATTATAACAATGAAAAAAGCAACAAAATAATTAGAATTAAAAAATACTAAGTAAGGGCTCACTATATTCATTCTTCGATCCCATCGTCTTAATTTCTTCCTTCCTTCTTATTTTTTCCTTGCCCATTTTTTTTTTCTTTTGCCCCTCAACGGTGCTGGTGTCATATCTTTTTATTCTCTTTCTATCTTTTTCACTTATTTCTTTCCTTATTTCTTGCTTTCTTCTCTTGATATTCAGCCATGTATTTCTTTTCCTTGGTTCGTGCAACAACTTTCTTTTCAATACGTAAACACGACATGCAAGGTTGTTTCTCATCCGAGCGGCTCTACTTGGGTGGAATTCCATGGGCACTGAATTGGCATTCAAAGTGGGACCAATGGGGACGTGGCTGCTGATGTGGCACTTAGAGTGGGGTCATCTCTTCCCTTCATCAGTCAGATCATGGATTTCAAGGGTCAATTCTTTGCTTTTCACAAATCGAGGCTCGACTGCAGGGTCATCTTGTGTTTGTCGCATCCGATGCCTGCATCATTCTCCCTGGGTTGGAGAGAGCTCGTCCTCGAGTTCAATTGATCTCATAGACATTTGTCGATCTTTCCCAATTCATCACTGTCTCCACTTTGGAAAGATCCATTATGATTCCATCTGGAGTCACCACATATCCTAGAAACTGGGCTTGTGTCAACCAAAATTCACACTTCTTGAAGTTGGCGTACAACTGATTCTTTCTTAAAATTTGCATCACTACCCTTAGATGTTGTTCATGATCTTCCTCTGTCGACGAAAATATTAGAATGTTGTCTATAACACTACCACAAAGATCCCCAAATATGGCCGAAAAGGTCTATTCATCAGATCCATAAATGTGGCAAGTACGTTCGTTATTCCTAACAGCATCAATAAGAACTCATAATGATCGTATTGAGTCATAAAAGAAGTCTTAGAGATTCCCTGATCTCTTACTCTCTGCTGGT
This sequence comes from Chimonanthus salicifolius, assembly GCA_013350335.1. Taxonomy (NCBI): domain Eukaryota; kingdom Viridiplantae; phylum Streptophyta; class Magnoliopsida; order Laurales; family Calycanthaceae; genus Chimonanthus; species Chimonanthus salicifolius. The sequence goes on along the minus strand of CM023539.1, from coordinate 26,486,796 downwards.
TGGTAACCGAATCTCAAATCTATCTTTGAGAAATACTTAGCTCCTGTCAATTGATCAAACAGATCATTTATCCATGGCAACGGATACTTGTTCTTTATAGTTACCTAATTCAACTTCCGGTAATCTATACACATTCTAAGAGGTCCATCTTTCTTCTTTGCAAAAATAGTCGGTGCTCCCCAAGGTGAAGTATTAGGGCGTATAAATCCAATACTACGTAAATCATCCACTTGAGTTCGCAATTCCTGTAACACCCCAATTTCTCAATGAAGTGAAAAATTACCAAAATGCCCCTGAGTTGTTAAATTAATTATTTTGTGATGTTAAGTAAGGAAATAGTGGGGCCCATTGCTCAAAATAAAATCATATGAGCACATTATGAATGTTAAGTTTTATTGGTTGGGTAATTTTCATCATTTGGGTCAAAAATGGCTAAATGGGTCAAAGGGCCCAAATGGGGCCCATCGGGTCTTGCTGGGTTATTTGACCGTTTTGTGATTTTAAATTAAAAGGGGTTAAGCCTATTTGATTGGAAATCAAGTGGAAGAAAAATGGGTAGGCTTGATCCATATGTAAAAACCAATTAGAAATGACCAAAATACCATAAATGGGTCATGTTGTCAAAACGGGTCAAGGAGCTAAAAGTGGACCCAACGGGTCGAGTTGACTATTGTTGACCGTGTGAACCCTCAAGGGAGCTCAAACACGAGTCAAATCAGTTGAGTGGGACTGAGGTGAGTTGGAATTAAATAAAAAGGTGAGTTAACTCATGTGCATTAAATGAAATGCATTAAATGTGATGAGTTGGGTTGGAATAAAAATACCTTGAGTTGGGTGAGTCAAAATGGAAATTCAATAGACTGTAAATCATTGAGTCTAATGGGAATTTGAAGAGGTTGGCCCAGCTTTAACCACCCAAACAAGTCCCACACGTTGGGGACTTGTTTGGGGTGATTTCCATGATGTATTAAATGGGAATACATGGGATTGTGATGAGATGCTTGGGGATTTGAATGGCTGCACAGGTAGCTGCCAAGGGGTGCCTTGGATGGCACCCAATACCCATTGGTTTGTACAAGAAGTTATGAGGGAGTGGAGGAGTTTTGGGGGCTGAACTACAAAAACAATAAGCACACAAGGTTGGCCATTTTTCACATTGGAAATCCAAGAATTTCCATCTCTCTCTCTCTCCCTCTCTCAAATTCGTTTTTCCTAACTGGAATAGCAGAGGTGTTTGCACCAGTAGATCAAGCACAAAACAGCAAAAGAAAGGAAGAAATAAAAGGGAGAAACCAAGGACCAAAGGCAAAGAGAAAGATTGGAAGTTTGGTAAGTATTTATTTGTTATTTTGGTATAATAACATGGAGCAAATGTGGTGTGTATTGGCCATGGTTATGGCCAAATACACCAAGGTTTTAACCTTGATTAGTGGAGGATTTAAAATGGTAAAAATAACCATTGGGTTCGGCCACCATGAAGGGCCGAACCCCATGTGAGAGATGGCTTGGTTTTCATGTTTTGAAACATGAAAACCATGGATTTTATGAACTGTTTTTGGGTTTGATTTAAGATTCAAATGCATGTTTTAGAAAGGTTTAAAACATGGATTCGGATGTCATGAATGGCTGAATGTATCATGGGTCTAAGACCTTGGTTATCAAATGATGAAAGGGTTCATTGGGTTCGGCCATCTTGGATGGCCGAACACCATGAATTGATGTTGAAATCTTGATGATTTTTGTAAGATAAAACCATGCAAATGTCTTACTGTTTTGGATGATTAGATTAGACATAAGATGACATGTTTAAGTGGTTCAAACCAAAGGCCATAGGGTTCAGCCAATGAGCATGGCCGAACCCCATGAAATGGTGTGATCATTTTATGGTTAATGGTGATGGTTTTGAGAGATAAAAACCATACATTACCATGGGGTTTTTATGTGATTTACATGAAGATTATTTACTGATTTTGGTTGGCCAATATATGGCTGAACCATGGTAATGTTATGGTTAAGTTACTGATCTAAAACAGTGGATTAAAACTGGAAAAATGGACCATGGGGATTGGCCATCTTGGATGGCCGAATCCCATGAGGTGTTATGGTTATTTGGACAAAATAATGAATTTATTAGATGGTTTTGAGAGGTTAAAGTACAGCAATGATGTGCTGATTTTTATATGAATAAGTGACACCAAAAATATGTATGAAAGACCAAAACATGGACCTAGGGTTCGGTCACCTTGGATGGCCGAACCCCATGTAAGTCTTTCATGTTTTTGGTGAGTTAAAAACCATATGAAGATATGGTGTTCTTATGGTAATAAATGGATTAATATGTTACTGTTTTGGTGGGTTAATATGAGGCTGAACCATGTTTAATTCATGGTTGAGTTAGCATGATTAAACCATGAGTGATCATGGTGTTGATTGGATCAAGTGAACCCTAGGGTTCGGCTATGAGTATGGCCGAACCCCATGGGGCTGTTTTGATAAGTAATGGGCTGTTTTAAATGGGAGCTTATGACTGTTTTAATTAGGGGATCATTCATGATAATTATGGACCATGGCATGGGTTAAATAGGCTAAGCTTATGAGTCGTAATTGTTAATGGTTCCATGTTGAATTAAAAGGTCTAAAAAGATCCTAATGGAGAACCATATGGTAATGGGTAATAGAACCCCATTATGGTGGAATGGTTATGAATGTTGGTTTCAATATGGTTTAAGGTCAATGGCAAAAACTGTAAATACCAATCGAATGATCAATGATGGAAATGATTATAGGGTTGGATGTACGGACACGAACCCCACATGATGTGGATGGGTCTATAATGTGATTAAATAAGTGAATGATGTTGTGACTTATTGATTGATATATGGATAAGGTACCGGAAGTCGAACGACGTGCGAGTCGTGACCGGGTGACGCGAAAGAAAGATCAGTTACTGAAGGGATTCTTCAGTAGGTTTCCTACCTACTTGTAACCACGGTTTTACCCAGTATTTCTTATGATACTCTTGTTTTAATATATGTGTTTCAAATGATATATTATGCATTAACAAATGGCATACAGGCATTGGCATCTCATGCATAGTCATGGGATAATGAATGAAGTTCTACAGTGATGGTTACGATTGTACATGATGGGGGTTGCCCATTGCATGTACATATTGTATAGAAGAGATGAATGTTGTTGTAATTTACCTTGTCGGTGCAAGGCACGTCAAGTGATGGATACGATGGTACATGATGGGGGTTGCTCATTACATGTACATCGCTTATAGAAGAGATGAAGATGTGTTGTAATTTACCTTGTCGGTGCAAGGCACGTCAAGTGATGGCTATGAAAGTACATGATGGGGGATGCTCATTGCATGTGCATATTTCATAGCATTGTTTTACCTGTTTTGATGATCATGTATTATGATATGTATATGCATGTTTTATATGCTAACATGTGGTAGCCCTGATTCGGGAACCTACTGGGCGCGTTGATCTAACGCCCTAATTCTATCCTCAGAGGAGATTGCAGGTACAAGCAAGGGGAAAGGAAAGGTCATTGACCAAGAGGGGAGCTGAGCCTAAGTGCTTTAATAATGGATTTGGATTACGTTTTATTACTGTCATTTGAATACTATTGTTGGACATGTAATAATTCGTTATTTGCTATGGTTTGCTTAGGATAATAACTTGTGGATGGTTGATCTATGTTATTTATTATTTAAGACTATTACTTGCTATCTCGTCTTTTTATTCCGCATGTTGATGTTAGTTCCATGTGTGAATCACTATCATGGTCTATTCCATGTACACATGAGTGGCCAGTTAAGGTTCAGACTTGGGTAGTCTGAACTTAATTCGCGTCGTGACGCCGCCCGCTCTCTTCCGATGTTTATTTTAAAAAAAAAAATTAGACTCTGAAATTCTCGGAAAGGGCGGGGCGTTACAATTCCCTTTCCTCTGTCGGTGCCATCCTATAGGGTGCTATGGAAATTGGTGACGTTCCAGGTTATAGATTGATCACAAACTCAATCTCTCAGCGTAGAGGTAGTCCACTAAGCTGATCTGGAAAAACGTCCTTAAACTCACACACTACCCAAGGTACTTGTTGATGTGTGTTTTAAATTTGTAAATCTCGCAAGTGCACGAACCGTTCATAGTACAGTGATTGCGAGGTCGAACCCAAACAAAACATTCAAAATACACATGCCTCAATTTTTATGTTTCTTAGAAAACCAAGATTCATAATTAAATCTAGGATAGAAAATCAATTTTAATCTTTAAACGTATATCTCCAAGTTAAGTAAGTCTTTATTCAAATAAATAGATCGACAATGTTAGAGCATTGATAAAAAGTAATTAAAGTAATTTTTTAATTAAGAGTTTATAAACAATCTAACCACAGATCCTAATTCACAACATCTAGTTCTAATTAAATTTAATCTAACTAGTTAATCAAGTTGTTAGGAAGGTTTTAAATACATGAAATAAATACACTTTAAAAGAATTAAAGAATTAAAAAGAAAAACTAAAATACAATATTCAAGTGAAATAAAATAAACATGAAAAGTAAATCGGCAAGAAAAATAAATGACAAAAATAAAAATGCGGCAACGTAAATGGTAGTTGTTTGGAAAAGGATGTTCATCGCATAAAACATTTAAATAAACAAAGAACCTAGATTTGAAAATCACGTAAAGATCTAAATTCCAGTTCATGTTTATCATCAATGTTAATTTCATAAACTTTAAATTATAAAATCAAACCTTAGTAACTTAGACCTAGCAATCTTAATCTAAGTCCTAACTATTTCATGTCCGATTAAATAATTAAAGCATACAATCTTAAAATCGAATCAAAGACACTCATAAAAGGAAATCAGAAATTGGATGTTTCAAGATTCTAAACGGGTTGTCCTTTGATTATTTATTAGAAAAATTAATACATAATTGATTGAATACAAGATATTTGGAAATTGAAATTACATAAGATACTCACTTGTCGAATTCGAATTCTCTATGTATCCTTGAGTCTTCTCTTCGTCTTCTCTTCAATCCTTTGGTTCTCTTTGGCTCCAGTGTCAAATTCGAGTTTAATGTGAGGGTTACTGGGCTATTTATAGGACTTGGGACTGAATGGATGGCTAAGATTAAATCTAGGTTTAAGTTAATGGGTGAAAGGTTGGGATTAGATCTAACTTAACATTGGTGTCTAGGATTAAAAGATCGAAAATTAAGGCTTCCTAGTGCTATGGTCGAATTTAGTAGCTTGGGATCCAAGCTAGCCCGGTGGCTAAGCAATGGAGGACAAGAAATAGGAATTGGATTACGGAAAAGGAATTCGAAAATGGCTTGTGTGTTTAGGGTTTTGGGTTGGGTAATTATGGATCAATGGATGGGATTAAATAGATGGATGAGTTAATGGATGAGATGGAGTAGATGACATGGAGGGTTGACCTATGAAATTCGAATGGGATAGGAAGGAGATATGTAAAAATCGTGTATGGCTATGGTGGATTGGGATGATGAGGTGTGTAGAGATCTTAGCAGTGTATTTGGATGGAGAGATTTTAAGTGCTAAAATCGTGTGGACTGTGTGGTGGATGGATAGAGTGGTGACAAGGCATGGGCGCATAGAGGCTAGCTTGAGCTTCAAGTTGTTCTAACTTAGGGATTGGTGACTGGATAGCTAGGAATGGTTTGTTAGATCTAATGGTTCTAAGGTTAATTGGCTAGATATATGGTAGGTATCTAATGGAGGATTTGAATTCAAAGGTGGAGATGAATAAATGATATGATGAATGGCCTAGATCTAGTGCAAATTATGTATGTGATAGATGAATGTGGAGGCTCTAGGGTTTTTCTAATGATGTGGATGGTTGTGATGAAGTGTCCTAAGATCTAATGGCTTAAATAATTTATGGGTGATCTAAGTGGATGGATGGGTAGATAATGCATGGATGATCCTATTCCTAAGGTCAATCTATATGGTGGATGGATTGAATGTCCTAGATCTAATCATGATGAATGAATGGGTTGGATTGACTAAGTGGATCTAGAGTTTGATGATATGAAATGCACGGGATAAATGAGATGCATGAAGTGAATGGTTTGGATTGGTTGATTGGGTTAATGGATGGTGTGGATGGGAGGTTGAAAATTGGATGGTTAAGATTGGTTGGGTAAGATGGGTCACGGACATGGGCTTTTGGGATTTGGACCTAAAATGGTTTTGGGCTTTGGATTGATATACTTGGATTTGAACCTGGAGCATTGTGTAATACCCCGGATTTTCAAGTTATTAATATATATGAAAATTACCCATTTAATTTGTGAATTATTAGACATGGATCTTATATGGGTAAAGTGTTGGGTCATGGCCCAATTGGGACCCAACGGATTATGGAAATGGTTTCAATAAAATTAAATGGGGCTTAAATAAATTAGTAATGCATTATGTCTAAAATTAAATAAAAGATTATACATGGCCGAATATTGGATTGGCACATCCAAGAAGATGTGCAAAAATTAAATAAAGATTACATTGGCCATGTATAGGGATTTCCATATCTATGTGATGCACATAGAATATTTTTAAAGAGGGTCTTTCTTTGATTAAGAATGGCATTAAGGGAATTGCTAAGAGGGGCGCATGGCACCTTCTAAAAGAGGCAATAAGAGGGCCGCATGACACCTTCTAAAAGAGGTAATAAGAGGAGCACACGGCAATGGCAAATTCAGCAAGGGGTACACGGCATTAGGCAGTGGCTAATTTAAAGGGTCTTGGTACCTTCTAAGTTGGGACCAAGAGAAGTTTTATAAAAGAAAGAGGGGAGGGGCGCACGACTCACACACAATTATAGCCGAATTCTCTCTCTCTTTCAAGTCTTATTCACGGCAAAACAAAGAGAAATAAAGAGCACCCGGCCGAGTGAAAAGACCAAGGAAGAGAAGGATTGGAAGAGCAAGAACAACTGAGGGAAAACCGCAGGAGTCGCGGAACCGGTAAGTGATTTTATAATTTTTGTTTAAAAGAAAAGAACCACCATTGCCTGTACCCCATGGAACAAGATTAAAGGGATGGATGGTTAGGATATTTTGTATGGATTTTAAAAGAGGAAATATAGAACCATAGGGTTCGGCCATAGTACAGGGCCGAACCCCATGGAAGAAGAATAAGAGATGTTTTGAGTATAATTAATGGAATGATGAACCCCATGGAAGGACTTTGGTGATTTTAATGGAAGGAAATTGAGGGATGAATGATGAAGTTTTAAAGGAAAGGATGGACCATAGGGTTCGGCCAAGGTGCATGGCCGAACCCCATGGAAAGACATGATTATTTTATGAGTTAAAAACCATGAAGAATATTGGTTATTTTAATGGAATTGGAAGATGAAAATAAAAAATGTAGGTTTATGATTTTAAAGGGTTTAAATGGAAGGAAATTGGTTTTATTTAAATGATGTTGGAAGTAAGGAACCATGGGGTTTGGCCATGTGGTATGGCCGAAACCCATGGAAAGGATATTAATAATGTTGATTGATTAAATGGAAGATCAAGGATTAAATGATTGTCAAAAGAGAACATTATGAACCATAGGGTTCGGCCATGGTGTATGGCCGAACCCCATGGAGTTGAATTGGTATTTTTAATGTATGTTAATTGATTAAAATGGAAGGTGGAGATTAAATTAGAAAGTTTCTAAATATGGATTTTTGGATAAAAAAAAAAAGGAAAGAACCTTGGATTATGGATTCAAGAATGGAATTGCTAAAATTGGAAAGTTTCTAATTATGGACTTTCTAATAATGGATGCAATGTAGATAATTGGAAGTTAGACATCATAGGGTTCGGCCATGGTGCTTGGCCGAACCCCATGTACCAATTATGGATCTATTATGTTTATGTGTTAATGAATGGAAGGTTTGAAATGATTAGACCAATGGCAAAATTGTAAATAGGAGTGAAAATGATAGACCATGGGTTCGGCCATGGTGTATGGCCGAACCCCATGGGGAATGATTTATGGTTTTTAATGTATGAAGGGTAAGGTAATGGAATGATAGCCATGGATGGAAAAATTGGTAATTAAGTGAAATCAATGAACCATGGGTTCGGCCATGGTGTATGGCCGAACCCCATGGAGAATGTTTGCTGAGCATAAGGTTGATGTATCTTAGATAATTAACTTGTTTATCATTAGATTAATGAATAAAAGTGGTATGAATGGCATTGTTGTACATATAAACAAAATTGAAGGATCATGGGTTCGGCCATGGGGATTGGTTTATGGACTTAAATATTGTAAATCAAGTGGGACTTGGTTTTAATTGATTGTCATATTATAAGGTAACGGAACCTCACAAGGGGTGTACGATCGTGAGCGGTTACCGGACGAAAGACGCAAGGACACGTAGTTTTCTTTGGTAGGATTCCACCTCTTTGAAACCATCGATTTTATGTACAATGTTTTTATCTTATTTTGATGAATTTATATTGCAAATGATAGGTTTCAAAATGTGAGTTTTAAATGCTATGTTTATATGATAAAATAGCATGTGTTGGATATGTTTCAAAATGTGATTTTAATGCTATGTTTATATGATAAAATAACATGTGTTTCATTGGCATCTCATGCATGGCATGGGGTGAAGGATTTGTAACCGGAGGGTCCACACTCCGTTGGGGCGTCCGAAAAACCTATGTGGGGTACCTTGATGTGCTTTTCCATCAGGAAGAAACTGGAGGGTCCACACTCCGTCGGGGAGTCCGAAAGACCCATGTGGTTGGTACTTAAATGTACATGTGACGGGTGGGACTCATTGCATTTGTCATCATTGCATGGTATGGTCTATATGGTTTTGACATTATGATATTATTATATGCATGTTTTGTACTAACCATGTGTTAGCCCTAACTGGAATACCTACTGGGTGCATTGTTCTAACGCCCTACTTCTACCCTAGTGGATGACACAGGAAATCAGGGGAACGATGAACGCAAGGAGGGCCAGGCATAGGAGCTTGGATGATTTAGTTTATATTTTGAATAAAGTTACTTATAGACATGTATTTAAGTAACTAGTTTCCTGGCATGTAATAACTTAGATGGTTGGATGTTTATTTGGATAATTATGATATTTTAATTATAATTAAGGACTTGACGTACTTTGCTATCTGAATGGAATAGAACTTGGTTCTATTATTATTCTGCATATTATGATTCAGCAGTTATGATGTTATTCCGCACGTTGATATTGTTATATGTGAACTGTTTTCATGGACTTAGTCCATGCACACATAGGGTTGGCCAGTTAAGGGTTGGACTTTAGAAGTTTGGACTTAGCTCGGGTCGTGACGTCCGGCTCTCTATCACTCTTTGTTTAAAAAAAAAAAATAGACTCTGATTTTCGGAAAGGGAAAGCGAGTGAAAAAGGGCAGGGCGTTACACATTGGATTTTTAATTGGACTTGGACTTGAATTGGAGACTTGGACTTAAGCTTGTTGGACTTGAATTCACTCTGGCCTGGCCCACATTGGGAAATGCACCTGAAGTGTTTTGCCTGGCCCAGTGTTTGGCATTTGGAGCAAAGCTTGGCCCAATTGCACTGGATCTCTGGCCCATGGATCTTGATTTCAACTCTTGGCCTCTTTGATTGCAGACTTTGATTTTAAAATTAAATAATTAATCATTGCCACTATAATTCTAAATATTGAATAAACTGAAACTCTCATAAATGATTCCAGATTGTCCAATTTACATTAAAAACCCTAAAGTGGCATGATTAAATTATAAAATTATAAAATTTCCATTTTAAGCTCTCTTCCGGCAATTATCCACTGTTTTATGCATGAATCCTGTTTTCCCTTCTTTTATCTACAAAACTAGAAAAAAACATTGAGCGCATATGTTATATACAAAATCAATGCCAACTTAATCATAATTAAAGGGTAAAAATGTAAGATTTTTAGACTCAACAGTACCATTAAGTCTACGCCTCCTACGTTATCCCAACCCATACTAGTGACCAAGCTACTTGGATGCGCACTAAGGCTAGAATTCTTTACACTCAGTCCTTGATAAGGTTTCAATTTCTTAAAAAATTGATCCCTCCGGGAGTGCCCTAACACGGTTCTCTTATAGCAATTTATCACAATCTAGTGCCTAGACAACCAATACATATCTAAAATGACATCAAAACTAGTCATTTCTAACACTAGAAGATCAAAACTTATGTTTTGTCCTCCAAGTCTTATCATACAAGACTTACGGAAGGGTCTGCTAACACTTCTTTCCCTAAAGGTGACTTTACTTTTAATGGTTTATCCACAACCACTAATCTCAAATCCAAAATTTAAACACACAAAGCAAATATGTAAGAATGGGATGCACCAATGTCAAACAACACTTCGGCTAAAGAGCAAAAGAATGGTAAAATACCTTCCATCACAGGATGACCCAAATGCTCGTCCACCGACAGCCCCATTGTGTAGACTTGTCCCTGAGTCGTCTATTGAGGACGTCCATGACCCTCCCTTGTCTGAATCTCTACTGCGAACTGCTGGGTGCTATTGACTCCCTTGAAGTCTGAGGCGAAGCCCTTCCAAATGTTGGTTACACGACAAAGTACACTGGCCTGATGGTCTGAGATGGCCCCGTACTACTCTCATTGCTAGGATTTGTGCAGTCCTTTGCCAATTGCCTCTGCTGCCTACAAGTATAACACAACTGTTCTCAATATACTTTAGGGTTCTAGCTCTTTCTCGAAGTATGACCAAGTTGGTCACAAGAGAATCATACCAAAGAGAAGTACAAGAACGCAAAGAAGGCCCTAAGAGGCCAACCAAATTCGGAATTACATGAAGTAAGAAACAACTTAAGAATCTAAATATAACCCCTGGCGAGCCAACTCATCAGCATCCGAATTAGTTGACCGTTAAACCCAAGAAATTTTAAAATCAAAAGATTCAATAATATGCCGAATCCTTTCAATTTTATCCAAATACGGCCACAGGCAAAGAGAGCTTAAAGCCCATTTAACAATAACCTGAGAATCACCTTCTACCAGACTCCCATGAACCCCTTTTTTCTCCAACTCTAGAAGACCATGCCATAAAGAACATGACTCTGCCTCAATAATTGTCCCATGAGGAATGGGACCAGCATAAGAAAGCATTAAAGATCCAGAGTCAGAACGAATAATCCCACCGTATCCAGCCAGACTGATGAACACAAAAAAATGACAATTTTATCCCTAAATATTGGATTAGTTAGCTCTTAAATTTTGTTTATTAATAAGATTTTCTTGAATTTTGCATAAAAAATGGAGATTTCAAAAAAAGGAAATGAAATTAAGTAGATGGTGGTTCAATTGTCGAGCAATGGGTAGATGATGCAGCATGGGCAGAATCGATCGAATCAACAAGTCAAAATGCAGCGTGATCCTTGAATGGATCTGAAACGTGTAGGCCCACTAACAAAGAAATGGAAATTTGAGGCTTTGGTTATGGCAATTTGGTGATTAAAGAGAAAGGTATGGGTATACTTGTGGTGGAAGGTTGCAATTGTGGTGGAGTAATATAATATACAATGGAACCCATTAACAATACTTGTTGAATGATGTGTTTCACTAACAAACATCAAACACCAAGAGATGCGACTGTGCATGGGAAGCCTACAATTGAGAAGTCTATGGGCATGGGAGCCTCCAGCAGCAACTAAAGCATGCGAACTTACATTGGAAATACAAACAGCTGCATGGGCTATTCTCAGCCATGCACAAATGGGATAATAATGGCTTTTGAATGAGGGATGGACGTGGCCATTTCTTGGCCAAATTTGAATTAATTTCTTTAGTTTATTTCTTGATTTTTGTGAACTCAGAAACCTATATAAAGGGGCTTGAGGACTCTCGACAAAAACGTTGGAGAAAGCTAAGAAAAGTGAGAGTAAAGAAGGAAGTTTGGCTTCATCAAAATGGGTTCTATTTCTCTATTTTTCATTTGCTTTAATTTCATTACGATGTATTTCTAAATTCTAGACTAAGGTGGAGGAAGAAGCCTAGTTAATGAAATAATTTTCAGTTATTTATTTATTGATTCCCATATGTGCATTTAATGTTTATGATTTTGGCTTCAATTGATTATCAAATATAAATTATTTCCACCATTAATATAATTATGCCACACAAACATCTTGCAAGAATTCAATTCAAATATCATATGTATAAATCAATTTCATTGAATGAAAATGCAAGATACAAGATGATTCCAACCAAGATTTAAATGTGTAAACCATCACGCAAGTTCAATACATTTGCAATACAAATGTAGGACTTTGGAATCAAGAGTTCATTAGTGTATGGCTCTCCAAATATGACTAGTCTATAACCAGGAAAAGTATATTCAAAGCTTGTAATTAGCCAAAATGTTTCATGTCACAACACAAAAGATATTTGAACCTATTTGAACTCACTTGAACAGCTCGTGAAGTTCAATTGTAATGGTCTACAGATATTCCAATGAGTCTCAGAGCAAGGCACGGCATGAGTGATGGTTTGTGTCTTTGGAACCCAAATGGTTGAGGTTGGAGATTCATACTTCTTCCTTTGAACATATTTTTGATGACCCAACCTAGATTTCCTCAACTCCTTCAAAACTTCATCTAATTGTTTAAACAAGGAGTCTTGCATTTGATTCATCTTCCTCGGATGTTTATGATTTTTCACCTTAGCTTTGGGTTGGTTGTTAAAGGCTTGATCACTCAAGTGTCTCTTCCTAAGATTGCATTCAAACTTATGATGACCTACACCTTAGCTTTGGTTCATAGGTCCTTTGAGATTTGACTTAGATAAACCAAAGCCAGACCTATCACCATAGCTTTTACCCAAGTTAAGTAATTTTTCAAGTTTTTGTTCTCCATGGGTAAACTTATCTTGAAACTTCTCTTTATGGTTTTTAAGATCTTTTAATTGAGAAGTTAATTTTAGCACTTCTTCTTCAAGGTCTTTCCTTACATCCCACATTGTTTTGTTATCATTTTTATGCATATTTATTGTGCCTTGAAGAAACTTCTCTCTATCAATCAGTTGTGCGATCTCATCATTTGAGGATTTTAGCTTTATAGAAATAATAGCATTTTCACTTTTCAAGATTTCCAACTGGCTAGAGATATTGGAACTTTCAGTTTTTGCCTTATCTAAGTTTTTAGTCAGTTTTTCATTCTCAAGATACAAAGCATTGTATGATTCTTGAAAATCATCATCTTCTTCATCATCCTCTGTTTCTATTTCAGGTGAATCTAGATCACCTAAGATAGAGGCTATGAAACCCTTTGATGGTTCGAATTTCACTTGGGTTTTCTCTTCTAAATCACTATCAGATTCAGATATATCTTCATAAGTTACATTCATAGCCTTCATCTGTTTTTCAGATGGAAATTCATTTGTAAAGTGTCCACGACCAACACAGTTGAAACAATTTTATTCTTTAGGTTTTCTTCTTTCTTTTTCCTTATGAGGATCAGAATTTTTATTGTATTTTTCATTCGATTCACTCTTTTTGTCTTATTCATTTTGTTAAAGTTTTCAGAAAAAACATTGGCAACATTTCAAGGAAGATTTCAAAGCAATAGGTTTATCCTTAGGTGGTTCAAAATGTAATTCTTAGGTTTGTAGTGAACCAACCAAATCATCAACATTCATCAAAGCAACATTTCTATGTTCCTCCATAGCCACCACTTTGGGTTTGAATCTTTCTGCAAAATTTCTCACGATTTTGGTACACACTTTTCCTCTGGGATTCTTTCACCAAGAGCCCACATCGAGTTGACAATGTCACTCAACTTGGAGTAAAAATCCATAAAGACTTCATTCTCTTGCATATTTATAGTATGAAATTGAGATTGGAGAATTTGAAGTCTTGACCTCTTGACGATTGAGGTACCTTCGTGGATTCTTTCAAGAATATTCCATGCCTCTTGTGCGGTTTCACATGTCATGATCCTTTCGTATTCATTAGATGACACTGGCACAATTTATAGCATTAAGACTTCTACTATTAGCATTGTACATTGATTTTTCATTAGGAGTCCAAGTGGCAAAATCTTTGGACACTAAGGACTTGGAAGTACAGACCGCATCAGTTTTCTCTTCCATAGGTTCAGTCGATCCTTTTCTTACCGATTCCCAAACAGCTCCATCTATGGAAATAAAGAAACTTTTCATATATGTTTTCCAAGAAGCATAATTTGTTCCATCAAAGTATGGAGGCTTGGAAATGGCATGACTTTCACCCATAGACATGATGTTGTTCTAGCTTGGATCACTCGGATGATTAAATTCTTTGAAGAGCAACAGGGCTCTGATATCAATTGAAAGTTCCCGGACGTAGGACACAATTGTTTCTAGGGGGGGAAGGGGGATGGGGGCTGAATAGGACAATCTACAATTTTAATGGTTTTTTCAAATTTCTTAATTAATCAGAATAATTAAAGAGGAATAAACATGATTAATTAAGAGAGATGTGTTGTGTGATAAGAGAATTCACAAGAATAGATCAATCACACAAACAAATCCAAACACTCAATATAAAGTGGTTCGGAGTAAACCTCTCCTACATCCACTGATGGATTCACCCAATCTTAGGTTATCCCAAATTCATTATGAGTTGGAATTACACCAACTCATTAGAGTAGGAATTACGCCCACACAAGAGAGTGGGAATTTCACCCAACACAATCACCTATTTTTGAAAGGTTCGACCTACCCCGGTCTAATCCTTATCCATTTCTTTTATAGTGGTTCAAGATCAAATATTTAATCCACCTAACAAGTTGATATGAATTTAATCACAAGAAAAAACAATTGCCTTTAAAGCTCAAATCTGATGTAGATATGCTACTTGAAGAGTTCTCCCAACGTGATCTCCTTGATGATGAAGGTCTCTAAGATTTTAGATTTACCAATGTGATCCTAGAAGGTTTTTTCTCTCTTTATCTCAATCAATTTTTTTATTGGATTTCAATTGATTCACCGATGTGAAGTGCTTAGAGAGGGGTTTGGATGCTCTAATTTGCCTTTAGATTTTACTGAAAAATCAGGTGTGTAAGGGATCCTTAGTTTCTCCAAAATCCAGAGTATATATAGGTAACACAAAAATTTTCGTCGTGGCGCACAATGGCTCGTGGAATTTCAAATATGTTTCCCACCTATAAGACCGTTTGCACATAAATGCACCTCACCGGCTATAAAACCTCACCCACGATTGGTCGTAGTCCAAGATAGATCGTGGAACCCATTGGCGATGGGTTGCCACTGACGATTGTATCATCCTGAGGCCAACTAAAAATTACAGAGTTTTTCTCATTTAGAACTCTGTCAAACCCAGGCGAGAGATTGTGACCTGCGAGACATCGCGACGTTCCATGGCGATATGTCGCCAACCATGACGGGCTCGGCCTGAGAGAAGATTAGTTTGATAATATTTTCCAACTAGGACCATTGTCATTCTAGACGATGGATCGAAAACCACGATGGGTCTGTCCTGTATCTGGCTATGGGTCGCCATACACGTGTGATATATTGTCCTAACAGTATATCAGTTTTGCAAGTTTGAGTCCATTGGTTCTGTTTGACTGTCAAGGTCTACTAGGCTTGCTTATATTTAACCATTTTGATTCCTAAGCCTAGGCAAGGTCTTCCTAGGTCTGTGGGGTCCACCCTAAAGTCATCTATGGCCAATTTACCTTTTGTGATTACCATATACATGATGATGTTGAATCGAGCACTTGATCTTCCAATTGCTTCAATCTTGATTTAAACTTCACACCACTTGAGTCTTGATTTATCTGTCTTCAATCTTCCAAGGCAATGTTCTTCTAGGTCACAAAATTGACAACAAGGATACATGGTCTAACCGGGGCATGAACAAAGTCTAGTTGGAGTGCTCAAACCACTATCACATTTGTGCATATCGCTTGAACTTTCAAATTCTTTGTAGAAAAAGATCTATTTTTCTTAGATCCCTTCTCAAATCTTTCCCGCAGTCTTTGGTTTTTTGTTTCAAGCACATCAATATATTTTTTGAGGACTAGATCTATCGAGCCAACTTTGCGTTCAAACGGGTCCACTCTGCATTATGGCGGGCTAACTCTACATTATGGCAGATCAACTCTGTATTATGGTTGTAATACCCTGACCCTAATTAAGCTTGATTAATATAGTTATTTTAATAAATCATATTTTGACCTGTTAATCATGAAGATTACAGTTAGGGCTTTGTGAAAAGTCCAAGATTGGCTCAATCAAAGCTCAATAAGAGTGTTATTTTATTATTAAATAATTTTTTATTATTGATTGAGTGATATTGATTTCTTTATTAAGGATTTAAATTTTGAAATTTATAAGTATTTTTATTATATTTTTAATTTCAGAAAATGTTATTAAAAACTACACAAACAGATCTCGAAAGCTAGGAAATAATTATTTTAAGCAATTTTAGAAGTTGGAAAATTCAAAGAAAATATGTGTTATTAAATTATGCTTTAATTCATTGTTTTATGTTTTCAGATTTTGAAAATAAGGACTTTAAACCCTTTAAATAAATACAATTTAAGTTAAGGGAATAGTAATAAAATGTGATTTTTGCTTAAATCAATTAATTTTAAGTAAAATATAAATATCCAGAATTTTATGGTATTTAGAGTTTTTAAAACCCAAAATTTTGGGTAAGGTGGACTAAATTAAATAAATCTTCTAGTTAGTTAAATATTAAAAGTAAATAAAACTTGGCTTAAATGCAAATAAGTTGAAGGGGACTAAATTGCAAATATAAAAATTTTAAACACTTGCGTAGTAGGTGACGAACGGAAACTGCTGCATATGAGTCGATTCATTCAAGCTATTGTCGTAGCTTGCAGAATGACATGGGATCTCCATGGCCCTGCATGGAGCCTATTACCCTACTCCTCCAAGCCTATATAAAGGCAGTAAATGTAGTGAAAATCTCCATTGTTGATAAGCTTCTAAGTGGAAGATTTTTCCAGTTGTTGGATTTCAACTCAAGTGCAGAAGCGAAGGTAACCATTGTGTTTGTTTTTAAATTCTAACCTGTCTAGGATCAAACAGAAGTAAATTTGGTTCAGATTTGAGTGTCAAAATTAATTTTAAAGTTTAATGGAAAACATGGATTTTCATGTATTTTACTGATTTCTTTCTTGAAATCAGTGGTTTTTAGTTTTTGATTACTGTCCAATTCATTTCTAAAATGAAGAGGACTTAATGTCGAACTCATCTGACCAGAAGGATGTGAAAAACGAATTCAGGAAGCCCATTGTTTTTGGATTCGTATTTCACTCTGTCCCTCCCGTCACTACACTATTGCGGGGTGACAGAGGAAGAATCGGATCTTCGAAAGATCCGAGAATCGGCCTTCGGAAGTTTCGAAGGTAATACTTCGGAAGTTCCTAACTTATGTTTGGGGTTTCGAAGTGAGCAGAGGCCAACTATTGTGGTTTTTGAAATTTAGCCTAAGTTGAGGATTCCATGTTAGGTTTAGACCCTAGATTTTTTATGTGATGTTTTGTATCAGATTGTTAATTAAAAATGACACAAACCCTTTATTTGTATTATATATACATATATTATGTATTCATTTCTAGGCCGATACTCTCTATCTGGGGCGCAGCGGAGACGCAGCCCTTGTAGCTATCAGTAGTTGAGCGATTAACTTCGCTACTCTGTAGAAAAAGTAGGGTTCGGGCACTGAGTGATCTCTAGGCCTAAGTCAATATACTAGTAGTGGCCTGAGCATCCTATATCTCTGGGCCTAACTCAATATATAAGTAGTGGCCTGAGCATCCTATATCTCTAAGCCTAACTCAATATATGAGTAGTGGCTTGAGCATCTGATATCTCTTGGCCTAACTCAATATGTCTCCATGCTCATTTCAAGAAGACAATATTTGTAGTGGCCTGAGCACCCTTATTATATTGATGGATTGTTGTAATTAAAAATGGATAGTAACCCATTTAGGAGACTTATATCCCTTTCCCGTGGAGTTTTCCGGAAAATAGGAAAGAAGGATTTGAAATACTATGAATGTTGTTGTATTGTATATAATTGTGTATTTTGTTTGACTATATGATTCATTATATTTCTATTTGTATATTTGACAGACAGTGTGATACCCCACATTTTAGGTGAGGAGACTTAACATTGCAGTAGGAGTAAATCAGGTTAAGAGGATCTAGTTCAATGAGTGGTTTCAAGGATCAGACTTAATGAACCCACTTATATGCCTAAACATGATGCACTATTACGAAATGCGTTTATTGATACTAACGATGTTTATTGTATATTGTGATTATTGACCAATTATGATGATGATATTGATTTATCTAACCTGATGCTTATTATACTGTATTGTTATGTTCTCTTTACTGGGCTAGTTAGCTCACACCTCTCACATTTCAGGAGATATAATCGAGGAGGAAGAACCTCCATTTCAAGCTTAGGATGATAAAAGCTGTTGTGGTTGCTTGTGATTCCCACAGACGGGAATTGCACTCAATTTTGACTATTGGTTATTTAGAACTATGTTTTGTATAAAATGACTCATGAGGTACTTAATATATTTGATCATGTATCGAACGACCATGTTACTTCTAGTAACTCTGATTAAATAAAACTATATTTTTGTGATGGAAATATTTGTTTGTATAATATGTGCTTGTAAACGGGTACACATATGGTACATGTTTGAGTCCACATGTAAAGAGCATGTGTGACATTTATTTATGGGCCTAACTATTGATCCAGCCCAATTAGGAGTTAGTTTGATCATAAAAAAAAAATATTAGTAGCTTTCTGGACCCATCTTCGGGTCGAGGCGTTACAATGGTAGGTCAACTTCGCAATCTAGCGGGTTTTTAGTGTTTCCTGCCATGTCGATCATAACGCATCACGTTCTACCCTTTAGTATTGTTGAAGTCCATGTCTCAAGAAGAGAGTGCTCAAGAAGAAACATTAATGGATCCCAAACCGATGGGTCAGTGTGCGTAAGGACCCGCCCGTTCGACAACAACAAACGGAGCCTCACACGAATTGAACACGATCCAATAGTGAGAATAACGAAATCCATGGCTCATTTTTTTATATATATTTCAAATGATAATTTCAATCTCATCAGAGTGCAAAATGTCTAATTAAAATTTGCGATGTCCAAAGAAATATCATTCCCATATAGGATTAGTCCTCATCAAGTATAGCATCAAGCACCTAAGCCAACAATGATCTCTATAATAAATAAGAGCTCTAATCTCACAAGCACACATCTATAATTAGAATCCGAATAAAATCCAAAGCTTCCCCAAAATAGAGTTGGAAACATAAGCACAACTCCATATAAAATAACAATCTAACTAAGACAAAGTGACACTTATTGTGTCTTACATACTCAAATCGCAATAAAGGAGTCTTAAACTTCTAAGATATAAAATATCTAAGTCTCGATCTAGCAACTCCAATAATTTTCCTAAAATCTACTTCTAACTTGCACGAGATCCTTAGCTCCAAGGGATTTCTTGTAACGTAAGAGAATGAGCTCCATGCCCAGTGAAGAAAACAAACCATACAGTGTTCTATATAATTTCAAGAAATTAGGCATTATGGAGTTCATATCATATCAACTCAAACTAAACAATATCAAAGTATGATATGCGAGGATGACATGATGTATGTTCCCATCCCATGCATCTCAACTCACAAATCAGATCGCACATGTGCACATGATCCGTAAAAAACAAACACAATCCCCAGTCCATCCCCAAAGGATGTGTCACGATCCCTGGTCCATCCCCAAAGGAACGTGTTCCAAAGGTCACAAACGGTCAAGACCCCATCAAAAGCAAACACAATCTCGATCCATCCTCAAAGGATGTGTTACAATCCCTGGTCCATCCCCAAAGGAACGTGTTCCAAAGGTCATAAATAGTCAAGACCCTTCAAAAGTAAACACAATCTCCTATCCATCCCCAAAGGATGTGTCACAATGATTGAAGGCACTCACAAAATTTGTCACAGTAAATGGTCCAAAGACCCCCCACAGATGAGTGCATCAAATGACTAGTGATCTAACCAAAAATTGCATCTCAACACCCACCCAAATGTGGATGCTCATGAATGCTCAACATATATTCTTGCATGAATGCCATGTCATCTATATCAATAACATGCTCCAATTAGAAATTAAATAATTTCTCAAATAAAGATAGCATGCTCCAATAATAACAACTCAAATCCATATGTGATTCTAACAATGGCATCATCAAAATATTCATGTTAATCCATCCAACAAATAAACTATGAAACAACAGATTTCATAAATCAGGCATGAAAAACAACCAACATTCCAAATTTCACAAAATCAATTCTTGAATACTTAGTTCGAGTTTTTCATCAAAGTAGACGAGTAAATAACCATATATCTGGGCGGACTGAGATGCTCATGGCCTCAAACTGTTAGCCAAAATATTTCCCTTATAGTAATGAGCTTGCACCAGTATTAACCCATCAATTACTAAATTCTCGTTCTCTCAATAAACCCAAAAACCTTTCATTCAATTCAATAATCAACAATCAATCTAGAACAACAATTGGTATGTAATAAATCAACATACAAAGGATTATTTCCCTCACCTAAAATTGCAAATCAACACAACCCCAAAAATCCAAGTTTTACAAACAAACTCTCAAATTGAATTATCTGCAATTATTTTAAGGTTCCAAAACCACATAGGAAAATTATTCTAATTATTTAAAATTAAATTAGTCCATCACTTAAGATCACTAAGGTTTTGGTCCAACAAATAAGAATCCAAAATTCTAAGGTTTCTGAAAGTTCCCTCGGAAGCTAGAACAACGCGATTGACCTAAGAGAGAGAGAGAGAGGGGGGGGGAGGTGAATAGGTCAATCTAATATCGTTGGTCCTTTTTAAAATTATCTTGATTGATTAATTAAGTGCAGCGGATATAGCACTCAAGTGAGTGTATATAATAAATGTGATTAAACAATCAACACAAGAAAATAGCTCTAAGACCACAAACAAAAGGACACAAGATATAAAGTGGTTCAGTTCGCCAACCTACATCCATTGTTAGGATTCGCTCAACCTTGAGCTATCCCCAAATTCACTATGTGGGGACTTACACCCTCCCAATTAGAGTATGAATTCCACCTCACTCAATCGGCTGGGAATTCCACCCACCACTGTGCCAGAGACAACGCTCTAGAGTTTTTTATAGTGGTTCTAGAGCAAATCCTCTTTAATCAACTTTCGGGACAAAGGTTTTAAAAACAAATTAAATCCAAGAAGTACTTGCCTTAAAGCTCTTTCTCACTGATATGTGCTTCTTGAAGATTCCACCCATTGAGTGCCGACACTCCCCCTTGTAGTCATCATAGAACAATCACAATCTCAGGGTGACAAGGAAACTGATTTCAGGTTTCCTAGTTTATGTATTTCTCACTTGCAAAGTCAATCAGTAGATTCGTTTTTTATGATCTTTCTTTCCTCCTCTCTTTCTCACTTTCAAACACAATCAATAGATTGGTTGTTTATGATTCTTCTCACAAGAGTGTTGATCGTTCTTTAGATTATATAACTCTTCTCAGCTCAAGGAAGATAATAAAACGATCACCCAACACTCATATTTATAGAGGACTCTTAACGATTTTTCTAACTGTCCAGAACCGACTGGTCGGTGGCACCGATGGTTCGGTGTTCATATTTATTACCGTTCAACCACCCGACTGTTGCGCATTAAATGCACTCCCAATGGCTTTAATACTTCCCAGTCGACTGGTCGGTGTTGCTGATGGGTCAACGGTTATGGCACCAAGAGGTCGGTCCATACGAGTGTCTCAATCTCGGGAAAACCATGCTAATGGTAGTTTCAAGGCAGAAACCTATCACCCAGAACGACCTGTCTCCCTTTACCGAGGAGTCTGTTCTGTTACTCTTGATCGGTCTTGAAATACCGAGATGTCTGTTTTATCGAGAGCCCTCATGAGTTCACAGTCTAGAACTCACAAGTTTTATACCGATGAGTCATCAACCACAAGGAGTCGTTTAAGTTCTTTGATCCAGAACCTATGTCAATCTGATCGACCAGCCTTTGACCACGATGGGTCGATCCGGTCTCCACCGAGGGGTCGGTGAGAACGACTGGTTGAGCCGACAGTGAACATAATTCATATTTCTAAGTTCACAGTCCAGCATCCTCTCTTACGCTTCTTTATGGATTTATCATTTGTTTAACTAAGCCTAGAGATAGTCCTCCCTAAGGTGTGGGTTCCACCTAAGGTCATCTTTGGCCAATTACCTGTTTTTGTGATTGTCATACCGATGATCTTTGAACTTGGTGGAGCATGATCTTCTTTCTTGATCATCTTGAGTTGTCAAGCTTCTTTAGCAAGTGCTTCTTCCAGAGTCATGGAATTGACAAACAGGGACTCTACAAGGCCGGGACACTAACAATCTCCCCATTTGTCAATGCATAACAAAACCTAGAAGCTAACCCAATTACAAGCCCACCCTTATTACAACACATTTGAATACAAAAATATTACATCATATGTACATATTCAAATGGACATCAAGACTATGGTCTTCTCATATTTTTGTTCAACTTGCTTCTTTTACATGTATTTCCTGTTCAAGCACAAAAGCGAGCAACACTAGACAAATCATTAGAGGAGTTAGTCCCAAAACATTAATATGCATCCATGGACTAAACAAGATAATCATTCATTCTCCCCCATATACCAATGATTTCTTAGCCAACAACACTACTCAGTGTTGAGAAGATTTATCCCCCAATCTTCTTGAGTTTGAACTCCCAAACTCCAAGCATAGACATCCTTCCCATGTCCATTGGCTTCATCATGGCTCTAGCTTTTGGCTTTATCTTACACTCATGCTTATAGCTTCTACTAATTTCTCCCCCACTTTGTCATATAATTGACAAAGGTTTAGGAGATATTAGTAGCACTTCTTCTATGCTTTTTGCACTTAGTGATTAACTAAGTTCTGCTACAACTCATGGTTCTCCCTCACAGCTTAATGTACTTCCTTGTGCAACAAGACTTCTCATACTCAAGCTAAAATCTAGTTTAGCTGATTTCTTCCATGGGATAAACTCATTTACTTAGCTTCCCTAGAGTTTGTTCCTCCTCTCCAAGCTATCTTTTGTAGCTTATTTGACTCATCTCCCCCATAAACTTAGCTGTCTCTAAGTTTATTTTTCAATCAAGCTTTCTTTCAAGCTTGCATCCTCCTTCCTGCACTATCATGACTAGTGACAGTAGCTAATTAGCACAAATTTTGTGCTCCCCATATTCCAAGGATGTATGTGTCATTATCCCGATCTCTGTCTTCCTAACATGCCAATACAAGATAACCTCATTTAATCCTACATGTTAGTCTATTTAACAAAAACCATGTTAATCATAGACAAGAGATATAAGGCATTCAAATACAGCAATACACACATCATACTAAACCAAACCCATTTCATAAAAACAAAATGTGCATTCAGTACATTTGGCTTTTGATAAGGGGGCATTGTGGATGCTTAGATAGAACATCAAACATATAGTTTTTCCAAAAACAAAGGACATGAAAAACTACAGTAAGCAGTGCCATCTTGAGGAGGTGCTGGATGAGGAGGAGATGGGGTGTCTGGAACTCGGTCCTAGAGGGAAACAACAGAGACCAAATCCCGGACAGTCAACCCGATACTTTCTAGACTATTTTCAAGATAGTCCATTCTTTTTTCTAGTTTTGAGACATTTATTCCCAGATTGACATTTTCTTGAGATGGATGTTCGTATTCTTCTTCTTCATCTGAGTCTCTCCAAAAATCTTCAGAATTGAAGCTCTCCTCTTCACTGTTGTTTTTAGGGATATCAACATGGTCTTCATTACCAGTTCAAAGACCATTCCCTTCTTCAGCATCTTCCCTCCCTTCTTCACGTCGCTTTTCGACGAAGATGACAACAATGGATTTCCTCCTCTGGCTGAGTTTCCTGTTGATCCTGAACATACACAAGATTTTCAGAGCTTGACCCAGGGCAAGAACGAGAGGCTATTCTTTTGGTTCGTTTGGCGCATCGATTTGCATGACTGGGTTCTCCTCGTTCTATAGAGGAATTAGAACATGTCTGAGCTGTCATCTTTCTAGGCATGGTTTTTCCTAGAGAAGAATCTCAACCAGTGACTCAGAGATGGAAGAGACGAAGACTAAGCCTAACTTGATTTAGGGGAATCATAGTGATTTTCTGGCTTCTGAGAACTGGAGGAATGAAAACCCTATGGTTTCCGGCACGAAAATCGCTCTGAGAGGTCCTATCGACTGGTCTAGGGCACTGGAGGAGAAGGAGAGACCACAAGACCTTCGCGGGAGAGGGGACAACAGATTCAAATGAATTGTCGCTTTCGCATAAAAGGGTCCCCTTTATTTCAATCTTTTTGTCTTACCAACATGTCGGTTCCATCGACAGGTCGACCTTTTCAACATTTTCCTCCCCTTTTCAACACTGCTCGATTTAGCACAGTATCGACATGTTTGTCACACCAACCTGTCTTATTCATCGACATGTCGATTACACCGAGAGGTTCTAGATTGCAGTGCAATCATCTTTGATATTTGCAACTTGATGAAGTCATATTCTAACCGTGGCATTCATAGATTAATTTCAATGCATAAATATGCCAAAAATAATTCATCAAATCATCAAGTATGCACACAATAAAAAATCACATTCCAAGGCACATATAATTCAAAAATATTTTATATGGAATGTATGGCTTTCCAAGTAGAATATGTACTATAGCCCGGAAGAGTACATTCTGGACTTGTAGTTAGCCAATTTATCTTCTCATGTCATAGCATTTTTATGCTATGTGAACTCACATGGTCATTTGTGAGTCCATTTGTAGTGGTCTAAGATACGGAAGTGAATCTTAAACCACAACAAAACATGATTAATGGTTTATCTCCGAGGTATGAAGATTGTGGTATTTGTTGTTGCATACACACTCCTACGATCATACCTTTGATGATAGGCCTTGGGATTCATCAACTCTTTTAAGACATGATTCATCTGTTTTAACAAATAGTCTTGCCTTATATCCACCTTCTTTAGGATTCTTTTAAGTGAGGTGTTGGTGGATGTCTTTTAAGCATATGCTTTATTTGATTGTGTCTTTGTGCTCTCCTTTCCAAGTATCTCTTCAGATGATAACAATTTCTTTTAAAATGCCCATCCTTGTCACATAAATTGCACTTACCCTTTGAAGGGTGAGAGATACTTGTTTTACTAAACACCCCATGATGTATAGGTTCTTTGGTGGATGATATACCAAGACCAGACCTATCACCATATTGTTTGCCCGCCTCTATAAGTCTTTCGAGTCTTTCATCTCCTTGGGTAAACTTGTCTTGGAATTTTTCTTTATGAAATGTTAATTCCCTAACTTCCAACTAACTTCCAAAGATAGTTTTTTAACATATTCTTCAAGAAGTTTGTTGTGATGCCATAAATTTTCGACATCCTTACAGTGGATAGTTATCTCATCTTGAAGTCTTTTATTATCTTCTTTAAACTTAGAGTTTTTAACATCTGAGAGGTAAAGCTTAGAGATTAGAAGAAATTTTTCATCTTTCAACTCTTCCACTTGATTGGAGAGGTTAAGGTTTTCATTTTTAACCTTGTTGAGTTTTTTAGCCAATCTCTCGCTCTCATCATCTGTTACAATTTTGGGATTTTCTTGATCACATATGAACGAGGCTATAAGACCTTATGATACATCAACTTTTTTTAGTCTCATCATCTAAATCGCTCTTTGATTCAAAAGTTTCCACATGGGTCATGCCCACATTCATATCCTTCTTTATTTTATGTGAGGGACATTCATCCATAAGGTGTCCTCTCCCCCCATAATTGAAGCAAGTCTGTTCCTTGAAATCATCTCTCTCTCTCTCTCTCTCTCTCTCTCTCTCTCTCTCTCCCTTTCCCTCTAATATCCTCTTGTCTTCTTGGGTAATTTTTACTTGTTTCACCCTTACCCATTCTTCTCGAGTTATTTCTTTTCACAAAGTTTTTATAAAACTTTTTGGCAAACATTACTATTTCATCACTTGAGAGCTCATCTTCTGAAAAAAATTCTTTTTCTTTAGTCTTCTTTTGTTTTAAAGAAGATTTCAAGGCAACGGATTTACCCTTGGTTGTTCAAAGTAAAGTTCATAGGTTTGTAATTAACCAACCAAATCATCTATATTCATTAAGGACACATCTTTTGTAATACTTCGGAATTCCATGTTATCAATATTTACTGGAATTTGCCATTTTAATGGTGAATTAACTGATATGAACCTTAGATGGGTAAGGTGTTGGGTCAATGGCCCAATTAGGACCCAACGGTTATGGTATAAGGTTCAATTTAAAATAAATGGGTAAGGCGCATTTAATTGGGTCAATGTTGCTATTTGGGTCAAAATGCCCAATTGGGACCCAATGGGTAGTGGTTAACTTGGTTGACCACCAAGTGAGTTCAAGCCTAATTAAATAGGGCTAAATTAAAATGGTAATGCAATATATTTATAAATGAGGATGACACACACGCATACACAAATCAATAAGGGATCTGGATTAAGTGGCATGCGCATAGAGGGAACTTGGAATGGAAGGTATTGATGGAAAGATTTTAGGAATGGGATATTGCTTTGGCCGTGTATGTGAGATATGCATATCCACATTGATGTGCTAGAGTATCTCTAAAAGGGGTCATTTCCCTTGATTAAGAGCAGTATTAAGGAATTACTAAATTGAAGGTCACGACATCTTCTAAATATAGGACCGATTGGAAAAGAGGTAGCATAAGAGGGAAGGGGTGCACGGCATACACAAAGGAAGAGAGGGCAGCCAGCTTTGTGAAAGATCAAGAAGAAAAAGGAATACATAAAAAAAAAGAGGCTAAGGAAAAAAAGGATCGAAAGAATAAATCGGAGAGAAGGAAAACCGGAGGAGTCATGGAACCGGTAGGCATTTTGATAATCTTGTTTAAAGAAAGGAACCATACATGGCTGAACCCCATGGAAGGACATTGGTTATGTTTAATGGATTTTTAAGGATCAAAACCATGGAAGTGGTTAATAACTTAATTGGGTTTCAAAGCATGGAAAATCACAGATGAATGTTGATGATGTTAAAAGGTTTAAAATGGATATATGGCTAAAGACTCAATGATGAACCATAGGGCTCGGCCATGTTGTATGACCAAACCCCATGGAAAAGTTATTAAGGAATTTATATGGGTCTAAATGATTTTCAAGTGGAAGTAATAAACCATAGGGTTCGGCCATGTCGTATGGCCGAACCCCATGGAAAGGATATTAGTAAATTATAATGGATTTAAAGGAGGAAAATAAGGAAGGAATGTTAATCATTTTAAATGGTATCAAGGTTGTAAATGGTGAAAGAACCATAGACCATGGGTTCAGCCATGGTGTATGGCCGAACCCCATGGAGAAAAACTAAGAGATATATTATGGATCTTAAGGTTAATTGATGAACCTAAATGTATGGTTAAACCCCACGGAGGAACCTTGATTTATGGATTCAAGGATGGTAATTGATATAATGGAGAAATTGGAATTTAGACATCATGGGTTCGGCCATGTGAATGGCTGAACCCCATGAAGCAATTTTATTGATATTATGTATATGAGTATCTTAAATGAATGGAGAATTAATTGGAGGATGCAAATATATGCTTATGGATTATGTTATTGGATTATGGGTTTTTGGTTATGTTGTTGGACCTAGAAATAAAGAGATGAAAGATCATGGGTTCGGCCATAATGTATGGCAGAACCCCATGAGGTGGGTTTGTCGATCAAAACATGGACTTAGGCATGTGTTAATGAATGAAAGGTTTGGTTATGGATTTGTACAAATGGCAAGGATGTAAATATGTAAAAATAATGGACCATGGGTTCGACCATAGTGTATGGCCGAACCTCATGGGGAATGTTTGGTGAACTTAAGGTTTGATGTATGTTAGATGATTAATTTGTATATGATTAGATTAATGAATAAAAGGGGTATGATCTTGGACTCAAGTTAAGAGATCAAAGGACTCAAGTTAAGAGATCAAAGGACTCAAAGAGGGACTAAAAATCAAGTGGGTCAGGTTCGGCCATGTTGTATGGCCGAACCCCACCATGACATATTTATGGACTTAAATATTGTAAATAAAGGGGGACATGTTTTTAATTGATTGATATATTATAAGGTTACGAGACCTCACAAGGTGTGTACGATAGTGAGCAGTTACCGGGCTAAAGCGCAAGGACAGGTTAGTGGTCTTTGGTAGGATTCCACCTCTTTGAAACCATGGGTTTATGTACAATGTTTTTATCTTATTTTGGTGAATTTACATTGTAAAAGATATGTTTCAATTGTGATGCTATGTTTACAATATAAAATAGCATGTGTTTCATTAGCATCTCAT
Source organism: Chimonanthus salicifolius (assembly GCA_013350335.1). NCBI lineage: Eukaryota > Viridiplantae > Streptophyta > Magnoliopsida > Laurales > Calycanthaceae > Chimonanthus > Chimonanthus salicifolius. The sequence continues at coordinate 26,458,216 of CM023539.1, read as the reverse complement.
GCATGGTATGGGGTGAAGGATATGTAACCTGAGGGACCACACTCAGTCGAGGCGTTCGAAAAACCTATGTGGGATACCTTGATGTGCATTTCCATCAAGAAGAAACCGGAGGGGCCACACTCCGTCAGGGCGTCCGAAAGACCTATGTGGGGGTACTTATATGTACTTGTGATGGGTGGGACTTATTACATTTGACATCATGACATGGCATGGTTTATATGGTTTTTTAACATTATGATATTATTATATATGTTTTGTACTAACCATGTGTTATCCCTAAATGGAATACCTACTGGGCGCGTTATTCTAACGTCCTACTTCTACCCTAGTGGATGATATAGGAAATGAGGGGAACGATGAACGCGAAAAGGGACAAGCATAGGAGCTTGGATGCTTTTAGTTTATTTTGATTAAGTTACTTATGAATTTTGTAATTTGAGTAACTAGACTTCGGGCATGTAATAATTTAGATAATTTGCTATGGTTGGATGTTTAGTTGGATAATTATGTTATGTTAATTATTGATTAAAGACTTGAAGTACTTTGCTATCTAAAATAGAATACATCTAGGTTCTATTATAATTCCGCAGTTATGATTTTAATCCGCATGTTTATATTGTTATGTGTGAACCGTTTTCATGGACTTAGTCCATGCACACATAGGGTTGGCCAGTTAAGGGACGGGCTTTAGAAGTTCGGACTTAGCTCGCATCGTGACGTCCCGCTCTCTATCACTTTTTTTTAAAAAAAAAATAGACTCTGATTTTCGGAAAGCATAGTGAAAAAGGAGGGGCGTTACAGTTGGTATCAGAGCGAAACAAAAGGATTGAATCTTTTGAAGTAACATTAAAACGGTATCATGTCTCACTGACAGATAAGAATCCCAACTGACCGACTCTTCGGAGTCCGCTGTACGGGGGCCAGTATAATTTACTTCGTTAGACTCAGACGGAACATTCAATATGAGAACAACAATGGATGATAGCAAAGGAAGTACAGTCAAAATAATTGGATTTATCAAACACAGCAAAATATGATATATTTCCCCAATATACCCGAATTGAGAAACAAAACAATAAATACTTAGGGAATTCCCCAAAAACAAAGGAAAATCAAGAGTGTTTATTTGGAAATTTCCCCAAAAATAGGAAAATACAAACATTATGATGAAAACTAAGTCATGATATTTTTTTTAATGGCTTAGGGAAAAATGCCTCCAAAGAGGAATACCCGACAAAACCTAGAAAGGGAAGGAAAAGGAGGTAGAAAAATCTCAACATGAAGAGGAGGAACGACAATCTTGATATGAAGAGGAAGAACAAAATCCCACCAAGAGGAGGAGGAACAAAGCAACGTGAATATACCGGTGGTGCCTCTTGAACTACAAAACTTGGTTCAAGCGTGTAATGGCCCGGAATTTGTAAATCAACATATAGGTGGATGTTATTTATTTTAATGGTGGAAATTAGAAATTTGATGGAATAAATGGTGAATGGATCAAGATATGGGCAAAGGCCCAAGTGTGGCCCAATGGACTATGGATTGGATTTAAATTCATTTAAATGGTCAATGATGGTCAATTGGGCCAAGGGTGGTCCAATTGGGCCCAATACCCATGTGGGACCCAATGGATCAAGATGATGTAAGCTCTAAGGTAAATGGGTAAAAGGAAAATGTAATTGGGCCATGGGCCCAATGGAGATCCAATAAGTGGGAATGAATTGAATGGGTTTAAATCACCTAAGTTAATTTGAAATAGACCAAGGTGATGTGGCCAATTGGGACCCACCTCCACCTCACCAAGTGAGGTGGCGTGTGGACCCAAAGGTTGGTGGGGCCGACCACTATGGTTGAATTGGTCAACCATGGGTGTATGTATGAAGGCAATTTAAGCCAATGGAATTAAGTTCAAGTGGGAATTAGTTAACTTAACCTAATGACCCCATTAAGTAATTAATTAAGCTAAGTTAAAATGGTGGTCAAAAGGTGGTCAAATGGGAGATCAAGCCATCTTATCTCTAACACCATGAAAAACGTTGGGCATGGTGGTGGTTTATCCCAACCACCACCATAAAGCATATAAAATATCTTATGGGTGGTTGGGAGATTTAATGTAAAGTGTATCTTAACCGATCAAAGAAAAAGAGATGACTTCATCTCATCTCTCAAATTTCATCCTCATTTCACTCGTTCCTCTCTTTCACTCTCTCATGGCCGTCCCACACTAGGAAGAGAAAGAAGAAGGAAAATTTGGAAGAAGAAGGAGAAGAGCTTAGGGAGAGGAAGAAAAGCCAAGAGTTGGCCCACCATCTCAAGGTAAAAACCTTGAGACACCTTCTCATCTCCATTCTTCCCTTCTCACTCTCAAATCTAACCTTACTTTGGCCGAACCCAAGCCTTGAGGTTTTCACCATGGATCAAGAATCTTAGCCGATCAAACAAGGAGAGGAAGAAAAAAGGAGGCCAATGAGTCCGATGGGAGCAAAGGAAGTCGGAGGAGACGACGGATTGTAAGTATTTTCTAAAACAAGAGATTTGGATTTTCTTAGGGTTTAAAAGGCTATGAAATCCATTTCTTGGATTTAGAGGTGGCCAAATCATGGCCTTGGATCTCAAATCTATCAAGTGGAAGGATGGAAAGTGGACAAAACCCTAATGGGTAAATTAGGGTTAAGGAAAAATAAATGGATTAAGGATGTAATGTATTTAAATTATTTAAGCATGGAATTACGTAAATTTGGAAGAAAATTATGGGCCATAGGGTTCGGCCATGTAGTATGGCCGAACCCCATGGTAAATGGTTGAGGATTTTAATTAGGGTTTTAAGGTTTAAAGCCATGGAGAATGATTATGATTTTTAGGTTTGTAAATGATTAAATGTTGGAAAATTTAAAGGGGTTTAAATGAGGAAAAATCATGGAGTGTGTGAATGATTTTGTGGCCTCAAGAGGCATAGGAAAATGACGGATCATGAGCCATGGGTTTGGCCATGGTGTATGGCCGAACCCTATGATGATCAAATGGTGGATTTAATGGTTATGAATTATGGAAAAATAAATGGGGAATGTTGGTGGTGTTGATGGACCAATGTGAACCTAATGTTGATAGTTGGGATGGGAATGTGGTTAAGTAATGGACTTAAATGTGATTAAGGAATGATGAATCAAATGTATGGTTTAGGTTCTCTCAATGGAGGGACTTATGATGAATTTAATGTGTAACCAAAGACTAAGGAAAATGGAGATTTGGTTAAGTTAAAAGGGGCTGATTTTTAATGAACCCAATGGTAGATCATTTTTGGCCTAAGACTAATGTGTATGTATATGTTTAAATGAATGGAGTTTAGGTTAAATTAAATGGCTGATGTAAATGATCTTGTGATATGGGTGATGGGTCAATTATGGACCCAAGGTGTGGCTAAGAATGATGATTTGATTATAAGTCATTTTTGTGGGTAAAGAAAGGGTTTATGTATGTGGTTAATTAATGTGGATTAAGTTAAAAAAAAGGGTTGTTTTAATGATATTATGGCATGATTAAATGGGTCAATAATGGACTAGTTATTAATGATTTTGAAGGTTTTGAATGAAAGAATAATAGTAATTTTTAAAGGGGTTTTTAAATGAGGGAATCCATGGATGAAGGTTAATGTTTTATGGTCTTAAATGTCACCAACGAATGATGAACCCTTGACCCATTTTTATGAACCACTTGATGGGCTAGGTATAGGGTTATGAGTATGTTTACATGGATGGAGATTAGGTTAATTAAATGGTTGATTTCTAATGTGGTTGTGTCATGGTTAATGAGACATCAATGGACCCATTTTATGAACCAATTGATGGACTAAGGTTAAGGTATATGCGTATGGATAAATTAATGGGGATTAGAAAATCAAGTGTCTAATTTGTGATGATGTTATGGCTAAGGAGTCATTAAGGGATCCAAGTCTATGGATCAATTGATGGGCTAAGTATGGGGTTATATATGTGTTGAATGAATAAAGGTTAAGTAAATTAAATGGTTGATTTCAATGATCTTATGACATGGTTGAGGGGTCATTAACGAACCTAAGTTATGGAACATTAATGGATCTACTGTATGGATCAATTATGAACCAAAAATGTACATGGATTAAGTGAATGAGTAACCATGGAAGAGTAGTGGCAAAACTGTAAATATTGGCAAAAATGAAGAAACCCATGGGAGATGATCATGGACTAAGGGACTCTAAGTAATAACTTTATATGTGATTAATAAAGCCTAGGGTGATTGAGTTTTAGACTCATATAATTAAAATATTTAATGGATTAAACTGAACCCACAAAACTACATAGTGAGGTTCGGCCATGGTGTATGGCCGAACCCCACTAAGGTATGATTATTGGACTTAATAATGGTTAAAAACATGGACTAATTGATAATGTATAATAAGGTACTAGACATCGCAAGCGGTACGTGATCGGTGACCGGATCATCGGACTGAAGCGAAAAAGGACGCTGGTCGGTATTCGGTAGGATTTCTACCTTTTTGTAAGCCATGGATTGAGTGATGGTTTCTTTGAATTATTTTGGAAATTATACGGTTTGTTTTAAGTTGGATTTTGAATTTAGTATTATGTGATATCTTCCTTTAATTTATTTTGGTAAGCATATGGTTGTTTTAATATGGGCTTTAAGGCTATGGTGTGTATATTGATGCTTTGCTTGATCTACTTTTGATAATCAAATTGTATGTTTTATTGATGGGATTTTAAATGCCATAGTTTGTGTTATCATATTTATTACATGGCATATGGCATCTACATCTCATGCATGACATGGGAGGGATATGACAGGGGAAGGATGAAATGAAACCGGAGTCCATGCTCCGTCGGGGCGACCGAAAAGCAAACATGGGGACACCTTGACGAGGTTTTGCCGTCAAGTGGAATGATTTGTGATTGTTTATATCTGGACGAGGTTTTGCCGTCTAGGGGGATGATTTGTGATTGTTTATGTCTGGATGAGGTTTTGTCGTCCAGCGGAATGATTTGTGATTATTTATATCTGGACGAGGATTTGTCGTCCAGGGGAATGATTTGTGATTATTTATATCTGGACGAGGTTTTGCCGTCCAGGGGAATGATTTGTGATTATTTATATCTGGAGGAGGTTTTGCCGTCCAAGGGAATGATTTTTGATTGTTTATACCTTGACGAGGTTTTTCCGTGAAGGGGGATATGACAGCATAATGGTATGGATGATTGGTGGGATTCATAACACAGACACCCATGGCATAGCATTCATTCTATGGTTTTTCGTTATGATATTATCTATATGTTTTGTTTTCACTAATCCATGTGTTAGCCCTACTCGGAGTCCTAGTGGGCGCGTTGTCTAACGCCCTACTTCTACCCTAGCTGATGACACAAGAGACGGCGGAGCAGAAGGACGAAATGGGAGCAAAGCTTAGGAGCTTGGGGAGACAGACTATTTAGTTTATTCAAGTTTAATTTGGAAATGTATTTGATAGCTTAGCTCGTCGGAATGTAATATTTTAGATTAATCGCTATGTTTTGGATTTTATATTGGATATTATGTTGTTGAGGTATTTTGGTAATTAAATGAATGTATCTTCCCTGCTAACTCAAATTTGTAGGACAGTCTTTATTCTAATTCCGCACGTAGTTTAATATTCCGCGAGCTACTTCTATGTGTGAATCATTCTCCATGGACTTCGTTCCACACACACGTAGGATTGGCCAGTTAAGGGCCGGGCATTAGAAGCTCGGACTTAACTTGCGTCGTGAAGTCCGCGCCCTTTGTCACTCTGCTTTTCAAAAAAAAAAAATAGACTCTGATTTCGGTGAAAAGGGGCAGGCGTTACAGTTGGTATTCGAAGCGAACTGAGAAGAATGAATCTCTCGAAGTAAGACTAAGACGGTTGCATGTCTCACTGACAGCTAAGAATCCCAACCGACCGATTCTTCGGAGTCCGCTGCACGGTGGCCGGGTTAATTTACTTCGATTGACTCAAACGGAAGCATTCAATCTGAGAACAACGTTTGACGAAAAGGAATGATAGCAAGGGAAGAAAAATTCATTCTAAGTTAGATTTATCAGACATAGCAAGATAGGGCTTATTTCCCCCAAAAATGAGAACACTATATTTGATACTTAGGAAATTTTCCCCCCAAGAACAAGGTATACTCACTTAGCAAATTTCCCCCTGAATTGATGAAACAGTGATAGATTTATCAAATGTAGCAAAGTAGGATGCATTTCCCCGGTATCCCCAATTTGAACAACAAACAATAGGAATTTAGAGATTCCCCCCCCCCCCCCCCGAAACGAAGGAAAACAAAGAGTGATGATTTGGCAATTTCCCCCAAACAAAATACATTGTACTATACATAAGAAATTCCCCAAAACTAAGTATGATTATTTGGTGATGATGCAGGGTCTTCTATGGAAGATTAGGATAAGAAAGGGTAAGGAAAAGTCAAGGAAAAGGGAAAGATTTTGTAAAGGTTGTGGGTATGTTATAAAGGGTTTGTGCTAACCCTACCAAACCTTGTAATATGATGAAAGTTCGAATAATTTTCAATAAAGTATTCAAATTTAAGAGTTTACAAGGATTTGGGCATGGAGATGTATGTGACGGGGCCACTTGTTTTTATTGAGACGTGGTATGGGTACGTCCCTCACCGGATATTGATGAGATAAGTGTATAGATTTTGTGAGTATGGCTTAGAGTAGCCATGAAACTATGGGAACCTCGATGTGAAATACGAAGACTGGGTCTCGTAGGGTTACCATTGAGGAGTGGGTCCCTCGCATGCTACGCGCTGGAGGACGCTCTCACGGCTATTTCGCACACTTGACGTGCATGGATGCACAGAGCTAGGTACTATTTTAGGCCGTAGGGGTGGTGCTAGTTTCGTTAGACGCGGACCGACTGCCTTAGAGCTTGACTGAATCACCCTTGGGGTGAAGGGATGCAGGGCGGGGTAGACATGATCACGTTGGACGTGGGTCTCCCGCTTAGTAAGTCATGGCAGTAAGTCTTGCTAGGGGTCGGGGTATATTTGTGATTTGATATGGTTGCCATAGTCAGGCAGTGACTCATTCGAGTGTAGTTTCTATGGATAAAATATCTCATGATAGATGATGGGTCTGGATTAATTATGATCTAGGATGGATTAGTTATGTCCATGAATGGATTATACCCTAAGGGGGGGGGGGTTATATTCATGGATAATTATTAATCATGGATAGATGATACTCACTGATATAGTGGCACCAAAGATGGATGTGTATAACCGCAGATGGTGATTCCCGTGGTGGTTTGGATTAATGTCAGTATCGGTACTATGGTAGACATGTCGGTAGTATGTGGACCTATTGGTCTCATAGATAACATATAGACCTAATGATTGGGACATGTTTCGATTTACGTCCCACGTTATAAGGAAAAGGTCTTAGTCGTATTACGACTTGTATCACAGGAAAGTTAGTGTGAGAGATACTCGGTATCATAGAAGTTATGAACAAAAGGTGTTAGTCACATAGTGACTTATATGCAAATAAGGTATGATTGCTTTTAAGAGATAGAACTAAGGGAAAGGTTAAGAGTCTAGTGAAGTTTGAATGGGAAACTATGGGCGACTGCAGAATGAGACTGATCACCTGACTCTGTAGTTGGCCGATGGAGTTCCAGGAGAGTGAAGCTAGAAACCTAGTTGAAATGGAATCAACAAAGGACTTGAGCATAGGCTCTTACTGGCATACTACCTCACACAGAGAGTAGACGAAAGAACGTATTGAATGAGTACGTATGGGAAATGTCTTGGTAGCAGATAAAGTGAAATAGAATACATTAATCTACATAAGATCGCAAATGGGTTCATGAGGAAAAGAGATAACATGAGACAGAGTAAATTTTGCAAAAATGAAACTCATAGGTTGATATGAGTGATGTTGATGTAATTAAGAGGTAATTGACACGATTGAACGGGAACAGTGAATAGACGCAGAAATGGAGGAGATATGGACCAAGATATCTACAGGCAAGGTGGTACCGGAATAGGAATTACGACCGTGATAGGGTCTTGTATTCCGAGAAGAGTTGCGGAAGGGAGTTGTTGGTTGAGGCACACCAAACCAAGCTCTCTATCCATCCGGGCAGCATCAAAATGTATCATGATCTTAAAAGACACTAGTGGTGGCATGGACTCAAGAGAGATGTGGCAGAGTTTGTTGCTCACTGCCTAACTTGTCAGCCGGTTAAGGCGGAACATCAGAAGCCGCCGGGTTTACTCAAACCCTTACCTGTACCTGAGTGGAAATGGGAGCACATCTCCATGGATTTTGTGACAGGATTGTCAAGGTCTTCCAAAGGCCACGATGCAATATGGGTCGTGGTGGATCGGTTGACCAAGTCTGCACATTTCCTTCCTGTCAAGACGACAGATTTATCAGAGACCTTGGGTGGACGGAACATCCGAGATATTATCAGACTATATGATGTACCTCGGACTATTGTGTCCGACAGAGATGGCCGATTTACTAGCAGGGTATGGCAGGGCATGCAATCGGCTATGAGGATCAACGTATTGACCAAGCACAGCATTCCACCCACAGACTGATGGACAGTCGGAGAGGACAATATAGATATTAGAGGATATGCTGAGAGCATGTACGCTGGATTTCAAGGGTGGATGGGAGGATCATTTGCCACTGGTGGAGTTCTCCTACAATAACAGTTACCAGGAAAGCCTTCAGATGGCTCCATTTGAGGCTTTGTATGGTAGGCCGTGTAGATCGCCAGTATATTGGACAGAGGCCGGTGAGCCTGCTCTAATTAGGCCGGAATGGGTTGCAGAGACTATGGCGCAGATTAAATTAATACGGCAACACCTACTCACTGCGCAGAGCCGTCAGAAGAGTTACGCCGACAAAAGGAGAAGGTTCCTCGAGTTTGAGGTGGGAGACTTGGTGTTTTTGAAAGTCTCACCACGGAAGGGACACATGAGATTCGAGAAGGAAGGAAAGCGATCGCCTAGATTTGTGGGAATGTTTCCAATACTGAAAAGGGTGGGGGAGGTAGCTTATCAGTTAGCACTTCCTCCACAGCTATCATCTTTGCATGATGTATTCCATGTGTCATGTTGCGGAAGTACAACCCGATCCGTCACATGTATTGAACGTACAAGATGTCGATGTACAAAGCGACGTGACGTATGTTGAAAAGTCGATCAGAGTGATCGGGAACGAACAGAGGGTATTGCGGAACCGCGCCATTCAGTGGTATGGGAACGACATGGCAATAAGGAAACCACTTGGGAACTTGAGTCAGAGATGAGAACCGTTCATCCGGAGCTCTTTGTATGAGATGTTTTGAACCTCTACTTCGCTCGAATTTTCAAGACGAAAATTTTAAAAGAGGATTGTATTGTAATGGCTCGGAATTTGTAAATCAATATATAGGTGGATGTTATTTATTTTAATGGTGGAAATTGGAAATTTGATGGAATAAATGGTGAATGGATCAAGATATGGGCAAATGCCCAAGTGTGGCCCAATGGACTATGGATTGGATTTAAATTCATTTAAAGGGTCAATGATGGTCAATTGGGCCAAGGGTGGTCCAATTGGGCCCAATACCCATGTGGGACCCAATGGATCAAGATGATGTAAGCTCTAAGGTAAATGGGTAAAAGGAAAATGTAATTGGGCCATGGGCCCAATGGGGATCCAATAAGTGGGAATGAATTGAATGGGTTTAAATCACCTGAGTTAATTTGAATTAGACCAAGGTGATATGGCCAATTGGGACCCACCTCCACCTCACCAAATGAGGTGGCGTGTGGACCCAAAGGTTGGTGGGGCCGACCACCATAGTTGAATTGGTCAACCATGGGTGTATGTATGAAGGCAATTTAAGCCAATGGAATTGAGTTCAAGTGGGAATTAGTTAACTTAACCTAATGACCCAATTAAGTAATTAATTAAGCTAAGTTAAAATGGTGGTCAAAAGGTGGTCAAATGGGAGACCAAGCCATCTTATCTCTAACACCATGAAATGTAATGGCCCGGAATTTGTAAATCAATATATATATATATATATATATATATATATATGTGTGTTATTATTTATTTTTAATGGTGGAAATTAGAAATTTGATGGAATAAATGGTGAATGGATCAAAATATGGACAAAGGCCCAACTAGGGCCCAATGGACTATGGATTGGATTTAAGTTTACTTAAAGGGTCAAAGATGGTCAATTGGGCCAAGGATGGTCAAATTGGGCCCAATACTCATTTGGGACCCAATGGATCAAGGTGATGTAAGCTCTAATGGTGATCCAATTAGTTGGAATGGACTTAGTTAAATTTAAATCACCTAAGTTGGTGGTGGAATGGCTAAGGTGATGTGGCCAATTGGGACCCACCTCCACCTCACCAAATGAGGTGGCATGCGGACCAAGGATTGGTGGGGCCGTCCACCATGGTTGAATTGGTCAACCATGGGTAAATGCATGAAGGAGTTTAAGTAAATGGAATTAAGTTAAAATGGGAATTAAATTAACCTAATTATCTAATTAATTAAATGTTTAAATTATCCAAAAGGGTGGTCAAATGGTCAAAAGGTAGAAGACCAAAAGCCATTTATCTATAACACATAAAATGTTGGGTGGTGGTTTATCTCAACCACCACCATGAATCTTAAAGCATAAAGCATAAACCATTAAAGTATGAAATATATCTTAAGGCATCAAAAAAAAAAAAAAGTTGGCTAGTTGTGTTTGTAGTGGTCCGAAATTTTTAAATTAATATAAATGTGGATATTATTTATTTTAGTGATGGAAATTAGAAAATTTGTGGATTAGATGGTAAATGGGCCAAAGTTTAGGCAAAGGCCCAAGTATGACCCAATGGATTATGGAGTTGATTTAAATTCATTTAAAGGGGCAATGAGGGTTACATGGGTCAAGAATGGCCAAATTGGGTCAAATACCCATTTGGGACCCAATGGGTCAAGATGGTTAAGCTCTAAGGTAAATGGGTAAGATGAAAGTGTAATTGGGCCATGGGCCCAATGGTGATTCATTTAGAATGAATGGAATGAAATTTAACTTACCTAAGTTATTTGGAATTAAATCAAGGTGATGTGGCCAAGTGGGACCCACCTCCACCTCATCAAGTGAGGTGGCGTGTGGGCCAAGGATTGGTGGGGCCGGCCACCATGGTGGAATTAGTCAACCATGGGTGGAAGTGTGAAGGTAAATTAAAGAGGTGAAATTAGGTTAAATGAAAATAAGTTAACCTAAATTAATAATTTAATTAATCAAGTGATTAAGTTAAGCAAATGGGGTTAAATTGGTCAAATGGGAGACCAAGCTACCCCACCTCAAATATGAAACACGTTGGGCTTGGTGGTGGTTTAGATAACCACCACCATAAAACAATTTACATATCTTCAAAATATCTTAGGGTTGTTGGGGTGATTAATGGTAAAGTGTAGTTAAGTTAAGCCTCATTTTCTTTCCCATTTCTTACCCTCTCTTCATCGTGCTCTCTCCATTTTTCATTCTCCATTGCCGTCCCATGCTCTAAGTGAAGGAGAGGAAGAGAGCTAAGGAGAAGAGAAGAGAAGAGAAGAAAGAAGTGGAATTTGGATGGAAATTACTCTAAGGTCAAGGTTACCATCTCCTCTCTCATCATCTCTCCCTCTCCCTCTCTTAAATTAAACCCTAACTTGGCCGATCCTAAGGTTGGGGGTTGCCACCATTGATCAAGCCTCTTGACCTATTAAAGATCAAGAGGAAGGAGAGAGGAGGCTAAGGAAACCGATGGGAGCGGCGGAAGTCGGAGGAGACGACGGATTGTGAGTATTTCTTAAACAAGAAATTTTGGATTTTTAGGGTTTAAGATTTGGGATTTATTTTTGTAGAATTTAATGGTGGTTACATAAATTTATGCTATGGATGTTAAACCCATCAAATGAGAGGGTGGAAGATGGAGGAAACCCTAAATGGGTAAATTAGGGTTAGGGTAAGAAAATAAATAAATAGATTATGTGCATTGGGTAATTTATGAAATTAAGAGTGGAATTAGGTTATTGGAAGGAAATCATGGGCCATAGGGTTCGGCCATGTAGCATGGCCGAACCCCATGATGGGTGATTAGCTAGTTGATGTAAATAATTAGGGTTTTAAAGAATGGAAGACAATGAGGGTTTTTAGCTAATGAAAGTTAGGGTTGTAAATGAATGCATGTGGGTAAGTTTTTAAAATGGTTTTATGATGAAAATGCAAATGGATTTTTATGGCATTGGAAGGTATAAAAGAGAATGAATTATGAACCATGGCCGAACCCTAGGTTGTTGTGTGTGAAGTTAATTAGAGTTTTAGGGTATGAAGCCATGGAAAAAAAATGGGAAGATTGATGAAATTAATATTTTGGTGAATGTAGGTATTTTGGAGCAATGAATGGTGGATCATGAAGGCCGAACCCTATGATGATGTAATGGTGATCAAATGATGGGTTTAAAGGATGGAAAAGATGGATTAATGTGTTAATGAGTTAGGGCTTCAAATGAACAAATGTAGTGATCCAAATGGGGCTAAGAGTAGTGGTTTAAAAGGGTGATTTAAACCACCTCAAGGAAGGATTTATTTTGAATCTAAATGGTGTAAATAGATCCAAAAAAATGGGGAAAGGACACCATGGGTTCGGCCATGGTGTATGGCCGAACCCATGGCCCAATTGTGATCCATTTTGGTGGGTTAAATTGGATGATGAATGGTGTGTGTGTGGCCTCCAAAGGAAATGAATGAGTAATGGACTCATTGACGTTAAATACATGAGTAAATCCCATGGGAAGAGTTGATGAATTAGGTATTTTGAACCCATGGCCATTGGTGAACCATTTAAAGGGTTAAATATGGGGTTATGGATGGGTTTAAATGAATAATGGTGAAATTAATAAAAAGGCTAATTTTAATGATGTTATGACATGGTTCAATGGGTCATTAATGGACCTAAGTTAGGGATCTAAGTCTATGATCAATTATGGATTAAATCATGCATGGATAAACGAGTGTTTAATCATGGAAAATGAGGTAGTGGCAAAACCGTAATTAGTGGCCAAATTCAAGAAGTCCATGGAAATTGATCATGGACTTAGGGGATCTAATGTAATAACCTTATAAGTGATTAATAAAGCCTAGGTGGCCGAATTTTAAGACTTATGGGATTAAAAGGTTTAATAGATGACATGGGACCCACAAAACCTAAATAGTGACCGGTTTTCATATGGGCCTAGAAATGGTTAAAACTTGAACTGATTTGGAAGTTTAATAAGGTATTGGATATCGCGGGCAGTACGCGTGACGGTAGCCGGACTATCGGACGAAAACGAAACGAAGACGCTAGTCGGTATTCTGTAGGATTCTAACCTTTTTTGTAGGCCATGGATTGAGTGATGGTTGCTTTGAATTATCTTGGAAATTATATGGGTTGTTTTAATATTGGTTTTGAATTATGTATTATGTAGGGGTTTTTACTTGATTTACTCTGGTAAGCATATAATTGGTTTAAAAAGGGTTTTTAAAGCTATGATGTGTTTATTGAGGCTTTACTTGATCTACTTTTGATAATCAAGTGATATGTTTGATTGATGGGATTTTTTTAAATGTCACGGTTGTTATTATATTCATTACATGGCATATGGCACCTACATCTCATGCATGGCATGGGAGGGATATGGCAGGGGAAGGATGAAATGAAACCGGAGTCCATGCTCCGTCGGGGCAACCGAGAACAGGCATGGGGACACCTTGACGAGGCTTTGCCGTCAAGGGGGATATTTTACGATTGGATCATATCTTGATGAGGTTTCTCCATCAAGAGGGTCATGGCACGATAATGGTATGGATTATATTTTGAACATTATGTATGGATGAAAAAGGGGCATTGTACAATGATGATGAGATTGATGGGTGGGATTCATGACATAAAACACCCATTGCATTACATTGTACCAAATGGCATGATTTTGATATAATATTTTTATATGCTTCGTTATCACTAATCCATGTGTTAGCCCTACTGGGCGCGTTGTCTAACGCCCTACTTCTACCCTAGCTGATGACGCAGGAGGTGGCGAAGCCGAAGGATGAGACGGGAGCCAAGCTAAGGAGCTTGGAAAGGAGTGCTAGATAGTTACTAATGTTTATTTTAGATAATGTAATTTGAAATAGTTTAGCTTGCCGGAAATGTAATATTTTAGACTTATTGCTATGTTTTGAATTTAGTGGTAAACATATGAAGTTATGGCATTTTGGTAATTAAATGATGAAATCTTCCCTGCTATCTAGAAAAGAAAATTTGGTAGGATAGTCTGTAATGTCTTTCCGCATTTAATGTAACTTTTTGTGAGCTTTCTTCTACGGGTAAACTATTCTCTATGGACTCCGTTCCACGCACCCGTAGGGTTGGCCAGTTAAGGGCCGGGCTTTAGAAGCTCGGACTTAACTCGCGTCGTGACGTCCGCACCCTTGTCACTTTAAAAAAGAAAAAAATAGACTCTGATTTCGGTGAAAAGGAGCGGGCGTTACAGTGTTGGGTCAAAAAGCATGAGAAATATCTCATGTGGGGTGGTTGGGAGAATTAATGTAAAGTGTAATTTAAGTAACCAAATGGGATAAGCCTTATATTTTCTTTTCTCTCTCTTTTCACTCTCATTTCATTCTTTTCCTCTCTTGCACTCTCTCCCACACTAGGCAGGGAGAAGAAGAAGAAAACTAAAGAAGAAGAAAGCTAGGGAGAAAAGAAGAGAAGGAGAGAAGAAAGAAGTGCAATTTTTAGTCCACCACTCTAAGATCAAGGTCTATTATCTTCCCTCTCATCATCTTCCTCTCTCCCTCTCTCAAGCAAACCCTACCTTAGCCGACCCTAAGCTTGGAGGTTTTCTCCGTTGATCAAGCATCTTGGCCGACCAAAGATCAAGAGGAAGGAGAAAGGAGGCTAAGGAAGCCGACGGGAGTGGCGAAAGTCGGAGGAGATGATGGATTGTAAGTGTTTCCTAAATAAGAGATTTGGATTTTTAGGGTTTAAGATTTGGGATTCATTTTTGTTAAAATTGATGGTGGCCAAATGATCATAGGCTTTGGATTTTAAATCCATTAAATGGAAGCATGGAGAATGTTTATGATTTTTAGGGTTGTAAATGATTGAATGTGGTAAGTTTTGTAAAGAGGTTTTAAATGAGAGAATCATAGGAGATGGAAAATGATTTTATTGACCGCAAAAAGAATGGTAGAGGGGGATGAACCCCGTGGTAGATGATTGAATTAATTTAATAGGGTTTCTAAGAATGGAAGCATGGAGAATGGTTTAGGGTTTTAAGTGCTTAATGATTAAATGTAGGTAATGTTTGAGGAGGTTTATTATGATGGAATCCATGAATAAAAGTAAGTGTCTTTATGGTCTAAAAGGGCACCAATGGAATGATGGGTCATGAACCATGGGTTCGGCCATGGTGTATGGCCGAACCCTATGGTGGTGTAGTGATGGATTTAATGGGTGTGGAAATATGGAATTATGATGGTTTCAAATGTGTAATTTGACCAAAGAAAAAAAATGGGATAAAGACATCATGGGTTCGGCCATGGTGTATGGCCGAACCCATGACCCATTTGTGGGTAAACTTATGGATAAATTTTGGTATGGTGTATGTGAGAAATGAATGAGGATTAGAGTGTTTAAATGGCTAATTTCTAGTGTTGTTATGTTATGCTTAATGAGACATCAATGGACCCATTTTGTGAACCAATTAAGGGCTAAGACTAATGTGTGTGTATATATTGAAATGAATGAGGTTTAGGTTAAATTAAATGGTTGATGTAAATGATCTTGTGATATGGGTGATGGGTCAATTATGGACCCAAGATATGGCTAAGAATGATGATTCAATAATAAGTCATTTTCATGGGCTAAGAAAGGGTTTATGTATGTGGCTAATTAATGTAGGTTAAGTTAAGAAAAAGGGTTGTTTTAATGATATTATGGCATGATTAAATGGGTCACAAATGGACTTAAGTGTATGGATCAATTATGAACTTAGTTAGGCGAGGGTGAATGATTGATTAACCATGGAGAAGAGGTAGTGGCAAAACCGTAATTAATAGCCAAATTCAAGAACTCCATGGGAGAGGACCATGGACTTAGGGGCACTAAATAATAAGTTTATGTATGGTTAAATAAAGCCTAGGAGGCTGATTTTTAGACTCATGTAATTAAAATATGTAATGGATTAAATGGGACCCATAAAACCTAAATAGTGACCGATTTTTCATATGGACTTGGAAATGATTAATGGGCTTAGAAATAGTAAAATGTGGACTCATTATGTGTATGTAATAAGGTATTGGATATCGCAAGTGGTGCATGATCGGAGACCGGATTATCGGACGGAAGCGAGAAAGGACGCTAGTCGGTATTCGGTAGGATTCCTACCTTTTTGTAAGCCATGGATTGAGTGATGGTTTCCTTGAATTAGTTTGGAAATGATATGGTTTGTTTTAAGATGGGTTTTGGATTTAATATCATGTGATGTATTCCTCTAATTTATTTTGTTAATCATGTGGTTGTTTTTAAGATGGGTTTTGGATTTTGGTATTATGTGATGGGTTTCCTTTGATTTATTTTGATAATCATGGCATTGTTTTTAAGATGGGTGTTATGACTATGAGTTACATATATTACATGGCATATGGCATCTACATCTCATGCATGGCATGGGAGGGATATGGTAGGGGAAGGATGAAATGAAACCGGAGTCCATGCTCGTCGGGGCGACTAAGAACAGGCATGGGGATAGCTTGATAGGCTATAACCGAAGTCCATGCTTCATCGGGGCGACCGAGAACATGCATGGGGATAGCCTGATAGGCTATAACCGGAGTCCATGCTCCGTCGGGGCGACCGAGAACAGGCATGGGGATAGCCTAATATGCTATAACCGGAGTCCATTTTCCATCGGGGCGACCGAGAACAGGCATGGGGACACATTGACGAGGCCTTGCCGTCAAGGGGGATATTTTATGATTGGTTATATCTTGACGAGGTTTTTCCGTCAAGGGGGATATGGCATCATGATAGTAAGGATGATGGGTGGGATACATGACATAAGACACCCATGGCATGGCATTCACTTTCTAGTTTTCATTATATATGATTATCTGTATGCTTGTTATCACTAATCCATGTGTTAGCCCTACTCGGAGTCCTACCGGGCGCGTTATCTAACGCTCTACTTCTACCCTAGCTGATGACGCAGGAGACGGAGGAAACGAAGGACGAGAAGGGAGCCAAGCGTAGGAACTTGGGAAGGCGTGCTAGATAGTGTACTGATGTTTATTTTGGAATATGTAAATTGAGTAATTTAGTTTGTCGGAATGCAATAATTTAGCTTCCTTACAATGTTTGGATGTTATTTTGGACATTATCAGTTTAAGGTATGTTAGAAATTAAATGAATGTATCTTCCCTGCTATCTCAAATGTGTAGGATAGTCTCTACGGTAATTTTTGCACGTAGTTAATATTCCACAAACTTACGTCTACGTGTGAACTATTCTCCGTGGACTTCGTTCCACGCACATGTAGGGTTGGCTAGTTAAGGGCCGGGCTATAGAAGCTCGGATTTAACTCGCGTCGTGACGTCCGCGCCCTTTGTCACTTTTTATTTAAAAAAAAAAAAATAGACTCTGATTTTTGGTGAAAAGGGGCTGGCGTTACATGAAAAACGTTGGGCATGGTGGTGGTTTATCCCAACCACCACCATAAAGCATATAAATATCTTATGGGTGGTTGGGAGATTTAATGTAAAGTGTATCTTAACCAATCAAAGAAAAAGAGATGACTTCATCTCATCTCTCAAATTTCATCCTCATTTCACTCGTTCCTCTCTTTCACTCTCTCATGGCCGTCCCACACTAGGGAGAGAAAGAAGAAGGAAAATTTGGAAGAAGAAGGAGAAGAGCTTAGGGAGAGGAAGAAAAGCCAAGAGTTGGCCCACCATCTCAAGGTAAAAACCTTGAGACACCTTCTCATCTCCATTATTCCCTTCTCACTTTCAAATCTAACCTTACTTTGGCCGAACCCAAGCCTTGAGGTTTTCACCATGGATCAAGCATCTTAGCCGATCAAACAAGGAGAGGAAGAAGAAAGGAGGCCAAGGAGTCCGACGGAAGCAAAGAAAGTCGGAGGAGACGACGGATTGTAAGTATTTTCTAAAACAAGAGATTTGGATTTTCTTAGGGTTTAAAAGGCTATGAAATCCATTTCTTGGATTTAGAGGTGGCCAAATCATGGCCTTGGATCTCAAATCTATCAAGTGGAAGGATGGAAAGTGGACAAAACCCTAATGGGTAAATTAGGGTTAAGGAAAAATAAATGGATTAAGGATGTAATGTATTTAAATTATTTAAGCATGGAATTATGTAAATTTGGAAGAAAATTATGGGTCATAGGGTTCGGCCATGTAGTATGGCCTACATGGCCGAACCCCATGGTAAATGGTTGAGAATTTTAATTAGGGTTTTAAGGTTTAAAGCCATGGAGAATGATTATGATTTTTAGGGTTGTAAATGATTAAATGTTGGAAAATTTAAAGGGGTTTAAATGAGGAAAAATCATGGAGTGTGTGAATGATTTTGTGGCCTCAAGAGGCATAGGAAAATGATGGATCATGAACCATGGGTTCGGCCATGGTGTATGGCCGAACCCTATGGTGATCAAACGGTGGATTTAATGGTTATGAATTATGGAAAAATAAATGGGGAATGTTGGTGGTGTTGATGGACCAGTGTGAACCTAATGTTGATAGTTGGGATGGGAATGTGGTTAAGTAATGGACTTAAATGTGATTAAGGAATGATGAATCAAATGTATGGTTTAGGTTCTCTCAATGGAGGGACTTATGATGAATCTAATGTGTAACCAAAGACCAAGGAAAATGGGGATTTGGTTAAGTTAAAAGGAGCTGATTTTTAATAAACCCAATGGTAGATCATTTTTGGCCTAAGACTAATGTGTATGTATATGTTTAAATGAATGGAGTTTAGGTTAAAATAAATGGCTGATGTAAATGATCTTGTGATATGGGTGATAGGTCAATTATGGACCCAAGGTGTGGCTAAGAATGATGATTTGATTATAAGTCATTTTTGTGGGCAAAGAAAGGGTTTATGTATGTGGTTAATTAATGTGGATTAAGTTAAAAAAAAAGGATGTTTTAATGATATTATGGCATGATTAAATGGGTCACTAATGGACTAGTTATTAATGATTTTGAAGGTTTTGAATGAAAGAATAATAGTAATTTTTAAAGGGGTTTTTAAATGAGGGAATCCATGGATGAAGGTTAATGTTTTATGGTCTTAAATGTCACCAACGAATGATGAACCCTTGACCCATTTTTATGAACCACTTGATGGGCTAGGTATAGGGTTATGAGTATGTTTACATGGATGGAGATTAGGTTAATTAAATGGTTGATTTCTAATGTGGTTGTGTCATGGTTAATGAGACATCAATGGACCCATTTTATGAACCAATTGATGGACTAAGGTTAAGGTATATGCGTATGGATAAATTAATGGGGATTAGAAAATCAAGTGTCTAATTTGTGATGATGTTATGGCTAAGGAGTCATTAAGGGATCCAAGTCTATGGATCAATTGATGGGCTAAGTATGGGGTTATATATGTGTTGAATGAATAAAGGTTAAGTAAATTAAATGGTTGATTTCAATGATCTTATGACATGGTTGAGGGGTCATTAACGAACCTAAGTTATGGAACATTAATGGATCTACTGTATGGATCAATTATGAACCAAAAATGTACATGGATTAAGTGAATGAGTAACCATGGAAGGGTAGTGGCAAAACTGTAAATATTGGCAAAAAATGAAGAAACCCATGGGAGATGATCATGGACTAAGGGACTCTAAGTAATAACTTTATATGTGATTAATAAAGCCTAGGGTGACTGAGTTTTGGACTCATATAATTAAAATATTTAATGGATTAAACTGAACCCACAAAACTACATAGTGAGGTTCGGCCATGGTGTATGGCCGAACCCCACTAAGGTATGATTAATGGACTTAATAATGGTTAAAAACATGGACTAATTGATAATGTATAATAAGGTACTGGACATCGTAAGCGGTACGTGATCGGTAACCGGATCATCGGACTGAAGCGAAAAAGGACGCTGGTCGGTATTCGGTAGGATTTCTACCTTTTTGTAAGCCATGGATTGAGTGATGGTTTCTTTGAATTATTTTGAAAATTATACGGTTTGTTTTAAGTTGGATTTTGAATTTAGTATTATGTGATGTCTTCCTTTAATTTATTTTGGTAAGCATATGGTTGTTTTAATATGGGCTTTAAGGCTATGGTGTGTATATTGATGCTTTGCTTGATCTACTTTTGATAATCAAATTGTATGTTTTATTGATGGGATTTTAAATGCCATGGTTTGTGTTATCATATTTATTACATGGCATATGGCATCTACATCTCATGCATGACATGGGAGGGATATGACATGGGAGGGATATGACAGGGGAAGGATGAAATGAAACCGGAGTCCATGCTCCGTCGGGGAGACCGAGTAGCAAACATGGGGAGACCTTGAAGAGGTTTTGCCGTCAAGGGGGATGATTTGTGATTGTTTATATCTGGACGAGGTTTTGCCGTCCAGGGGAATGATTTGTGATTGTTTATATCTGGACGAGGTTTTGCCGTCCAGGGGAATGATTTGTGATTGTTTATATCTGGACGAGGTTTTGCCGTCTAGCGGAATGATTTGTGATTGTTTATATCTGGACGAGGTTTTTCCGTCAAGGGGGATATGACAGCATAATGGTATGGATGATGGGTGGGAATCATAACACAGACACCCATGGCACAGCATTCATTCTATGGTTTTTCGTTATGATATTATCTTATGTTTTGTTATCACTAATCCATGTGTCAGCCCTACTTAGAGTCCTACTGGGCGCGTTGTCTAACGTCCCTACTTCTACCCTAGCTGATGACACAGGAGTCGACTGGAACAGAAGGACGAAATGGGAGCAAAGCTTAGGAGCCTGGGGAGACAGACTATTTAGTTTATTCAAGTTTAATTTGGAAATGTATTTGATAGCTTAGCTCGTCAGAATGTAATATTTTAGATTAATTGCTATGTTTTGGATTTTATTTTGGATATTATGTTGTTGAGGTATTTTGGTAATTAAATGAATGTATCTTCCCTGCTGTCTCAAATTTGTAGGACAGTCTTTATTCTAATTCTGCACGTAGTTTAATATTCCGCGAGCTACTTCTACGTTTGAATCATTCTCCATGGACTTCGTTCCACGCACACGTAGGGTTGGCCAGTTAAAGGCCTGGGCTTTAGGAGCTCGAACTTAACTCGCGTCGTGACGTCCGCGTCCCTTTATCATTCTGCTTTTCAAAAAAAAAATAGACTCTGATTTCGTTGAAAAGGGGCGGGTGTTACAAAGCGGGGGTCACTTCGGTGCTTCAACAGCACTTGAACGGGAATGGAACCACCAACGAGACCAATGACAGGAGCATGGTTAGGGACTTCCAGCAACAGCGCCCTCCTTATTTCAAAGGGTAAGAAGGGGCTGTCGGAGCAGAAAATTGGCTGAAGAAGATCACACAGATACTGACTCTATTGAAGATCACGAGTCATGCTGATAACATTTTACTGGCCACGTCACAACTGATCGACGATGCCGGTAAATGGTGGGAGGTGGTAGAGAAGCAGCGAGCACTTCTTCGGGAATGAGAGAGGACTGCAATGACTTGGGATCAGTTCTCAGCTACCTTCTTGGACCATTATTTTCCTGAGGAGGAGAAAGAGCGCCAGACTCAAGCTTTTCTATCTTTGGTACAAGGTACCATGACAGTGGCAGAGTACCACCCGGAGTTTCTCAGTTTGTCTTGCTATGCATTCTATATGGTGGATATAGAGTATCGAATGGCACACAAGTTTGAGCGGGGCCTTCGGTCAAGCATTAGGGCCAAGGTAACCATATTCAAGGCAGCTACATTGGCAGAGGTGGTCAGCAGGGCCACTATAGCAGAGCAAGAGATTGTTGAGTTAGTGCGTTTTGAGAACCGCCGAGCTCAGAGTGGGAGGGGTACATTTCAACCCAACAAGAAGTTCCAATCGAACTTTAGCAGACCCTCACCATCCACTGGGTCAACGGGGGGCTTTCGTCCCAATCATCCCTCCCCATCTGCATCAGTCACTCAGGCTCCCAAAGGGGTGAACAACTATTTTCATTGTGATCAGCCGGGCCATTTTAAGAGGGAATGCCCACAACTCAGCAAACCCTCTAATTCCAGAGGTTCATCTTGCCCACCAGCTAGACCAGCTAATTCACGAGGAGGCAGGACATTTAACCAGGCGGGACGAGGGCCTACAGGATCTGGACGGTTGTTTACCTTAGCTCCTCCAGCAGCAGAGGATCACTCTGTGATTCAAGGTATGGCGGTAGTCAGTAGTTCCTACACCTTTGCTTTATTTGATTCTGGAGCATCCCACTCTTTCATATATGCTGCATTCATATCTACAAATTGAACTTTAATGCAAAAATTGTCCACATCACTCAACATTGTATCCCCTGTCGGAGACACATCATTGGGGTTTATATGCACAGTAGTGAATACTGAACTCACTGGACTCAGATTTGAGTTCAACTATTTGGTACTCGATATGACAGAATACGATATTATCTTCGGCATGGACTGGTTGGTTAGTTTTCAGGTCAACATTGATTGCTATCGCCGGAGGGTGACATTTTGGTCACCCGAGGGAAAACAACATGTGGTGCAGACTGACAAACAAAGCAGACTACATGAAGGGTTGAGTCATCTAGTATTGAACAGTATCAGAATCAACAAGGCACCGGTGGCTGAACTTCCGGCAATAGAAAAGGACTATGCGGATGTATTCCCAACAGAACTCCCTAGCTTGCCTCCCATGAGGGAGATCAATTTTGAAATCAAGTTGTACCCTGGCACTGCACCAATGTCATTACCACACTACTGGATGGCACCAGCAGAGATGTCCAAGCTAAAGAAACAGATTGATGAACTGCTCAGACTGGGTTGCATCCGGAACAGTACATCGGCTTGGGGAGCTCCGGTTTTATTTGTGCAGAAGAAGGATGGTTCACTCCGTATGTATGTGGATTACCGAAAACTGAACCAGCTGGCGGTCAAAAACAAGTACCCTCTACCCAGATAGATGATCTATTTGATCAACTTAAAGGTTCCAGTCATTTCTCTAAGATTGACATGATGTCCGAATACCATCAAATCCAGGTTAGGGAGGAGGATATAGAAAAGACAGCCTTCAGAACGCGGTATGGATTATATGAGTTTGTAGTCATGCCGTTTGGACTCACCAATGCACCAGCTGTGTTCATGGATCTAATGAACAGGATTTTCCGTTCTTACTTGGACAATTTGTCATTGTATTTATTGATGACATTTTGATTTATTCCAAAACTCAGGAAGAACACACTGAGCACCTGAGGATAATTTTGGACACTTTGAGGAAAGGTTAACTTCTAGGGACATGTCATATCAGCAGAAGGAATAGCCGTGGACCAGGCTAAAGTGGCAGTAGTGGGAGAATGGAAAGCGTCAAAGAATGTAACCGAGATCCGTAGCTTCTTGGGATTGGCTGGTTACTATAGGAAGTTTATCATGGACTTCTCCAAGATAGCATCTCCACTTACCCGGTTCACTCAGAAAGGAGTCAAATTTGAGTGGTCAGATGTGTGCAACCGGAGATTTGAGGAGCTGAAAGATAGACTTACAACGGCTCCTATTTTGATTTTGCCAGAAAGAGGCAAGGGTTATGAGGTACAATGCGACGCTTCAGGAGAGGGACTTGGGTGCATCCTTAGTCAAACTCATCGTGTGGTGGCTTATGGTTCAAGACATTGAAAATACATGAACGCCTCTATCCTATGCACGATCTTGAACTAGCCGCAGTGGTCTTCGCTCTCAAAAGCTGGAGACATTATCTATATGGCGAGAAATTTGAAGTGTTTTCAGATCATAAGAGCTTGAAGTACTTGTTTGATCAGAAAGAGCTCAACCTGAGGCAACGCAGATGGATGGAATATCTGCAAGATTATGAGTTTGTACTTCGTTATCACCCTGGCAAGACAAGATGGCAGATGTCCTCAGCCGCATATCACATGCATCAGTGGCATGTTTGATCAGGACAGAATGGGAGATGCTGAATACCATTCGAGAGTTCAATTTATATAACAGTAACCATGGGAGTATTACAATTTGATCATACAGTCCAACATGGTTACCAAGATTGAACAGGAACAGTGGATAGACCCAGAAGTGGAGGAGATATGGGCCAAGATGTCTACTGGTGAAGTCATACTAGAATGGGAGTTACGACCAGGACAGGGTCTTGTATTCCGAGGAAGGATATATGTGCCTAAGAGCTGCAGAAAAGACTTACTGATTAAGGCACATCAGACCAAACTGTCTATTCATCAGGGCAGCACCAAGATGTACCACGACCTGAAGAGACATTACTGGTGGCACGGACTCAAGAGGGATGTGGCAGAATTTGTGGCTCATTGCTTAACTTGTCAGCAGGTTAAGACGGAACATCAGAAGCCACCAGGGTTACTCAAACCCTTACCAATGCCGGAATGGAAATGGGATCACATCTCCATGGATTTTACGACAAGGTTGCCAAGGTCTTCAAAGGGCAACGATGCGATATGGGTCGTGGTAGACCGACTGACCAAGTCTGCACATTTTCTTCCCATTAAGATGACAGACTCATCTGAGACTTTAGGTCGACGGTATATCAAGGATATCATCAGATTGCATGGTATTCCTCGGACTAGTGTGTCCGACAGAGATGGCCGATTCACAGGTAGAGTATGGCAGAGCATGTAGTCGGCCATGGGAACAGACCTACTGACAAGCACAACATTCCATCCACAGACTGATGGGCAGTTTGAGAGGACAATACAAACATTGGAGGATATGCTGAGAGCATGCATGCTAGATTTCAAGGGTGGATGGAAGGATCACTTGCCGTTGGTAGAATTCTCATACAACAACAGTTACCAGGCAAGCCTCCAGATGGCTCCATTTGAGGCATTATATGGTAGACTATGTAGATCATCTGTGTGCTGGATAGAGGCCGGTGAGCCTGCACTGATTGGACTTGAGTTGGTTACAGAGACTACAACGCAGATACAGTTGATACGGCAACATCTATTGACTGCGCAAAGTGGTCAGAAGAGCTATCCTGACAAGAAAAGGAGGTTCCTAGAATTTGAAGTGGGGGACATGGTATTTTTGAAAGTCTCGCCATGAAAGGGACACATGAGATTTGGAAAAAGGGGAAATTGTCGCCAAGATATGTGGGACTGTTTTCAATCATAAGAAGGATGGGGGACGTGGCTTACCAATTGGCACTCCTTTCACAGTTGGCATCTTTGCACGATGTATTCCATATATCGATGTTGAGGAAGTACAATCCTGATCCCTCTCATGTACTGAACATACAAGACATAAAGGTCCAAAGCGATGTGACATACGTCAAAAAGCCTGTCCGAGTGGTGGACACGGAG
This sequence comes from Chimonanthus salicifolius, assembly GCA_013350335.1. Taxonomy (NCBI): domain Eukaryota; kingdom Viridiplantae; phylum Streptophyta; class Magnoliopsida; order Laurales; family Calycanthaceae; genus Chimonanthus; species Chimonanthus salicifolius. The sequence goes on along the minus strand of CM023539.1, from coordinate 26,432,515 downwards.
CAAAGGGTATTACGGAACCGAGCGATCCAGTTTATCAAGGTGGTATGGGATCGACATGGCATTGAGGAAGCCAATTGGGAGCTCGAGTCAGAAATGAGAACAGCTCATCCTAAGCTATTTATGTAAATGTTTGAAACCTTACTTCACTCAATTTTCGGGATGATAATTTTAAAAAGAGGGTTGTATTGTAACACTTCGGAATTCCATGTTATCAATATTTATGGAATTTGCCATTTTAATTGTGAATTAACAGATATGAACCTTAGATGGGTAAGGTGTTGGGTCAATGGCTCAATTAGGACCCAACGGTTATGGTATAAGGTTCAATTTAAAATAAATGGGTAAGGCGCATTTAATTGGGTCAATGTTGCTATTTGGGTCAAAATGCCCAATTGGGACCCAATGGGTAGTGGTTAACTTAGTTGACCACCAAGTGAGTTCAAGTCTAATTAAATAGGCCTGAATTAAAATGGTAATGCAATATATTTATCGATGAGGATGACACACACGCATACACAAATCAATAAGGGATCTTGATTAAGTGGCATGCGCATAGAGGGAACTTGGAATGGAAGGTATTGATGGAAAGATTTTAGGAATGGGATATTGCTTTGGCCGTGTATGTGAGATATGCATATCCACATTGATGCGCTAGAGTATCTCTAAAAGAGGTCATTTCCCTTGATTAAGAGCGGTATTAAAGAATTACTAAATTGAAGGTCACAGCATCTTCTAAATATAGGACCGATTGGAAGAGAGGTAGCATAAGAGGGAAAGGGTGCACGGCATACACAAAGGAAGAGAGGACAGCCAACTTTGTGAAAGATCAAGAAGAAAGAGGAATACATAAAAAAAGAAGCTAAGGAAGAAAAGGATCGGAAGCACAAATCGAAGCGAAGGAAAACTTGAGGAGTCGCGGAACCGGTAAGTATTTTGATAATCTTGTTTAAAGAAAGGAACCATAGGGTTCGGCCATGGTGTATGGCCAAACCCCATGGAAGAAAGATTAAGGGATGAATGATGAGGTTTAATGAAAAGGATGAACCATAGGGTTCGGCCATGTTGTATGGCCGAACCCCATGGAAGGACATTGGTTATGTTTAATGGATTTTTAAGGATGAAAACCATGGGAGTGGTTAATAATTTAATTGGGTTTCAAAGCATGGAAAATCATAGATGAATGTGGATGATGTTAAAAGTTTTAAAATGGATATATGGCTAAAGATTCAATGATGAACCATAGGGCTCGGCCATGTTGTATGGCCGGACACCATGGAAAAGTTATTAAGGAATTTATATGGGTTTAAATGATTTTCAAGTGGAAGTAATAAACCATAGGGTTCGGCCATGTCACGCCCCGACCGGACCAGTGGGCCCGGAACGCGACTGATTTTTTTTTTTTTTGAAAGGAAAGTAAACTAATCCACAAGCACTCTTACTGGGCCGGATCAACAGTTAGGCCCAGCGGTTACGCATCAGCCCGCTAAGAGGACTCAAACATGTACCATAAGCATGCCCCATAGACATAGCAAAACAACACAATAACATCCATTAATAATAAGATCAAACAAATATTAACATTGATAAATCAATCCATAACATCGTCTCAAATGGCAACATAGCCGATTACAATAGTCAAATGCAAATTAAGTACCACATCCGGTACTTAATACAAAAATAACGGTTCCGAGAACCAACAGAAAGAGATCAGGGCATTCCGCTCCGGGGGAATCCCAAACACTGCCTTGGCTCAAACGCCCTAAGTTTGAAAGAGAGGGTCCTCCTCCTCGGGTTCATCGCCTGAAAGGTGAGTGGTGTGAGCTAACAAGCCCAGTGAAGGATAATTAACAGTGCACATTAAGCAAATAGTAAAACAGGTTAACAACGGTTAATATCACATGCTTGATAACAGTAAGCATAAACTCAAATAAGATAATAACATCATCAACTATCAATCACTGCCTTTATCCACCGTAACGCCTGCCGACTACACTGAGACCAGTATTAAGTCCCGACACGGTCAAAATACATCCTTGCAAGTACATCTCCGGCTCTTAAACGTAACCGGTACTGACACCCTCAAGTCAGCAACTGACGACAGCATGGTCCGCCCATGGTCCAGTAGACATAAACCATCTCTCATATGGCTGATATTGGTTCAATAGCCCAGGTACGTGGAAGCAGTCTTACATACACATACGGTCAACACCGTAATATCAAATCATCACAGCACTCTTACCATAGTGCATCATGTATAGGCACATGAGTGGGTTCATCAAAACCGAAACCACTCATTGCTCAAAATAACACTTGTTTACAAAATCTGCAGAGTTAAGTTCCCTCACCGTGATTGTGTGGTTTCGCGGTCTCTGTCAAACAACATACAAGTGCTCAATCAATATACATAACAAATACGTACATATACGTAGGATTTGGAAATCATATATTTTCCTACAAAATATCCGGGTTTAATGGAATGAGTCTCCTATTTGGTTTCTATCCTCTTTAAATCATCCACAAGATAATAATATAATAAACATAAGGGGCTCAGTCCAAACTCATATTGTCTTCTGGGCATTGACCAGATTGACTTATTGAGTAAGGTCTAGATCCTCGGGTCACTTCTCGGTTGTCTTCTGGATAGGACCAGAGCTGACATTTTGAGTAGGCCTCGAGGTCACCCAGTGCCCGACTATAGTGTCGTCCTGAAAGTGAATCACTCAGTTCCCGACTAATGTCGGACTGAAAGCGTACACAATAGTATTTACACTATAAATAATAAGAGAAAAAGGGGTTAGTACAATTTTAATTAACAGGGATGTATAAATCGTAACAAATAGTTAAACATATCAAACAAATAATAATCAAGATTAAAACAGTAATCAAACAATATTTTATTATTTTTCAAAACAGTGTTCCTCGGAACATCACTTCGGAACTTGGGTCAGTGGCTTCGGATCATCCGGACCACCTAAAACTGAGTCACTGGCCTCGGATCTTGAGGCCTGACTTCGGATCATCCGAAGACTGGGTCTCGGACCGTCCGAAGTCCATCCGAAACAGGAAGACAGAAACAGAGGTCTCGGTGGGTCTGAAATTCTCGGAACGTCCGAAGATTGGGTTCGGACCTTCCGAAGGTGTTCGGACCTTCCGAGATGGCTCGGTCCTTCCGAAAAGGGTCTGGCTTACCTCGGGCGAACTGGGCTTCGGGTTGAAGCTCGGAACGTCCGAGGGTCACAGCTCGGACCGTCCGAAGATCGGCTCTCGGACCTTCCGAGAGTCGTCTTCTCCAACTGTCTGCAACAGCAGACAGTCACGGCGGAAATGCACTGAAATGCGATTCCAGAAAGGGAGGGCTTCCTGGATTCGTTTTTCACATCCGTCTGGTCTGATGGACTCCTCTGAGAGTCCTTTTTCCATAGGGAGAGGTTTGGAGCTCAAAAGCTCAAAGGGTCATCCGATTTTAAGGGTAAATCCTCACGGGTACATGAAACCCATGGTTTTCCTTAAAATTTAAAACTGGTTTTTCTCAGTGAAAACAAGGTCAAAATCTGATTTTCTTGATTCTAAATCGGTTAGAATTTAAAAAGGAATGCAATGGATACCTTGGTTTTGATTCCTGGGTTGAAATTCAGATTTTTGAAAATCTTTCCTTAAGCTCACTGTTACTGAAAAACAGCAGCTCAGGGTCGGTCGGTCGGAAATCAAACAGAGAGCAGAGAAGAGAAGAATTGCTGGGATTTGAAACGGAAGAAGGGGCCTTGAATTTATAGGCTCCTCTCGCCGGAAAATCGGCTGAAATCCGATGGGACGGGACGGCAGAAGGTGATGATCACCGCCGAACGGCCAGTGCACGCGGCATGGCGTGTGCAGGCTGTTATGGTTTTGCAGATCAGTCCCTTGAAAATTTTCTATTTGCAGAAAGGTCCTATTTTTTTATAAAAACTGATTTTTAAACTATAAGTAATAAATTTAAAACTCCAAAATCAGATCCAACCTTACAGATGGGTTGGGTTTTTAAAACTTAGGTCACCATCAAAATTTCAGTTTTTATCTCTCAATAAAAACCTTTGATTTAAACAAAAATCACATTTTTCCCAAAATTACTTAATTAAACAAATGTAAAAATAACTAATTTGTAAACCTTATTTTGAGATGAAATGAAATATCTAGTTCAATATTAAAATGGTCTAACACCCAATACCATTTTCAAAATTTATCTCTTACCCGAAATTATTTAAAATAATTAAAACTCTCTTTCGGGCGATAAAATATCATTTTCTGAAAACTAAATTCATTTTAAACTTAGAAATGCAAATTATTCCATAAGGAGAGTATTATCAATCAAAAATAATCACCAATTCACACAATTTAGAGAAATAATCACAACAGGTGGTAAATTACCAAAATACCCCTCCAGCTGGACGGGCTGGATCTCTGAGCTCACGAGCTCGGATTGGGCCAAACTTGGGCTTTCCTCAAAGCCCTGACTGAAAACCTTGAGATCATCCGGTTAAAACACGAAATTTAGCTAAGACATGCTTAATTCGGGGCAGGGTATTACATCCTACCCTCCTAAAAGAAAATTTCGTCCCGAAATTTAGAACAAACCCTACCTTCTTGGCCTGTGAACAAGCCAGGGTACAGCTTCTGCATCGTCGATTCAGGTTCCCACGTCTCATGTTGCACGTCGCGATGTTGCCACAGCACTCGCACTAGGGTTATAGACTTCCTCCTGAGCTATTGAGTCCGACGTTCTAGAATCTCGACTGGTGCTTCTTCAAAAGTTAAGTCCTCTGATACCTCAATATCTTCAAAACTGATCACATGTGACGGGTCAGGCTCATACTTTCTTAACATAGACACGTGGAACGTACTATGCACTCTCTCCAAAGCCTGAGGAAGATCCAACTGATAGGCCACTTCACCTATCCTCTTCAAGATCTCAAAGGGTCCAACATATCGAGGTGATAGTTTTCCCTTGCGCCCGAACCGCTGTACTCCATGACGTGGTGCCACACGTAAGAAAACTCGGTCGCCAACTGCAAACTCCAAAGGTCGTCGCCTTTTGTCAGCATAACTCTTTTGTCTGCTCTGGGCTGTCTTGAGACGCTGTCTGATTACTTCAACTTGCTCTGACGTCTCACGCACTAGATCAGGTCCTAGTAGCGCTTTGTCTCCTACCTCTGTCCAACAAAGAGGTGACCTGCACGGTCTGCCATACAGAGCCTCGTAGGGTGCCATCTGCACACTGGAGTGATAACTGTTGTTGTAGACGAACTCGATCAAAGGCAAGTGATCTTCCCAACTTCCCCGCATATCCATCACACAAGCCCTTAGCATATCCTCTAGGGTTTGAATGGTTCTCTCTGACTGACCATCCGTCTGAGGGTGAAAAGCAGTGCTAAAGCACAGCTTAGTCCCCAACTCCTCTTGCAATCCTTGCCAAAACCTTGACACGAACCTCGGGTCTCTATCAGATACAATGGATACAGGCACTCCATGCAATCTGACTATCTCCTTCAAATACAATCTACTTAGAGTAGCCAAGGAATCCGTCTTCTTGATCGGTAGAAAGTGAGCTGACTTCGTCAATCGATCGACTATTACCCAAATAGCGTCGTTCTTCTTAGGAGACTTAGGAAAACCAGTTACAAAATCCATCGTGATATGCTCCCACTTCCATTCAGCCACTTCCAAAGGTTGCATCTTTCCACCGGGTCGTTGATGTTCCGCCTTCACTTGTTGACAAGTTAGGCACTTGGACACAAAATCTGCTACCTCGCGCTTCATACCTTTCCACCAGAAAAGTCGCCGCAAGTCACGATACATCTTTGTACCACCGGGATGCACTGCAAAGCGAGATCGATGAAAGTGATCAAGCACTTTCCTCCTGCACTCGTCCGATTTTGGCACGAACAGTCTATCTTTGAAAGTAAGACTTCCGTCTGCTTTGATCTTCCAATCCTCTAAAGTTGCTCCTCCTGAAAGCTGAGTTGCCAACTCCTTTGCTTCTGGGTCGCTTTGTTGTCCTTCCAACACCAAACTAACTACCTCGGGTTGCAGAACCAAACTATGGATTCTTGCTGACCCGCTTCCTTCGATCAGCTCCAGATCGTACTTGGACAGAACTTCGAGCATCTTCCATTGCAAGGATGCCATCCTCGCCACGTCGTTATGAGACTTCCTGCTCAAGGCATCGGCCACCACATTGGCTTTCCCCGGGTGATAGGAGAGACTGAAGTCATAATCTCCCAAGTACTCCATCCACCTACGCTGCCTCATATTCAAGTCTTTCTGAGTGAAGATATACTTGAGACTATGGTGATCAGAAAACACATTGAACTTCTCACCATATAAGTAATGTCTCCACAATTTCAACGAGAACACAACAGCTGCCAACTCCAAATCATGAGTCGGGTAGTTCTGCTCGTGTCCCTTCAATTGCCTGGAACCATAAGCTACTACCTTCCCCTCTTGCATCAGCACACAACCCAAACCAAACTTGGACGCGTCGCAATAAACATCGTAACCTCGTCCTTGCTCGGGTATCACTAACACTGGAGACGTCGTCAACTTCTCCTTCAGTTCCTGAAATGCTTTCTCACAAGCTTCGCTCCACTCGAACTTGACGTTCTTCCTCGTCAGCCGAGTCATCGGTACCGCGATCTGAGAGAAGTGCGGGATAAACTTTCGGTAATATCCTGCTAATCCCAGAAAGCTCCGGATCTCGAACACGCTCTTGGGACTCTCCCAAGTCTTCACGGTCTCTACCTTTGCTGGATCTACCGAGATTCCTCCTGGAGACACTACATGTCCCAGAAATTGCACTTGAGTCAACCAAAACTCACACTTGCTCAGCTTAGCAAACAGCTGATGCTCCCGAAGAGTCTGAAGAACAATCCGCAGATGACGCTCATGCTCCTCTTCTGATGACGAATAGATCAAGATATCGTCGATGAAGACTATCACGAACTCTCGCAGATACGGTCGAAACACCCGATTCATCAAGTCCATGAACATGGCTGGTGCGTTCGTCAAACCGAAAGGCATCACAACAAATTCGTACAAGCCGTACTGCGTCCGAAAAGCAGTCTTTGGAATGTCTTCCTCTCGAATCCGCAACTGATGGTAACCCGATCTCAAATCGATCTTCGAAAAACACTTCGATCCCCTCAAAAGATCAAAGAGGTCATCTATTCTAGGCAACGGATACTTATTCTTAATAGTTACCTGGTTAAGCCGCCGGTAATCTATACACATCCTCATCGATCCATCCTTCTTTTTCACAAAGAGAGCAGGTGCGCCCCACGGCGAGTTGCTCTGACGGATAAAACCAAGACTAAGAAGCTCTTCTACCTGCGTAGCTAGCTCTCTCTGCTCTGCCGGCGCCATCCGATAAGGTGCCATGGAAATTGGAGATGTTCCTGGCTGTAGGTCTATAACAAACTCTATCTCTCGGTGTGGAGGTAGCCCAGCCAACTGGTCAGGAAAAACATCCATAAACTCACACACCACCCGAGGAGCAACAGACCCTACACCACCTACATCTTCCCAACCCATGCTTGCCACCACACTACCGGGATACGCCCTAAGGCCAGAGAAAGTGACTCTCATCCTTTCATAGGGTACCAACTTCTCAACAAACCTCTCACCGGTTGAGGAGACCCCATGAATCCTCTTCTGAGGGCAGTCTATCAAGACTCCAAAAACAGACATCCAATCCACACCAAGGATGATGTCAAAGTCCGTCATTTCCAGAACTAGAAAATCATAAGACAACTCCACTCCGCTAATCTTCAAAATGCAAGATCTACACTCTTGATTTGCCAAAGCCTTCTTACCCAAAGGTGAAACTACCATTAGCGGGTTAACTACTTCTACAGGTTTCAAACCCAATCTAACACAACAAGTTCTAGAGATAAAGGAATGCGAAGCACCGGTATCAAACAACACTCGAGCCAAAAGACTGAAAAGATGAAGGGTACCTTCCATTACTGCGTTCTCCATTGGTTCCTCCTTCTGAGTCCCTAAAGAGTAGACTCTCCCTTGAGGACGCCCTCGTCCTCTCCCCTGATCGCTCCGAGGTGGTCCATTCCTCGGCGTCGCTGATCCTCTGGAAGCCTGCTGAGAACCTCTGCCGACAGATGGCTGCGCCACGGAGTAGGAAACTCCTGCGCCTTGCGAAGGTGCCGCTTTACCAGAAAAAGGACAATCCTTGAACAGGTGCCCGGTTTGCTTGCAGTGAAAACAAGCTCTCTCTCCTTTGGATTGACAGAATCTAGAAGTATGCCCTGGCTGATTGCAGGTGTAGCATACGATTGGCCGAGAGTCGGACCGACTGGACTGGCCCACACTAGGTTGGCTCTTCCTGAAGAAAGGCCTCTTCTGCTGATTGAACCTTGCCTTCTTGTTAGAAGAAGGTTTCTGAGAGCTGTCAGTGCTCCGGTTGATAGAGTCCACCGCTTCTACCTTCGAAGCGCGCTCGATGATCTCCTCCAGAGTGTTGAACACTAGGCCGGCCACTTGCCGCTGCAGGAAGGGTCTGAGTCCGTTCTCGAAATGCTGGATCTTCTCCTCCTCATTGGCTGCAATCCACGGCACAAACTGCATCAGGTCGATGTAGCGCATGGCATACTGTGCCACTGTATCTGAACCCTGCTGAATGTTGAGGAACTCTCTCTTCCTTGCTTCCTTCACCGTCTTTGGAAAGTAACGGGCCAGAAAGGCTGCAGAAAACTCCTCCCAAGTCATTGGCTCGTGATTACGAACCAAGCTCTTCGCCTCCCACCACTCGTAGGCGTTCCCTTCGAACTGATAAGTTGCCAAGGTCACACGTAAATCATCGGCGATTGCTAGGGTATTGAGGATTCGGCTAATCTGGGTTAGCCAGTTCCTCGCAGCGCTGGGGTCTTCTGTTCCCGAGAAGCTAGTCGGGTTCAGACGTTTGAACTCTTTCAGAGCCGAGGTGGCTCTCTCCTCTGGCGTTTGGACTGGCGGACGTCGCATATTTTCAGCTATCTGCTGAAATGCTTCAACCGCCGCTCGTATCGCCTCATTGGGTAGGTCACGGGGTGGAAGACCAGTCCTCCTCCCATGAAAGTTGGCTCGGTTTGCATTGGGTCCTGACATCTGTTATTTACACTTGTAAATATCATTAACCAAATTTTAAATTTTTTTTATCAAAGTAGAAGACACAAGTTGTAACAATTTCAATTAGAATTCATTCAACAATTTCAATACAAGTACAAAGGTTAGTAGGGTGTAAAAACCCTTCAAAATAACCAAACTTAACCCTTATAAGACAAAACTCCCTGATGCCCCCTAACAATGATTGATCTAATTCCCTGAAAAAGATCCTTCTTCACCACCAAAATAATAAAAGTTGTCTGGGCAGGCCTCAGATTTGTGCCCGTACACCCCACAAGTTAAACAGGGTATGATCCCCGGTCCTCCTACATAAGGACAATTGGTTCTGGCATTTCCATGTCCGCGGAGTCCGCAAACAGGGCAAATGACACTGGGTGGATAGGGGCAATAGATGAAATTGTGCCCTGCCTGATTGCAGAGCTCACACATCTCATCTTGATATTCGTCCAATGGCGGAGTGGCCGGAACATACTCTGGTGAACCGTTCTCCCCCACCGACTCCTCAGGAATTGGGACATCTCCCTCTTCCTCCTCAGGTTCAGCACCCACGTGGTATTCGGGGGATGCCACTACTACCTCCTCCCTAGGTGCAACCTCATCGAAATTTGGCGCACCGGAGTCATCTCCAGAATCTATGACGATAGGGTCGCTAGGTGTCCCCTGGAAGCACTCGGTATTATTGCTTGACATATCTGTATCACCAAACAAGGAAATGTCAATACAATAGCAATACTAGGGCAAAAACAAGTCTAACTAGGTAGTAACCCATCACAGTCCTAGAGTTGAGCCTACGCTCTGATACCAAGCTGTCACGCCCCGACCGACCAGTGGGCCCGGAACGCGACTGATTTTTTTTTTTTTTTGAAAGGAAAGTAAACTAATCCACAAGCACTCTTACTGGGCCGGATCAACAGTTAGGCCCAGCGGTTACGCATCAGCCCGCTAAGAGGACTCAAACATGTACCATAAGCATGCCCCATAGACATAGCAAAACAACACAATAACATCCATTAATAATAAGATCAAACAAATATTAACATTGATAAATCAATCCATAACATCGTCTCAAATGGCAACATAGCCGATTACAATAGTCAAATGCAAATTAAGTACCACATCCGGTACTTAATACAAAAATAACGGTTCCGAGAACCAACAGAAAGAGATCAGGGCATTCCGCTCCGGGGGAATCCCAAACACTGCCTTGGCTCAAACGCCCTAAGTTTGAAAGAGAGGGTCCTCCTCCTCGGGTTCATCGCCTGAAAGGTGAGTGGTGTGAGCTAACAAGCCCAGTGAAGGATAATTAACAGTGCACATTAAGCAAATAGTAAAACAGGTTAACAACGGTTAATATCACATGCTTGATAACAGTAAGCATAAACTCAAATAAGATAATAACATCATCAACTATCAATCACTGCCTTTATCCACCGTAACGCCTGCCGACTACACTGAGACCAGTATTAAGTCCCGACACGGTCAAAATACATCCTTGCAAGTACATCTCCGGCTCTTAAACGTAACCGGTACTGACACCCTCAAGTCAGCAACTGACGACAGCATGGTCCGCCCATGGTCCAGTAGACATAAACCATCTCTCATATGGCCGATATTGGTTCAATAGCCCAGGTACGTGGAAGCAGTCTTACATACACATACGGTCAACACCGTAATATCAAATCATCACAGCACTCTTACCATAGTGCATCATGTATAGGCACATGAGTGGGTTCATCAAAACCGAAACCACTCATTGCTCAAAATAACACCTGTTTACAAAATCTGCAGAGTTAAGTTCCCTCACCGTGATTGTGTGGTTTCGCGGTCTCTGTCAAACAACATACAAGTGCTCAATCAATATACATAACAAATACGTACATATACGTAGAATTTGGAAATCATATATTTTCCTACAAAATATCCGGGTTTAATGGAATGAGTCTCCTATTTGGTTTCTATCCTCTTTAAATCATCCACAAGATAATAATATAATAAACATAAGGGGCTCAGTCCAAACTCATATTGTCTTCTGGGCATTGACCAGATTGACTTATTGAGTAAGGTCTAGATCCTCGGGTCACTTCTCGGTTGTCTTCTGGATAGGACCAGAGCTGACATTTTGAGTAGGCCTCGAGGTCACTCAGTGCCCGACTATAGTGTCGTCCTGAAAGTGAATCACTCAGTTCCCGACTAATGTCGGACTGAAAGCGTATACAATAGTATTTACACTATAAATAATAAGAGAAAAAGGGGTTAGTACAATTTTAATTAACAGGGAGGTATAAATCGTAACAAATAGTTAAACATATCAAACAAATAATAATCAAGATTAAAACAGTAATCAAACAATATTTTATTATTTTTCAAAACAGTGTTCCTCGGAACATCACTTCGGAACTTGGGTCAGTGGCTTCGGATCATCCGGACCACCTAAAACTGAGTCACTGGCCTCGGATCTTGAGGCCTGACTTCGGATCATCCGAAGACTGGGTCTCGGACCGTCCGAAGTCCATCCGAAACAGGAAGACAGAAACAGAGGTCTCGGTGGGTCTGAAATTCTCGGAACGTCCGAAGATTGGGTTCGGACCTTCCGAAGGTGTTCGGACCTTCCGAGATGGCTCGGTCCTTCCGAAAAGGGTCTGGCTTACCTCGGGCGAACTGGGCTTCGGGTTGAAGCTCGGAACGTCCGAGGGTCACAGCTCGGACCGTCCGACGGTTCGGACCGTCCGAAGATCGGCTCTCGGACCTTCCGAGAGTCGTCTTCTCCAACTGTCTGCAACAGCAGACAGTCACGGCGGAAATGCACTGAAATGCGATTCCAGAAAGGGAGGGCTTCCTGGATTCGTTTTTCACATCCGTCTGGTCTGATGGACTCCTCTGAGAGTCCTCTTTCCATAGGGAGAGGTTTGGAGCTCAAAAGCTCAAAGGGTCATCCGATTTTAAGGGTAAATCCTCACGGGTACATGAAACCCATGGTTTTCCTTAAAATTTAAAACTGGTTTTTCTCAGTGAAAACAAGGTCAAAATCTGATTTTCTTGATTCTAAATCGGTTAGAATTTAAAAAGGAATGCAATGGATACCTTGGTTTTGATTCCTGGGTTGAAATTCAGATTTTTGAAAATCTTTCCTTAAGCTTACTGTTACTGAAAAACAGCAGCTCAGGGTCGGTCGGTCGGAAATCAAACAGAGAGCAGAGAAGAGAAGAATTGCTGGGATTTGAAACGGAAGAAGGGGCCTTGAATTTATAGGCTCCTCTCGCCGGAAAATCGGCTGAAATCCGATGGGACGGGACGGCAGAAGGTGATGATCACCGCCGAACGGCCAGTGCACGCGGCATGGCGTGTGCAGGCTGTTATGGTTTTGCAGATCAGTCCCTTGAAAATTTTCTATTTGCAGAAAGGTCCTATTTTTTTATAAAAACTGATTTTTAAACTATAAGTAATAAATTTAAAACTCCAAAATCAGATCCAACCTTACAGATGGGTTGGGTTTTTAAAACTTAGGTCACCATCAAAATTTCAGTTTTTATCTCTCAATAAAAACCTTTGATTTAAACAAAAATCACATTTTACCCAAAATTACTTAATTAAACAAATGTAAAAATAACTAATTTGTAAACCTTATTTTGAGATGAAATGAAATATCTAGTTCAATATTAAAATGGTCTAACACCCAATACCATTTTCAAAATTTATCTCTTACCCGAAATTATTTAAAATAATTAAAACTCTCTTTCGGGCGATAAAATATCATTTTCTGAAAACTAAATTCATTTTAAACTTAGAAATGCAAATTATTCCATAAGGAGAGTATTATCAATCAAAAATAATCACCAATTCACACAATTTAGAGAAATAATCACAACAGGTGGTAAATTACCAAAATACCCCTCCAGCTGGACGGGCTGGATCTCTGAGCTCACGAGCTCGGATTGGGCCAAACTTGGGCTTTCCTCAAAGCCCTGACTGAAAACCTCGAGATCATCCGGTTAAAACACGAAATTTAGCTAAGACATGCTTAATTCGGGGCAGGGTATTACATCCTACCCTCCTAAAAGAAAATTTCGTCCCGAAATTTAGAACAAACCCTACCTTCTTGGCCTGTGAACAAGCCAGGGTACAGCTTCTGCATCGTCGATTCAGGTTCCCACGTCTCATGTTGCACGTCGCGATGTTGCCACAGCACTCGCACTAGGGTTATAGACTTCCTCCTGAGCTCTTGAGTCCGACGTTCTAGAATCTCGACTGGTGCTTCTTCAAAAGTTAAGTCCTCTGATACCTCAATATCTTCAAAACTGATCACATGTGACGGGTCAGGCTCATACTTTCTTAACATAGACACGTGGAACGTACTATGCACTCTCTCCAAAGCCTGAGGAAGATCCAACTGATAGGCCACTTCACCTATCCTCTTCAAGATCTCAAAGGGTCCAACATATCGAGGTGATAGTTTTCCCTTGCGCCCGAACCGCTGTACTCCATGACGTGGTGCCACACGTAAGAAAACTCGGTCGCCAACTGCAAACTCCAAAGGTCGTCGCCTTTTGTCAGCATAACTCTTTTGTCTGCTCTGGGCTGTCTTGAGACGCTGTCTGATTACTTCAACTTGCTCTGACGTCTCACGCACTAGATCAGGTCCTAGTAGCGCTTTGTCTCCTACCTCTGTCCAACAAAGAGGTGACCTGCACGGTCTGCCATACAGAGCCTCGTAGGGTGCCATCTGCACACTGGAGTGATAACTGTTGTTGTAGACGAACTCGATCAAAGGCAAGTGATCTTCCCAACTTCCCCGCATATCCATCACACAAGCCCTTAGCATATCCTCTAGGGTTTGAATGGTTCTCTCTGACTGACCATCCGTCTGAGGGTGAAAAGCAGTGCTAAAGCACAGCTTAGTCCCCAACTCCTCTTGCAATCCTTGCCAAAACCTTGACACGAACCTCGGGTCTCTATCAGATACAATGGATACAGGCACTCCATGCAATCTGACTATCTCCTTCAAATACAATCTACTTAGAGTAGCCAAGGAATCCGTCTTCTTGATCGGTAGAAAGTGAGCTGACTTCGTCAATCGATCGACTATTACCCAAATAGCGTCGTTCTTCTTAGGAGACTTAGGAAAACCAGTTACAAAATCCATCGTGATATGCTCCCACTTCCATTCAGCCACTTCCAAAGGTTGCATCTTTCCACCGGGTCGTTGATGTTCCGCCTTCACTTGTTGACAAGTTAGGCACTTGGACACAAAATCTGCTACCTCGCGCTTCATACCTTTCCACCAGAAAAGTCGCCGCAAGTCACGATACATCTTTGTACCACCGGGATGCACTGCAAAGCGAGATCGATGAAAGTGATCAAGCACTTTCCTCCTGCACTCGTCCGATTTTGGCACGAACAGTCTATCTTTGAAAGTAAGACTTCCGTCTGCTTTGATCTTCCAATCCTCTAAAGTTGCTCCTCCTGAAAGCTGAGTTGCCAACTCCTTTGCTTCTGGGTCGCTTTGTTGTCCTTCCAACACCAAACTAACTACCTCGGGTTGCAGAACCAAACTATGGATTCTTGCTGACCCGCTTCCTTCGATCAGCTCCAGATCGTACTCGGACAGAACTTCGAGCATCTTCCATTGCAAGGATGCCATCCTCGCCACGTCGTTATGAGACTTCCTGCTCAAGGCATCGGCCACCACATTGGCTTTCCCCGGGTGATAGGAGAGACTGAAGTCATAATCTCCCAAGTACTCCATCCACCTACGCTGCCTCATATTCAAGTCTTTCTGAGTGAAGATATACTTGAGACTATGGTGATCAGAAAACACATTGAACTTCTCACCATATAAGTAATGTCTCCACAATTTCAACGAGAACACAACAGCTGCCAACTCCAAATCATGAGTCGGGTAGTTCTGCTCGTGTCCCTTCAATTGCCTGGAACCATAAGCTACTACCTTCCCCTCTTGCATCAGCACACAACCCAAACCAAACTTGGACGCGTCGCAATAAACATCGTAACCTCGTCCTTGCTCGGGTATCACTAACACTGGAGACGTCGTCAACTTCTCCTTCAGTTCCTGAAATGCTTTCTCACAAGCTTCGCTCCACTCGAACTTGACGTTCTTCCTCGTCAGCCGAGTCATCGGTACCGCGATCTGAGAGAAGTGCGGGATAAACTTTCGGTAATATCCTGCTAATCCCAGAAAGCTCCGGATCTCGAACACGCTCTTGGGACTCTCCCAAGTCTTCACGGTCTCTACCTTTGCTGGATCTACCGAGATTCCTCCTGGAGACACTACATGTCCCAGAAATTGCACTTGAGTCAACCAAAACTCACACTTGCTCAGCTTAGCAAACAGCTGATGCTCCCGAAGAGTCTGAAGAACAATCCGCAGATGACGCTCATGCTCCTCTTCTGATGACGAATAGATCAAGATATCGTCGATGAAGACTATCACGAACTCTCGCAGATACGGTCGAAACACCCGATTCATCAAGTCCATGAACATGGCTGGTGCGTTCGTCAAACCGAAAGGCATCACAACAAATTCGTACAAGCCGTACTGCGTCCGAAAAGCAGTCTTTGGAATGTCTTCCTCTCGAATCCGCAACTGATGGTAACCCGATCTCAAATCGATCTTCGAAAAACACTTCGATCCCCTCAAAAGATCAAAGAGGTCATCTATTCTAGGCAACGGATACTTATTCTTAATAGTTACCTGGTTAAGCCGCCGGTAATCTATACACATCCTCATCGATCCATCCTTCTTTTTCACAAAGAGAGCAGGTGCGCCCCACGGCGAGTTGCTCTGACGGATAAAACCAAGACTAAGAAGCTCTTCTACCTGCGTAGCTAGCTCTCTCTGCTCTGCCGGCGCCATCCGATAAGGTGCCATGGAAATTGGAGATGTTCCTGGCTGTAGGTCTATAACAAACTCTATCTCTCGGCGTGGAGGTAGCCCAGCCAACTGGTCAGGAAAAACATCCATAAACTCACACACCACCCGAGGAGCAACAGACCCTACACCACCTACATCTTCCCAACCCATGCTTGCCACCACACTACCGGGATACGCCCTAAGGCCAGAGAAAGTGACTCTCATCCTTTCATAGGGTACCAACTTCTCAACAAACCTCTCACCGGTTGAGGAGACCCCATGAATCCTCTTCTGAGGGCAGTCTATCAAGACTCCAAAAACAGACATCCAATCCACACCAAGGATGATGTCAAAGTCCGTCATTTCCAGAACTAGAAAATCATAAGACAACTCCACTCCGCTAATCTTCAAAATGCAAGATCTACACTCTTGGTTTGCCAAAGCCTTCTTACCCAAAGGTGAAACTACCATTAGCGGGTTAACTACTTCTACAGGTTTCAAACCCAATCTAACACAACAAGTTCTAGAGATAAAGGAATGCGAAGCACCGGTATCAAACAACACTCGAGCCAAAAGACTGAAAAGATGAAGGGTACCTTCCATTACTGCGTTCTCCATTGGTTCCTCCTTCTGAGTCCCTAAAGAGTAGACTCTCCCTTGAGGACGCCCTCGTCCTCTCCCCTGATCGCTCCGAGGTGGTCCGTTCCTCGGTGTCGCTGATCCTCTGGAAGCCTGCTGAGAACCTCTGCCGACAGATGGCTGCGCCACGGAGTAGGAAACTCCTGCGCCTTGTGAAGGTGCCGCTTTACCAGAAAAAGGACAATCCTTGAACAGGTGCCCGGTTTGCTTGCAGTGAAAACAAGCTCTCTCTCCTTTGGATTGACAGAATCTAGAAGTATGCCCTGGCTGATTGCAGGTGTAGCATACGATTGGCCGAGAGTCGGACCGACTGGACTGGCCCACACTAGGTTGGCTCTTCCTGAAGAAAGGCCTCTTCTGCTGATTGAACCTTGCCTTCTTGTTAGAAGAAGGTTTCTGAGAGCTGTCAGTGCTCCGGTTGATAGAGTCCACCGCTTCTACCTTCGAAGCGCGCTCGATGATCTCCTCCAGAGTGTTGAACACTAGGCCGGCCACTTGCCGCTGCAGGAAGGGTCTGAGTCCGTTCTCGAAATGCTGGATCTTCTCCTCCTCATTGGCTGCAATCCACGGCACAAACTGCATCAGGTCGATGTAGCGCATGGCATACTGTGCCACTGTATCTGAACCCTGCTGAATGTTGAGGAACTCTCTCTTCCTTGCTTCCTTCACCGTCTTTGGAAAGTAACGGGCCAGAAAGGCTGCAGAAAACTCCTCCCAAGTCATTGGCTCGTGATTACGAACCAAGCTCTTCGCCTCCCACCACTCGTAGGCGTTCCCTTCGAGCTGATAAGTTGCCAAGGTCACACGTAAATCATCGGCGATTGCTAGGGTATTGAGGATTCGGCTAATCTGGGTTAGCCAGTTCCTCGCAGCGCTGGGGTCTTCTGTTCCCGAGAAGCTAGTCGGGTTCAGACGTTTGAACTCTTTCAGAGCCGAGGTGGCTCTCTCCTCTGGCGTTTGGACTGGCGGACGTCGCATATTTTCAGCTATCTGCTGAAATGCTTCAACCGCCGCTCGTATCGCCTCATTGGGTAGGTCACGGGGTGGAAGACCAGTCCTCCTCCCACGAAAGTTGGCTCGGTTTGCGTTGGGTCCTGACATCTGTTATTTACACTTGTAAATATCATTAACCAAATTTTAAATTTTTTTATCAAAGTAGAAGACACAAGTTGTAACAATTTCAATTAGAATTCATTCAACAATTTCAATACAAGTACAAAGGTTAGTAGGGTGTAAAAACCCTTCAAAATAACCAAACTTAACCCTTATAAGACAAAACTCCCTGATGCCCCCTAACAATGATTGATCTAATTCCCTGAAAAAGATCCTTCTTCACCACCAAAATAATAAAAGTTGTCTGGGCAGGCCTCAGATTTGTGCCCGTACACCCCACAAGTTAAACAGGGTATGATCCCCGGTCCTCCTACATAAGGACAATTGGTTCTGGCATTTCCATGTCCGCGGAGTCCGCAAACAGGGCAAATGACACTGGGTGGATAGGGGCAATAGATGAAATTGTGCCCTGCCTGATTGCAGAGCTCACACATCTCATCTTGATATTCGTCCAATGGCGGAGTGGCCGGAACATACTCTGGTGAACCGTTCTCCCCCACCGACTCCTCAGGAATTGGGACATCTCCCTCTTCCTCCTCAGGTTCAGCACCCACGTGGTATTCGGGGGATGCCACTACTACCTCCTCCCTAGGTGCAACCTCATCGAAATTTGGCGCACCGGAGTCATCTCCAGAATCTATGACGATAGGGTCGCTAGGTGTCCCCTGGAAGCACTCGGTATTATTGCTTGACATATCTGTATCACCAAACAAGGAAATGTCAATACAATAGCAATACTAGGGCAAAAACAAGTCTAACTAGGTAGTAACCCATCACAGTCCTAGAGTTGAGCCTACGCTCTGATACCAAGCTGTCACGCCCCGACCCGACCAGTGGGCCCGGAACGCGACTGATTTTTTTTTTTTTTTTGAAAGGAAAGTAAACTAATCCACAAGCACTCTTACTGGGCCGGATCAACAGTTAGGCCCAGCGGTTACGCATCAGCCCGCTAAGAGGACTCAAACATGTACCATAAGCATGCCCCATAGACATAGCAAAACAACACAATAACATCCATTAATAATAAGATCAAACAAATATTAACATTGATAAATCAATCCATAACATCGTCTCAAATGGCAACATAGCCGATTACAATAGTCAAATGCAAATTAAGTACCACATCCGGTACTTAATACAAAAATAACGGTTCCGAGAACCAACAGAAAGAGATCAGGGCATTCCGCTCCGGGGGAATCCCAAACACTGCCTTGGCTCAAACGCCCTAAGTTTGAAAGAGAGGGTCCTCCTCCTCGGGTTCATCGCCTGAAAGGTGAGTGGTGTGAGCTAACAAGCCCAGTGAAGGATAATTAACAGTGCACATTAAGCAAATAGTAAAACAGGTTAACAACGGTTAATATCACATGCTTGATAACAGTAAGCATAAACTCAAATAAGATAATAACATCATCAACTATCAATCACTGCCTTTATCCACCGTAACGCCTGCCGACTACACTGAGACCAGTATTAAGTCCCGACACGGTCAAAATACATCCTTGCAAGTACATCTCCGGCTCTTAAACGTAACCGGTACTGACACCCTCAAGTCAGCAACTGACGACAGCATGGTCCGCCCATGGTCCAGTAGACATAAACCATCTCTCATATGGCCGATATTGGTTCAATAGCCCAGGTACGTGGAAGCAGTCTTACATACACATACGGTCAACACCGTAATATCAAATCATCACAGCACTCTTACCATAGTGCATCATGTATAGGCACATGAGTGGGTTCATCAAAACCGAAACCACTCATTGCTCAAAATAACACCTGTTTACAAAATCTGCAGAGTTAAGTTCCCTCACCGTGATTGTGTGGTTTCGCGGTCTCTGTCAAACAACATACAAGTGCTCAATCAATATACATAACAAATACGTACATATACGTAGAATTTGGAAATCATATATTTTCCTACAAAATATCCGGGTTTAATGGAATGAGTCTCCTATTTGGTTTCTATCCTCTTTAAATCATCCACAAGATAATAATATAATAAACATAAGGGGCTCAGTCCAAACTCATATTGTCTTCTGGGCATTGACCAGATTGACTTATTGAGTAAGGTCTAGATCCTCGGGTCACTTCTCGGTTGTCTTCTGGATAGGACCAGAGCTGACATTTTGAGTAGGCCTCGAGGTCACTCAGTGCCCGACTATAGTGTCGTCCTGAAAGTGAATCACTCAGTTCCCGACTAATGTCGGACTGAAAGCGTATACAATAGTATTTACACTATAAATAATAAGAGAAAAAGGGGTTAGTACAATTTTAATTAACAGGGAGGTATAAATCGTAACAAATAGTTAAACATATCAAACAAATAATAATCAAGATTAAAACAGTAATCAAACAATATTTTATTATTTTTCAAAACAGTGTTCCTCGGAACATCACTTCGGAACTTGGGTCAGTGGCTTCGGATCATCCGGACCACCTAAAACTGAGTCACTGGCCTCGGATCTTGAGGCCTGACTTCGGATCATCCGAAGACTGGGTCTCGGACCGTCCGAAGTCCATCCGAAACAGGAAGAACAGAAACAGAGGTCTCGGTGGGTCTGAAATTCTCGGAACGTCCGAAGATTGGGTTCGGACCTTCCGAAGGTGTTCGGACCTTCCGAGATGGCTCGGTCCTTCCGAAAAGGGTCTGGCTTACCTCGGGCGAACTGGGCTTCGGGTTGAAGCTCGGAACGTCCGAGGGTCACAGCTCGGACCGTCCGACGGTTCGGACCGTCCGAAGATCGGCTCTCGGACCTTCCGAGAGTCGTCTTCTCCAACTGTCTGCAACAGCAGACAGTCACGGCGGAAATGCACTGAAATGCGATTCCAGAAAGGGAGGGCTTCCTGGATTCGTTTTTCACATCCGTCTGGTCTGATGGACTCCTCTGAGAGTCCTCTTTCCATAGGGAGAGGTTTGGAGCTCAAAAGCTCAAAGGGTCATCCGATTTTAAGGGTAAATCCTCACGGGTACATGAAACCCATGGTTTTCCTTAAAATTTAAAACTGGTTTTTCTCAGTGAAAACAAGGTCAAAATCTGATTTTCTTGATTCTAAATCGGTTAGAATTTAAAAAGGAATGCAATGGATACCTTGGTTTTGATTCCTGGGTTGAAATTCAGATTTTTGAAAATCTTTCCTTAAGCTTACTGTTACTGAAAAACAGCAGCTCAGGGTCGGTCGGTCGGAAATCAAACAGAGAGCAGAGAAGAGAAGAATTGCTGGGATTTGAAACGGAAGAAGGGGCCTTGAATTTATAGGCTCCTCTCGCCGGAAAATCGGCTGAAATCCGATGGGACGGGACGGCAGAAGGTGATGATCACCGCCGAACGGCCAGTGCACGCGGCATGGCGTGTGCAGGCTGTTATGGTTTTGCAGATCAGTCCCTTGAAAATTTTCTATTTGCAGAAAGGTCCTATTTTTTATAAAAACTGATTTTTAAACTATAAGTAATAAATTTAAAACTCCAAAATCAGATCCAACCTTACAGATGGGTTGGGTTTTTAAAACTTAGGTCACCATCAAAATTTCAGTTTTTATCTCTCAATAAAAACCTTTGATTTAAACAAAAATCACATTTTTACCCAAAATTACTTAATTAAACAAATGTAAAAATAACTAATTTGTAAACCTTATTTTGAGATGAAATGAAATATCTAGTTCAATATTAAAATGGTCTAACACCCAATACCATTTTCAAAATTTATCTCTTACCCGAAATTATTTAAAATAATTAAAACTCTCTTTCGGGCGATAAAATATCATTTTCTGAAAACTAAATTCATTTTAAACTTAGAAATGCAAATTATTCCATAAGGAGAGTATTATCAATCAAAAATAATCACCAATTCACACAATTTAGAGAAATAATCACAACAGGTGGTAAATTACCAAAATACCCCTCCAGCTGGACGGGCTGGATCTCTGAGCTCACGAGCTCGGATTGGGCCAAACTTGGGCTTTCCTCAAAGCCCTGACTGAAAACCTTGAGATCATCCGGTTAAAACACGAAATTTAGCTAAGACATGCTTAATTCGGGGCAGGGTATTACAGGCCATGTTGTATGGCCGAACCCCATGGAAAGGATATTAGTAAATTATAATGGATTTAAAGGTGGAAAATAAGGAAGGAATGTTAATCATTTTAAATGGTATCAAGGTTGTAAATGGTGAAAGAACCATGGACCATGGGTTCGGCCATGGTGTATGGCCGAACCCCATGGAGAAAAACTAAGAGATATATTATGGATCTTGAGGTTAATTGATGAACCTAAATGAATGGTTAAACCCCACGGAGGAACATTGATTTATGGATTCAAGGATGGTAATTGATATAATGGAGAAATTAGAATTTAGACATCATGGCTTCGGCCATGTGTATGGCCGAACCACATGAAGCAATTTTATAGATATTATGTATATGAATATTTCAAATGAATGGAGAATTAATTGGAGGATACAAATATATGCTTATGGATTATGTTATTGGATTATGGGTTTTCGGTTATGTTGTTGGACCTAGAAATAAGGAGATGAAAGATCATGGGTTCGGCCATGATGTATGGCCGAACCCCATGAGGTGGGTTTCTCAATCAAAACATGGACTTAGGCATGTGTTAATGAATG
This sequence comes from Chimonanthus salicifolius, assembly GCA_013350335.1. Taxonomy (NCBI): domain Eukaryota; kingdom Viridiplantae; phylum Streptophyta; class Magnoliopsida; order Laurales; family Calycanthaceae; genus Chimonanthus; species Chimonanthus salicifolius. Next base: position 26,410,123 of record CM023539.1, on the reverse strand, counting down.
AAAGGTTTGGTTATGGATTTGTACAAATGGCAAGGATGTAAATAAGTAAAAATAATGGACCATGGGTTCGGCCATAGTGTATGGCCGAACCTCATGGGGAATGTTTGGTGAACTTAAGGTTTGATGTATGTTAGATGATTAATTTGCATATGATTAGATTAATGAATAAAAGGGGTATGATCTTGGACTTAAGTTAAGAGATCAAAGGACTCCAAAAGGGACTAAAAATCAAGTGGGTCAGGTTCCGCCATGTTGCATGGCTGAACCCCACCAAGACATATTTATGGACTTAAATATTGTAAATAAAGGGGGACACGTTTTTAATTGATTGATATATTATAAGGTAACGGGACCTTACAAGGTGTGTACGATTGTGAGCGGTTACCGGACAAAAACGCAAGGACACGTTAGTGGTCTTTGGTAAGATTCCACCTCTTTGAAACTATGGGTTTATGTACAATGTTTTCATCTTATTTTGGTGAATTTACATTGTAAAAGATATGTTTCAATTGTGAAGTTTTAATGCTAAGTTTACAATATAAAATAGCATGTGTTTCATTAGCATCTCATGCATGGCATGGGGTGAAGGATATGTAACCGGAGGGACCACACTCCGTCGAGGTGTCCGAAAAACCTATGTGGGATACCTTGATGGGCATTTCCCTCAAGAAGAAACCGGAGAGGCCACACTCCGTCGGGGCGTCTGAAAGTGTAACGCCCTGCCCTTTTTCACTCGCTTCTTCCAGTAAATTCAGACTTATTGTTTTTTTTTTTTTTATATAACAGAGTAGAGTGATAGAGTGTGGGACGTCACGACGCGAGCTAAGTCCGAACTTCCAAAGTCCGACCCTTAACTGGCCAACCCTATGTGTGTATGGACTCAGTCCATAAAACGGTTCACACATAGCAATATCAACTTACAGAATAAAATCATAACATGCGGAATCATAACATCAAAATGCGGAATCATAATAGAACCAAGTTCTATTCCATTCAGATAGCAAAGTACGTCAAGTCCTTGTCCATAATTAAAACATCATAATTATCCAATAAATCATCCAGCCATCTAAGTTATTACATTCAGTAATCTATATACTCAAATACAAGTTCATGAGTAACTTTATTCAAAACATATAAAATAATTCTTCCAAGCTCCTATGCCTGGCCCGTCTTACGTCCGTCATTCCCTTGATTTCCTGCGTCATCAACTAGGGTAGAAGTAGGGCGTTAGAACAACGCGCCCAGTAGGTATTCCAGTTATGGCTAACACATGGTTAGTACAAAACATATATAATAATATAGTGATGTCAAAACCATATAAAATCCATGCCATGCAATGATGACCAATGCAATGAGTCCCACCCATCACATGTACATAAATGTACCCACCACATAGGTCTTCCGGACGCCCCAGCGGAGTGTGGACCCTCTGGAATCTTCTTGATGGAAATCACATAAAGGTACCGCACATAGGTTTTTTGGACGCCCCGACAGAATGTGACCCCTCCGATTATAAATCCTCCGCCCCATGCCATGCATGAGATGCCAATGAAACACATGCTATTTTATAACATAAAACATAGCATTTAAAAATCACATTTGAAACATATCTAGCACATGCTATTTATACAAATAAACATAGCATATGAAATTCAACATAGAGTATATCCCTTGAAACATAATCTCGTCAAAAATAAGATAAAATACAAAGTACATAAACCCATGGTTTCAAAGAGGTGGAATCCTACCAAAGACCGTTCGCGAGTCCTTGCGTCTTTCGTCCAAGAATCGATCACCGATCGCGCACCGCTTGCGAGAGCCCGTTACCTTATAATATAATAATAAATCAACACCAAATCCTACTTGATTTACAAGGTTCTAAGTCCATAACAAAACCCCATAGGGTTCGGCCATATACCATGGACGAATCCATGGCTTACCATTTTTACACCTATTTACGAAAATGTCATCCATGGCTATCATTCCATAATCCCATCTTTTCAATCATTAAAACAATTGCCTTAGTTAATGTTTGATCCACAAGACAACTCATGGAGTTCGGCCATACATCATGGCAGAACCCATGATCTTTCAATTTAGGCGATATTTACTATTTTGCCACTAGCTTAGGTTTATGTCGTCCCATTAATCCAAACATCATATTAAATCCATACAATACATTCTACTTGATTCATGGGGTTCGGCCACACACCATGGCCGAACCCTATGACATCTTAGTTCCATCTTAGGTCCATAAAATAAGCTTAACCTATAGAATTAATTCATGGGGTTCGGCCAAGCACCATGGCCGAACCCTATGATGTCTAGGTTTCCTTTTTCCATCATCTTCCATTTTTAGCCAATCCATAATTGGATAGTTTCCAAATTTAGATTTCCTTAATTAGAAAGTTCTTAAATTAAAACTTTCTAATATAGTTTCCACCTTCCAAAAATAGAACTTTCCCCTTGTTAATCTCCTCCTTCTATTTTTAGAAACCTACTTAATTAAACAACCTTCTATAAATAAAAAGGTTTCCAAAAATACATCCTAGTGGGGTTCGGTCATACACCATGGCCGAACCTCACTCATGGCATCCAATCCATTTATTCCTTTTTTAAATCCAATCTTCCTTAATTAAACTCCACCTTCTATTATTAGATGGTTTCCATAATTAGATAGTTTCCTATATTAGAAACCATCTTTCCAAAATTGGAATGCTTTCCGATTTAACCAACTCCTTCCATCAACCATTCCCAATATAGTAACCATCTCCATGGGGTTCGGCCATACATCATGGCCGAATCCTATGGTTCATAATCTTGACCCTTATTTCAATCCATTAAAATTTCAACAATAATACTTACATAACTCCATTTTAATCAATTATAATCCCAAAATATAGTTGGTGGGGTTCGGGCATAGGCCATGGCCGAACCTCACCCCCTTCTTTACTATTCTTCTGATCCAACAACTTAGCATAATACCATCATGGTTCGGCCATGCAATGGCCGACCCACATCCCTAACCATGTCTCTATTTAAAATCCTCTTTTAAATCTAAAACCACCCAACTGTCCAAGATTTCCATTATTTAAAATTTAAGAACATAATCCCATAATTTTCCATGGCTTTCCATGGTTTCGATCCAACCAAATAAATCATGTCTTTCCATTAGAATCATAAAATCCATCCCCCCATCCTCTTCCATGGGGTTCGGCCCAACACCTTGGTTGAACCCTATGGTTCTTTATTTCAAAATAAATTCATCAATTAGATACTAACCTTTTCCGATTCCGGGCTCTTCTAATCTTTCTCCTTTCTTCTTACTTTTTCTCCAACCAAGAACACCTTCTTGTTGCTGCCTTTTCTTCTCTTGCTCTTTGCCATGTGAGAGGATGAGAGATTGAGAGAGATAGAGGGAGAGAATTCGACAATGAGGGTGTAAAACCGTGTACCCCTCTGTGTCTCCCCTTTTATGCAATTCCAATTGATCAACATAGAAAGTACTAAGATAGAAATTGTCCTTCCTCTTTGCTTCCCTCTTTCTAAGCTTCCACTCGGCCAATGCTAGGATAGCAATGCCGTGTACCCCTTGTCTTAGATTAGTAGTTGCCAACCTCCCTTTCTTAAATTAGTATGTGTCTAAGATAAACTATGCCCCATTGCCGTGTGCCCTTGTATTTAATTTAGACACTTCTTTTAATTAATTTATGATTATATGCATACCCTTTTTAAAAGATCCCATGCGGCTAATCCTAGGCTTTTACATCTAAAATTCGGCCATTCAATCTTTTATTTAAATGCATCACTAAATTAATTCAAACTCATTTAATTTTTAATAAAACCAATTCCACAATCAATTGGGTCCTAATTGGGTCATGGCCCAATTCTTTATCCATTTAAGATCCAATCTAAAATTCACCATTAAAATGGATAATTTCATAAAAATAATAAATTGAAGATCCGAGGTGTTACAATACAATCCTCTTTTTAAAATTTTCGTCTTGAAAATCGAGTGAAGTAGGGTTTCAAACATTTACCTAAATAACTCAGGATGAGCTTTTCTCATTTCCAACTCGAGTTCCCATGTAGCTTCCTCAATGCCATGTCGATCCCATACTATCTTGACAAACTGGATAGCTCGGTTTCGAAATACCCTTTGTTCTGTGTCCACCACTCGGACAGGCTTCTCGACGTATGTCACGTCTCTCTGAACCTCTATGTCTTGTATGTTCAGTACGTAAGAAGGATCAAGATTATACTTTCTCAACGTCAATATATGGAACACATCATGTAAAGATGCCCACTGTGATGGGAGTGCCAATTGATAAGCCACGTCCCCCCATCCGTTTTATGATAGAAAATGGTCCCACATATCTTGGCGATAATTTCTCTTTCTTTCCAAATCTCATGTGTCCCTTTCGTGGCGAGACTTTCAAGAACACCATGTCTCCCACTTCAAATTCAAGGAACCTCCTTCTCTTGTCAGCATAACTCTTCTGACGACTCTGCGCAGTCAATAAATGTTGTCGTATCAACTGTATTTGAGCCGTAGTCTCTGTAACCAATTCAGGTCCAATTAGTACAGGCTCACCGGCCTCTGTCCAGCACACTGGTGACCTACATGGTCTACCATATAATGCCTCAAATGGAGCCATCTGGAGGCTTGCCTGGTAACTGTTGTTGTACGAGAATTCTACCAATGGCAAGTGATCTTCCCAACTGCCCTGGAAGTCTAGCATGCAGGCTCTCAGCATTTCCTCCAATGTTTGTATTATTCGCTCTGACTGACCGTTGGTCTATTGATGGAAAGCTGTGTTGTATAACAAATTTGTCCCCATAGCCGACTGCCTACTCTACCATACCCTGCCAGTCAATCTGCCATTTCTGTCGGACACAATAGTCCTGGGTATACCATGTAGCCTGATGATGATATACCGCCGTCCCAAAATCTCAGACAAGTCTGTCATCTTGATAGGGAGAAAATGTGCAGACTTGGTCAGACGGTCTACTATAACCCAGATTGTATCATTACCCTTTGAAGACCTCGGCAGCCCTGTCACAAAGTCCATGGCAATGTGTTCCCACTTCTATTCGGGCACGGGTAGAGGTTTGAGAAGCTTTGTCAGCCTCTGATATTCTGTCTTGACTTGTTGACAAGTAAGGTAGTGAGAGACAAAGTCAGCCATGTCTCTTTTGAGTTCATGCCACCAATAATGCTTTTTCAGATCATGGTACATTTTGGTGCTACCCGGATGGATGGAGAGCTTTGATTGATGAGCTTCTGTCAACAACTCTCTCCTACAGCCTTGAGGTACATATGTCCTACCTTGGCATAAGAGACCTTGTCCAGGTCGTAATTCCCATTCTAGTATGACCTCTCCAGTCGACATCTTGGCCCATATTTCTACCACTTCAGGATCTGTCCGCTGCTCTTGTTCAATCTTGGAAACCATACTAGACTGTACCATCAGATTATACATGCTCCCACGATTTTTGATGTGCAAATTGAACTCTCGGATGGTCGTCAGCATTTTCCATTCTTTCATAATCAAACTGGTCACAGTTGCATGTGAAATGCGGCTGAGGGCATCCACCACTTTGTTTGCCTTGCAAGGGTGATATCACAGTGCAAATTAATAATCTTGTAGGTACTCCATCCATCTGCACTGTCTCAAATTGAGCTCATTTTGATCGAACAGATACTTTAAGCTCTTATGATTTGAAAAAACCTTAAATTTCTCACCATGTAGATAGTGTCTCCAGCTTTTGAAGGCGAAGACCACTGCAGCTAATTCCAGATCATGAGTGGGATGGTTGCATTCATGGATTTTCAGTTACCTTGAACCATATGACACTACATGATGACCTTGAGTGAGAGAGCACCCAAGTCCTACTCCTGAAGCATCATAGTATACTTCATATCCCTTGCCTCTCTCCGGCAAAATCAGAATGGGAACGGTGATAAGCTTGTGTTTCAGATCCTCAAACCTTCGATTGCACAGTTCAGGCCGTTCAAATTGACCCCTTTCTGAGTTAGTCGGGTGAGTGGAACCACAATCTTGGAGAAGTCCATAATAAATTTTCGATAGTAGCCAGCCAGTCCCAGAAAACTACAGATTTCGGACACATTCTTTGGAGCATTCCAGTCTCTAACCGCTGCTACTTTAGCCGAGTCCACAACTATTCTTCCTGCTGATATGGCGTGCCCCAAGAAGTTGACCTCAGATAACCAGAACTCGCACTTGCTTGCTTTGGCACATAACTGATTCTTCTTCATTGTGTCCAAGACTATCCTCACATGCTCAGCATGCTCCTCTTGATTGGCGGAATAAACCAGAATATCGTCAATGAAGACAATCACGAACTTATCTAGATAAGGACGGAATAGTTTGCTCATCAGATCCATGAACACGACTGGTGCATTTATGAGTCCAAAAGGCATGACCACATATTCATACAGTCCATACCGAGTTCTGAAGGCCGTCTTTTCTATGTCCTCATCCCTGACACAGATTTGATGGTAGCCTGACATAAGATCAATCTTGGAGAAATGGCTGGAGCCATTGAGTTGATTGAACAGATCATCAATTCTGGGCAGAGGGTACTTGTTCCTGACAGTCAGCTGATTCAACTTCCTGTAATCCACACACATCTGAAGAGTACCATCTTTCTTCTTTACGAACAATACCGATGCTCCCCAGGATGAGGTGCTGTGCTGGATGAATCCCAGTCTGAGCAACTCATCAATTTGTTTCTTCAGCTCTGACATTTCTGTAGGGGCCATCTGGTAATGATGCAATGATACAGGAGTAGTGCCAGGATAGAGCTTAATCTCGAAGTCAATCTCCCTTTTTGGAGGCAAACCAGGGAGTTCTATCGGGAATACCTCTGCGTAGTCTTTCACTACTACAGGTAGTTCAGCCACTTGTGCCTTGTCTAGTCTGATACTGTTCAGTACGAGATGGTTCATTTCTTTATGTAATCTCCTGGTCATAGGAATGCTCTGTCTATTGGCATGTACTATAAACCGTTTTCCCTCGGGTGACCAGAATATCACTTTACGAAGGTGACAGTCAATGCCTGCCTGAAAGGTAGCCAACCAATCCATGCCAAATATGATGTCGTATTCTGTCATCTCCAGTACCAGATACTTGAATTGAAATCTGAACTTAGCAAGTCCAGTGCCCACGGAGGTGTAGACCTAGTGATGTGTCTCCAACAGGGGATACAATAGTGAGTGCAATGGATAGTTGTTGTACTAGGATATCAGTAGCAAATATGAACGTAGCAGATATAAATGACTGGGATGTTCCTGAATCAAATAATGCAATAGCATAAAAACTACCAACTACTGCCATATTTTGAATCTCCGAGTGATCCACTGTCTCTAGAGGAGGAACTAAAGTATACAGCCGTCCAGATCCTGCCGGAATGGGTGCCCTTCCTGTCTGGTTGTGTGCCCTGGACACTTCGACTGAGCTGGCCGAGCTGGGGACAGAAAGAACCCCTGGAGTAAGAAGATATGTTGTTCTGTGGACACACCCTTTTGATATGGCCCTGCTAGCCACACTGATAACAGGCGATAACACCTCGAGGAGACTGTGGGACTGGTCCTGTTGTGGAGGGCTGACTGGGACGAAAACCACCAGTGGAAGCAGTGGAGGCTGAGGGTTTCCCAAAGTTGGGTCTGAATTTGTTGCGAGAGCGGAAATAATTTCCCCTGCTCTGGCTTTGTCTGTTCTCCACAAATCTGGTTGTCTCCATCGCTCTTGTTCGGCTATGCTGGCTCGACTGACCACCTCTGCCAAAGTAGTTGATTTGAAAATAGTGACTTTGGCTCTGATGCTAGGTCGCATGCCTCGCTCAAACTTTCGGGCCTTCTTATATTCCGTGTCCACTATGTATAGAGCATAGCATGATAGACAAAGGAATTCTTGATAGTACTCTGTGACGGTCATGGGGCCCTGGACCAAAGCTATGAATGCCTGTGTCTAGCGCTCTTTCTCCTCCTCTGGAAAGTAATGGTCCAGAAACATCCCAACGAACTGGTCCCAAGTCATCTTTGTTCTATTTGCCGCTGGAGTCTGCGCTTGTTGTTGTTCTATGACCTTCCACCATTTGCCTGCATCATCTACCAGTTGTGAGGTAGCCAGCAGTATTTGGTCCTGATCATTGGTGATCTGAAGTAGCTTCAAGCTCTTCATGATATTCTCAATCCAATTCTCTATCTTGCGGGTCCCTCATTCCGTCTAAAATAAGGGTGACACTACTGTTGGAAATCTCTGACCATTGTTCGGTCCTGGGATTCATTGGAAGTAGTGCCTCCATTGCTGTTCTGGTGTTGCTGTAGAACGAAGGTGACTACCTCCTGCACTAAGCTCTGTAGCTCGGGAAGTACCACAGGAATATTCACACTGTCCTCTCCCTCTTCCCTATTCGGGTTCTGTCGGGTATTTCTTATTCGTGGAGGCATTTTCTTAAGTCATCGAAACATTGGTTGACTTAGTTTTTCTTCTAAGGATTTGTGTTCAAATACTTTGAAATTATACTTGATCAAATAATCATAAGGGGGGGGAAGTTTTGCTTAGTTCTCCTATATATCACTTTGTGTTCTTTACTTGGGGAAAGTGCCTAAGTGACATCTTGTATTTCTTGTTTTGGGGATATTTCCTAGATATCACATAGTATTTCTCATTTGGGGGAAATTTCCTAAGTATAGTATCTCTTATTTGGGAAAATTTCCTAAGTATAGTATTTCTCATTTGGAGAAATTTCCTATAGTATTTCTCGTTTCGGGAAATTTCCTAAGTATCATATAGTGTTCCTTATTTTGGGGAAATCATGTAATTTTTCTTGTTTGGGAAATCATATAATGTTTCTTGTTTTGGGAAATCACATGATGTTTCTTGTTTGGAAATCTCCTAAGTATCATATATTGTTTCTTGTTCGGGGGTGGGAAAAGTAAACGACCTATTTCGCTATGTTTGATAATTCTACAATTTATAATGATTGTCCTTCCCTTGCTGTTGTTTTTCTCATCAAAGGTTGTTCTCAGATTGAATGCTTACAGTCTGATTCTCATCAAATTAAATTAATCTGGCCCCTGTGTAGTGGACTCTGAGAAGTCGATCAATTGGGATTCTCATATGTCAGTGAGACATGATACCGTATTAATCTTACTTTGCGAGACTCAAACCTTCAGGTTTCACTCTGATACCAACTGTAACACCCCACCCCTTTTAACTTGCATAAATCAGAGTATATATATATTAATAAGTGAGAGAGGACGGGCCGCTACGACGCGAGTCAAGTCCGAGTTTCCAAAACCTGACCCTTGACTGGCCATTATTATATGTGCGTCGATTAAGCCCACTAAAGCATTTACACACGCTTACCTTATTGCTTGCGGAATAATTTATATGAATAAGATACTATTCATTTTATTAACATCATTAGGCAAGGAAAGCTAATCACCATAAAAGTTAAATAAAACTAAAAATTATCAAACCATAGCAAATAAGTTCTAAAGTGTACCAAGTAGTCTAAATTATTATAATCCAAAATGCAAGTCCTCTGAATACATCATTGAAATCAAAACTAAGCAAATTAAACTTCAATCTTCCAAGCTCCTACTAATCCTTTTTCCATCACGCTTGGCTTCTTTCGGGTCCTATGTCCTTTTCCTTAGCATTTCATGTTTAAAATCTATAGGGTAGAAGTAGGACATTAGTCAACATGCCCAGTAGGTATTCCAATTAGGGTTAGGGTACACATAGGAGTAATATTAGAATATCATAAATCACGGGTTTATACATCATTAATGGCATATTTGTAAAAACATATTGTAAGTAATAAAACAACGCATGACATCCATGTCATAATCATGCTAACATAAGTGTCATGTCATGGGTGTCAATGCCAAATGAAATCCCACCCAATGTCCATACCCAATCACATCGTAAATCAATCAATGGTTTCCTTGGCCAATTATGTCCACAGTGTTTGAGGCGACAACCACCAGGGCACTGTATACCCATCCACAAATTAACCGGAATTGCCGGTGGAGTGTGGGCTCCTCCCTCTGCTCAGGGTTTCGGGACTGACTACCCAGGAGCTCTTTGCCCAATTACGCCATACTTTTTTATCAACCGGACGCGGCCAAATCTCAATGGTTCATATAGCTTCATATAAGCTAATCTCAAGCCTAAGTCTTGTCCGGACCACTCAGAACTTGGCTTGTTGGTCATATGTGTTCCCTCCCATGCCATGCATGCGGTAATGTATGCAAGAATCCCATTTCATTTAAAATACATCATATCACTGAAAATCAACTCATAATCATATACAATTTATTTAGCCAATGTATTCATCATATTTTGAATAAAACAAGTGTCATATTATACTCCATAATGTTCTCAATAAGATAGGAATCCCACCAATGTCCGATATACTATCCTTTCTTGTCTTGCAAGGATAACGCTAATGGTCATGTGAGACGAATCGCGATCCTTTGTTAGCCTCTTTACCTCATCAAATTCAAACATACATATTAGTTTGATTTTCCATTTTTATTTCATCATCCCTATTTTCATCTAAGTTCCATGTTCATTTCTCAACGCATTTATGTATCGTAGTCCTTAAATGGTCCCCATAAAAAAATAGGGTTCGGCCATGCAAGAGGCCGAACCTTGTTCTTTGATTCTTTTCTCCTTGAAATCCATCCTTAATCATGTTTAAACGTGGATTCCATCTTCAATACTTCCTCAATATATTTCCTACCCACTAGCCAAGGCTAGGGTTCGTCCATGTTGTAGTTGGTTTTCATCCTTTTGATCATCACATGTTCCTTTACAACGTTTCCCATCTCTTGATGGTTTTCAATATCCTTTTACCTTAGGCATTTTCTTATTTTTCTTAATCCATCCATCCAATCATAATCATAGCATGGGTTCGGCCATAGTGATCCCTTATGTTTGATTATTCCTCTCTCTTACAAGTTCTTAACAAGGATTCGTCAAAACCCTTAAAATATTAGACTTATGGATTTGACCGTATCTTGGCCGAATCCATAGTGATCCGGATACATCTCATGGTTGTTTTGATTCAACCCACAACCATCCTTTGGATGGATTTCCAACTCCATGACCTTATAACATTTTTGGTCGTTCATTCCAACCAACATGGAACCCATGGGTTCGGCCACACCATGGCCGAACCTATGGTTTCCTTAGATTAATCCCCATTGATTTTATTAATTCTAGGCATACCTTATCTCCCTAGACCTTTCCTTCAATGAGTTGTTCATCCTCTTTAGCTCTTCAATCTCCTTCTTTTCTTTTGATCTTTCTCTTCTTCCTTAGTTCTTCTTCTCATTTCTTTGTTCTTCAAAATCTTCAAGTGTAAGGAGGTAGAGGTGAGAGAGAGGAGAGGAGTGGAGAGAAGTTTTTGCCTTCCATCTTATCCTTTCATTTTCCCAACTTAAGACCTCTTAAAAGAAAACCCTAATTCAAGATTCAAAATTTAAAAGTGGACATGCCAAGTCACCACATGGCACTTGGGTCCCACTTTTGCCATGTCAATTGATGTGTCACCTCCACTTGTATGCCACCTCAATTCTACTTTCCCCCTCACTTGATGACGTGGCATCCTTGTATGTAGGCTTCCATATACCATTTTATTTTATTATTTTAATTCCATTATCCCCTCTTATTATGTAATTTATGTATGATGATCTAATTCATCAATTATTTTTAAATTAAGATCACCTATGATCCATTGGGTCTTAATTGGGTAATTGACCCATTTCCTTGCCCATATAATGTCCATTTCAACTTTTTAATTTCAAATTTAATTAAATTTCTCTGTTAATAAATAAAATTGCAATCCAAGTGGGCCCATCCAATAAATTTATAAGCTGAGGAAAATCCGGGGTGGTACATCTGAAAATACTTTTACAGGATTATATTTGGAAAAACCTGTACATAGCCATATTAAGTTTAGTCTGAAAAAGAAAAATATTCACGAGTCGAGTAATCACTAAATGAATACTAGTGGAGAGTTAACCAAGTGAGCTTTAGAGTCATTCTTTTCTTTTGAGGGTTATAAGCCAATTCAATTTTCTTTGGTAGTGCAAATAAGTAGTTGTTGATCTCATTATTCTCCATCTTGGTCATATTACTAAGAACGCCAACAAAATTGAGTTACTACACCTGAATTTTTTTTGAAATTTTTTTGAAACAAAGAAACCATCTTATGAAGCTTAGGATATGATATAGGCCATTTTTGGATCGTTTGGGCCTTCAAGCCTACCTATTTTTTGTTATCTTATCTTGATAGTTCCCTAGTTGAGCCTTCAAAATAGTCTATTTTATTGACTAACCATGTCTACCATATCCAACTCCTGTCCAGAAGTATGAGCCAATTGAAATATTTTCATGACCTACTCTTAAAGAAAGATTAGAGATGAAAAAAAATTGGGATGGTACTCTAAAACCAAGGGCACAAAAAAAAATAACAATAAAATAAAAATAAAGAAAATGGCATCCAAAAAAGGGAAACATCCAGACACCAAAAGAAGGATGTGAAGAAAAAAAATACTTAGAAAAGTGCTGAAAAGAGAAATAGAGGAAAAATATCCCACTCAAAATCATGAAGACCTCTAACTAATTCAAAGTATTTATCTTAAGAACCGTCTATCCTTCTTTGATTTGACCTGATCTCAAGCCACGTTTCGTCCTAAAAGAAGTCATATTGATCTTAGGTCTAAATAAGGTGTTTCAAGTGAAAAATAAAGGAAGAAAAATGATGGTATTTGACTTAACGTTCTCAGGAAAGTGGCACTTATTCATGAGATCATTCATTTTCTTTTGAATTGAGGCGTCTTTGTTAATGCATATATGAGATACTTTGATTTTGAATACATAAATTCAGCTCACATATACTTGAGAGAAAATGAACCCAAACCTCTGAGTGTTAATTTTTCTGAGAGATATATCTAGTGAGGTTTGCAGTCAAAGCGCATTTTCCAATGGTGTGAACAAAACTTGGGTCTATTTGGAAAAATAAGTCTATCTTAAGATTGGCTAAGCACACACCACACTCCAAGTATAAGCCTTGTAAAATGAATTTTAGAGTTGCATGATGTCTAGACCTCACATCCTCGTGTTCCTGTTAAATATGTTGATATTTGTGGGTATTATCACTGTAAGCCCTCACGAGACTATAACTCATCCACTAGTGGTGAGATTGGGGTTTAAAGGCTTGTTGTATATACTAAATACAATCGAGAGTACCAGCGAAAGTGGTTTAGTTTAGGAATTTTATTTTATTCAGTTGGTCTAGAATAAGATTTTTGTGTCCTTAGAATTTTTAGCTTTAGTTTTGCTCGAGGACTAGTAAAATCTGAGTTTGGTGGTATTTGTTGAGCATTAAAATATTACATTTTTACCCATTATTATTGGACCAGTTACCTCTCAATTTTGTAAATAATCATGTAGTTAATGTAGTTTGTCAGTTTTATAGTAAAAACGGAAAGTTCAGGAAAATCAAGCTAAAACAGCAGATGATTGCAAGTTTAGAGCTTTAAAGAGAAGACCTAAAATTATTATAATTATTTTATGTTACTTTCTAGGATTTTTATCTAAATTAATAAATCTGGATCCACTTATGAGAGTCTAAGATTAATTAATAAATTTTTAGATTTAAAGTGGCTGAATAATTATTTAATTATAGAGGTTAAAAGCTACAATCCAAGTGCCAAAGCCTGAATTTCAAGTCATTGGGCCAAGACTCAAATCAAATGAGCCAAGTTATGCTCCACAAAGCTTCAATGGGCCAAGCCACATGTAAGCCCATGCGCATTCCACACATTGGGCCAAGCCAGGGTGCAAGCTCAGTCCAACTAAAGTCCAAGCTCTCAAATCCAATTCTAGTGGGCCTAAGTTGAAGTCTAGATCCAAGTCCAAGCCCAAGTCAACACCATAGTCCATGTTTGAATTTCACCTAAGTCCAACCCATAACCCAACTTCATATCCACACCATCCAACTTCTATCTTAGATCTTAACCTTCTATCTCATATAACCAATTAGGACAAACCTTAGATCCACCATCAAATCTAAACCATCCATTCATCTATCAATAGATATGTAACGCCCCGCCCTTTTTCACTCGCCGAAAATCAAAGTCTATTTTTTTTTTTAAAAAATAAAGAGTGAGAGAGAGCGGGAATGTCACGATGCAAGCTAAGTCCAAGCTTCCAAAGCCCGGCCTTTAATTGGCCAACCATGCGTGTGCGTGGTTTATGTCCATGAGAACGGTTCACACGCATAAGGTTATACATGCGGAATAATTCGTAGATGCGGAATTATAATAGAATAACTATCCTATTCCATTTTAGATAGCAAGGAAGTCCATCACTTAATAATAAATACCTTAAGTTAAAATTTTCAAAATTAACAATCCAAACCATAGCAAATAATCTAAGTTATTACAGTCCCAAATACTGACTACTCAAATTACATGTCCATAATGTAAACTTAAATAAAATAGATCTAGCTCATCCAAACTCCTAAGCTTGGCTCAGATCGCGTCCTTCAGTTTCGTCCATTTCCTGTGTCCATCATCTAAGGTAGAAGTAGGGCGTTAGACAACGAGCCCAGTAGGTACTCCAAGTAGGGTCAACACATGGATTAGTATAAACAAAATCACATAGATATAATAATATCAAAACTATGCAAGTAAATGCCATGCCATAGGTGTCATATGCCATGAGTCCCACCCATCATATATATCACAATCACATAGTATTCCTCTTGATGGATAATCCACATCAAGGTATTGTCATGACTCCCCTTGAATGCCTTATTGGTACCACCGAACGGAGCGCGGACTCCGGTTACATTTCAAACACAACATATCCCCACGAATGCCTTATCGGTCACCCCGAACGGAGCGTGGACTTCGTATACAAATCCATAGGAATCAGGGTGGATTCCTCCCCACAATTGCCTTACCGGTCCAACCGAACGGAGCGTGGACTCCGGTTACAAATCCATTGGAATCAGTGTGGATTCCTCCCCATGATTGTTTATCAAAAAATCAAATGGAGCGTGTACTCCCCTCATTTGATCCCTCTCATGCCATGCATTAGATGCAAGTGCAAACATGTTATGTAATAATAAACATCATAGCATTCAAATCCCATAGTTGAAACATATCATTTGATACCAAAATAAATCATCAAAACATGAAGTAAAATCATCACATATACATATTCCATAGTTTTCAATAAGGTAGGAATCCAACCAACATCCAAATATCGGGTCCTTGTGTTTCCGTCCAAAAACCGATCACCGATCGCGTCAAGCCGATCGTACACCGTTTGTGAAATCCCGTTATCTTATTACATTTAACACATATACATACATCAACTTGGTGATCTATTTAATTCCATAAAATAGCCAAATTAATTATTCCAATTGATTTAAACCATTCCCTTCATCCTTCCAATTTGACCTAACCATTTGGAAAATCATATAAATATTTCATTTTTAAAATCAGTCGGTTACCCGTTGTCCACTATCCACTGTTCACTGTCCACTACCCACTGTCCACCGTCCACTATCCACTAAAACTCAGTTGTGGGGTTCGGCCATACAACATGGCCGAATGTCACTCTTTGGTTTTGACCCCCTTTTTAACCCTTGTTTTATTTTACACAAAATGGGTCCAACACCATCCATTCTTTGATTACCCAATCTACTAACATAAGTTAATCATTTTACATTAATAAAAGTCCTAAGTCCATAAAACATTCTCCATGGGGTTCGGCCATACAACATGGCCGAACCCATGTTCCTTTATTTCCACCATGTTCCCATCTTAGCTATCACTCTTTTCATAGCTAAACACTTAACTCATTTACACATAACTTAGGTCCATGCATAATTCATTAACATAACATAAATCCATAATAAATCCCTCCATTCCTTAGCTTGATCATTCCATCTTTTAAACATGCATAGATCCACCGCATGACCCATCAAAATAATTCCTGGGGTTCGACCATGTTGATGTCTCATTGTCATTCTTCCTTTCTTAAATCACATACAAATATTAAACTCATAACCAAAGTCCCTCCATGGGGTTTAATCATACACTTAGGTCCATCATTTTAAAACCCAAAATCCATCAACATTTCTTCCATCATTTCATCCTTTAAAACCCATTAAAACCAATAATATTCTTCCATGGGGTTCGGCCATACAACATGGCCGAACCCTATGGTTCATCATTTTCTTCTTAAAAACCATATACCCATGGTTAGATCACTTGATGGGGTTTGGCCATACAACATGGCCGAACCTCATTTTGTCTTTCTTTGAATGGATCTTAAATCCATGGCCTCTAACATTTTGGCCAACCATTTCCAATTTCTATGGAATGTTCCCTTAGCCTCCCTTTAATTAATAAACCATACATACCGATTCCGCGACTCCTCCGATCTCTTTCGTTCTGCCTTGCTCCTCCGATCTTCTCTTTTTCCTTAGTCTCTTCTTTCTTCCTCCATGATCTTCGGCCAAAGTGTATTGCTTGAGAGGGAGAGGGTCTAAGATGAAAACCCCAAGGAGATAGTTCGGCCAAGGAAGAGGTTTGAGAGAGAAAGGGAGAGGAGGAGGGATAGAAAACTCTAAGTCTTTCTTTTCTTAGTGAGAGGGTCGGCCAAGCTTGAGAGAGGGAGAGAGAGATGAAGAAAAGAAATCTCTTTGTTGTGCAATGGAATTCGGCCAAGGGGTGGTGTCTCTTGGGTTATGCTCCTTTGTAACAACCAAAACCCTTCACCTCCTTCATTAATGTTTCCTTTGGGGTTTCATCCCATGAGATGAAACTCTCCACCTCCCCAACGTGTGTCCCTTGGGTTTCCACCATAAGATGGAAACCCTCCATCTCCCCAACATGTACACCTTGGATATGCCTTTTGCGTTTTCTCCTTTGAGATGGAAACCCTCCATCTTCCCACTCCACTAACTTCTATTCAACTAAACTCAACTTAAATAAATTCATTTTCCAACTCAAGCACTTGAACTCAACCATTAATAAATTCTCAACTCATGTGAATTCACTTTCCAACTCAAGCATTATTTATCCCACTTGAACTCATTCATCAATTCAACTCTATTGAACTCGCCCATGGTTGACCAAGTCAACCATGCCTTAGCTGACTATGAACCATACGGTATTTAGGGTCCCACTTTAGCCATGTCATTTACATGCCTGATGAGGTGGACCTACACTTGAATCTTAATTGGGTATTTTGACCCAATTAAATTAATCTTACCCATTTAAGGTCCATCTCCATTATTTAATTTCAAATTCCATTAATTCACAAATTAAATGGACAATTTCCATATATATTCATGAATTGAAAATCCGGGGTGTTACAAGATCTAGGTTATCCAACATCACCATGAACCTTAGATTAGTCTTCATCCATGCATCACCTACTTAGTTATGCATTCATTTCATGCATTGAGCATCTTAACCATTATATATTAGGTCATCTAATCTCATTCACTCATTCACTCATTCATCTCTTAGAAACCCTAGAGCCTCCACATGCATCCATCACATAAACACATTACTTTAGATTTAGGTCATGCATTTCATCATCCATTTAGATCCACTTGTGCATCTAAATCCTCCATGAACCATCTACCCACTCCTATATTTATTTTACACAAAATACCGTGTAGTCATTAGATCAAAACTCCCTTTAATCTAAGCCCTCCATTCATAAAACCCTAAGCAATGAACAACTTGTGGTTCAAGCTAGCCTCCATGCGCATTTTACACTTCATCATCCCCATGATTTTTGCAACCTAAAACCTCTCCATACACTTAGACCAAAAACCATCTAGATACACTCGTAAGATCCCAACACACCTCATCATCCTCATCTTCCATGTCACACACGAATTTTGCACAACTCCAATCGAATTTCATGAAGTCAACTCCTTGCCACATCACCTTCTTATCATCCAACCATCCATCCATTTAAACTATTAATCTCATCCATTCATTTATCATATTTTTGCACAAACCCTAAAACTAGATAGCAAATTCGAATTTTCCATTGCCAATCAAATCCTATTTTCTCTCCTAATCTCCTATCTTCCCTCCAACTTGACTTAGCCACCATGGTAAGCCACACCAAATTCATGTGACCCTCCTTGTGAAACCCTAAAATCCAAACTTAAATCTCCATCATCCATTCCCATTTAGATCCAATTGAGTCCCTTGATTACCCAACTTAAACCTTGATTTAATCCAAGCCATCCATCTCCTTTTGAAGCCTATAAATACCCCATTGCCCAAGAGGTAAAATTCGAATTTGACCTAGAGCTTGAGAGGACCAAGGCTGAGTAAAAGACAAGAAGACAGGAGCACCATTTGAATTTACAAAGTGAGAGTTATAAATTTTATTTTTATGTTATATTTCTTGTATTTAATTTATAAGTGTCTGTGTTGATTTTTTCCATGAAATACAAAGCATCCATTTAGAATCCTGAAATATCCAAGTTCTAAAATTCTTTTATGATTATTTTATTTTTAATTTCAAGATTACAACTTTTGTTTATTTGATTGAACATGAGTATATGCAATAGTTATGATCTTGATTGTAAATTTTGAATCATGATTACTAAGGTTTGATTAATTAAATTAAAAAATTGTGAATCTTATCTTTATTAGTGAGTATGAATTGCATTTTAGATCTTTAGCGAATTTCAGATCTAGGTTTTGTATTTTTTTACACATTTTGGGTGATGAAAGGTCTATTCCAAACAACCAACCTTTACGTTACTACACTTTTATTTTCAGTCATTTATTTTCCTTGCAATTTAATTTTCTGTCTTTTAATCATGTTGATTCTATATTTGTTGTATAATTTTTGTTCTAACCTAAATCTTGTATGTTTTATTCTTTTTAAATTCTTTAATACATGTTATTCTTTTTTTCTTTTAATTCTTTTTATTTACACTCTTTCTCAAAATTCATTCAATTAAAGGTTGGAGATGTGATATTTTAATCTTATAACTTGTTATTTTTACTATGATTAATATTATCATTTAATTCACTATTTTAAATCAAGGATAATTAATTCACACATCTTATTTGCTGATTTTCCATGTTAGATACATGACTTATATAAAGGTTCTACTTCTTGAAAATAATTCTTTTTAAAGGAACACAAATTTAATTTTAATTCATATATTTTGAGATTTTCCTTTGATTTCAGTATCGTACTCAATCGCTATACTATAAATGGTTCGTGCGCTTGCAAGATTTACAAATTTAAAACATCAACAACATCACTTCCCCTAAAGCATACATTTGACTTACAATGTTGCTAACTTTGGAATAAAAGTCCATGAAGACTTCATCATCCCTCATCTTGACAGTGTCAAACTGATTTGGAGGATTTGAAGTTTCGACCTCTTGTCTATTGAGGTACCTTCATGGGTTCTCTCTAGAACTTCCCATCCATCCGTTGCAGTTTTACAGGTCATGATCCACCTGTATTCACTATCAGGTCATGACTTTCCCATCTGCTGTATGAGCAGCTCTCTCAGTTGGGGCCCATGAGGAAAAAGGTTTGGGCGTTATCAACACGGTTGTGGTGATTGCTACTCTCTTCCATGGTTTCCTGTCATCCAGTCTTTACAATATCTCATACTGATGAGGTGATGGAAACAAAGAAACTCCTCATTTTGGTCTTCCATGAGGCATAGTTTGTTCCATCTAAATAAGGCAGGTTTGGATATTGCATGACTATCCCCCATGGTGTTCTAGCTTGGATCTACTCGGATGGTTAAATCCTTATAACGATCACTAGGCTCTGATACCAATTGAAAGTTCCCTCGGGAGCTAGAACAACACGATTGACCCTCGAGGAAGAGGAGGAGAGGGGGAAGAATAGGTCAATCTAATATCATTGGTCCTTTTTAAAATTATCTTGATTGATTAATTAAGTGCAACGGATATAGCAATCAAGCGAGTTTGTGTTAGCAAATGTGATTAAATAATTAACAAAAGAAAATAGCTCTAACACCACAAATAGAAGGACATAAGATATAAAGTGGTTCGATTCGCCAACCTACATCCACTATTAGGACTTACTCAACCTTGAGCTATCCCCAAATTCACTATGTGGGGACTTACACCCTCACAATTATAGTAGGAATTCCACCTGACTCAATCAGTTGGGAATTCGACTCACCACTATGACAGAGACAACGCTCTAGAGTTTTTTATAGTGGTTCCGGAGCAAATCCTCCTTAATCCACTTTCGGGACAAAGGTTTTAAAAACAAATTAAAACCCAGAAGCACTTGTCTTAAGACTCTTTCTCGCTAATGTGTGCTTCTTGAAGATTCTACCCACTAAGTGCCGATGCTCTTCCTCATAGCCGTCATAGAACAATCACAATCTCAGGGTGACAGGGAAATTTGTTTCCTAGTTTATGTCTTTCTCACTTGCAAAGTCAATCAGTAGATTCATTGTTTATGATCTTTTTTTTTCTCCTCTCTTTCTCACTTTCAAACACAATCAATAGATTGGTTGTTTATGATTCTTCTCATAAGAGTGTTGATCGTTCCTTAGATTATATAACTCTTCTCAGTTCAACGAAGATAGTAAAACGATCACCCAACACTCATATTTATAGAGGAGTCTTAACGGTTTTTTTGACTGTCCAGAACTGAGAGGTCGGTGGCACTGATGGGTTGGTGGCACCGATGGGTCAGTGTTCATATTTATTACCGTTCAACCACCCGACCGTTGCTCATTAAATGCACTCCCAACGGCTTTAATACTTCTCGGTCGACAGGTCGCTGTCGCTGATGGGTCGACAGTTATGGCACCGAGAGGTCGGTCCATAGGAGTGTCTCGATCTGCGGCAAATCATACTGATAGTAGTCTCAAGTTAGAAACGTGTCATCCAGAACGACATGTCTCCCTTTACCGAGGGGTCGATCGTGTTACTCTCGATCGGTCTTGAAATACCTAGATGTCTGTTTTATCGAGAGCCCTCATGAGTTTACAGTCCAGAACTCACAAGTTTTATTTTGATGAGTCGTCGACCACGAGGGGTCGTTTAAGTTCATCACCGAGGGCTCAGTGCATATGATACTCTCGGTCAAAGACATACCCAGAATGATAGTGCTTTGATCCAGAACCTCTGTCAATCTGGTCGACCAGTCCTCGACTACGATGGGTCAATCCTGTTTTCACCGAGGGGTCGGTAAGAACGACTGGTCGAGCTGATAGTGGACATAATTCATATTTCCAAGTTCGCAGTCCAGCATGCTTCTTAGGCTTCTTTATGGATTTAATATTTTGAAAGTTCCCTTTTTTTAATGTGCTAGAACAACATGATTGACCCTAGAGGGAGGGGGGGAGGAGGAGGGTGAATACGTTAATCCCATTTTCCATAGTGTTTACAAATTTATTCATTAATATGAGTACAACGGAACATATATCAAGAGATTTGTTTAGTGTGCTAATTTTATTTATTGATCATACTAAGATTATGTCCCTTTAGATAATGTTTGATTATCGATGCTTGTGATGTGTGTTGAGAAGAATACTTAATTAGTAAATACAAACACACATAGATCAAACACCATAAGACCAATTTAAAGTGGTTCAGTTAGCCAACCTACATCACTATTAAGACTCACTCAACCTTGAGCCATCCCCAAAATCCACTAAGTGGGGACTTACACCCTCACAATTACAGTAAAAATTCCACCTCACTCAATCGGTTAGGAATTCCACCCACCACTATCGAATAGAAATTCCACCTATCCATTTCACTGGAAATTCCACCCACCACTGTGATGGAGACTCCGATCCAAATTTTTTTATAGTGGTTCCAGAATCAAACTTCCTTAATCCAGTTTTGGAACAAAGGTTTTAAAATGAAAATTAAAACCAAGAAGAATTTTCCTTTTGAGCTCTTTCTCTTGATGTGTGCTTCATGAAGATCCCACCCAATGTGTTCTGATGCTCCGCCTCGTAGGCGCCGTATAAAAATCACAATCCAGGGTGATAAGAAAACTGGTTATACCGAAGCTTTGATAGATTATGTTCTCCTCATTTCCCCCTTGCAAACTCAATCAATAGATTGGTTGATTATGGATTTTCATTCCTCCTCTCTTGTTCACAACTCAATTCATCTGATTGGTTGTATTTGATTCCCCAAGTGTAAGTACAAGAGAGAGAGAGTGATCCTTCTGTTAGCCCTTGTTTAAGCTCACTGATAAAGATGAGGGTCCAACTGATCTTACTAAAGCATGACAACTGGTTGCATAAAGATCGGTTTTTATAGAGAAAGAAACAAGTTGTAGTAAAGGTAATGTACCGACAGGTCGGTAGCATAGAGGGGTCGGTGACTAGAAATTTTACCGTTACAGATCCTACCGGTGTGCATTAAGTGCACTCCCAACGGTAATATTCTTTCCCGATCAACATATCGTTGTCGTCAATGGGTCGACATTTATGCACTAAGAGGTCGGTCCATACGAGAGACTCGGTTTGGGGCAAAAGCATGTTGACAATAGTTTCTATTTTAAAAACCTATTACCCAGAACGACCTGTCGCCCTTTACCGAGGGGTCAGTCCTGGCGACTCTCAATCGGTTTTGAACTATCGATATGTCTGTTTTCTAAATAGCCCACCTAAGTTCAAGTTCCAGAACTCAATATCTTGATCGAGGAGTCGTTGACAACGAAGGGTCGTTTCAGCCTTTCACCGAAGGGTCGGTGCATACGAGACTCTCGATCAGAGGCTTTCCCATAATGACAGTTCTATGATCCAAAACCTATGTCAATCTGGTCGAGTAGTCTTTGACTACAATGGGTGGATCCTTTCTCTACTGAGGGTTTTGAGAGAACGACTGGTCGAGTTGACAGTAAAATCAAATACACATTTCAAAGATGGGTTCCAATTCACCGTAATCTTCCTCTCTAGTCTTTTATGACTTAACTATTTGTTCCACTAAGCCTAGGGATAGTCTTATATGAGGTGTGGGTACCACCTAAAGTCATTTATGGCCATATTACCTGTTTTGTGATTGCCATAATGATGAGCTTCAATCCGGTGGAGCATGATCTTCATTCTTGATCACATTGGGTCTTCAAGATTCTAGCAAGTGCTTCTTTCTAAGTCATGGAATTGACAAACTTAAGGACATGCCCAAGCCGAGATACTAACAATGTCCCCCTTTGTCAATTTCATGACAAAACCTAAAAGCTACTTGGTTACAATCCCACCCTTATTACATCTAATTTGAATACAAAATATTACATTGATTACATATACATATTCAAATGGAAAACAAGATTATGATTTTCGCATATTTTTGTTCAGCTTGCTTCATATCATTTTTCCTGTTCAAGCACATAAGCAAGGAAGACTAGAAAATCATTAGAGGGGTTAGTCCTAAAACAAAAATATGCATTTATGAACTAAACAAGATTTGTATTTAAGCTCCCCCATACTTCCTGATTTCCTAGTGACCAACACTACCCATAGCTTATCCAAGCTATCAGTGTTGAGAAGATTTCTCCTCCAATCTTCTTGAGTTTAATCTCTCAAACTCCAAGCATAGACATACTCCTATGTCTAGCACTAAGATGTCTTCTAGCTTCTGATAATTTTTTCCCCATTTCGTCATATAATTGACAAAGATTAGTAGACAGACATCGATTTTTAGACACTTCTTCATGGGGTCCAAGAATGTGTGTAACATCTTAGCCCGATCCCTATCTCATTAACATGCCAATACAAAACCAACTCATCAAATCCTGCATATTAGTTTATTTAACACAATCCAATGTTCACAATAAACATGAGATAGAAGGAATTCCATCAAATTAGCACACACAATTAATCAAACCATATCATTTCATTAATAAACGGATTAATACATATGTTTTGGAAGAGGGGCATAACGATGCTCAGACAAAACATTAACATAGTTTTTCCAAATATGAAATATAAATCATGAAAAACTATCTTAAGCAGAGCCATCCATAGAAGGTGATGCTGGAGGAGGATATTTTTGTCGGGTACTCTTATTGAGTCCTTCCATGAATGTGGAGAGGTTTTGAATTGATTCATTCATGGAGGTTGAATAGGCTGGAATCTTTCTTTCCTACTCCCGACGTTTTTCAAGGAAGAAATAGAGTCGTCTTATAAGAGCTCTATCAGATTCGGCTTTAGTATATTCCATTTGCTCTTTCTTTTCTCCTTTTTTAGTAGCAGAATTCCTAATAGGTGTATCCCCATCACTACTAGACTCTATTGGAGGGGTGAAACC
Source organism: Chimonanthus salicifolius (assembly GCA_013350335.1). Lineage (NCBI taxonomy): Eukaryota > Viridiplantae > Streptophyta > Magnoliopsida > Laurales > Calycanthaceae > Chimonanthus > Chimonanthus salicifolius. The sequence goes on along the minus strand of CM023539.1, from coordinate 26,385,741 downwards.
CTTTTGACATTTCCCTTTTCCACTTACTTCTTCTACACTGGCTCTAGCTAGAAGTGTAGGCTCCTTAATGGTCATTCCTCTTGGCCTTTTAGATATGAGTGGAGGTGATTTCTCCTTGTGGGATTTCCTCGAGAGGGTTTTGACCCGACGACTTATGGTATTCAAAAAAGGCGAAGATTCTCCTTGGTACCACTAAGATTTGGGTTTCTTAGGCAATGTGGCGTGATCATTCTCAGAGTCAAAGGATGCATTGATGACTGAAGACTTGTCCCTTGTCATTTTCTACTTTGGAGAGAGAAAAATGCACACAGCTAACTAACCAATGAGAATCATAAAATCCATGATTTTCAAGCTACTGATGATGGAAGAACCAGAAGCCCTCTGTTTTTCCGTCGAGATTTCAATCCGGGAGGTCCTATTGACTGGTCTAGGTCACAGGAGAAGAGGAGGAAATCGATAGAGCTCAGCGGAAAAAGTAACACTGATTTTGAGTAATCAGTTGTTGCGCAGAGAGAGACCTTTTAACTTACTCTTTCTGACACACCTATTGGTCATGACAAACGACTCGTCTGTGTCAAGATGTCAATATGTATCGACCTGTCTCCCCTTTTGATTTTTCCCCCTTTTTAGACAGTGTTATGATTTCCAACAGTACCGACATGTCAGTTCCTCTAACTAGTCTATGCTTCGACCTAGGTTCGAACTTGAAGGATGACTAGGTATTTTGTGTGTGTGTGTGTGTGCTTTCAATGTTCATAGTTTCTCAAGCTTTGTTTATACACCTTTTAATGCCAGTGATGATACATACATTCACACCGCATCTGTACCATTTGAAGATTCAATTCGTTTTTCTGAAGATAGGCACAGATCATGGATTACGGATCTCTTTTCCTAAATCCAAATTAATCCAAGATTTTTGGACACATTTAATTCACGAATTCAAAGTGTGTGATGTCATGAGATGCGGCATTTTCAGGCTTTAGCAAAGACAAGGTGTCTATGAACAAGAGTCATTCCACATAATGTATAATATCAAGTATTGGAATGAGACACTCACCACACTAATCATACATTCATTTCCTGTTTCAGAATATGGTTACCGAGCATATGGAAATGAAGTATGATGTTACACACACAACTCTTATGCCTGTCATTATATTATTACCCAAAACATGATAAATACATTTACCATTTTTTCAAGTATACTCCAATTCCTTAAAAGAGCTGGTGCATAAATGGATTTAGACAAATACTTTTGGTAGGTCACACCAAAGACAATCAATTTAAGGGCATAGAGCATGTTTCATTCCTCATGGGATTCACAAGTTTATGAACTTGGAATGAAACGACACTTTGTATGAATACCATACACACCCTATACATGAGGTAATGCACATACTACATTCATTTCCTAAATATGCACAAATCACATGACATATGAAATTAAATGAGACAAGGATAATCCAATACTAGAGTGCAAACTTACATGTACAAATAAGTATTTTGCATAAGATCCATCCAACAATCAAAGAAGAATATGGATTGAAGGCAAGATACAAGGTGATTCCAAAATCATGTTTACACATTTGAACACGACCATTGTGAGACTTGGAATCTAAGTTCACAATGCAGTGTTAGCCTTTTCTTAAATCTGGTTTTAATTTTTTGGTGCCTTCCCATTTGATATTTTGAATCAAAATTTCCTGATTTTGTACCACAAAGTTGTTCCCACAAACATATTGGTACATGGCCACAAAGGATACTTGAAGGTTATTACATTCGATAACTTCTTTTTATCTATCCTCTTATTCTCTTGGAGGATTTAGCTTGGACTTTTTCAATGGATGGACCATTCACTATATCCTTAGTACACACATTAGTCAAGATAGGTGGTGTCATCCACTGGGCTAAAAGAGTCAATTTTTCAATGGATTTTTTCAGCCTCTTTTGTTGTTTTATGTCTTTTAAATATTTTGACAACATATTATGAAACAACACTGATGAATACTATAGGTGTTTGATTTACGTGCATAGCTAATTCATCACAAGTCCAAGTATATTTGGTCTTTCGGTACAGTGATCATGGAAGTTGAGGGTTTATCCAATACCTCTTTCATAGGCACCGACCACTTTCTATTCACCTATTTCCAACCATGTTTAATGATGAAAATATTTTATACTTCTTCTTTCCATTTTTCATCACAAATGTAGGTTTGAAAATATCATTGCTTTCTCTCATAGTCATTGTTCTAGCACAGATCAACTCGGATAGTTAAGTCCTTTTACAAGAGCACAGAGCTTTGATACCAATTGAAAGTTCAATTTTTCAATGTGTTAGAGCAACATGATTAACCTAAGGAGGATGAGAAAAAAGGAGGGGGGGGGGGGGGGGGGGGGGGGGGGGTGAATAGGACAATCTCATTTTCCATGGTGTTTATAAATTTCTTGATTAATTTGAGTACAACGGAACATATATCAAGAGATTTGTTTAGTGTGATAATTTTATTAATTGATCACACTAAGATTATGACCCTTTACATAATGTTTGATTATCGATTCTTGTGCACAATGTATAAATAAGATAATCAATATACAAAGTGATGTGTGTTGAGAAGAGTACTTAAATAGTAAATACAAACACACATAAATCAAACACCATAAGACCAATTTAAAGTGGTTCGGTTAGCCAACCTACATCACTATTAGGACTCGCTCAACCTTGAGCTATCTCCAAAATCCACTAAGTGGGGACTTACACTCTCACAATTGGAGTAGGAATTTCACCTCATTAAATCGGCTGAGAATTTCACGCACGACTATCGAATAGGAATTCCACTTATCCATTTGGCTGGGAATTCCACACACCACTATGCCGGAGACTCCGCTCTAGATTTTTTTTTTGGTGGTTTCAGAACCAATTTTACTTAATCCACTTTTGGAACAAAGGTTTTAAAACGAAAATTAAAACCAAGAAGCATTTGCCTTTTCAGCTCTTTCTCTTGATGTGTGCTACATGAAGATCCCACCAATGTCTGCCGACGCTCCGCCTCGTAGCCGCCGTATAAAAATTACAATCCAGGGTGACAAGGAAACTGGTTATACCGAAGGTTTCCTAGATTCTCAATCAATAGATTGGTTGATTGTGGATTTTCATTCCTCGTCTCTCTCTCACAACTCAATTCATCTGATTGGTTCTATTTGATTCCCCAACTGTAAGTACAAGAAAGAGAGTGATACTTTTGTTGGCCCTTTTTTAAGCTTACTAATAAAGATGAGTGTCCAACTAAGATCGGTTTTTATAGGGAAGGCAACTAGTTGTAGTAACGGTAATGTACTGACAGGTCGGTGACTAGAAATGTTACCGTTACAGATTATTTCCCGGTCGACATGTCGTTGTCGCTGATGGTGACATTTATGGCTCCGAGAGGTCGGTCCATAGGAGAGACTCATTCTGGGGGCAAAAGCATGCTGATAGTAATTTCTAGTTTAGAAACTTGTTACCCAAAACGCCTTGTCGCCCTTTATTGAGGGGTTGGTCCTGGTTACTTTCGATCGGTCCTGAACTACCGATATATCTATTTTTCTAGAGAGCCCACATGAGTTCAAGTTATAGAACTCCATATCTTGATCGAGGAGTCGTTGACCACGAGGGGTCGGTGCATACGAGACTCTTGATCAGAGATTTTCCCAGAATGTCAGTTCTATGATTCAGAACCTTTGTCAATCTGGTCGGCTAGTATTTGACTATGATGGGTCGATCATGTCTCCACCGAGGGGTTGGTGAAAGCGACTGGTCGAGCTGATAGTGAAATCAAATACACATTTCCAAGTCACGTTCCAATTCATCGCCAACCTCTCTCTCTAGGCATTTTATGATTTAACCATTTGTTCCACTAAGCTATGGATAGTCCTCTCTGAGGTGTGGGTACCACCTAAAGTCATCTAGGGCCATATTATATATTTTGTGATTGCCATAACGATGAGCTTCAATCTGGTGGAGCGTGATCTTCATTCTTGATCACATTGGGTCTTCAAGCTTCTAGCAAATGTTTCTTTCTGAGTCATGGAATTGACAAACTTAGGGACTTGGCCAAGCCGATACACTAACACATTTGTTCAACTAAGCCTAGATATAGTCTTCTCTAAGGAGTGGGTTCCACCTAAGGTCATCTATGGCCAATTACTTATTTTTGTGATTGCCATACCGATGAGCTTTGAACTTGGTAGAGCATGATCTTCTTTCTTGATCATCTTGAGTCTTCAAGCTTCTTTAGCAAGTACTTCTTCCCGAGTTTTAGAATTGACAAACAAGGACTCGGCAAGGCCGGGCCACTAACAGTTTCAACAATTTACCAACTTTTCCAAGAAAATCATAAAATAGTGAAAATTCACTTATATTGTAGATTTTTTTTTTGGAAATAAGACGTTTATCAATAAATTCTCAAATTTTTCTAGTAGACAGGTCTTTGAATGTCATTTTCAAAAATATCTTATTTGGCCCAAAACGATATTCCTAGCCCAAGTTATGGCCAAATTACTCAGACACTAACAGTGCCCAAATAAATTGTTGTCTATCCCATACTTACGGTTTACAAACTTAATTCGATCCACCAATTCAATTCCTTTATTTCTCAGTTTTTTTTAAGAGATAGGTCTCTCTGTTCTCTTGAATTTAGGCACAAATTTCACACATTTTTTATTTATAGAACTCAAGGTAAAAATCATATACCAAACTGCTACAAAACTGCCTTCAAATCTGGATTCTGGAAATTGATCCGATTTATAAATAAATTCTGGGGTTTCAAAACTTATTAAAAAATTCCTGAATTTTAACTGGATATATCTCTCCTTATATAGTTTGGAATAGGCACAAATTTTGCATCGTTTCGTATTGACTCCACTGCTGATTCTTGATTTTTCATATTCTTTTGGATATGGCAGTTCAACTGAGCTGTCTGCTTGCTTCTCATCCGACAAATTTTCATTGTCGATTGTCGTCTCCAACATCCCATCAACTTGCCTCTTATACCTGTTCTAATAATGAAATCACATCTACGAAATCGTCATTGTCTCCATAATCGTCGTACATGGGTATTAGAGTATCCAATTTAACGTCATCATCTGCTAAAGAACCCAAAACTTCATCATTGAAGACTGGTTCCTCATCAAATTCAGGTGAACAATCAACAAGAAGTTCAAGTACTACATGTCTTTCCAAAAAAAAAACCTAGTTGGAGTGGTCAAACCACTGCCACCTTCGTGCATCTCGGTTGAACTTTCCAATTCTTTCTCATTTGTTCTTTTTGTAGAAGAAGATCTATTTTTCTTATACCCATTCTCCAATCTTGCCCGTAGTCTATGGTTTTCTGCTTCAAGCACTTCAATATATTTTTGGAGGAGTAGAATTTGTCGGTGCCAACTCTGCGTTTAGACGGGTCCACTCTACATTATGGCGGATCAACTTTGCATTATGGCATGTCAACTTCGCAATCTGGCGGGTTTCCAGTGTTTCCGTCATTGTGATTGGAATGCATCGCGTTCTACCCATCAACATTGTTGAACTCCCTATCTCAAGAAGAGAGTGCTCAACAAAAAACATTAATGGGTCTAAACTAATGAATCGATGTAGGATGTAATAGCCCCTGCCTGGAGGGCCAAAAAAGGCAGAGATATTGAGTTGTATGGGTCACTGTCGGTCCGACTGACGGCGAACAACTGCATGGGAGTGTGAAGAGTGGGAAAGAGTCCCACATCGGAAAGTAAGCTAGATTTGGAGGGGGTTTATATGTAGCAACGCCCTCCTACTCAGCAAGACGCGTTTTGGGCCTGTATGTTGGATCAGGCCAAATGCCAAAATCGTGCGGCCCCCGTGTGGGTGGGCCCAAAGTGGACAGTATCTTGCTGAGCTGAGCCTTAAGCCCAGATTTTTGGTCGGGCCGTGACAAATGGTATCAGGAGAAAAGGTTCAACCCTTTGTGGACTGTATGGGTCTCATGCCCCTTCCCTGCGTTGAGTCGAGCTGGGCCAAGAATGGGGCTTTCCCATGGGCTTAAAGAGGGGTGGATTGTAATAGCCCTAGCCCAGAGGCCCAAAAAAGACAGAGTGATTGAGCTGTATGGGTCACTGTTGGTCCGACTGATGACGAACAGCTGCATGGGCGTGTGAAGAGTCTCACATCGAAAATGAGCTAGATTTGGAGGGGGTTTATATGTAGCCACGCCCTCCTACTTAACAAGACACGTTTTGGGTGTGTACGTTGGATCAAGCTAGTGCCAAAACCGTGCGGGCCCCATGTGAGTGGGCCCAAAATAGACAATATCTTGCTAAGCTGAGCCTTAAGCCCGAATTTTTGGGCCAATCCGTGGCATAGGATTCAGGCTCTGATACCACCTGATGCAAGCCAAGCTGCATATGACTATTTAGACCCAGAAATTTATGCCATCAAGGATTTAAATGGACAAACCCTGTGTTCCCAAGTTCTTACACCGGATAACTCAAAAAACTTATAATGAATTATTTTGGAAAATTGAGGAGTTCACGCTTAATTAGAATAAATTGAAAAACAATGTATCAAAGAAGATTCAAATACAGTTAATAAAATCCAATTAGTCTAATTAAAATAACCCAACACAATTAATAAAATAAAATTCAAGAGATAAATTACCTCACCGACCTCGAGAGAAAATGGATAAAAGAAAGCTTCAAGCTTCACTAAATTTTCAAATAAAAAAAAGTATTGTCTACAACTTCTTAATTTATAGGCCTCTATTTCAATAATGTAAAAAGAAACAAAATAACTAGAATAAAAAAAATACTAAACGGGGGTTCACTCTATGCATTCTTCAGTCCCAACTTCTTTCCTTCTTACTTTTTGCTTTACCCGACCCGACCTGACCTGACCCCATTCCAAGGATGATATTGTCCACTTTAGACCCCACGTAGGCACCTGCACAGTTTTACTTTTGACCCTGGCCCATATGGCCAGGCCCAAAAGACCTCACACATGGGAGAGGGGAGCTTCCCTCAATTAATAATAAAATTAATTCCAACACTTCCGCTTATATAAATAAATATATTCAATGAGGTTGATAATAAATAAATAAATTAATTAATTAATTAAACCTGATTCTCACTCAGACTCATCCCGATTTCCACGAGAACTTTGTGAATACATTGAATTGAATTTTTAATTAACTCAGACAACCCTACTCTTAAATAAATAATTAACTTAATTATGTTTAAATAATAATAATAATAATAACAATGGAGTAAATGAAAAATTAATAATTATAAAAAACAAAACTCACAACCTGGCCTGACCCGATCCGTCTCTTCAAACTCTCTCCCATCACTCAATTTTCTTTCTTTCTTTTCTTCCCTTCACTCGACAACAACCCCTCTTCTCTCCCTTACCCCTCTGTCTCTCTATGCATACAGACCCGTCCCACGCCTCTACCCTCCCCAGCCAACATTTGTTGTGACTCAAGTTAGGAGAGAATCTGAAGCTCAAACGAATCACCGAATTCAGGTTCTCTCAATGGAGATTAAAAATTGGCTCAAATCTCACTAGATTTATATATCACCATGCAATAACACTAATGAAATTGATGTTCAATTTGATTTAAATTTAAAGATGAAATTGAAATTTAAGTATGCAATAGTCGAATATGCAATTAATTAGAAAAACAAACTCGAATTAAATGCTCCATTCCAATCATTATATGCATATATGAAAGTAATTCAACATTCAATCAATTAAGAGTTCAAAAACCAAACTCACCACACTTTAAAGAGAACCAAACAACCCTAGCTCAAAATTTCTTTATTGCATTAAACTCAATTGTGTGTTCTATATTGGACGCCTATAACAACTAGAACCTAAGAAAATATAAGAAAAAATAAACTTTGCTAACTCCTACAAGGCTTGCACACCCATCCCACTCTAAATGGGTTATTTGCTAATCTAAAGCTACAACAATGGCTCAATTGCATGTGGATTTATTAAATTATTCATGGAATTTGAAAAAATAAAAATCACATCATATTCTCCAATTAGTTGTAGGAAAATTTGACTTAGGTATCTTCTAATGAACTTCAACCACAACATGACATGTTGCTACGCTTGTGTGCTTCCAAATTGGTCCATCCACATCCATACGCCCAAGTAAGAGAACGTTGCTAATTTGGTCTTTATGGTCCACGAAAAGCCTCATGCACCAAAGGCTTGCTAAATTTAATAAATTTCATCTTATACGACATATGACATGACATCCACATAAGCAATGATGTGTACTCCATGCATACTTACTTCCTTACACCAAATGGACCTTCTCAAGTGAACTTTGGAAGTCCAAAACATGACAAAATAGGCCTCAACTCATCACTTCTCAAGTGAACTTTCGAAGATAAAGTGCAGGCCATTTGAACTTTGATCCCTCCCCTCACGTAAAGTGAATGAGCACTGTGCATGAGTCAATTTTAGCTAGGAGCAGAGAGAGAGCAGAAGAATGATAAATTTGCATCAACGAGCAATTTCATTAGTCAATCGAATATCTATCCATCATCATCTAGACCATCTCTATATCTAGAGGACCTATAGATCCATAAATAAGTCAGTTGATTTTTGTTGGTTATGAAAAATTTCATACTCTAAGATGTAATTAGATATTAGTGCGAACACAAATTCGGGATTAAGTTGTTCATCCAACATGATGGATATTCACCAGTATCTAGAACTATGGCAAAAATGAATCTAATCTGACTATATGCACATAAGAGCCTCGAGCCCCATGCAGATCAAATTTCGTTTTAAATATAAAGTCGGCATTCATAGCCAACTAGCAATTCCAAGCCAACACGTATCAGTAAAATATCTCTTCACAATATTGTTATATATATCAACCCATATCATATCAGCTTATATTTTGGGTGCACCATGTTCATAACTGCACTATGTAATGTTGACATTTAATAGAACAGCAAAATATTGACCAAAATATATCAAGTTTTTGAGAAGCCAATATAGCAAGAACAACAATGTTTGAAATTCAAAGATTTAGTCGATTCCAATTTGACCGTATGCTTTCATTTTCAGGCTTATGAATAATTCTACTGGACACATGAAAAGTCCTCTTGTGAACAGTTCACACCGTAAATTTCTCTAATGGGATCAACTTTATGCCACCTTTAACATAGAGATTGACACATTTTTGTTACCATAACTTTGCACAGGTGTCCTTAAAATATATAATTATAAACTTCCAACAAAGTTGATCTTAGGACAGCCATTGATCAAACAAAAGCCCCATCCCCACATTTCTTAAACAAGAGTTCCAATTTCTTACCATAATCGACAAAGCCTTTCTTCCATCGGATTGCATGAAGTCCCCATTTCTAAATGTTCAGATTCTACTTGGTCAATTAGTTAAATACTTTAATCCATGACGGATCATGGATCCTAATATGATACCTGGGACACGGATAATTCCAATCCAGCATCTGGTTTTGGTTAAAGAGAGGCAATGGTAGTAATTTCTAGAACAAGTATTTCCAATACAAACTACATTTGGGAGAGATTAAAGAGAGTACATCTAACAAGTCAAGCGAGCGAACGTACACTATAAGTAAATGATTGAAGTAAATTTACACAGTGAAGGGAAACACCCTCCTCAGTCACTCCAGTTGTCACAATCTGATGATATGATTCCTTTACCACCTTCACCTTCACCTTCCTGCATATTCATCACATGGTAATAAGATATTCAATTCTGTGGATCTGTGCATGCTCGAGTGAGAAAACGATATAGCTTGCACCAGATAGCTACTTAGAGAGAAGACTAAGAATCCACATCGCAGGCAGGTGATCTGCCCTTATAAATGTGAATTATTTCAATTTGTAAGACTCAGAGCCATTGGATTGTTCCCAACTGGTCTGCTATTAGCCTTGTTGGAGAACAGGTGATGGCTGTTTCACATGACCATAAGGAGTAGAAAGCATAACAATCATACTATAAGAGAATTATCACAAAATGTGCCACTAGAGATGTCAATGGTCATCTAATCATGATTGTTTTCACAATATTTTTTGAATATCACAGGCTCACATTGGAGGAGAGACTAATCCCATGGATACATGAAACCATCTGCAAACCTGTGTATCGGGTAGCACCGGGGAGGGTTGGATTGTTATTACACACGTTACTGATATATTCATTCTAAAATTGCTATCAAAATTTTGCAGTATCTTCTGATATAAAATCATTGAGAAATGGACGTGTCGGCAAAATTGAGAATAACATAATATTTCCAAGACGCATGAGATTTACCTAAAATCTCTCTGTTTGGTTTGTATGTTTTTAAGTAATTTAATATACTTTATAGATTTGAGTTTCTGTTACAAAATTATTTATTTTATTGAAAACTACAACATAATATGTTCCCAGCAACAATGTTTATGACAAATCACGAACAAGAAAGCAAAGGATGAAGAACACATCACATAACAGGGATCAACTAATGAAGATGTGAGTGTTGTGGGACCAAATGGGACCCGACTATGCCTATTTTGGTAAGTCAACTGTATAGATGTAAAATTATGTGTAGATAAGTACTGATTGTACTTTCCTCTTTTGGCCACCTTAATTGGCTCTCTTTCTCTTATTTATACTTGTACCCTAAAAGAGGAAAAACATATTAATACAAGTAAGAGAATAATTATTCTATGATCTTCATCTCTTTCTTCCTTCCTTTCTTTTTCCCTTGATAAAAACATGGTATCAGCTAGGGAAGATCTTCTTCTCTGATTTTTTTTCTCTCAGTTTCCAGTTCTTTTTTGCAGTCCTTCTTTTCCGGCGACGATCACAGTTTCGGGCGAAGGTACTACCTGCAGGGACCCATCTTCCCCTGCCGTTTTTGACAGGGCTATCCATGTGTAAGGGTAGATTCCTGATTTGAACTGATTTACTAGGGTTTCTTTCAGCTCTCTCTCTCCACGACTTTTTTAGATCTGGCAGCCTAGATCTGCATTTTTACTTAGATCTGGTAGATCTGAGCTTGGTTTCTAATGTAGAACAGCCTGCAACTAGGCAGGGAGAAGAAGAAACAAAGAAGATAAGGGAAAGGCTATGCCTTTGATTAATTTTATTGAATATTCATTGTGTGTTTCTCTCCCATATGGGTACATCTATTTATAATAAAACAATCCAAACGAAAATAGGAAAGGACTCAACTAGGAAAGCCACCGACCTGACTTCCTTTTTAAAGTAGGACTCCTAAATCAAATAGGAAACTAACTAAAGTTGGACTGCTAAAATCCCAAACGAAAATAACAAATCCTACGTGCTAATTAAGAAATAAATAAATAGAAGCGGAATCTGTGTGCTCTGATCTTCCTTGTCCTACATTAGCCCCCTAGTCTTGAAAAAAACTCGTCCTCGAATGAAAATCAGCAAAAGCACACAAAACGAAACAGAGATGAAGACCAAGTCCTAAGATGCGAATCACGAAGCGTGGAACTGCACAATCTTCAATGCACATGTGATGAGAATATTCCTGCTGTGAGACGACGAAGCCAAGGACCACAAAATGACTCAAGCATGGACGAACCAAGCTGATGGTGAAGGGGTCTCCATAAGGCATTGGAGTGATCATACGGTCCTGAGTATCTGTCAGACGAGGTTCCAATAAGAGGATAAGAGATGATGATAGTGTACGAATAACCAGAGATGAGTTCTTGGTATCCGTAATGGGACCATGTTTGGGTAATGGAGTTGGTTGGGTAAGTTGCGGTGGTGGTGGAGGTGTAGGTAGTGGTGGTGGTGGCTCGACACTCATCGGTTGCATTGACTGTGGTGCCGACAACACAACTGGGGCGGTTTCCAACACGGGAAATGGTTGTGGGATTACGACTTCTGGAGGAGTAGATAGGAACTCCGATGATGACTTTGGAGGAGGCGGTACACATCTCGAGAAAGTAGACACGTATGTTGAGATTTTGTTCACCTTCATCGGGACGCTGTATTTTCTGTTGAGTAATAGTTTTCTAAATTCTTATAAAAAGTCGTGAAATTCAGATCGCAACTCAGAGATAAACTTAGATTTAAAGTCATTGAACTCAGATTGGGTAAGTAATTGATCACCGTTGTTGTTGGATGAAAGTGGGTCAATTTGATTTGGGCGATCCGATTGAGGCGTCAAAGAGTCCAAGATAAGACGGTTAGAATGGGGAAAAGGGTTATTGGATGGGTGAGGTGGGATCCAATGGGAAGACATGGAAATCGGATCGATCAAAGTGGACACGTAGTTGGTCACACGTAGTTGGTCAAATAGTCAAATTTGGTCAACTGATCAACTCAAGTCAAATCTGGATGGGTCCCATATTGGACTGTAGTCTAAGGTGATAAAGAAATTGGGAATAGGGGTGATTTGGTAAATAAGTGAATGGAGTGGTGGGTAAAAGATAAAAGTGAGGGGTCTTATTGGTGTTTGAAAAGTAGAGGGGACAAAGGCATTTATGACATGGAAGGATGGAAATAAAGAAGGTGGGTATGGTGGTATGGCTAGGGAAATAAAAAGGTAAAGGTTGGGAAAAAGGTGTCAAAGATGGAAGCACAGTGGAGGCTAAAGGTGTTTTCTCCATGTGCGAAGTAAGCTAAGCCTTGGGTTTGGGAAAAGGTTATGGGAAACAAAAAGGGTAATATGAATAGGGTTTGGAAAAAAAAGGGGAAACAGAGAAGGGAGGTGCGGCGGAAATAAAGAGAAAGAAGGGAAGCTTGCGGAGGGACTGGAGCGAAAGGATGGAAAGTGGGTATCGAGGCTCGAGGGGGAGGCGAAAGAGAAGGAAAAGGGAGGAGAGCTTGATACCTGGATGAGGGACAAAGAAGAAGGTAGGTGCTTGCACCGAAATCTGGCGATGGAAGGGGCCGAAGCTATTCGTAGTGAAACAGAGAGGGATCGAGTAACAATGGCAGCAAGTAGTGGAAGAGGCAGAAGTTGAGGAAGATGGCTTTGACCTGGGTTTAAGGAGGAGGAGGATGGGGTTTGGGATGGTAGATCTTAGCTGGGATAATGCCCAGATTGGTGATTGCGAAAAGATGATGGGATCGAGACCACGTTCGTCCCTGATAGAGCAGGAACCTGTCTCCGATTAGGAACGTCTCTGTATAACAAAGATACAGAGAACCCTAAGCTCTGAACCAATTAATGTAGAACAACCTGCAACTAGGCAGGGAGAAGAAGAAACAAAGAAGATAAGGAAAAGGCTATGCCTTTGATTAATTTTATTGAATATTCATTGTGTGTTTCTCTCCCATATGGGTGCATCTATTTGTAATAAAACAATGCAAATGAAAATAGGAAAGGACTCAACTAGGAAAGCCACCGACTTGGCTTCCTTCTTAAACTAGGACACCTAAATCAAATAGGAAACTAACTAAAGTTGGACTACTAAGATCCCAAACAAAAATAACAAATCCTACGTGTTAATTAAGAAATAAATAAATAAAAATAAATAGAAGCGGAATCTGTGTGCTCTGATCTTCCTTGTCCTACATCAGTTTCCATCCAAATTTCTCCACTGTTGTCACCCCTGGCCTACCCCCTCACGCCTAAGGTGGACCCCCCTTTCGATCAAAAGTGGCCCCCCGTGTGCCCTTCTCTTCTGCTGCTGCACCGATGTGCAACATACAAAAAAAAAAAAAATTCTGGATTCCACTAGTTAGATCTGTTGCTTGGGACTCTTGTTCCTCTACTTCTGGTGCCTCTTTCGCCCCTACATCAGGATCACATCAAACTTGGGTGTCCCACCTTTCATCTTCGGTGGACCCCAATTTTTCTTGTTTTAGGTGCTGCTGCTTGGAAGACTACAACCAGATTTTTTGGGCCTTGCTGCCTTTGGCCTCTCTGTTGTTCTTCTCTTTGCATTTCTCCCCGTTTGAAAGGTTCTTCTTGGGATAATGGCCTCATCTACGGACCCACTGAAGACCTCTGAGGAATCTTCTTATACTGATATGACTTCTTCTGGCACTCCGCATATTGGCAAGATCACAACTGTGTTATTGAATGAGACTAATTACTTCCACTGGTCTCACTCGGCTAAAATGTTCCTTACTGCCAACAACTTTCTGCCTTTATTGATGGTACTGCCTCTGAACCAGAAAAGAAGGACTACTCCTACCTTTCCTGGCAATCTAATAATTCTTTGGTGCAGTCTTGGCTCCTTCATTCCATGGAAGATCATGTTCGTGAGACTGTCTATACTCTTCCCACGGCTAAGGATGTCTGGGACACCATTAAGGCCTTATATTCGGACGGTGATAATTCTGCCCGACTCTATGAGCTCTATCAGACTGCTTCTCATCTTCGACAGGGGGAGCTCTCCCTCATTCAGTATCATTCAAAGATGCGGACTTGTTGGCTTGAATTGGATCAACTTGAATCGGCTCAGTTTGTGGATCCTGTTGATGTTGTTCTCTATAACCAACTTCTTCATCGACGACGGACCTTTGAGTTCTTGGCTGGCCTTAATCAGGACTTTGAACCTATTCGGGCCCAACTGCTTGGCCAACGCCCTCTTCCCTCTCTCTTCTCTGGAAGAGGTCTACTCTACCTTACTTCGAGATGATAGGCGCAGCCTGGTTATGACTGCTATTCCGGTCGAACGATCTGCCTTGGTGGCCACTTATCCTTCCATGCCTCCTCTCACACATAGGTCTTATGGTTCTCATGGCAAGGACCCTTCTTCTGACCTTCGACGTGACACAAAGGGTCCCCGAAAGAAGGAGTCCCGGTTCTGCACTTTTTGTAAGATGATGAACCATTATGTTGATTCCTGCTATAAATTGCATGGTCGTCTGAAGCAAGCTACTGTCTCCGTCGCCTCGCCTGTTACCTCCTCTCCTGATGTGTCATGGATGTCACCTTCTTCGAGAGAGTCCCTTACTTCTCTTCACCATTTGGTATATCACCACAGGCAAACAGGCCTTAGCTCCGCGAGTACACCACCACGTCATCTGTTCTTGGCCCAAATCCTTCCCTTACTGATGCATCTAATCTTCCCATTGCCCTTCGACAAGGTAAACGTACTTGTACATCTCATCCCCTTGACTATTTTGTGTCTTATCATGCTGTTTTTCCTGCCTATCACACTTTTCTTTCAGCTTTGGACAGCGTTAAGATACCCAAGCGGATTGACAACGCTCTTCGTGATCCCTTGTGGAAGGCAGCCATGGAAGAGGAACTCACGGCCTTTGAGAAGAATCACACATGGGACCTGGTTCCCCTGCCTCAAGGAAAAACTTCATTCTAGTGTAAATGAGTTTTTGCTTTAAAACATAATCCGGATGGCTCCATCGCCTGGTATAAAGCTCATCTCGTTGCCAAAGGATTCATACAAACTTATGGGGTGGATTATTAGGAAACCTTCTCCCCCGTGGCCAAGATCACTTCTGTTCGCATCTTGATTTCCATTACCACTACCTATGACTGGCCGCTGCATCATTTAGATGTGAAGAATGCCTTTCTTCATGATGATCTCCATGATGAAATTTAAATACTCCCAGCACCAGGGTTTATAGATCAGGGGGAGCCTCACTCAGTCTGCAAACTCCAAAAAGCTCTATATGGCCTCAAGCAGTCTCCACAGGCGTGGCTTAAGAAGTTCAGCAATGCACTGTTGCCTTATGGTTTCTCTAGATGTCAGATGGATCACTCAGTTTTTATCTACCGTCTTCACTCTATGGTCATGATTGTAGTGGTGTATGTTGATGACATTATCCTCACCGGTAATAACATTGTTGCCATATCTACCTTCAAGGAATATCTACAGTGCACATTTGCTATTAAAGATCCTAGGGCCATTGCGTTATTTTTTGGGCATTGAAGCCTACTCGTTCTTCTCGAGTACTCTCTTTATCTCAGCATAAGTACGCTCTTGATATCCTTCAGGATGCTGGATACTCTGAGTGCAAACCTGCTGACACTCCATTAGATGTCAATACGAAGCTCTCTGCCACAGACGGGACTCCTCTTGATAGTCCTTCTTGCTATCAAAAGTTGGTGGAGAAATTGATTTATCTCACTATCACACAACCAGATCTCTCATATGCAGTTGGTCTGGTTGGTCAGTTCATGCACAACCCACGGGATACCCATTTTCATGCTCTCTTCCGCATCCTTTGCTATCTTAAAACTCATCCTGGCAGGGGCTTGTTCTTTGCACGACAGTCTTCCCTCTCTATTCGTGGATATTCCAATGCTGATTGAGCCGGCTCTCCTGATGATCGCCGCTCCACAACTGGCTACTGTGTCTTTTTGGGTTCTCATCTCGTCAGTTGTCGTAGTAAGAAACAATCTGTTATTGCTCGCTTAAGTGCTGAAGCCGATTATTGTGCAATGGCCAATACTACAACTGAGCTTCTTTGGATCCGCCTAGTTTCTTCAGGAATTGGGTTTTGCTCCACGTGAACTGTTCAATATATTTTGTGACAATCAGGCGGCTATCAATATCGCCTCCAATCCGGTCTTTCATGAGCGGATCAAGCACATTGAGGTTGATTGTCACTTCCTACGACAACACATTTCTGAAGGCCAGCTTGTTACTCCACATGTGAAATCTAAGGACCAATTGGCGGATATCCTGACCAAGTCTGTTCCTTGTCACCAACTTACTTCGATTATTGACAAGCTGGGCTTGTTAGGCATCTTCGAGCCAGCTTGAGGGGGAGTGTTGTAGGACCAAATGGGACCCGACTATGCCTATTTTGGCAAGTCAACTGTATATGTGTAAAATTATGTGTAGATAAGTACTGATTGTGCTTTCCTCTTTTGGTCACCTTAATTGGCTCTCTTTGTCTTATTTATACTTGTACCCTTTAAGAGGAAAAACATATCAATACAACTAAGAGAATAATTATTCTGTGATCTTCATCTATTTCTTCCTTTCTTTCTTTTTCCCTTGATAAAAACAACATGGTATCAGCTAGGGAAGATCTTCTTCTCTGAGGGAGACTGTCTCGAAGAGTGTGACATCCATAGACACATAAGTTTTGCCAGTAACTGGATCAAGACACTTGTAGCCTTTATGGAAAGGGGAATATCCCAAAAAAACATATTGCACAGCACGAGGGGAAAGTTTATCACCAGAAAATTGGTAAACAAAGCAGGCACATTCAAAAATATGTAGGGGAAGAAGAAAAATATGTTTATGAAGTGAGAGAAGATCAATGGGTGCTTTGTCCAACAAAACCCGGGATGGCATGCGATGGATAAGGTAGCATGAGGTTAGAATAGCCTCAGGCCAGTGTGACTGTGGGACATGCATGGTAAAGAGGAGAGATCGAGAGACTTCAAGAAGATGTCTGTTTTTTCGTTCAGCTACACCATTTTGTTGTGGTGTAGATGGACAAGATAGTTGAGATTCAACACCATACTCTTGCAAAAATTGAACAAAATAATTAGACAAATATTCTCCCCCATTATCACTATGCAAAATTTTAATTTTAGAACCAAATTGAGTGGCAACCCAATTATAAAATATGCGAAAGTGATCAGGCACTTCAGACTTATGTTTCATGATATAAATCCAGGTCATGCGTGAATAATCATCAATAAATGACACAAAGTATCTTAAACCAGTGCGAGAAATAGAGGGTGATTGCCAAATATCAGAATAAATAATAGAAAACAAAGAACATGCACGCTTATTCATAGAAGAGAGAAAAGAACTTCTTTTAGTTTTGCCATATTGGCAAGCTGCACACTCAAACCGCTTAAACGATAAAGAACGAACAAGTTTCTTGAGGACAGAGTCAGAAGGATGTCCTAGCCGGCAATGCCAAAGCCATATATCAGATGGAGAGAAACTAGAGTAGGTTGCAGAGGCACCAACAGGATCATCCAGCAGATATAAGCCTCCATCTTCACAACCACCACCAATCACCTGCTTCGTGGTCATATCCTAAAAGACACAATGAGAGGGAAAAAAGGTAGTTGAGCAATGAAATTGTTTGGTGAGTGCACTAACAGAAAGCAAATTGCGAGATAAATGAGGTACATGTAACACAATGGAAGGTGTAAGGTGGAAGAGAGAGGGAGGGTCCCTTTTCCAGCGATGGTAGTGGAGGAATCATTCGCTAATTTAACTTGACCATAAGAGACAGGAGAAATGGAAGAGAAAAGATTAGACATACCCGCCATATGATCAGTGGCCCCAGAATCGATGATGCAGGAATGAGAAGAGGCATGATTGACAAAGGACTCAGTACCTGAAGTAGATGAGATAGCATTAGAAACCTCATAGTGTTGAAGGCGATCCAGTCGTTCTAAGAGCATGTTAAAGTCCTGACGAATCACTGGGGCACTGTCGCTAACCACATCAGGAGAGGAGGTAATAGGTGAGGCGAAAGAGATAGTAGTTTGCTTCGGACGACCATGCAATTTATAGCAGGAATCAACATAATGGTTCGTCATCTTACAAAAAGTGCAGAACCGAGATCCCTTCTTTAGGGGACTTTTGGTGTCACGACGAAGGTCAGAGGAAGGGTCCTTGCCATGAGAACCAGAAGACCCACGTGCGAGAGGAGGCATGGAAGGATGAGTGGTCACCAAGGCAGACGTTCGATTGGAATAGGAGTCATAACCAGGCGGCGCCTATCATCTCGAAGTAAGGCAGAGTAGACCTCTTCCAGAGAGGAAAGAGGGCGTTGACAAAGCAGTTGGGCCCGAATAGGTTCAAAGTCCTGGTTAAGGCCAGCCAAGAACTCAAAGGTCCGTCGTCGATTAAGAAGCTGGTTATAGAGAACAACATCAGCAGGGTCCACAAACTGAACCGATTCAAGTTGATCCAATTCAAGCCAACAGGTCCGCATCTTTGAATAATACTAAATGAGGAAGAGCTTCTCCTGTCGAAGATAAGAAGTAGTCTGATAGAGCTCATAGAGCAAGGCAAAATTACCAATGTCTGAATACAAGGCCTTAATGGTGTTCCAGACATCTTTAGCCGTGGGAAGAATATAGACAGTCCCACGAACATGATCTTCCATGGAATGAAGGAGCCAAGACTGCACCAAAGAATTATTAGATTGCCAGGAAAGGTAGGAGTAGTCCTTCTTTTCTGGTTCAGAGGCAGTACCATCAATAAAGGCAGAGAGCTGTTTGGTAGTAAGGAACATTTTAGCCGAGTGAGACCACTGGAAATAATTAGTCTCATTCAATAACATAGTTGTGATCTTGCCAATATGCGGAGTGCCAGAAGAAGTCATATCAGTGTAAAAAGATTCCCCAAAGGTCTTCAGTGGGTCCGTAGATGCGGCCATTATCCCAAGAAGAACCTTTCAAGCGGGAGAAATGCAAAGAGAGGAACAACAGAGAGGCCAGAGGCAGCAAGGCCCAAAAAATCTGGTTGCAGTCTTCCAAACAGCAGCACCTAAAACAAGAAAAATTGGGGTCCACCGAAGATGAAAGGTGGGACACCCATGTTTGATGTGATCCTGATGTAGGGGCGAAAGTAGGAGGCACCAGAAGTAGAGGAACAAGAGTCCCAAACAGCAGATCTGAATAGTGGAATCTAGGGGGAAAAAAAAAATTTGTATGTTGCAGATCAGTACAGCAACAGTAGAAGAGAAAGGCACACGGGGGCCCAACTGTTGATCGAAAGGGGGGGTCCACCTTAGGCGTGAGGAGGTAGGCCAGGGGCGACAACAGTGGAGAAATTTGGATGGAAACCAAGCTCAGATCTACCGGATCTAAGCAAAAAATGCAGATCTGGGCTGCCAGATCTCAAAAATCGTGGAGAGAGAGCGCTGAAAGAAACCTTGACAGATGGATAGCCCTGTCAAAAACGGAAGGGGAAGATGGGTCCCGGCCGGAAACTGTGATCTTCGTCGGAAAAAGGACTGCAAAACAGAACTGGAAACTGAGAGAAAAAAAATCAGAAAAGAAGATCTCCCCTGGCTGATACCATGTTGTTTTAATCAAGGGAAAAAGAAAGGAAGAAAGATGAAGATCAAAGAATAATTATTCTCTTAGTTGTTTTGATATGTTTTTCCTCTTAGAGGGTACAAGTATAAATAAGAGAGAGAGCCAATTAAGGTGGCCAAAAGAAGAAAGTACAATCAGTACTTATCTACACATAATTTTACACCTATACAGTTGACTTGTCAAAATAGGCATAGTCAGGTCCCATTTGGTCCCACAACAACATCTTGAGTGAAAGATATTTGTGCGCAACCAGTCCTCCTTCGATTCCTCTAGTGCAATTAAACAATACTGAATCATAAGATTGTCCCCCGACTCACCATTATTCACCTTATAATCATTGAAGGAATATGTCGCTTAGTTGCTTGTGATGTGAATAATCACCATCCTCTAGGGCCAGATCAATATTTCTGTTAGAACATTCAAATGCCACATGTCCACATGTCCACATGGCAGGGGTTAATTTGGCTCTCAAAGGGGATGGCATTGTGTCAAGATCTGGTCTTTTGGCATGGTTAGGTGTTGCCCACCGTGAGTTCAAACTTTTGTTTGGTGCATTCTCAAAAGGAAAATTCTCACTAGAGCGGAGCTTGGTCATAGGGGTCTGGCAAATTCTAAAGATGATCTATCTTATGTTCTATGTGGCTATCAGGAGGAGGACATAGATCATTTATTCGAGAGATGTTCGGTCGTGAGGAATCAGTGGTCCAGGTTCGTTTGGTTGATGGGAGTCTCTTGGGCTTTTGGATATTCTTGTGTAGATATTCTCAAGAGTTGGAATATTAAGCAAATCAAGGTTAAGAAGAAAGTGGCTTGGAATACTATCTCGGATGCTATCTTATAGTTGTTGTAGAAGGAAAGGAACCCAAGGATTTTTTTTAAACAAATCTTCTGAGGAGAATGAAGATTTTGAAATAACTAAGTGGAGGTTATGTGTTGGATGGTGGCTAGTAAGGAATTTCGAGGTTGTCCTCTAATAGATTTTTACAGATCTTGCAGGGGTTATTTGGGTGGTAGGTCTAGAGTAGAGATTTGTAGGGAGACTTGGTCCCCTTCCCCATCAAGTGTTTTAACATTCAATGTGGACGGAGCAACTAGAGGCAAACCACACCTTACAGGGCTAGATGGGGTTTTACGCAATACCAAAGGTGTCACCTCTCTCTTCTTCTCTGAGTCGGTAGGTATTAGGGATTCGAACGAAGAACAGTTGTTAGGGATTAGGAGAGCCATGGTTTTGTGGGAGAGTTTTGGTTAGGGGAAGTTAATTGTTGAGGACGACTCGACGAATAAGATTAAGTGGACAAGAGATTGCAAGAGGCCTCCTTTGTGTTCAGGTCGAGATGTTTCCTTCATGCATGTCAGAAGGTGGACTTCTTGGCTAAGATTGGATAGGGAGCCGAAGAGTGTTTTTCTTTTTAGTGTGATTGTCTAGTGGGCTTGAGGATTTCTAATACTCTTTCCTTTGGTCTCGTTTGGGTGTCTTGAGGGATTCTTTGTTTTTATTTGTATTTCTTTCTTTAGGGTATAAGACTTTTATGCTTGTGCTTGTACGTTTGTTTACTTTTAATAATATTTGCTGTTATAACCGCTCAAAAAAAACTGCTCGGAACTCGATGCCTCCTTTGTCCAAGTTAGTCGAACTGCATATGGCGTAGCAGGTTTCTTCGCAAAAAATGGAATCGACAACTCAATTGCAGGATTTTTTTTTTTTTTTTGGAGATAGGGGGTGAGCAAGGATTTTGCTTAGATGTTGATGGATGTGTTTGTTATTGTTTTTATTTTATGCACATTTCATTTCATGTATGTGTTTTTTTTCTAGTAGTCTAGCCCTTCTAGACCCTTTCTAAGTTGATATAATTGTTTCTGTTTCCTATTAATATATTAAATATTGTTCACACTCAAAGAACGGTATTACTAATAATTACTTCATGCTACAATAATTTACCTATAACCAGAAACTTTATTTTCTCATTGCAGAGAAGAGTTTCTAAAAAACACAATGGTCAAGGAGAGCCTATCTTAGAGCTAGGCGAGATGTAAAATGTTGGAGGAAAATCATTTTACCTCGTGTGTGTGTGCGCGTGTGAGAGAGAGAGAGAGAGAGAGAGAGAGAGAGAGAACCACTTCAGGAAAAACCGTATTCGATGGAGACCAAATGAGGATTTGCCTATCATTGCTTCCTGTGAACAATTCCTGCTAACCATGGGAAAGAACAACATAAAACACATGCCCAAGATGCATAATCAACAAATCATGGTTTTAAATACGAAGGAAATCTTTAAATACTTTTAACACATTCAAATTTCAGATCAACTCATCGAGAGACTCACCAAGATTAGAACTCTTCCCTTTGTCCAGTTTGTGAACTTTTTAATCAAAGTTAAAGGAACTCTTACACTTTAAGCAAAATATTAAAAGATAAAACCAATCAAATTTTCTAAAAGAAGGGTTTCTTGCTTTTGTGATTCTATTTTTCAACTCTTTTTTTTTTTTTTACCTTTTTCCTTTCTTTGTTGTTTGCTCATGTGTGCGTTAGTTCGGAAAAAAGGGAAGGGGGGCATACATACAAAAATGACACCACATGCATGAAAGACTCTGTGGATCCACCTAGGTTAACCCAAACCAATAAACCATAATTCTAAAACTCACATTTGACTCAAAGAAGCCAAATTGACTTGCCAAGAATACCAGGAAACTCAAGGAAAACTCATTGGACCATTTGGTTTTTTCGCTGACTCAGCGAACTCACCAAGTTAGAGTTCAGCCAAGGAGGTAAGCAGCACATCTTTCTCCTCTTCTACTATTGGGATTCTTGTGAGATTTGAGTCTTAATCTTTGTTCAAAGAGAATTTGGGTTTTGGTTTGTTTTCCAATTGAAATTTACTTTTCTCAATTTCAAGTGGTTCTCAATTGGCAATTGGAGTTGAAAGATATTCGAGCACTTCTGAAAATACTGGGAGTTTTTTCAAATTTGGGTTTTTCATCTTAATTCAACCAGATTTGAAATTTTCCATCAAAATTAGTTGGAGACAAAAATTATTGCAAAATTTGACTTTGTCCTTCATAACCAAGAGTCTTTTAATCCACCTACATGGGCTTGCTTTACCCAGCAGGGGTCTCATGCTGATTTAGTGGCAGGTGCTGATTTTCCATTATAATGCCTATGACAAAAATTCCACATCTTCGGAATTATCGAATTTACAGTGAATTCCATGTGGATCACCTATTTTTCTGGCTAGTTTGTTGCATTTGACGAATTTAATTCGTATACCGAGGATATTTTCTGAACCTTGAGGACAAGGTTCTTTCCCAAGGGTGTAGGAATGATAGTATCTAGGTTAATAAAAGATTAGGGATATTTTTGGGTATTTATTTGCATTTTCCAAATATCTCCTTTTGAGTTGTAACCCTAAGCCTATTTATAGGATGCCTGAATAATGAAAAGAATCAAAGAAGAGTTTTCCCCAAAACAGTCGTTTGGCTAGGAGGATAGTTTCTCCTCGAAGTGAAACCAAGGAGATCAATTTCCCGTCAAAATGAAATCTCTGTCCCCCATTTTCTTCCATTTTCCATTTTCTTTCGATTCGGGTTCCTATTTAGAAACCTCACTTTTTCATTTGCACCAAAAAAGTATGGGTTCACTGTTTTGGGTTCCCTATCATGGGTTGGTCTCAGAAGTCAGAAGGTTTTGTTAGTAGATTGGGAAATTGATCGAGATTGATGCTCAAAATCTTAGATGATAGGGTTGCTTAGTATTAAGGCTATTGTTGGAAGTGAAGGTGTGTGTCAATTGCGTAATGCTCATAAAAAAGGAATCATAGTAATGTGTACAAGAGATCACCAAACAATGTAGCAGACTTCTTAGTAAAGTGCGGGGTGGATAGGGAGCACGAAGGCGTCTTTTTCCTTTTATTTTAGGGAGTAGGATTTGGACATTGGTGGGATTTTCCGTTTATTTGGCTTGTACTTTGTCTTCGTTGGAACCTGAGGGATTTCTCTTGTAAATTTTTGTACTACTGGTGTTTCTTCGGGTCTAAGTCTCTTATACCCATCACTTGTACTCTCATTTCTTCTATTAATATAATTCCTTTTGTTATCACTAATAAATCCAAGAATAGAACATCTTGATACATTGCTTTGAACCAAACATTATTCTTCCATTTTCCCCTCGATCTTCTCTCATTCATCTTCAACAAACACCACTTGTTTTGTTTTTTAATGTCCCAAAGAAAACATAAACATTTTGGTAAAATTCTCCCACCTTGAGGACTTTCAAAGATGGAAATCGCCGGTAGTAGTGGAGTCCATGCCATTTTTAACAAAGAAATCAGCTATTAATTTGCTAATCTCTGTACCGCAACAAAAGAAATCTTTTCACCTAAACAAAGCGCACTAATTTCCCTTACTATTGTGGTCATCTTCTAAGGGGCCTTTTGGCCCCCGATGCCCACTTTATCACGTTTGTAGAGTCCCCTTTAATGACTAGTTTCCTCCCTCCCAGAGAAAACCGTATGACTAGTTTCCTCCCTCCCAGAGAAAACCGTATGGACAAGGCTTCCTAATACTGATAAGTTTTGCCTCGTTTGAATCCCTTGTATCTATTGACTCGGAGAAGTATGGATGTCCTATCATTGCAATCATGGAGAACTCTGATACCTGCTAGACCCAATTTCCCCTTTGCCACACCATCGGCATTGAATTTGTGTGTGTCCAGTTGAGGGGGACACCGATTAACGCGGATATTGGGTTTCCATGGCCCTCTGCCTAGGCAACCCTCCCAAGAGGTGAAGTCTGCCAATTTGTAGCCCTTGAATTCTATCCCAGATAAAAGCCATGTACAAAGTCTCCACTTAGCTTTCTGAATAAGATTGTTTTCCTTCAACTCCTTGTTCTTAGAAATCCTGGAACTCCTTTCTTTTTATACTGTCCATAGAACAACTGTTAAAATGGTGTTCCATGCCGCTTTCATCTTGGGATTACTGTGTTGAATAATCTATGATAGAACAATTCCTTCACACATTCGCTCAAATACCTATGAAACCCCATCAAGTTTTTAAAGCTTATACACAAATTCATGGTTAATGGGCATTCGACAAACAAATGATTGATGTCCTCCTCCGTGTGATGACAAAGTGTGCACTGTAAATTGTCGTTTGAATTGAGGAGCCCTCTTTTATTGAGGGTTGATCCTATCAGCACACCACGAAGTTTTCAATCTCCGTAGGGGAAAGGGCGGGGCCTGTAAGGCTCCTCCAGGCTAGGTTTGATGTGGGGTTCTCCTCATTCTGTTGGTTTAGGGCACAGTGAATAAACACATTGACTGAAAAGGCTCTGAGGAATCTACTATCCAAAGTGTTTCGTCCCCCTCTCCAATGGAAAGTGGAAACTCTTTTAACCACGCTTTTAGTTCCTCGAAGATCCAATTGCCACGAGATCGTACCACAACTTTCTACGTAGCAATCATTGACTGGGGCTTTGTAATGACCCGAGTTTTCAACTCCATAACTCAATGTAATTTTCTTGAATGAGTCGAATGAAATTGGAGTTTTAAACTCAAGATTGGAAATGGGTGAGAATTTTAAAGGTTATTAATTAAATAAGGAAAAGTTGAATTTACCAGGTTGACACATCGACAACACCGATGTGTCAACGAACCCGTGTTCAATATGTCGACAGAATCGATGGTATCGGTCTGAGAGTAGGGTAAGAAATACAGAATTCTCCAGGACGATGCATTGACTTTGCCGATGGGTGGACGAGCTCATCGCTCGATGTATCGACAACGTCGATATATCGACCGTGTTCATTGTTTTACGAGTTAACGCAAACGACCACCGCCTCACGTACCCTCATGTGTTATGCAACCTTACACACCTCTTTCACTCGTTTTTTATCTAGGGCAACCCAAGGAAAGAGCAGATCTCTCCCTCTTCCTCCTCTCTCAATCGGTGGTGACCTAATTTCTTTCTCCATCTTGAAAACTCGAGGAAGAAATCAAAGAGAAAAGAAGAAAAAAAAAGGAAAAAAGAAAGAAAACAAGGAGGAAGAAGCCTAGGCCAGAGATCTCTCGAGGTATGTCGATTTACTTGTGATTTAGATTAAAAGAAACCCATCAGGACCTTAGAGAATATGTAAATAGAAGAATGGGCGAAAGAAATTAAAGAAAAACGGGAAACATGCGTGAACTAGAGAAGAACATCGAATTCCCAGGACAATACATCGATATCGTCGATGTATAGAGGGACTCAAGGGCAGTACATCGTCAGAGACGATGTGTCGGCCTGGGAGAAATCTGAAGACAAACTGGACCCAAGTCGACATGTCAATTTCGCCGATGTGTCGACCCTATCCGATCGGTGTATCAACGGACACGTTACTATCAATATGAGACCAACAACAAAAAGTATAAACCAAACCCAGGCCGACAAGTCGATATGTCGAGCAAACCTGGTTGATATATCGTCAGGGACAATAGTATTGACCTGAGAGCAAAATAGAAAATACAAAGTTGTGTGACCAGAACCTCGGTCGACACATCGAGAGCGTCGGTGTGTCGACTCTGTCCTGATCGATATGTCGACAGTGTTGATGTATCGACCTGAGATCTTGACAGTTTTACAAGGTTGATACACCTGATCCAAATTATTTATGTGGGATCACTTAGACTCCATTAACTTTCACCAATTTAATCCTTCGGCCTAATGAGGATCTTCCTAAATTGATTTAGAGGATTTTACATTGTAATGACGTGATTATTATTACTTTGTTATACATGAAAACGAACGAAGAACCGAGAGTAACCCTGACATCGGTCGTGCGGCTTCGTGACTTATTTCTCTTCGCTGATCACCTTCGATCAGGTAGGTTTTCCTACATCTTTGAAGCACTAAAGTTGTGACCTAAATATAATATTTTACTACTATGAAAATGATGAATTGATTTCCTTTAAAATCGTGTGGTTTCATTTATAAGAATGACGTTATTTCAATATGAAGTATTTGAGATATTTTGGATATATGATATCATGTTTAGGCCTTGAAAAGATTTGAGTTTATACAATGCAATGAGATTTGTCATCATTACACATTCATTTACTTCACGTACATTGCATGGAATGGGAATTGCATAGTTCGAGCCAAAAATGAGCGATCCGGACATGCTTGGTCTCGTGTATATATATCTGTATGAATATGGACTGAATAAACCATTGAGATTTGGCCGCGTCCATGTTTTTGAATATATGACATATTGAATTGGGCAAATAAGCCCCAGGGTCAGAGAAGTCCCGAAATCTGCATAGGATGGGAGGGCAACACTCCCCTGGTAGTTCCGGTTAAGTTGTTGGTATTGGGTAGCAGCACCCAGCCGATGCCCCGAGAATGCTGCGTACATAATTGGCCAAGATAGAAACCATTGGAATGAAAAGATTTATGGTTGATGCATGGGGCATAGAAGGGCATTCACTCTTCATGGACACCCATGGCATATTACATTGTGATAAGCATTGAAAGTGATTCGAACATGAGGTTTCCATAATGATATGATTATGAAATAAAATGCAGTATTTCTAGTATGATTTTGAATATGAGATTTCTATCATGAAACGAATGTGAATTGAAAAGGAGATTTCTGCTATGATATGAAATTACTTTGAGAAATGTACTATGTTATAGTATGTGAATTTCTAACTTTGATTTTGAGTCATATGTTATTTTACCATAACACTTCTTAGTGCCTCCTTTAGCTGGAATTCCTACTAGGCGCGTTGACTAAGCCCATAATTTTCCCCTTTAGATGTAGATGCAGATCAAGAAAAGAGAAGCGAGGCCGGACCAAGTGGCAATCAGGCTTGAGCGAGATTTATGCAAGGAGATACATAGATAGTTTAGTTTATTTTACTTTGCTTTAGTTTGAAGACAATGTAATTCATATGAGAGGTCGTTTTGGGAATGTAATAACTTTAATTCTTAGTGCATATGAGTTTTGTACTTGACTTATGTGGAAATCCTTGCTTTTGCTTTGAGATGCCAGATCTTTTATGATTATAAATGTATGTTTTTATTTTCCGTTGTTTGTTCTATCATGTGTAAATGTTATCATGGATTTCAATCCATGCACGTGATAGGTTGGGCCAGTCGAGGGTCGAGCCTTCGTACTCGGACTTGGCTCACGTCGTGACGGTCGCTCACCTCTGTGGTATTATCACATCTAAACCACGCACCGGAGGGAGGGGCGTCACAGGCTTATTTATTTCTGGCTATCTTGTATAGCCTAGGAGAGGCGTCTTTCAAATGTTTGTCACCAATCCATAAATCTGTCATAAAACAGGTTTTGTTCCCTTTTCCCACCTAGTTTTTATTGCAATAACAATTTTTATTGTAATAAAAGGTAAAAGGTAGCCCGCACCCCCCCCCCCCCCCCCCCCCTCCAAATCCATATAAAAAAATCCAAAAAAAGGAGTAGTTTGTATTATGTTTTACATGTTGATTCATGCATTTTCAAGAAAGGAATAAGCATTCAAATCAACCCAAGTCAGTTTAACAAAGTAAATTTTGGTTTTTGGTTCTCGAGATATGTAGTAAAATGTAAAATAACGATATTGAAGGATTTGCATGGACGCACCTGATCTTGTGAACTAAACCAACAACAATTCACACATTCATAGTGACCACGAAATGTTCGGTATGTCCTACCCGACCATAAATCAAAGGCCTACAATAAAATGGCATCAAAAGATATTAATACAGATCTCAAAGGATACATGGAATCAATTGGGATATAATGCAAACAACATGACTTGAAAGATGATAAGAAGCTGAGTACCTTTACAGCAGCTACACATGGAACAAAAACAAGTGATGAGTCCTCAGTAACAGCCAACTGAACTGCTTTGCTAGTTGGTAATCTCATGGACTCAAAGTTCACTAATGTGTTGCAGCCAGATTTGATATCCCATAACCTCAATCGCGAGTCAGAGCCTTAAAGAGTAGCAAGTAACTTTTCAATGACACAAACAAAATTTATACACAGAATACATAACTCAGCAATAGGTGCAGTAGTAGTAGTAGGTGCGGATTGATGAAGACCTAGGTCGATTCTTTCAAATCTTTAAAGGAATCCAACTAAAAGAAAGGAAAATCCAAATTTGGCTCAAGCTATTAGAAACTTGAGAGAACCCAAATTGTAGGTTTCCTTGGGATTTCAAGAAGTTCCTCGGATCTTCTCTCAATTTCCATGCCAATTGACAATTCACCTCAAAATTTGGGCAAACAGAATTTCAACTGGAAAACAAACCTAAACCTAATTTCTTTCCGGAAAAAGAATAAACGGTAAAATCTCAGAGGAAATCCGACATCATGTGAATTCCACAATGAAATTAAAATTCTAGTGAATGCCATAATTGAATTGCATGAATTAAAAATTAATCTAGTGCAAAATTGACATAATTGCAATAATAAGAATTAATTTAAAACAAAATCAAACTAGAAATTTAAAAGAATACAAAGAACAAGATACTTGCACCTATGCAAAGGAGAAGAAACTCAAACTTGGGATGTGCTATGTGTTGAGATATATTTAAGTTTAGGGTTTACCCTTTTTATTTGATTTTACCATCCTTACTTGTATTTATTTTACCTTCCTCATTTGTATTATGTTTTCTCCATAAATATAAATCATAGGGTCTCTCCTTGATTAAGGAAGACACGCCATATTCTCAGTGTGTTACTCTACATGGTATCAGCTAGGACTCTCAATCCTTTTGTGGGTTTTGATTTCTGACTAGACTTAAGAGAAACCCACCTTCGAGACTTCCCCTCTCTCTGTTGGTTCCACCGACACCAGCAGAGGGAGGACCACTTTCTTCTCTCACGAGCTTTGCATAGATCTGATTATTTTTCTGTGCCTTCTTGCAGTCTGCCATTTTTCTGCCTTCGATCCGGTAACCGAAAAACTTTTCTGGCAACAGACTCCCTCCCTTCACTGTCGTTTTTTGGTGGATACTTCATCTAACGGGTTGGATTTCATCTGTGCCTGACTTTGGTGGTCACGGTTCCTGTTTTCTCCCCAACACTAGTTCCACCCCTGCAGCAGGACTTCTGGCTCGATCGGCAGACTTCATTCCCTTTTGGTCTTCGAACCGCCACCACTAGTGTCGCCCTTGACTCTCATTTCCATCGCACCTGGAGGTCCCACCTTCCATCACTGGTGGGCCACCCTTTTGTTATTTTTCTTCCCAAATCTTCTTCCGCCTAGAAAAACCCAGTTTCTTGGTTTTACCTCGAGATCTGCTAGGATATGGTCCTTCTACCACGGGATGTTCACCTTCAGAGTCTCCCCTGGCCCACCTCCCTATGCCTCAGGTTAACCTAAGATTTCGGTCAACAGTGGGGCCCATTTGACTGTTTTCCTGCACTGCTGCACCAACGCCCACACACCTTGTCACGCCCCGCCTTCCAACACCTAAATGGGCGTGATCTGACCGCACAATTTTAGATCACCTGCTGCCCTAAACGGGTCTTACATCATAAATCCAAGGTTATATTTTTTTTTTTCAAACAAACTTATCTACACTCGCAAGTCATCAAATTCCTCACGTCCACAACCTGCTAAAGAACCTGACATTTCCATTCATTATCCCATATAACTTAGAGAGATAACATATTCCATCATGTGAAGATTGCTAAACTCACAAATTTACTCACATTCCTATACTAACCAAAACATATCATCCATAAATTTACTCAATACTTGAATTTATCATCCAAGTTCCAACTAACCAAATAAACAAATAAACAAATTCCTCAAAGAGTCTCAAATCTAATAAAGATCCAATTTATAATCTAAATACTAAATTCTTCAATAGTCTACGTAATTCCAAGCATCCACCAATGACTCGTCGTCTTCTAAGCTCAGTTTTGGTTATCATCCAGGCCCAAGTCCAAAGGATTGCCTGCAATGTAAGGGATGAGCTCCATGCTCAGTGAAGAAAACAACACCACATAAATAGAATATGATATCTTTACTTTCTCACGTAATATTTCAAGTAAACTTATATAACAATTTATTTCATGCTCATGCCTTTGCAAGAATGCAATGTTCAATGCAAAATGTCATATTCCAACCCATCATTTACGTCTATTGAGATTTGGTGGCCTTCCCTACGAATCGAGGATAACACAACTATCGCCTTGGTGGCCTTCCCACCTAAAGTGAGGATAACACAACCTAGCATCAAATAACAACCATCATGACTTGTCACGGATATCACATCTCTTCCACCGTAGTGGTCTTCCCACTTAAAGTGAGGCTAACAACACTACCACCGTCGTGGTCTTCGTGACAATCATGGATCACACCCTCATACCCAATGCTATGCAATATGAGAATGCCATGCTCAAGAAACATACTTATTTATTCATAATATACTTATAGGATTAGGAATCTTAGTCTAAACAAATTATAACATAGCCAACATATCATTCACCATAACATACATATAACTTGATTATAACATGGCAGTAGTCCAAACATCATAATATTAGAATAATATAACCCAACATTCAAACATACCCAATCAAGATTAATAATTCAACGATACCATACAAATAATCATCAATGTACGAATATAAATCATTGGATCTTTCAATAATATTAATGGTTAGATTCCACAATCCCGGGCAGACTGAGCCTCCTCACGGTCAATAGAATGTTTAGCCAAAATCTCCCTTACACTACTGTGAGTGAACACCGGATTACTACCATTATTAACGTACACCCAGTCTTTTCTAGATCCAATAACTATATTCAGAGCATACAATACAATGTAATATTTTTCATTGTACAATCAAAATAAAATATCATATAAATAAAAGGTATGTAGTGAATTGTTTCCCTCACCTAGAAGTTTATGAAGTGCGAATAAGAAGTCCACGTATTTTTCAAGTGTTGATTAGCCTTGAAGTCCAATGTTTGCTGCGAATAATGTTTTAAAGATTCTAAGTACTATTATTATGAGAATTATTAAGTCTCTTTAGCAATTTACATTAATTACAAGTAAGGTATGTTGCTGCCCCAACTATAGCCTACAGGTCATCCTAGGGTCCAAGGTTAAGGGTGAAGGTGGAGTTCATACATTGTATGGCTGAACCGTGCCTAATTCATCTTGGTGCCCATAACAATGAAACCTTGTCTAAGCAATAAGTAACTACTCTTTTAAGTTACTGCCAATCGTCACCATAACGAAAAATATTAAACCACTGTATCAAACGATTTTAAATCTTAACCTAATTTAAGAAGGTGGACTTAAACAAAGAATAAAATATCAAATAACTAAGCTACATACTTTGAAACTGGTTTCCTCCTTTAAAATCTAAAAATTTGGTTGGATAAAACAATGGAAACTTGGCAATCTGTTTTAATTAATTACCCTCTCGTTGGAAAACAGAGGGAGAAAAGTAAATAATGAGAGTTTAGATAAAATAAAATGAGTGATTTTCTCATGGACAGCATGGATGGTTCTCTTCTATGTAACCATGGATTTAAAAATCAAATCAGAATCTTTTTGAAGAATCAATTTGGATGGTACAGGTTGCTGTCCAAAGAATAAAAATAAGGGCCTTGTAACTTCCCACAAAAGCCTTAGAGCAGGTAGACTGGAATAATTGAAACTGGGATTCTCAGATACTTTAGATCAAATAAATGGTTTTAAATAGTTGTAATAAGATGCTACTAATATTAAGAATAGAAAGGAAGTAAGTCAAACTACATGAGATGGAATAAAACATGGGCATGAGTTAACCACAATAAGGGACCTTGTAAAATACTTTGGCCAATAGGTAGGAAAATAAAATAAAACCATGCTTAGATATCTACTGGGAATTCCAAAATCCTTTATTATATAAAGGTGTAGTAAAATAGCACAAAAATAGTAAACGAAAATACATACAGGTTCAGAATTTTTATTATCATAACTTAAGCAAAACCTTTAAAAAAAATCAGATATAATTTAAAATAGATAGCCACTATGTTGTGTTTAAAGGCCCAATGTAATCAGATTAATGGGGTTCTCTGAAGTCCATGTACTCAACAATCTAAGACTAAAACCAGTCTTCAAATCAGCTAGTTAGGAAATGAAAATGAGTCCTATTACCAACAGTTAAGATGACTCTTTCCAATAATCCAGAGGCTGAAACCCACTCCCAACATCAGCCGATCTTAGACTGAAAATGTAACGACCCGTCCCGCTAATACAATATTGTCCTCTTTGAGCCTACACGCGGACCCGTACGGCTTTACTTTGGCAAGCCAACCCACTGTTGCTCCCAAAAGGCCTTGTGCTGGAAGAAGGAAGACTACTACTTATATACAGGGAATTTCCAATGCCACTAGCAATGTGGGACTTTTTGGAGCAGGGTATTACAATCTATCCCCCTTAAAGCCAGAGTCGTCCCCGGCTCTGCACACACAACAACCAAGCCCACACCCTCAGGCAGAGAGTTGAACCATGCTCTGATACCATTTGTAACGACCCATCCCGCTAGCACAATATTGTCCGCTTTAGGCCTACACACGGACTCGCACGGCTTTGCTTTGGCGAGCCAACTCACTAGTTGCTCCCAAAAGGCCTTGTGCTAGAAGGAGGAAGCCTACTACTTATATACATGGAATTTCCAATGTCACTAGCAATGTGGGACTTTTTGGGGCAGGGTATTACAGAAAATCAATCCCCAAACATGCTCCGGCCTGGTTGTAAAACGTCAGGAAAGAATCGGTTTAGGCATGGGGTGTTTTGGGGATTTGGAACTATAGATCCAGCCGAAAATCAATCAAGTGGGAAGAGAGGAAATAAGAATAAAATAAGATGGGTAAATACCTGGAGAATATGGGTGAAGACAACCGGAAAAGACAACAAGGGCTGTTTCGGCTTCCTTCGGGATCGCTGCAGGTTGGGTTCCACTGGAATCACCGTACAGCAGTGGGAGAGGAGAATGAGAAGTGAGAGAGATGCCGAGGAAGAGAGCGAGAGGAGATACAGTGTTTGTGACCAATGGGGATTTTCCCTCTTCCGTCGGGTCTATATAGTTGATAGGGTAGGCCAGTTCTAATACGGAAGGTAAGATTTCGAGTAGTTTCCATTTTGAAAAAGGAAGGAAGGAAGAAATCGAATTTGGAAAACCCTTGGCAGGTGCGGCAGTGAAATCTTGGGTTTCCATCGTGAATTTGGTATTTTGGGGAGACACGGGTTTGAGAGGAGAGGCATCGCACGGTGACTTAAGGAAAGGAGAGTTTTGGGGTTCTTTCCATCGAGACTTAGGGGGTTTTGAAAGGTAAAAGTTTCGAGAGGGAGGGATTTAAGGGCTGATGACCGAGAAGGGTGTGGGTCCAAAAAGGGGTCCACATAATTTTGGGTAAGTTATAACACATAATTATATGAATTTATACGTATCTATTTTTTTCCTTAAACCATACCCAACTAAAAAAAAAATTTATGGAAAAGAATTTTAATTAAACTCACTAACTTTGGAATAAAATTTATGGAACTTTTACTCTAGCATTTTAATTCCTCTTCTAAATTTAGAAGTTTACTTATAAATTCTCATTAAATTTTATTTTCAGTACACCACTACTTTAGGAGGGAATGTGTGTGATCGGGGGTCTACCTAAAATCATTAATGTCAAATTTAATTTTCAATTGAACAATTTTCATAGAAATCTCCACTAACCTAAAATAAAAATAGCCAATTTGCATAAGCAGTATTAATTTACTAAACTAATTATGCCCACTGACTTGCTACTCCGGGTCGGGTCATTACACTCCCAGTTTCTAGTCTTTCTCCTCTAGATCTGCAAGGAACCCGCATTTCTTCCTCAAATTTTTGGACCACCATAGTCGCCCATCCTCCTTTATTGCATCTGTGTGGCTTTTGCTTCGGTTTGTATTGTGTGGGGTCCATTGATGCTGCTTCTTCAAGATACTGCTGAACCTTGGAGCTTTAGTCAAGCTTTTAGTCTTTTTTCTTTAGATCCTCATAGATTTCCCTTCCTTTTGTTTGTCAAACGATCCACCATTTGCCTCTAAGATCTGATTCTCCAGCCTTTTGACCTCTCCTTTTCAGAGCCTTTTTTTCCTTGTATTTTGTGGATGGTTCATAGGGCCATTTTTGTTTGATCCCTTAGATATGTAGTATTTCTTCATATTTGAACCTATAATTCCCACAACTCTAGTCATTTTATGGCGCGATTTTGAGTTTGAATGCCAATGGAACCCTCAAAAACCTATTCTTTGGTCTTGTTGAATGAAGGTTTACGTTTTTATTCGTTTTATTATTCCTACCTACGTTGTTGTTCCTCGCCGGACTTCGGCATCTTCTTCTGACCAGTTTCATTTTACGGCGGACTTTTGTAGCGGATTTTTATGCCTACCAATGTTTCTTCCCTTTGCAGCTAGCACTTTCCAGCATCAGATCCGGCCACTGGAACATTTTCAGCCTGCGGGATCCCTCTCTTTCCCTGCCGTTTGTTGGAGACCTATACATCTCCACGGTGGAGTTGCAGCTTAGTTGTTTCTATAACTATATTTCCACCGTTCCTTCTCCAGTCCTTATTTTGGTACATGCTGCTGCGGGACGTCAGTTGGTTCCAGGCTTCGATCAGGCTAGATTGTTGGAGATTCTTGTTGATCTGCTTTCGCTCCATTAAATGGCATCACCATTGGATCGTCAAGAAGTTGGGGGGAGTTGAGATACATTTAGATGATATATTTAATTTTAGGGCTTTCCCTTTTTATTGGATTTTACCTTCCTTATTTGTATTCTGTTTCTCCATAAATATAAATCATAGTGTCTCTTCTTGATTAAGAAAGACACCATATTTTCAGTGTGTTATTCTACACTATGGTCACCCATGGCACTCCAATTTATAGATAATTACATCAATGTCATCCATGAATGATTGCCGTGTGGCACCTCATCCTAGATCCGTAAATCCTATCCTTACATTACATTGTGCTAAAAGAAGAAGAAAAACACCAAAATAAACATGAAATAGAGCGCCCGTGCCTTGCTTATTTGGTTCTCATGAGATAAGATTAATAATATTAGAGCTTATCCCCTTTCAAATCTTCTAAGGACTTCAATGAAAACAATATTAAAACCCAAATTTGGCTCAAGCTATTAGAAACTCGAGAGAACCCAAATTGTAGATTTCCTTGGAATTTCCAATAATTCCTTGGATCTTCTCTCAATTCCCAAGGACATTGAGAAATTCACACCAAAATTTGGGCAAAAGGAATTTCAACCTGAAAACAAACCTATACCCAATTTCTCTTCGGAAAAAGAATAAAGCCTCAAATCTTAGAGGAAACACAACACCATGTGAATTCTATAATGAAATCAAACTTCTAGTGACTGGCAGAATTGAATTGCATGAGTTAAAAATTAATCTAATGCAAAATTAAAATAATTGAATAATTAAAATTTAGTTCAAAACAATATCAAACTAGAAATTCAAAAGAATAAATGGAACAATATACTTACTTGCACCTATGCAAACAAGAAGAAACAAAAACTTGGGATGTGCTATGGTCGCCCATGGCACTCCAATTTATAGAAAAACTTATCAAAATAATTACACCAATGGCATCCATAGATGATTGCGATAATCTTAAATGAGAAGAGAGTGCCATACATGATTGTCATTTTAAATAATTACACTACATTTTTTTTTTTGAAAAATTAACAACTTAATTCCCTTTAAAATGAGAAGAGAGTACAAGAGAAGGATCCAAGTATAGGAGAGATATACCCAGACCACGAAGAAAGAGAAAAAGAAAGAGGAGAGACAAGAAAAAACATGAACAAAGAGAAAAATACAACAAAACAATCCTCCTCCATTAAGAGGACCCCTGCTCCACTTACTCCCAAGGCCGGTGAGATGAATAGATTTCCAAAGTTGGTCTTTGTTTATGAACACTAACTTTCCCCAAGAAGTCTGCTACACTGTTTGCTGATCGAGGCGGATGAACTTGAAGGGTTGGCTAGAGAGATAAGGTGTGGTATCGGCAAAATCCCATTTACATACCTGGGCTTGCTAGTAGGCAGAAATCTGAGATCCAAAGCTTTTTGGGAACCTGTGATAGAAAGAATATCAAAGAAGCTGAATGCATGGAGCAAGTCTTATCTCTCATTGGGGGGTAGATTGCCTCTCATTAAATCGAGCCTAGTGAATCTCCCCACCTACTATCTCTCATTGTATGAAATCCCTAAGGAGGTGGCAAAAAGGATAGAAAAAATTCATAGAGGCTTTCTATGGGAAGGGAAGGAGATTAAAAAGAAAATTCACTTAGTGAAATGGGAAATAGTTAAGGACATGAGGGAGAAGGGTGGGTTGGGGATCTACAGTATTAGTGATAGGAATCATGCCCTTCTGAGTAAATGGTTGTGGAGATTTGCCTCGGATAGGGAGGCCTTATGGAGGAAGATTTTAATAGAGAGGTACGGCGTGGGTGACCCTAGGGGTTGGAGATTAGGTAGTAGAGCTTCTAGGGATGTATCGTCGGTACTGAAAGCCTTAATGAAGATTGGGAGGGAGGAAGGAAAGGTTGGGGAAGTGTTTCAAAGGGAGATTAGGATGCTGGTTGGCAATGGTAGAAGGGTGTTGTTATGGAGGGATATTTGGGTGGAGGAGAGGCCTTTAATGATAGTTTTTCCCAGACTATTTAGAGTGGTTCAAAATCGTGAAGCTTTGATCAATTATTACTATAGCGAGGTTAATCGCATGCCACAGTGGTAAATCTCTGTCAGGAGGATTTTGTGGGATTTTGATGATGGTATCCATCAAGTCTTGATCGGAATTCTAAAAGATACCATGGAGCCGTCAGGGTCCTTCTCGGTTATATCAATCCTACATTTGGCATATGCAATAAATTTGTCCTCACCTACTATTTGCAATCTGGCTTGGAACAATTCGATTCCCCCTAGGATCCAATTCTTTATGTGAACGGCCTTGCATAAGAAGATCCTTGTCAGACACAATCTTAAGAGAAGGTGCATTATTCTAGATGAGGCTCCACTTGTGTGTCCCTTATGCGAGGGTGAGGAGGAAACTGTGGACCACTTGTTATGCAAATGTCGATTCACATGGGTGGGTTGGGCTTCCTTTTTGAGACATTTTGGGTGTTCATGGGTTCTTAGTAAGGGAGTGGAGGATTTCTTTGTGTCTTGGATGGGGGGTTCCTTTAGAGGAAGACTTAGAATAGCTTGAAAAATGATTCCTTTTGTTGTCTCGTGGGCTATTTGGAAAGAGCGTAATGGGAGGATCTTTGAGTAAAAACGGAAAGACCCTAGAGATTTTTTGAGAAGGCAAAATGGCAAGTGATTGGTTGGTTGTCTGCGTGTAAAGAGTTTAGGGGTCTAGCATCGGAGGATTTTTATCTATCTTGGGATGGGTGTATGAATGGAGTTGGTAGAGCTAAAAACCGGTTGGTCAAGTGGGTTGCGCCTCCCCTAGGTTCTTGCAAATTCAATGTAGATGGGGCGGCAAGGGGTAAACCAGGGTCGGCAGGAATAGGAGGTGTGTTACATAATGATAGGGGTAGATTGGTGGCAACTTTCTCCAAATCAGTAGGGTTGATGGAGTCAAATGAAGCAGAACTAAGGGCAATTAGGAGAACACTTCAGGTTTGGTTTGAGTTTAGGAGTGATAACCTCATTATTGAAGGTGACTCAACTAATGTCATATCCTGGGCTAGTAAAAAAAAATTCCCCCATAGAGGTTGATGGGTATTGCTAGGGACATTTGGAGGTTGTGCACGTTAGGTGGTGTCTCCTTCATTCATACACCTCGATCGGCAAATTGCGTTGCAAACTACTTGGCGAAATCTAGCGTTATGCAACATAATCCATCCCTGGAAAAAAAAAAATCTCAGCCTTGACTGCTGGGGTTGGGGGGTTTCATATGCTTATTGTGGGGTTTGTCATTTTTTATGTATCTTGTTTTGTCATTTTTCATTGTTCTTTTTCTTGTTTTTTTGTCTTTCCTTTTTCGGCTCTGAGTATATATCTCCTATACTCGGATCCATTCTCTGTACTCCCTTCTTTTTAATGATATTTAGTCGTCAATGTTTCAAAAAAAAATCGGACCCCTATCACCATGGAACACTCCTCCTATACCTGTTGGCCCGGGCTTACCTCTTTTTGCCCTATC
Organism: Chimonanthus salicifolius; assembly: GCA_013350335.1. Classification (NCBI taxonomy): domain Eukaryota; kingdom Viridiplantae; phylum Streptophyta; class Magnoliopsida; order Laurales; family Calycanthaceae; genus Chimonanthus; species Chimonanthus salicifolius. Next base: position 26,346,567 of record CM023539.1, on the reverse strand, counting down.
TACATTGAATTTACATGATCCTAGGAGAGGCACTACCCACTCAACTATATGCTTTCGAACTCTATCGACCCCATTCATACATCCTTACCAACACAAATAGAAATCCTCCAGTGCTAGACCTCTAAACTCCTTACACACATACAACCATCCTATCACCTGGCATTTCGCCCTCTCAAACACATCTTTAGGTGCCCCCTCTTTCCCTCAAAAATCCTCCCATTGCGCTTTTTCCAAATTGCCCACGAGACGGTGAACGAAATCATTTTCCATGCCATTCTATGCCTACCTCTAAAGGGACACCCCACCCCCCCCCCCCCCCCCCCAAACAAACCAAAAAAAAAAACCTACTACTCTCCACTTCCTATAACCCACGAGCACCCAAACAACCTCAAGAATGAGTGCCACACAGAATCGGCAATTACATAGCAAATGGTCCACTTCTCCTCTTTGTCCTTGCACAGTGGACATAATGTAAGAGCCTCTTCTAGAAGCACGCCTCTTCTCCTGAGCTTATGTCTCACAAGGTTCCTCTTTTTCAATGCTACCCATATAAACTGAATACTAGGGAATCCTAAGGGGATCTTATTGTTCCAGGCAAAATTGCATATAGGGGTGAGTTCGAATTTTCTACATATGTTGCTCTCAGGGTTGATTTTACCGAAAAGAACGCCAACGGCTCCATGGACCAAATCCACTTGTCCTCATCTTCAATCCACAAACTGGTATCTCTTAGGATTCCTAACAAGGTTTGGTGGATAGCTTCTTCAAAGTTCCGCAATATCCTTCTGAAAGAGATGGACCACTATGATGTATCACTGATCAAAACTTCACGATTTTGAGCCTCTAAAAAGTCTGAGAAATACTTCCATTAGTGGACTCTCCCCTACTCAAATATCTCTCCAGAACAACACCCTTTTGCCATTGCCAACTTGTACCCTTACACTACATTGTGCTAAAATTAGGAAAAAAACACCAAAATAGACATGCCTTGGGCGCCCATGCCTTGCTTAATTGGTCTCATTGCTTATTTGGTTCTCATGAGATAAGATTGTTGATGTGTGAATTATCCTCTCTTTTCCTATCTCGTCAATTATTGTTGCTCCATGCTAATGGACCTCCTACAGTCGGCTTTTGAAGTCCAAAACACGTTAAACAAGACCCTAACCCATATATCTATTGAATGAGCTTTCATTTTGCACATTTAAACCCATATAGACTCTTAGAAAGGCTCATCTTTCTGTAGAAAATAATACTAGAAAAAAAAAAGGAAAGAAAAAATATTGGAGAAGAATTATTCTCTTGTATTTTGAATGTGTCTATACTGTATGAGATTACAAGAATATATAATGAACAGGGAGCCAATTATGATGGCTAAATGTAAAAAGAAAATAAGAGAGTAATCAGTTACATCAATTATAAATCAATCACAATAAACTAAGTTGACTTTCTAGAATAAGATGATTTTGGTCAACTCTATGCAGATGTGGGTCCCACATGATCCACTGTCTTGGGATGCGTTTGTTTGAGGTGAAAGGAGGGGGGAACACGGGTAGCCCTCGGATTCCCTTGTTTAGTAGCGAGAGGGTAGAGGTAAAAAATCTTTAGTTTACCTCCCTTTTGGCAAATCTGAAAACCTTTTGGTCTCTAGTGGTATTCATAAAACCCTTGCCTCTCCTTCACTTTGTATTCCTCTCAATACCCTTCATAGTTGTAAATGGAACTCAATGCAAATCAAATTTCAATCTAACATCTTTAATTTAAAATTTGTTAATTTATTAAAAAAATAATTTTACAAAAATGAATGAAATATTCTCAACATTAAAATTATAAAATAGAAAATTTATTTAAATTTTATCTATTTCGATTTACGTAATTAAATTTGATAAAAAATAAAAATCTTCTTTTCAATTATTTATTTTCACTTGTTTATATTTTAAGATTTTATGTGTTTTACGAGACTAACTTTATATAAATCCTGATACTAATAATTTTTTAAAATTTATAAAATTAATAAATTTCATATCATTATCCATTCAATTCAATTTGAGATATAAGACCTTAATGACTTACTTATATTAGCATAATGTGTCATTTTTAGAAATAAAATATTTTGCGTGCAACTAAGTAGGTAAATTCAAATCCGACTCACTCCACCTTCAAATATTAGTTGGTTAATCCGATCAATTTAAAATATGGGTTGGTCCACAATATTTCTTTTTAATTTGAGTTAAAATAGGATGATGCCTCATAAAACACTGTCCTTATTCTTACATCACTATGTGATGATTTTTTTTAAATTAATTCTTTATAACAAATATATTTTAAAAGTGGAGAGTGGCTTTTCTAAATGTCTCTTTGTTTAAACCATATTAATAGAATATTTATAGATCAAATTATGCACGTCATTACAAAGGTTAGACCGTGACCAATTTAAACCGACCTAAATTAATTGACTTAAATTGAAAATGAGTTAGAATTTTAAAAATAAATTCAATTATATAGTCCAACATGCATGTATGAAATATTTTCACTTATAAATGAATTTTTAGGCACTCTTAACTAATTTCACAATTTCTTAATATTTTAAAAAAATATATAGTTTTTAAATATTTTAGTCTCGTGTTTTGAAAATTCCAGCAAGTCGAACAGGGAGTCCATCTCATTGCCAACTGAGGGGTTCTTAATATTGATTTTATCTTAGTTATTATTTATTAATTTGGATTTTTTATAAACTATTATAATAGCGTATTATATTATGTATTTCACATCACGAAGAACAAATTATGAATTTTATGAAGATATGTCTTAGCATTTTTATTTATTTATTAGGATTAAAAAAATTACTTGTAAAAAATGTTTTTTCTTTATCTCACTTTTTACGGTTAGAACACAGGTGTTTATTTTAAATTATAATTATGAGAAAGAATCTATAGAAAATTATATAATATTATTATAAGATATATTGTTAATTTTTATGGAAAAAAATGCCAATGTTATAGAGATTTTTTATTATTTTCTATATATTATATGGATTTATTAAAAATTATTGATTCTCATAAAATTGTTAATATATCAGATTTCCCCTGCTTACAGTTACCAAACAAAAATTTTTACCCTTAGAATAAGTTCTAATTTTTCCACTGTAATTACCAAACAAGATAATGGTAACACTTGCAGAGGGTATTCATAATTGATTACCAACCCTTGGTTACCCACCCCAGCAAAATTTACCCCTCATTCAAACGTAGCCTTGAAGTGGGTCCCACAACACTCCCCCTCAAGCGGGTTCGAAGATATCGAGTAAACCTAGTTTGCTAACAAACGATGTGAGTTGAGTCCGAGGAACTGCATTTGTCAGTATATCTGCAAGTTGATCTTTAGAATGCAGATACGAAGTAAATAGTCGGCCTTCAGAAATATCCTGACAAAGTGACAATTGACTCCAATATGTTTAGTCCTCTCATGAAAGACTGGCTTGGAAGTAATGTTGATGGCTGCCTGATTGTCAGAAAACATGATAAGTGGATTAGCAAGAGCAAAACCCAACTCAGTAAGAAATTGTCGAAGCCACAACAACTTGGATGCAGTATTAGCTATGTCATGATATTCAGCCTCTACACTAGATCGAGCAACAACGAACTATTTCTTGCTTCGCCAGGAAACTAAATGTGACCCAAGAAGACACAGTAGTCAATGGTAGAACGACGATCATCAGGAGACCCGGCATAATCAACATCAGAATAACCACGACTAGACATGTAGGCTGATGTGCATAGAACAACCGTGGCCAGGATGAGCCTTAAGGTACCGAAAAATAAGAAACACAGCATAGAGGTGAGTGTCCCGCGGTTCATACATGAACTGGCTGACAACACCAACGACACAAGATAAATCTAGTTTCGTGATGGTGAGATAAATAAGTTTGCTCACGAGTTTCTGATAGATGGTCGGGTTATCAAGAAGAGTCCCCTCGGAGCGTGATAGATTGGTGTTGACATACAACGGAGTATCAACAGGTTTGCATCCATAATAACCAACATCTTGTAGGAGATCAAGGGCATAGTTCTGCTGAGAGAGGAAGAGTCGTCAAGAAAATCTAGCAACCTCAATGTCAAGAAAGTAACGGAGAGGCCCCAAGTCTTTAATATCAAATATGCGGTGAAGATATTGTTTGAAGGTAGAAATGACAGCATCATTGTTACCTATAAGGACAATATCATCAACATAGACTACCAAAATCATCAGAACAGAGTGAAGCATGTATATAAACACTGAATGATCTGCCTGACAGTGAGTAAAGCCATATGGTATCAATGCATTGCTAAATTTTTCCAAACCAAGCCCGTGGAGACTGCTTGAGGCCACAGAGAGCCTTCTTAAGTCTGCAGACAAAGTTAGGCTCCCCTTGCTTGACAAACCTTGGAGGATGAAGCATGTACACTTCTTTTTGAAGATCAGCATGGAGAAACGCATTCTTCACATATAATTGGTGCATGGGCCAGGCATAAGTGGTGGCAAGGGAGAGCAAGATGCACACAGAGGTAATCTTGGCAACAGGTGAAAAAGTGTCTCGGTAGTCCACCCCATATGTCTGTTTGAAGACTTTGGGAACGAGGTAGCCTTGTATTTGGCAATGGATCCATCTGGATTATGCTTCAAAGCAAAGACCCACTTGCATCCAACGGGAATCTTCCCTGGAGGTAGAGGGGCCATGTCCCAAGTATTGTTGTTCTCAAGTGCGGCGAATTCCTCATCCATAGCGGCTTTCCAGGAGGGATGTTTCAATGCAGTGTCACTCCTCTTTGGGATCTTAACCGTGTCCAGGACTAGGAGAAAGCTGTGATAAGAAGGTGAAACAGAATGATAGGATACAAACCGATCAAGTGGGTGACTGGTGCAAGTACACTTACCTTTGCGAAGTGCAATTGGGAGATTAGATTGGTCAGAGGCTGGCAGATCTGGACCACTAGCAGATGAGTGGGTGGAGTCAGTGGTAGGTGGTGGTCTAGGCTGCTAACGTTAATACACCAGAATGGGCTTGGTAATGCGGCGGGGTGGGGACTAGTATCTATAGAGAGAAGAGGAAGAACTGGGGAGGTGGAAGAGGGACAGGGTGCTTAAAAAATAGGGGTCCCGCTCAAAAAATGTGACATCCATGGAGATATATGCTTTTCTAGTGAGGGGGTCGAGACACTTATACCCTTTGTGGAAAGGTCAGCAACCGACAAAGACACAACGCACTGACCGGGGAGAGAGTTTATGACCAGAGAGTTAGTGAACAAAACATACACACCCAAATACATATAAGGGGAGACAAGGCATGGATTTATGTAGCGAGAGAAGGTCAATAGGGCACTGATGTTTTAAAATGAGAGATGGCATTCTGCTAATGAGATAACAAGCAGTTAACAAAGCTTCGGGCTAATAGGACTATGGGACATACATGGTAAAAAGAAGAGAACGGGCCACTTCAAAGAGATGACGGTTTTTCCGTTCAGCTACACCATTTTGTTGCGGAGTAGAAGGACAAGAGAGTTGAGAGTCTATACCATAATCTTGCAAAAATGTAAGAAATGAGTGTGAAAAATATTCCCCACCCCCCTCTTCTCACTTCGCAAAATTTGAATTTTACAACCAAATTGAGTGTGAACGCACTGGTAAAAAGTATGGAAGTTATCAAAGACCTCAGATTTGTATTTCATCATATATGTCCAAGTCGTGCGAGAGTAATCATCAATAAGTGTAACAAAATAACAAAAACCAGTACAGAGACAGAGGGAGATTGCCAAACATCAGAATGTAGAAGCGAAAAGAGTGTAGATACAGTTTTGTAGAGTGACGGGGGGAAATGAGATCTACTATACTTACCATATTGATAGTGTTCACACTCAAAATGACTAAAAGATAGACCAGGAACAAGTTGTTTCGAAACAGGAACTAATGGATGGCCCAGGAGACAATGCCACAACCACACATCTGAAGAGGAAGAGGTCAAAAATGCTTCGGGTTGCTAGGACAAGAATCAAGAAGGTAGAGGCCACCAACTTCACGACCACCACCCAACACCTACTTTGTGGTCAAATCCTGAAGGACACAGTGAGAAGGAAAGAAAGTGAAAGAGCAATTTAAACTGTTAGTCAAAGCATTGACAGATAACAAATTGCGGGATAAGTTGGGAACATGCAAAACAGAAGATAGGTTCAAATTAGGAGAAACTAAAACCGTCCCTTTCCTAGTAATATCAGTAGAGGATCCATTAGCTAATTTAATCTTCCCATATGAAATAGGTAAAAGGGAAGAAAAGAGGGTGGATACCAGCCATATGGTCAATGGCACCAGAATCAATAATCCAGGAATGATGGGAGACATGGTGTGCAAGGTGCTCAGTACCTGATGGTGAGGAGACAACAGTAGGGACCTTGGAGGACTGAAGGCGCTCCAATCATTGCAGTAATAAGTTTAAGTCATTTCTTGTCACTAGGGCACTATCACTAGCCACATCTGAGGAAGGAGCAACAGGAGGGGCAATGGAGAGATTAGCATGCTTTCGTCGGCTAGGAAGCTTGTAGAATGAATCAACATAATGATTGCCTACAATATGTGCAATATGACTGGAACCCGAGGTCAACCGGAGGCAAATGGAGGTGGCCCAGGGGTGAACACAACTGCCAAGTAGGCGCACGATCTGTCAACAGTGGAAGTAGATCGAAGCAAAATAATCCCAAAAGGTGGTATATCGTTCGTCACTGAAGTAGTGTTGGAAAACCAGCAAAAAGAGGCCCACCTTGTACCGAAGCCCTGGGTCCACTGTAGGCCAAGAAAGGGGAGGCAAGGGCGAAACTAGTTAAAGAAGACCAGGGGCAAACAAGCCACAGAGCCAGCCGATCAAAGCAAAAATGACAAAACTGAGTTTTGTAGAATGCAACAGTCATTGGTTTGAAAGGTGTCCAGAAAAGTTGGCTGAAGGCAGCAGGATGGAGAGCCCAACCAAAAACGGCAAGGGAAAGTGGGGGTGCCACCTGCAAAAGCCTTGCCAGAAAAGAAATAGACGACCGAGAAGATTGCAGAAGAGCAGTAACGCAACAAGAAGTCTGTAAACTGTGGGAAGAGAGCCCGTTCAGAAGAAGGAAGAAGAGAAGAGAAGTTCCATTACAAATGTCTTCGAGATCGGTGCCGAAGGTGACACCGAAAGACGACGATGTACATGAACGACGGTGAAGAATAGTAAAATGGAAAAAATCTCCTTTAAAGTGTCCAGAAAATCGTTCTGGCTGATACCATGTAGAAAATAATACTAGAAAAAAAAAAAAGGAAGAGAAAGTATGAAGAAGAATATTCTCTTGTATCTTGAATGTGTTTCTACTATATGAGATTACAGGAATACATAATGAACAGGGAACCAATTATGATGGCTAATGTAGAAAGAAAATAAAAGAGTAATCAGTTACATCAATTACAAATCAATCACAATAAACTAAGTTGACTTTTCAGAATAAAATGATTCTAGTCAACTCTATGTAGATGTCAGTCTCACATGATCCACTGTCTTGATGTGGGTCCCACAACACTTCCACCATAAAATTTATCACGAATTATTAAGAGCCAATTCCACAATTTTTCTTCATTTTCTTGCCCTGGGCCTAATTCCATGTATTTGATCCTTGAGCTCTTATTTGAATAAATTTATGGGCCAAGGGTGTTGATTTCAGCTTCATTTTCCTCAATCATAAACCTTGTAGAATTGTAATGCCAATTTGCCAATCACATCTTCCACTTGACCTTTAAAGCCTCCAAATTTTCCAACCAGGCACAAGATGTCCGAATCACTGATCCAAGAATTTTATACTAGAGAGGCCAACATATGGTTTAGGAATTTTAGTTGATCATCCCTAAATTGCAGTTTAGATGGATTTAGTGCAAATATCGATTAAGTTAGTTCAAAATTTATTTTATCACTTGTTCATGTTCCCAATCCTAACTCCAAAGTTAAATACATAAGAAATAAAACAATCTCTCACCGAATGAAGTTCTTGATTATCGTCTTAGTATAAAATCTTTCCGCAACTTCTCTTTCAAAATATACAGTTAAATCATTCGCAAGAATCATCATCCATTATGTTATTGAAAGTTGACAAAAAAAATTTGGGAAACATTCAGAAAAACCTAAAATTAAAATAAAATCAAGTACAAGAAGGTACAATAGACTTGTACCCAGAACACCAAGAACAAGGAAAGAATCCCAATCCCTATACACCCACATAAAACCTCTTCGGTGACAAAATAGAAGGGGGGAAATGCCACACAAGCCAAGAAGAAGCCCCTGGCAAAATTCAATAGAGAAATCTACTAAAGTCATATTCCCATCAACACCCACCCACCTTGGTAAAAAAGTTAGCCACACCATTAGCCAAACACCTAACATCTCTAAAAGAAACATCCAATACTGAACATAGGTCCCCGATCTCCTTAGCGATAGGAATAAGTTTCCAAGGAGGCCTATTCTAACCTTTAGCCCACATAAAAGAATTCACCGAATCTCGCACCACCACCAGCCTCACATGACTGTGGTTATCCCAAAGGCAAAGGGCTCTCCTAATACGAAGCAATTTATGCCACTCGTGTAACCTCTTGTTCACTTTTTCATTTTATTTATCAATCATTATTTAATATCTATAATAACGCTTATTAAAAAATGACAATTCACAATTCATATAAAAGAATGAAAATACTCAACTTAAACAGTAATTTCTTTCCCTTTTTTTTATTTCTATCAGGACTCGACAATGATCAACCCAAGCACTTCTTCAAATCTTCAATGCTTGGAGCAGGACACAAAAAAAAATAACCCTAGATGATTAATGCAACTACGGTAAAATAAATTGATATGACCTAATCTACTATGGCTGAAATTAAGTTCAACTAATACTTGCAATCCAATAATATAAATATGTCACAGATAATCAATAAATTCTTGGAATCTTATATAAATGATTATAGAACGATCAAGGTCAAGTCAACACTCACGGTGGGGATATCTCAAAACTAGAGGGTTGTCAAATCCCACGGAAGTGAAGACCTATCTATCGTCAAAGAAGGGCTAGATCTGGCTGTTTGCATCAAAGTATGGGAGGAAATGTGGGGCAGCAGTTAGATGGAGGAAAATGAGGGTAGAGGCAGCAAAATGGGGCAAGAAAGGGGTGGCGGCAGTAAGGAGAGGGATTAGGAAGGTGGAGACAGCAAGTTGGAGGGCTAATTGGAGGTGGTGGCTGCAAGATGGGGCTATTGGAGGGCTAGGGCAGCAAAGATGGGGACTATGGAGGTAGCGGCTACAACATGGAGGAAGGGAAGGGCTAGGATTAGGGTTGAGGTTAAGGTTTGGGTTGGGCAGCAAAAAGGGGAGAAGGATGGTGGCGGCTAGGGTTAGGGTTTAGAGTTGAGGAGGTGGCGGCTAGGGTTAGGGTTTAGGAGGTGGCGGCTACAAGAGGGGAAGACAGGTGGTGGCTAGGGTTAGAGTTTAGGAGGTGGCGGCTACAAGAGGGGAAGACAGGTGGTGGCTAGGGTTAGGGTTTGGGGTTGGGGTGGGCCGGCAACAAGAGGGGAAGGGAGAGCTTGTGGCGGCTAGGGTTTGGGAGAAGAAGAAGGGGAAAAAAAAATAGGGGAGAGATGGAGAAGATCGAAAATACCTAGAGATAGAGATCGTCGCGAGTATACTCGAAAGCCTAATTTGTCGTAGCTGTCAACTCTCCCCGAGTAAAGAGAATGCACCTCTAGCAAGACAAAGCTCCGATATCTCTCCAGTAGATCTAGATCAAGTCGTTGTAGCTCTCTCTCAATCAACCAAGTGGTATCTGTCATCGGCATGCTCACTTCACAAAATATTTCTGATAACCCCCCCAGCATCTCTGGAAACCGCTTCCTTGTCCAATATAGATTTTATCTCATCTCTCTTGGGTAAGGACGGCAAGGAAGGTAGAGGCTGAGAGGGTTGTGCAGGTGCATGCCATTAGTCATGTAGTGGGTCAGGAAGGCCAGTAGGAGGGTCAGGGTGATGGTGATGTGGGGTGGGGCTTGAGGGTGAAGTTCTTGGACCTTGAAAGGGTGCTAGATCCTCCACATTAAAGGTAGAGCCAGGGGTACAAATCTTGAGTTCAGGACTCCTAAGATATCTTGGCCGATACATCTCAGTCTGGGCAGAGATTTGGCCCAAAAAAGAGAGACTAATATCGGCCGATATTGTGGAGCCGAGATATTGGCCCCACCATAATTTTGGACCCCTAGGTAGAACTAATGCCCATGTCTGATGGAAGGTCTATAAGTTTGGTCCAAGTCGTCTCAAAATATTAAAAGGCCCCGCACTACAAGCGTGCAACTTTTTCACAGTTCCTTGTGGGAACCGCTCGGGCATGATTCTGATCATCATATAATCACCCACATCAAATTTCTTGAACCTGCGACAAGAATCTACAGCAAACTTATACCTTTCATTGCTTATATTAATTTGACATTTAATTTCAGCATGCAAATCATGAATGTGTTGTGCGAATGAATAGGCAGACTCAAATGGCCTATGTAACACTGACATTGGGATGAGATCTATAGGTTTTCTAGGCTTGTAATTGTGCATTGCTTCAAATGGACTCATACCTGTGGACCTTTTAACCAAACTATTGTATGCAAACACCACAATTGGTAAACAACATCCCTTGACCGCGTATGTTCACCGACAAGACACTGCAACAAATTTCCAAGGCTATGATTGACCACCTCATTCTGACCATCAGTCTTAGAATGATATGCAGAAGAAAACTGGAGCCTAGTACCTATCATGTGCCATAGGGTTTTCCAAAAGCAACTCCTAAACCTGACATCCCTATCTGACACAATGGTTTTGGGCAACCCATGGAATCTCACCACCACTCCAACAAAGATCTTCGCAATGTTGGAAGAATCGGAGGTTTTAAAGCAGGGGAGGAAATGGGCCATCTTAGAAAAATGGTCCACAACCACCAAGATGGAATCGTATTTCTTACTCGTCTTCGAAAGCTCGAGCACGAAAACCATACTAAGATCCTGCCAAGGAGCGTGGGGAACTGACAATGGCGTATACAATCTCGTGTTTTGCTTTCTTTGCTTTGGCAGTTGACAAGTTCGACACGGCCAAATGATTTTAGCCACGTCTCTCTTTAGACTAGGTCAATATATCCTCTCTTCAACTAGGGCAATCATCTTGTCTCTCCCAAAGTATCTTGCCATACCTCTGGCATGCAGCTCCCAAAACCAGAAATTCCCGTAGGGAAGTCTAAGGAATACAGAGTTTACTTCCTTGAAAAGCAAGTTTTCAACCATCGTAAACTCTTTATAGCTTCTCTCTCAATTGCTCAAGCGTGAATCGTACAATTCCCCAAAAGCCGGGCATGTAGGATACTCGTCCTTCAACTGCTTGCACCCGGTTACTTTTACACTTGTGGAGTGTATTTGTGTTACCCTACGACTCGGCGCATTTGCTGGTTTGTTCTCGATCCCGACTTGTGCTTCAGCACAAAGGTGTATTCTTGAAGAAACTCAACCCATTTAGCATGCCTAGGGTTTAATTTCTTCTGGGAACTAAGGTATCTTAAAGCCTCATGGTTCGAGAACAAAACGAATTCCTGCGGTAGGAGATAGTCTTCAATGACGAAGTGCATATTCTACCGCATAGAACTCCTTGTCATTGGTGGAATATCGTTGTTTTGCCTCATTTAACTTTTCACTAAAGTAAGCGATGGGATGTCCTTCCTGACTACGGACTCCACCTATTCCCACACCAGATGCAACACATGCGACTTCAAAGACTTTGAAAAAGTCAGGTGGCCGCATGACATTAGCCTCGATCATACGAATCTTGATCCCCTGAAAAGTCCTTGAGGCTACCTTGGTTCATTGGAATTCCCCTTTCTTAATGCAATCAGTGTTGGGAGCCATATTTGAACTAAACCCTCAAATAAACTGCCTATAGAAGGTGGCCAAGCCATGAAAGTTTCGCACGTCATTAATGTTACGCGGTTCAGGCCAATTCACTATGGCCTTGATCTTTTCGGGGTTCACTGACATCCCTTTTGAAGAAACCACAAACCCTAAGAAGATGACTCTATCGGACATGAAGGTACACTTCTTGAGGTTTGCATAGAGTTTCTCAGTTCGAAGGACCCTGCAGACTAATCTCAGGTGTTGTAGTTGTTGTTCCTAGGAAGTACTGTATATGAGAATATCATCAAAATAAACCACCAAGAACTTACCCATAAAAGCTCTCAACACCTGGGTCATCACCTGCATAAAGGTGCTAGGAGCGTTTGTCAAGCCAAGAGGCATAACCATCCACTCATATAGACCATCCTTCGTCTTAATGATACCCGCTCTTGAGATCAATCTTGGAAAAGATAGTGGCGCAGGCCATCATGTCAAGCATGTCATCAAGTTGTGGGATTGGAAACGATACTTGACAGTGATTTTGTTGATTGCCCGACTATCCACACACATGCGCCATGTGTCATCTTTCTTGGGTGTCAGGAGGGGGCACTGCAGACGGACTTAGACTTGGACTCTCCTTGATAAATCCTTTCTTGAGGAGGAACTCATCCATTTGTCGCTTCAACTCGTCGTGCTCCTTAAGATTCATCCTATAGTGGGGTAAGTTTGGTAAGGTTGCCCCAGGGGTAAGATCAATGGCATGTTGGATGTCCCTCACGGGAGGTAGTTCATCTGACAAATCAGGAGGGAAAATGTCTTGGAATTCCTAGAAGACCGGAGCTACAACTTCTGGCAAGTCAGTACCAACCTCGGGGGAGGTCTCCCTAAACACGAGGGCAAACACCTCTCTTTCTTGAATTCTTTAGCAGTGATAATGTGTACAGATTGGAATTGGGCTTTGTTTGAGCACTCGGATTTGTCCCTCTTCACGCCTTCTTGCTTTGACGGGGTGTTCTTAGGTTGTACAGGGCTGAGTTTAATCTTCTTACCCTTATACTCAAAGCAATACGTGTTCGAGCAACTGAACAGTGTCACATCATGGTCATACAACCAAGCGCGGCCCAAAATGATGTGGCCCACATCCATAGGTAATAAATCACACCACACGGTGTCCTGATAGGAAAGGATCTGAATGGGCACAGGACGCCGTTCAGAGACAAAGATTGATTGTCGTTAACCCACGAAACTCGATGGGGATTAGGGTGAGGTTCAGGTTTAAAACTCAATCGAGTAATCGTGCTAGCAAAAACAACATTCTTGCAACTCCCACTGTCCACAATTAGTTTGCAAGACATCTCGTCACACTTGATGTAAGTGTGGAAGATGGTGGTTCGTCGCCGATCTTCCAACGGTTGGGATTGGGCGGGCACACCTAACCACTGCAAGGGGGGTTGCTTCAATCTCCCCAAGTTCTTCCTCACTTGGGGGATCTACTCCTTCAAAATGCTCTTCATCCCCATCTCCATGGTCAGTCTCATCATTGGACTGTTAACAAAAGTGCTCTTTCCTAATTTCTAGCTTTGGTAGAACACTCATGAGCGAAATGCACAAAGCTTTGACAGTCATGACACTGTAGGCCACCCATGGAAGAGGTCGTACCAGAAACTCCCTCAGCACTTGCATCCATGTTTGGGGCTGGAGCACTGGTGATACGATGTGGTATGAGTTCATGCTGGAACTCTGGGCGAAGACCTAGTCGAAACCTAGAGAGGGCTGGCTGGGCTCCTTGTCTATCTCACATCGCATGAAGAACTCATCAAACTTGGTGATGTACTCACTAATGGTTTGACCACCCTGACGCAAAGAGTTCCATTGGTCGATGAACCGTTGTCGGTACTTGTGGGGGGACGTATTTCTCCTTCAACAGTTCCTTCATCTCGTCCCAAGCCAAGTCTAGGGGATCATCTCCTAACCTCCTAGTTTTATGTTCCACTGTGGTCCAAAAAAGTCGGGCTTGTCCCACCAACTTCATTTTGGCAAAACGGATCCGTCGAACTTCCGACATATCATGCCATTCAAAGTAGCGGTCCATGTCCGATAGCCAGTCTAAGAAAACTTTGGGCTCTAGGCGACCATCAAAGCTAGGGCCCTCAACATGAACGGTCTTCAAGACACGTTCGTCATTTTCGTTAAGTTCACGAAACCTATGTAGCTGGTACCCACCACGACCAACACCTCAGTCTCCACGGCCTCCATTCATGTATCCTAGATTCCCATCGTCCCCATGAACTGATTCACCATCATCGTTCCTAGGGGCTTCAACAAGAATTAAATTTCAACAAGAATTCATAAAAGGACAAATAACTAACCACAATTGGAAGACACAAAATTGAAATCAAACAAGACTTGTGGCGTATAGGGGTCACCGAATGGCCTTTCTTTATAGTGTTTTATATGTAACATGTCATCAATCCATGTACACACTTATGCGCCACACTAGAACATGAGACGATATCCGCTTTATTCTCCTCCAATAAGGATTTGATACATATGAAAACAAGAAATAGAAAAAAAACTAAATTAGCTTCCTTCCTCTCCAAGCAAGCTCTAAGATACAAACAAGCTTCACCACCTTTAACTGGTCAAACTTTAGTTGCAAGAAAGGAGGCAAATTCGTACTTGGACCTTCTTGCAAAAATATGGAGTTGATAGGTGTATATTTCCAAGCCTAATTGAGTGGAAATGGGCCTAGACACATGATACAAGGATTTGGCCACTAAACCAACAATTTTTAGCCAAATAATCTGCTAAAATTAGCCATTTTGACCCATTAAAATTACTGCATGTGTTAGAGTAAGGTAAGGTCAATTTCTGCAGTTGTGCCTGCATCAATATGCTACCTTGGAGAAATAGGTTTCCTTTTTCTTTTTTTGAGCGGTACCTTGGAGAAATAGTTATGATGATGAGGATCATGAGATGATGAACATGCAACCCTTCTCATGCATGGGATGAATCTTAAATAACCATTAGGTAACATTTCCATACACTGTATATTAAAAATGAGCTATATATGCATAAGGCCATATGGTAGCATTTTCATAAATTGGTAGAGTAAAAGATTGAGTGGATTCCACCGAATACAGATTGGCTTGCACATAGCATTATGAAGAGACTTCAAAAATGATATTAAGCTGGTAAAGAAAATTATTCATTATCGTTAATAAATAACTAAATCCTTATCACATATATCCTGGGTTAGTTGGTAAATATTGCTTTTCACTTTATCTAATATCACATGTTCTATCATACCACATTTGGCAAGGCAATCTTGAGTACTTCACCCAAGTCCATCTCAAATCCATCTTCTACTAATTCCTTGAACTAGTGACTCTTCGAATTTTTTTGTTATTGCATGAGTGCCCAAACCATTTTAAATGATCCTAACTACTAGATCTTCCCTTTTATAGCTGCCACCATAAAATATTTAATCTTCTCTTTTATAAGAGCCATCCATTGATTTCAACTCGTGTGATAGTTCCTAATCAATTTCTCGATAAGCAACAAAAACTAAAAACGTAGCAGAAAAAGAAGCATCTATTAGAGCATATAAAATGACCTGCACTCAATAGATACATGCCATCTGAAGTAACTTTCAGCCCAATCACAGCACCATAATGAGCTGTTGCACGATTACGACTCGATAGCAGTCCAGGATGTAGCCGTTGCAACATCTGACTCTTTGCTTGGCTTTGACCTTTGAAGATGGCTGTCAACTGTTTTACACCACTGCCATGAGTTGTTCTCTGTTGTGCCATCTTTGGCTTTACACAAGACTGACCTGCTGGAAAGGAATGTGATGTTGACCCCTGTTTAGGAGGAAATATATTAGAAAATATATCGATTCTCATGCAGTTAATATGAGGCCTACTTATAAATCATCACACACATGAATATGCCTACTCACATGAGAATCATGAGCATTCAACCAAATGAGGGCCACTAGCCCTTAAACACCCATTCCCATTTCACACACCTTAAAAATATTAAATTTGTTGGTATTAATTCCAGGCCAATTTAAAATAGAAATTTTAAGTGCAAATTAGAGTAACCCAAATCAGAAAAAACTTTAATTTCTGTTTGGTATGCAAACCCAGTTCAGAAAGAAACAAATTTCTGCTCTTTGGTATGTCAAACAGAACCAGAAAATTTTATTTTCTGTTGTTTGCTATGCCGAACAGAATCAGCAAAAATTATTTTTCTGCTGTTTGGTATGTCGAACAGAATCAGAAAATTTTATTTTTGTGCTGTTTGGTATGTCAAACAGAATCAGAAAAATGTTTTTCTGCTGTTTGGATGGAAGTCCGAACCAGAGAAAAATAATTGAGGATTAATGCCAGAACAAATAAAAAAAAAAAATTGTTTGCTGTTTGAATTAATTCCAGAGCAGAGGAAAATTTATTTTCTGCTGTATGGTTTTCGTCCAAAACAGAATTTTTTTTTTTTTTTAGTGTTCTTTGGTTTTAAGGCTGAACAGTTAAAAAAAAAAAATTGTGAATCCCCAGTGTTTGGGGCAGTGTGGGTGAGTGAAAAGTGCCAGAAAGGGGCGCTAAAAGTCCCACATCGCCAGTGGGGAGTTGAAAGCTGTGAGATTCTATATTTTGGGAGTGATTCCTCCCTGATGCGGAGCACTAAACGAGTTTCCATATTTAGCAAGTTTCTATATTTAGATTTAGGATTTCCAACTTTCATGATTGTATTTTTTATTTCATTTATTTATTTAGTCCAATAGTTGGTTTTGTTTGGGGAAATTGAGTGATTTTATATGTAATTAGGGGTTTCTAATCAGTAGGGGTAGTTTGGTATTTGTTTATTTGAGGATATTTTGGTCTTTTTCATGTTTTTAAGTCATTATATATGTGATGTAACCTCTTAATACGGGATTGACACTTAATGATGAATGAAATTGAAGTTTTCTTCCGCTGCTTGTGCGACAAAAATAATTTGGGAGTGATTCCTTCCTTTGACGTGAGGCCCTTTTGGCATGAAGCCTAGAGTGAGGCTACCATCTTTCCATCTTCAGGTATTCTTCTTCTACTTTTATCTCTTTACCTCTCTTCCTCACTCCTTTCCTTTCCTTTTCCTTGAATTGTTGTCCCAGAAACAACCCCAATTCAGCCCCAGATTTGTCCCAAAATCTATCCCAGTTCAGCCCCAGATTTGTGCCAAAATCTCTCCCAGTTCAGCCCCAGATCTGTCCCAAAATAATCCCAGTTCAGCCCCAGATCTGTCCCAAAACAGCCCCAAGACCAGTCCTAATTTTGTCCAAGATCTGTCCTAGACCTATCAGATCTACTACTACATTTAGATCTATATCTTAAACCTGTACAACCCTCTTCTTAACCGTTTTACTGTTGTTCTACACCTTTTCTTGTTGCCGTTATTAATTGATTAATTAATTTCAGCCATATTAGATTTTAGGATGCATTATTTTTATTTAAATTTAGGCATTTAGGGTCACCCTATAGTTTGTCCTTGCATCACTCTCTCCCTCTAGTACAAAACCTTTTTGGGGCACTAGTATGGGATAGTGCTCCAAGAGCAAAGCCTTCAAGGACCAAAGAGGACAATATTATGTAAGCGGGACGAGCCGCTACAAATGGTATCAAAGCACGGTTAAATACTCGGGTGTTGCAGACTTCTTCGCAAAACAATGAGTAGACTCGACAAGTAAGAGCGTTTACTATTTGAGCAACATAGGGACAGCACCTTGGGGATGAGATTCTTCTTTTCTAGTTACGATATTATGTATGGACATATGGGATCTTCGGACAGATGACTTTGTATTTTCTTTTCTTTTCATTGGGTTCATTACTCCTAAACCCATTTTTATCTTCTCCTCTTGTACCTTCAATTGCTTTTAATGAAAAATCTTGTTGCCACCCAAAAAAAAAAAAAAAACTCTCGAGCGTGGCAGTACTAGAGTCCAAGATGTATAAGCAGTCAATTGCACGACTCCCACCAATTATCTGCTTCGTGGACAGATCCTGGGAAACACAATGAGAAGGAAAGAATGTAACTGACCAAGACAATGACTTAGTAAGGGCATTAAAAGATAATAAATTCCGTGAGAAATTGAGAACATGCAAAACAAAGGATAGGGTCAAAGTAGAAGAAACATACATTGTTCCAATGCCAGTAACATCAATAAACGATCCATCAGCTAGTTTGACCTTACCATATGAAACTGGAGAAAGGGAAGAGAAGAGATGAGACATACTAGGGATATGGTGAGTGGCCCCAGAGTCAATAAGCCATAAATGGTTGGAGGCATGGTGTGAGAGGGGCTTAGTACCTAATTGCGAGGAGACAACAGTAGAGACCTTGGAGGATTGAAGGTACCCCAATTGTTCCAATATTAAGTTAATGTCATTTCTAGTCACTGGGGCATTGTCATGAGTCACATTAGAGGAAGGAGCAACAGGAGAGGCAGCAGAGAGATGAGCGTGTTGTGGTCGGCCATGAAGCTTATAACATGAATCAACATAAACATTGTGCATCTTACAATAGGTGCAAAAACAGATAGCCTTCGTCCGTGAGCCTCTGGTGTCAAAGAGAGGAGTAATAGTAGAAGAACCCATGTGCCAATAGATCAAAACAAATAACCGAACCTGTTACAATGGTGGAACGAGCCCAAAAGAAGGCAGCAGACCGGTAGACAGTGACGCGGAATAGAAAACACAGCAAATGTAAGCCCCACCAAGCAAGAGCGGAAGCAGAAGCCTTGTAGATGCAGAAGATAGGATGGGGCAATGCCAGGCTTGATCCCAAGTCAAACCAGTCAAAAAAGGCAGTAGATCTCACCCATACACTGATGAAAGTCCACTGCAAAACCACTGAAAACAATCCAAAGTCTCCTGAAGTGGGTCCCACCAATGTTGGAGTCAAAAGCAAATGGATGGAATCCAAAACCATGCAGGGGCAACTGCAGTAACGTGCATGAAAGGCAAAACACAGGTAAAATCCAACAAATCCAGCAGAAAAAATCCCAAAAACTAGGTTGTGAGCATCGATGCAAAAAATCAATCAAAGGGGCCCCACCGTTGACTGAAATCCAAGGGCAACCTGTGTCATGGGGAGGTGGACCAAGGGCGACTCTAGTGGTGAACAGCCACGTGGCAGGAGGGCAGTATACTTGCAAATCTCAAGGAAAAACCGAGAAACTGGGTTTTTCTGGGCAGAACGAGACCTGGGAAGAAAACATCAAAAGGGGGGCCCATTAGTGATGGACGGTAGGACCTCCAGGTGCGATGGAAGTGAGAGCCAGGGGTGACACCAGTGTTGAAGGGTCGAAACCAAAAGGGACTGAAGTCAACCAATGGAGCCAAAAGACCCAGACTGACGATGATGCAGGGGCAGAACTGTTGTAGGTGAGGAAAATGCAATTGATCCCACCAAGGCAAGCAGAGAATAAATCCAACTAGTCAGATGAAATGTCCTAAAAAAAAATGATAGTGAAGAATGGGAGATTGTCGCCGGAAAACTAACCAGTCATCGGATTGGAGGCTGAAAAATGAAAAAGTGCAAAAGAGGGAGACACAGGCAGGCACAGAAGGACTGCAAAATATTCAGATCTGTGAAAATCTGAGGGAGAAGTAACTCGGAATGGATGATCCGCTATAGAAGTCCGCCGGAGTAGAAAACATGTTCAGAAGAAGATGCCGAAGTCGGGCAAGCAACAGGAACACCGACAGAAACAATAAAACGGAGAGGAAAAAAATCCTCCTAGAGCGTCCAGAAAATCATTCTGGTTGATACCATGTTGAATGTAATATTGGAAAAACAAAATAATAATGAAAAGAGAAGAAAGGATTGGGAGAGAGGAATCACTCTCTTTGAATGTATTGTATTGTCCCCATAATTGAATGAGAGTACAAGTATAAATAAATTACAAGGAGCCAGTTATGGTGGCTAAAAAGGGAAAGAAATAAAAGAAGAATTAATTAATTAAATTACATAGCTTGCAATATTCTCTAAATCAACTGTCCCACATAGTCACCAGTGATGTGTAGTGGGTCCCACAACAGGCATGACGGGGCGCTACAATTTCTATTGTTTTCGATGAAAACTAAAACAAAGAAAAAATATATATATTTTTTCTATGTTTATGGTATGTAAGACCAACAAAAAAAAGGCAGTTGGAGGATTGGTTGGTGGAGGATTGGTTGGCTTTAATGGCTTAGTTGAATAGCGTTTATATTTTGGGAAGTGGTGACGATAGGCGAATTTGGGATCTAGACTCTCATGGGATTTTTACAGTTAAATCCCTTTGTGATAAGCTTATTTTTGCTGGCGATGTCTGAAAATTTTGAAGGGGGTTGCTTCTTTCAAGGTGAAGGTATTTGGGCGGTTAGCTGGTCTGGTGAAAATTCTGATTATAGATAATTTGATGCTGCGCCATATGCTCATTGTCAATGCTTGCCCTATGTGTTTAGCCGATGAGGAGTCTGTCAATCATATTTGGTGCATTGTAGGTTTACATATCAGATTTGGTTCTACTTTTTCATCTATTAGGGTTGGATATTTGCATGCCAAAGTCTTGGTTATGTGTGTTTAACGAAGAAGTTATTTTTTATGGGAGCTCCTTTCGAAAAACTCTTTGGAAGGCTACAGTTCTGAGTATTGTGTGGTCTGTTTGGATGGAGAGAAATTTCAGGATTTTTAAAAGGAGAGTCCTGTTACGAACCTTGTTGAAATTATTAAGAGCAAAGTGGCTTGGTGGATGGTGGCTTCTGGAAAATTCCAGGGAGTTACGGTATGAGATATCTGTCGTGCTTGGAACTCAGTGGATCATTTCTTGCCTCAGTCAATTCCAGTAAGGTCCGTGGTTTGGTCTTCTCCTGCAGCAAGACTTCTTAAACTTAATTTTGATGGCTGGTTAGCAAGATATAGAGGGATTATTCGGAATGGGTTTGGTGATTCTGTATTCTCTTTTGTGGGTCCTATTAACAATGGTATTGTTCTAGATGTAGAGCTATATGCTTTGTGGATGGGTGTTTTGGCGTTGGACGAGTTATGAGCAGTTGGGAATATCTTAGAAGGTAATTCTAAGATTGTTGTCAGTTGGATTGTGGGGTCTCCTTATCCTTGGTGTTACCTAAATAAAATGGACAGGATTCATCATTCTATGGTATCGCATGGATATTCAGTGTCTTGGGTTCCTCGATCAGCCAATTCAGAGGCTGATGAGTTAGTGCGTCAGGGTGTTTCTCTTTCTTTGGAGATTGTAAACATTTTCATGTAATTTTGGGTTTGTTTCCTCTCTTTCTTTTTTTTTGGGTTACTTGCGGTTTGTGCTTGCTCCCTTTTTCTCTTGATTAATGAAGTAACCTATCAAAAAAAAAAAAAAAATGAAAATTGGTTTAGTTCTTATAGTTGAACCAAAAAAATTATTTAATTGGTCGGTACTTAAAAACACGAATCAGAGAATAATAATTGGACCCTTTCAAGGTGAAGGTGTTTTGGTGTTTGGGTTGCCCCTTTAATTTTGTGGAATTTGAATTCAAAAATCAAATTCAAATTTTGAATGTGATTCGAAATTCAAATTGGACAGTTCGTTGGTTTCTAATCTCGTCCACAATGGGGATTCCTAGGGTGGTGGAGGCCATGGGGAGAAAAGGTCGGAGATGGAAGTGATGGATTAGGGTTTGGCGAATTGGACAAGAGTTGGTGGGTAATTGGGGCATGTGTTTGGATAGGTGGGTCATTTAAGTGGTCTAAATGGGGCTGGGGTCCACTCTCGAGGTCCACATGCAATAAACCTACCAATGGTACGCTCTCACTCGCTAGTTTCCCATGTGTGTCGCCGTTGTCAAAATGTTCCATGTAGGCAAGGAAATCTCCTCAATCTTGTCCAATTCCATGTCGAGTCCGACTGGGCGTCTAACTTCTGATGGGTGTCCCCATCACATGGCAGTAAGATGCCCGAGTTGTTTGTAGATTTCTCATTGGATTAAAATCATTGTTTTTCTTTTTCTGTTCACTTTGTATCTTGTTTTTGGCCTGGAGTATCCATTCTGTATTCCTCCTTACCCTCTTTCTTCTCCCTTTTTTCTATTTATGAATTTTGTTTCCTCAGAAAGATAAAAAGTGGTGGTGATAGTAGGTGGTGATATGATGATAACAATTTAATCATGTAAGAGGGGTTAAAAGAATAGAACTATTGATTTTCACAAATGATAAAATAATTGATATTTAGAACATCGCCATCATCATCAATAAAGCCACTATGCCCATCTACTTGTACCATTTTGAGTTCCACTAACACTATTTTAAAATTTGAGATCTAAAAAGTCACCACAAATTACAAAAGAGAAGCAATGGAAGAAAGAGAATGTTGAATACCAATGCTAACGGTAAAGCATCAACTAGAATGATCACAAATACCTACATTCGTATATAGTGAGGATTTAATTACGATAAGAAATTCACACTCGTTTTAAAAATTCAAAAGAAATATGTAATTTTATATGGAAGAACATTAGTTGATATCATTGCTCTTAACATGTGAATGGTAATTCCATGGATACAAGAATGGAAGTCGCTTTTCTGTTTCTTAAGTAACATAAGATTAAGTGTATATTTGTGTGTGTGTGTGTGTGTGCGCGCGCGCGCGCCGCAGCAATAGGAGTTGGTTTGTTTACCTTTGCAAAAGTTTTATCAAGGAAGGGCGGTCGCCTACCAAGTTGAGATTGAGATTGATCTAGAACAAGGAAACAACCCGCACGTCGGATGTCCCAAAAACGGATTGCACCATCACAACCCCCAGTCATCAAAACCCACTCGCTAGAATTGGACCATTCCACAGCCATTATTCCATCTGATTACAAAGAGAAAGAGAGCCATTAGTCATTCTGTCAATACAATAATATGCAAGCTGACAAATTTGCAACCAGCTTTAGACTGCATGTACAATGCAGGTTAGGATTTCAAGTAAGGGTATAAGGGAAATTCACGACTTTTAAATTTTAACCTTTAATGGAACAAGAGGTTTGGAGAGCTAACCTAGGAAGTAGCAGCATCTAACTTACAAATCAATATATGTTGCCTATTTTGAGATACTAATGAATGGAGCAATATTTTATCCAAAGAAAAAAAGAAGTCAATTGATGGTATGCTGCGGTGCATCTTCCAAATTACAGTTGCCGTGCTATTGTTTTGTTTTTTCTATGTTATTTTTAGTTAGTTTCCTTCGTTAAGCAAGTGCATTAGTTTCGTTTGTTAAGTACGGGCAATTTAAGGATATTTTATTGTAATGGCAAAGTGGGAATAATGTTTTGTAAACACCATATAAAGCCATGTGCTTTACACGATGGAATACAATAGAATTTTGCAAATTTTCGAAAATCCTCTCATATGCTAAGGTGTTTTGGAGAGAATCCAACTAGGCGAGAAGCCCTCCCCTCCAGGTATTCTTCTCTTTCTTCTCTCTCTTTCTCTTTCTCTTTTCCTTTCTCTTAATTGCCGTGACCCATATCCCCCTCTCTGTACTTTCCATGACCCAAAACAAACCCCTACTGCTGCCGTGACACTTAAGCTCCTCTACTATTGTCGTATCCCTCTCTATCCCCTTTTGTACCCAGATTTGTTAGTGCCCTCTCAGATCTGCACCATAACCTCAATCCCAGCCCTCCGCAACCCCAAACTTGCTGCCAATAACCCTCCCTGGTCCTTTTCTTGTTGCTGTCCTCCTATTCTATCCTCCTAACCCTTCCCTTATTTGCTGTCCCAGATTTCTATAACCTAATTTTTCTGTTCTAAATCCCTTTGTTTGCTGTCCCACCTTCCTACCTTCTATTTTGAGCCATCCCTCGACATAAGTCGCTGTCCTATACTAAGTAAAAGGCCTACGCTAATAAGGAATCCAATAAGCCTTAATTTTGAACGACTCCTAACTTGAGGTGTGATTTGGTTTGGATTGTTTCATAATTATTTACATTAAATATCTGAGACTCCTGTGCTTGTTTGTAGTTTATTTATGGTCTTTAATTGCTGCATATTGATTGATTGATTAATTTCAGCCCATTTTATATTTAGGGTTCATCATTTTCATCTCTTTTAACCTTTAGAAAACCACATTTAGGTATTTAGGGTTACATTATCCCTTGCCCTGCGTCAAATTTGGTATCAGTAGCAAGGAACGCCAACGGTCTTAGATTGCATCCTATTTTTTTTAAAAATAATAATTAATTAATCAATGAAATAAAATTAATTATTTAATTAAAAAATATATATTTAAAAAAAAAAATCAACATGCCATATAGAGTTTGGGACACATCTAGTCAGCAAGTTTCCCTTTTTAGTTGTCTAAGAGAAAAAAACCCATCTAGAGAAATGGCAATGTCAGGAGATCAGCCCCCAGCTTGGTTCACTCAGGCATTCAACTAGTTGACTTCCATAAACTCCGAGGAGTTGATCGTGGTGGGTACTGTCAGCCTCATAAACCTAAGGAAATTACCAAAAGTGACAAATGTACCTTCAAGACTGTTCCTATCGTGCCCCGTGATTTTGATGGCCGTCTAGATCCCAAAGTTTTTTTTGGGTCGGGCCTGGTATCTGGCTTGCTCTGAGATCATTCCAAGATGGGCTTGGCTCGTAGTGACTTGGGCCTGGGCTTGGCTCGTAGTGATTCAGGCCTGGGCTTGGCTCTCCTCCACATCAATTCTTATGTGGGTGCCTAACTTAATTCTAAGCCCAAAAAGCAGTTCAAAACACCTAAGAACGGCTTTGTTGTTGGGGCAGTGAACAAGTCCCTCCCACATTGGTTGCGAAGAGGGAGATTTAGGGACTTATGAAGGACTTGAGCACTCCACCTAATGGACTACCCTTTTGGGCTAGATATCCAGTCCTAACATTTGTACCCTCGTATTTCAACCATAAAGACATCGCAAAAGAATAGAGTATCATCTACAAATTGCAGATGGGATACGAACAGTCCCCCCTCTACAACGGAGAAACCCATAATGATACCCACCTCCATAGCATTCTCCACTAATTTATTCAACCCTTTCCCCACCAATGTGAAGATAAAAGGAAAAGATGGTCTCCTTGCCTATGTCCCCTATTACCCATGATGCAAATTCAGTAGGAGAACCAATAATCAGCACAGCGTAAGACATGTTTTCGATGCATGCTTCCATTCAATTTTCCAACGTTACCCAACACCCATTCTGTGAAATAGATATTCCACGAAACCCTAGTCCACAAAACCATAAGTTTCTTTCATAACAATTTTAAAAAGTATCCCTAGTTTCCTATCTATTTTCCTCATGTGGGCCACTTCATTAGCTAACAACACTCGTCCAAGGTTTGTCTGTTTTCCACAAAGCCTCCCTGAGACTCACCAATGATCTCAAGGACAACTTCTTTGAGCCTTCCCGCCAAAACTTTAGCCAATAGTTTGTAAACACAACCTATGAGACTAATTAGCCTAAAATGGGATAATTCTGAAGGTCCATCTCTTAGTGGGATAAGGTTAATGAAGGAGTTCTTCAATCCCTTGTTAATTTCACCATTAGCATAAAATTCTTTGAAAACCTTCACAAAGTCTGAGACCAACGATATCCCAGTAGGTTTCGATAAAATTAAAGTTGAAACCGCCTGGTCCAAGAGCTTTATCATGTTGTAAATATTGTATTTTCCACATTTCTTATTATAGAATTGACCTACAGATGTCATTAGGTGTAATTGATTCTTATTTCCTTATTTGCCACATTGATTGGTTTATTGTATTCTATATATAAATGTGTACTACAATTTCTTCAAAACAAGAAATACAATACAAAGAATTAATATTTCTTAGCTTCATCCCTTCTTTTCATGATTTTCTTCTCTTTCTACATTTTTCCTTTCAACATGGTATTAGTCAGGATAGGTCCTCTCCAATTCTTCTTCCATGTCACAGAAGGATTCTTTCTTGTCAAGCATTTCTTCCACTTCCAGATCAGGCTTTTGGCTTATTTCTTTTATTATTGGGTTCATAGGACAATCTCCACAGCTGTCCCTAGATCTACTGGCTTTCCAGGGATTTGAACCCGCACATGTACTGTTATTGGATCTTTTCACAGTCTTGATTCCATCCATCAGGTTGGTTTCGACATACGGCTATTGGTGGGGCCCATTTTCCCTCCCTTTTCCCAGTCTCCCCTAGGCCATATAGGGCAGTTGGGAATAAGAAGGATATGGTTTAGGATTGTTATGCTGTGAACGGAGGGATGGTTCAATGGGAGATTTCTTTTAGAAAAGAACTAAGGGTGTTGGAGTAGAGAACGTACGAGGAGCCGAAGGCAATGCTCGAGGATGTCTTGATCTTCACAAAAAAGAATAATAAGTGAACATGGACTAAGGACCCTCCAAGTTTGCACACAATTAGAGCAGAGGTTAAGTTGGTTTTATTAGTGGTTATGAAGAAAAGCCACCCTAGCCATTGGTGTGGATCAGGTTGGCTCCTCCGAGAGTTCAAGTGTTTGTATGGTGTGCTTTAAAGGGTAAGACTTTAAGTAGAGTTGGGCTTAGACAAAGAGGTATCCTAGAAGACAGTAGTAAACTATTTTGTGTTTTATGTGGTCATAGAAAGGAAGATTCTAATAACCTGTTTGGTGGGTGAGAGGTGGTGTTGATGACTTTGTCTAGGTTTGTGGAGCTTATAGGATGTTCTTGGGTCTTTGGCAATTCACTTGTGGAAATTGTTGAGAGGTGGCAATTTAAGCCTTTTAGGGGTAGAAGCAAATTGTTGGAAGACATGATTCTAGCAGCTCTTATATGATCTCTATGGAAAGAGAGGAATCTTAGGCTTTTTGAAAAGAAAACAAAGTGATTGGGATGAATGAGATTTTCGATAGCGCTAAATGGAAGCTACGAGTATGGTTGCTAGGTTAGCAAGGAATTCAAGGTCTCCTCCTGGCAAGGGGTGCTTCAAGTACAATATGAATGGGAAAACAAGGGGAAAACAGGGCCCACTGGGGATAGGAGTGGTGAGAAAAGATAGAGAGGAGATTATTCTATTTTTCTCATAACCAATCGGAATTAGAGATTCTAATGAGGCGGGGTAGTTAGGTATTACAAGAGCTTTGGGTGTGTGGGTTAGTCATGATCAAGGGATGTTAGTTCTAGACGAGGATTTGACGAATGTGATCAAATGGGCTAGTGGCAACAAAAGACCTCGATGAAGACTATTATCAATGGTAGAGAAGTTTGAGATATATGTTCAGCTCTAGAGGCTTCTTTTAAGCATGTCAAGAGGTCTGCAAACGGAGTGGCAAACTTATTGGCCAATTTTGGGTGAACAAGGATCAAGTGGTTATGGACTTTAGTTGATGGCCATGTCAAAGTGTTGACGAGGAGAGTTGGGTTATTTTATTTCTTTTGTTTTTTTGTTGGGTATCCTGTTGTATTGGGCATTTTTGTTGTGTTTTCTAGTGTAAGGATTTCTAGATGCTTGGAGAGGTGGGGTTAGTATAAGCGCCTTGTACTATACTTTGTACTTTCTTTTATAAGTGATAATATTCTTTGACTATTACAAAAATAAATAAATAATTGTAGTTCCTAACACACATGCAAATAAAGAAATGCAAATACGAAAACTCAATGACATAATGCACTGAATAGATCTCCCATACTAAAATCATCATCTTACCACGATGACCAGACAACGTGTGAGTGAATGCCCCAGAAGCAATATCACATAGACGAACCTGAACGTCTTCAGTTCCAGCAGCAATTAACATGTGAGATGTAGCTATAGAAGACATAGCTATCCCATAAACCTTTCCTGGCAGTCTGAAATCCATTTCTACCTAAAAATCAACAAAAAATATGAAAAAAGGAAAAATCAAACATACATTACAAGCTACATAAATAGTAGTTAAAAGTGCACCTAAGTGCAAGATAAGGCTCCAAGAGCTATTTGCACCTTTTCCTTGCAGGGTAGGCGTAGGCATGCCATAACTGAAAAGGTGTTAGAAAGTGTGCCATTTCATTTTTTTAAACTCATTCTTGAAAGAGCTAAGTTGCCAATACTAAAAACAGAAACAAGCATGCGCCTTTCAAACTTTTTTCACCCTTTCTTTGAAGCTAAACTTAAAAGACAAAAGCAACAACAATGCCAACAACAGCAATGGCGGATAAGTATGTGCCATGACAACACCAACAACAGCAACAAGAGATAAATATTTTTACTTCTTGTTCTTCTTCTCTCCACCTTATTCTTCTTCTTCTTTTCTCTTTCTCTTTCCTACTTTTTCCCAGTTTTTTTCCAATTTTTTGTCTATTTTTTTTCTTTTGTTTTTCTTTTTCTTCACTTTTTTCTTGTTTTATTTGTTTTCTCCATGTCTTTTCCCTTTTTCTGTTTTTGTTGTAATTGGCAAAATGCAATTTAGCATCAACCATCTAGCTCACTCCAAAAATGCACTCTCACAATCATTAGGCAATGAGAGGCATCTTTGAACATAACAAAGTTGTTGTAGAATTTAATAATAAGAAAAAGGAAAATGAGAGGAGAGATTTTGGAGAAGAATTCGTTCTCTCACTTGTATTGAATCATCTCAAGTAACAGAGGTTACATGTATTTATAATACAAAGGGAGTCAATCATAGTGGCTAAAAAAAGGAAAAGAATAAAATAATGATCAATTACAATAAGTCAGACAACTAACTAATTTGACTTTCCAAAATAAAATGATTCCGGCCAATTCTATCCAGAAATGGGTCTCACTGGTCAACTATGTCCTGAAGTGGGTCCTACAATACTCCACCTCAAGCTGGTTCGAAAATGTCAAGTAAACCCACCTTGCCAACAACCGAAGAGAGCTAAGTATGAAGAACTGCCTTTGTCAACATATCGGCAAACTGATCTTTAGAATGCAAATAAAGAATGAAAAGTCGGCCGGCAAAAATATTTTGACGAAGAAAGTGACAATCAACTTCAATGTGCTTAGTCCTCTTATGAAAGACTGGATTGGAAGGAACGTCGATGGCCGCCAGCTTGTCACAATATATGGTAAGTGGATCAACAGGAGCAAAGCCCAACTCAGTGAGAAACTGTCAAAGCCATAACAACTCGGATGCAATATTAGTCATGGCAAGATATTTGGCCTCAGGACGAGACCGAGCAACAACGGACTATTTCTTTGCTTTGCCAAGAAATTAAATGTGATCCCAAGAAGACGCAGTAGCTGGTGGTAGAACGACGATCATCAAGAGACCCGGCCCAATCAGCACCAGAATAACCACGAACTAGACATGTAGGCTAATATGCATAGAACAAGACACAGCTAGGATGAGCCTTAAGGTACTGAAGAATACGAAACACAGCATGGAGATGAGTGTCCCATAGTCCATGCATGAACTGGCTGACAACACCAACAGCATAAGATAAATCTGGTCTCGTGAAGGTCAGATAAATGAGTTTTCCCACGAGTTTCTGATAGAAGGCCAAATTATCAAGAAGAGTCCCGTCGGAGGCAAATAGCTTGGTGTTGACATCCAGCGGAGTATCAGCAGGTTTGCATCTAGAATAACCACCATCCTATAGGAGATCAAGGGCATACTTCCGCTGAGAGAGGGAGAGTCCTCGAGAAGATCTAGCAACCTCAATGCCAAGAAAGTAAAGGAGAGGTCCCAGGTCTTTAAAAGTACTGTTTGAAGGTAGAAATGACAGCATCATTGTTATCTATAAGGACAATATCATCAACATAGACTACCAAAATCATCAGAACAGAGTAGAGCTTGTATATAAACATTGAATGATCTGCCTGACAGCAAGTAAAACGATATGGTATTAATGTACTGCTAAATTTTGCAAACTAGACACGTGGAGACTACTTGAGGCCATAAAGAGACTTCTTGAGTTTGTAGACAAAGTTAGGCTCCCCCTACTTGATGAAACCCAGAGGAGGAAGCATGTACACTTCTTCCTGAAGATCACCATGGAGAAAAGCATTCTTCACACTAATTGGTGCAAGGGCCAGGCATAAGTGGTAGCAAGGGAGAGCAAGATGCCGACAGATGTAATCTTGGCGACAAGTGAAAAAGTGTCCTGGTAGTCCACCCCATATGTCTGCGTGAACCTTTGGCCTCTAGGTGTACCTTATATCTGGCAATAGATCCATCTGGATTATGCTTCAAAGTAAAGACCCATTTGCACCCAACTGGAGTCTTTCCCGAAGGTAGAGGAACCATCTCCCAAGTATTATTTTTCTCAAAGGCTGCTAATTCCTCTTCCATTGCGGCTTTCCAGGAGGGATCACGAAGGGCAGTGTCAATCCTCTTTGGAATCTTTAATGTTATCCAGGCTGTAAGAAAACTGTGATATGAAGAAGAAATTGCATGATAGGACACAAAACGATCAAGTGGATGGTCAGTACAAGCACGCTTACCTTTCCAGAAATGGGTCTCATTGGTCAATTGTGTCCTGAAGTGAGTCCCACAACAGTTGTTTCTTTTTCTTTTTTTCTTTTTTTTTTTTGAGAAAGTAAAGTAGGTATTTTCTATTCCTAAAGAAAAAATGAAGCGGGTATTTAGAATTTAAAACTTTGAAATACTAATTGATCCACACTTCTTGTGCTTTATTATCATCATCATCATAAACTAAATCTCATCTATCTAGGGTGAGCTTTATAAGTTCTTCTCCAATTTCACTCTATAATCTAGCATGTCCTTTTTTATCCTTTTTTTTTTTTTTAAAGATAACTTCATTAATTCAATAACAAAAAAAGGAAAGACAAGAAAAACTAAAACGCAAGCCAAAAGAGGCCTAACAAAACAACAAAAACAAGCCCTCCCCAAAATTATAAGAATTTATTTACGACTTCTGTAGTTAAAGTCAACTCCTAACGAGCCATATCATCTGCAGTCGAATTAACCAATCGAGGAGCCCAAGCAACCTTAAAATCGAAGGAAGCAATAATATCCTGAATTCTTTCAATTTTGTCCAAAAAAATCCACGGACATTGGGAACCCAACGCCCACCCAACAACTACATGAGAATTACCTTCTACAATGCTCCCATAAACCCCTAACTCCTCCAATTCCAAAATGCCACGCCATAATGCAAACAATTCCACATCTATTCCTGAACCGTTAGAAATTGGACCAACAAAAGAAAGCAATGTAGACACCGATGTAGAAAATGATAATGAAAAAAGGAAAATAATAGAGAAAAAGAAAATATTGGAGGAGAGAAAATTAACTCTTTGAATATATTGATCGTATTTTCCTCTTAGAGGATACAGTATCAAATAAAAAAAAAAAAGACAATCAAGGGACCTAAAAAGAAAATACACTAGGTGTCTAATCAATTACAATCTAATAATCTACTATGTTGACTTTCAATATACATTGAATCTGGACATATAATATCCCAAATCACCAGATGTAACACCCCGGATTTTCAAGCTATGGATATATATGGAAATTGTCCATTTAATTTATGAATTAATAGATATGGACCTTAGATGGGTAAGGTGTTGGGTCAATTGCCCAATTAAAATCAAACGGATGGTGGACATGGTTCAATTGAATTAAATGGGTGAGATGTATTTAATTGGGTCAAAATTGGTAATTGGGTCAAAATGCCCAATTGGGACCCAATGGGTCGTGGTTGACTTGGTTGACCACCAAGTGAGTTCAAGCTTAATTAAATTGGGCTGAGTTAAATTGGAATGGAATCAAGTGATTGAATGATTTTTAAGTGAGTTAAAAAAGTTGAATTAAAGAGGTGAGTTGAGTTAAAAAGTTGAGTTGATTGGAAGCTAGTGGGACATTAATCTCAAGTGAGTGGAGTGGGAAGGTGGAGAGGTGCATCCCACCAAGACCAAGTCAAGGTTACACGTTGGAGGTGTGGGAGTTTCATCTCATGGGATGAAACTCCAAAGGCTCATTGATGAGGAGATGAAAGGGTTTTGGGGGTTACACAATTCAAAACCCATTGCACACGTTGGAGTCATGGGAGCTTCATCTCATGGATGAAACCCCCAAATGGGTCATTAATGGGAGGGGACGGTTTTGTTGTTACACAAGGTAACCAAGGGGCAAACGGTTGAGAGTTTCATCTCATGGATGAAACCCCCAAATGAATCACAAATGGAGGTGGACAGTTTTGTGGTCTAAAGTCAAGACTACACCTTGGAGACATGTGAGTTTCATCTCATGGATGAAACCACCAAATGAACCATTAATGGGAGGAGAAAGGTTGGTGGAGGTTACACAAAGGTATACCCATAGCACCGTTGGAGACATGGGAGTTTCATCTCAAGGATGAAACCCACAGTGTAAGTATCAATGAGAAGGTAATGAGTTATGGGAGTTACAAAAGGGCTTTACAAAAAGGCACCACCCTTGGCCGATCACCCTCATTTGAACAAAACAAGTTTTGGTCTTCATCTCACTCTCTCCCTCTCTCAAGGCCGATCACTCTCTTGGACAAAGGAGAAAAGACTTAAGAGTTTTCTATCTCAAGCCTCCCTCTCTCTCTCAAACCCACACTCTTGGCCGAACGCTCTTCTTGAAGTTTCATCTCAAAACCTCTCAAGTTCACACACACGGCGAAGGATCAAGGAGGAAGAAAAGGCTAAGGAAGAGGAAGATCAAAGGAACAAGAAGGAGAGAAGAAAACCGAAGGAGTCACGGAACCGGTAAGTACTTAATAGAATTTTGATTAAGTAAGATGGTCAAGGAAAGTGGTCTTATTATAGCAAAGGACCTCTTGCATGGACCCTATAAGGATTATGATTATGGATCATGGGCTGGCCTTGCATGGCCAAACCCTAAGGTTAATATGCATGGACCACCAAGGACAAAAAGGGGTGGATGAGGTTCTGCCATGATGTATGATGTATGGCCGAACCCCATCAAAGAATATAAATCTTGGTATATGATTTAAAAAGGAATTAATGAACCATAGGGTTCGACCATGTTGTATGGCCGAACCCCATGGGAGTTTGTTGGTAATTGTAAATGGTTTTTTGAAGGATGAAAACCATGGAAGGACATTAGTTAATTTTAATGGATTTGAAACATGAAAATCATAGATGTATGTTTATGATTTGTAAAAGGTTTAAAATGGAAGTTATGTTGATGGACTTTGGGATTGTAAAGGATGACCCAAGGTTATCATTAAATTTCCCATGGAGGGACTTGTCTTAGGGATTAAAGATTGTAAATAATTAAAGGAGAAGATGGGAAAATGAGACTTCATGGGTTCGGCCATGGTGTATGGCCGAACCCCATGAACCATTTTTTTATGGGCCATTTGGTATTATATCTTGATTTGATGAACCATTTATGAAACTAGGTTTATGGATCAGATATGGACCCAAGTGTGGGTAACTTAAGTATGTGATTACCATGTACGGAAAGAATGGCCAAAAAGGGAAATTAAAGGACCATAAGGTTCGGCCATGGTGTATGGCCGAACCCCATGGATCATGTGTTTGGATTAAGGAACTATGTGTGATCATTTTTGGAACAAAAGCCTTATGTAAATAAGCAAGGTAAATAGCCATGGATGGAATAATGGCAAGGATGTAAATAAGTGAAAGTAATGGACCATGGGTTCGGCCATGGTGTATGGCCGAACCCCATAGGGAATGTTTGGTGGACTTAGGATTTTATGTATGTTAGATGATGAACTTATGTATGATTAGATTAATGAATTAAAGGTGATATGATCATGGACTTAATTTAAAAGATCAAGGGATTTAAAAGAGGGACCAAATTCAAATGGGTGAGGTTCGGCCATGGTGTATGGCCGAACCCCACTAAGGTTGGTTTATGGATTTATGTTTAGATTGGAAATCAAATGGGACATGGGAATGATTGTTTGGCATGTTATAAGGTAACGGAACTTCACAAGGGGTGTACGATCGTGAACGGTTTCCGGACGAAAGCGCAAGGACACTTTAGTGGTCTTTAGTAGGATTCTACCTCTTTGAAACCATGGGACATGTAATATGATTTTAATTCATATTTTGATGAGTTGTTTTGTATAAGTGATATGTTTTCAAGTAGGGGATTTTAAATGCTATGATTTGTATAATTGCATAGCATGTGGACATTTGCATCTCATGCATGACATGGGAGGGAGGATATGTAACCGGAGGCCACACTCCGTCGGGGCATCCGAAAGACCACTGTGGGGATACCTAGATGATGAGTTTTCCATCAAGAGGTAACCGAATGCCACACTCCGTCGGGGCGTCCGAAAGACCACTGTGGGGATATTTTGATGATGAGTTTTCCATCAAGAGGATACTATGTGTTTGATACCTTGATGAGGAGCTTTCCATCAAGAGGATGTTTTGTATGGCTGATGGGCGGGACTCATGGCATATGGCACCCATGGCATGGCATTGCATCAGCATGATTATGATCTCTAATATCATGCACTGTTGCTGGTTTTATCTGTATGATTGGATCTCTATTATCATAAATGATTTTGGATACGATGTTTTTTAAGTATGGTATGATATATTATATCTGAATTTTTGGTACTAACCCATGTGTTTACCCTAATTGGAATACCTACTGGGCGCGTTGTCTAACGCCCTACTTCTACCCTACTTGATGACACAGGGAATGAATGGAACGAGGAACGGGATCGGAGTCAAGCTTAGGAGCTTGGATGATTAAGTTATATTTTGTTTAAGTTATTCATGGACTTTGTATTTGAATAGCTAGCATTCGGGATTGTAATAACGTAGTTATATTTGCTATGGTTTGGATGGTTAATAATGGATATTTAATTTACGGTAATTAATATTAAGTATTGGACTACTTTGCTATCTAAAATGGAATAGGATTGTTATCATATTATAATTCCGCATGTATGATTTATTCCGCAAGTTAACTTGAGTACGTGTGAACCATTTTAGTGGACTTGGTCCATGCACACGTAGGGTTGGCCAGTTAAGGGTCGGGCTTTATAAGCTCGGACTTAACTCGCGTCGTGACGTCCCGCTCTCTATCACTCTTTTATAAAAAAAAATAAGCTCTGATTTTCAGAAAGCAAGTGAAAAAGGGCGGGGCGTAACACCAGGCGTATGGGTCCCACAACACTCTCTCTAAAGCCGGTTCGAAGATGTCGAGTAGACTCAACTTGCTCACGACTGAATTGTTCGGGGTACTGACTTTGTGAAGATATTTGGCAGCTAATCCTTAGACTACAGATGAAGAGTAAAAAGTCGCGCTTCTGAAATATGCTGACGAAGAAAGTGACTAATCAACCTCAATGTGCTTAGTCCACTCATGAAAGACTGGATTAGCGACAATGTGGATGGTTTCCTGATTATCACAGAACATGATGAGTGGATCAGCAAGAGCAAAGCCCAATTCAGTAAGGAATTGGTGAAACCACAGCAACTTAGAAGCAGTATTAGCCATGGCACGATATTCAGCCTCAGCACTGAACGAGCAACAACGGATTATTTCTTGTTTCGTCGGGCAACTAAATGAGAGCCCAAGAAAACATAATAGCCAAAAGTGGAGCAGCGAGCATCTGGAGAGCCGGCCCAATCAGCATCAGAATAACTGCGAACCGCACAAGTAGGTTGGTGGGCATAGAACAAGGCGCAGCCGGGATGGGCGTTAATATATCGAAGGATTCGGAACACGGCATAAAGGTGAGTCACGTGGTTCATGCATGAATTGACTAACGACACCCACAACATAAGATAAGTCCAGTCTCGTGATGGTTAGATAGATGAGCTTGCAGACAAGTTTCTAATAGAAACTTTGTGGGTCAAGAAGAGTCGCATCAGAGGCAGATAACTTGGTGTTCACATCCAACGGAGTATCCGCAGGTTTGCAGCCAGAATAGCCCAACCGGATAGATGGAAACCTTTGTCAAAAAATGGCAGGGAAGGATGAGTCCCCGCCGACAGACCCTGCGGGGAAAAGTGATCTTCGCCAGAGAAGAAAGGCTGCAGAGAGTGACGGTAAACTGAAGGGATTCAAAGAATAGAATCTTCATTGGCTAATACCATGTAGAAAATGATAATGAAAAAAGGAAAATAATAGAGAAAAAGAAAATATTGAAGGAGAGAAAATTATCTCTTTGAATGTATTGATCGCATTTTCCTTTTAGAGGATACAGTATTAAATAGAAGAAAGAGAGACAATCAAGGGACCTAAAAAGGAAATACACTAGGTGTCTAATCAATTACAATCTACTGTGTTGACTTTCAATATACATTGAATCTGGACATATAATGTCCCACATCACTAGACGTATGGGTCCCATAACACCCGCATCATTGCGGATGATCCCACCGTACCCTACCAATCCAATCTCAAGCAAACAACTTCCACCGAAATTAAGCTGAAGAAAACAACTAGCAGGAATCCAAAAAACTTGATGACTAGACTCCAAGTGAAGCATAACCGAATCTATGGAAGCCCAATCACTACACAAATCTGAAATAAAGACACCCCTGGAAATTAGACGACCCGACCATCCACCAAACTGCCCATATCTTAATAATATCCAAGAGGGACCCAACAAAGCACTCCTTACCATGGAAAACCCTTTTATTACATCCCAACCAAATGGACCAAACAATGCTCAAGATAGTCACCCTCCACAGACTTCAATGAAAAGAACTACATGTCACCATCACTTCTTCATTAAACAACTCACCCCAAGAACGAGGCACTCAAAAGGTAACACCCAGCAACTGGAAGAAGTGCACCCAAATTTGAAAAGAGAAATAACAATAAAACAGCAGATAATTAACAAACTCCGCATCCGATAAACACAAAGGGCAATCATTCACAATAATCATCTTCCGCAAACGCAGATTATCAATAGTCAAAATTTTCTTCAATCCTACATGCCAACCAAACAACTTCACTTTAAGAGGCGCAACTGCAACCCAAATTTTAGGGTGAATGGAAGGAACACCACCCACCAAAAATAAATTCTTACAAAAAGATTTCAAAGAAAATAAACTATGAGGATCGATCTCCCAAATCCGCATGTCCTTCCCATAGCCCATCACAAAGAAATTTTCCAAAAGATTCATGAACATCAAACCTTCGACCATCCAATCCTCCAACTCTCTCCAAAACTATGGACCCTAGACTACCTTATTATGAATTATCTCATAGCATTCCCTGACCGTAGCTTCTTTGTTTGCCGCAAGGGAGAAAAGCACAGGGAAAGATTGGGTCAAAGGAGCATCACCCAACCATTTATCCAACCAAAAGAAGATGTCCTCGCCTGAATACACACAGTATCTAATATGCCAACTAAAGACCATTGCCACGGAGCAAACACCCTTCCAGAAGCCTGAGACTCTCCCATTAGCATTTGCAACCCTCCATCCATAGCCCTACAGGCTATATTTTCTGTGGATAATATCCTTCCACATTATGGAAGAAGAGCCAAAGTTCCAATTAGTTGAAAATGATACAAATGAAAATGAGGAATATATAAAGGATATGGACAAGTCCAATGATGATATTGACAAAGACATGACGATGATGAAGGATCCGTGGAATTAACATTATGTTTTTTGTTTGTTTAAGATAAACTCTTCTGATTGGATTGGTGGTGGATGGATCATGTCATGAAACACTTTTACCATAGTTTTCCTGTCTCTCTATCTTTTAGGCTTCTATTCTTGACTTTTTCTATAATAAGCACTTGTGTTTCATTTGTATGCCTTTTCGATAGTGTATATATAGTGATGCTAGTTAATAGTGAATTGAAAGAATATCTTAGAAATGGTTGCAGACAATTACATTATATCCATATTGATGTCATAAACATACATGATATAATTAAGTAAATACACATGTTTCAAAATATCCAAAAATGCACCCAATAAAAAAACTGCACCTAGAAGTGCAGCTTGCACCTTAAGTGGGCTACATGTGATTGGAAAAAAGTAAGTTTTGCAACAATAAACCCAAACCTGAGCTGTGTTGGTATCCCAGACATTGATAAAGTGATCAAATGAACCAGTAATGAACAGCCCCGTGTCAATAGGATACCAAATAGCCGACGATATGGCATATCTATGTCCATGCCCACGCTGCTTATCGACAACAAAAAGACACCTGTGCTTTGCAACAAGGCCATCTCCCACGTAATCTGTGGCATTTTGAACATCATAGATGGCAGCAGATCCATCTGACGCACCAGATAATAGATATCGCCCCTCTGTCAAATCAACCTGACCTCATGATCAAATTATGAGGCTGCTAAGATATTTCTTAAAACTTAAAGGGCAATCTTTATATTAGAAGTTGCCAAGCATATAAGAGGCCATGCAAACTCAGAAGTGCATTAGATTGACAATACTAGCAACATAACTTAGATCAAAAATATCTTCAACAAATGCTACAATGATTTCTAGATGCATTAGAATGTTTTAGAGTTTGTTTCATTAAATCTACCATAAGGAATTAACAAATTAGTTTGGACTCATGTGAATCAATCAAGTCATGTATGTAGACTCAATAATTAACTAATTATTTGTACCAAGTCAACTTAAACAAGTCTTTTTTCATAGGCATTCAAACAAATCAAATAGGAATCAGGATTTGACTCTATAATCTACTATTGCTGTATATAAAAGTCTTACAAGCTATTCCTATTTTGGACCTCAAATAAGGTCTAAAAATGGGTGAAAAAGAATTAGTGATCCAAGTTATTTAGACATATTTCAGACACTTCAAATTAATAGTGGGACTCAAAATTGGTGAACTGGGAAGTTTAGCAATCAAGACTTCAAAGTTCAGATTAGATTTTTTTTTTTTTTCAAATAATCATGTAAGAATTAGAAAAGGTTGTCATTGTTAAGAAATGATAGATGTATAGGATTTCCAAGTTGCCTATTGCATTAGGTTTTCTCCCCTTTTAAGAACACATACCTTAACAATGATTCCAATGATTTATGTCTTGCTTCATTAATCCTATCATCACTATGTCACTATATCAACCAAAAGTAGTATAAAACAGCAAACTAAGAGTTTATTCATACCATTCTCAATTCTTAAGTTCTTAATATTATGAAAATTAACTGCATGAGAGTTTTCATGAAAGCCAACCCCAAATTGATGGAATGATGATGACAACAATGATGATGAGGGTAAACTCCTCCATGAGAGACAGATTTCCAAACTCCGGAAGAGATTTTGTTATTCTTTTGGCACATGTTAAGACTGATGCTCCAAAGTACTTTGATCTAACATCTTACTTCAACAAATCTTGAATGAACCACGAGACATACTTATCAAGAACATGATGGCATAATACAAAAGAGGCTATTTATGAGAAGACAACACATTTTGAGGAATGGCGAAAGGAAAAAGTTTGGACAACTTAAAAAGAATATAAACTAGCAAGAAAAGTTGTAGTATCAGCAATAAATATGGCCAAGTATGAAATGTCTAACAACTAACATGCCTATTTGCAAATAAATGGGGGAGAAAATGGTGTCTATAAGCTTTGCTACAATTAAAAAAAAAAAAAAAAACTAGAGACTTCGATCACATAAAGGGGTCATTTTTCTCTGTGTGTGTGTATGCACGCACGTGTGGAAAAGGGATCACATATGCTGACCACCACTGCAGCAATCAAGTGGTCAACATGGAAATAGTGCAACAGTAGGTTTCTAAAGGAAAAAGAAATTTGTGCTTGAAGTCTTCAAGTTGGCGAATGTTGAAAATAAAAATAGGAAATATGAGAGGAGAAGAGAAGAGAGTTTGTTGTGTCTTCCTTAATCAAGGAGAAACCCTATGATTTATATTTATAGGGAAAACATTATACAAATAAGGTAAAATGAAATAAACGGGACATCACATCTAAATATATGTCAACCCCCCCCCCCCCAACGCTGAAGTAGGTCGCACTTGACAATCCAACGGTGATGTCATCTGATTGGAGTGAAAGCAGATCAATAAGTGATGTCGGACACGGAAGCTCTAGCTCTAACGCACGGCTCCACTACTATTTTTATCTTATTTATTAGATTCTATTTTGTTAATTTTGTTTTAGTGTCCTAGATTAATTAGGAAACCTAGTTGCTATTTTCGTTAGACTCCTAGTTTAGCAAGGAAGTCAGGTCGATGGTTTTTTTATTTTTCCTCTATCTTTGTTTTCCAGCCTAGCTGCAGGCTGTTCTACATTAATTGGTTCAGAGCCAAGGGTTCTCTGTATCTCTGTTATATAGAGACGTTCCTAATCGGAGACAGGTTCCTGCGTTATCAGGGATGATCGTGGTCTCGATCCCCACCATCTTCGCCAAATCTGGGCATTATCCCAGGTATGATCTACCATCGTCCACCCTTCCCTACATAAACAAAAAAAAAAACAACAAAACCATAGCCGAGAAACCCAGACCTGTTTTCACCAGCTTCCGCCCTCCATTCTGCTTTTGCCAGCCTCTTGCATCGCTTCTGCTGCTACCAGATTTCTCCCCTCTTGTAGCCAGCAACCCCTTAAGCCACGTGAAGCCATTATCTTCTTCTTCCCTTTCTCTTATCTTCTTCCTCACTCGCTTTTTCCTCTCATCCTCTTCTTGTATCCCCTCCCATTTTTTTTTCCCGAGAATCCCACCGAAAAAAAAAATACAATAAAATTCCTCTCCCTGCAGCTGCCATCTCTCACCTTCGCTTCCGCCATACCCCTTCTTTTTGCTGCCCTCTCCTTCTTCGCGGGTACTCCAAGTTATTGCTGTTTTCTTCGCCTTCCTTCCCTCTTCCACTTTCTCACGATTTCCTCGTCGATTTTTTTTTTTTTTTTTTTTTAATTTCCTCTTCACACTCTCTGCTTCCGCCGCACCCTCTCTCTCGTTTTCCTGTTTTCCCTTTCTCTTTCTTTCCCATTCGTATTTTACCTGTAGCCCTAATTTCTCTCTTTCTTTTACAACTCACCTGTCCCACGTGCCTCACTTATTCCACTTTTTCCATTCGTGTGACCCCCTTTTATCCCATTTAAACTCACGTGCCACGAATCCCATGTCCAACCCACTTTACCCACTCCTTTCACTTATTTACCAACCTACCCTATTCCCACTTTCTTTACTACCTTTGACCAAACTCATACCTTAAAACGTGGGACCCACCCATCTTTGACCAGTTGACCAAGTTTGACTATTTGACAAGTATGTGTCCATTGTGACCGATCCTATTTCAATGTCTTATCGTTCGGTCCCACCTTACCCATCCCTTAAACCTTTTCCCCACTCCAACCGTCATATCTTGGATTATGTAACACCCCGATCTGATTACTAACATCAGTTAGACCTGTTCGCATCCAACAACAATGGTGATAAATTTCTCCGCCAATCTGAGTTCAATGACTTTAAATCCGAGTTTATCTCTGAGTTGCACAACTTTTTCCAAGAATTTAGAGAACTATTGCTCAACAGAAAATAAAGCGTCCCGATGAAGGTGAACAAAATCTCGAGATACCTGTCTGCTTCCTTGAGATGCGTGCCGACTCCTCCAAAGTCATCATCAATGTTCGTGCCCACCCCGGCGTCCGACTCAGAATTTCTGCCTGCTCCTCCGACCGTCGTGACCCCAAAGTCATTGCCCATGTTGGAGACCGCACCAGTTGTGTTGCCTACGCCACAATCGATGCAACCACCACGTGTCGATCCACCACCACCATCATCTCTTATCCTCTTATTGGAGCCTCGTCCGTCAGCCACTCAAGACCGTGTGATCACTCCAGTGCCTTATGGAGACCCCTTAGCCATCAGCTTGGTTCGTTCTTGCTTGCGCCCTTTAGTGGTCCTTGGCTTCGTCGTCTCACCGCAGGGATATTCTAATCGCCCATGCATTGAAGATTGTGCAGTTCCACGCTTTGTGATTCGCATCTTCGGACTTGGACTCCATCTTTATTTAGTGCTTTCTGCTTTTGCTGATTTAAGCTCGAGGACGAGTTCTTTTCAAGACCGGGGGACTGATGTAGGACACGGAAACTCTAGCTCCAATGCACGGCTCCACTACTATTTTTATTTTATTTATTAGATTTTATTTTGTTAATTTTGTTTTAATGCCCTAGATTAATTAGGAAACTTAGTTGCTATTTTCGTTGGAGTCCTACTTTAGCAAGGAAGCCAAGTCGGTGGCTTTCCTAGTTGAGTCCTTTCCTATTTTCATTTGGATTGTTTTATTATAAATACATGTACCCATATGGGAGAGGAACACACAATGACTATTCAATGAGATTATCTAAGGCATAGCCTTTTCCTATTTTTCCTCTTTGTTTTCCTGCCTAGCTGCAAGCTGTGTTCTACATTAATAAGAATCTCCAAAAACCGAACCTGGTCCTGCTGCAGAATGTACCAAAACAAGGATTGGAGAAAGAAAAGTGGAAACTCAATTATGGAAACAGCAAGACTACAACTCCACCGTACAGATATATAGGGTCTCCAAAAAACGGCAAGGAAAGAGAGAGATCCCGCCAGCTGAAAATGTTCCAACGGCCGGATCTAGTCCCGAAAAGTGCTAATTGCAAAGGAAAGAAACGTTGGTAAGCATAAAAATCCGCTACAAATGTCCGCCGGAGAGAGAAACTGATCCGAAGTAATGCCGAAGTCTGGCGAGGAACAGCAACGTATGCATGAACAGCAAAACGGAGAAAAGCTTAATCCTCCATTCAACGAGACCAAGCATAAGTCTCAGAGGATTCCACTAGCATTCAAACTCGAAATCCCGCCATACAGATGTGATGTAAGGCCAAAACTGACTGTAGAGTTGTGGCATTTGAGGTTCAAATCTGAAGATCTAAGGGAACAAACAGAGACTTCCCTATGAACCATCCACAAAATGCAAGGAAAAAAAAAACTATCTCAGAAATGAGAGGTCAAAGGGCTGGGAAATCAGATCTTGGGGGCAAATGGGGATCGTTTGGCAAACAAAAGGAAAGGACTGAGGAGTTTATTTATTCATACAAGGATCCAGGAGAAAAAAAATTGCAATAGTGGGTCCCACGAAGCACATACCGGACCAGAGGCCATGTAGAC
Organism: Chimonanthus salicifolius; assembly: GCA_013350335.1. Taxonomy (NCBI): domain Eukaryota; kingdom Viridiplantae; phylum Streptophyta; class Magnoliopsida; order Laurales; family Calycanthaceae; genus Chimonanthus; species Chimonanthus salicifolius. The sequence continues at coordinate 26,303,588 of CM023539.1, read as the reverse complement.
GCAAACTAGAGGGTTGGGCGAAACTGGTGATCCAAAACCCAAGGGCATGACTTACTGGTTCCTTGCAGATCGAATGAAGAACACCCAAAAACTGGGTGTATAGGCATCTAGACAACGAAGGGAAAATAGCACAGAAGTGGGTCCCACCGTTGATGGAAAGAGGGGGGGAGGGGGAGGGGGCACTAGGTGCGATGGAAATCAAGGAAGGGGCGACAATAAGAGGCCTAGTTGGAGGGAGATCCAAACCAAAAGCCAGCAGATCTGGCAAAAAAATCCCAAAAAGTGGGGTCTGGGCGAAGTGAGGCAGTGCAGAAAAACAGCCAAATGGGTCCCACCATTTGACCAAAACCCTAGGTTAACCTTACGCGATCATAGGTGAGCCAAGGGCGACCATGGTGGTGTTGATCCTAGGTGCAGAACTGCAAGATACTTGTGGATTGAAGGAAAAAACATAGAAAACTAGGTTTTTGCACGGTAACGTCGCTAGCAAAAGGGGGCCGAAAAAATGCAGGCCAAATGCCTCATATGGAAGATCCAAGTTGTTGGATGGTAGCCCTACCAAAAACAGCAGGGGTATTGTAACGATTCGTCCCACTAGCACAATATTGTCCGCTTTGGGGCCCATACACCCTCACGGCTTTGCATTGAGCCCAAGTGTATACTAGAACGCAGAACGCGTCGTGCTAGAAGGGATGAGAAGTTAGGCTTATAAACTCCTCTCCACTCCTTGTCCTAGGCAATGTGGAACTTTGCGCTCTATCTCTGGCGCAAATCTCTAATGGCCGAACTCTCTCACAAGCACCCTCCACTAGTGCGGGGCATTACAATCCCACCCCCTTGGACTAGAGTCGTCCCCGGCTCTAACATTCTCATCTTCCAACATCTGGTCCGAGAGTTGAAATGAGCTCTGATACCATCTGTAACGACTCATCCTGCTAGCACAATATTGTCCGCTTTGGGGCACATACACCCTCACGGCTTTGCATTGGGCCAAATGTCACACTAGAGCCCAAAACACGTTGTGCTAGAAGAAAGAGAAGTTAGGCTTATAAACTCTCCCTCCACTCCTTGTCATAGGCACTATGGGGTTTTGTGCGCTCTCTCTCTCCGGCACAAATCTCTAATGGTCGAACTCTCACAAGCACCCCTCCACTGGTGCGGGCCATTACAGGTATGGTAGGGTCCCAACGGAGAAAGCCTCGCCGTAAAGACAGACGCAGGACGAGAAGGAGAGAAAATGGCAGCATATCTAGCGGCAGCAGAAAACAGAGAGGAGAGGTAGCCCCCCCCCCCGCCCCCCCCCCTCCTCCCTTCCCCTTTCTTTTTTTTCTTTTTCTTTTTTTGTTTGGTGAAGCAAACGGAAGAAGGTGGTGGTAGACTGAATGTATGGCTCCCTCCTCTGCCGAAAAATTATCACCAGCAGAGGGAGAGAAGGAAGTGCTTATTCTGAGTCACAACCTATTATCGAACCTTCCTCTACATACCATGGTGAAAATAAGAATAGGAAATAGGAGAGGAGAAGAGAAGAGAGTTCCCATGTAAGACTATAATCTCAAATTAATCCTCCCATGCCAATGCTACCCGTTTTAAAAAAAAACACATGCCACTGAAATTAAGCTTCAAACAACCAACTCAGAAGGGCTTCCAAACAGAAACATTTAGTCATATGTCGTACTTTGATACAAGCAGGCATTTCAGTCTCTAAGAAAATCAGATTTGTTGATATTCTAGAATATGGAAAGCACGAAAGCGCAAGAAATACCTTTTTTTTTTTTTGAAAACCATCATTAATCAAAAGCTAAAAGAGGAAAAGAGATACACAAAGGCAGGCTAAGAGAACCCCACCACACGCAAGAAACTACCAAAAACCCTCCCAACCCTTTACAAGAATTTGTTTACAATTTCCCTAGACAAAGTTAACCCCTGACGCGCCATCTCATCAGCCTCTGAGTTAATTGACCAAGGTGCCCAAGCAATAGTAAAATCATAATGACGCCATAGAATGCCGAATCCTCAAAATTTTATCTAAGAATATTGACGGACAAAGAGATCCCATCGCCAACCCCACAACTACTTTTGAATCACCTTCTATCAAACTCCCTCAGACACCTAACTGTTCCAACCAATGTTGTGAAAATCGAATCATATCGTAAATCGTTAATACATCTTGAATCACAAATCGTGTATCGTAAATCGTAGAATCGTAAGATTCTTAGGTGTTTCCTTCAAAAATATTTAATATATGAAATAATGTAAAATATATCTAAAATGTAATAACAAGAGCAATTCTCCAACTTTCTTTCAATATTAAGTGAATTCTATATAATTAGTTCATTGGAGCTCAAATTTCAATGCTCCAACTCCAAAAAGTATAAGACCAGTATATAATCCAACTATACTGTGAAAAGTCAATAATGAACTAAAAAACCCTCAAAAATCGAAAGGTCTTAAATGCTCATTAACTCAAGCCTTAAAAACCATTAAAACGAAATATTTTATACTTTCGCACTTCTAATAACCCCATAATTCTATTATTTATAAGAATCGTAAGATTTGTTGATAGACGAATCGTTCCTCTTATCATATCGTATGAATCATAAGATACGAATCGTGTATCGTAAGATTTTAACCACCATGGTTCCAACTCCAATATACCTCACCATAAAGCAAACAATTCCACCTCAATTACCGATCCATTAGGAATTGCGCCAGCAAAAGAGATCACAGTAGACCCCTCATCATTACAAATCACCCCACCATAACCTGCAAACCCTATCTCTCGAATACAACTACCATCAAAATTGAGCTTGAGAAGCCCTACTGCAGGAGGAGACCAAGGAACTTGAGGCATAGACTCCAAATGCTACCTAGCAAAATCAACTGAAGCCCAATTCCTACAAACATCCGAAATAGATAAACCCCGGAACTTCATAGACCCAATCAGCCACCAAGTCACTCTAAGCTTAACAACTTTAATAAGATTCACCAAAGAGAATCCCTTGCCTTGAAAAATCCTTTTATTTATTTCTAACCAAATGGACCAAACAATACTCAAAAGCGTCGCTTTCCAAAGACTCCGATGAAAAGAGCTTCCAAACAACATCACCTCTTCATTGAATAGCCCACTCCATGCTTGAGGAAGACAAAAATCAACACCCAGGAACTGAAGGAAGTGCATCCAAATCTGATAAGAGAACCGACAATGAAGTAATAAATGATTTATCGATTCTGCACCAACTAAACACAACGGGCAAGCATTAACAATAATCATCTTCTGAAGCAGTAGAAACTACTTTAATTGCTTAGAAGCCTTATTATAAAAATCTCTCTCCTTTCCTTCTCTCCGAATTTTTAGGCGGAGCTGGAACAAATTATGCTATGGAGTCCCAACACTTGGTACGTAGGAGGGGATTTCAATGTGGTGAGATAGTCATCGGAGAGGAAAGGTCAAAGGGGCGACACTAGAGCAATGGAGCTCTTCTCAAACTTTATTGAGAGGAACAACTTAGTTGACTATCCTCCATAGGGAGAAAATTTAGCTGGTTGAATGGCCAACCGAGACCGGCTATGAGCAGGCTAGACAGGTTCCTCATATCCTTGGGATGGGAAGAAAGCGGAAATCAAATCAAACTTTTAAGCCCAGTTTCCACTCACTCTCCCATATTGCTTGAATCCGAAGAGATTGACTAGGGCCACAAGCCATTTAGGTTCAACAATGTTTGGTTGGAGGATCTGAGATTCATAGATATGGTTAAGCAATGGTGGCAGAGCTTTTCCGTCCAAGGCTGGGCGGGGTTTGTGTTATCAAGGAAACTCGTTCTCTTGAAATCCAAAATCAAGGAGTGGGTCAAATCCAACGAAGGGCCAATTAGGGAAAGGAAAGAAATAGCATTGCAAGAACTTTAAGGATAGGAGAGGTTGTAGGAGGAATGGGATCTTGATGATGAGGAACTCATTTGTAAAGGAAATTGTAATGTTGAGGTTCATGATTGTTTATGATTGGAAGAAGTAGAATCGAGACAAAAGTTAAGGGCATTATGGTAGGGAGGGGAGAAGAACACCAATTTTTTTCACAGAATGGCCAGTGATAGAAGGATTGAAAATTGATTAGCTCCATTAATGTGGATGGCAGAAGAATAGAGGATAAAGAGGTATCAGGGAGACAGTAAGGCGGTACTTCTCTCGCATCTTCCAGAATTCACCAAATAACACGGCTTGTCTTCCTTCTCCTCCATTAACGACCCCTGCTTCCCTCGTCACTTGGCATGACCCCCTTCCAAAGGGCTCATTCTCCGGTATCGGTCTCCCCCCTCTGTTCTTTTCCTTGCTTTTTTTTTTTAGCAGTAATAAAAACACATTATATTAATAGCAAAATGAACAGTACAAATACATCAAAGGAATTGCCTTTTTTCCTGTTGAATCATCTATTGGTAGGTTTTTCAATCCATCTTCCTATGATGCATCTCAAGCTAGATTTCAATAGCAATGATCCATTTTGGCGCCTTCTTCAGTAGATCTTCCTTCTCTTCATTAGAGGCAAGATGTTGGGACTACATGAACTAAGTCTTCGGAGGTTCCTTTTGTACCCTCAAGTCCTACACCATCCTTATTGTTCGACATTCGGATATCGGCGTCAGCTGGCACTCTCACCCTGCCGACTAGCCCCTATTTGGCTAGTCAAATGCCTCACGGTAGATGCTCGCTCCCTACAGTTGGCTCTTCTTCTCGCAGATCCTCCACCTGGGTACCATCTCTCCTGAAATTCTCCTTTTTTTCCTCACTACCTTCTCAATTCCTTCAGGCCCCATGTGTTCCCCCCACCTCATGTATCGCATTCGCCGAATCCCTTTCCTAGACCTCCCATCCCATAGACCCATCTTCTACCAATCAAACCTCTCCTTTTAGCTCCCCTAGATCAGCCTCTTTGAGAGGAGGTAGGATAGCAAGACCTATTCCAGATGGTATTGAATTTAATAGGATCACCGAGGATTAGAGAAGGTGGTTGGAGAGACTTTAGTGAGGAGGACGTGAAGCTAGCCTTGGAGAGTTTGGGGGGAGACAAAGCCCCTGGACTGGATGTTTCGATTTCATATTCATCGTGTTGTTGGGAAATGATGGGCCCAGATTTCATTAGGGTATTCAGAGACTTCCATGAGAATGGTATTGTTAACAAGGGATTGAAAATTTCCTTCATTACCCTTGTTTTGAAAAGGAAGGGTCCCTCGAAACTTTCCCACTACAGACTCATTAGCTTGATAGATTGCGTCTATAAACTTCTAGCCAAGGTCCTAGAGAGTAGGTTGAAGGAAGTCCTTCCATATCATAGGGGAGTCTCAAGGAGCCTTCATGGAAGATAGACAAATCCTAGACGGAGTCTTGGTGGAAAACGAATTGTTCCACATGAAGTTGAAGGACAAAAATCCAAGGATGCATTTTAAAATTGACATGGATAAGGCAAATGATTTTGTGAATTGGGGCTTCGCTAAATACTTGTTCCATGGAATGGGCTTTGGGGCACGGTGGAAGAGGTGGATGAGGGCATATTTAGAGGAACCCACACATTTGGTATTGGTCAATGAATCCCCAATGCAACCCATTGAAGCATCAAAAAGCCTTAGGAAGGGGGATTCCTTATCCCATTTTATGTCCACATTAGTGAGGCAAGGTTAAAGCATGTTAATGGAGAAGGTTGGGTATTAGGTATTGTGAGGGGATTTACAGTAATAGAGGCGGGACCTATGATAACCCATTTACAATTTGTAGATGATATGTTGTTCTTCTGTGAACCAAAACGATAAGAGGTTCTTGGCTACAAGGCAATTCTACTATGTTTCGAGCTAGTTTCTGGACTTAGAATCAATCTAGGAAAGAGTAGCTTAATAGGGATAGGACTGGACGATTCTTATGTTAGAGACTTAGCGGACGAATTGGATTGTGGCAGAGGGAAATTACTTTTTAGATATACCTGCTTCCGATTGAAGAAAATCCAAGGTCCAAAAGCTTTTGGGCCAAAAAGTGGAGAAGGTAAAGAGAAGATAAGGGGGTTGGGGCAGGAATCTCTTTTCAATTGGTGGGAGACTAACTCTCATTAAGTCGATCTTGGGTAGCCTTCCCATCTATTATATGTCCATTTTCGAGAAGCCCAAAGGAGTAATTAGGAAGTTGGAACAGTTATTTAGGAATTTTTCCTATGAGGTGATAAGGAAAATAGGAAGAGGATTCATTTGGTGGCATGGTTAGAGGTAACTAAACCTAAATTGTGTGGAGGCTAAATTGTGTGGAGGGCTAGGTGTAGTTCCCCTAGAAATCAGGAATCAAGCCTTGTGGTGTAAATGGAGTTCAAGATTTGGAAGGAAAAAGAAGCTTTATAGAGAAGAGTCTTGGGCGCAGGTATTATGTAGAAAAGTCAGGAGAGTGGGACTTAAACGATAAAGTGGAAAAGGTCAGCTCCCCACTAATCAGGGCTTGGTGGAGAATCAGCAAAGGGAAGGGCATGGTAGGGAGTATTTTTAGGGAGAGACATAGGATCCCGGTGGGAAGAGGAGATAGGACACTCTTTTGGTCAAAACTGTGAGTGTGGGAAGATCATTAAAGGAAGTTTACCCAAGGCTCTTTAGGATAGCTCTAAATAGGCAAGCAAAGGTGCGGGAGTGTTAAATGATGAAGAGGAAAACATAGTTTGGGATTATCCAATTTAGAAGACCCCTGAGATCACTTAAACAGGATAGTCTAGAGGAATTGATGGCTACGCTAAGTGAGTTCCCATTTCGAGGGAGGAGAAGGATGAGAGAATATGGATGGGGGACTCCTGGGGACCTTCTCTGTGAAAGCAGCGGCGAATTTAGCACTTCGTGGTCCCAGAGAGGAACATGACACATCTTTCTCCGCGTGGTAAGGGGCCTGGCTCCACCAAGGGTCCAAACTTTCATCTAGTGCGCCTTAAAAGATAAGATTCCTTCGAGAACAAAATTACTTGAGAGAGGAGTGTTGTACTCAGAAGACAATCTCCACTGCATGTTATGCAGAAGTCATGAGGATGTTGATCACCTATTTGCAACATGCCCAGTGGTGAGACGCATGTGGAATTATTTTGCGGGCCTAATGGGAGTGAATTGGGTTCTAGACAAGTCATGTAGAGGGTTAGTGAGAAGTTGGACAATCACCGGTATAAGACCTACGGGGAAGAAAGCTTGGTTTACTATTCCAAGAGCGGTCTTGTGGACTACATGAAAAGAGAGGAATGTGAGGATTTTTTAGAATAAGGTTGTAGAGGAAAATGAGATTCTCACAAAAGCAAAGTGGAGGCTTTGTGCTTGGCTATCAGCTTGTAAGGACTTTAAAGGCCTCAAAATGATAGATTTTGATACTTCTTGGGAGGGGTGTATAAGCAGTAGAACTAGAAGTCCAATACCAACGAGATCTTGTACCCCTAGCGCGCCCCCCCCCCCCCCCCCCCCCCCCTCTCCCCCTCCCCTCCCTCTTCTCTGTTGGCAGTATTCAAGTTTAATATAGATGGAACTGCTAGAGGAAAACCGTAGCCAATAGGTAGGTATGAGGGGCATTTTACGTGACCCAAATGGTACTTCTTCCACGGTGTTCTCAGAATCGGTGGGTGTAAGGGATTCTAACGAGGTTAAATTGTTATCTATCAGGAGAGCATTGACAGTGTAGAGATCTAGGGGCCAGAGGAAACTAATCATAGAAAGGGATTCAGCGAATTTGCTCAAGTGGGCTAAAGGGAGTAAAAAGTGTTCTTGGAAATTGATCATAGTAGCAAGGAAAATTAAGGAGTTGTGTTTGGGGTACGAGGTATCCTTTGTAGAGGTCAGGCAGTCAACCAACAGTGATAGCGGATTTCTTCATGAAGATCGAGGTTAACTCATTGAACAGAGGTGTTTACTCTTTGTAACTACTTAGGAAGAGACAGGGTGTAATTTTGTTGTATATCTTTGTTAATTGTCAACCCTTTGTCATATCAAGTGTCTTTTTACCTTTTTATTTGTTTGGGTTTAACCCTCTTAGACCCTCACCTTGTATTTGTATATTTTCTTTGATTTTAATAAATAAATTACTCATCTTGTTACTGCTCAAAAAAGGAAAAATTATTAAGACCTACCAATTTCATATGGCCACCACATACCAATTTACCTTTACCTAACAATACAAGAAGTACCAAACTTAAACAAAAAGCATGACAGCTTTTCAGAAAAAGACCTCACTTTCAGTTAACAAGGTGTTGAGTGATGCAGCCATCTATACCAACGAAGATCAATTAGAAGATAATGGGGCCCAATTAGACTCAATTGATGAATTTGCACTCTTATTTTACCATAGAATAAGTGGACGTAAGAGAGTACCCAATGAGCTTTCTAATGGACCAGTTTCACTTAAATTCGAAACCATATGAGTTGCTACGGGTCTAGGCCATTCTCATAATGTTATGGGCCTTAAAAACTCATGCTTGAAGGCCCATATGCTGCTAGGGAGCTGAAGTGGCAAGTTTCACATCATCATCCATCGCATTGCCTTGTTGGATGCCACATAGGACCACAAAATGGAATTGGAAACAATGGAAATGGAATGGAGATCAAGGTTGGGTATGTGGATCAGCTTGTGGACTGATTTGGGAGCTTCAATCTTAGGCAATAATTCAAAATAAGTGGCTGAAATTCATAGCAAATCCTATCTAATTTCACCCAAGGATAATTTAGGATTATGCTTTTTTTTAAATTCCTTGAATGATGTAATAAAGCCACATGGCTAGAGGTGATTGGTTAGCATTCAAATTAGCATCTTAGGCTCATGCTTGGGAAAGCAAGTAATATTTATTATATTTTTTCCTAGTTTCCCTCCAATTATAGGTCTATAAATTGGAGAGTTCACCCATTTAAAAACACATCAATTAGAATTCAAAATTCATAGTGAAGCTTGGAGCTTTGGAGCCTCTTCTTTGTGGTGAGTCTTGTTATTTTTCTTTTGAATTTGGTTTTGAGTTCATGTTGAATTAATTTTGATTTATACAAGTGTTCTTGATAGCATCTTGAATTTCAAGTTTTCAATTGATTGCATCTACATTGCACAATTAGAATAGAATTCCATGATAAAATTTTGGCTCAATTGAATTTTACCTCTTGGAAGAATTTCGCATAGTGTCGATTTCTCCTTGAGTGTTAGACCTTATTCTAATTTCCGGTGAGAGATTAGGGTATTGGTTTACCCAATTGAAATTCCGTTTTCCCATACAACCAGAGTGAATTATCAATTGGCAACTCAAGTCGTAGAAGATCTAAGAAACTTCTTAGACTTTCGGAATTCTTCGATTTCAGGTTTTCTTGAGTTCATATCATATTTGAGCCGTATTTGCATAATTCTAATTTTCTTTAGCATAGAGGTATAGGTAAGTGTTAAAACCGATCCTACCTTCAGCACAGAACATAAAGTCAAATATTTTAATAAAAAGTCTTTAGCCTGTGATGCAAGCTATATAGTCCAAATGCAGACCAGGGGCCAAAACAAACTATGTTGCACAACAACTAAGCAACAGGCTGTGTCAAGGCCAGCCTGGACATGAGCTGCAAGATTCAGGTTGTGGTCTAAGAATTATGACAACCGTAAGTGCAACTGCAGGCCATGAAGACCACACCAAAAGCTGCAGATTGTCCACGTGATTAGCCCATGAAGTTTTACAACCTCAAAAGCAGTCCCAACATCTGGTACAGCCTACATGGATCTATTTTCTGCCTTGGTAATGGCAGACATGTGATGGGGAAAATCATGCATTTAATGGGTACTTGATGGAATTATTCATAGCTTAGCCACATACTAGTGTTTGGGGCCCAATAAGAACTGAACCTCTGAATCATGAGAACCCAATAATGTTTAAAAAGAATAAAATATCCTTCACATGATTATTGGCCTGAGACAGTAGCATGCCTCTCTCTTGATACCAAACAAAGTTGGGTAACAGTCACTTTGATAAAATTGAAGGAGAAATAAATTAGAGGAAGAAGAGATTGAGTGAAATGTGGATTATATAGGGTCCAACAAGGAGATTAGGTTTAAGCAGAAATGCACCACTATCACTGAAAGCAACGACGAAGCTAACAAGCCAACAAAACACCCATCGCACTTCCCAAAAATAAATAAAATCGAATATAAAATATTATTAATGAGCCCTACGATATGAAGAGAACTTCATGGCCCAAATTCTCTGTTCCAAAGGAGTTCTGGGATTGCACTAGATATCTCCACCCAAAAGAGCAAAAGATTGAAATGTAGAAGGCATATATTTGGTAAAAATGATATTGGCATATCAGGAAACAGAATCTTTGTTCAATAAATAATTATTATTATTATAGAACAGAAATGAAAAAGCGCATCTGATTTATGAAGATAATTTAAGTTAGAAAACAAAAGAAAGTAGGTTTGAGAGAGAGAGAGAGAGAGAGAGAGAGAGAGAGAGAGAGAGAGAGATGAACCTGGAGAGAGTTGATAGCGCCTCGGTGGGGGCTGACGATTTCCTTGCGGTTGGAGAGATCAAGAGATGCGAGACGATCAGTACGGACACGGGTGGCAAATGACTGAGGGCTGATCCGGCCCTCTTCTCGTTTCCTGACGTCCTTCCACATTTCCCGCGCATCTTCGCCGCGGATTCCGCGGAATCTCACGTTATCCAACAATTGAATCAATTCCACACTGCAGTTTGGAGCTTAAAATCTACAGAACCAATCAACCATTGAGGAGAGAGAAGATGTGATTGAGTAGCTTGAGGTTGGAATTTGGAGACAGCCAGCGAAAAACCGAAATCGGATCACCAGTGACTTGCGAATTAGCTGACAGGGTAAAATGGAGTTTTGCTGGGCTGACGGCCGGGCATGTTTTACGGCTCAGGCAGCCAACGTTTTTTTTCAATAAGATTAAACATCGGACTCTTTATCGGTGGTAAAACTATTTTTTTTAATGATCAGTAAATTATACATTCAAAGGAGAAGAAACCCCGGAAAAGGAAAAAAGAATGAAAAAGAGAAGGCCCATATAATGGCCTAATCACACCCCAGCTCAGCAGTAGGGCAGGCCCAAGCCCAAATAAGAATGCCCAAAACTTGGGCCAGGAGCCCATGAGCAAAGTGCCAAACAAAATAAATAGTAGGACTCAAATTCAAGTACATGCCATGTCCCGGCCGAGAGTACATGAAGACACAAAACAAGCTTGCAGGAATAGCCATGGAGATGGAGGGAAGCACCAATGAACCAACCAAGGTTGAAATCGGGGGTCGAAATATCGGCCGATACATATCGTATTGGCTGATATGTATCGATTTTGGAGAGCCGAATATCTGTCGATATTCACAATATCGGCCGATATCAAAATATCGGCCGATATCGGCTGTTTTTAAAAAAAAAAAAGGAGGAGAGAGAAAAATATCAGCCGATATATCGGTCGATATATCGTATTGGCCGATAACGTTTTTTAAACCCCTGGTCGAAACATATATCACAAGTCTTCACTTTTAAACCATTCAACATAACTCGGAAAAATATCACATTTTAAAATATTTTTCTCCAATTGAGGCTCTTGTGCAGTGATGATAGTCGATTGTTGGAAGATTGACAGGTCAACTGTGTGGATTAATCAGTCGTGTATAAATCGACCATCGGTCGACTGATACTTTCAGAGATCAGACTGTTTTCAGTTGATTGTGTCAGTCGACTGATGGTTGACCTATACCATCATTTGGTCGGCATATCAGTCGATTGATGGTCAACTGATAACTCGATGTCTACTTATTTTTTTCCAGTTTGATCTAATTTTCTGACTTTTACACACGAGTTTCACACCGCACACTATGCTATATTTATATATACATAAAGTACAATTATAATACTCTGATCCAGATTAGGAGTGTTTTAGCTTAATAATCTTGCTTGAACCAGTTAATCTCGAAGATTACGGTTCGGGCTTTGCGAGAAGCCCAAGTATGGCCCAATTCGAGCTCAAATGCTCAGTGATCCAGCTCGTCCAGCTGGAGGGGCAAAATGGTAATTTACCACTTATTGTTATTATTTTATAAATTGTGTTATTATATGATTATTATTGGATGATATTATTTTCCTTAGTCAAGGAATTGTATTTCTGATTTTTAAATAATTTTATTCTCAAAAAATAGTATTTAAAACCGCCTGTCAAAACCCTGAAAGGGAGTAATAAATATTTTTGAATGAATTTAAAGATGAAATAAATTTTGAAACAAGTATTATATGTTAGACTATTTTAGTATGGTCTAGTTTATTCTTTCAAAATCCAAAAATAAGGTTTTTAAATTGTTTTATTTAACACAAGTTAAAACAATTGTATGTTAGACCATTTTAGTATGGTCTAGTTTATTCTTTCAAAATCCAAAAATGAGGTTTTTAAATTGTTTTATTTAACACAAGTTAAAACATGTAAAGAGTGTTAAATTATGATTTTTATTTAAATCAATGGTTTTTAGTAAGTTTTAAATCTCTAAATTTTTATGGTGACTAAAGTTTTTAAAACCCAACTTAGCTATCAGGTTGGATTAAAATTTTCGAGCTTTAAAGGAATGGTTTTAAGTTGAAAATCAGATTTTATTAAAAGGGGGACTTATTTGCAAAACCAGAAAATTGGAGGGACTGAATTGCAACCAAACAACCGAACAGTGGTTACACTATTCGGGACGTCGGCAGCAACTGCATGCAACGGCATGCAGTGGCTCGATGGCCACTTCTTCCGGACAGATTTCTATACATTGGCCTCAACTCAGCTGGTTTAAACTCCCAGAAAATATCTCTTCTCCCTCAGTCTCTCAGATCTCTGATTCTCAGACCAGCTCTCCCTCTCAGCCTCTCTATTTTTCCAAATTTTTCTTCAACCGTAGCTTAAGAAGGAAGTTCTTTCAAAAATCGGATTTTCAACCCAAGAACTCGAGTGAAGGTAACCATTGTGTTTCTCTTTCAATTCCAGTCGGTTTAGAATCAAGAAAAACCAGTTTTGGCTAAGATTTGAGTGTGTAAAACCATTTAAAAGTTTAAGGAAAAACCCAATTGTCTTTGTACCAGTGAGGTTTTGGTTTTAAAATCCAGTGGCCTGTTAAGTTTTAAACCTCCAAACCACTCTCTATGGAAAGAGGACTCTCGAAGGAGTCCATCGGCCTGGCTAGATGTGGAAACCGAATCCGGGAAATCCACTGTTTCCTGATTCGTATTTCATACAGTGTATGCCATCACTGTCTGCTGGTGCAGACAGTGGAGGAAGACGACTCTCGGACGGTCCGAGAGTCGATCTTCGGACGGTCCGAGGGTCACACCCTTCGCACTGTCCAAAAGGACCCCTCGGACGTTCCGAGCTTCCCCCGAAGCTCCGAAGTGCCCGAGGCTAGCCAAACTCGCCCGGGTGTTTCGAGCCGAGTTCGGAAGGACCGAACCCTACTCTGACGATCAGAGCTTCACTCGGCATGTTCCAAGACACAAGACCCACCGAGACCAGTTTTTCGGATTTTATTGGTTCGGAAGGATCTTCGGACGATCCGAAGTCAGATCCTCAGTCCGAGGTCAGTGACTAGCTTAGGCAGTGGTTCGGATTATCTGAAGCCACAGTACCCAGTTCCGAGGCTTGTTCTGAGGGACCCAGTTTTTTAGTGTCTAATCTTATTTGATTGTTATTGTTGCATGTGATTGTTATACCCCATTAATAAATTAAAAATGTACTAACCATCTTCTCTTATTACTATAGTGTATCTACTTTTGTATTCACTTCCAGGCCGACTCTATTGGTCAGACACTGAGTGATTTCACTTCCATGCCGATGCTATATTGTCGGGCACTGAGTGACCTCGAGGCCTTACTCAACATGTCAAGTCTGGTCCTATACAGAAGACAACCAAGAAGTGACCTGAGAATCTAGGCCTAACTCAATAAGTCAATCTGGTCATGCCTAGAGGACAATATGAGTTTTGGACTGAGCACCTTACTATTACTCTACTGTGGATTATTGTAACTTAAAATGGTTAGAAACCAAGTAGGAGATTTAATTCCATTTACCTTGGATATTTTTGGGAAAAACAAGTATGATTTCGAAATACTACTTTTGTGTATGTAATTGATGCTATGTATATTGACTTATAATTGATTGTGCACTTGTTTGCTTGTTTGAACAGAGACCGCGATACCACACATTTACGGTGAGGGAACTTAACTTTACAGCAGGTGTAAACAGGTTTTTATTAAGATGAATCTTGAGCAATGAGTAGTTTCAAGTTTGATGGACCTAGTCATGTGCCTAGACATGATGCACTGTTGTAAGAAGTGCTTATGGAAATGGTGAATGCTATGATGTGAATCATATGAAATGTGTAATACTGTTTCCACGTGCCCTTGACTATTGAACCAATATCGGCCATGTGTGTGAGATGGTTTAAGTCTACTGGACCATGGGTGTCGACAGTTGCTGATTTGAGGATGTCAGTATCGGCTATGTGAGAACCGGAGATGTGCTTGCAAGGATATATTTTGACCGTGTCGGGACTTAACACGATGGTCTCAGCGTAGTATGTAGGCGTTACATTGGATGACAGCAATATTGGAAAAGATGATGAGATTATACTTGAATTTGTTGTCGAGCATGAGATATTATATTACAACTGTTGATTATTTGCTAACCTGTTGTGTACTTAAAACTGCACTGTTATATTTCCTTCAGTGGGCTAGTTAGTTCACCCCACTCACCTTTCAGGAAATGAACCCAAGGAGGAGAACCCTCTGTTTGAAGCTTAGGGTGGATAAGCTGCGACATTGCTTTGGGATTCCCACTGAGGGAATACCCTTGTCTTTGCTTTCTGGTTCTTGGAACCATTTGTTTTTGTAAAGTACTGATGTGGTACTTGATTTGTTTAAATGTGATGTATTAAAAACTACCATGTATCCGTAGTTACTCTGATGATGTTTTAATGATAATTCAATGTTAGAATTATGTGTTCATATTATGTGTATTGATGTTTGTGTTTGTGTCTCTTGGGAGGGACCTATGGTATATGTTTGAGTCCACATGATAGGATCATGTGTGACATTTGGGTCTAACCGTTGATCCGGCCAAGTTAGAATTCTTGATTGTTGTCTTAGCTTTCAAAAAAAAAAAAAATCAGTCGCGTTCTGGGCCCACCCTTCGGGTCGAGGCGTGGCAACAATACAAAAGCACAATATAACTTACATACACAAGTTTCCATGCCACAGGTGGTATGTCACGCCCCGCCCTGGATGTGGGCCAGAAACGTGACTAATTTTTTATTCTTTTAAAACAAATCCATTACCTAAAGCCCATGGGCAGATAATGAGTTCGCCTAAGCCCATATAAAATGTCACACATGCTCATGTGGATAACAGGGGTGGTCTAGGTATGAATCACGCCCCAAGGAAATCCAACAATATACCAACCTTCACCACTCTAGGGAGCCCCTCCTTGCCAAGCCCTTCGAAAACCAAAGAGCCCCTCACAACTGGCTCAACTCTAAAATTTTCATTTGCTCTCAGGTCGAGCCTCTAGGCATTGCCGCAAGGTCCTCGCAACAACCCAGGCCATTGGCGAGCCCCTGGCCCTGGGGCTACTTGGAAAAACTCTGTAAACACAGAGCTCTTAGGCCGAGGCCCTCGCCACCAACATTGAGGCCCTCACCAATGACATCAAATGTTCTGTCAGGTTTTTTCCCAGTTTTTTTTATCAAAATTCCACGTTTCTACCACTAGAAATCATGTACTACACCCATATATAATACAATTCATCAGAGTGGCATACAAAACCATGATGGTTTATACATGCATTGACCTTCAAGCCTTAGAAGGCATGTCAAAATTACAAAATTCAGAAAAACAAGTATATAAAACAAGGTTCCCATTCATGGGTAACGTATTGAATTCCATACTTCTCATCTTCTAACAAAGCACTGGGATCCCTCTGTTCCCTCCTCGGTACGTATCCTGCATTTGTAAGGGACGTGAGCTAACAATCCATTGAAGAGAACTCCATAAAATCACAATTTTCACAATGAACAAAACAACAGTTATACAATGCAGTTTAACAATAACATTAGAATTACGTTGGCCTACTTACAATTTGTTTTTTCTTTCCACACACACACCCATGCATACTCACACATGCACACTGCCTTCCCCTTATGCACCAGATCTTCCACAAACCTTATTTTATGATGAAGTATCCCACTCAACCTCATCTCCACAAACCTTATTTTATAATGAGGTATCCCACTCAACCTCATCTCCACAAACCCTATTTTATAATGAGGTATTCCACTCAACCTCATCGAGAAATCTCACTTATCCTCAAATGCATAGAGGTATCCCACTCAACCCCAAATGCATAAAGTCCTGAGTTATCCCACTCAACCTCGTCGAAGTACCCACCAAGCCTCAAATGCATTAAGTCCCGACATGGAAATAATGCAGCATATTGCAAGAGCTTAACAACCCTACAACCTATACACATATATGTGACCTACTGGTCTAGTATGCCTTAACAACCAAATGCATGAGAAGGAAGTTTACCATTTACCACAATTAATCACATCCCATAACCCAGGAATAAACCACAATTCAAGTTACTTATACACTGCTCCATGTACCCTTTCTCGTAGGGTTTCACACTGTAGTTTACTTACCATCCACTGGTTTGCCGTTCCGATTTCATAACCTGGAACAATCAAGTTTCCACAACCTGCATAAGCTCAATAACAAAATGCACACCACATACACATGCATATAACATAGACAACATATAACACATCTGGAATTAACTATGGACACTTTATGTCTTTGTCCAATTCCCCAAAACCTATTACCCTCTATACGCCTAATGGGTCCCATACTGCGTTTTAGACTACTAGGCTTCAGCTCCTTGACACTTTTTATTGCTTACATTCTAATAGTTATGAAAATCCCTTGGGAGCTAGAATACGATTGACCCTAGAGTGGGGTGAATAGGTCAATCTAACTATCGTTGGTCCTTTTGAAATTCCTTGATTGATTTATTAACTGCAGCGGATACAAAAATCAAGTGTGTGTGTGTTAACAAACGTGATTAAACAATCAACACAAGAAGTTAGCTCTGACACCACAAGAATAATGACACAAGATATAAAGTGATTCGATTAGCCAACCTACATCCACTGTTAGGACTCGCTCAACCTTGAGCTATCCCAAAATTCACTAAGTGGGGACTTACACCTTCACAATTAGAATAGGAATTCCACCTCACTCAATTGACTGGAAATTCTACCCACCACTGTACTAGAAACGATGCTCTAGATTTTTTATAGTGATTCCAGAGCCAAGCCTCCTTAATCCACTTTCACGGGACAAAGGTTTTAAAAACAAAATTAAAACCAAGAAGCACTTACCTTGAAGGTCTTTCTCGCAGATGTGTGCTTCTCAAAGATCCGCCCAATGTGTGCCGATGCTCCGCCTTATAGTCGTCGTAAAACAATCACTATCTGAGGGTGACTAAGAAACTGGTTGTGCCTAATCTTTCCTAGTTTGTATCTTTCCCTTCCTCCTCTCTTTGCCTCTCTCTAACTCAATCAATAGATTGGTTATATATGATTCTCAAGTGAAGGCACAAGAGAGTTGATCGTTCCTTTGAGTGTGTGACTTTCTCAGTTCAAGGAAGATGATTAAATGATCACACAATACTCATATATATATAGGAGTCTTCACAGTTTTTCAAACTGTCCAGTACTGACAGGTTGGTGGCACCTATGGGTAGGTGTTCATATTTATTACCGTTCAACCACCCTACCGTTGCACATTAAATGCACTGCTGACGACATTATTACTGCCCAATCGACAGGTCGGTATCACCAATGGGTCGACAGTCATGGCACCGAGAGGTCGGTCCATACGAGGGTCTCGATCTGGGGCAACACCATGCCGAAAAAGTTTCATATCCTGAAACTTATCTTACCATAATGACCTGTCGCCCTTTATCGAGGGGTCGGTCCTGGTACTCTCGATCGGTCTTGAACTACCGAGATGTCTATTTTATTGAGAGTCCATATGAGTTCTAAGTTCCAGAACTCATAAGTTATCATCGACGAGTCGTTGACCGTGAGGGGTCGTTTTAGCCTTTCACCAATGGGTCAGTTCATACGAGACTTTCGCTCAGAGGCGTACCCAAAATGACAGTTTTATGTTCTAGAACCTTTGTCAATCTGGCCGACCAGTCTTTTGACCACGATGGGTCAATCCTGTCTCCACCGAGGGGTCGGTGAGAACGACTGGTCGAGCTAATAGTGAACTAAATTCAAATTTCCAAGTTCATTGTCTAGCTTCATCTCTTAGGCTTCTTATGGTTTTACTATTTGTTCAACTAAGCTTGGAGATAGTCCTCATAAGGTGTGGGTACCACCTAAAGTCATCTATGGCTAAATACCTGTTTTGTGATTGCCATAACGATGAGTTTTAATCCAGTAAAGCATGATCTTCACTCTTGACCACTTGGAGTCTTCAAACTTCTTAGCAAGTGCTTCTTCTTGAGTCATGGAATTGACAAACATAGGGACTCGACAAACTGGGGCACTAAAAATCTCCTCCTTTGTCAATTTCATGACAAAACCTAAAAGTTAACTCAATTACAATCCCACCCTTATTACATCACATTTGAATACGAAATATTACATCAATTACATGTACATATTTAAATGGAAAAACAAGACTATGATCTTCACATATTCTTGTTTAGCTTGCTTAAAATCATTTTTTTTATTGTTTAAGCAAATTAGCAAGCAACACTAGAAAAATCATTAGAGGAGTTAGTCAAAAACATAAATACACATCCATGAACTAGACAAGGTTAGTATTCATTCTCCCCCATACACCAATGATATCCTAATAACCAACACTCCTCATAGTTTATTCAAGTTATCAGTGTTGAGAAGATTTTCTCCCCCAATTTTCTTTAGTTTGATCTCTTAAACTCCAAGCACAGACATCCCCTCATGTCCATTGGCTTCTTCATATTCCTCCCCTTCATAGCTCTCTCTTTCTAGAGGCCCAAGCACATAAGCTTCACCAATTACTCCCCATAATTGATTTTGATGTCTTATGGCTTCTAGTAATTTCTCCCCCATTTGTCATACAATTGACAAAGATTAGTAGGCAGACATCGATTTTCAAGCACTCCCCCATGCTTCTTGCATTTAATGCTTTCATGAGTTCACTTCTAACTCATTTAACTTCTCCATTGCATACTTCTTATGCATTCAAGCATTGACCTCCTTCGCAGTACAATGTAAATTGCCATTGCATTACTGTTTTTCTTCTTCTTCCCCTTTAAGATCTATGTTATCTTAAAGGTGTTCTCCCAATGGAGTCAAGCTAACTTACTTAGCTTCCCTTTTTGGAGTCTTCTCCCCCATTCTCCAAGCTATCTTTTGTAGCTTCTTTGACTCAACTCCCCCATAAACTTAGATGCCTCTAAGTTTATTTTTCTCTAAGCTTTCTTTCAAGATTGCATTCACCTTCCTCCATAAACTGTCATGACCATTGATAACAACTAATCAACACATATTTTGTGCTCCCCCAAACTCCAAGGGTGTGTGCAACATCACAGACCGATCCCTATCTCCTTAATATGTTAATACAAAACCAACTCATTACAACCTGCATGTTAGTCCATTTAACAAAATCCATGTTAATAATAGATATAAGATAGAAAGCATTCAATCAAATTAGCACATACATTAAATCAAAGCAAACCATATTATATCATTGATAATCAAATTTGTGCAGTACATATGGTTTGGAGGGGAGGGCATCATAGATGCTTAGACAAAATATCAAAACGTATAGTTTTTCAAAACATAGAACATGAAAAAAATTATCCTAAGCAGAGCCATCCTGAGGAGGTGCTGGAGGAGAAGGGGACCGAGAATCTGGAACTCTGTGAGAGAAGAGATAGCAGAGACTGGATCCTGGACAGACAACCTGATGCTATCTAGACTTCTTTCAAGGTAGTTTATTCTCCTTTCAAGTCTGAAGACCCTCCTGCCTAGATTGACATTCTCTTGATAGGGATATTGATATTCTTCCTCTTCCTCAGAGTCTCTCCAAAAATCCTCGGAACAATGACTTTCCTCCTCACTAATGTCATTAGGGATAACGACATGGTCTTCATTACCAGTTCTATGACCATTCTCCTCTTCTGCATCTTCTCTCCTTTATGCACTTCGTTCTTCGACGAAGACGACAACCTTGTCAATGATGGGGTCTTCTTCGACCTCTGATTGTTCTGGTCGTGGGGAGAGGACTTATCAGCCTGAACAGACGCAGGATTTCCAGAACTAGGGCCAGGGCAAGATCGAAGAGCTGATCTTTTGGGTATTTTGCACCACTGACTGGTTTCACCTTATTCTTCAGAGGTCTGAGGGTGTGACCTGGCTACCATCTTTCTGGGCATGGTTTCTCCAAGAGAAGATTCTCAAACAGTGGCTTGGAGGTGGATGAGGTGAAGGCTGAGCCTAACCTGATCTACGAAAATCACAAAAACCCTAATTTTCAGGCTTCTAGAGACGGGAGGAACAAAAACCCTATGGTTTTTCGGTGAGAAATCACTCCGAGAGGTCTTATCGACTGGTCTAGGGCACAGGAGGTGAAATAGGGACCACCAGACTTTCGCGGCAGAGGAGACAACAAATTCGAATGAATTGACTCTTTCACAGAAAGACTTCTTTTAATTTAAACATTCTGTCTCACCGACATGTCGTTTCCATCGACAGGTCGACCATTTCAACATTTTTCCCCCTTTCAATAGTGCTCGATTTTGTACAGTACCGACATGTCTATCACACCGATCAATCTATTCACCGGCATGTCAACTATACCGAGAGGTTTAGCTTGTAGAGTAATCATCATTGATTTATGCTACTTGGTGAAATCCTATTCTAGGCACGACATACATAGATTTATTCTAATACACATTTATGCCAGACATAATTCATCAAATCATTAAAACATGCACAAGATCAAGTTGAGTCTCTTCACCTTTTATCTGGTTAATTTTGCAAGCAATCTATGAAAATAGGGTAAATCTGTGAATTTTCCATTCAAACTCAAATACACGTAAATTATTCCCCAAATCCCCGTATTTATTTTCCACAAGAAAACAGGGTAATGGAATTGAGTTTGCTAGGCTCTTTTTACTCAACTTTTAATTATGTCAAACAAGTCAACTATCCAAAACATAATAAAAAAAAATTTGAAATTACTCAGTTCCTGGTCTCGTATTTGTTCTTGGCCAAAGAAAAGTATTGAGAATTTTCCCAGAGGGTACAGTACAGTAAAGTAAATAAAAGTACTTAGTGCCTAACTCATTTATCAACGGACGACCAAGAATCGTCTCAAATGGCATCACCAAGCGACCGAAATCGCTACAGATAACGAGTTTCAGCCCAGAGGGTGCAATATAAAAATGTAAATAAAGTACTCAGTGCCCAATTCATATACCACCGAACGACTGTAATCGCTACAGGTGGCCCACCGACTGTAATCGTTATAGATGGAGAATTTCGGCCTAGAGCGTACAATGTGGAATATAAACACACAATACTGAAAGTAACCACACAAGAGTTAGTTAGTGTTAGTGTAATGCCCATTTTTACTTTAGAAAAGAGAAATTGAGATTTCTTAGAGGTTTTGGAAGTATAACTTAAAAATATATAAAAAAAAGGCAATTTCTCTTCATTTTTAAAACCCATTTCTATCCCTTTTCGCTTCTAATCTTATCCTAATCTTATAAATAGAAGAAAATGAAAGTTTTGATGCCTTCCGGGAGAGTCTTGGGGGAGTTTCGATTTTCCCACTAAAACCCACAAAAAGTGTCATTTATAAAAATCGGAGGAAAAATGTTGAGCACTGAAATCTTACATTTTTACACCTAATTATTGGACTAGTTAGCCTTGATTTTGTATATATCACATGCATTTAATGTCATTTTTTAGTTTTGTAGAATAAAAATGGAGAATTCAGGAAATCAAGTTAAAACAATGGATAATTGCAAGTTTGATGTTTAATTCGGAAGACTTGGAATTTTCATGATCAATTTCACTCCACTTTTAGGGTTTTCATGTAAATTGGTTAGTCTAAATCCATCTATGAGAGTCTAAATTAAATTAATATTTTAGATTTTAAAGTGGTGAAGTTAATTATTTAATTCCAGAAAAGAAAACTTGCAATTCAAGAGGCAAATGCTAAAATTCAAAATTAATGGGTCAGAGATCCACTTCAATTGGGCCAAGCTAAGGTCCACAGGCTATCATTGGGTTAGGCCACATGTAGTCCATGTCGCATATTATAAGATGGGCCAGGCCAATGTGCACTTCAAATCCAACAAAAGCCCACTGAAGGCCCATGTGCTCATTTATAGATCCAAAACCCAAGTCCATAACCCAGTCACACACCCAAGTCTTGTCCATTTCCTTGTCAATCTACACCATCCAATCTCCTCTCCATGCAATCTTAATCACTCATCTTCATCCCTTAATCATAACCATTCATCTCATGCATCAAAATTAGGTCAAAACCTAGAACCACTTATCAAATCCAACCCATACATTCATGACATTAGATCTATGCCATCCTACCTGTCTGTCATCTAGATTAACCTTAGGATCATGACCATCCATGCATCACCTAATCATCCATCCAATTAGATCATTCATCCATTAGTTAAGCCATTAGATCTTAGGACATTTCATCACAACCATCCATTTCATTCATAAACTTAAGAAAAACCCTAGAGTCATTATGCTAATCCAATGCATTCATAAATCATCTTAGATCTAGGCTAGTCATCTCATCATCCATCTTGATCAACTTTTGAATCTCAACCCTCTAATAGGAAACCTACTATTTAGATAAGCTATTTTATTCAACTTACCTTTCAGCCATTAGATCTAGGTCCCATTCGATCATAACCATTCATTGATAAAATCCCTAGATATATAACAACTTGGAACCAAAGCAATTAAAATCTCTCCATGCACTTGACCCAAAATCCCATCTAGGTTCATGCCACATCACATACACATCATCACCCCTCCTCCAAGCAATCTAAATTCGTCCAAGGCAAGGACTACACTTGTCAATTTCGTGTGAAGCCTTGTGGAGGAAGAAATGGAAAAAAAAATGGGATTTGGAAGGCAAGTTTTGGCACAGCTTTGGTATTTTAACCATAACTTTCCATTCCGATATCCGATTGTGTAGATTCTTGTTGCGTTGGAAAGAAAACTTCAAGGATACAACTTTGTAGTTTACAAAATTTTATGATTCGGATGTTTACTAGGTCAAAATGGAGCTTCAAGATGGTACATGTGTAGAAAAATGGGATTTGCACTCTACTTTCCAAATTAATCCTAAATCCCAATTTTTTTTCCACCATTGCTTAGCCACCAAGCCAAGCCACCCAAATTTCGTGTGTGCCTTGTAACCTTATCATTTTCAACTTAAAATCTCCTCCATCCACTTCTGAATGAGATCTAATCCAAGCCATCAATTCACAACTTAACTCGACGCTCCGCTTTGTAGCCGTCGTTGAGCAATCACAATCTCAAGGTAACTAGGAAATTAGTTCTACCAATATCTATCCTAGTTGATTATCTTTTCTCCTCTCTCTCTTACAAACTCAATCCATATGAGCAGTTGTATTAGATTGCCCAAGTATAGGCACAAGAGAGAGAGTGATCCTTTTGTTGGCCCTTGTGCAAGCTCACTGATAATGATGAGGGTCCAACGGATTTCCAAAGAATACCAACTGGTTGCAAAAGGATTGGTATTTATAGAGAAGACAACCAGTTTTTCATGATAGTCCAGTGCAGACAGGTCGGACGCACAGAGGGGTCGATGACTAAAAATATTACCGTTCAACTACCCGACCGTTGAGCATTAAATGCACTTTCAACGGCACAATTTATATCTGATCGGCATGTCTGTGTTACCGACGGGTCAACAGTCATGGCACCGAGAGGTCGGTCCATATGAGAGACTCGGTCTGGGGCAACACCATGTTGACAGAGTTTCAAGTCCAGAAACTAGTGTTACCCAGAACGATTTGTCGCCCTTTATCCATGTGTTGGTCCTACTACTCTCAATCGGTCTGTATTACCGATATGTCCTTTTTCTCGAGAGTCCACCTGAGTTCTAAGTTACAGAACTCATAAGTATTTATCGAAGAGCCGTTGACCACGATGGGTCATTTCAGCCTTTCACCGAGGGGTCGGTGGATACGAGACTCTCGATTAGAGCCATACCCAGAATGACAATTCAATGTTCCAAAACCTTTGCCAATCTGGCTGACCAGTCTTTGACCACTATGGGTAGATCATGTCTCCACCGAGAGGTCGGTGAGAACGACTGGTCGAGCTGACAGTGAACATAATTCATATTTCCAAGTTCATTTCCAATTCACTGTCGAGCTTCATCTCTAGGCATTTTCATGATTTTACCATTTGTTCAACTAAGCCTGTAACGCCCCGCCCTTTTTCACTCACCGTAAATCAGAGTCTTTTTTTTTTGTTTGAATAAAAGAGTGAGAGAGAGTGGGACACCACGACATGAGCGAAGTCCGAGCTTCCAAAGCCCGACCTTTAACTGGCCAACCATACGTGTGCGTGGACCAAGTCCACTAGAACGGTTCACACGTACTCAAATTAACATGCGGAATAAATCATAGATGCAGAAATATAATAGAATAATAATCCTATTCTATTTTAGATAGCAAAGAAGTCCATTACTTAAATGTAATTACTTACGTTAAAATATCCAAAATTAACATTCAAACCATAGCAAATAATCTACGTTATTACAGTCCCGAATGCTAGTTAATCAAATTACATTGTCCATGAATAACTTAAATAAAATGAAACTAAAACATCCAAGCTCCTAAGCTTGGCTCCGATCTCGTTCCTCGTTCCGTCCATTCTCTGTGTCATCAACTAGGGTAGAAGTAGGGCATTAGACAATGCGCCCAATAGATACTCCAAGTAGGGTCAACACATGAGTTATTACCAAAAATCACATAGATAATACAATATCAAAAACATGCATGTCAATGCCATGCTATGGTGTCATATGCCATGAGTCCCATCCATCAGCCATATCAACACTTAGTATCCTCTTGATGGAAAAACTCCTCATCAAGGTATCCTCACGAATGCTTTACGGATGCCCCAACGGAGCGTGGTCTCCGATTACAACTCAATCATACATCTCTCTTGATGGAAAACTCCTCATCAAGGTATCCTCACGAATGCCTTACGGACTCCCCGACGGAGTGTGGTCTCCTGTTACATTTCATCCCTTCTATGCCATGCATGAGATGCAATGTCAACATGCTATGTAATAATACAAATCATAGCATTAAAACCCATCATTAAGATATAACATTTGATACCAAAATAGTTCATCAAAATATTAAAATCATAGCATTACACCATGGCCGAACCCATGCTCCTTTCATTTTCTTAATATTTACCTCTTTGCCATTATTTCCATCACCTCATGCTTTGGTCCAAAACATAGATCCACAACTAAACATTTTCCATGGTTCAATTATACACTTAGGTCACTTATACATACCTAGATCCAAAAACATGATCCATGAGGTTCGGCTATACACCATGGCCGAACCCATGGTCCTTTAATTTCACCATTTGGCCATTCTTTCCTTCCATAGGTAATCACTCCTTTTATTTACCCATACCTAAGTCCATAATTGATCCATAAACATAGATCTATAATTAAATCCTCTATTTCCTAGCTTAATCATCCATTCATTTAAACATGCATGCATAAATCCATAATGTCCATAAAATGGTTCATGGGGTTCGGCCATACACCATGGCCAAACCCATGATGTCATTTTTCATCCTCTTTCTTAAATCATTTACAATATTAGATCCATAACCCAAGTCCCTCCAATTCGGGGGGGGATTTAATCATACATTTAGGCTCATCCTTTTAGATCATCATTAACCATATTTAAAACCTATTAAAATTATCAACATTCTCCCATCATTTTCATGATCCAAACATCTAAGTCCATCAATATCTTCCATGGGGTTCGGCCGTACACCATGGCCAAATCCATGGTCCATGGTTCTGAAAATTCGTTACTAGAGGGGGGTGAATAGGTCGTTTTTCAATTTTAATTCCCTTTTAAAATTTCCTTATAGATTTATACTTTAAGTAAACAAAATATTCAATCACTTATAACACAAATATTTTATAGTGGTTCGGTTTCAACAAACCTACATCCACTGTCAGACTTCCCAACTCTAGGGTCATCCCAAATATACTATGTACGGGTCTCACACCCAAATAGTACAACCTAGTTTTTTATAGAGGTTCAACCCAATTGGTCTAATCCTCTACCTATTTTTTAGAGTAGTTTGAACACACTGTTCTAATCCACTTTACAATGTTTAAAATAAAACAAGAAGAAAACTTGCCCTAGGTCTTAACTGTTTTCCTTTAATCTCTTTCTTCTTTACTAAACCTGTGTGCTCCTTTCTATCAAATCAGCATCATCAACGTATTTATCGGCACAGCAGTAGGACTCGGGTATGACTGGATTTTAGTCCTATATGAACACCTTACTCTTCATCAAGATTGGGGTGGTGATTACCCAAACATCCACTAAGAAGGATGATAAAGAAGGTGTCTAGAGGGAAGGCCGACTGATCACACACTGTAATCTTGTTCCTGGTTGTTCTCTGTATATTTTCCGTGCATACAACACAAGACTTACTGTTATTTTATAAGAAAGATTGAGTTCTGTAGTAAGTCACGCTTGCGAGGCCTCGCCAGTGGTAATTTCTGGAAAGACAGCACATATGTGCAGTTTAATCTATCAGACAGAATCCAGCCAGATACCAACCTAGATACCAACTAACTCATATCCATCATGTATGATTTGCAATTTATTTATCTTAGCCATCAATCAAGGATTAGATGGAAGATTTGCAAGATGGATTACAACTCATGGAGGAGCCTTCTATATTTGTCATGGACAGCTCCCTAAGGGTAGTCAAATTCAAATTTTTAAGAGAGGTGGCAACAGCTTACCATGGATAAATTTGTTTACCATAATAAGCTTCTAATCAATTTAGCATAATTACCCATCTCAAATGTGGATAATTTTATTTACCATAATAAGCTTCAAATAAATTTACCATAATTACCTCTCAATTAAACAATCATAGATTTTAACTTTCTAAAACTGTAAGAGGCTGAGTTAGCTCGACACAGGGTCAGCTGCACTCAGCTCAGCATAACTGGCTGCGAGGCCTCGGCAGATTGCATGAGGCCTCGAAGCTGAAAGTCACTTATTCACTGTATTTTCCAATTGACTTGTAAGGTGTTTGACTTAGCCTAAGGTCTCCTACGATTCACTTACGTGTGTGCCAATTCTGTATCTTGGTGTAGACGCTTCAACTTCATAGTAGATCTTCTTATTCATCCAAGGCAAGTCCAACTGAGTCACGTAATTGACAACAAGGGTGACTCGGACGAACCGGGGCACTTACAATCTCCCCCTTTGTCAACTTCGTGACAAAAAAAACTAAGATCTACCCATTACACCAATTTCGCCAATATTATATATTCACACATGACCACTCCTTAACCAATAAAATTACAATGAGATTAAATCATCTAATATCACAAGTTTCTCCCCCTTAAATTGTGCCTAGACACAATCAATTTCCCCAATTTCCTGCATACAAAAAAAATGATACTAGTGGGACTTGTATGCCTCCCCTAAACATTAGTACGTAAGCACATATTTTACTCCCCCTTTTTGTCAAGAAAATTGACAAAGGTAAGTCAAACACAAACAAGAGATATGCAAAGTAGTCAAGCAGATGCAAATATGGAGCACATGGAATCTGATATATATAGAAAGACAGCAGATGAGCAACTATAATGCATATTAGGGAAGTATAAATGACAGAGTAAGAGCTAGGTTAAATATTTAGACCCACATGTAGTTTGAAGATAAACAAAATAACCATAGTTTCATAAAAAAGTCTTTAATCCTGAGGAGATGAGGGAGGGAATTCTGCATCAGTTCGGAGACACGAATCTGTAATCTGCTGGAGAGAGTGGAAGATGCGCCGCATGGATGTTCTGACATAGACAGAGAGCTCCTGATGTTGATACAGGAGGCGATCTTGACCCTTGCTCAAATCAGACAGAAATGATTCTTGACGCTTTTCCATCTCAGCGAATCGCTCATCGAAATACTTACGATCAATGGAATGCGAAGGACTGGTAGCATCCTTGCTAGTTCGGCGATCAGTAGAGAGAGCGGAGTTGGGTGAGCCTCCAGATGATGGGCGAAATGAGCCGATACTTCTCTTAATGTCGGTCTTTGTCAGAGGTCGTACATTGAGAGGAACTTCTCCAGGATAAGGTACCATTCCGAAATGGGTACCTAGGAGTGTAATGAGATAGCAGAAAGGTACAACACTTTGGGCAGAAGACTTCCAGAAACGTTTAATATGTTCACATATCAAGGAGGAAAGACAAATTTTTCTCCCTGTAGCCACAACATACAAGACATTGATCATGTGGTCACTCAGCTGTGACTTGTTCATCAGACGAGGATAGACATTGAAAGTGAAGATCAGATTTAAGATCTTGTACTTGGGAAGGAGAGAAGAGGAGTGAATTTGGATTTTTCCTTTTCGTTCGATACCACCACCACAGAGTTTGCTAATAATTTTGTGATAGTATTCTGGGGCGACCTCATGTCGGGCTGCAGAGATGTCCCCAGCCTTTAAATAAAGGAATGTTCATGAGCTGAGAGACCAGCTCAGGTGTGATAGTGAATTTTTCTCGATTGGAGAATTTGACAATGAAGGAATGAGAGGGACTATCAAGGGATTTATGTATGGAGGAGTACATGCCCTTTACCATAGAGGGATAGGCATTGCCACCCCAACTCAGAATGTTTTCCTAGCCAACCTTCTGAAGTACTTTGAATGTATTGTATTTTTCAAGATCTGGAAGATAGTAGGTACGCTTTACATTAAAATGTTTGAAGGAGTGTTCCTTCGGGACAGACCTGAAAAGCCGAGCACGGGGAGGATCAGAAGGGGGGAGGAAGCATCAAACCCTTCAATATGGATATCCGATGAACGGGAATGTCTGGAGGAGCTGGGAGAGGGACGAGTAAAGGATGAAGGAGCTGGGACAGGGGTTTCCTGAGGAGCAGCCTCTGGTTCTTCATCGGAAGAGGAGACCGTCACAAAGACTGATGGGAGAACCCGGTCAGGGTTTTTATATGCTCGAACTTTCTTTTTTCTTGGCGGTGGAGGAGGAGACCGAGTGGGGGCTGACGATGATGCATCGTCACTCCTCAAGGATCTGCTGGTATGGTGTCTTTTGACAGCCGCAGATTTTCTAGGCATGTTTACCGATAAAATCGAAACAAAGAACAGACGAAAGAGGGCTAAATCAGAGGTGCCCCTAAAACCAAAAATCGAAGGATCAAGACTCCGAAAGAGAAGATGATGACCGGAAGTAGAAAGCCCCAAAAACCCCTTTCCTTTCGCGAGATGCCGATTGTGGAATCCCTAGCTCTAACGGAACTCCCGAAAGGGACTTAAGTGAAGTTTAAAAAATAGGGAACCACACGAAGAGCGATGGCGAGGGCTCAAGTGAAGTCACGAGGCCTCGCTAACAGTGATTGTAGGCCAAACCGAAAATGGAAGAAAAGAGCTTGACCATGAGGGCTCGCTGGCGGTGGTGTTAAGGCAACCCAAAAAATGACGAATAGAACTTCAACCATGAGGGCTCGAGGAATAACATAAGGGTTCGCTGACGGTGGTAGTGAAAATGAAATACAGAGCTGAGAATACAGAACTAACCCCCCCCTTTTTTTTTAATTTTTAATTTTTTTATTTTGAATACTATCTCCATTGACTGATCATAGTATCAGAAATGTTTAGGATACAGTACACACCCCAATTGATTTTCTCAGAGCAAGAAAAAGAATTGAGTCAAGTGGTTTTGTCATTATATCAGCCAATTGATTATCAGTGGAAATATATTCGAACTCGATGGTTTTCTCTTAGACATATTTATGGCACTTGTATTATCGCAATGGAGTGTCATTGTTCCTCCTGTCATGCCATAGTCGACGAGCATTTGTCTCATCCAGACAAGTTGAGTGCAGCAACTTGTTGCGGCTATGTATTCAGCCTCTGCAGTCGAAAAGGATACTAAATATTGTTTTTGACTATGCCAAGCAATCAGACAGTTTCCAATCGCCACTTGTAGATTTTCTATCGTCTAAGTTTCCTGCCCAGTCCGCATCGGTGTACCCTGCAATATGAAACGATGTATCAAATGGGTACCAAATTTCATATACAAATGTTTCCGATACATACTTTATAATACGTTTTATTGCTTTTACGTGTGATTCTTTAGGATTAGCTTGGAACCGTGCACATGCACCCACACTAAAAGAAATATCGGGTCTACTCGTAGTCAAATACAGGAGACTACCTATCATACTTCTATACATGTTAGGATCAACATCTTTTCCGTTTTCATCTTTTGATAATTTAACAGTAGTACTCATGGGAGTGTTTGAGTGCTTACTACCTTCAAGTCCAAATCTTTTAAGAAGATCTTTGGCATACTTGGATTGTGAAATGAAGAACCCATCATTAAGTTGTTTTATTTGTAAACCAAGAAAATAATTTAGCTCTCCAACCATGCTCATTTCAAACTCAGATTTCATAAGATTGGAGAAACTAATTGCAGCTTGTTCATCAGTGGATCCAAACACAATATCATCCACATATATTTGAGCTATCAGTATAGCTTCATTGGACTTTCTAACAAACAGTGTTTTGTCAACACTTCCCCTTTGAAAATCATTATCCAATAAAAACTGTGTAAGTCTTTCATACCAAGCCCGAGGAGCTTGTTTAAGGCCATACAATGCCTTCTTTAATTTGTAGACATGACTAGAGTGTTTTGGATCCATAAACCCTTTAGGCTGCTCTACATAGACTTTTCATTTAATAAGCCATTCAAAAATGCACACTTGACATCCATTTGAAAAAGTTTAAATTTCAAACAACAAGCAATGGACAATAAAATACATATAGACTCGAGACTTGCTACAGGTGCAAACGTCTCATTAAAATCTATTCCCTCAATTTGTGTATACCCTTGAGCAACATGACAGGCCTTATTACGAACTATTGTCCCATTTTCATCCATTTGGTACCTATTACATTTGTATTTTTTGGTTTTGGTACCAAATCCCATACATCATTTCTTGTAAATTGAATCAGCTCTTCTTGCATAGCATTTACCCAATCTTCATCCAATAATGCTTCATCAATATTCGATTGTGAGGTGAAGCAAAAACAGCCAGATGTGTTTTCTAGTTGCTTCCTAGTTTTTACTCCC
The DNA here is from genome assembly GCA_013350335.1 of Chimonanthus salicifolius. Taxonomy (NCBI): domain Eukaryota; kingdom Viridiplantae; phylum Streptophyta; class Magnoliopsida; order Laurales; family Calycanthaceae; genus Chimonanthus; species Chimonanthus salicifolius. Next base: position 26,272,079 of record CM023539.1, on the reverse strand, counting down.
GTCATGGGATCCCCAATGATGTTTGACATATGATTTTTTTATTTGGTTTTAGTTCAATAGATGTCGAAGACGGCGAAGGGGGATTGTCAATTTGATTTGAAGATTGATCCGCCTCATCTATGGGTTCATGTATATTCGAAGACTGGTCATCAATGGCCACATTAATGGATTCCATTATGGCACCGGTTCTAAGATTTTTAACTCTATAGGCTCGGCTAGTGTTAGAGTATCCTAGAAAAATTCCTTCATCACTTTTCGAATCGAATTTTCCCAAGTTTTCATGATCCCTAAGAATATGGCATTTACTACCGAAAATCTTGAGATACGTACAATTTGACCTAACGGTCCATAATTCGAATGCTGTTTTATCTAGGCCACTCTTAGATAAACTCTATTTATGATATAGCAAGCGACATTTACAGCCTCGGCCCATAAATTTTTCGGTAATTTCTTATTGTCTAGCATGATCGTTGCCATATCTTGGAGAACCCTATTTTTCCTTTCGGCCACCCCATTTTGTTGGGGTGTCTTAGGAGCTGAGAACTCATGATGTATACCATGTTTTTCACAATATTTTTGGAAACAGTGATTTTCAAATTCACCCCCATGATCACTTCTAATTCTATTTATGGGTGTTTATTTTTCAATCACAATTCGTTTTGCAATAATTTTTAATTCATTATAAGCATCAGATTTTCTCTAAGATAACCTATCCATGTGTATCTAGTGTAGTCATCAATAATAACCATGAAATACATCTTTCCTCCTACACTCATATTCTGGGTTCGTCCACTAAATCCAAATGTAGAAGCTCAAGAGGTCTAGTGGTAGTCACAACATTTACTTTCTTATGGGCTGCTCTCACTTGTTTACCCTTTTGACACTCACCACAAAATGTTTGAGCTGATCTACTTACCTTGAGCAGTCCTTTAATGTGTTCACTCAATTTTGACAGATATTTGAAATTTACATGTCCTAGTCTCTTGTGCCATAACTCAGTTTCATTAAGTTTAGATAAGTTACAATGATTTTTGTTAGGAGTTGGACAGTTTTCAAGAGCATAACACTGATCAGAAGTTTTCAACCCTTTAAGGACAGCTTCACATTCATTATTATAGATTTGACAGTCATTCTTACGGAAGGTAACATAATGGTCTTTCTCACATATTTGAGATATACTTAAGAGATTGTGTTTAAGACCATCAACTAACAATACATCATCTAAGGTAAGGGAATCATTTAATTCTAAGGTCCCTTTCTCTACAATTTGAGCCAGATTTCCATCCCCAAAGGTAACCGAACCTCCATTGAAATCTACAAGGTTGGACATATATGTTTTATCACTAGTCATGTGCCTTGAGCAACCATTATCAAGATACCATTTTGACTGGTTTTCAACCTTTAATATTGTATATACAATTAGGCTCTTGTACTTGGGGACCCATTTCAATGTGGTTGCGTTTTTTAAATTTCTAGGGACTGATTCTTGAAGGTTATATCCGAATTTTTTGCTCATTTTTTCATTTAATGTTTTGTACAATTTTTTAGCCAAATTTTCATGGTAATGATATTTCCTTTTTTCTTTTTCATAAATTTGCACTTCAAATTTTTTTTGATTTGCTTTTTCCCATAAGTTTCTTTTTCTAAGTTTACATTCAAATATGAAGTGTCCCTTTTTAGCACAATAAAAACAAGTGATATTTGACGGTCTATAAGATTGACCTTTAACAAATACAGTTTTGTTCATTGTTTTTACATTGACTTGGTTGTATCCAAGACCAGTCTTTCCCCATGGTTTTTACCCAATTTTAGTAATCTTTCTAATTTATATTGTCCTTGAGTAAACTTATTTTCAAAGTTGAGTTTATGATTATTAAAACTGCTTATTTTATAATGAGCATTGATAATTTCTTCTGAAAAGATACTTCTAATATCTTCCAATTTTTTAATATCATTCTCATACTTTCTCAACTTATCTTGTAACTCATTTTGAACTTGTTTTAATTTATCATTTTCTTCATTTGTAGTTTTTTGAGTTCTTATAACATTTTCATTTATTAATTTTTCTTCTTCTGACTTATTAAATTTACATTTTCAGATTTTCTTTTACTTAATTTTTTAGCCAGTTTTTTACTTTCCAGGAAAAGGGAGTCATATGCCTGTTGAAGATCATCGTCTTCATCATTTTCTGACTCACTTTCTGAGTCACTTCCAACATTTACTATAGAGGCTATGACCCTTTTTAGATTTTCAGATTTATCTTGAGTGGATTCATCGGACTTACTTTCCGATTCAGAGGTGTTTTCATAAGTTCCTGTCAAAGTTTTCTTATTTCTTTTTGAGAGACATTCAACTGCAAAATGTCCTTGACCTCCACAATTATAACATTTTTGTTCTTTGTCTTTGTCTCTTCCTTTTTCTTTCAATGTATTAAATATGTTGGTGTCTTTTATTGTATTGAATCTGTTGGTGTTTTTATCCCTTGGTTCACTTTTTTTTAAAGTTTTTAAACTTATTTCTTTTATTGAAGTTTTTTAAGAATTTTTTAGCTAACAAGGCAACATCATCTTCACTATCAGATTCAGATTTTTCCTCTTTAAGTTTCTTAATGTTTGATGATGATTTTAAAGCAACAGACTTCTTTTTAGGTATCTCATATCAATTTTCATGAATGATACATCTCTATACTCTTCAATAGCTGTTACCTTAGGTTTAAATCTCTTGGGTAGATTTCTAAGTACCTTGGTACGAACTTTAGATTCAGGAATTATTTCTCCTAAGGCCCACATAGAATTTACTATATCACTTAGCTTAGAGTAAAATTCCATAAACATCTCACTTTCATCCATTCGTATGTTATCAAATTTAGATCGGAGAATTTGGAGTTTAGACCTCTTAACAACAGAAGTACCCTCATGTGTTCTTTTTAAGATGTCCCAAGCATCTTTAGCTGTTAAACAAGTCATGATACGTTTAAACTCATCACGTGAGACAGGACAGTTAATGGCGTTCAACGCCTTTCCATTTGCTATGTATAACATTTTTTCCATGTCTGTCCAAGTGAAATAGTCTTTAAGTTTGGTACCAATAACTTGTTGTACAGATTTTTCAGTTTCATCTATAGTAGGTTTTTCTGTGATTTCCTCAATCGGTGGTTCCCAACCTCTTACTATTGATTCTCAAACAGCTCCATCTAGTGATATAAAAAAGCTTTTCATTTTTGTCTTCCAAGAGGTATAGTTGGAGTCATCAAAATAGGGAGGTTTAGAAACAGGGTGACTATCACCTTTGTGCATGATTCTAGTAAAAAGATCAACTCGGACGGTTTAGTCCAACTTAGAGTAACCGAGCTCTTGATAACAATTGAAAATCCGTTACTAGAAGTATGCACGTCCTAGAGGGGGTGAATAGGTCGTTTTTCAATTTTAATTCCTTTTTAAAATTTCCTTACCGATTTATACTTTAAGTAAACAAAATATTCAATTCATGCATTCAATCACATATAACACAAATATTTTATATTGGTTCGGTTTCAACAAACCTACATCCACTGTCAGACTTCCCAACTCTAGGGTCGTCCCAAATATACTATGTAAGGGTCTCACACCCAAATAGTAAAACCTAGTTTTTTTATAGAGGTTCAACCTAATTGGTCTAATCCTCTACACCTATTTTTTAGAGTGGTTCGAACACACTGTTCTAATCCACTTTACAATGTTTAAAATAAAACAAGAAGAAAACTTGCCTTTGGCCTTAACCGTTTTTCTTTAAGCTCTTTCTTCTTTACTGAACCTGTGTGCTCCTTTCCATCAAATCAGCATCATCAACGTATTTATCGGCATAGCAGTAGGACTCGGGTATGACTGATTTTAGTCCTATATGAACACCTTACTCTTCATCAAGATTGGGGTGGTGATTACCCAAACATCCACTAAGAAGGATGATGAAGAAGGTGTCTAGAGGGAAGGCCGACTGATCACACACTGTAATCTTGTTCCTGGTTGTTCTCTGTGTATTTTCGGTACATATAACACAAGACTTACTGTTATTTTATAAGACAGATTGAGTTCTGTAGTAAGTCACGCCTGTGAGGCCTCGCTGCTTCTGATGAGGCCTCGCCAGCTGTAATTTCTTGAAAGACAGCACATATGTGCAGTTTAATCTATCAGACAGAATCCAGCCAGATACCAACCAGATACCAACCAACTCATATGCACCGTGTATGATTTGCAATTTATTTATCTTAGCCATCAATCAAGGATTAGATGGAAGATTTGAAAGATGGATTACAACTCATGGAGGAGCCTTTCCATATTTGTCATGGACAGCTCCCCAAGGGTACTCAAATTCAAATTTTTTAAGAGAGGTGGCAACATCTCACCATGGATAAATTTGTTTACCATAATAAGTTTCCAATCAATTTACCATAATTACCCATCTCACATGTAGATAATTTTATTTACCATAATAAGCTTCCAATAAATTTACCATAATTACCTCTCAATTAAACAGTCACCGATTTTAACTTTCTAAAACTGTAAGAGGCTGAGTCAGCTCGACACAAGGTCAGCTGCACTCAGCTCAGCATAACTAGCTGCGAGGCCTCGACAGATTACATGAGGCCTCGAGGCTGAAAGTCACTTATTCACTGTATTTTCCAATTGACTTCTAAGGTGTTTAACTTTGCCTAAGGTCTCCTACGGTTCACTTACCTGTGTGCCAATTCTGTATCTTGGTGTAGACGCTTCAACTTCATAGTAGATCTTCTTATTCATCCAAGGCAAGTCCAACTGAGTCACGTAATTGACAATAAGGGTGACTCGGACGAACCGGGGCACTTACAGGTTCTTCACCAATTTCATCATTTGAGACCATTTGAAAATCAATAACATTCCTCCATTATTTCTCTCCTTTAAAACCTTTTAAATCACTAACACCCTTCCATGGGGTTCGGCCATACAACATGGCCGAACCCTATGGTTCATTATTTCCATTAAAATAAATCATACGTCCATGATTGATCCTCTGATGGGGTTCGACCATACATCATGGCTGAACCTCATCCAATCCCTTTTTAGTTCTCATGATGTTTCTTATACACAAACCTAGGGTTTGGCCATGCAAGGGCCAAACCATGATCCTTGATCATCTTTTCTTACTTAATAGAATTTCATCAAGTACTTACCGATTCCGCGACTCCTCTGATTTTTTTCGTTCCGACTTGCTCCTTCGCTCTTTTCCTTCCTTAGTCTTTCTTCTTTCTTCCTCCTTGATCCTTGGCCGAGAGTGAGCTTGAGAGGTCTTGAAATGAAGACCCAAAAAGAGGGTTCGGCCAAAGGATGTAGGTTTGAGAGAGGGAGAGGAGCTTGAGATAGAAAACTCTAAGTTCTTTCTCCTTTGTCCTTGAGAGAGGGTTGGCCAAGAGAGAGAGAAAGTGAGATGAAGCAAAGAATCCTCTTTATTTTTCCAATGTAATTAGGCCAAGGGTGGTGTCCTTTGGGTGATAGCCTTTTGTAACAACCATGACTCTTTACCTCCCTCATTAATATTTACTTTGGGGGTTTCATCCCATGAGATGAAACTCCCAACCGTATGCCCCTTGGGTTTCCATCATGAGATGGAAACCCTCTATCTCCCAACGTGTATCTTGGATAAAGCTTGTGTAACAGCCAAAAACCCTTCACCTTCTCATTAATGATCCCTTTGGAGTTTCATCCCATGAGATGAAACTCCCATCTCCCCAATGTGTGTACACCTTGAGTTTGGTTTTATGAGGTGTAACTCTCCATCTAACTCACTTAAGATGAAAGTCCCATTAACTTCCCATTCAACTCATCTTTTTAACTCAACTCATATCTTTAATTCAACTCTAGTTAACTCACTTAAAATCAACTCATTTCCTTTATTTCATCTCCAATTTAATTCAGCCCCAACTCACTTCGTGGTCGACCAAGTCAACCATGACCCATTAGGTCCTAATTGGGCATTTGACCCAATTGACAACCTTTACCCAATTAAATAAATCTTACCCATTTATTTCAATTGAACCTTATCCATTATCCGTTGGGTCTTAATTGGGCAATTGACCCAACACCTTACCCATCTAAAGTCTATCTTCATTAATTCACAAATTAAATGGGCAATTTTCATATATGTATATTCATAACTTGAAAATTCGGGGTGTTACAAAGCCTGGGAATGGTCCTCCAAAGGTGTGTGTACCACCTAAAGTTATCTATGGCCAAACATCTGTTGTGATTGCCATACACGATGAGCTTTGAACCTGGTGGAGTTGATCTTCTTTGTTGATCACCTTGAGTTTTCAAGTCTTCTAGCAAGTGCTTTCTTCCCGAGTCATGGAATTGACAAACTTTAGGGACTCGGTAAACCGAGGGCACTAACAATCTCCCCCTTTGTCGATTTCATGACAAAACCTAGAAGCTAACTCAATTACAAGCCCACCCTTATTACATTACATTTGAATATAAAAATATTACATCAATTATGTGTGCATATTCAAATGGGAAAACAAGACTATGATCTTCACATATTCTTGTTTAGCTTGCTTCAAATCATGTGTTCCTGTTCGAGCACATAAGCAAGCAATACTAGACAATCATTAAAGGGGTTAGTCCAAAAAATAAATATGCATCCATGGACTAAATAAGATTAGAGTTCATTCTCCCCCATACACAATGATTGCCTGGCAACCAACACTACGCACAGTAGATCCAAGCTATCAGTGTTGAGAAGATTTTCTCCCCCAATCTTCTTTGGTATGATTTCCCAAACTCCAAGCATAGACATTCTCCTATGTCTATTGGCTTCTTCATATTCTTTCCCTTTATGTCTCTCTCTTTCTAGTGGCTCAAGCACTTAGGCTTCACCAATTACTCTCCATAATTGGTTTTGATGTCTTATAGCTTCTACTAATTTCTTATCCATTTTGTCATACAATTGACAAAGATTAGTAGGAAAACATCAAGTTCTCCTTCATATTGAAGGAATTTGATTTCATGCACTCTCCCAAGCTTCTTGCATTTAGTGCTTAAATAAGTTCTGCTCCAACTCATGGTTCTCCCCCACAGCTCAGTGCATACTCCTCGTGCATCATAATTTATTTGCCCCTGCACAAGCTAAGTTCCAGCTTAGCTGTTTCTTCCATGAGTCAAGCTAATTTACCTAGCTTCCCTAGAATCATCTTCACATTTTCCAAGCTATCTTTTCTTGCTTCTTCGACCCAGCTCCCGCATAAGCTTAGATGCCTCTAAGTTTATTTTTCTCCAAGTTTTCTTTCAAGCTTGCTTCATCCTTCCTCCCTACACTGTCATGACCAGTAACAGGTGCTAAACATCACATATTTTGTGCTTCCTGATTCTCCAAGGATGTGTGCAACATCACATCCCAAATCCTATCTCCCTAGCATGCAAATACACAACCAACTCATTCAAACTTGCACGTTAGTCTATTTAACAAATCCATGTTAACCATAGACAAGAGATAGAAGGCATTAAAACATAGTAATGCACACATCAAACCATATCATATCATTGATAATCAAAATATTCAGTACATATGGTTTTGGAGGGGGCATCATGGATGCTTAGACAAAATATCAGAAGATATAGTTTTTCAAAATTCAATATGAAGAACTATCCTAAGTAGGGCTATCGTGTGGAGGTGATGGAGGAGGGGAAGGGTCAATACGTCGGGAACTCTCTTTGAGTTTTTCTATGAAAGTGGTGAGGCTTTGGATTGATTCATTCATGAAGGTTGCAAAGGAACCAATCTTTCTTTCCAACTTCTGACATTTTTCAAGGAGGAAATAGAGTTGTCTTATAAGAACTCTGTCAGACTTGGCTTTTGTAACTTCGATCTGTTCTTTTCCTTTCTCTTTTATCCTAACCCTCTTACTTTTTGAATGCCTTTCTTTTTCTTCACCACTCGAGACCCCTTCAGAGGTTGTGCCTGAACTCGTTTTCCTTTTCTTCCACTTTCTTTGACTGGCACCTGATGATGTAGGTTCTCTAATGGTAATACCAATTTGCTTTCGAGGTATGGGTGGTGGTGAGTTCTTCTTGTGAGGGCTCCTTGAGAGGGTCTTGACTCGATGACCTATAGTATTCAGGAGAGATGAAGATTCTCCTTGATACCACTAAGATTTGAGTTTTTTTAGACAAGGTGGAATGATCATTCTCAGAATCAGAGTACACAATGATGACTCAAGACTTGTTCCTTGTCATTTTCCACTATGCTTTTCTTTAATATAGAAATAGTAGAACCACTGGATGAGAGAAAAATGCGTAAAGCTTACCCAACCAATGGGAATCACAAAATCTCTGATTTTCAAGCAACTAGAGGTGGTAGAACCAGAAATCCTCTGATTTTCCAATGAGAAATTGCTCCAAGAGGTCCTATCAACTGGTCTAGGGCATGGGGGGAGAGGAGGAAATAATTTGGGGTTTGCAGGAGAGGAAACTGCGGTTTTTAAATGATCTGTCGTTTTTGCAGAAGAAGACCTTATAACTTAATCTTTCTGTCTCATCAATAGGTCGTGACCAACGACCTGTCTGTGTTGACATGTCGATAGGTATCGACCTGTCTCTCCTTTTGATTTTTCCCCTATTTAGTATGTGTTCTGATTTCCAACAGAACCGACATATCTGTTCCTCCGACTAGTCTATCCTTCGACCTGGGTTTTAAAATTGAAGGATGACTGGATGTGTTTGTGTGTGTGCTTGCGATGTTCATAGTTCATCAATTTTTGCTTATACACCTTTCAATGCCAGTGTAAATACATACATTCACACAAGTTCTGTGTCATTAGAATATTCAACACATCTTTCTGAAGGTAGGCACAAAACATGGATTACAAATCTCTTTTCCTAGATCCAAACCAATCCAAGTACCTCGAGCACATTTAATTTACCAATTCAAACATAATGCCCAAGTGTGTGATGTCATGAGATGCGGTATCTTTAGGTTTTAATAAAGAAAAGGTGTTTATGAATCATAACTCATTCCACATAATGTGTAAAATAACGGATATTGGAATGAGATACTAAGCACACAAACCATACATTCATTTCACATTTTGAATACATTAATCATGCATATGGAAATGAAGTATGATGTTACCCACACAACTCTGATGCCTGTTATCATGTTATTACATAAAATTTGATAAACACTTTTACCATTCTTTCAAGCATACTCCAATTTACCATTCTTTCAAGCATACTCCAATGAGGTTCATTTCTTGGAAAGAACCGGTACATAAATGGATTACTAATAAGCATATTTGATCATTTTGATCAACGCTTTTGGTAATTTGTTAGTGCCTCAGCTTGCCCAAATCCCTATATTTGTCAATTCCATGACTAGGAAAGAAACACTTGTTAGAAGCTGGAAGGCCCAATGTGATCAAGAATGAAGATCACGCTCCATCCGGATTGAAGATCATTGTTATGGAAATCACAAAATAAGTATTATGGCCATAGATGACTTTAGGTGGTACCCACACTTTAGAGAGGACTATCCCTAGGCTTAGAAGAACAAATGGTTAAATCATAAAAAGCCTAGAGAGGAAGCTTGATAGCGAATTGGAACCCAACTTGGATATTTGTATTTGGTTTCACTGTCAGCTCGACCAATCGTTCTCACCGACCCCTCGGTGGAGGCAGGATCAACCCATCGTGGTCAAAGACTGGTCGACCAAATTGACATAGGTTCTGGATCATTGAACTATCATTCTAGGAAAACCTCTGATCGAGAGTCTCGTATGCACCGACCAAGAGTAGCCAGGACCGACCCCACGGTAAAGGGCGACAGGTCGTTCTGGGTAACATGTTTCTAGACTAGAAACTATTGTCAGTATGTTTTTGCCCCAGACCGAGCCTCTCGTATGGACCGACCTCTCGGTGCCATTACTGTCGACTAATCGACGACAACTGACATGTCGACCGAGGAAGAATATTACCGTTGGAGTGTATTATTGCTCAATGGTCGAGTTATTGAAAGGAAACATTTCTAGTCACGACCCCTCGATGCACCAGACCTGTTGGTACATTACTGTTGCAGTAACTGATTTCCTTCTCTATATAAATCAATATTTATGCAACCAGTTGTTATCTTTCAAAAAGATCAGTTGGACCCTTATCATCATCAGTGAGCTTAACAAAAGCCAATAGAAGGATCATTCTCTCTCTCATGCTTACATTTGTAGAATCTAATACAACCAATCATATGGATTGAGTTTGCGAGAGAGATAGAGGAAGGAAAGAACATTATCTAGGAAACCTTTGGTATAATCAGTTTCCTTATCACCCTGGATTGTGATTGCTATACGGTGACTAAGAGGTGGAGCGTCGGCACACATTGGGTGGGATCTTCATGAAGCACACATCAAGAGAAAAGCTTCAAAGGCAAGTGCTTCTTGGTTTTAACTTTCTTTTAAAATATTTGTTCCCAGAGTGGATTAAGGGGGATTTGCTCCAGAACCACTATAAGAAACTCTAGAGCATCGTCTTTAGCACAGTAGTGGGTGGAATTCCCAGCCGATTGAGTGAGGTGAAATTCCTACTCTAAATGTGAGGGTGTAAGTCCCCACATGGTGGATTTTGGGGATATATCAAGGTTGAACGAGTCCTAGTAGTGGATGTAGGTTGGCTAACCGAACCACTTTAAATTGGTCTTATGGTATTTGATCTATGTGTGTTTGTATTTACTATCTAAGTACTTTTCTCAACACACATCAATTTGCATATTGATTATCTTATTTTATATATTGTGAACAAGCATCGATAATCAAACATTATGTAAAGGGTCATAATCTTAATGTGATCAATTAATAAAATTATCACACTAAACAAATCTCTTGATATATGTTCCGCTGCATTCAAATTAATAAAAAAATTTGTAAACACCATGAAAAATGGGATTGACCTATTCACCGCCCTCTAGGGTTAATCATGTTGTTCTAGCAAAATGAAAAATAGATCTTTCATAATTCATACCAAACAAAAAAAATCCATTTAAAGACATAGAGCATGTTTCATTCCTCAAGGGATTCACAAGTTTAAGAACTTGGAATGAAACGATACTGTGTATGTGTACCATACACACCCTATTCACGAGGTAATGCACAAACTATATTCATTTCTTAAAGATGCTCAAATCACATGGCATACAAAATGAAATGGTATAAGTATATTCCAATACTATAATGCAAACCTTCATGTACACGAGTATCTTACACTAGATCAATCCAACGATTAAACAAGAACATGGATTGAAGGTAAGATACACAGGTGATTCCAAAAACATGTTTCAAATGTGATACCAACAATGGTAGCCCTTTACACATTTAAAGATAACATTGTGAGACTTGGAATCTACGTCCACAATCCAGTGATGGCCTTTTATCAAATCTGGTTTTAATCTTGGATGCCTTCCCATTTGATTTTTTAAATCAAAACACCAGATTTTGTACCATGTTGTTGACCTAACATAAGAGGCAAACATTTTGGTACATGGCCTTATAGGATACTTGGAGGTTACCCCCCTCATCAAGTTCCTTTACTCCATCCTTTTCTTCTCTAGAGAATTTAGCTTGGGCTTTTTCAATGGATGAACTGTAGTCAGTCACCTATTCTCTCAGTACACAAATTGGTCATGATAGGTGATGTCATCCATTGGGCTAGAAGAGACAATTTTTCGTGGATTCTTTCAGCCACCTTTTGTTGTTTCATATCTTTTTAAATGTCTTAAGAACATATTATGAAACAACACTGATGAATGCTACTAGTGTTTGATTAAAGTACATAGTCACTTCATCACTGGTCCAAGCTATTTGGTCTTTGGGCGGAGTGGTCATGGAAATTGAAGGTTTATCAAATACCTCTTCCATAGGCTTAGACCACTTTCTATTCACCTATTTCCAAATATATTTATTGATGAAAACATTTAAAGTTTTTCATGATTGCTTTACATTTTTCATCACTCATTGAAGTTTGGAAATATCATGGCTTTTTTTATCATAGCCATTGTTCTAGCGCGGATCCCGGGGGGGGGGGGTTTGAATAGGTAAATCTCTCTTTCCATGGTGTTTACAAATTTCTTGATTGTTTACATTTTAAGTGCAACGGAATAGTAATATTAATCAAGAAATTTGTTTAGTGTGATAAATTATTTTTAATTACTTAAATAATCACAATAAGTTTAGATCTTTTTGCATATTGATTGATTATCCATGCTTGCATACAATGTATAAATAAAGATAATCAAATGAAAAGTGATGTGTGTTGAGAAGTGTGCTTAAATACGAAAACACAAAAACACAATGATCAAACACCATAAGTCAAAATTTATAATGGTTCGGTTAGGCAACCTACATTCACTGTTAGGACTAGCTCAACCTTGAGCTATCTCCAAATCCACTAAGTGGGGACTTACACCCTCACATTTAGAGTAGGAATTTCACCTCACTAATTTGGCTGGGAATTTCACCCACTACATATAGAATAAGAATTCCACATATTCATTTGGCTGGGAATTCCACCCACCATATGGGCTAGAGACGACGCTCTAGATTTTTAATAGTGGTTCCGGAGCCAAGCCTTATTAATCCACTTTCACAGGACAAAGGTTTTAAATAAACTTAAAATCAAGAAGCACTTGCTTTTGTAGCTCTTTCTCGTTGATATGTGTTTCTCCAAGATCCACCCAATATCTATCCTAGTTGATTATCCTTTCTCCTCTCCCTCTCACAAACTCAATCCATATGATTGGTTGTATTAGATTTCCCAGGTATAGGCACAAAAGAGAGAGTGATCTTTTGGTGGCCCTTGTGTAAGCTCACTAATAATGATGAGGGACCAACGGATTTGCCATAGGATACCAACTGGCTGCACAAAGATTTATATTTATAGAGAAGACAACCAATTTTTCAGGACCGTCCAGTGCCGACAGGTCGGGCGCACCGAGGGGTCGGTGACTAAAATATTACCGTTCAACTACCTAATCGTTGAGCATTAAATGCACTTTTAACGGCACAATTTATATTTGACCTACAGGTCTGTGTTACCGATGGGTCGACAGTCATGGCACCAAGAGGTCGGTCCATACGAGAGGCTCGGTCTGGGGCAACACCATACTGACAGAGTTTCAAGTCCAGAAACTAGTCTTACCCAGAACGATTTGTTGCCCTTTATCGAGGTGTCGGTCCTGCTACTCTCAATCGGTCTGTATTACCGATATGTTTGTTTTCTTGAGAGTCTACTGAGTTCTAAGTTCCAGAACTCATAAGGCTTTATCGAAGAGTCATTGACCAAGATGGGTTGTTTCAGCCTTTCACTGAGGGGTCGGTGCATACGAGACTCTCGATTAGAGGCATACCCAGAATGATAGTTCAATGTTCCAGAATCTTTGTCAATCTGGCCGACCAGTCTTTAACCACGATGGGTCGATCCTATCTCCACCGAGAGGTCGGTGAGAACGACTGGTCGAGCTGACAGTGAACTTAATTTATATTTCGAAGTTCGCTTCGAATTCACTTTCAAGCTTCCTCTCTAGGCATTTTCATGATTTTACCATTTGTTCAACTAAGCCTAGGAATTGTCCTCTAAAGGTGTGGGTACCACCCAAAGTCATCTATGGCCAAATACCTGTTGTGATTAACATACACGATGAGCTTCGAACCTGGTGGAGTTGATCTTATTTCTTGATTACCTTGAGTTTTCAAGTCTTCTAGCAAGTGCTTCTTCCCGAGTCATGGAATTGACAAACTTTAGGGACCCGGCAAGCCTCGGCACTAACAACTTTAATTTTTAATTTGTATTCTTTATTTAATTAAAGTCTTAGGTTATGAATGTTGAATCTAAGATTCAAACTTTAATTAGATCTATGGATATGAATTTTAATTAAAAGGTGTAAATTGATTTTTGAATTCTATGCATTGACTTTCAGATCTAGGTTTCTTATTTATTTATTCATTTTGGGCGATGAGAGAAAAATTCCATAACAACCTTTAAATTATGCAATTATTTATTCTGTCATTTACTTTATTTGTCAATTTATTTGCTGTCTTTAGTTGCATTAGTTAGTTTATATGTTGATTGTATAAAAATTGTTCAATATATGTTTTTGTTATGAATCTTGTACATTTAATATTTAATTTTTAATTCTTTGTAATCAAACTCTTTCTCTCAAGATTCTTTAACTAGGGTTGGCATTATGTTATTTTAATCTTCAAACATGTGATTTTAAATTAAGACGAGACTACCATTATTCTTGTTTCGCCAATTTAATAAAAAGAAGATGGATTTGATTCTTGACTTGTTAAATTCATAAGTTAAATAATAATGGTGTTAAATTTGACTTTCTAAGATCTTAATTAAAATTATAATTCCATGAATTTGATTTCTTAAGATTACATCTTTTTAAAGGTATCGATTTAATTTAAACATATATTTTGTGGATTTCCTTTGGGTTCGATCTTGCACGCAATCACTATACTATTAAATGGTTCGTGCGCTTGCGAGATTATAAATGTAAAATTTGCACATCAATGAAAACACAGGAGAGGGAGGAAAGACATTGCATGAGAGAGAGAAAATGTTTACATGAGGGAGGGGTCCTATCCCTTTTTATAAGGGAAATGATGAATGGATAAGCATAACCAAAGTTTTGGATGATGTTTATCCAAAACATTATCGTTGATATTTATCCAAAATATTATCTTTGATATTTATCCAAAATATTATTCTTGATGTTTATCTAACACATTATCTTTGTTGTTTATCTAAAATATTATTTTTGTCTTTTTCTCTTTAATTTATTTTTCAAAAACATCCATCGGATAAATCTGACTAGTCCACTGGGTTGGGTGCTAAGAACTAATCAAGCCATCAAAATCTGAAGAGCAATACACAGAAAAAATCTGTTGATTTAACCGAAAATGACGTTTTTGTCAAATTTCCATAGATTTGAAAGATCCTTTAGCGAAAATCCGACTCTGCAAATATGTTGGGCAAATTTTCCTCATGAAAATGTTCTAAAGCCCGAAAATTTTGAAGTCAAAAGCCCGTTCAAGTGAAAACATGTGTTTAAGTGTGCACGTTAAACGATGGTCCACACTCAACCGTGCAGTTTGAGAGTCCCTCACTTCATTGTGAAAATATAAAAACATGGAATAGTCAGGTTCAACATTGATTGAACACAAACTATTTTCTTGTAAATTTTTTACTTTCATGGTTACTTAAAAATTTAAAGTTTTATAAATAAAGATCCCCCAAATATGGTCAAATTAACAAATTGAAAAATCCGTTGGACTCAACTTTAAAACTCATCAAATATGTGCAATTTGAGAGTTCAAGTGATTCAAATAATAAGTTTTCCTAATAAAAATAGCATGGAGGTCACAAAGGGCTAAAGTTCAGTTATTTACAATTTTGCCATTCAAACTTTTATTAAGTCAGATCAATGAGCTAACAAGCTCGGATCGGTCCAAACTTGGACTCTTCTAAAAGCCCTCTACGTAATCTTTATGATTAACGGATCACAAATCGCAGTTAACAACTTTAGAATTATGCAATTAATCTATAATTAATCATAATCAGTCACTAATAAGGGTTGGAGTATTACATGGCATGTTTATATCAAAATTACAAATTAAGCATAATATCCAAATATCCAGTCACGGTTAAACACTCTGAAATCTAGGGATTCCATCGCCTAAGGCGTCGTAGAGGGATCATCCGTTCCCTCCTCTTGCACATGTTCTGCATTATAAGGGACGTGAGCTACATCTCATTGAAGAGAGTTAAATAATTCACAAGTTTCTCAAATAACACAATATCAATGTTACAATGTAGTTTAATAAGAACATTAAAATAACATGGCTAGGGCTGATATCGGGTAGGGTCGGGTCGAGTTTCTTAAAAACCAACCTGACCCAACTCGAATTATTGACCTAAAATTCTCAATCTGGCCCGACTTGAATTCTAACCCGACTCAACCCAAATTCTGACCTGACCTTTATTTTGAACCCATTTCAGCCGGGTCAGGTCGGGTTAACTTGTAAATTTCCCAACCCGACCCGACCCGCAAACCCGACTCATATGACCCAAAACATGGCCTACTTTACTATTTGTTCTTTTCTTTCTACTTATACTGCATGTCTGAGGCTTCCAATAACCTCATTTCACACTGGAGTATACCACTCAACCCCATTGAGGTATCTTACTCAATCTCAACTGTATCAGGTACGGGGTATCCCACTCAACCTCGAATGCATTAGGTCTTGACATGGACAAAATGAACATCTTGCAAGAGCTTTCTCACCAATTTATAGATGTGTTGCGTAGGCAGTTAACATATTTCCAATTACTAAATTCCCATAACCTGGGAACAATTCACAACCTCTGTTCACTTACACATACTCCATGTGCCCTTTTCACATAAGGTTTACACTGGAGAGGACTTACCATCCACTGGTATAAAATTCCGGTTTCCACCCCAGAACATTTCAAATTTTTCATATCATGCACAGGCTTGTTAACACGACATAAATCACATGCATGCATAACTACAACATATATCACAACTTGGCTTGACATAGGATAATCACACTTGTGTCCAGTCAACTGAACCTATTACCCTCTAGACGGTTAAATGGGTCCCACACTGCTTTATAGACTACTAGGCCTCAACTCCTTGAGACCTTTTATTGCTTACGTTCTAATAGTTAGAACATGTCACATCCCTTACAAGTAACCGAAGTCAGGTCTATCTTTCTGTTCCCACTTAGTCATTTCCATCCATTTATGTCCATGGGTCCTATTTTCGTCCTAGAGTTTAATAGTTTCCAAAATAACCCCAAAATATAGGTCAAGTTGAGTCTCATCACCTTCATCCAGCTAGTTTTCACAGAAAATCTATAAAATAGGGTAAACTTGTAAATTTTCTATTTAAATCACATACATATAAACTATCCTCAAAACTCAGTATTTATTTTCCATAGATAAATAGGGTAATGGAAATGAGTCTGCTAAGGTCTTTCTACTCACTTGAATTATGTCAGTGGAGTCAGCCATCCATGTAACACCCGCCCCTTTTCACCATAATCAGAGTCTAATTTTTTTTTTTTAACGTAAAAGTGACAAAGGGCACGGACGTCACGATGCGAGTTAAGGTCCGAGCTTCTAAAGCCCGGTCCTTAACTGGCCAACCCTACGCGTGCGTGGAACATAAATCCACGAGTACGGTTCACGCGTAGAAAGTAAGCTCGCAACACATAAAAATCAATGCGGATGATAATAGACACTATCCTACCAATTTTCAGATAACAGGGAAGAGATATCCATTAAATTACTAAAATGCCCTCATACCGTACTTTCCAAAATAATTTATAAAACATAGCAAGACATCTAAGTTATTACATTTCCGACAAGCTAAATTATACAAATACACATTTTCCCAAAATAAACTTAAACAAAATAATTAGTCCGCCTTCCCAAGCTCCTAAGCTTGACTCCCGTCCTGTCCTTCCGTTCCACAATCTCCTGCATCGTCAGCTAAGGTAGAAGTAGGGCGTTAGACCACGCGCCCAGTAGGACTCCGAGTAGGGCTAACACATGGATTAGTGATAACATAGCATATAGATAATACATAGCGAAAAGCCATAGAATGAATGCCATGCCATGGGTGTCTGTGTTATGAATCCCACCATCATCCTTACTATCCCGATGCCATATCCCCCTTGACGGTAAGGCTTCGTCAAGGTGTAACCACAAATACAATATCCCCCTTGATGGAAGAACCATCATCAAGGTATAACAATAAATACAACATCCCCCTTGACGGTAAGGCCTCGTCAAGGTGTAACCACCAATACAATATCCCCCTTGATGGAAGAACCATCATCAAGGTATAACAATAAATACAACATTCCCCTTGATGGAAAAACCATCATCAAGGTATAATAATCCATACATCATCCCTGATGAGTCAAACACATCGTAATGTCCCCATGCCTGTTTATCGGTCGCCCCGACGGAGTATGGACTCCGGTTTCATTTCATCCTTCACATGCCATATCCCTCCCATGTCATGCATGAGATGTAGATGCCATATGCCATGTAATGAATATAATAACCAACCATGGCATTTAAAAATTCCATCAATAAAACATATGACTTGATTATCAAAAGTAGATCAAGCAAAGCCTCAATACGCACATCATAGACTTAAAACCCATTTTAAACCAATTATATGCTTACCAGAATAAATCAAGTAAAAACCCCTATATAATACATAATTCAAAACCAATCTTAAAACAAACCATATAATTTCCAAAATAATTTAAAGAAACCATCACTCAATCCATGGCTTACAAAAAGGTTAGAATCCTACCGAATACCGACTCGCGTCTTCGTTTCGTTTTCGCGCAATAGTCCGGCTACCGTCACGCGTACTATCCGCGATATCCAATACCTTATTAAATTTCCAAATCAGTTCAAGTTTTAACCATTTCTAAGCCCATATGAAAAACCGGTCACTATTTAGGTTTTGTGGGTCCCCATGTCATCTATTAAACCTTTTAATCCCATAAGTCTTAAAATTCGGCCACGCTAGGCTTTATTAATCACTTATAAGGTTATTACATTAGATCCCCTAAGTCCATGATCAATTTTCATGGAATTCTTGAATTTGGCCACTAATTACGATTTTGCCACTACCTCATTTTCCATGATTAAACACTCGTTTATCCATGCATGACTTAATCCATAATTGATCATAGACTTAGATCCCTAACTTAGGTCCATTAATGACCCATTGAACCATGTCATAACATCATTAAAATTAGTCTTTTTATTAATTTCACCATTATTCATTTAAACCCATCCATAACCCCATACTTAACCATTTAAATGGTTCACCAATGGCCATGGGTTCAAAATACCTAATTCATCAACTCTTCCCATGGGATTTACCTCATGTATTTAACTTCAATGAGTCCATTACTCATTCATTTCCTTTGGAGGCCACACACACACACCATTCATCATCCAATTTAACCCACCAAAATGGATCACAATTGGGCCATGGGTTCGGCCATCCACCATGGCTGAACCCACGGTGTCCTTTCCCCATTTTTCTTGGATCTATTTACACCATTTAGATCCAAAATAAATCCTTCCTTGAGGTGGCTTAAATCACACTCTTAAACCACCACTCTTAGCCCCATTTGGATCACTACATTTGTTCATTTGAAACCCTAACTCATTAACACATTAATCCATCTTTTCCATCCTTTAAACCCATCATTTGATCACCATTACATCACCATAGGGTTCGGCCATTTACCATGGCCGAACCCATGGTTCATGATCCACCATTCATTGCTCCAAAATACCTACATTCACCAAAATATTAATTTCATCAATCTTCCCATTTTTCCATGGCTTCATACCCTAAAACCCTAATTAACTTCACACACAACAACCTAGGGTTCGGCCATACACCATGGCCGAACCCATGGTTCATATGTCACTCTCTTTTATACCTTCCAATGCCATAAAATCCATTTGCATTTTCATCATAAAACCATTTTAAAACTTACCCACATGCATTCATTCACAACCCTAAATTTCATTAGCTAGAAACCCTCATTGTCTTCCATTTTTTAAAACCCTAATTGTTTACATCAACTAGCTAATCACCCACCATGGGGTTCGGCCATGTATGGCCCATGATTTCCTTCCGATAACCTAATTCCATTCTTAATTTCATAAATTACCCAATGCACATAATCCATTTATTTATTTTCTTACCCTAACCCTAATTTACCCATTTAGGGTTTCCTCCATCTTCCACCCTCTCATTTGATGGGTTTAACATCCATGGCATAAATTTATGTAACCACCATTAAATTCTACAAAAATAAATTCCAAATCTTAAACCCTAAAAATCCAAAATTTCTTGTTTAAGAAATACTCACAATCCGTTGTCTCCTCCGACTTCCGCCGCTCCCGTTGGTTTCCTTAGCCTCCTCTCTCCTTCCTCTTGATCTTTAATAGGTCAAGAGGCTTGATCAATGGTGGCAACCCCCAACCTTAGGATCAACCAAGTTAGGGTTTAAATTGAGAGAGAGAGAAAAGAGGATGGAGATGAGAAAAAAAACACAAGTACCTAGTCTTGACCTTGGTGTAATGGCTTACCCTTGCACTTCCCTCTCTTTTCTTCCAAACTTTTCTTCTTCTTTCTCTTGGTTTTCTTCCTTTCTTTCATCTCCTAGTGTGGGACGGTGGTAGAGATGAAAAGAGGGAGAGAGTGAAGAGCTCGTTGGAATGGAGAGAGTGAGATGAAAAGTCATCTCACCTCTTGATTGCTTAAGATATTTTCCACAATAACTCCTCCCACCAACCCATGGGATATTTTCATTTTTTTTTTTTTACTTTATGCTTTATGGTACCATGCCCAACGTTTTGGTGTCTTTAAAGATAACATGGCTTTTGGTCCTTTGACCATTTGACCACCTTTGACCCTCATTTGAATAATTTATTTAATTAATTAACTAGATAATTAACTTAGGTTAATTTAATTAATTCCCATTTTAACTTAATTCCATTTACTTAAATCACCTTCATACATCCACCCATGGTTGACTAATTCCACCATAGTGGCCGGCCCCACCAATCCTTGGTCCACACGCCACCCCACTTGATGAGGTGGAGGTGGGTCCCACTTGGCCACATCACCTTGTTTTAATTCCAAATAACTTAGATAATTTAAATTTCATTCCATTCATTCTAAATGAATCACCATTGGGCCCATGGCCCAATTACACTTTCATCTTACCCATTTACCTTAGAGCTTAACCATCTTGACCCATTGGGTCCCAAATGGGTATTTGACCCAATTTGACCATTCTTGACCCTTTTAACCCTCATTGCCCCTTTAAATGAATTTAAATCAACTCCATAATCCATTGGGCCATACTTGGGCCTTTGCCCAGACTTTGGCCCATTTACCATCTAATCCGCAAATTTTCTAATTTCCATCACTAAAATAAATAATATCCACATTTATATTAATTTAAAAATTCCGGGCCACTACAATACAATCCTCTTTTAAAATTTTCGTCCCGAAAATTCGAGCGAAGTAGGGGTTCAAATCATCTTATACAAAGAGCTCCGGATGAGCGGCACTCATCTCTGACTCTAGTTCCCAGGTGGTTTCCTCATTGCTTTGTCGTTCCCATACCACCTTGACGAACTGAATGACACGGTTCCGCAACACCCTTTGCTCGCTTCCGACTAGTCTAATCGGCTTCTCCACATATGTCACATCGCTTTGTACATCGACGTCTTGTACACTCAGGACATGTGAAGGGTCAGGGTTGTACTTTCCTCAACACGGACACATGAAACACATCACGTAAAGTTGATAACTGTGGAGGAAGCACCAACTAATAGGCCACCTCCCCCACCCTCTTTAGGATTGGAAACGGCCCCACCATATAGGTGACAGGTTCCCCTTCTTTCCGAATCTCATGTGTCCCTTCCG
This sequence comes from Chimonanthus salicifolius, assembly GCA_013350335.1. Classification (NCBI taxonomy): domain Eukaryota; kingdom Viridiplantae; phylum Streptophyta; class Magnoliopsida; order Laurales; family Calycanthaceae; genus Chimonanthus; species Chimonanthus salicifolius. The sequence goes on along the minus strand of CM023539.1, from coordinate 26,250,512 downwards.
TGGTGAGACTTTCAAAAGTACCAAGTCTCCCACCTCAAACTCGGGGAAACTTCTCCTCTTGTCGGCGTAATTCTTATAACGGCTCTGCGCAGTGAGTAAATGTTGCCGTATAAATTTAATCTGCGCCGTAGTCTCCGCAACCAACTCCAATCCAATCAGCGCAGGCTCACCGACCTCTGTCCAACACACTGGAGATCTACACGGCCTACCATATAAGGCCTCAAATGGAGCCATCTGGAGGTACTGTTATTGTAGGAGAAGTCTACCAGCGGCAAGTGATCCTCCCACCCACCTTTGAAACCCAGTACACATGCTCTCAGCATATCCTCAAATACCCGTATTGTTCTCTCCGACTGTTCATCAGTCTGTGGGTGGATTGCTGTACTGGGTAACACATCGGTCCCTATAGCCTACTGCATGCTCCTAGGCACATCCTTCCTACCTCGGAATACAAGACCCTATCCCGGTCGTAACTCAAATTCCGATACTACCTCACCGGTAGACATCTTACTCCATATCTCCTCCATTTCTGGGCCCATTCGCTGTTCCTGTGCAATCGTGTCAAGTACCTCTTAATTACATCAACATCACTCATATCAACCTATGAGTTTCATTCTTGCAGAATTTATTCTGTCTCATGTTACCTCTTTTCTTCATAAACCCATTTATAGCCTTATGTAAATTAATGTATCCTATTTCACTTTATTTGTCACCAAGACATTTCCCATACGTACTCCTTCAATATGTTCTTTCGTCTACTCTCTGTGTGAGTTAGTCCGCCAGTACGAGCCTATGCTCAAGTCCATTGTTGATTCCATTTTAACTAGGTTTCTAGCTTCACCCTCCTGGAATTCCATCGGCCAACTACAGAGTCAGGTGATCAGTCTCACTCGGCAGTCGCCCATAGCTTCCCATTCAAGTTTCACTAGACTTTTAACCTTTCCCTTAGGTCTATCTCTCAAAAGCAATCATACCTTTATTTGTATATAAGTCACTATGTGACTAACCCTTTTTGTTCATAACTCCTACAATACCAATACCCAACATCAATCCAAGTCATATAGATACTAATTTCCTACCCTTCTGGATTATTCCACATATTCATAGCTTCCTAACAATAATGATACATCTAAGCTTACTTAGGTTATATCATATAGTACCCATTCACCACTAAAACATTCACAAGTATTACAAATTTCACCAACCACCAAATTCCATCCTACATGCCTACGTTATCAATGGTTACCACATCATACGGTTCATATGCCTTCATTATCAAGCCACGTAGAATTGAAATTACACACAATCATCGAATAACATAACTCATGTGTAACAAGATCTTTCATCTCCATTCTCATCAAACAATAACTTGAGGTAACATAAGAAATAACACATTAATAAGATCTAGTGATTCAACCTAATTCTGATTAGGTTACCCTACCCCATTTACAACATACACCTAGAGATTTTGAAATAACAATCCTACTCATCCAAAGCAAGTCATCCCAATACATTCAAAGACCATTCATGACCATCCATAAATTCCTAAACTTTGGAATTATCCATCAGCCCCACCTAGGTTTCCAACCAAGCGCATTAACATATCACGGCCTCTTCATGCATACTATATATTCACAACTCACTGTACTTTATCAACTCATCATCATACACATAGTCTATAACACATCCTTGTTCCTCAATGACTATTCATTGCATACCACCAATTATCAAAGTAACATCATATAAACTCATTGCAACTATTGATAATTCACAATTTAGTAACATCATAGGGAATCCTCATGCAATCATTAAATAAAATATTTTCATAAGTTCATGGTCCATCATTCATTCATGTTTTTTTTTTAGGCCATAAACCCATTTCAAGGCCTATCATCACTCGTTCATAATCTCCACAACACATTGGGAGAATGCAATTGTATTATACATACAAGATTTTTTTTTTTTTTACAATATATTAGTCTTTGCAAGCTAGACCCTTCACATTCTCCTCATAATATCATCTTTTCACGAGTTTCATGTGGCAAGTTAACCCATGCATTCCGGTCTCTTTCAAGTACATTGTTTATCCAACATCTCTCAAATGGCACTTTGTTCACATGAGAACCTCTTATACCCCTTCACAAAGCGTTTACATCATCACCCATTATATGTCATAACATAAATCTCTTCACTTGGTCATGACAAATTATCAAACCATGGGTTATCACCAATATAAAAACCATTTCTAAAAGCCATTGTACCATCCCCCCCAAGTATACCCATATATCACATTATCAAACACTCCCCACCCTTTTTATTCACATTTATCTCTCTCATAAGCATATGCAACATATACGCCACATCAAAAGTTTATGCCTGTAACACCCCGATTTCTCAATAAGATGAATATTTACGAAAATGCCCCTGGATTGGTAAATTTATTAATTATGATGTTAAATGAGAAAATAGTGGGGCCCATTGTTAAAATTAAGATCCTATGAACATATTATAAGGGTCAAATTATATTGGATGGGTAATTTCTCAATGAAGTGGATAAATTACGAAAATGCCCCTGATGTGTTAAATTAATTATTTTGTGATGTTAAGTAAGGAAATGGTATGGCTCATTGCTCAAATTAAGATCATATGAGCACATTATGAATGTCAAGTTTGATTGGATGGGTAATTTACATCAATTGGGTCGAAAATGGCTAAATGGGTCAAAGGGCCCAAATGGGACCCATCGGGTCAAAATGGATGATTTGACCATTTTGTGAATTTAAATTAAAGGGGGTTAAGCCTAGTTGATTGGAAATCAAGTGGAGAAGAAATGGGTAGGCTTGATCCATATGTGAAAACCATTTACAAATGACCAAAATACCATAATTGGGTCATGGAGTCAAAAATGGGTCAAGGAGCTAAAAGTGGACCCAACGGGTCGAGTTGACTATTGTTGACCGTGTGAACCCTCAAGGGAGCTCAAACACGAGTCAAATCAGTTGAGTGGGACTGAGGTGAGGTGGAATTAAATCAAAAGGTGAATTAACTCATGTGCATTTAATGAAATGCATTAAATGTGATGAGTTGGGTTGGAATAAAAATACCTTGAGTTGGGTGAGTCAAAATGGAAATTCAAGGGACTATAAATCAGTGAGTTTAAGGGTAAGTTGAAGAGGTTGGCTGGCCTCAACCCAACCAAAACAAGTCCCACACGTTGGGGACTTGTTTTGGTGGGTTCCATGGTGAAAATTAAATGTAAATGCATGGATTGGAGGTGAGTTGTTTGGGAATATGAATGGCTGCATGGGTAGAATGCCAAGGGGTGCTTTGCTTGGCTGCAAGTTACTCCTTGGTTTGTGCAAGGCTTGATGAGGAGTAATGGGGGTGTTGATGGCTGAAATACAAAATCAATGAACACCATCACTTGGCCAATTTATCATTGCAAAGCATAAGATTTTCCTCATCTCTCTCTCCCTCTCTCCTCTCTCCAATTCGTTGTTCTTCTTGGCTGGAATAGCAGAGGTTTTGGCATCAAATATTCAAGCACAAAACAGCAAAAGAAAAGAAGAAATAAAAGGGAGAAAACAAGGATCAAAGACAAGGAGGAAGTTTGGAAAATTTGGTAAGTATCTTTATGATATTTTGGTTTAAAAACATAAAACAAGTAGGGTATGTATTGAGCCATGTTCATGGCCAAATACACCAATGTTTAACCTTGATTATGGAGGATTTAAAATGGTAAAAATAACCATTGGGTTCAGCCACCATGAAGGGCCGAACCCCATGTAAGAGATGGCTTGGTTTTCATGTTTTGAAACATGAAAACCATGGATTTTGTGGACTGTTTTTGGGTTTTGATTTAAGATTTAAATACATGTTTTAGAATGGTTAAAAAACATGGATCTGATTGACATAGGGACTGAAGTTTGTATGGTCTAAAATCAGTGGATTAAAAGATGGAAATGGACCATTGGGTTCGGCCACTTAGCATGGCCGAACCCCATGAAAACAAGTGGCTAGTTTTGATGGTTTTTAGAAGTTAAAACCATATAAGTTGGGACTGATGTTAGATGTTTGTAATAGATTTAAAATACATGTTTTAAAGAGGGTTAAAACATGGGTTTGGATATCAGAAAAGGTGGAAGTTATGTGGTCTAAATCAGTGGATTAAAATTGGAAAAAATGGACCATGGGGATCGGCCATCTTGGATGGCCGAATCCCATGGAGTTGTGTTGATTTTGGATGTTTGTTTGAAAGGTAAAACCTGATTTTTATTTACTGTTATTACATGATTATCTGAGGTTTAAAAACAGTAAACATAACCATTGGGTTCGGCCACCATGGAGGGCCGAACCCCATGTAAAAGAATCTTGGTTTTCATGTTGGGAAACATGGAAACCATGGACTTTTATGGACTGTTTGGATGAATTTAATTAGAGGGTTTCTAAGAGATATAAGGGCAGCAAAAGGGTACTGATATTGCATGATTTAAATAACACCTAATGCATGTTTGAAGGATCAATTCATGGACATAGGGTTCGGCCAACTTGAATGGCCGAACCCCATGAAAGAGATTGATGACTGTTGTGAAATCAAAGAGTTAGAAACCATGCAATACCATGGGGTTTCTATAGGAGTTTAAATAGAATTAGGTTTGCTGTTTTTATGCCTAAGATACATGATAAATGATGAAAGATTATTAGAAGAATTGAATCCCAAAGAGCCATGAGGTTCGGCCATGTGAATGGCCGAACCCCATGGGTTGCTTTATGGTTTTTATTTTGTTTACTTAGGGTTATGGTTACTGATTTGGGTCAGCCTTTGGATGGCTGAACCATGTATTGATCATGGTTGAATTAGCATGATTAAACCATGAGTGATCATGGTGATAATCAGATCAAGAGAACCATTGGGTTCGGCCATGTGCATGGCCAAACCCCATGGGGCTAGCTTTGGGATGAATGGACCAAGATTTATGGGTTTTCCTATGTATGTTAAATGAAATAAGCTTGCTGTTTTGGGTTGGCCATGGGATAGCTGAACCTTGTAGTTAATATGGCTAAATGGTAGAGCCTAACTTGTAAACAAATGATGGGATCATTGTGTAGGAGGATCATAGGGTTCGGCCATATGAATGGCCGAACCCCATAGATTGTTTTGTTGGAGATTATGACTTGGTTGTATGAGTTGGATTAAGTAAACATATGGATTTATCTTTGGACTTAGTGATAAGTAAATAACCAGCCACTAAGGTAGATTACTTTTATGAACTTTGATTATGAGCAAGATTAGACATTGGTTATACCAATGGCAAATCTGTGAATACAAGTCAAACGAAGGGATTGATCAAAGGACTCACATGATGTAGTTGGGTCTTAGATATGAATGAACAAGTAAGTGATAGTATGATTTATTGATTGTTATATGGATAAGGTACCGGAAGTTGAATGACGTGCGAGTCATGACCGGGTGACGCGAAAGAAAGATCAAGTACTGAAGTGAATCTTCAGTAGGTTTCCTACCTTTATTGTAACCACTATTCTATATGCTGTTTTACATTGATTTCGACAACTTATATGTTTCTAAAGTTATGTTTCTAAATGACATGTTTGCATAGACATCTCATGCATGGCATGGGATGATGGTGTTGTAACCGGAGGCCACACTCCGTCGGGGCGTCCGAAAGACCACTGTGGGGTACCCTGATGATGAGAATCCCATCAGGAGGAATCCGGAGGCCACACTCCGTCGGGGCGTCCGAAAGACCACTGTGGGTTACCTTGACGATGAGAATCCCGTCAAGTGATGGCTATGTTGAATGGTGATGGGTGGGACTCATTACATGTTCATTTCATACATAGCATGTTTTTATGGAATTTTGTCTCACATGTTTTATTATTATACTATTTGCATGTTTTTGACTAACCATGTGGTAGCCCTATTCGGAAACACTACTGGGCGCGTTGATCTAACGCCCTAATTCTATCCTCAGAGGAGATTGCAGGTACAAGCAAGGGGAAAGGAAAGGTCATTGACCAGGAGGGGAGCTGAGCCTAAGTGCTTTAATGATGGATTTGGATTACGTTATATTACTGTCATTTGAATACTATTGTTGGACATTTAATAATTCGTTATTTGCTATGGTTTGATTAGGATAATAACCTATGGATGGTTGATCTATGTTATTTAATATTTAAGACTGTTACTTCCTATCTCGTCTTTCTATTCCGCAATTATTCTAGATTATTCCGCATGTTGATGTTAGTTCCATGTGTGATTCACTATCATGGTCTATTCCATGTACACATGGGTGGCCAGTTAAGGTTCAGACTTGGGTAGTCTGAACTTAACTCGCGTCGTGACGCCGCCCGCTCTCTTCCGATGTTTATTTTAAAAAAAAAATTAGACTCTGAAATTCTCGGAAAGGGCGGGGTGTTACAGTTGGTATCATAGCGAAACGGGAAGTTGAATCTTCCGAAGTAAGATTAAGACGGTTTCATGTCTCACTGACGGATAAGAATCCCAACTGACCGACTCTTCGGAGTCCGCTGACTGGGGGCCGGATTAATTTACTTCGTAGACTCAGACTGAACAATCAATCTGAGAACAATAAAGATAGCAAATGAAGTACAGTCAACATAAATGGATATACCAAACATAGCAACATAGGAAACACTTCCCCGATATCCCCAAATGGAGAAACAAACACATGATACTTAGGGAGGTTTTCCCCGAGAACAAGAGAACATAAAGACTTCCCCAAATTGAGAAATGATACTTAATACTTAGGAAGTTTCCCCAAAAAAACAAAGAAATACAAAGAGTGCTTATTTGGCAATTTTCCCTAAGGACAAGAAACACAAGATGTTTATTTGGTAAAATTCCTCAAACACGAGACATTTATGATACATGGGAAGAATCCCCAAACAAGAAGTACAAGATGTTGATTAGGGAAAATTCCCCAAAACAATGATTAGTTTGATTTGATTTATAGTTGTTATTGATATGTTTTTGTTGCTGTGATACAGATATGACGAGCAACATAGAGTACACCGAGTTGTGGGACAAAGGGACACCTAGTTGTCCGATAGACCTAGTTTCTTCTTCCGACGATGCTAGCATACCAAACTTCATCAATGAAGTTGAAAACAGTCAGGACATGAAGGTAAGATCGCCCGAGTACAATGTTGGGGCCTTTGTACCCGAAGAGGATGAGGAATATGTCCCAAACATAAGAGAATTTGTAGGGGAGATAGAGCCCGGGTATATGTACGAGTTGTGCAATCAAGAGGGGCACAATTGTACTCACTGCCCCTACCTCCTTGAGGTCATTTGCCCTGTTTGTGGACTGCACGGGCACGGGAAGGAGAGGACTAATTGTCCTTATATTGGAGGACCGGGAATAATACCCTGTTTGACGTGCGGAGTGTTGGGGCACGTGTCGATGACATGCCCTGACAATTTCTTTGACGATGATGCAGGGTCTTCTACGGAAGACTAGGTTAAGAGATAGAAAGAAAGGTTAGGGAAATGGAAATATTTTGTAAGGGTGTATTTTGTGATTCTAAGGGTTTGTTTTACCCTATCAACCCTTGTATGGTGATGGAAGTTTAAATGATTTTCAATAAAGTATGCAACTTTAGGAGTTCATGAGGACTTTGACACTGAGATGTATGTGAATAAGTTATTGGAGTATATTGAGATGTGGTATGGGTGCGTCCCTCACGTGATATTGATGATTGAGACTGTGGGAAACTCGATACGAATTACGGAGACTTGGCCCCGTAGGGTTACCATTGAGGAGTGGGTCCCTCGCATGCTACGCGCTGGAGGGCACTCTCACGACTGTTTGGCACACTAGATGTGCTAGAATGCACAGAGCTAGGTACTATTTTACCTGGTGGGGGTGGTACTAGCTTCGTCAGACGCGGAGTGACCGTCTTAGAGCTTGACTGAATCACCTATGAGGTGAAGGGATGCAGGGCGAGGTAGACCGGATCACGTTGGACGTGGGTCTTCTGCTTGGTAAGTCATGAGCCCTAAGTCTTGCAAGGGGTCGGGATATAATTGTGATTTGATATGGTTACCACAGTCTTATAGTGATTCATTTGAATGTTGTTCTTACGGATATTAAATCATGGATAGATGATACTCAAGGACAGAGTGATACCAAGGATGGATGGTTTCCATGAATGGATTATACCCATAGGTGGGTTATTTCATGGATAGTTATTAATCATACATAAATGATACTCATGGACAGAGTGATACCAAGGATGGATGGTTTCCATGAATGAAATATACCCATAGGTGGGTTATATTCATGGATGGTTAGTAACTGTGTTTAGATGATGCTCTGGACAGAGTAATACCAAGGATGGATTGTTACCATGAATGGATTATACCCATAGGGGTTATATTCATGGATGATTATAAAACAGGGATAGATGATATTTACTGAAAGCGAAACACCAGGGATGGATGTATTTAACCATGGGTGATTATTCCCATGGTGGTTTGGATTGATGCCGGGAATTGGTATCGTGGAAGTTGGAACAAAAGTTGTTAGTCACATAGAGACTTATTTGCAAAGAAAGATGTGTTTAAATTTGGAGATATACTCAACGGAAAAGATAGGTGTCTGGTGATACTTGAATGGGAAACTATGGACGACTGCCGAGTTAGACTGATCACCTGGCTCTGTAGTTAGCTAATGGAATTCCAGGAGAATGTAACTAGAAACCTAGTTAAAATGGAATCAGAAAAAGCTTTGAGCATAGGCTCGTGTTGACAGACTACCTCACACGGAGAGTAGATGAAAGAACATATTGAGCAGGTACGTATGGAAAATACTATGAGAACAGGTAAAGTGAAACAAAGTAGATTGATCTATGTGAGATCACAAATGGCTCACGAGAAAAAGATATAACATGAGACAGAACAAAAGGTGTTACGGAACCAAGCGATTCAATTTGTCAAAGTGGTGTGGATTGACATGGTAATGAAGAAGTCACTTGGGAAATTGAAATCGGAAATAAGAATAGCACATTCTAAGATATTTATGGAATCGCTTAGAACCCTACTTCACTCGATTTTCGGGACGAAAATTTTAAAAAGAGGGTTATATTGTAACACCCCGATTTCTCAATAAGATGAATATTTACGAAAATGCCCCTGGATTGGTAAATTTATTAATTATGATGTTAAATGAGAAAATAGTGGGGCCCATTGTTCAAATTAAGATCTTATGAACATATTATAAGGGTCAAATTATATTGGATGGGTAATTTCTCAATGAAGTGGATAAATTACGAAAATGCCCCTGATGTGTTAAATTAATTATTTTGTGATGTTAAGTAAGGAAATGGTATGGCTCATTGCTCAAATTAAGATCATATGAGCACATTATGAATGTCAAGTTTGATTGGATGGGTAATTTACATCAATTTGGTCGAAAATGGCTAAATGGGTCAAAGGGCCCAAATGGGACCCATCGGGTCAAAATGGATGATTTGACCATTTTGTGAATTTAAATTAAAGGGGGTTAAGCCTAGTTGATTGGAAATCAAGTGGAGAAGAAATGGGTAGGCTTGATCCATATGTGAAAACCATTTACAAATGACCAAAATACCATAATTGGGTCATGGAGTCAAAAACGGGTCAAAGAGCTAAAAGTGGACCCAACGGGTCGAGTTGACTATTGTTGACCGTGTGAACCCTCAAGGGAGCTCAAACACGAGTCAAATCAGTTGAGTGGGACTGAGGTGAGGTGGAATTAAATCAAAAGGTGAATTAACTCATGTGCATTTAATGAAATGCATTAAATGTGATGAGTTGGGTTGGAATAAAAATACCTTGAGTTGGGTGAGTCAAAATGGAAATTCAAGGGACTATAAATCAGTGAGTTTAAGGGTAAGTTGAAGAGGTTGGCTGGCCTCAACCCAACCAAAACAAGTCCCACACGTTGGGGACTTGTTTTGGTGGGTTCCATGGTGAAAATTAAATGTAAATGCATGGATTGGAGGTGAGTTGTTTGGGAATATGAATGGCTGCATGGGTAGAATGCCAAGGGGTGCTTTGCTTGGCTGCAAGTTACTCCTTGGTTTGTGCAAGGCTTGATGAGGAGTAATGGGGGTGTTGATGGCTGAAATACAAAATCAATGAACACCATCACTTGGCCAATTTATCATTGCAAAGCATAAGATTTTCCTCATCTCTCTCTCCCTCTCTCCTCTCTCCAATTCGTTGTTCTTCTTGGCTGGAATAACAGAGGTTTTGGCATCAAATATTCAAGCACAAAACAGCAAAAGAAAAGAAGAAATAAAAGGGAGAAAACAAGGATCAAAGACAAGGAGGAAGTTTGGAAAATTTGGTAAGTATCTTTATGATATTTTGGTTTAAAAACATAAAACAAGTAGGGTATGTATTGAGCCATGGTCATGGCCGAATACACCAATGTTTAACCTTGATTATGGAGGATTTAAAATGGTAAAAATAACCATTGGGTTCAGCCACCATGAAGGGCCGAACCCCATGTAAGAGATGGCTTGGTTTTCATGTTTTGAAACATGAAAACCATGGATTTTGTGGACTGTTTTTGGGTTTTGATTTAAGATTTAAATACATGTTTTAGAATGGTTAAAAAACATGGATCTGATTGACATAGGGACTGAAGTTTGTATGGTCTAAAATCAGTGGATTAAAAGATGGAAATGGACCATTGGGTTCGGCCACTTAGCATGGCCGAACCCCATGAAAACAAGTGGCTAGTTTTGATGGTTTTTAGAAGTTAAAACCATATAAGTTGGGACTGATGTTAGATGTTTGTAATAGATTTAAAATACATGTTTTAAAGAGGGTTAAAACATGGGTTTGGATATCAGAAAAGGTGGAAGTTATGTGGTCTAAATCAGTGGATTAAAATTGGAAAAAATGGACCATGGGGATCGGCCATCTTGGATGGCCGAATCCCATGGAGTTGTGTTGATTTTGGATGTTTGTTTGAAAGGTAAAACCTGATTTTTATTTACTGTTATTACATGATTATCTGAGGTTTAAAAACAGTAAACATAACCATTGGGTTCGGCCACCATGGAGGGCCGAACCCCATGTAAAAGAATCTTGGTTTTCATGTTGGGAAACATGGAAACCATGGACTTTTATGGACTGTTTGGATGAATTTAATTAGAGGGTTTCTAAGAGATATAAGGGCAGCAAAAGGGTACTGATATTGCATGATTTAAATAACACCTAATGCATGTTTGAAGGATCAATTCATGGACATAGGGTTCGGCCAACTTGAATGGCCGAACCCCATGAAAGAGATTGATGACTGTTGTGAAATCAAAGAGTTAGAAACCATGCAATACCATGGGGTTTCTATAGGAGTTTAAATAGAATTAGGTTTGCTGTTTTTATGCCTAAGATACATGATAAATGATGAAAGATTATTAGAAGAATTGAATCCCAAAGAGCCATGAGGTTCGGCCATGTGAATGGCCGAACCCCATGGGTTGCTTTATGGTTTTTATTTTGTTTACTTAGGGTTATGGTTACTGATTTGGGTCAGCCTTTGGATGGCTGAACCATGTATTGATCATGGTTGAATTAGCATGATTAAACCATGAGTGATCATGGTGATAATCAGATCAAGAGAACCATTGGGTTCGGCCATGTGCATGGCCAAACCCCATGGGGCTAGCTTTGGGATGAATGGACCAAGATTTATGGGTTTTCCTATGTATGTTAAATGAAATAAGCTTGCTGTTTTGGGTTGGCCATGGGATAGCTGAACCTTGTAGTTAATATGGCTAAATGGTAGAGCCTAACTTGTAAACAAATGATGGGATCATTGTGTAGGAGGATCATAGGGTTCGGCCATATGAATGGCCGAACCCCATAGATTGTTTTGTTGGAGATTATGACTTGGTTGTATGAGTTGGATTAAGTAAACATATGGATTTATCTTTGGACTTAGTGATAAGTAAATAACCAGCCACTAAGGTAGATTACTTTTATGAACTTTGATTATGAGCAAGATTAGACATTGGTTATACCAATGGCAAATCTGTGAATACAAGTCAAACGAAGGGATTGATCAAAGGACTCACATGATGTAGTTGGGTCTTAGATATGAATGAACAAGTAAGTGATAGTATGATTTATTGATTGTTATATGGATAAGGTACCGGAAGTTGAATGACGTGCGAGTCATGACCGGGTGACGCGAAAGAAAGATCAAGTACTGAAGTGAATCTTCAGTAGGTTTCCTACCTTTATTGTAACCACTATTCTATATGCTGTTTTACATTGATTTCGACAACTTATATGTTTCTAAAGTTATGTTTCTAAATGACATGTTTGCATAGACATCTCATGCATGGCATGGGATGATGGTGTTGTAACCGGAGGCCACACTCCGTCGGGGCGTCCGAAAGACCACTGTGGGGTACCCTGATGATGAGAATCCCATCAGGAGGAATCCGGAGGCCACACTCCGTCGGGGCGTCCGAAAGACCACTGTGGGTTACCTTGACGATGAGAATCCCGTCAAGTGATGGCTATGTTGAATGGTGATGGGTGGGACTCATTACATGTTCATTTCATACATAGCATGTTTTTATGGAATTTTGTCTCACATGTTTTATTATTATACTATTTGCATGTTTTTGACTAACCATGTGGTAGCCCTATTCGGAAACACTACTGGGCGCGTTGATCTAACGCCCTAATTCTATCCTCAGAGGAGATTGCAGGTACAAGCAAGGGGAAAGGAAAGGTCATTGACCAGGAGGGGAGCTGAGCCTAAGTGCTTTAATGATGGATTTGGATTACGTTATATTACTGTCATTTGAATACTATTGTTGGACATTTAATAATTCGTTATTTGCTATGGTTTGATTAGGATAATAACCTATGGATGGTTGATCTATGTTATTTAATATTTAAGACTGTTACTTCCTATCTCGTCTTTCTATTCCGCAATTATTCTAGATTATTCCGCATGTTGATGTTAGTTCCATGTGTGATTCACTATCATGGTCTATTCCATGTACACATGGGTGGCCAGTTAAGGTTCAGACTTGGGTAGTCTGAACTTAACTCGCGTCGTGACGCCGCCCGCTCTCTTCCGATGTTTATTTTAAAAAAAAAATTAGACTCTGAAATTCTCGGAAAGGGCGGGGTGTTACAATGCCTCTTATCCTCATTTGATGCATGTAGTTCATCATTGTACATTTTTTTTTTCATACTCTTTCCTCACTTCATTACCTCATACACTCAACAATAAGAATTCAACACATGTATATTCACATGCACTCACAATACAAGTATGCTTGTGCAATTTACTATCACACTTATTTCCTTCATTTAAAACCCCAAAATCAGTAACTATCTTCCAATATAAGGACAGTTAGTCCTCTCTTACCCGTGTCCATGTAGTCCACAATCGGGTATACCACTTCAAGAGGGTAGGGGTAGTATGTGCAGTTGTGCCCAACCTGGTTGCACAACTTGCGCATACAATCGGGTTCCATTTCCCCTACCGACTCTCTTATCATTGGAAAATCTTCCATATTCTCCTCAGGACGAGATGCTAAATCCTATTCATCTTCCTCGGGAGGTCCCTCTTGAATGTCCATGCTAACTTCTATGCTGGAAGCAGACACCAAATCTATGAAACAGTTAGGGGTTCCCTTATCCTATAATTCCGTACACTCCCCTTCATTTGACATACCTGTATTCATAGAATACAATTAGAACCCAAAAATCATCAGCTGCAATTTCCAATAAAACCAATCTCGGTTTTGGGGAATTTCTTATGTATATCACAATGTATTTTGTTTGAGGAAAGTTGCCAAATAAGCACACTTGTTTTTCCTTTGTTTCTAGGGGGGAAACTCTAAATTCCTATTGTCTGTTGTTCAAAATGGGGATACCGGTGAAGTACATCCTATTTTGCTATGTCTGATAAATCTAGTACCGTTTCATCCATTTGGGGGAAAAACCCTAGATGTTTTCTCATTTCTGGGGAAGTAAACCCTATCTTGCTATGTTTTAATAAATCTCTCCTAGAATGAATCTTTCTTCCCTTGTTATCATTCCTTTCCGTCAATTGTTGTTCTCAGATTAAACACTTCAGTTTGAGTCAATCGAAGTAAATTAACCCGGCCCCCGTGCAGCGGACTCCGAAGAGTCGGTCGATTGGGATTCTTAGCTGCCAGTGAGACATGCAACCATCTTAATCTTACTTCGAGAGATTCATTCTTCCGAATTCGCTCTGATACCAACTGTAACACTCGCCCCTTTTCACCATAATCAGAGTCTAATTTTTTTTTTTTAACGTAAAAGTGACAAAGGGCACGGACGTCACGACGCGAGTTAAGGTCCGAGCTTCTAAAGCCCGGCCCTTAACTGGCCAACCCTACGCGTGCGTGGAACACAAATCCACGAGTACGGTTCACGCGTAGAAAGTAAGCTCGCAACACATAAAAATCAATGCGGATGATAATGGACACTATCCTACCAATTTTCAGATAACAGGGAAGAGATATCCATTAAACTACTAAAATGCCCTCATATCGTACTTTCCAAAATAATTTATAAAACATAGCAAGACATCTAAGTTATTACATTTCCGACAAGCTAAATTATACAAATACACAGTTTCCCAAAATAAACTTAAACAAAATAATTAGTCCGCCTTCCCAAGCTCCTAAGCTTGACTCCCGTCCTGTCCTTCCGTTCCGTAATCTCCTGCATCGTCAGCTAAGGTAGAAGTAGGGCGTTAGACCACGCGCCCAGTAGGACTCCTAGTAGGGCTAACACATGGATTAGTGATAACATAGCATATAGATAATACATAGCGAAAAGCCATAGAATGAATGCCATGCCATGGGTGTCTGTGTTATGAATCCCACCATCATCCTTACTATCCCGATGCCATATCCCCCTTGACGGTAAGGCTTCGTCAAGGTGTAACCACAAATACAATATCCCCCTTGATGGAAGAACCATCATCAAGGTATAACAATAAATACAACATCTCCCTTGACGGTAAGGCCTCATCAAGGTGTAACCACCAATACAATATCCCCCTTGATGGAAGAACCATCATCAAGGTATAACAATAAATGCAACATTCCCCTTGATGGAAAAACCATCATCAAGGTATAATAATCCATACATCATCCCTGATGAGTCAAACACATCGTAATGTCCCCATGCCTGTTTATCGGTCGCCCCGACGGAGCATGGACTCCGGTTTCATTTCATCCTTCACATGCCATATCCCTCCCACGTCATGCATGAGATGTAGATGCCATATGCCATGTAATGAATATAATAACCAACCATAGCATTTAAAAATTCCATCAATAAAACATATGACTTGATTATCAAAAGTAGATCAAGCAAAGCCTCAATACGCACATCATAGACTTAAAACCCATTTTAAACCAATCATATGCTTACCAGAATAAATCAAGTAAAAACCCCTACATAATACATAATTCAAAACCAATCTTAAAACAAACCATATAATTTCCAAAATAATTTAAAGAAACCATCACTCAATCCATGGCTTACAAAAAGGTTAGAATCCTACCGAATACCGACTCGCGTCTTCGTTTCGTTTTCGTCCAATAGTCCAGCTACCGTCACGCATACTACCCGCGATATCCAATACCTTATTAAATTTCCAAATCAGTTCAAGTTTTAACCATTTCTAAGCCCATATGAAAAACCGGTCACTATTTAGGTTTTGTGGGTCCCCATGTCATCTATTAAACCTTTTAATCCCATAAGTCTTAAAATTCGGCCACCCTAGGCTTTATTAATCACTTATAAGGTTATTACATTAGATCCCCTAAGTCCATGATCAATTTTCATGGAATTCTTGAATTTGGCCACTAATTACGGTTTTGCCACTACCTCATTTTCCATGATTAAACACTCGTTTATCCATGCATGACTTAATCCATAATTGATCATAGACTTAGATCCCTAACTTAGGTCCATTAATGACCCAGTGAACCATGTCATAACATCATTAAAATTAGTCTTTTTATTAATTTCACCATTATTCATTTAAACCCATCCATAACCCCATACTTAACCCTTTAAATGGTTCACCAATGGCCATGGGTTCAAAATACCTAATTCATCAACTCTTCCCATGGGATTTACCTCATGTATTTAACTTCAATGAGTCCATTACTCATTCATTTCCTTTGGAGGCCACACACACACACCATTCATCATCCAATTTAACCCACCAAAATGGATCACAATTGGGCCATGGGTTCGGCCATCCACCATGGCTGAACCCACGGTGTCCTTTCCCCATTTTTCTTGGATCTATTTACACCATTTAGATCCAAAATAAATCCTTCCTTGAGGTGGCTTAAATCGCACTCTTAAACCACCACTCTTAGCCCCATTTGGATCACTACATTTGTTCATTTGAAACCCTAACTCATTAACACATTAATCCATCTTTTCCATCCTTTAAACCCATCATTTGATCACCATTACATCACCATAGGGTTCGGCCATTTACCATGGCCGAACCCATGGTTCATGATCCACCATTCATTGCTCCAAAATACCTACATTCACCAAAATATTAATTTCATCAATCTTCCCATTTTTCCATGGCTTCATACCCTAAAACCCTAATTAACTTCACACACAACAACCTAGGGTTCGGCCATACACCATGGCCGAACCCATGGTTCATATATCACTCTCTTTTATACCTTCCAATGCCATAAAATCCATTTGCATTTTCATCATAAAACCATTTTAAAACTTACCCACATGCATTCATTCACAACCCTAAATTTCATTAGCTAGAAACCCTCATTGTCTTCCATTCTTTAAAACCCTAATTATTTACATCAACTAGCTAATCACCCACCATGGGGTTCGGCCATGCTACATGGCCGAACCCTATGGCCCATGATTTCCTTCCAATAACCTAATTCCATTCTTAATTTCATAAATTACCCAATGCACATAATCCATTTATTTATTTTCTTACCCTAACCCTAATTTACCCATTTAGGGTTTCCTCCATCTTCCACCCTCTCATTTGATGGGTTTAACATCCATGGCATAAATTTATGTAACCACCATTAAATTCTACAAAAATAAATTCCAAATCTTAAACCCTAAAAATCCAAAATTTCTTGTTTAAGAAATACTCACAATCCGTCGTCTCCTCCGACTTCCGCCGCTCCCGTCGGTTTCCTTAGCCTCCTCTCTCCTTCCTCTTGATCTTTAATAGGTCAAGAGGCTTGATCAATGGTGGCAACCCCCAACCTTAGGATCAACCAAGTTAGGGTTTAAATTGAGAGAGAGAGAAAAGAGGATGGAGATGAGAAAAAAAACACAAGTACCTAGTCTTGACCTTGGTGTAATGGCTTACCCTTGCACTTCCCTCTCTTTTCTTCCAAACTTTTCTTCTTCTTTCTCTTGGTTTTCTTCCTTTCTTTCATCTCCTAGTGTGGGACGGTGGTAGAGATGAAAAGAGGGAGAGAGTGAAGAGCTCGTTGGAATGGAGAGAGTGAGATGAAAAGTCATCTCACCTCTTGATTGCTTAAGATATTTTCCACAATAACTCCTCCCACCAACCCATGGGATATTTTCATTTTTTTTTTTTTTACTTTATGCTTTATGGTACCATGCCCAACGTTTTGGTGTCTTTAAAGATAACATGGCTTTTGGTCCTTTGACCATTTGACCACCTTTGACCCTCATTTGAATAATTTATTTAATTAATTAACTAGATAATTAACTTAGGTTAATTTAATTAATTCCCATTTTAACTTAATTCCATTTACTTAAATCACCTTCATACATCCACCCATGGTTGACTAATTCCACCATGGTGGCCGGCCCCACCAATCCTTGGCCCACACGCCACCCCACTTGATGAGGTGGAGGTGGGTCCCACTTGGCCACATCACCTTGTTTTAATTCCAAATAACTTAGATAATTTAAATTTCATTCCATTCATTCTTAATGAATCACCATTGGGCCCATGGCCCAATTACACTTTCATCTTACCCATTTACCTTAGAGCTTAACCATCTTGACCCATTGGGTCCCAAATGGGTATTTGATCCAATTTGACCATTCTTGACCCTTTTAACCCTCATTGCCCCTTTAAATGAATTTAAATCAACTCCATAATCCATTGGGCCATACTTGGGCCTTTGCCTAGACTTTGGCCCATATACCATCTAATCCGCAAATTTTCTAATTTCCATCACTAAAATAAATAATATCCACATTTATATTAATTTAAAAATTCCGGGCCACTACAATCCAAAACACGCAATAAGGAGAAAAAAAGAAATTACTCAGTGTCCGGTCTAGTATTTCTCGGGCGCTTGGAGAGTATTGTGACTAGGCCTAGAGGGTACAATACAGAAAGTAAATAAATTACTCAGTGGCCAACTCGTATACTACCTGGAGACCAAGAATCGTCATAGATGGCACCACGGAGTGATTGTAATCGCTACAGATGGAGAATTTTAGCCCATAGGGTACAATACAAGAACGCAAATAAAATACTCAATGCTCGATTTGTATACCACCGACCGACCATAATCGCTACAGGTGGCCCATCGAGCGATCGAAATCGCTTTAGATGGAGAATTCTGGCTTAGAGGGTACAATGCAATATATAAACATCCAATACTAAAAATAAACACACAATGTGTTAGATTGAGTTAGATTTATCCCATTTTTAGCTTAAAAGAGAGAAATTATAGTTTCGGCACGAACCAAAAATAGATTTTAGAGGTGTAACTCGAATATTGTGAAGAAGGCATATTTTTCTCTATATTTCTAAAAAAATATTTTTAGACCAATTTCTCTTTTCATTTATAATCCTTCTCGGAGTTAATAAAATTGAGAAAAAATGAGTTTTGATACCATGTGCGTGAAATTCCGTTGAGATTTGGCTTCGTTTGGAAAACCTGAGGAAACGCGGAAGTTGTAGGGACATTGGAAAAAGATGAAGAAGTAGAAAAGGAAGAAAAGGAAAACAATCGAGGGAGAGAGAGGCCTTTGCTAATTTTTTGGCTTCCTTCTCACTCCTCTCCTCTCTTTTGCTTTTAACAAGAGGCTGCATAGGCCTGTGACGGCGTCAGAGTTGCCCACGTTGTCTACAAGCTACAAAGGTAGCTTTGGTATTATCTGTTTCATTTTTATTTATTTTACTTTTAACTTTTAACCATTTTCACAATTTGGGTATTTTGGAGGTCCCACTAAACTAAATTATCCGATCTTTTAGGTTGGGCACTAAAAACTGATAAAGCCGTCAAAATCTGGAGAGAAATACACGTCAGATACCCACTAATTTAGTAAAAAATCAGGGTTTTGTCAAATTATCATAGATTTGAAGTATCTTTTAGGGAAAATCTGACTTCGCAGATATGTCGAGTAAATTCATTTTATGAAAACATTCTAAGGATCGAAGGAGTTTTGAGGTAAAAAACCACTCCATTCAAGTGAGAAAACGGTTTTTGTTAAAACAACAGTTCATATTCAACAGTGTAAATTAAATGTCCTACACTTTATTTTTTGGAAATATGAAAACATGAGATGCTTGGTTATATCACAGATTGAATACTGAATATCTCCGTATATTTTTATGACTTTATATTCGTTGTTAAATTAGAGTTTTACATAGTAAGTAATTTAAGGCGGTCAAAATCTGTGGAAGTAGAACGAATGGAACAACCAGTTAGACTTGAAATTTAAAAATGTGGAATGTGTCTGAATTTGAAACCTCAAGAAAGTCAAATGAGTGGTTTTCCAGAGCGAAATAGTTTTAGGGTCAAAGTTGGAGAAAGTTTGGATATTTACAACTTTGTCATTCCCACTTAAATGAGTCAGATTAATAGGCTTCCAAATTCAAGTCGAGTCAACCTTGGATTTTCAGAAAGCCCACTCTGTAATCAACAAAGAGACTAGGATATAGTTTCCGCTTTGATGATTCTGGTTCCCATGTCACCTTTTGCAGTCCACGATGCTGCCACAACACTTGAACCAATGGGATAACCTTTCTATGAAGCACTTGGGTTCGAGTACCCTGAATTTCTATGGGTATCTCTTCAAAAGTCAAATCTTTAGAGATTTTTATCTCTTCCACATTCAACACATGCGACGGATCCGGTTCATATTTTTTCAGCATAGAGACATGGAATGTATTATGCACCTTTTCTGTAACGCCCGCCCCTTTTCACCATAAATCAGAGTTAATTTTTTTTTTTTTTTTAAAGTGACAAAGGGCGCGGACGTCACGACGCGAGTTAAGTCCGAGCTTCTAAAGCCCGGCCTTTAACTGGCCAACCCTACGCTTGCGTGGAGCCAAGTCCACGAGTACGGTTCACGCGTAGATGTAAGCCTCAAGGAATATTACTTCTCAGTGCGGAATTAACAACAAAGACTATCCTACAGATTTGAGATAGCAAGGAAGATAACATTCATTTAAATTTCTATAATACCTCAAAACCATAATGTCCATAATAAAATCCCAAAACATAGCCAGTAATCTAATTTATTACATTCCGACAAGCAAAGCTACGCAAATTACATTTTTCCAACATAAACTTAAACAACCTAATGAATTTGCCTTCCCAAGCTCCTAAGCTTGACTCCCGTCCCGTTCTTCCGTTTCGCCACCTCCTGCGTCATCAGGTAGGGTAGAAGTAGGGCGTTAGAACACGCGCCCAGTAGGACTCCGAGTAGGGCTAGCACATGGATTAGTAATAACAAAGCATATAGAAGATATTATCTCAAAATTATGCCATTTGGTACAATGTAATGCAATGGGTGTTTTATATCATGAATCCCACCCATCAATCTCATCCTCAACTCTACAATGTCCCTTTTTCCAACCATCTATAGTATTCCAAATAGAATCCATACCATCATCATGCCATGACCCTCTTGATGGAAAAGCCTCATCAAGATGCGATCCACACTAGGCATCCCCCCTTGATGGAAGAACCATCATCAAGGTACAATAATAAATACAACATCCCCCTTGATGGAAAAGCATCATCAAGGTATCATAATACATATGTGAAATGTCCCCATGCTATTTATCGATCGCTCCGACGGAGCATGGACTCCGGTTTCATTTCATCATTTCCCATGCCATGCATGAGATGTAGGTGCCATATGCCATGTAATGAATATAATAACAACCATGACATGTAAAAATCCCATAAATCAAACATATGACTTGATTATCAAAAGGAGATCAAGTAAAGCCTCAATAAACACATCATAACTTTAAAATCCATTCTAAACCAATTATATGCTTACCAGAATAAATCAAGTAAAAACCCCTACCTAATACATAACTCAAAAACCATCTTAAAACAACCCATATAATTTCCAAGATAATTCAAAACAACCATCACTCAATCCATGGCTTACAAAAAGGTTAGAATCCTACCCAATACCGACTTGCGTCCTTTTACATTTTCCGTTCGATAAACCCGGTCGCCGATCGCGCATTGCCTGCGATGTCCAGTACCTTATTACACATTAATCATTAGTCCATGTTTCAACCATTTATAAGCCCTTATGAAAAATCGGTCACCATTTAGGTTTTGTGGGTCCCACCTAATCCATTATATACTTTTAAGTACATATGTCTAAAATCAGCCACCCTATGCTTTATTAACCACTTATAAGGTTATCACATTAGATCCCCTCATTCCATGATCAATCTCCATGGAATTCTTGAATTTGGCATTTAATTACGGTTTTGCCACTACCTCATTTTCCATGGTTAATCACCCATTTATCCATGCATGATTAAGTCCAAAATTGATTTTTAAACTTAGATCCCTAACTTAGGTTCATTTATGACCCACCAAACTATTAAAACTTGTCATCTAATTAATCCAATTCCCATTACTTAATCACATACATACACATTAACCTTAGACTTAAAAATGATCCACCATTTGGGTCATGGATTCAAAATACCTAATTCATCAAATTCTCTCATGGGGTTTACCTTATGCATTTAACTTCAATGAGTGCATCACTCATTCATTCCCTTTGGAGGCCACAAACACCCTCCATCATCCAATTTAACCCACTACAATGGGTTACAATTGGGCCATGGGTTCGGCCATACACCATGGCCGAACCCATGGTGTCCTTTCCCCATTTTCCATCCTTTTAACCCCATTTAAAATTTGTAAAACATTACCATAGGGTATCATTTCATTCTTTGGGTCCATCAAAATTACCAACATTTTCCCATTTATTTCTCCATAAATCATAACCATTAAATCCACCATTATCACCATAGGGTTCGGCCATACACCATGGCCGAACCCATGGTTCAAAATCCATCACTTTCTATGCCCTCCAATGCCATAAAATCCCTTTACATTTCCATCATAAAAAGCATTTCGAAACATTTCCCACATTCACTCATTTACTACAATTCATTAACTTAACACCCTCATTGCTTTCCATTCTTAAAACCTTAACCAATTACATCAAAGACCAAATCACCCACCATGGGGTTCGGCCATACTACATGGCCGAATCCTATGGCCCATAATTTTATTCCAACTACCCCATTCCATGCTTAATTTCATAATTTACATAATGCACATAACCCATTTATTCGTTTTCTTACCCTAACCCTAATTCACCCATTTAGAGTTTTCTCCATCTTCCACCCTCTCATTTGATGGGTTTAAACTCCATAGCATAAAATTATCTATCCACCATTACATTCATATAAAATAAATTCCAATTCTTAAACCCTAAATCCAAAATTTCTTGTTTAAGAAATACTCACAATCCGACGTCTCCTCCGATTTCTGCCGCTCCCGTCGGTCTCCTTAGCCTCCTCTCTCCTCTTTCCTTTATTTTCTTCTTCTTTTCTCCTTCCTAGTGTGGGACGGCAATGGAGTATGAAGAATGGAGAGAAATAAAGAGAGGATAAGAAAATGGGAAAGAAGTCAAGACTTGTCCCCATTTTTTCTTTACCTTAAAGACCCCACCAACTCTAAGATATTTAAAAGATCTTTTAATTGCTTTATGGTGGTGGTTATCTAAACCACCACCAAGCCCCCAGCGTGTTTTATTTTTGAATTTGGGATGAGGTGGGTTTTCACCTCTTGGCCCCACTTTGACCACTTCTTAACCACCACTTTAAATAATTTCATTATTTAATTAATTAGGTAATTACCTTAGGTTAATCCATTTGTAGTTAACCTAACTCCATTACTCCACCCATGGTTGACCAAATCAATCATGGTGGCCGGCCCCCCCAATCATTGGCCCACACGCCACCCCACTTGATGAGGTGGAGGTGGGTCCCACTTGGCCACAACACCTTGATTTAACTCCAAGTAACTTAGGTGATTTAAATTCATTGAATTCACTCTAAATGGATCACCATTGGGCCCATGGCCCAATTACATTTCCATCTAGCCCATTTACCTTAGAGCTTAACCATCTTGACCCATTGGGTCCCAAATGGGTATTTGACCCAATTTGACCTCCCATGGCCCAATTGGCCATCATTAACCACTTACATAATTTTAAAATCCACTCCATGGTCTATTGGGCCATAATTGGGCCTTTGTCCAAATTTTGGCCCATTTACCCTTTATTCTATAAATTTTCCAATTTTCATCCTTAAAATAAATAATATTCCCATTTATATTAATTTTAAAAATTCCGGGCCCTTACATTTTCCAAGTTTGGAGGTAGTGCTAACTGATAAGAAACTTCTCCAATTTTTGTCACAATCTCAAAAGATCCAACATATTGAGGTGATAATTTCCCTTTGCAACCAAACCTTTGTATACCATGCCGCAGAGCCATACGTAAAAATACAAAGTCTCCAACCTCAAATTCCAAAGGTCTCCGCATTTTATAAGCATATTTATTTTGTTGACACTGTGCAGCTTTGAGACATTGCCTGATCATTTCCACTTGTTAAAACGTTTCACGTACCATATCTGGTCCTAAAAGCACTTTGTCTCTTACCTCGGCTCAGCACAGAGGCGATTTACAACATCTACCATATATAATTTCATATGGCGCCATTTGTATACTAGACTGGTAATTGTTGTATACAAATTCTATCAATGCTAGGTGATCTTCCCAGTTTCTTTGCATATCAATCACACAAGCTCTATGCATATCTTCTCATGTCTGGATGGTTATTTCCGATTGACTATCTATTTGTGGATGAAATGTCGTGCTGAAGCATAGCTTTGTACCAATTTCCTTCTGTAATCCTTGTCAAAATCTAGATACAAGTCCTGTATCTCTATCTGACACAATAGATACTGGTACTCCACGCAGTCTGACTATCTCTTTAATGTACAATTTTCTTAGTGTAGTCAGAGAGTCCTTCTTTTTAATAGACAAAAAATAGGTTGACTTAGTCAATCAATCCACAATTACCCATATAGAATCATGTCCTTTAGTGGACTTTGGAAATCCTGTCACAAAATTCATGGTAATATGTTCCCACTTCCGTCTAACTTGTCACGCCCTGACCCAAAACATAAGCACGTGACGCGGATAAATTTTTCTTTTTGAAATATCAAATGTGGGAAACAGACATGTGCTCACAACTCAAACATTGAGATCATAAATAAAGTCAAATACCATTAATATCTCAAAGGGGATGTAAACTCTCTGACATAAATGTTATCAACTTTCTAGAATTTATTATAGACAAATCCTCATTAAATAAAATGGTAAAATTAACATCACCAACTCAAATCAAATTAATAAATAATCAAGTCAATATGTAGTGCTTATAAAACAACATAATATACTAAGATCTTCTTCGTGGTCCCTCGGATCCAGCCGGTGCAACATTACTTGAAATTGCAAGGTCGTGAGTACAAACATTACTCAGTGAGGAAATATATGCAAGCTACACACCCACGCACCCACATAAAATAATGTATGAAATGGAATATAAATCGTGTTATGCAATCGTTCCCTATTATCAAATCATTAGTGGGAACATAAAGCCTACATAAGAATACCTCTTTGGAACGGGCAATCAAACAAAATCATAATCCCTTGAGGACTTAGGCCATCACTTATAAAGTGGGAGATCCACGTCTAGCATATCATATCTACCTCACCCTATGTCCCTTCACTACTTTAGTGATTCAGTTAACTCTAAGGTGATCTATATATGTCTTCCCAAGTAGTATCACCCTAGAAGGGTTCACAAATATCTAACCCTGTGCAATATTACACACCAAGTGTACAAAATAGTCGTGAGAGCGTCTTACAACTCAAAGCATGTGAGGGGCTATACTCCTCAACGATAACCACAAACAGCCGTGGGAGCGTCCTACAACATAAAACATGTTAGGGGCTATACTCCTCGACAGTAACCCTACAGGACCAAGTCTCATAGCCGACGCCACCATTCCAATATGGTTACTTAATCTAAATCATCATCCTGTTACACCAACCTCCTCTAGGGAGTGGGTACTCACACTAGTGGGGCCCAAACAAGGGAAATGTACATCATCAAGTCCTATATACCCTTTGGGTCTAATCCCAACACTAGTAATTCTTAATATCATCATGCCTATAACATAACATCCCATACTCATATCCTAGATAACACTCTAGGTACACATAGTGAGTAATATAAAAGGGATCAGATTCATAATTACATGGGCCACATATATGTCATAATCATATTATGACCATAATTTCACAATGATAGCAAGCATGGCACATTCCATTACGTTTCATACATTCGGCATAATTATCAGATTGAGTTGTTTTAGGGAAATGGATTACATACCAACTTTGAGATACACACTACGGGTTTATTTACACACATTCATAATCCTTGCAATTTATCCAACTCGTCTCATGGTGGTTTATCATCATCAGTCCAAAATACTCCCTTCTCATGATACAAACCCAAATAAGTTCATTAAAAAAAATTATTAGCCCTTCACAAGAGTCTCTGATAATTATTACAAATCTATCATCACAACAAAATAATAGGCATACTACAATTCACATAATAGGGAATTTATAACATCTCATACATAGCATATGACACATCCATCCTATTTATCATGCAATAAATACATAAATAACACAAAAATATTTCCTAAGTCATTGTAAAAGCATACAAGCATTCATACAATGTGTGTAGCAATCCTCACATCAAAGTTACGATGTTTCGGAGTGGTCTTCGGGTCGTACCTCAACAGGTTCGGGGTTCGAAGGCCCTAATCAAATCAAAATAACATAATACATCCCTATTAGTTCATGGATTAGGCCAAATCAAAGTTTAGAAGCAAAATCCCCAATTTAGACCCAATATTTACCTCTAAGATAGATTAATCCCTTCAATCTAAGGGAAATCCCCAAATCTCCTCTCATAAATTATCTCCAAGATTAAGCTTATACCCTTTTTTCCCAAATTTACTTCCCTTACTAAGATTCCAAGTCTAATTTCAAATTAGATCTACCACCATTCAAAGTTTCATATCAAAATCTCCAATTACTTTCATGGATTCATCTCCCATTAAGGTTTATTATTCATCATATATTCCATTATCAACCCATCCCATTCAGATCTCATCAAGTAAGGAAAAGGGATAGAGAGGGAGCACAAATCTTACCTTTTGGAGGAGAGAGAGCCGAGTAAGGGGTGCTCCAAGTGCAGGAAATTTGAATCCAAAGCCTTTGGTGGGTGAAAATAAATGAAGGGAAGGTAGGGGAGGGTAGGGTTTGCAGGTTGGGGAGAAGGGTTGACTGCTTGGAAGAGGAAGGAGATGAAATAACCTTGATTTCGTGCAAAACAGAGCTTAAATAGATAAACCGACTTACAGCGTCGTCGACTCATCGACACTGTCGACACATCGGCAACTCAATGACAAAAAAATTATTGTAATACCCCGCCCCAGAGGGGGTCTATAATGTGGAGCGTATCTATAGAGAAAAAAGTCTCGCATTGCTAGTTGCATTCGAATTTCCCTGATATATAAGTGGTAGCCTTCATCCTTCTAGCACAAGGCCTTTTGGAAGCAATAATGGGTTAGCTCGCCAAACTAAAGCCGTGCGGGCTTGTGTGTGTAGACCCAAAGTGGACAATATTATGTTAGCGGGATGGGTCATTACAAATGGTATCTGAGAATGGTTTAACTCTCTGCCTGAGGGTGTGGGCTTGGTTCTTGTGTGTGTAGAGCCGGGGACGTCTTTAGCTTTATGGGGTTAGATTGTAATACCCCGCCCCAGAGGGGTTCTATAATGTGGAGCGTGTCTATGGAGAAAAAGTCCCATAATACTAGATGCATTGGAAATTCTTTGATATATAAGTGGTAGCCTTCATCCTTCTAGCACAAGGACTTTTGGGAGTAATAATGGGTTGGCTCACCAAAGCAAAGCCGTGTGAACCTATGTGTGTGGGTCCAAAGCTGACAATATTGCGCTAGCAGGACGGGTCGTTACATTTATTCTGTCCACATGACTGCTTTCTGATCGATACTATCGTCCTTCGACACATCGATATCATCGAGACATCGACTCTAATGTTAGTTTTACATTCCAAATTTTTTCCTGTCACGTGTACACAAGTGGGACCTACATGGAACCCTCAAACTCTCACACGTGTAACCTCTATTATGACGTCATAAAATAATAATTCTAAGGGCCAGGGCATTACATAGACACAAGAGCAGGTTGTATTGTACCTCTAGGTCTTTGATGTTCAGCTTTGACTTGCTAACAGGTCAAACATTTAGACACAAAATGCGCCACTTCGCGCCTCATACCTTTTCGCCAAAATTGTTGGCACAAATATCGATACATTTTTGTAGTACCAAGATGCACTGCAAATTTAGAATCGTGGAAGTGGCTTAACAATTCTTCTCTACATTTCTCAGATTCAAGCACAAACAACCTATCTTTCCAACACTATTCCAACTACCTTGGGTTGTAGTGCCAAGTTTTGAATTCGTGCTGGTCCATTTCTTTCAATCAACTCCCAGTCATAGTTAGACATATTTTCCAACATTTTCCATTATAGTGACGCCATAACTGCTACATTGCTGCGAGATTTCCTACTCAGAGCTTCCGCCACTATATTGGCCTTTCCAAGATGACAAGAGAGTTGAAAGTCATAGTCTCCTAAATACTCCATCCATCTCTGTTGCATCATATTCAAGTCTTTTTCTGTAAATTAATATTTGAGGTTATGGTAATCAGAGAAAACACTGAATCTTTCACCATACAAAGAATGTCTTCATAACTTCAATACAGACACCATTGTTGTTAATTGCAAGTCATGAGATGGGTAGTTTTGCTCATAATCTTTTAACCGTCTGTACCCATAAGAAACAACTTTCCCTTCTTGCATCAAAACACATCATAGTCTGAGTCTTAATGCATCACAATAGACTTCATAACCACGTCCCTGTTCAGGCACCATCTGTCACCATTATCCTCTCTAGTAAATCCAATGTGCTTCTCACAATTCCAATAGTTCCTCGTATCACCTGATTCCTACATTCCCGCCCATTTCCATCTAGAGTAGGTAACTTGTTACTCAGGTAATCTGACATATCTGTAAGAGTAGTCAAATATTACAAAGTACATCACAAGTACATTACAAAGAATGTCCATACTACTAACCTAGTAAGATCGAGGGTCCTTTACCCTAGAAAGATCAATTTCTACTCAATAAGCTTCCTCAAGCTTAAGCGATCTCAAAACCTTTCAATAGATTCAACCCGAAGTCCATAAGAAGTCATCACTTCCAAATACTTGGTTTTAAGTATCAACTTGTTTCCCAATTAATTCATGTTTGTATTATGATTGTTTACATTGATTTTTACTCTCATGATTAATTCTATGGTTGGATTTATTATATTGATTGCAAGATCAGATATCACACCAAAATTTTTAGCTTGATTAATCTCCGATTTTAGTTTTAAGGCTCTTATTTGTAAGAGTGTCACTCATTTTTTAGTGTTGAAAGAGGGGCCGAGATAATCATTCAAGTCTAAGGTCTATTTTTGTGATACATTCTAATCAATTCCATGGATTTAATTCTTGAAATAATTATGAATGAAAACATGAATGTAATCATGATTAGTTTACGTGAGATCCATGTCTAGTCTTTAATTTTATTTTGAAGTTATGGATCATTAATGTCATGTTAATTTTCTAAAATCAATTCCCTTGTATCATATGTAAAATGTTAGATTAAGTTGATTCATTTAATTCTTTGATTTATTAATCTTTTCCAATTCCAAACCTTGATTGTGAACTATGACTAAAATTAAATAAACTAATTTTTATTAAATCTATGTGAGATCTAAGTTATTTCTGCGTTTCTGAATTAATCCACAAACAATAGTTTCAATTAGAACTTTTAAATTAAATAATTGATAAATAAGTGTAAATTCTTAGGATATATTTTCTGTAATTCCTTTGGATTCGACCTCACACTCAATCGCTATATTATTAAATAGTTCGTGTTCTTGCGAGTAAAATGAATGTAAATTTTTTTATTGCACAACAAGTTTTTGGTGCCGTTGCCGAGGAATTATAGTATTTACATGTGTTTATCAATTTTTAGTTTTATTTTGAAACTTGTGATTTAATGATGTTCAGAATATTTATTTGCAGATTATATTCCATGAATCTGTGTTCATGATATGATTATTTTCAATTTTTGGAATTTAAGTTGAAGACTATTGAATGTTGGTGATTAACTTGGAAAATTAGAAATAATTTTTATTTTGACATAGCATTTTCATTTTTAATAGTTCCTTTTAATTTATTTACTAGTTATAAATTTTTTTAAGGAATTTGCATCTAGATTAGGTTAAATGCATTCTTTATGAGAATCAGAATCTTCACCTAGGTTGGCGGTTTTTAATTTTGTAGGTATTTTAGTCGTACGTTCTAAAAATTTCTAGAAGTAAGCACTACAGCCCAAGGTAAGTGCATAAACTCATCTTCTTTAATTTTTAATTTTTCATGCAATCATATAGATTTTATTAGGTTGTCTTGCATTTATTTTGCTTAAAAAAAATGAGCATATTTACTATGTTCATCCATTTAGGTTGTTAGTGTTCATGCATTAGTTTAGTTTGTTTGCATATTTGTTTTGAATCTTGCATTGCAAAATTTAGGATCGCATTCTCAAAAGAATAAAAAAAAAAAAAAAAGATTAATAAAAATGGTTCATTCATTAAAAAGAATAAAATCAATTTAGAACCATTAGTTAGAAGTAGGGTCTTTCATTGCTCGATAGGACCATCTTTAATTCGATTAATTTTGGATCACCGGTCTTAGTTTTCTTTAATCACGGTGTCTAAGGCTAATTCTGTCACCAAAACGTGATGTCGAGCACTTTTAAGGATAAGTTGGGATGAGATGTCATCTGTGCTCCCCCACTTACCTAGGAAATTACTTGGCTGTGATTGTGGTTAAACTTTTATTGGAGGCTTAAAATTTTCTGGAGAAAAGATTAGGAGCAGTCTAGTTTTTAGAATCCCTCTAGAAATCAATAAAAGTTTGATTGCACTAGTTCAATTTGAAAATTAGATTTAGGCATTCTTTGTGTGATTTTTGGTTGAGCGTGATTGATCGTGTCTGTGTATGCTTCATTGATCTCGTGACTCCACCAATCGCTTGGTGTGAGTTACACTGCCCGTCTGTCCACCGATTGTTACGTTCGGGGCTCAGTTAGGCCCAGTCATGGATATAGATAATGCTGTAACGCCCTGCCCTTTTTCACTCGCCGAAAATCAGAGTATATATATATATATATATATTTATTTATTTATATTTTAAATAGAGTGAGAGAGAGCGGGAACGTCATGACGCAAGATAAGTCCGGGTTGTCAAACCCGACCCTTAATTAGCCAACGATACGTGTGCATGGACCAAGTCCACTAAACAGTTCACACGCTACATCAATTGCGGAATAAACATATGGATTAAGATTCCATCCATAATCATAACAACAATTCTAAGCAAGGAAGTCAATCACATAAAATAACTTAATCTCAAATAATCATCATTCAACCATAGCAAAATAAATCTAGTTATTACAATCCAAAATGCTAATTATCTCAATTACATTGTTCCAAAATAAATTAAGTAAAATAAATAGAATCTACCCAAGCTCCTAAGTTGGTTTCTTTCACGTCCCATGTTGTTTCCATTTCTTGTTTCAACATCTAAAGGGTAGAAGTAGGGCGTTAGTCAACGCACCCAGTAGGAATTCTAAGTAGGGTCATAGACGTAAAGGATCAATATAAAAATAAGAGTATCACATTAGAAAACTATAAACATATCATAGTATTAAAATCAGTCCATGATAATCATATCCAAATCATGCTCATGTATATATCAATGACATGGGTGTCATATGTAATAGTCCTGAATTTTTAAATCAACATATATATGGTTGTTATCTATTTTAATGATGGAAAATTGGAATTTTGATGTTATGGATGTTAAATGGATCAAAATTTAGGGCAAAAGCCCAAGTATGTCCAATGGACCATGGATTAGATGGAATTCATTTAAGGGGTCAATAATGATCAAATTGGGCCCGATAACCATTTGGGACCCAATGGGTCAAAATGATTCAAGCTCTAAGGTAAATGGTATAAAATAATTTAATTGGGCCATAGGCCCAATGGTGACCCAATTGATTGAAATGGGTTGAATTGGAATTAAACCACCTAAGTTAATGATGAGATGATTAAGATGGCATAACCAAGTGGGGCCCACCTCCACCTCACCAAGTGAGGTGGCGTGTAGACCAAGGAAAAGGTGGGGCCGACCATCATGGTTGACTTGGTCAACCATGGATAAGTTAAGGGGACTAAGGAGGATTAAAGTAGATAAAGTTGATTAAATTATTTTAAATCATCCAAGTTAAGTTTAATGGGGTTTAAGTGACATGGCCGAATGGGGCCCACCTCCACCTCATCAAGTGAGGTGGCGGGTAGGATAGGTGTTGGTGGGGGCCGTCCACCATGGTTGACTTGGTGAGAGAGAAAATTTAATGGAATTAAATTAAATGGGAATTAATTAACCTAAGTAAGGATCTAATTTAATTAACTAGGTTGGTCAAATGAGGGTCAATTGAATAAGTTAAAGGGGCAAGTCAAGGGATGGTTTCATCCCATTGAAACCACCCAAAGAAACACAAAAGAAACCATGGACTTGGGGTGGTGGTTTCATCACAACCACCACCACTCAAGGTATGAGGACCCATACCTCTCATAATGTGGTCAAGTGGTCAAAGTGGGAAGACCAAACCACTCCCTCACAAGAGACCAAACCGTTGGCTTGGTGGTGGTTTGGTCTCAACCACCACCACCAAGGTCAAGGGAGCCCATACTTGGTGGGTGAAGGCCATCATGGAAGTGTATGGTTTAAGGAACCAAGAATGGGATGGTTTTCACCTTACCACTCAAGCCCACTCTCATCTCACTCTCTTCCTCTCCTCCTCCCTCTCATTGGCCGACCACCTCAAGACCCAAAGCTTGAGATAATTTTCCATCCCCTCCTCCCCTCTCCCTCTCTCAAATCTAACCCTACCTTAGCCAAACCCAAACCTTGGAGACTCCATCTTGATCAAGCACATCTTGGCCGAACAACAAGGAGAAGAAGAAGAGAAAGGGCTAAGGAAAACAAAAGGAGAAAGAAAAGCCGGAGGAGTCGTCGGTGTGGTAAGTAATTCTTAAACAAGAATTTATATTTTAAAGGTTAAAATGTGTTTATGGAATCCATTTCTTAGAATGAATGGTGGCCACAAATGTTATGGGCCTTAGATCTAAGATCCATCCAATGATAAGATGAGAAATGGATGAAATGGGAGAGATAGATTAAGGAAAGTAAATAGACATTATGGACACTATTAAGATTAATTAAGTGTGGAAGTATGGGTGTTTTAAGGAATTATAAGCCATAGGGTTTGGCCATGTAGTATGGCCGAACCCATGGTGAGCAATTAAGAAATTTAAATAGGGTTTTTGGGATTAAAAACCATGAAAGGGTAATCTATGATGTCAAGATGTTATTGAGTAAATATTAATGATTTTTAAAGGGGTTTTAAACAAGATAAATCATGGGATATGTAAATGATTTAATGGCCTCCAAAAATGGTGAATGAAGGTAAATCATGAACCATGGGTTCGGCCATGGTGTATGGCCGAACCCTATGATGATGGAATGGTGTATTTAATGGTTATGAATTATGGAAAAATAAATGGGGAATGTTGGTGGTGTTGATGGACCAATGTGAACCTAATATTGATAGTTGGGATGGGAATGTGGTTAAGTTAATGGACTTAAATGTGATTAAGGAATGATGAATCAAATGTATGGTTTAGGTTCTGTTAATGGAGGGACTTATGATGAATCTAATGTGTAGCCAAAGACCAAGGAAAATGGGGATTTGGTTAAGTTAAAAGGGGCTGATTTTTAATGAACCCAATGGTAGATCATTTTTGGCCTAAGACTAATGTGTATGTATATATTTAAATGAATGGAGTTTAGGTTAAATTAAATGGCTGATGTAAATGATCTTGTGATATGGGTGATAGGTCAATTATGGACCCAAGATGTGGCTAAGAATGATGATTTGGTTATAAGTCATTTTTG
Source organism: Chimonanthus salicifolius (assembly GCA_013350335.1). NCBI lineage: Eukaryota > Viridiplantae > Streptophyta > Magnoliopsida > Laurales > Calycanthaceae > Chimonanthus > Chimonanthus salicifolius. Next base: position 26,216,815 of record CM023539.1, on the reverse strand, counting down.
TGGGCTAAGAAAGGGTTTATGTATGGGATTAGATGATTGGAAATTTGATTAAATTAAGTGGCTGATTTTAGGGATGTTTTGTCATGGTTAGCGAATCATTAATGGGGCTAAGTATATGGATGAATTATGGACAAAAATGTACATGGATGGAGGAAATATTAAACCATGGAAGTGTAGAGGCAAAACCGTAATTATTGGCCAAAATGAAGAACCATGGCCGAACCCCATGTAGGTTGGAAATGGACTTGGGTGCATTAAGATGACCTTATGAGTGACTAAATGAAGTTTAGGGTTGCTGCATTTTAGGCTCAACAAATTAGAATGTTTAATGGGCTAAAATTTGGAATTATGCAATGGAAATGAGGCTAAGTTAAGGGCTGATTTTTGATAATCTTGTAACATGGTTAGGGATCATTAATGGATCTAAGTTGGTGATAAGTTAGGGACTTAATCATGGATAAAATATGGACTAATTTGGTAAATGTATAATAAGGTATCGTAACGTCGCAAACGGTACACGATCGGCGACCGGATTTATCGGACGGAAACGAAAAAGGACGCTAGTCGGTATTCGGTAGGATTCCTACCTTTTTGTAAGCTGTGGATTATGTGTATGTGATGGTTTCCTTGTTTTATTTCGGTAATTATATGATTTATTTTAAGATGGGTTTTAAATGCTATGGATTATATTTTAATGCTATAGATGATATTTTTAAATACTATGGATTATATTTCAATGCTATGGATTATATATTAAGGATATGAATTATATATATACTAAATAGTATAATGCACTTACATTTCATGCATGGCATGGGCGGGAAAATAAAGAAACCGGAGTCCATGCTCCGTCGGGGCGACCGAGAAACAAACATGGGGATAGCTTGATATGCTATAACCGGAGTCCATGCTCCGTCGGGGCGACCGAGAAGCAAACATGGGGATAGCTTGATATGCTATAACCGGAGTCCATGCTCCGTCGGGGCGACCGAGAAACAAACATGGGGACACCTTGACGAGGCCTTGCCGTCAAGGGGGATATGACATTGTATGATGATATGGATGATGGGTGGGACACATGACATAGGCACCCATGGCATGGCATTCATTTTATGGGTTTTATTATATTGTTATCTGTATGCTTGTTATCACTAATCCATGTGCTAGCCCTACTCGGAGTCCTACTGGGCGCGTTATCTAACGCCCTACTTCTACCCTAGCTGATTACGCAGGAGACGGCAGAAACGGTGGATGCGACGGAAGCCAAGCTTAGGAGCTTGGGAAAGCGACTACTTAGTTTTATTTAAGTTTTATTTTGGAAATGTAATTTAAGTAGCTTAGCTTGTCGAATTGTAATAATTATTGTTTCTTGCTATGGTTTGGACTGTACTCTGGACGTTATCATTTTGAGATATAATTATGAACATAGGGGTATTTTAGTAATTTAAGCGCCGTACTTCCTTGCTGTCTAAAACTGGTAGGATAGTCTTTATTATAATGTTCCGCATGTAATTATATTCCGCGAGCTTACTTCCTACGTGAACCGTTCTCGTGGACTTCGTTCCACGCAAGCGTAGGGTTGGCCAGTTAAGGGCCGGGCTTTAGAAGCTCGGACTTAACTCGCGTCGTGACGTCCACGTCCGGTGTCACTTTTATTTCAAAAAAAAAAATTAGACTCTGATTTCGGTGAAAATGGGGAGGGCGTTACATCATATGCTAATGATCCCCCATCCAATCTCCATATCATCACCATACAAGTCATATCAAGTGTTCCTTGACCAATTATTTCCACAGTGTTTTGTGATGTACCACCAGGTCACTGAATACCTCCCCACGTATGTTGATCGGTAACTCCAAATGGAGCGTGGACTCTTCCCCATGTATGTTAATCGGAATCACCGAATGGAGCATGGACTCCTCCCACATATGTCACTAGGAATCAGTATGGACTCCTCCCAAGTATGCTAATAGGAATCACCGATGGAGCGTGGACTCCCCCCATGTATGTTAATCGGAATCACCGAATGGAGCATGGACTGCTCCCACATATGTCACTAGGAATCAGTATGGACTCCTCCCACGTATGCTAATTGGAATCACCGATGGAGCTTGGACTCCTCCCCATGTATGTTAATCGGAATCACCTAATGGAGCATGGACTCCTCCCTCATGTTCCCTCCCATGCCATGCATGAGATCATGAATGCACAATTGTCATTTTGTATCAAAATATATATTTAATTGAAAAACAGTTCACAAAACATATTCCATTCATTTTAACCAAAATGATTCATCATGTTTGTAAATCAAACCAAGAACACATACATATATAGATCCTGATGCATTTCAATAAGGTAGGAATCCTACCAAATTTCAATTTATTGTCCTTGCTGTTCCGTGAAGATACCGTTCATCGATCACGTTAAAACCGATTTGCAAACACTTTGCAAACCTCATTTTCCTTATTACATTTATCACATATAGAAATCAATTTGATGATCTATTTGATTTCCATCATCTCCTACATCATTCCAGATAAATTGAACCTCCGGAAAAATTACTTAAAATATTCACTTTTAAATTTAGTCGACTGAATCCTACCCGATTACTGCTCACTGCATTACCCGCAAACTTTCAGTCAACTGAAATAAACTTTCAGCCGACTGAACTCGAACTCGGAATTGTTCTTTCCCTGACTCGTAACTTTTCAGTCGACTGAATCATAGATTCAGTCGGCTGACTTTGAGTCAAACCCTTCATATCTCTGGTCAAACCTCTTTCAGTCGATTGAATTAGAGATTAAGTACGCCAACTTTGGACCAGATAAACTGTGTGATCAACCAGTGTGTATTCAGTCTACTGAATCAAGGATTCAGTCGGCTGAATCACCAACAACCTGGTTACGGGTTTGTTAATTAATCATTCAATTGACTGAATCAAAGATTCAGTCGGCTGAAATACGTCAGATCCTTTTACTTCTTTGATACGTCTTCTTTCAGTCGACTGAATCCCATATTCAGTCCACTGAAGCCTCATTAAACCCTTAATATTTTAATTCAGACATGGTTCAGTTGACTGAATCCAAAGATTCAGTCGGCTGAAACTCCTAGAATTGGTCTTCTGTCTTCTGCCACTCCAGTTCAGTCGACTGAATCTATGATTCAGTCGACTGACTGTTTGTCAAGCTCTTTGGTCTGCACATTTGGCCTGACCCTTCCTCATGGAATTCATTACTTATTATTTTAAAACATATATAACATTGTCCATACAACAAAATCAGTGGCCATACTCTACCAACTAGCCCAATCTAGGGTCTTGTCCATTATTCTTCCAACCTTTGGTTTATAACATGGATTCAAATATCATTCCATCTTTGTTTCAGTCCATCACCATCCTCTGTATGGATTCCTAATTCCATGGTCTTGCAACCATCTGGCCATCTATTTCAACCAGCCATGGAACCCATAGGTTCGGTCACATCATGGCAGACCCTATGGTTTCTTTAAACTTAACATTAATCTTACATTATCCTCATACATAAGACTTACCTCTTCCCCCGTCTCCTCCTTTCTTGTTCTCTGTCTTTAATCCTCAGTCCTACTCCTTCCTTTCTTGTTCTTCAGCAACTCCTTCAAGTGCCGATGGTGTAGATGGAAAAGAGATAGAGAAGAAGAGAAGGAAAATACTCTTGTTTGCAAGATATGAAATTTGGCCAAGGGAGTGTGAACAACCCATTGGCTGTGTCTCTTTGTATCCCATCCTAGTCCCTCTCACTTCCTCTCTTTATGACTTGTATCTAACCAAGGAGCCTCTTGGCCAAACCAAGAAGACTCTTGGCTTTCCAACGTGGGCATGGAGTTCCATCCATTGAGATGGAAACTCTCCACCTCCCACATGACTCATTAAAGGTCTCCTCAACTTCCCTTCAACTCTCTTTAACTCAAGCATTTTAATCTTGAACTCAACTCAAATAATTTAATTCATTTAATCTCATTAATCAACTCAAGACAATTTAATTCGGCCACAACTTATCATTTACTCAATTCCTTTGAACTCACCCATGGTTGACCAAGTCAACCATGGCTTAGCCAACCATGCACTACATGGCATTCAGGGTCCCACTTAGCCATTTCATTTGATGAGGTGTATCTCATGCCTTGGATCTTAATTGGGTATTCGACCCAATTATCTTTTACCCATTTACTTAAAAATAACTCATCATAACCCATTGGGTCTCAATTGGGTAGTTGACCCAATTAAATTAATCCTACCCATTTACCTTCAAAATCAATTCACCTTGACCCATTGGGTCCCAATTGAGCCATTGATCCATTTATTTAAGGCTTACCCAATTATTTCTAATTCATCCTTATCCATGATCCGTTGGGCCTTAATTGGGCAATTGACCCAATTACCTTACCCATTTAGGGTCCAATTCAATTATTTCAATATCAATTAATAATAATTCACCATCAAATAAACCATTCCAATATATAATCATGAAATAAAAATTCAGGGTGTTACAAATCCACCCTTATCACCACCCACATCACCATCACCACCACCCAATCAGCCATTTCACCCACACCAAGACCATTACAGGATCTGCCCTATCATCCCATCCCGAACCCGAAAGACTAGCCTGCAGGTCTAACATCTGACCAGAACTAATGAGGAAGATTCATTTACCCATCCAACCATTCACCCATATTTACCCATCCACCCATTCACCCATATCCACTTTCACCCAGAGCCACCTATCCATCTGTCTATGGCTGAGTCAGTTTGATTCTTTAGTGTCTAGTTTAGGTTTTCGTCGAGTCAATCTAGCCTAGAATTTCTCTGTTTATGTCAGTTTAGCACTTCATACATAATCTCAAATACGTCTAAACCTCGATTGTTCGTCTAATGACATCTTCTTCGCGTTTGCACCTGGCCAGTGTAGATTAGGGAACATTGAGGACAATATTAAATTTAAGTTTGGGGGTACCGGGAGAGTTAAAAAAAAAAAAAAAGAACAGACTTATTATTGTAAGGGACAAGTAAGTGAAGACTGAGACTCTTTGAGGATGAAATAACTGTCAACTTTGGTTTAAGAAAAACGTTTTAATGATTTGACGTAAAGAGAGTCACATTTTTAGCATTAAGATATAAATAAAAATCTTCATATCATACTTTTCTGGAAATATTTTTATAAGATTTATAGTTGGAAATTATTTTACACAACCATATTAATGTTAGTCTGAAAAAAGAAAAAATACTCATGAGTCGAGTGATCACCAGAGGAATATCAATGGAGATTTATACGTAGTGAGCTTTAGATCAATTCTATCCTTCCGAGGGTTATAAGTCTATTCTTGTTTCTTTGATAAACGCATTAAGTCGTTGCTTGATCTCATTATTCTTTCTTGGTCATATTACTGAGAATGACATCAAAATTGAGTTACTACGCCTGAAATTTTTTCGAATTTATTTCAAGCAAGGAAATAACTTTATGAAGCTTAGGAAGTGATATAGGCCATTTTCATATCAATTGAGGCTACAAGCCCACCTATTTTGGTCATTGTATCATGATAGTTCCCCAGTTGACCCTGTTATAGCTTATTTTATTGATTAGCCACCTTTACCGTACCCAACTCTGGTTATGGAGTTTGAACCTCATTGAAATATCTGCGACCTATTCTAAGGATCAAGAAAAGGTTAGAGATGAAAAATTGGGATGGTGCTCTTAAAACAAGGGCATTGAGAAAAAGAAAAATGAAAATAGTAAAAGAAAGGGGATATCCAGATACTAAAAAGGAGGATATGAAATAAAGAGAGAAGAAAAGAATACTTTGAAAAGTGCTAAAAGCAAAATAGAGGAATAACATCCCATTCAAAATTATGAAGACTTCTAACATTTTTGTTCAAAGTATTAATTTTTAGAATCTTTTATTCTTCTTTGACTTGACCCAGTCCTGAGCCACGTTTTGTGATATTAGGAAGTTCTATTGATCTTAAGTCTAATAGGGTATTTCACGTAGAGAATAGAGGAGGAAAAATGATGGTGTTTGACTCAACATTCTCACGAATGTGGCATTCATTCATGAGATCTTTTATTTTCTTTGATATTTACAACCTTTACTAATACATATGTGAGATATTTTGATTTGAAAACATAAATTTTTCTCATATATACCTTTGAGAGAAAATATACCCAAACATCTGAACGTTAGCCTTTCTGAGAGATATGTCCAATGAGGTTTGAAGTCGAAGTGCATTTTCCAATGGTTGTTACTAAACTTGTGTGTATTTGGAAAAAAAAGACTATCTTAATATTGGCTATCACACACTAGACTCCCAAGTATAAGTTTTGTAAAATGAATTTTAGAATTGAATGATGTCTAAATTTTTAGTCTGTGCGTTCTTGCTAAAAATGCTGATGTTTGTGGATATTATCACTGCAATCCCTCACGTGAGTATAACTGGTCCACTAGGGGTAACATAGGGGTTTAAAGGCTTATTGCATACGCTAAATGCAATCAAGAGTACCAACGAAAGTGGTTTAGTTTAGGAGTAGGTTAGGTTTTGAATTTTTAGACTTTAGTTTTTAGTTTAATTTTTAGGATAGTTTTGCTCGAGGATTAGCAAAATCTAAGTTTAGGGGTATCTGTTGAGAAATGAAAAATGACTATTTTACCCCTGTTATTTGGATTAGTTTGCCCTTGTTTCTGTATATATTATATGCATTTAATGTTAGTTTTAGTTTTGTAGGTTAAAATTGGGAAAAATAGGAAATCAGTCTAAAACCCAGAATAATTGAAAATTCTGAGCTTAAATTAGAAGATTTGGAATTCTGACAATTAATCTGCCGCTTTTAGGAATTTAATTGTAAATTGGTTAGTTCAGATCCATTTATGAGAGTCCGGATAATTCCAATATTTTTTTATAGTAGTTGTGGACTGATTATTAGTTTCCAGAAAAATAAAGATTGAAGAAAGGCCACTAGAATGTTAAGGGTCTGCTGAAGACTGAAGACTCAAAATCGAAGCCTTAAAGACAGAAGTTCATGAACCAAAGCCCAGAGGCCCAAGCCTGTAATTCAAAGTCCAAGTCCATCAGCTCAAGGTGGGGCCCAGTGAAATTCGCATGGAGCAAAGAAGTGCCAAATGTCCAAAATATCTCTCCAAGATTTCAAAAATCGTATGGAACTTAATTGATGGTAAAATTCGATCACATGAGGTGGAGAGATTGAAAATGATTTTTGGAGATAAGTTAGAGTTTAAGAGGGAGAAAATATTGCAATGGATCTAGCCACTATGGAGAAAACATGTGGAGAAAATATTTGGAGGAGAAACTCGTGGAGAAAACCTCTCCTAAAGATCTACATGGAAAATTCGCCCAAGGCAAGGAGGACACATGTCAAATTCTTGTGAGCCTGTGGAAGGAAGTGAGAGAGAATTGTGGATCAATATTTATCAAATAAGCCAGGCTGAGTCAGCGGTAGAAATCCAAACACAGATAAAGTTCAATTCCCTCCAAAATTTGCCCATGGATTTTCCTGATCTGTCTCTTCCACAACAAACATTATAAATACAAGGGTCCAGACATAGTAAAATTCTAATTTGACTGAGGAGAATCAAGACTTGGCGTGGACTAGAGGAGGAAGAAGACAAGAAGACAAGAAAAATTTGGAATTCGATTTTTCTGGTTTGCATTTAATTCTTTGATTCTTTAATTTATTATTCTTTTCCAACTCTAAACCTCGATTATGAACTAGGACTGAAATTTAATAAACTAATTTTTATTAAATCTATGTCAGATCTAAGTTATTTCTATGTTTTCTGAATTAATCACCAACACTAGTTTCAATTAGAACTTTTAAATTAAAATTGATAAAAAAAAAATGTAAATACTTAGGATATATTTTTGTAATTCCTTTGGGTTCAACCTCGCACTCAATCGCTATACTATTAAATGGTTCGTGTGCTTGCGAGTAAAATAAATGTAAAACTTTTGTTGCACAACACATTGAAAAAGGTGCCTAAACTCATCCTTTAACTTAATCAAGGAGATTAAAACTGGTTTAGGATGAATTGGAATCAAAATGGAAGAGAAAACAAAAGTTTTGAAAAAATAAGAAAAATGGGCTATTTCTCAATTGATTCTTGGGCCGAAAGATTGAGGCCTATTTTTAATAAAAAAATTGTTTATGTTTTCGAAAATACAGTAAATTCAATATAGAACTTATCTGTTAGGTTGGTTTTTTATTTGAGGTGAAAAAAGTAACCCAATTGGGAGTTTGAAAATAAGTTTTTCCTCTGCGAACAGTGATTCTGCGAACATGAGGAAAAATTGATTTTGTTCTTAGTTTTTTACCTATTTTCTTATCAAAAGTCCAACACTTTGTTCATTGTCTGATGGGTAAAAGTGCCGGAAGTCTGATAGTTTGAGGACAGAGTTCCGACCCTATGAAGAAAATAGTTTTTTCACTCTCTGTTATTTTATCGGAAGTTCGATACTCATTAATCGGAAGTCCGATATATATTTATATTGGAAGTCCAATATTGGCATATCGAAAATCCGACCCTTAACAGATTTGAAAATGGCTTTTTTACTTTAGGTATTTTTTTAAGTATATTTTTTGCTTTCTTTACTTTTTAGCCACTTGGCTATTTTGTCTTTCAAGGTAACATGCAGTGTTTTGGATTTCGTAGGTGTTCTATGCTATAGGTCCATTATCAGGAAAATCGAGGGATAAACTTAGAAGTTCTGAACTCAAGTTCGGGGTGTTATGAGGCTTGGCACCAATACATGCAGAACCATTTTCTCCAAACTTCTTTGTCCGTATGCCATCTCAAGACTTATAGACCGTAGTACCTAACCTTCTGTTCAGACTTGTCCAAGATTATAGATAGAATTTATCGTCCAACTTCTACAAGTTTGTTGTGCATCACTTAGGTTTACTAGAGGCCTAGCCTAGGGACGCCCCTGAGACATAGTGTCCCACCCTGACCCAAAGTGGGCCCAAAACGTGAATGGTTTTCTTTAAAAAAAAAACCTACTTAGCAACGCTTAATGTGCCTCTAAACGAACTCAATTAAAGTCCATAGAAAATGTCACACATGCCGTCTGATGGGGATTCAAACATGTATCATAAGTTTCTCCCAAAACCCACCTAGACGAAATGCTAAACTTACAAAGTTAAACACAACTGATATTTTCCAAACTGTTAAAGTCGAGGCCCTCGAGAGTTTTCGTGCCTATCGAGAACTTCGAGCCCTTATGATGCAGGCTAGGTAGGATTAAGAATACCCAACCTTAAATTATAGCGGAAGCTTGAATAATATCTTGAATAACCCTTCAATCTTCACAAAACAGTCCTTCTTTTTGCACTTGAATAATCACAAAACAGTCATTCGTTTTGTACTTGAATCTTCACAAAACAGTCATTCGTTTTGCACTTTCAATCTTTACAAAACAGTCATTCGTTCTGTACTTCAATCTTCACAAAATAGTCATTCGTTTTGCACTTCAATCTTCACAAAATAGTCCTTCGTTTTGCACTTCAATCTTCACAAAACAGTCCTTTGTTTTGCACTTCAATCTTTACAAAATAGTCCTTCGTTTTGCACTTCAATCTTCACAAAACAGTCCTTCGTTAATCTCCCCTCAAAACTGGTTATTACAACTCCTTAAATAAAAACACCTACTAAATAAGAGTCCTATCTAATTAGGAACTCCTAATAATAAACACCTACTAAATAAGAGTCCTATCTAATTAGGAACTCCTAATAATAAACACCTACTAACTAAGAGTCCTATCTAATTAGGAACTCCTAATAATAAACACCTACTAAATAAGAGTCCTATCTAATTAGGAACTCCTAATAATAAACAACTACTAAATAAGGGTCCTATGTCCACATCATTCTCTCCGTCCTGGAAAGAACTCGTCCTCGAGTTTAGGAAGTGCAAAGATGAAGGGTGTTGTCGCATCATACTTTGTGTCTCGTGCCACCACGAATGTTCATCTTGATATGTAGCCCATCTTTGTGAAATTGCCGCACTAGGAGGTATCGCCTCAGGACTACCAACAAAGAAAGAATACTAGGCGCTGGAAACTGTGTCACATAGCTCTCCCAAATAGGGTCAACATATGGCCGGATGGTGTGGTCTGAGTCCACAAGATGTCGATCATCTCCCACACCCAATGTTTGAACCCGTACCAATTGATCACTGTAATCGCTGTATATAGAACCTTCATGTTGCTTTTCAATAGACTGTGACTCATGTTGTTGTTTGGGTGTATCAATCTCCAAAAGTGGTGATAGATTAGATGTTGCCAACTGGTTCACATGCTCTTCCCACATGGGGTCCACATATGATCTAACATGGTTGTCCACCTGCTGTTGTATCACCATCTCAACTTCTTGTTCTATTGCCAAGAGGTGCACT